>OY756437.1:21106871-22371871 GCA_963576905.1 Mystacides longicornis
GGAATCTTAATAAATCCCGACAAATGATAAATCTAACAGATCTCCTACAGCTGAATTGAAGGCTGACAATCTTCAATTCAGCTGCAGCAGAGATCTGTTAGATTTTTAATTGTCCACGTTAAGAAATGCGGACACTTTGATATTTCTTCCCATAACAACAGCTTTATGAAGGAACGTCTGATTGAGTTGTATCACATATTTCGTCGTTAAGATACCTTTTTCCTATTGATTTCTAAATCGTATTAAAGAATATATCCACTTACAGACGTAAAACTATATTTTTACCATAATAATTTGGTAGAATTAGGTTTTGATGGACGTCTATTCTTTCAACAACATATTATAGAATATCGTAACGTGTATCACATGTGATTTATTAACTACTACACCGCCATCTCTTGGATTTTTTTTTAATTACACATCTATAGAGTAACTTATTGTTTTTATTAAAAAAATTTATGACCAGTCAAACTTTATGCCAGTAATAATAATTATTATACCTATACATAATGAAATAAATTATTAGCTAAATTTCATTCAGTTTTTATGTCATAAACTGTATTTAATCCATGGAATAAGTCAATTTTATTATTTTATCCTGGATTTTGTTGGAAGTTCTACGGGCGGGTCAGCTAATATAAAAATAATACGTAGATTTGTTTCGGTGCTGGCTCCCTAGAACTATAGTTAGAAATCCTAGCCGTCCGCAGTTTCGATGGAGGGACGACATAGTAAGAACCGTTGGATTGCAGTGGATGCAGGTCGCACAAGATGGAGGGACGTGGAAGAGTCTGGAGGAGGCATATGTCCAGGAGTGGACTGATAGACTGAGAAAGAAGAAAGGAGATTGGTTTTGTCATGTGTATGAAACATTTCACGTTAAATGGAGTGCTTAAAAATGCTGAGTTACGGACGAACTCAACCAGTTGTAGTATAGGATAAAAAGATCAATGTACTTTCTTAAAAAAAGAATGAAAGAAAGAAAAAAACATAAAATCTAAGAAGAGAAAAGCATTCATTCCAGAACATTATTTTTCAAAAGTTAATGAAGCAACAATAAAATGAAAACAAAAGATAAAATCTTCCTGGTGCGAATTTAAAGACAATAATTATTACAACAGGAGTTCTGGGGAGAGATTAAGAAAAGGAAGAACTGACTACCTATATAAAAAAAAAAAATTGAGGATGTTTTCAAGGACAATTGTTTCCTTAATGAATGGGTCCGGGATGAAATGTGCTTAGATAATAATTAGTGAATTATTTTATATATCTACTTAGATAATGAAAAGAAAAATATACAGCGGAACCTATCTTAACGAATTATTCGCTCAACGAGAAAAACTAATTTACTCTAAGGTAAAAATCCCTTTGAACTCCACTCAGGAGCACAGGGAGGCAACAAGAGCTCTCAATTGCGCTCGATCTTTGATCAATGCTTATGACCTCCTCCCACACCATGTCCAACTCTCTCAGCTCTGCCTCGAAGGAACGGAACAAGGTATGAGAGGGTCTTACACTCATCGAGACCCTGATGGGAGTAAAAACAGCGCTCTCCTCGGCTAACTGTCATTCGGCATCCTCAACACATGTCCCAGCCATACTCATCTCCTCTACGTGATGGTGGAAGTGATGGGCCTGCGCTGAGTGCGCCGAAGTATAGCGTGACTCGTGATCCAATGGTACCATCTTATACCCAAGATTGTAAGGTACAGATTCAAAATATAAATAGTGTAGATGATGTTGTGAGCACTGAGTACAAATATTATTAGAGAACATTATTGGATGCGCGGAACCGAAAATAGGTTCCTTTGTTCAACAGTCACGTGAGTGAAGATTATTTAATAATAATAATAATACATCATTATACTTTCATCCACAAGCACAATATAATACAAAAAAGGCCTAAGGTTTTCTTTGACTAGTTATATGATTAAAATATAAAATTCCTCAATGTTAACGCTAAAATATTAAAATGAAAAATCGAATGTAACACACACCGCTACCGACAAACGTCACAGTTTGTTTTAGTTAAACAGCAGTCACGTGGTATTTGTTGGAACAATACGCAGTGGTACATTATTTCTCTAGTATTGTTTCTTCTCGAAGGTTGTGAGATGAAGCAAACGTAGACTCAAGACACTGGATTGATAATTTTAATGAGATAGATGGGATATGACCGCATGACCAAGATGTCAGCAGAGAATATACCGCATAGTTGCAGACTGCCAGAGAGAAAGACAGCTGTAAGTTAATGTTTTAAGAGAGATTACCTGAAAAAAACAATCGCTTCAAAAAAAAAACAAATGCTCTCTTATGTGGCAAAGTTTAAAATAATAAGGAACTTGGCGAATAACGTGCGATTCTCACGTCAATCACTGGTGAGCTGGCAATTTCATACGAGCACCAAAAACGTCTTCAGCTTTTTTGTCACCAACAGCCGACATAGCATTTCTAGCGCTTGGCTCTCTTGGATTTTAAGTTAGCTGAAGATTGAATAATTAGCTGTCTTGGCAGAGAATTTATTTAAAACCATTAAATGAGGTGTTGACACGGTTTTGGAACATATTTGAAATGCGAGAGTTTGCTTCGCATAACGCATAACGGATGATAGTCCACATAAAGAACAAAAGTCTGAAAGGATTAAAATCTTAACAAGACGTTTGACTGTATTTCTAGTATATATTTTGTACCAGCTCTTGATTTTTATGATAATAATTAATGTCTCAAATAGTCCCTCGCACGCGATCATTATATCCTTATGTTTGTCACTAATGATCCTGTCTGTTAATTCCTACAGGACTCTCCTGAAGTTAACAACTATACAGGTACTACATCTATATATTAATACGTGAAGTAAGAAATTTCGCACTGTTATCTTATATATAAAAATGGAGAGCTATTTCCCGATGTCATCGCATCACGGCTGGACCGACTTCGCTAATTCTTTTTTTGTCCTGTACGCTTTTAACAGGAGAAAAGAGTTAAGAAAAATGTATGGAAAATTAGAAAATTAAAGAAAACTCTACGTAGAAAACCTTATTAGTACTTTTTACCTTATAATTTTTATTAAATTTTGAAATTTTGACAGAAATTGTCAATTGGTGCGATTGACAGAATTCGGATGGAATATACATAGTTTAAAACAGACGCATCGTTCGGAATCACATTGGTCAAATGATAATCACCATACAAATTCGAATTCAATATTCATAGTTAGGAACACAGGAAAACGTCTGTGGGACAAGCTAGTAGTTTATATAAGTAGAGAAAGAGCGGCGAATACTAATATATATTTTTTAACTATGCATAAAAATACATTTAACAAAAAAAACATTACAAACACGATTGCAATGTTATGTATTTAATACCCACACACACACTTCGATGTATTTGACGTTGACACAGACGCATATATTCTTTTGTTTATCTGTGGTCAAATTGGGCTGATTAATATTGTTCGTGTATAATTTTAATAGAAAAAAGTTTGTACAAACAAACATTTCAAATTTGACGTACCTATCTATTGTTTTTGAAAGAAAATTGTGAAATAGCGCTCACTCAGTCTTTGGATCCTTAATAACATTCAAACTTATGATTTAAATTAGTCTTGTTCGAATTTCGAGCACTGGTCGACCACTAGTTTTAATAATTATATTATAATTATTAATAATTGAAGTGTTCGTTTACTTGAAAAGATTTGAATAGTGTAGCTGCAATTTTCAGCCCTTTCATTAATTTTGCGTTAACATTTTTAATTGATGTAAACTTTCGATCAATCAATTCTCCCTTTTTGCCTCACATAGACGCATTGGTTGGCAATAAGAGCTCTCTACTGTGCTCGATCGCACCTTTAATGACCTCTTCCTACGCCATATCCAAAACCCTCAGCTCTGGGACACGCGCCTCGTTCAGCCCTGAATAACCAGTCATGGTAGATATCCTGTCCCTTACGAATGTTCAAGCTGATGTAAAATTATGTTGTCAAAGGTGCAACTTCATAGCCTTATAACATAAGATATCGAAAAAGCCCAACACTTCAAAGTGCAGAAAATGCCAATTATTTAAATGAATTTTACTTTCTTTACAGAAACAATGAACCTCAAATATTTTCCTTAACGACTTTCTTAAAAATAGAATAAGGACAAATAAAAAAAGTATTAAGTCCCTCTTCCAGAGCGGACGAGCTAAAGATATAAAAGAGATGACAAAAGAATCGGAGATCAAAATTATCTAAATGCACAACAAGCTCAATTGCGTGGAAGTAATTAAAAATGGGGTGAACAATCATCATGGTATTATGATGCATTGGACAGAACTACTCATTAATATTGTAGCATTCCTCGAGCAGTGGTTTCAACCTCATTGCCTACCTATATAAAGATTGTCAATATGGGAGATCTTTGGAAATTTTGACATAAAAGACGTACGAAAACTCTTGATCCATGACCATTTACAAAACATTCGCAATGATTATAAACGACTGCAAGTTGTGGTAGATGACCAAAAAATCATCGCTTCAAGCTACTATGGGCCGGACATGTGCAGAGAATGCCATCATCGCGGCACCAAGTAGAAAAATTAATGGACACCCAGGAAAACGAAAAAGGATCTGGAGATCTAGACTGCGATGGGAGTATGAAGTCAGGAAGGTTGCTGAGCAACTTTTTGGGGCACGAACTCGGAGAACCGAGTTGTGTGTAGGTCAAGAATCGAATCGGGCTGTAGTCAAAATCAACATTTATAAACAACTAGCTTATACCCGTTTTGCTTTACGTTTTTGATTCCGATTGTCAGGCTTGATCGGTAGGTAATTAAACAGGTTCTAGTCTAGCTTCCCATTGCTTAACAGACCTCTATAACTGACGTAAGCACAGAACAATAATACCAAAAATTCAAGTCACCACCGCCATCTGTGGAACCAACGCCAAAACACTCAATATCAATTCATAACACATTTATTTATCTTTTCAACAGATGGCGATGCTAATATGTGTTTATTCAATTTGTACCTGTCATACTCAGTGTTGCCAACTTAGCGACTTTGTCGCCAGATCTAGCGACTTTTGAACATGGAAAACGACTTTTCATTTTCATTTAGCGACAAAATATTCTAGCGACTTTTCTAGCGCCTTTTAGGTCCATAGCACTTTTCGGTTTCGGTTGTAGTATTTTGATAGAAGCCAAAGCGAGCGATATAAAAAAATACGTGGAAACGAAAAAACATAAACTAAAAATGAACATAATATGCTTTGTGCTGTGTGATCCAATGCCATAAACTTCTTCTTCTGCTTCCATTACACCTCAGACTAGAACAATGGATTTATAATGTCATATTAATAATATGACTTTCAAATTAAGGAATAATAAGCAGGAATAGCTGAATGGAGTTAATAAAGAGGATTATTTATTTATATTTAATTTTAATTAGTAGGTAGTTATATCTTTTTAATTTTTTGTTTTTTTAATAGGAGCACTTTTTCTTACTATCATTTATTTACCTTTTTACTATATGAAAGAATAAATAACACACTCTATTTATAAATCAATGATTCATAATCAAACTGCAAATTTTTTCATTAAATCTTTATTTATTGAGAATAATAAGATTTGAATAACATTTATATGTATAACAAATCAATCTACGATTATTTTATTACATTTTCATACCGTAATACCAAGATTCCATTCAACGTTTACATGAGTAATTTTGTTTCCAAAAGTCTTTTTGAGAAATTTGTATGAAGATCCTAAAAAAATAGATTTTTTTAAATAGCTCTAAATATATTAATGTTAATGCAGCAAATTGTATTTAAGAACCTTCTCCAGCATTTTGTACGGCTCTGGGCATATTAATATCTGACGTAGCATTTGTATTTTGAGCGTGATGCTCGGACATAACGGTAAAGTATTGTCAAAGGCAAATAAAAAAACAAACATTTCTAAAATATTATGTAGATTATTTCACAATATATGTATTAAGTTAACAAACATCGTTATGGTGTTCACATGCCAAGAATGTTTCTAAACTGTAAAATATACGTAATAAACGCCTTTATAATATACCCGGTTTCAACAGGAGAGGGTGAGATTATTTTCGAATCTCCACCCCTAGGTCCTTTCGAAAACGACTGCCCCAGAGCGTGGAGTAGGAGCTAGCAGTGTAATCAAGGATACTTACAAACAACACAATGGTTGCGATAAATTTCACAGATGAATTAAGTCTAAAACTCCGCCTATTTTTCGCAGAATTACGCACTTATCCTGCCTCGAGAGGCCGAGTCTTGAACAGCAATTATATCCTTATTAAATACAAAATCTCGAGTTGTAAAGCAGGAGCGGTAATCATGTAATACGAAGAATACAGCGCCAGTAAAATATATAAGGAAGAAAAAAGCAACCGAGTACAAAAAGAAAGTGTAAAAACATCAGAATGGTGTTTTTGTATTTAACAAGCTTTACCGACAGACGTTTTCCTGTGTTTTCTATGAATATTCATTTTCAACTTGTATAATCTATTCTATAATATAAAAGAAAGTCTGGTTAGAGCGAACACTTATAACTCGAAATCGGCTAAACAGATTTTTATCGTGTTTAGTTTATTAGACTCCGGTAGACAGAGTAACACCTATTAAAAACCGAAAAATTAATGAAAAATATAATACTAAAGTTAGTATGGAACGGGCTTCCTAACAGCAATAGTGCCATCTGTGAAAATACCATAACAGCACAATTTTGATTTACCTGACAACCATCGAGTTTCAAAACATTACGCAGATTATTGATAAAATTTCTTTCAATCTTTCAGAAATATTTTTTTAACGCTCAATCATATTTTTGTATTATTAAACTAATAAATGAATCTTTTTCTGTTGTTTTAGTTGTGCAATTAATTTAGTATCATCTGACTTATAAAAAAGTCTGTATTATCTGACTCTTTTATAAGTCAGATGATGAAAATTCAATATACTATGTTGATATCTAATATAGAAATGGGGTGAGTTCTGGTGCTTTGAAATGACTGATTCATATGTTATAACCACATAACTTTTGATTTTTTCACAATGAGTAGTAATGTATGTTAGCTATGTTATGTTATTCAGCAATAGTTTATTAACTTTAATGCGGGACGAAGTTCGAGGTGTCAGCTGGTGATAGATAAATTAATTATCTAGGTATTTAACTAATATAAATATATATGTAATTCAAATCAATGCGTCTGTTTTAAACTATGCTTACAGGGCACATTATGAGAATCGAACCAACGTGGTTGATCGTTGATAGCTTGACGGTTACAGCGCCGGTTTTCGACCTGTTTGGTGCGGAAGTCATGGGTTCGGTCCCAGGTGCTGACCATCTTCCTCTTTCATGACACAAGCTTTAAGTAGCTTACTGTGAAAGAGTCAAAGAGTGTATTTGTGTTCGCTTTGAGTGAGACAGATTCATTTAGAAAAAAGGGTAATAAAGGACTTTTTTAAAAAAGGTGGTAAGAAGTTTGATGTTAGTATAAAAAATCTGTGAAATATGGAATGAATAAAAATGTTATGATGGAATATTGAATGAAAATAATAGTTGTAACAATGAAGATAATAGTTATGAAGGGAGAATGGAAGAAGGAATGTCAAAGATACTAACTAAATGTATAGGTGTAATAATATGTGATCAAACAAGACAAATTTTGATGGATTCCACGGTCTACCTGGTAACTTCTTTAATGACCCAATGATTTCCAATTATTGTTTAAGGAAGAACATAATATCCTCTGCCTCGAGATCTTTACCGAAAGATGCGCAAAAATTGAGAGTATTCTTGAAAATTGATATTTTAGGACAAAAAAAACACACTTTGCAAATAAGGGCTAAAACAAAAGAACGTGAAATTTGACTTTCTGGTGAAATTTTGCAAAAAAAAAGCAGTGAATGCTATACTTCGTATTGCCTATTCCTTTCAAGGAAATGAAATCTCGAAAAAAAGGGACAAGAATCATGTTATAAATATTAAATGTAAGGTCATAAGGTGGATTATACTCGAAATAAGTGTCAGACTTGACAAATTGTCCTTATTTTTTGGAAGAAAACAATACGATAAAAGTCACATCTTACAAATGGCGAATTTTTTTTTTCAAAAATTTGGAGAATCGTCGAATGAAATGGATTCGCATTCGTTCTACTTGATGCATACCTAGTCAGTACTCAACCTAATGACCATAAAATCACACATATTCTAGAATGCTGATTTGAGACATGTTGCAAATATCAGGGCATAGAAGACGCTATTATGATGAAAACATCAGCATTGTATACAAAAGTAAATATTATTCTATGCTGACTTTTTCAAATAGCATAGATTCATAGAACATAACATTCCATTTTTAAATTTTTGAAAATAGCTGCCGTGGACAATTAATTATTATTGTAGAACTAGACACAAAATGCCTGTGAAAAACTATAACAATGTTTTTTTTCGTTGCTTAAAAAGTTTTGCATCCCTTTCACACCAATTACAACTTAATATAAATAAAATGTATAGCCATTATATTCGCACACAATAGCCGGTAGTTAGTTGCACTAAAACTGCATGCAGCGTGCTTGTCGTGTTGTACAACTGCGCTACTAACGATCTCTCCTATTATTTTATTTCACATTATAATTGTTTATTTTGTCTCGCTTTGCCTCAAACGTTTTGTCACATTCGCTGTCTCTTGCACTCTTATTATTGCATGATGTACTTTATTTATATAAATAATGAATCTACAATAATATACGACGTGTAAAATTATTGTTTTTTTTCAAAAAGATTCTAAGCTATTGTTCGTTTTTTGAAATTTAAACAAATACTAGCAGAAGCCACCCGGCACTATACGTACATCAATGCCTGCTTTAGGAGTTGTAAGTAAGTTATATTATACAAGAGCAAACTATGAATGGATTTGGCTATTTATTACTAAATAGATACATAATAATATGCAGATTGGCTTTTGACTCATTGACACAAATTCTGATTGAATTGGGGAATGAATAACTGTTTATTGATCAATAAATTGCTACTAATTTACCGATCATCTTAATTATAATATACTGTATGAAAAGTTTTCCTTGTGTCAAATTGACAGATTTGGGAATGAATGAGAAAATAAAAAAAATAATAACTTCGGTATGGGTATGGTCTCTAGTTACGGTTTTTATCAAAATGTGTCTTAAAAATAGTTGCTCCAGATGTTAATACTGTTTTTGAAATTGACCCTTTTTACTTTTTTCCATCAATTTTTATTTTTATAAATAAGACGTCATATTATTATTATCGCAAAGCTTTTGATTGAAGTCGGAGGTGAAGTAAGTGACACCTACCCGTAATATTATTCCGTGTTTTGTGTTTGGAACATCCGTCGTGGAACGGGACAACAACAAACACCACAGCGGTGAAATGCGATCGTCGCGCCACGAGGGACGGCGCGGCACAATGAGGCGAGGTGTTAGAAAGAGATAGCGCAGGCTGCAATGATGCATTGTTGGGACCCTCGTGATACGCAGGTAGGTACCCACTAATACACCCATCGCATGCATTTTGCAGCGACAGGGGTGGTTGAAAATTGAATTTGAATAAAGAACACTTTTTTTTTAAATAATAAAAACGAAAGCGTTCTTTTTTTAAAAGGGATAATAGTTCGTTTAGCATGTTAATGTGAAGTGCGATAGGATCATCGTTTTTTTTTTATGGATATTATTTATTACGAACTGTCACTTGTTTTATTTTTAACCGGTAGAGATAGACACTCAGCCATGAATAAACTATGGTCGTAAAGAAGTAGGTATGCTTCATTACTTTACCATTAAGGAAGACCTGCGAATCATGAAAAAGGAAAGAGAAAGTTGCTATAGGGCTTAAAAGAGTCTAATGCTTGGAAAATCTGAGAATGCAGTTTGGTCTGCAAGAAGAAGCAGAACTAGTAAGACTTACCCGGTCGTGATGCTTACCTTTAGATGTTCACTTCTCCGATAGGAGTTGAAGAAGAAGAGAGGACATTTTAGCTTAGACATAGAATATATTGTCAGGAATGAATGGGATAAACTAGACGTATTGAAATTAACACTTCTATTGGATTTATTTTCAGTTTTAAATGGTACATACATTGCACTTAAAATACATTATTTGATACTACCATTTCAAACAGTCAAAGGACGGACTTATCCCGAAGGATCTCTTTCATCTAACCCGATATAATAAAAGGCTGTATTTCTACATAATACCTGCCCCTAAAAATTTATTAAATTTTCTACGTGTAGCAGAAATTGGCGGCCGTATGATTTAAGGTTCATCTGACTAAACGGTGATTCTGCTGCCAGTATCCAAAAACTATTTGACCCCGCTTAGGAAGGTAAAAACAACCCTCTACCGCTTCAATGACCTCCTCCCACACTATGTCAAAATACTTACTGTCGCAAAATCATCAACTACAACTGTCATAAGGAGATTTTCCAAACGTACAGAAAACATCTTGATATGAAAAATTCCCAAATGATACAAATTTTAACAAATTAAAAATTCTAAAAGAAGATAACGCTTAAAAAAGAGGAAGATTACAGAAAATACAACTGATAAAAAGGCAATTTTACGTCGGCGACGTCAATGTGGCGTGACTCTCGAATAATAATGGTTTATTATTTCACTTTAAGATTGTGGCAACCCTATCACAGAAAGAGGTACCTACCAAACGTCACAATACGATATTTTAAAATAGACGTAAGAATGCATCTACAATACAACATTATAATATAGCTATCACGCATAACATACATATGATAGATCATCACAAAAATGCAGGCATCCTATTGATAGTTTTTACCAATAAATAATAGCATCTAAGAAAATCCGAATTTCAAAAGGCATTTCAAAAATAGAACAACAAGCGAATGCAGTAAGTACCTACTAAGAAATGAAAGCTCTACGATTATATGTAGCCTAGTGGTATAAGGCGTGGACATCATCAGATCAAGAAGTCCCGTTTTCGATTCCCGGCCGGGTCAGCGTATTTTAAAGGGATTGCATTTTGGCTTAATTCGGGTTATGAAGAAAGTAAAAAGCGTAATATGTAATATACAAAAAGACTGACAATCCAAATTGTAAAGACTTATAATACAAAAGAAAAAAGGAACGTTTTCGTTTTTTAAATTATTATAATCATCAGAATACACGCCATAGACAAAAAGAATAACCAACGAAGATGGCAGATGTCAAACATCGTACGACTGTGAACGACAGCTGTTGCCGGATTCCATTTAGAAAAAATTGTGTGTAGATAGTGGCGTTGGCGCTGCGTGGATGATGAGTGTGTTGTGGTAATGAGATGGGAGTGGCAGGAAGGATGAAGGATGACGAGAAATGCCGCGGGTAGGAACTAATAATAATATGTGTCAAACTTTATCTATAATCTATTAGGAGTTTTAAAAATAGAATATCGCATGGTTGAAGAGAACGTTTTCAAATAAGGAACATTCTTTCAAAAAAAGCATTTAATGTCTATGAATAGAACAGATCCCTTAGAACAATATTATGCGTAGATAAGTAATATTATATAAAATTTAAATTTATAACTGACCGTGAATTCAAAATGGTTACAAAAGTAATAATAGTACTTATTATCATGGTAATATCCCAATAATAACTCTATCGCATGATCCAGAGACATTTCTTCCGTACTCGGCCAACCTCCTCCGCATTACTTTCCCGTTTTTTGATAAATTGATACGAATTACAGCTGTACAATCACACTGGATCATTATCCAACACAATACTTGGGTAATTATTCAATTTATCACAAATGTAATTGTTTCTTTTTTGAATTACCATATGAATTATACTGCCGATGTGGGTGTGATTCTTTCGGATGAAAAATTTAATACTTTTAGGTGAAACGTGAAAGATTAAGTAGTAATTACCGATTTTTTCAAATGGTGAATTTTTTGTTCTTTAGAACCGCAAAGTAATACGATGAAAGTGTTTATATAACTCTACTGAAATCAAGCGCGCTCGCGTCGATGATGAATTCACATCATGTCATCGACCACCAAATGTATGTATGTCAAAGCATGACCCCTTTCCTTGTGCGCTTATACGAATGCTGTTAATTTAGGCACCTTCTTAACATTCCATCCGTGTGTTTTTTTTTTTTTTCATATTTTTATCATGCATAATATGTTGATCCAATTTTTTTTTGTCAAATCTTAATTTGTGGTCGTATATCATATCAATATATCTTACCATAATGATTCGGTGAAATTTGGAAAACTCCAAAAACTCCATTAAAGGAGTCTATTCTTTCAACAACATGTACAATAACGTAACACGTTTCATATGTGACTTATTTCCTACTACACCGCCATCTCTTGGATTTTTTTTAAAGTTACGTAACTATAGACGAATTATTGTTTTTATTACAAATGACTCGACGAACTTCACCCCGCATCCGAATCAACAATAATTACATAATGCAATACATTATTATCTAAATTTAATTAAGATTTTATGTCGTTGATTGAATTTAATTCATGTAATAAGTCAAAATTATTATTATTTTATTCTAATAACTTTTTACTTAATTATTTTTTTTAATTTTTAAAACATATGTAAGTAATTTATTGGTTAGCCCATTTCAAACAGTGGCCTTTAATGAAACAAAAATATTTCTTGTCATCAGTTTTCCGAATATGAGAAGGACCATGACATGACCTGTTGACTAATCATTTTCATGACTTAATACGGGTTCCGCTCATTTGTTTCTATGTATATATTTGTGTATTTGAGTCTCTTTATTTTATTTTTTAGCTTATGTATATTTTTTTATTTCAATAAATGTTATATTTTCATAATACATCGTTCCTTCGAAGCAGAGCTAAGAGATTTATCCGAAGGCCAATTTTCCCAATTGTCAACGTGTAAAGGAATATTATTCCTGAGTAAATAGCGCGATTTGCAGAGCTTTGTCACTTACCTTAAAAATCACTACCAATTCGATGACTTGATACATAAATCGATTACATGATATTTAAAATTAAGAATCATTCGAATTTTTTTTCCATTTTGAAAAAATTGACATTTATTTGTAATACAAACTGAAATAAAAGAAGTTAACAAAAAAAAATCTTACCTTTTCTGTGTCTGAAGTGATGCTTCATCTTTGGTGATAGCGAACAGCATGGTTGCTCGTAATAAAAGTGCCACGAATTCTCATAATCTGGTGGAGGTATCACAGCCCCAATGTTTGTAAACCCTGCATTGTTACTATTCTGCCAACCTAAGCCTAAGCCATCGGTCCAACTTGCCGAATACAGCAACACCGAAAACACCACCAACACACAATATGTAAACGTAGCCGGCACCTCCATTTTGTTTAAACTGTCACTTTTTTATTATCACAGAACACTATTTAAATTTAATAGTATAAAACAAAAGAAAGAACTAAAATATAAAAAAAAAAATGTTATCTCGTAATGTCTTTATTTCTCACATTTCGATGTTGATTGTCTTCGATATTTTCATTTTTTTTTTCAATATATTTATCATTTATTCTGAAATAAAAAGAAATATAGAAATGAAAATTTGGCCTATAAGTAAGACGAATTTCGTTAAATTATGTGTTGCACAAAAAATATACCCAAGTCACGTGCATGTTCTATAAAATTGAGCTAAAAGTTTTTAAATTTAATTATTTGCAAACAAATCAATTTAAAGTGAAACGATATGGATTTGAAATTCAACGTTGAAGTGTTTTATTTGAAATGATGTTGAAAAAGGACCATATCGAAAACTGACATATTATTACGAAAGTACCAAAGTACTTGAAAAATATTTTATCGAAAAAAATCTACAAACTTTCCAATTCCAATAATAATTGTAAGGTTTATAATAAAATAAAATTGGAATTCATTGGTACTTTTTCAACATTTGATTAAAAATCCTTATTCTAAATTTTAGTTTCTTATGCATTTGGAAATTTGGGCGATTTTGTCATGTCGTAGTGCTTTGAATTCTTTAAGATTTTGTCTACTTTTTTGTCATACGTGATAATATGCTGGTTTAACTAGTTGGATAGCGTTTTATATGCTTAATTTATTACGTGTCTTGTACGGTTTGTCATACTGGTTAAATACAAATGACAAAGTCGAAATCAATATTTATAGTAAAAACAGTACTAAGTTTGTTGGAAAAACTAGTTAGTAATAAAAAAAGTAAACAATCAAAACCGTGATCCATTCTAAGGCAAATTAGTCAGGAGTTGACGAAATCTATTATATAAATGGAGAGCTATTTCCCAATGTCTTCGCATCACGCCTGAACGACTGGACCGATTTCACGAACTCTTTTTTTAACGTGCAGGCTTTTATCAGGTTGTTTTCAAAGAAAAAAAAAATAAGAAAGTTGCGTGGAAAATTAGAAAATTAAAGAAAGCTCTAAGTAGGTAACCTTGTTAATAGTACTTTGTCCATATATTTTTTTTCCAATTTTATAATTTTGACAGAAACTGTCTATTGTTGGATAGATGGTGCGATCAACAGAATGCGGATGGAATATACATGGTTTAAAACAGACGCATTGGTCGGAATTATATTAGTCAGGACGGTTGCTCTTTCTGTCTAGCCTCTTAGGGAGATAGTGTTAAAAATCATTAGGGTTATATTATTTGGAATAATAAAAAAAATGTAATAAAGACCGAGTCGTGCATATTGTTGCAACCGCTGTGTGTGCACATTTTCGTCACAGTATCTCAATCCCGCATCAGAGATTATTATTTTTAATGCGAATGCACTCGCCAGCATTACAATAACATTTATCCACCGTACTTATCTGCAACCCACCGCGAACGCTAACCAAAACCATTATAAAAGCAATATAGATATAATAATAATGGAAATAACAATTGAAAACGATATATAATAAAAATAATAGAGTATAGGTAATAAAAAAAATATTAAAAAATAGCATACCTAATGTTTATAACAATCATATCGAGTACAATATTTTTCATTATTGTTTTTGAATTAATTTAGGTACTTAGCCAAAATCATACTCGCGTTTAAATTTAAAAGAACATTAGATTTCTACGCAAAAATGTGGTAGAAAATTAAAAAAAAAAAGAACGAATTGAAACGTGCTTTCTTATCAGAAGCATTCGAAAATGCGAAGTAAGAATTCGAATATTCGAAAAAAGAATACAAAGGAACATAATGAATGAGGTTTTAAGAACATAAGGAAAACACAGACTATGCAACGAATCAGGAAAACAAAAAAATCAGGTACCTATTTATAAAAAAAAAATTAAATAATGAACAAACCAGCATTTTCATCGCCTATTCATCATACGCACTTTTAAAAAAATACAGGTAGTTACATAAAAAAATATTCGCAGATAATATATACATAATAATCATTTTATTAATAAATAATAAAAAAGAGGATAAACTATGTCTGGCACGCGGCTCCTATAGATCTTTTGGCGGCGTACGGCGTACGTCAGCCCCAACCGACCCCAAACCCCAAAATAGGCCCCTATTTCTGCCGTGTATTTACCCCATAAATATTTAATCAACCGGAAGGGTTAAACAGATATAAATCATCAGCATTTTACACTGTTAATAATTTATTTGATAAAAAAAAGCGCTCATCCTCTTTAAAAATTAAGGTCGTTATAATGTGGTAGAGTGGGCCCGAAAGGGTTACGCGGCTGCCACAATAATTAAAATCATTTACTTGTATCAAATTATATAGATAGTGGGTACCGGCTTAGTCTAGTGTTATACCTGGGTTCGATTCCTGATCGGGTCAGTATTTTTCTCTGTCACAGTTTTGACAGAGCCGGCCGGTTGGCTAAAAAAAATGTCTGAGGCAATTAGTTCCATCGGCTTTACTAGAGATCTTTGTATGGAAAAGAGAGTTGTTGAGGTAAAGCGTAGTGGTCGACTGATGAAGAATTCCCGGGCACGATTTCCGTTCGGGTTTAAATTTCTACCCGGGGACTAGACGCAACCGGTTGATAAGGAAAAAAAATGGCTTAAACAATAAATTTCGACGGCTTTTCAATACCATTGTACAGAAAAATATCGACGTATCTATTTAATTTTAGACTGGGTATTTAGAATTTGGACTGATTTTTTCACGTAGAAGATACCAGAGAATGGGGTAACCAGTGAAGGCTCAGCATTGCACTAATTTTATAAACTGAAGGGACCTAAGTATCATTTTTGATTCGATATGAAATTCCTACCTATTTACCAACTGGGGACTAATGTGCTAGTTCATTTTGACATATCAAATTTTTCTTTTTTGAAGTAATAAAATATGTAAAAAAAAAATATCTATGGGTTCACTGCGCAACACAAAATACGCTATTGACATATTTCAAGCTATGCAAAGAATTGTAAATAATAAATAAATAAAAATAGAAATCAGACGCCGAACTAAAGTGGCCGATCTTATGGATCGGATCGCAAAATTGAAGTGGCAATGGGCAGGACACGTAGCCAGGCAGCCAAATTCTAGATGGACTCCCAGAGTCTTAAAGTGGAGACCATGGGAAAACAAAAATGGAGTCGGTCGGCCACAGAAGAGATGGGCCGACGATATTGAAGCGGTCGCCGGTAAACATGGGTTGATGCGGCCCAGGATAGAGATAAATGGAGACAAATGGAATAGGCCTACATCCAGCAGTGGAGGGAAGGCTAGGAAGAAGAAAGCTGTAGCGTGAAATAGGAAACAGTTGGCACCGCGATTCGAATCAATAAGGACAAAAGCCGTCGACCGAACCACTGGACTTACAACTTACAACAACCATTTCACCATGATGGAAATTTTTATATAAAAGTATGAACAAACAATTTTGCCATGGAGGGCATACACATTTGGTTATTTGAATCATATACTCTTGTGGAGAGCGCTTAAAATAATTTTCAGATATTCGGGATAGAGTAGGGAGACCGTGCGGTGCGACGCTGGCCGAGCATAAATCAAAATGTCATCGGGCTCAGATAACTCACAAACAGTAGACGCCCGATTATTCGGCACTATTAAAGGACGGACTTTTATTAAAATAAAATTCCTTGAAAAATTCGTCTTTCTAACCGAGGATCGGGACCGCCATGCATTTTCACCAACATTAATCAGCCATTATTATGGACCCATGTATTTTATTTTAATTAATTTTGGTTTAGTGAAGTGAAAAACGATCAAAATAATCCGTCAAATACATAGTGAGTAAATTCGTAAAACTTTTCTAATTTAAGTAGGGACATAATTGAAAAAAGGAATCGGAACTGTGATAAGTTTTTTTACATGAATTTCATGCAACTTAAATTGACCGAAATAATTTATCACGAATAATTTTGTGAAAAGAAAATATTTAAGTAATTTTTATATAATTTTTTAATAAAGTCTGTCTTTATTTGATCAATCATCATCCAATTTTGACGCCACTAAGGGGCATAGGGAGGCAACAAGAGCCATATATAACAATCTCTTTATTATTTTATTTTTATTAGTCTGGCTTGAATGTATGTATCTTGAATTTGAATGTTTTTTGCTTTTTACCGTCTCTGATGGTTTTGTACTTGTTATTATCATTGCAATTGTTATTTTTTGTTTGCATGTGTCCTTTGTAATGCTTGTTTATTGTATGTTGGTATGTTTTTATTTTCTCTTGCTTGAAGTAACTTACTCATTAACCCTTTAAAGCCCAAGCAATGAAAAAATCAGTTTATCGGTAAAAAAATATTTTTTCTAAGGCGAAAGGGGTTTAAATAAAAACATTTTCTAGTTTTTTTATTTTTTTTATTTTTTTATATATATAAAACAATGATGGGACTTGGAAGTCCCGGTGGGCATTTAGGGGAATAAATATCTATAAAGTATTTTCTAACATATTTTAACATTATTTCGTGATACTCCTTCATACATTTTTTTGTCATTGCAGCAAAGAAATACTTTGCGGTTTGAGCGCATAGAGAATGGTCGTGACTCATTTTTTTTATGCTGCACCTCTCATATTGTCCTCTTGCTTGTAAATACTGCCCAATGTACCCCCCTGTTCCCTAAACGAACATCATTTTTGGAACTGACATTCCACTATTCCTTCTTTTTGTAGGGATGACTTCCATGGGGTAAACTGATTTTCGTTTCAAAGGCATTTTTTGGGTCATGACCTCTCATGATGGACCTTCGTGTTTCTAATACTGAAGATTTAGAAAATATTTTATTGCTAATCACGTACGTGTTTACAAAATAAATATCTAATATACCGAAAGAGAGGCGATGCCACCATTTCCGGGACTTGCGATCTATGCAGTATAGTGCACGCAGTCGATCCGCCAAGTCTACTCCACCCATGTAATGGTCCACTGGTCCACAGCCAAGGGACAAGTAGTGACCTCTTTCTTTTTGACATCAATTGCAGTACGTTTCACAACACAATCTTCGCCACCATGGTAGTTGGATGCAAGGTAGATCCAGGGGGGAGGTTACGGGGGTCATGACCCCCCCCCCCCCTGGGCTGGACCCAGACCAGCGGGGCTAGTACGAGTTTTATCGAAAGCTAATTGCACGCAAATAAGCGCTTATTAGCGTGCAATTAGTGTTCTAAAACCAAACGATTGAATCATTCAATCATTTTAGTATGAAAATTTTTCGAAACTCTTTCGATGATCGTCTCGATATTCGATCATCGAAAACTTATACTAGGGCTACAGGGGGGTAATGACCCCCCTCTGGGCTGGGTCCAGGACCTATAATTTTTGTCTATTTTTAAGTACACTAGGTACTTACATTTATCAATAAAATACTTACTTTTCTATTACGATCATAATAAAATTTTAATTTCTTGTGGGCCGTACCCCCCGCCCCTCTGGGTAAAAAGTTTAGTTCCCAGATTCCAATTTTTTTTTCATTGGAAAAGTGTAGTTTCCAGATACCAAATTTAGGAAATGACCTTTTTTAGGAAAAGTATAGTTTCCAGATACCAAATTTTGCAAATGACCTTTTTTGCTATGTGACCCCCCCCCTGGCGCAACAATCTATTTACGAGTCGAATAATCATCTCCCCATTGTACTGAGCGGAAAAAGTGAGATTTCAAAATATGAACGGAGCGAAAGAGGACGCACGAGGATTTGAATTTTAGAATATGGTGCCTACCCCTTCTAGGAGGAGAGAACACGAGTGTGTGATCCCAACAGCCGGAGGGTGACTAGCTGGTAACTAGTTAACTACCACAAAGCAGACGTGCATTACGTCCGCTCCCAACAGATAAGCACTCGCGCGATGACAGTTCACAATTTCGCCACCACAATAATTTACGTGTCGGAGAAAGATATTTGAAAATTTAAATTATCGTTCCATTAGAATTGCGATTGTTTTCGATAGATGGCACTTTTACAAGATTTTTAATATCTTCACTCTGGAACCCTCATCTTCTGGCATTCAAATGTACCTACTCTTTCTCGTGTAGATAACAATATTCCTTTTTCTCTAAAAGCTTAAGTCTCTGGATATTTAACATTAATAAATTGTATTACTAGCCGACCCGCCCGTCGAACTTCGAACTTACCAAGAATAAAAAAAAATGTTGACTTATTACATGAATTAGATACAGTTTATGACATAAAAATCTAATTTAATTCAACTAATATAAAACGTAATTATTTTTTATTCGGATACGGGATGAAGTTCGACGGACCATTAGTTTGTAATAAAAACAATTCCTCTATAGATGCATACCTAACTTTAAAAAAAATCCAAGAGATGGCGGTGTTGTAGGAAATAAGTTACATGTGAAGCCTGTTACATTATTCTATATCTTGTTGAATGAATAGACTCCATTAAATCCAAATTTTACCGAATTACTTTGGTAAGATTGCTATCTCGCTTTAAACAATCATTCAAAGCAACAAGATGAAAAAAGACGGACGAATGATAAAGAAACCGTTCATTAACATGCAAGATTTCGGTTTTAAAACACAAATGATATTTATTTATTTATTTATTTACTATCCACCCATAGGCCCATTCAGGCACTTAGGAGTGTCAAAAACAACATAATTATTATTAAAATTATAAATACATATGCACACGAATACAAACAACAATTAACATAAAAGACTATAAAATTGCAAAAAAATACAAAAAGTTGTCAAAAGACAATTAAACAATTGTGAAAAAAAAAAAGAGAAAAATATATATATACAATTGAAATAAAAATCATAGTCAGATACATCATGCATTCGCTCGTGCGTGGTGTAAAAAGCCACTTTTGCAGTCGTCAGAAATCTTAATCATATGGTTATCAATAATTACAATAAAATATAGCAGCACAGGGTTTATTTCTCAATGCGGGATGGTGTAAAGGGCCACCCCGCATATCGTCATAACAGAGATGATCTATTTAGGAAGGTGCCCTTTGTTTTGGGATATTGTAATGTGGACCCTGTTTCTTGATGTCAAGAATAAGAACTCAAACAAATATTTGGTTTAGAAACTCGTCAATTGAATATAGGGAATTTTCAACGAGTAATGCTCTAGCCTCTCTCTTAAACAATTCTCCTTCCAGTGATCTTATTCTTTGCGGCAGCTTATTGTACAAACGCACGCTTAAATAGACAAAACTTTTGGATACCTTTGTTAGTCTATGTTTTATGGGCCGCAGTAGATGACCTTGTCTTGTTTCGTACTCATGAAAATCGGAATTTAAATTGAAGTCATTTATGTTTCTTTTAGCGAATTTAATACATTCCAGGATAAATAAACTAGACAATGTCAGGATCCCAAGGTCACTGAACGCGTTTCTGCACGAGTCACGGGATTGGAGCCCTAGAATCGCTCTCACCGCCCGTTTTTGGAGGATGAACACTCTAGAGGAGTCTCCGCCATTACCCCAAACTATAACACCATACGCCATTAGGCTATGAAAATAAGAAAAATATACTGATTTTGCAGTCATAGGGCCACAGAGAGACCCAACTTTCCTGATCGCAAATATAGCAGAACTTAGTTTCCTGCACAACTGATCAATATGAGACGTCCATTGCAGCCTCTCATCAACAATCACGCCAAGAAACCTGCACTGGTCCACCACAGCTAAGTCCCTGCTAGCTAGATCATGTTGTAGCAGCTCATTCGGGTGTTGTTTAAGAGAGAAGCAGATAGCATTCGTTTTCGTCACGTTTAACACTAAATTGTTCGCTTCAAACCATTTGTTTGCGTCATCTAATACTTTTAACACATCCCCCTCAACATGGCCCCCGGATTTGTGATTTTTAACAAGCAAAGATGTGTCGTCAGCAAACATGACAATATCATCTCTGGGGTTTGAAATCGTATAAGGTAGATCATTTACATAAACTAGAAACAAAAGAGGCCCCAAAATAGACCCCTGAGGTACACCAAACTTAATGTTTTTACAAGAGGACCGAGTGTTGTTTATTTCTGTGGTCTGTTTCCTATTTGAAAGGTATGACTCGAAGAACTTCTTTTCATTTGATCGAACCCCACAATGCTCTAGCTTTTTTACCAAAATACTATGATTCACGCAATCAAAAGCTTTCGAGAGGTCACAGAAGATTCCGCACACATCAGAACCCTCTTCAAACGCCTCCAGGATCTTGCTAACCAAACTCTCCATAGCGTGTGCCGTACTTTTGTTTTTTTGAAAGCCATATTGTTGGGGATGTATCACGTCATTTTCTACAAAAAAGATAGTCAATTGCTCAGCTACAATTTTTTCTAATAACTTGCTTATAACCGGCAGTACAGATATGGGTCTATAATTGTTTGGATCAGATTTATTGCCTTTTTTATATATGGGTATGACCCGAGCCAGTTTTAAATCGCTGGGAAAGACGCCCCCAAGTAGACATTTGTTAAAAATCGTCGCCAATATGGGTGCAATTTCTTGTATGATACGTCCAATAAATGTGCCGGTTACATACCACAAATCATTGGACGATGTAGACTTTAGTTGTTTACAAACTTTTATTAAGTCATTAGCTGTAATGGGATGGAATTTAAATGATTTTTCTAGTTTAGGTTGAATGTGCAAGTATTTCATGGCTGATTCCTCTGAAAATTCAATATTATTTGTTAGTTCTCCCGCTATGTTAGTAAAAAAATTATTAAATGTTTCCACAGTTATATCATCACTAAGACCTCCGCTCAAATTTACAAAAGGACATTTTTTTTCCAGTGTTTTTCCAGTTTCCTCCCTTATAACATTCCACACTTCCCTGATACAATTTTTAGATTTACTTATTCTATTGCTCAGATAATTTTTTTTCGCCATTTGACAGACCTGCTTAAATATTTTACTATACTTAGAGACATAATTTCTGAGCTTTTCATCACCGTAGTTCCTTAAATTATATAACTCAAAAAGTTTTTTCTGCGAGACACGTATGCCCCTTGTTGACCAGTCTTTAAAGGATTTCTGTAGTTTATGTTTGATTGTTTTGATTGGTATGTGCGTATTTAATGTTGTTATAAAAATTTTGAAGAAATTTTTAAAAAGGTTGTTTGGATCCAGGTTTTTATTAAGGAACTCAATTTCAACCTGTAGCGATTTTAGGAACAATTCGGTGTTGTTAGTGTGGAAATGTCTTTTTTTAATTTGACTACATGAGTTCTTAATAGTATTATTTTCAAATGGTAATTTAGCTATAATATATTGTCCAAAATGATCTGATTTCACTAAGTTCGTCAAACTGGACTTCGTCAACAGGAGGTCCGTGAAGATATCGTCAATACAAGTAGAGCTATGGTTAGTAGTACGTGTGTCAAGATGTATACTACGTGTTAGTGAATAACTACTCATCAAATCTAGTACCATACCGCTATTTTTACCATTTTCAGAGTTAAGGTCCACATTCAAGTCTCCGCAAACAGCAATATATTTGTTATTATTTTTCGTCAATTTATTTAGTACACTGTCCATTATTTGAACAAATTTTGACAAGTTTCCCGACGGAGATCTATACACACAGATTATTATAACATATTTACCTTCTATACAGCTAATCTCACAATCTCTTTCCTCTGACATGTCTACAATGTCAGATCTGTTTTTGAAGGAGTGATTAAATTTGACCAAGATAAGACAGCCTCCCCTTATAGACTTTTCTCTGCAATAACAGCTACCAATAAAATAATTCGGAACATTTACACAATCAATTTCACCATGTCTATACCATGTTTCCGTGACACATACAATATCACAAGATGTTGAAGCCACAAAAAGTTCGTGCTCTTTTCCGCGCAATCCTTGGGCATTTTGATGTGTTATATTTATATGACTGTTCCTCCCCTCCATACTGGTTTGCTGCTCCATAAAAAAGATGAACCAGACGCTGTCGCCTTCTCTGTCTCACGCGCAGGAGATGTGTCAGGGCTTACTTGAATTGAAATGAGGGTCCTTATTTTACATCCATTATTCAATATGTTAAAAATAACAATTTCTGGGATATTTTTAGTGTCTTGGTTACTTGTGTCAATTATATTACAACAGTCAGATAGTCTAGTCATGTTATACAAAAATAAGTTAGTGTTGTAAATTCTGTTCCTAATTTCTGTGCTACATTTTTTTCCATAACGTATTGTTGAGGTGTATAAACGTATCCTCTTACTTTCGGCCTTCTCTATTACTCTCTGCATACAAGTTTGATACAATCTTCTATTATAAATATTTCGACTATTTCCGAAGAGCAAGACAATGACGTCATTTCTACCACAGTTATCTATAGTTTGAATAATATTTTTGAATAGATGGTGCATACCTGCCCCCGGGTTTGACATGCAGTGTACATTCAAGTCTAATTTACTATTTAGTTTTATACCAAGACCCTTTGCATCTTCATCACCCATGATAAACACATTTGACTTTTCTTCCTCAGAGTGTTGCTTTTTTAAAGGTACATTAATTTCACTTTTCAAAAACTTCATTCGTTGGTCATTTTTACTATTAAAGTATTCCTTGTAATTCTCCAGTTTCTCATACGTGTCATCATACGCAGATCTCAGAGCTGCATTACATTTATTCATCTCATCTAGTTTCAGTAGCAACTTGTCGTTAGTATCCTTGTACTCTGTCAATTGTTCCTCTCTCCTCCTTGAGCCCTCCTCGAATTCCAGCAACAAACTTTTGTATCTTGTCTCACTATCCGTTAATCGTCCCTTCAATCTATCATTCTCCTTCTCAAGCTCCTTCAGATCTTGATGCTGTTGAAGTAGGTTTTTAATTTTCTTTTTCAGAATTAAAATCTCTTTATGTTTCAACTTTAAGCTGGCTTCACACCCCTTCAACTCATTTACAACTCTCTCCTTCTCCCGCTCTACTTCCTCCACCTTGGTCTTCAAAGTCTCAGTGGAACTCGACTCATTCAACAGACTCTCCTCATCCACAGAGTTGTCAATCATTGTAAGATACAAATTTCTTTCCCTCTTACTCCTTGTTATAATAGTAGACATTATTGATGAAGAGAAAGAAGAGAGAACAAAGGAGAAAAAAAATGTTTCAACTCAAAATAAAAAAAAAAATACAATTTTTTAAAATTGTTTGATGTCTTCCTTTGTGTCCTCTACTATATCATAGATGGCTCCAATTCTTTATATATGGTTTGATCTTGTACTTTGTTTTTCCCACTATTTCATAGATGGCTCTATTTATCTTTTTAATTAATCAATAAATTTAATTTTGTTTAATACTTTGTCTTTTCCACTATTTCATAGATGGCTCTATTATTTCTTTTAATTTAATCAAAATATTTCAATAAAAAAAAAAGCTTTGCTGTGGTAAGGACTCGAACCACTGTTTCTACGGTCAACTGACAGCAGGCGGCGCCGCAACTAATTGGGCCACACGGCGTAACGCATTAATCGCCGTAAATCGGTATTATTAATCTATTAACCAACCGAGGTGCGAAATTTCAATTCTACCTCGCTATTATCTACCGATCACAATAACACTGTTCAAAATAAATGTCAGACACTGTGAGTTATTAAAACACCGTTTCATGCCTTGAATGATAAGTAAAATGTCTTAATTCAATCGAACAATGGTTTCTGTTTCACTTGTTAGACTTATTCAGGCAAAATTCCCAAACAGCTGATTACAATAACAAAACTGTTAGCATTAATGTCAGGCACTGTGAGATATTTTTAACACTGATTCTTTCCTCCCTGTAATATAATCTCGTAATTCAGATCGAACCGTAGTTTCACTTTCACTTTTTAGTCATTATTAAGCAAAATATACATATAATAAAGAATATATCTCATTAAAAAACTCAAATAATCGGGAGCAAAAACAAACACCTCCTGACAGTTCAAATGACAGATCGATAAAGCATATGGATGGAATACACATGAACATATGGATGGAATATATTCCTAATCCTTTAGTATGTGTTTGTTCAAATATATAACACTGAGACTGTCACAATATTAGACTAGAAATAACATTGTAATAATGGGATATTCAAAATAAATAGAAACTCCCTCCCTTAGTTTAAATGCAATACATGGATTCCGTTTTCTGTTTGTAATAGAGTTAATACGATATGGGACTTATCCGGTTATTAATGAACTAGGTAAATAATAGATATAAGGTACTAGAAATATGACACAGTGAACATTAACTACTAAGCATACTTCATTTCTAGTAACCCGCAACCAAAAATAATTAGCAATCCTCTGTTGTGACAAACATCAGACAGACTTTGCATGGCAAAAGAAAATAATTATTGTCTTTCTTATTTTCGTCGCATTTTTTCTATACTCCTTCACAGTTAAAAATACCTTAAAATTACAAGAATAATTTGTAATCTAAAGTAAGCCAAATCAGTCCAGCAGTTCTTAAATTTTTTAAACATAATAATAATATATACTAAGTACCTACCTAGTACTCGTTACGTCAAAGAAGAAAACTAACTGGCTGAAATGATAAAAGTTGTAAACTAACTATTTTTTTCAAGTAAGTATGTAGTGAGATGTTTAATTTTCAACATTTCCCCAAACTGAGCAGAGAATGTGACAATTTTGTGATACGGAATATGAGTGTATTCGAATTCCCTTTAAACCTAGATACATTTTAAACGCCCAAATACTTTATTCAAAAAGAATATACCTATAACAACTAATGACTCTAACAATTCATCACTAATGTTCGATTTTTAAATGGAACAAAACCACTACGGGCCTACGACCGTCTTCTACTGTTGTTTCGAAGGCTGGCTTAGTGTGATATAAAACATTACCACCTAATGGCGAACGTTGTTAACGTAAAGTGATCACACTAAGTCAGCCTTCGAAACAACAGTAGAAGACGGTCGTAAGACCGTGTTGGTTTGTTCCATTTAAAGATCGAACATTAGTGATGAATTGTTAGAGTCATTAGTTGTTACATATTCATTAAGATCTAGTCCTGAAAAAACGTCACAAGAATCTAGACATAATTAATTCAAAAACTTACTTCTAGGTTAGTATCTTGATAATGTCAACGCGAGATTGACGAAAGCGTTCGAACTCATATATTAATTTGTCCCAAAAAAGCAACTACGTCGTTTTAATAATATTTTAAAATGAACTTTCACGCGAATACACAAACACTTCAATCATTAGCAAAACTAATTCAGATTTGACTTATTTGAAAACGTGATGACCAGAAAAACTCGAGGATCATCGATTTTTTTTCACTCTTAACTACGGTTTAACCGTTACAGATCTTACAAAAATACTATTAATAGCCATTATAATAATATGTAAAGTATTAAGATATAAAAAACATACAGTGAAGGATATACGAAGGTTAGAAACTTCCTTTTATAAATAATTGTTCCTTCGACCTTCAAAGACGATTTTATCCTCCTTACTTTATATTTTCACAAAGCCTATTAAAACGAATGACTTCAGTCAAATAATAAACCATCCTAAAAACCAAATTGCGATAAAATCGTAAAATGTTTTCGAGATAAGAAATTAAACGTGTTAATAAAACTTATCAAAATATTATCATGTTAAATTAAACCATCGCATTGTTCAATGTTTGGGTTGACGAATTTTGAATCCGGCTCGAAGGACCATCGATTTATTTAATTTTTTTTTTTATATAATAACATATTTAGAAGACTTACTACCTAACTCCATACAAGGTTTTTCTGAAGTGGACAGGAGAGAACACGATTCTCCTTCATCTCAAAATATTCTATAATAATGGATTTCGAAATGTGATGTAATATGTTAAGTTCATTTCGAAGAATCCTTATAATTTTTTTTTTTTTATTTTTTTTTTATATATTAAAACAATATACCCAGTTTCTAAAGCTAATAATAGTGGCTTGTATTTTTATGTACCTAGTTTACAAAGTATACATTTTAAGCATACGTAATTGATCGACAGACAAAGTTCTAACATTCGCAGACTGTAAAAAAATAAATAATAAAGCTGTAAATAAATAAAAAAATTTGATGATTTTATCCGTAAAGTTTCTAAAGATCAGCAAAAAACGTATACTTATATAGATTTTTTTTAAAACATGATTGATGTGTCTCGGCATAGAATATCAAGGACCCACATGAGTAAAGAAACACGTGTTTCGGAATATTTCTACGAAAAGAAAACTGAGATGTCTAGTGTCTTCCCTTAAAAAATGCGAGAAACTTTATAGACACTCAAAAAAGTAACTAAAAATGGGTGACGCTCCATAAAAGTATATTTAAGAGTAAAATACAAAGAGTGTTAATGATTTCACAGAGAATAGAGTTGGGACAAAAGATATTTTTGAGAACTTTTTGAAGTACTTTTACAGATACGATTAAGGAAATATTTAACGCCATGAACTATTATGTACTAAGTAGGTACTAGAAATTGCATATCCCTAATGAAATGGTTACTCAAATAGTGTGGACGAAGAAATCGTTCGGTCTTCAAAAAAAATTAAGCGTAATAATAGGTATTTTAAATAAAACTTTGTTGTATTCCGTTTGAAAAAAAAAATAAAACAAAGTTTTATTTAAAATACCTATTCAACATGGGATTACACAAAGTTTCCGCCAAAAACATCAATAATTTAAGCGTAATAAACTTAATATTTTGTTTTATTATAATACTCGCTATTCTGACAGGCCTTGTCCTGTAGTCCTTAGTATGAATATTTATTTTCAATATGTAATTTATTTACAAAAATACGTAGAATATATTAGAATGTAGTAGAATATATTAGAATCAATAAAATATTTCTGAGAGCTTGAAAGATTATATCAAAAATCTGCGTACCAACGTTTTGAAAATCAATTGTTATCCGGTGAAGAAGTATCTTGTTGAACAAGTATTTTACAATATTGACGATATGCTAAATGGGACCGTTGACTCTATTATTTGAGATTTAGGTTAAATTGTGTTTTGTTCATTTTGTTACTTGGTGCCCATTTTTAAACAGGTTGACGTGAAGCTATTTGAGCCCTTTACACTCAAAATAGCTTTGATATTATTGATCTTCAATCTTTAAATTGTACTTTCTTTCCTTTTATTTCTGCCAGTAAGAAATTATGTATATTATATTTTTGTTCTGTATATTTATTATATATTTATATTGTTATTTTGTATACTTGACGATTCAAAGTGCCAAATTCATGGCCTAAGGATGAAGAGAAAGAATAAAGAATAAAATATATAAAAATTGTGTTGTTATAGAATTTTACACAGATGGTGTTGTTGTCAGTAAATTCGTTCCATACTAACTTCAATATTATAATTTATTTTAAATGCTATCCATTTTTTTTCAATTTTTAATAATTATTATTCTGCTATCCGGAGCAGAGAAGAATCCAATAAACCAAGCATCATAAAAATCTGTTCAGCTGATTTCCAGTAATAAGTGTTCAAAATAACCCAACATTCTTTTAAATTATAGATTATATACATACAATACTTTGATTCCCTTTCCATTAATCATAAACAAAAATGTGTCATAATATTTTGAAATTTTGTTCTAAACGCCGTTTCTAGTACGTAGTACATTAAAATCAATGATTAAACACCAATATTGTTATCTCGAATGGGGCTCGGGAGCAAACTCTAAAATTTAATAAAACGAAATCGTTAAATAAATTTTGGAAACGCTCACGCATGAGTATGGGGCTGGGTTGTACTAGGTAAGTGTCGGGCGTATAATATCATAACATCCAAAGATACAATCGTTAACGTTACATTGCCCATTAAATTTTCCGACAGTACATTCAAGATGGCGCCGGAGGCATCCCGGGAAAGTTAATTCTCGCATCTGGAAACCTCATTCACATAGTTTGGAGAGAGGCATGATTCTTGATAACCACTTGAAAACTTTGAGACGTTCACTCGAATTTAAACCCAATGCGACAGGGGTGCCAACTCCAAAACTGGACAAGACGATAAGGTGCGTTTGGAATAAGAACAACAATCAACGAAGGAGATGATAAATTGTTTCCTGCGATTTATCCGGCTCGAAGGACCATAACTTTTGAGACGTTCACTCGAATTTAAACCCAATGCGACAGGGGTGCCAACTCCAAAACTGGACAAGACAATAAGTTGCGTTTGGAATAAGAACAACAATCAACGAAGGAGATGATAAATTGTTTCCTGCGATTTATCCGGTTCGAAGGACCATAACTTTTTCGGCTGTGTTAACTTAACTGTAACATTTCTATGACGATTGCGACCGCTTTTTCAAACGGATGAAGAGATATAAACATTTTTATAGGTGCAACACGTCCAACTTCCACGACAGGGCTTTCAGCGTATCAGGACCCGTCACCTGGAACGACTTCCCGAAGACAGAGTTTCCCACGCGCCCTTGAGATGGAGATCCATTAAATGGCAGCAAACGAATCATCCAACATCTTCATCATCATCATCAACATTTGGGCTTATATTAACTTATTCTACAAAAAAGGCAAACTTATCTACACACATACTGATATCAGATAGTTATAAACAATGAGGTTTATTATATTATGTGAATTAAACTTGGAAATATAAAAAATCATGTGACAGCCCTAGCGGGGGAAGAAGGGGGCAAAATTCGAAATTTCTCACAATTCCAGCAGAGTCGGTTGGAAGAGGCGCTAAATACTATACCCCATATTAATTTCTGCCGAAACTTCTTCACTTTAAATACAACAGCATTTTATACGTATAAAATAAATATATTAATATGTGGCGTAGGCAAAGAGTACTTCAACTAAATTTAGAGCTAACCTTCTAGATCTAGATTCTAGAACCTCCCCTTGAATGTTTCTTACCTATTAAAGAGTTTAATTAAATTTAAAAAATCAATCCTAGTTTATATAACTAATTTTAAGAACCTACTCAGTAGAGTAGATTTTTTTGAATGGTTGTTACTCATTGACCGTGGGGTTGCCGGCTAAGAATAGCACATCTGTTCTTTTTGCTGGTTTTACGAGCATCCTTTAAGAGGCAGGGAATCGAAAAATCAGATCGGGACCGTGAGATTGACCATCTCACGTCTTTAAACCCCATCAACATGCAGGCAAAGGCACAAGAAATAAGCCTAGGACGCCTGGGTTCCATCAGGTGGGGTTCAGGTAGATGGTGTCCTCTATGTAAAGGTGCATGATCCAGCGCAATGGAGAGCTCTTGAAACATACTACGAAGAATATGTGGAAAAACTTTATGGGATATGGAAAGGAATGAAAACATTAGGAAGGAATGTGGTATGGAAGTAAGTGTTGTGACAAAGATGAAAGTTAATAGGTTGAGATGGTTTGGGCACGTGGAAAGAGTGGATGCAAACAGAATGACAAAGAGAATTCATAAGGCTGAAAGGAAAGGTGTTAGAAAGCGTGCATGGCCGAGCGAGAATGACGTGGATCGAACACATCGATTCCGTCCTCAAAGAAGGCCAGGTAAGAAGTAAGAGAAATAGGAGACGATGTATGAGAAATGTTATGTCGGTGGAAGAAGCGATCGAAAGAAGTATGCTTGGATAGAAAAGAGTGAAGGTCCGTTCTTTCTCCCTACCCATTACGGGACACGACGTGAAGGGTAAAAAAAATAAAAATATTATGAGATCTTGTATATTTTATTATATGTGTTGAATGTACAGAAAATGTATAATACAGAGCAAATCTTCTTGAAGACATCCTCAATGCTCTAATGAGTTAAAATCTTTTTCCGATTCTCTCATTGAATCCTGTTTCTATCTCACATCGATGTTGCTTTCTAATAAATTCTATCCCACACTGGATGTGGGATCATAAAAATAGAATAAAGAACAAATAGCAACTCCTCGAATACAATCCATCTTCTTGGATTCTTTCAGAACATTTCTTAGATTTTCAACAGATCTCCGATAGCATCAGAGGATTTAAGACAAGTGTTGTTTTCTTTCAAATAGAATGAACGGGGTTAAAGATTGAAAATGTTTGGGAAGGAAGGGGGTAATTTGCAAAAAAAAAAACGGTTTGAGAAGTTCAAAGGAACATCGATCAAAGTGATAAAAAGTTACTTTTTACAAAAAAAAATTGTTAAAATATTCAAATTGAATTAAGAATATTCCAAAATGGTTAAACCGTTCAATTTTTCATAAATATATTGATTTGAATGGTTGAATAATTGATTTTTTTTATGAAACGTTAAACGTCACTCTGTTTTTTCCGACCTCGGTAGCCTAGATGTGTAGGCGTGACCTTCAGATCACGACGTCCCTGCGGCCGTATTCTCGTAGCGGTCTTATTGCAATCTTATTGAAAAGATATCTTAAAGGGCGGCTCGGATAAGGATTGGACCAATAAGATAGAAAGGGGGAGTGACATGATCGTTCCACGATTGGTTACATCGTATTGTAGACACTCCCTCTTTCTGATTGGTCCAATCCTTATCCGAGCCGCCCTTTAAGATATCTTTTCAATAAGATTACAATAAGACCGCTACGAGAATAACCCTGCTGGTTCGATTTCCGACTAAGTGAGATTATTCAAGTTTTATTAAGTGTTTTTTCACTTGAAATTTCTACCCGGGGTTGGCCTGTCTCAGATTGGACGGGGCCAGTTGATTAGAAAAAATTGCATGAAGCAATAAGTTCCTCAGCTATAATGACCCCTTTGTACAGAAACGTGGAAATTTATTTATTTTTCAGTATCAATTTATACGTGCATGTCTCAGAATTTAAATTTTTTCATCAACAAAACAAACACATAAATTGATTGTTTTGAACACTAATGCTTTCAACAGACCATAGCTTTTCAACTTTTTGGAAATGTAAATTTTCGGTTAGAAAAGCTAAAGCAGAAAGTGATCACAATGCACTAGTCAAATTGAATCGTTTTTGGGAAAAATAAATTAAATATGAATTAGCAGAAATGCTTGTTAGTGCATTTATCCGTTTAAACATCACACAAAGCATGTTGTATCGATACAAGTAAATACACATAGGTACTGAGTGAGCTTAACAAAACAGCAAATAATAGGGAAAAGCTTCTAAAGGAAGAATTGAAAACACTAAGCGTTATTCAATATAATAGAGAACACAAAGAATGCATCGGATTTAACTATGGGTGGAGATGCATATATCTAGGAATGCCTAAGTTAAGTACGATTGCTATATCAAAACGAATTTTTAAAAATCTCAGTTCTTTGTTTATATTTACTTTAAGAAGAACATCACGTGTATTTATATAAGGAAAATATGTCGTCCACATAATGAAGGACTAATCGAATTATACTCGTATCAGGAGTTGTATTCTAGCATTAATATAACTTATTAAAATGATTCCTAGAATGATGTGTCTTGCATATGTTATCCATTGAAAGTTCATGAATGAACACAAAATAAATACGTTTTCGAAATCTGTCTGTCGTGAAACACGAAGTTGCTCGGCACAAGGAATCGACTCCCAAACGCTTATTTATAATGAATAAAAAATACGTAGATAATGTACTGACTAAAAAAATCTTTCATATATTATACATACGTAATAAATAAACCAAGCGCTGATTGAAAAACGAAATGATTTCCCTGGGAAAAGAAATCTAGTCCTCTTGTTTAGACAACTACCAGGCAAATTATATGAGTTTTTGCGTTTTGTATTGCATGATGAGCGGTTTTAAGAAAGGCATTAAAGGAAACTAGAAGAGGGGACCCCATGACTGAAAGAAGTTTCTCAGATCGTTAGCTGTACAAACATCAACAATGCGTTTTAAAGACGGGAAACGCCCCCCAAAGAAAAGACATTATCTTGAAGTGTGGAGCATTATTCCCCGTTCTGGAAATTAGAAATACTTTCCGTCCGTAAAAGTTTGAGAATGTGACAGAATGCAGCTGGAATGTTGAGAAACTTGGCACGATGCGAGTGAAGCAATGAATCAAAATGTCAAACAGTGGGAAAATGTACGTACGTCGCTAACTTTAATGGTAGATTTGTGGGGTAAACTATTCGCTTGTGGACGAATCTCTGTGTTTCAGCTTCGTTTGAAAGGAGACTCGTTCATTATTCCAACTTACTTCTAATGTTTAAAATAAATAAACAACAATTGACTTAGTGAAATTTACTATGACTTTGCTATATAAGAATTTGTTGTTTATTTAATTGCGTATGAACGACTTCGAAATTTCATTTCATATCATAGGAGCTGTCAAATAGACCCATAGGTACAAAGAAAAGATTTTTCCCGATCAGTGACCTCTCACATCATATGCCCATGCATGTCGTTTTCTACTGTCATTGAAATGGTAAATTAATTAGTTTTTTTTTTTTTTAATGAATCTGTGCTCACTCAAAGTGAACACAAATACACTCCTTGACTCTTTCACAGTAAGCTACTGAAAGCTTGTGTCGTTAAAGAGGAAGATGGTCGGCACCTGGGATCGAACTACGACGTCCGCAGTACGAAAGCCGGCGTTGTAACCGCTGGGTCACCAACCACTTTCCACTTTCAAATTCCGAGCGATCATTAATTGTTTCAAACGACAATAATTGCGGCGTGCATCTGTCAATTGCGCTCATGATAAAACAATTGTTAACAGTATTGTTTAACGCCACAAGGTGTCATTAAGAGTTGAAGCGGTTGGTAACTTAGCAGTTACGGCGCCGACTTTCAAACTGTTTCGTGCGGATGTCGTGGGTTCGATCCCAGGTGCCGACCACTGAGTACAAATATAATTAGAGAACTTTTTTGGATGCGCAGAACCGAAAATTGGTTCCTTCATTCAACAGTCACGTGACTGAAGATAAATTATCTATTATAATTCATTTTACTTTCATCCACAAACAATACCCATAGGCATTTCCTTTAACTAATTGTATGATTAAAACATACAATTCCTCTGTGATAATGCTAAAATATTGAAAATAAAAAATCGTTATGTCACACACCCCTTTTGACAAATTTCACAGTTTGTATGAGTTTAAAAGCAGTCACATGGTACTTGTTGGGACCCTGCGAAGAAGCACATTATTTCTCTAGTATCATTGCTTCTCAAAGGTGCCGACTATATTTCTTTTCTCGACACAAGCACTAAGAAGCTTACTGTGAAGGAGTCAAAGAGTGTATTTGTGTTCACTTTGATTAAGCTCAAATTCATTTAAGTATCTATATTAAAATTCAAAATAAGAAAAGTTCATAACATTACAAGAGGATTGTTTAATTATTATAGACACGTTTTTTTTTTTTTTTAAATTTTCCAATATCCCACGAGAGTTCCCTATTTTTTTTTCTTAAATAAGATTTAGCGAAATTTGTCTAGCCCATCACAAGTTATGCCATCACCCAGGGACACAGGAATTCAGTTTTTGTAAGTACGAGTATATAAAACCAACAATTTGATGCCTACATTAGATCAAAAATGAAATTTTTAATTATTACGTTTACCTATTATTATAAGTGATTTTCTTTGATGTAGAAAAAATAATTTGAAGTCACTTAATTTCGATCTTTGTCGTCAAGTAACTTCATTTCAAGAAAGTATAACAACTGGACAACTACCATCCATGATGTATGGGAGTGAAACATGGACATGGACGAAATATCTGGAAGTTGGAATGAATGCCGTGGAAATGAGATCACTTCGTAGGATATGCGGAAAGAAACTGATTGATAAGGCGAGGAATGAGAATATTAGAAAGGAATGTGGCGTAGATGTTAGCGTAGTGACTAGAATGAAAGTTAACAAATTAAGGTGGTTTGGGCATGTAGAGAGAATGAACGAGGAAAGAATGACAAAAAGGATATATAAATCTGAAAGAATGGGTGCACGCAGACGAGGTCGACCTCGAATGACATGGTCCGATCATATCGGTTCAGTCTTAGAGGAGGGCCAAGTCAGGAGCAAAAGAAATAGGAGAGCATGTATGCGGAATGTTATGCGTTTGGAAGAAGCGAAAGAGGTTTGTTTGGATAGGAAAGAATGGAAATACGTACTCTCTGCCTACACCCTTCGAGAAACGGCGTGATGGGTAAAAAAAAAAAAAAAAATAGCAACTGGAAGTTCCGGATGATCATCGCTTGATCAATATGCGACCTCGTTACAAGAAGGAATATCTGCTGGGGTATTCTCGTAGCGTTCTTAATTCGAACTTGACTGAAATTTGTTCTTAAAATGATGGATTGGACTAGACCGCGTTCTTAAATTAGTTTGTATTCATACATTATTTTTGAAATGCGAACGCATTTAGGTCCGTGACTGCAGTTTTTAAACTTAAACTGATTGATTACGAGAACAGCCATCCTGATTAAACACATACAATGGTTACTAAATTTATATATTTTTTTAAATGAATCTGTGCTCACTCGAAGTGAACACAAATACACTTTTGACATCTTTCACACTAACCAAAGGGTTGTGACGTGAAAGTGGAAATGGTCGGCACCGCCGGGATTCGAACCTACGACCTCCAATACGCTGCACGTACGAAAGCCGCCGATTGATACCACTGGACTACCAACCACCTCTATTTTATAGACAAAAAATAATTAGCCAAGAACCTCCAATAATTGATAATAGAAAAATCATATTAGTCTCTATAATATAGATAAGTAGTCACCTGATTATCGTCCCAATTTTCTGGTGACATTATAATACCTGAATATAATATTACAATAATACAGGCCTCTATATACTTGGGTTGTAAGTTATTAAAATAAATCCCTATAATAAGATAATTACACAGGGTCTTACGCCGAATCAATATATTACTACTATACCTACTCATAAATATACGATTTTAGGCCAGTAGAATATTATATTTCTAAGCCTTGTAGTAACGAAATCGATACATAGAAACCTTTGACTCTATTAATATTGCGCAGAGTTGATTGCGGAAGAGAGTTGTAGCTTCACTAAAACCTTTTGCGGGTCAAAAATTGAAGAATGAATGATTGAATTTTAGATTTCAATCATCATTCTCCATTTAAAGTCCACATGAGGGCTTAGAAAAGCACTGCGTAGCGCTCAATCTTGCGCTATAATCTACCATACAAACTCCCTCAGCATTGCCTCGAAGGAACGGAGCAAGACTCAAATGCGAGAAAATATACTCTATTTTTCAGCTCTGGCTTATTGTCTGTTTGTTATTTTGGTTCCTTTGGGGTGCAGAGGGAATATTTTCTTGATCGTTGATATTGATACTAATCGGTCATCGCCCATTAATAATTAGTTCTTGCTTTTATCCAATATCAACCATAAAAGAAAGCACATTCTGTTACTAGATTCGGCTATATGTTCGTTTGATGTAAATGCACACTTTAGAAGCAATTACTATTATAGGTATCCAATCCAAACTCCCTTAAAACCCCAGCCAGGGACGTGGGGAGGCAAAAAGAGCTCTCCATTACGCAAATCTTACTCAACTATTATAATATACAGCCATTAAATCAATAATTACTCGATTTTAAGAGTTAGCATTTTTATAAAGAACTAGCTTTCCCTACAGACTTGTCCATTGTTCCTAACTATGAATATTGAATTCGAATTTGTATTATGATTAGCTTATACCAATGTAATTTAGATCGATGCATCTGCTTTAAACCATATAACAGTTTCAATCGCACCAACTATCAAACAACTGACAGTTCTTGTCAAACATTAATTTATTTTTTTCAAATTTGGAACAATAATTATATTGTAAAGTACTAAGAAGGTTACCTACTTCTAATAATCCACGCAACCTTTGCCTAATAAAAGCCGACACGACAAAAAAGAAATAGCGAAATCGGTCCAGCCGTTTAGGCGTGATACGATGACCACGGAAAATAGCTCTCCCATTTTTCCATTTTTATAATGTTGATATTAATATATATATGCAGACGGATTGAAGATTTTGTGGACATTAAAATATATGTACTCATCTTGAATGTATCATAATCATTCAGAGCTCTTATGATTCCAAGTTTACACAGCAGTATTTAATAAGGTTCGTGTAGCTTGGTCGAAAATTTCGAGTAAACTGAGGGGAAATGCAGTAGGTTTTAATTTTTCAAGTTCTATTTGAATGTCTCAAGAACTTGGGGATTTGTCTCCACTAGAACTTCGCAGTCAGGATGAGAACCCTCGGTCTTGTCTCCAAGTGAAACATTGAGAACAAAATAATACAAATAGACAGACGTTTTCACGAAAAATAACGCTTAATTACGTGAATCTTTCAACAAGCTCGATAATACTATTCTTTACCATCTATCTGTCATAATATCATGACTAGATTGCTCGTATGTTTGTTGCATAGTTGTTTTCTTGGTAAAAATCACATTTTCGAATATTTATTGATATAAACATTAACTTTGTTGACGATTTGACCCGACACGCCTCACTAACCCAACAAAAATCTATCCGGCTCGAAGGACCAAATGTATGATGTTGATGGTTTATTTGTAAGATAATGTTAGAAATGGTTAAAAATCGTATCGGATACTTTTTAAATGTTTTTTTTTTTCACAATTTCTACATCACTTCATAACCATGAAAAGAACAACTATTATCTCCCTACCTTGCTCTATTTCGACGTTCTTCAACGTATATAGTAACTCAGCGACCTGAGATACTTCTGTGGGTATAGCATGCCCTTATAGTCCTCTTTAATCACTTATAGTAATACTAGTTTTTTAAAGGCGCCCGTGGCGCCCCTGGCCGGAGAGGTGAAAGTTCACCAAAAAAAGGGCATTTTGTCGTCGCCAATTCTCGTTCCGAGTAGCCCAAATGGCGATAAATCGCCCACGTTGGCAACACTTAATAATATTAGTTAGTATACCTGTATGTTCAACGCGCGTGCGCATAACGGCAAAACGCTATTGGTTACTCAGAAGCATCCCCGATCCGCTGGATCAAAACTTGTTTGAGGGTGCGAGTGGCGCGCCATCTAGCGGCGTTAATGACATCAGTCAGTCAGTCAGTCAGGCAGGCAGTCAGTCAGTCAGTCAGTCAGTCAGTCAGTGAGTCAGTGTTCAAGACAAATATTATATAGATTTTAATAATACATTTTTAATATTTTTATTTTAATGTTTTTAATTATTATTTTTGTATACCTATTTATTTGCAAGAATATTCTGTATTAACTTACATGAGATGTGACATACATATATGAACATACGATAAATAAATAAATCACTTATAGTACTCCAAATAACTCTCTTCTTTTGTGTCATTTATTTGAGATTTCTAACCATCTCTCTGCCAACTGTTGTCAGTCATCCAATAGCCTTTTAAATGTACCTATTCTCATATTGTTGTATTCTCCTACTATAATACCTACTGAACAAATGTCAGACATGTACTTTATATCACTGTAGTGCTTATGGAAAGAAATTGTGTGTATTGTATTTTTTGTGTTTTTGCTGTTCTCTTTGTAATCGTTATTATTTTCCCTAAAAGTCCATTTGCCGTTGATTTATAAATGTAAAAAAATAATAAAAACAAAAAAACTATAATAGAACAAAACAAAGCAACAAGCCCATAGTTGAAAGTTATTTTAAAATTAGAAAAACAATTTATAACTACATATTTATTTCTACTAGAATTTTGTCATGTGAAGGTTATAGTTTGTTGTTTTGTAATCTCAGTAGATATGGTGAAGTACCGACAATTATTTTCACTTTTTTATGGCACATCTATTTCAGTAATTATTGGAATTTTGTTAAATTAAATATGTATTATACGAAGTTTAGCGAAAGTTTAAGTAGCTCAAATGTGATTTAATTGACAAACAGTTATCACTTAATGTCGTTAAAAATAACTTGAAAACGTGAAAGTTTTTGATAGTCTTTCGTTTATATTTGGTTTAAAGAAAAGAAGTCTCCTAGGGGTATAGCTAGTGTTAATAATATTAATTCAGTAAAGCAACTGGCAAAAGTAAATTTGCTTAGGCAGAGACGTCGAGACAATTCTTAATTGGCAAACTTAGCTTGTCTACAGTATCGCTCAAGTATCTCCAAGCTCAAAGGCAAATTTGTCTTAAATCTCCGGTGTCCTTGAATTATTGGAGCTTAAATAGGAAAAAAAAGAAGCACAATATAACGGTTAAACACCAATTGGTATTCAAGAGCTTTTTTTATAAGACAATTTTAAGGAACTTAATTCATGTTGTGAATCTATATTGTATAGTGAGATGAAATGGGCTTGCCAGATTTTTCTGATAAGTCCGCCCTTTTAATTGGTCAAATGTTTTTCTATATATTACTAGCTTTTCCGAAAGACGTTGTTCTTGTAGTCCTTACTAAGATTGATTTCGAATTTGTAATTTATGCGAAAATACGTTTAAAATATGTGTGAATGTTAAAAAAATATAATGTGATGCTACTTTGTATAAAAAAAACCTTAGTTGATTATGGGTCCTTCTTCTTCAAAATAAGCTGATACATAAATAAATAGTTCGATGTCAGTCAAATTTATTATGAGAATGTCAGATTATAAAAGTGGATTAATATACGCCTTTTTATATTTCAGACTGAACCCGAAAGATATTTTTTTTTCATTTTTAGGATGTTATTTCATGAATTGCTATTAAGAAAATTTGGAAGGCTCAAATCAAAGCGAAAGAGATGGAGCAAATAGAAGACAATTCGCAAAACGACATGCGCAGTCTTTGATAAGGAAAAAATTTATACCTATATAAAGTACAAAATAAATAAATAATGTACTGTTTTTATATACTTTTGCCTCCTTTATTTTTCTAAAGATTTACATTTGAGATTCGATAAGTTTAAGAAAAGGAATTTTTATAAGTAGTATGAAATACAATAATTTGATAATATAGAAGCGAGATTCTAATTGATTCTGTTACTTATATATTATCAATTTAAACTATTCGTAAAAGAAAACTTATAGACGAACACTCCCAGGACTCCTAGAATTTTAAACAGAAACGAATCCTGATTGATCGGCTCTTGATGGGATGTGAACTGAACTAAGCAAGTGCGCTGATTCTTAACACAAGATAGCTTTCCTGGATATGAAGGTGGTACCAAGACACAAACTATCAATAATTAAGTTCCGGAATTAGTAGGATGAACAGGAGGTTCTCAAACTTTATCAATATTACATTACATTAAATAAGCATCTCACAAAATAAATTTTTGACTAAGTATGCAAGTAACTGTTTTTATTTTGAAGGTATACGATTTCTTATAAATTTTCAATTTTAGTATGTGACAATAAAACAATTTAAAAATAAATTTGGTAAAAAAAAATATTAGCTAATAAAATGGATTAAGATTAGGTAGCTCGAAACTTTCGGGTAGAATATGAAGAGTGTAGTTTTGTCGTAGCGTTTAATCACGTCTGTCGCACGACATGACAGCCACACAAACAAAGGCACATGTGACAGCTTATTATAATTAACTTATTACAACATTGATTAATGGTCCGGCCATGTTTGAGAAGCACTGTAATTACTCACTTTATTTTATAACAATATCCTAACATACTAATAACATCGTCATTCACCTAATTTTTATGCTCGTTTTTCGTCTATCCTTGTAGATAGATGACAGATCTGTTGGCTGAATCATACTGTGAATACCACATTATTACGCATTTTTTCTGTTGATAAAAAATTGCACTCCAACGCCATCTATGTACGAAATCTATAAGTTAGTAAAATAAATTTATCTGATCAATCAAATAACCTTAAAAATGGCGATTGAATGGGATATCTGATACGGGGCGCGAGAAATACATCGAAAGAAGTTATTGAAAGCGTCGAAGAAACCTTATAAGTTCTAAGATGAAAAGAAATCAATGATCTCTCCATTCTTTTCAAGAGTTTTTTTAAGGTCAATCAATTAATTTAACTAAAGAAATTAACATTATATTGGGGGTTTAGCTTTTAATTCTGTATGTCTTTAACTTAAAACAAGATAAAATAATGTTTATCTGAAGCAAGTTCAGATCAAATTGACACAACACGTGAAATATATGAGAAAAATGGTTTTAATAAAAACCACAATTCTGTGATATGAGATGATCTCAAAAACTAGCAATCATAGCCCGCATATAATAAAAATTTCCATACATTCTAACAAGTTCATGCATACTCTTACGAAAAAGGGATCATTTTTTTGAAATTCGAATCAACAAAATGAAAAAAAAAAGTAACTCGCACAGTTTGCAAATATAGGAATGTGTATATGCCCGGATATATATTTTTTTCTAGTAGAAAATATTCGCAAAAGGGGTAACTACCGACATACAGAACACACGCGTCGGAGCGAGACGGATAATAGAAATGTAAATAGGAAAGATGAGAGAGAGAGAGAGAAAAGAATAAATAATTTTGTTTGACTATTTGATTCTATGATACGGATTTTAAATTCAAATTTAGTCGAACGTGCAGGAACAAACAATTGAAGGCTACATACAATGCCACGTATACAGCCACCCATTTTATTTATACAGACACAATATATTACAGTGAATGATGGTTTAACGTTAATAACAAGGCGATTGCTGTTTCTATTGGAAATCCTTAGCTTTTGCAAGGACACGAAAAGTAAAAGTAAGTAACGTAAAATTACAACTGGCGCTACCGTGCTTTGAACAAATTGCAGAATATAAAATGTGGTTTTAAAATCTATCAGTAAAATATGAGGAAGAGATACATACGGATGTGAAACGTGGATAGGACAAAAAGAGGAATGCAGTAAAAGTGAGAGCTCTACGAAGAATAATTTGTGGAAAAACTCTGTTCGACATGTTAGGGAATGAGAGTATTAGAAAGGAATTGGTAAGGAAGTCTATGGTGTTATTAATATGAAAGATGTAACGAAGATCGTAGTGTATCGATCGGAGGTCGTGGATTCGATCCCAGGTGTTGACCATCTCCCTCTTTCACGACACAAGATTTAAGAAGTTTACTGTAAAATAGTGTAATTATGTTCATTCAAAGTAAACACACGATTAATTTTTATCAAAAAAAGGATATTGAGATATTTTGAACATATTGAAAGAATTTATTCTAATGTAATGAATGACAAAAATAAATTATAATGCTGAAGAGAAAGTTTTAAAAAGCCATGGTCGACCGAAAATATGTTTCAACGAAGACATCGATTCCTTTCTCAAGAAAGGTAATTAGAAGTAAAAAAGAGGTTAAATTCTAATGATTCAGGAAAGATACTCTTCGATGGAGGGACGATATCGTAGGAACCGTTGGCTCAAAGTGGGTGCAGGTTGCACAAGATCGGAGGACGTGGAAGAGTCTGGAGAAGGCCTATGTCCAGGAGTGGACAGATACAGGCTGAAAAGGAAGGAGGGAACGATTCAGGAAGAGCAGTGGGACTAGTACGAGTTTAATCGAAAGCTAATTGCACGCTAATAAGCGCTTATTAGCGTGCAAATAGTGTTCGAAAATCAAATGATCGAATCATTCGATCATTTTTGTACGGAAATTTTCTAAACACTTTCGATGATTGTTTCGATTTGCGATCTTCGAAAACTTATACTAGGGGTACAGGTAGCCATGAGTGCGACGGAGCAGGAACACAAGGTTAGTACGCATTATTTTAGAGAAAGAAAGAGGATACAAGCTAAATAGGGCCTATGGAACGAAGTCCCATATAAATCGATTGTTAATCGATGATCGCTTAACGCTCATAATCTAAAAGTAAAAAAATGATCGCAAAGCGAAAACCTACTGTAAGTAGAATTGATATCTTATTCTTAGGCGTGCGGCAAAGTAAGGAACTAGGGAATATCCATTCTCCTTCCCTTTGATCTATTTCCGGTTGATTTAAATTTAACCTCCAAATCAGAAAGATTTAAAATTCAAATCCGCGTGTTGATATTTGACATTGGAGGGGGCATAACCATACAATCATTTTTGGAAAACATTGGTGACATATAAAGTACTACTCGACATTAAAAATATATCGAGGTGAATTTAGATATTTTGATTTTTAATTATAGAATAGAAAAACAAAACTAAAAAAACCATAGACAAAGCGTAAATATAAACAGGCTTTTTTGTGGACTTTTTTTTTAAATATTATATTAAGTCAACAATAAGAAATTTTCATATGACACGTAACACGATTCCATTCCATTGAAAATGCGACCCGAATAATAGAGGTTTGAATTATGCAGAGGAAACAGAATAACGTTAGATTTTTTTATTAGAAAAAAAAAAGAAACCTAAAAAATGTAGAAACAAAGTATGTATGTTCTTTTGTTTTTGTTCAACTCGCTTTTGTTTCAAGCATTCGATTAAAGAGACATTCTAGCTTTGTTATTTTTTTGATGTTGTATTTTTGCTGCTAATGATATCCCGTTTTTTGTGGATTTATTCTGTAATTCAGACAGGTATTTTCTTTTTTACATTTTATTAATTAGTTCTCAACAAATATCGTAATTTTTATTTTTATTTTCAACTAGCCGACACACCCGTCGACCTTCGATATAACCCAGAATAAAAAAGCATAATTTTGACTTATTACATGAATAAAATGCAATTTACGACACGAAAACCAAATTAAATTTAGCTAATAATTTATTGCATTATGTAATAGTTATCTTTGATTCGGATGCGGGATGAAGTTCGATGGGTCATAAGTTTGAAATAAAAATAATTCCTTTACAATAATGTCTTTAGTTTTTTTTTAAATCCAAAAGATGGCTGTGTAGTAGGAAATAAATCACATATGAAACGTGTTACCGTATTGTATATATTATCATTGAAAGAATAGATCTCATAAAAACCAAATTTTACTGAATTATTATGGTAAGACAAGCTTTCACGACGGAAATTTTCCTGTATTATCTATGGAATTTGTGCCATGCTACCTACATTAATTAAATACGCATTGAACCTATACCTACCTATGATTTCGACTGATGCATCCGTTTTAAGCGATGTTTAAAGGTCACAATATGACAATTGCATAATCTATCCATCAACTGACAGTTATGTTTAACGCCAATCAAATTTAAAAATAGACTAGCTTATATTATCGTCAAAAGCAACAATAAATTTCTTACATTTTCTACTGTTCCACGAACCATTCTTAATTTTTGCTTTCATAAGGACCTTTTTCAAGAAAAAAAAAAGATATAAAAGAAAAAATAATTAGCCCATTTGGTCCAGCAGTTCATGCATTATGCGATAATTAATTGAAATAGTGTTATATTTTAAATGTTTTGGCAAAATAAAGTCGAAATATGATAATGGAATTCGCAGATAGTGACAAAATTAATAGCATCAACGTTTAAAAAAGGTGATCTGATAAATAACATTTTTATAAAAAATAGCACGCCTTTTATGGAAAAAATAACATCACTTTTCCATAAAAATAACGCGATAAATAATTCAGGTCCCTACTTATAGATTACCCAACCTACAATAAATATATTATTTCTCTCTACTATATTTTGTGGAATTTAAGAATTTGAACGTTAGCAAAAGTTATTCAGTAAATAGATTAACAAACTTTTAAAATCAATGAAACAAACTAATAAAATGCTATATATCGCGGGCATCAAGCCAGAAGGGCGAACATGCAAAAATGCGATTTTTCGTTTTTAATGCCATTCGATGCCTGAACATCATCTCCACCTCTCCTAAAAAAATAAGAGCATTCGATTTAGTATGTTTTAAGATTTTGAAAAAAATAATTATGGGCATATGCTATGGTATTGTCGATCATGTTGAGCCAGAAGGGCGTATGAACATACGCCGTGGACTTGACAGAATATGTTTGTGTAATATTGTCGAGTCAGAAGGGCGTATGAACATACGCCGTAGACTTGAGAGAATATGTTTGTGTAATATTGTCGAGCCAGAAGGGCGTATGAACATACGCCGCAGACTTAACAGACTATGTTTGTGTAATATTGTCGAGCCAGAAGGGCGTATGAACATACGCCGCAGACTTAACAGAATATGTTTGTGTAATATTGTCGTGCCATAAAGGCGAACGTACATACGCCCTGTAATTTTGATGCGTGCATGTAATATTTTTCCTAAACACCGGGCGAACACCATCTCAGTACCTATACGTATAAACCTACTAACGAACGGACGTTTGTATTTTTGTTGGTTACACTGGTTACATCCTAGCTAAATAACTAACTCTCCCTTTTACACTCACTCAGGGGCATTTATGGAGGCAACAAGAGCTCTCCATTGCGATCAATCTTGCGTAATGTTTATGACCTCCTCCTACACCATGTCCAAATCCCTCAGCTCTGCTTCGAAGGAGCGGAACACAGTGTGAGAGAGTCTTCCTTGTCTTCGGGACCCTGATGGGAGGAAGAACAACGCTCTCCTAGGCCAACTGTCATTCATCATCCTGAGACATGACCCAGCCAGTTGGCGGGGTCATGTGGTCAGGATGAGAGGGACTCCCCGCTCCTCTCCACAATGGTAGAGATGATGGGCCCGCGATGGGTGTGCCAGCATATCCAGCGTATAGCGTCGTTCGTGATGCGATGGCATCATTTTATACCCAAAATTCCGTAATGGTATGAATATTACACCACATAATTGCTGCACAAGGCTGTGAAATAGATGTCCTGGATCATACAATTTTGGAACTGGACCATAGCTTAATCATGAAGTGCGACATAATGCATTGGACAATATTGAACGTGAATCCGAATATGCCAAAATTTATGTACCAAAGGACTGACATAATGTAATCAGTTTGGCACGTAAAGATATGCCTTGATTAAAGATAAGCTCAAAATTATGAACCATAAAGCTTTCTATTACTAAGATATTCTGGAATATTAAAATGCCCAAATGCTTGTAATTCACACGTAAATATAATAATGGAACAATGTGAGGTAGCCACCTTTTAAGAAAGATGAACCAAAGTCACTTTTTTCAAAAACAAATTATTGGTAGGAATTTAAGCAGGCGGTAATATTGAGCATAACAACTCGATCTAGATCTTGCAGGAACGTCGATCAGGCTTATTTTAGAAAAAATAGGTGCCTATTAAAGCTAGTATAAAGATTTCAGGAATTTGTGTCAACTGGGGACTATTCAAGGAGTCATCAGAATTATAACGAAAGCCTATCGGTTGATCTAAATGACTATGGTAATTTACCTAAATAGTGAAGAGTTTTATTGTCTCCAGAAGAAAATAAGAAGTTCTTTGTTTTTTTATGTAAATAAATATAAAGGTTTTTAAATCTGTTTTGTTTAATTATGATTTTTTTACTATTTAAGTAAAACTTTCAAAAAATTGATGTCATATCCATTTCTGTTTTTTTACCTATTACAAATATTATGTACCTACTAAAATTTCTTTTAAATAAAGTTTTGAGAACTATGCGTACCAATAGTATTTTGTGCTTTTTTAATTGATTCTCTATTGAAATTCCCTTAATGGCCTTAGAGAAAAACACTATAGTTAAATGAGAGTGCTTGTTTTATGTCTCTACTATAAAATAATTATTTTATTCAAAATTGACACTTGTAAATGTGATCGTGTTGGCTTTATTCTGTTTTATTTCAGGAATACTCATTGATAGAACTTGAAATTAGGAATATTAAAATGTTATTAGTCTTTTCATTTTAGGTTATGGAATAATTGTTAATCATAATATATTTTAATTTATTATCAAAATCTATTTTGTAAAAAAAATCATTTTAAAATTACAACTATTTTGAATTGGGGAGTGATTATTACGAAGATTATAAGAAAAAGTATATACGACCTCCTGTTAAAATGGCACGGTAACACTGAAATCTGTCAAGCCAGAAGGGCGAACAGACATTAAAAATCGTATAAGCTTTAGAAAAATTGGCTCAATTTCTGAATCAAGGGGCTTAAATATTAGTAATAAATAAGCTCAATAATTTTTATCTATAAAATATAGCTGTTTCCGACACTTGTTTTTACGCCCTTCAGTTTTCTTATAATTTCATGTACAAATATTGGGCCCATATTCACGTATATAAACGAACCAGAAGGGCGTATGTGCAGAATCTATGCGTAAATAATAAAAAAATTGAATTTGGGTGGCACCCTTTGATTGTGATTATTTTTTGCTTAATTTCATAAAAAATAATAACATTGATAAATTCATTCGTTACGGAAATAAATAGTTTTTTGTCTCTCCTGTAAAGTAGTCATTTCGTTCATACGCCCTTCTGGCTTGATGCCCGCGATATCTATTTGTTTTTCCAATATCGATTAGGTAACTGAAAGGACAACAGTAAAAAAATACCATTGATGTTTATCAATAATGTAGTGTTATTAAAACTGCACTTTTTCAAAGCGCTGAAGCACTAGATTTGACAATCAACAATATAAAGGATAGCTCAAAGCAAGCTCGCTTGAAAAATCTTCATACATCCTCTACGGAGTGTATGAGTATAAGCTCTAGGGACAAGCAAGATACTGGCGCTCTACAATGTGTTAATGCAATTCTACTTGATGTGAGGGATTTATTCAGATGTGTTATTCAAAATATTGTTAAGTCATTATTTGAAAATTTGGGAACGCGATGGTAAAGAGTTTGAAAACCAGTTGCTTCTTTGTTTATGACAGATTAGAAGGTTTGGTATTTTTACATATTGAATGGATGTACGGGGAAACCATTTTTAGAAAAAATGTTGTTTAAAGGGATTAGTAGAGAAGGCAATGCTTCTTTGTTTTGAGATAGTATATTTGGCCCTCGATAGGACAAATAGTTTTTTTTGAAGTTTAGTCTAGATCCACGCTCCGATGGGAGACGTTCTTAAATTTTGTGTTGAAGTGTTTGAGTAATTTTTAATATCCTTCGCATATTTCAATTGTACATATTATGTACCTACCGGGGTGTGTCCGAGTGTGTTGTTATTAATACGGGATTTGCGTGCGACTTGATTGATGTGTATCTTTGGAGGTTAAAATATCACATTTGATAAATTCGCGTTTGATAAAACTTAGAATCTTCGGTTTTGGATTAAGCCTTCTGTTTAATTATTATAATATATTATTTATTGTTTGACTGGGCTAACCATAGAGGGAGGTCGCGTGGCGGATCGTTAGATTGGACAGCCCCCGTGATAATTTAACATCCAACTATGAATGTGACGTGTTTTATTTTCATTGGTGCTTTGTGCTTTTATTTTGAAAAAAAATATTTTGAAGGTATGCGGAATTTTGGGTGAGTGACCATATTTTTATTAGAGTGTTTTTGTTTCGTCGCTGGCAGCTACCCCCAGGACGATGATAGGGCACAGAGATATATTTTTATGCTGTATTTTGTTTGTTGCTTGGTTGCCCCCGCCAAGCATGCTTATGAGCAAGTTGCTCGATGTGGTTTTAGATGAGAGATATATGGCCGACGCGATACGGCATATTTTTTAATATTTGTGATCTCTGTGTGCCAATGGATTTATTGTATTGCAGCATGTACCTACCTGTATTGTTTTCACACGTCACCTGTCAAACACACGTCGCGAATTGTTATCTGTCATTCGCGGGTTACCCCATTTTCCGATACCAGGGGTGTGACCTATCTTTAATGTTTATTTTTGAACCTGGTAAGGAATTTCATATTTAGAACCTTCTTGTAAGCTCAGTGTAGAATTTTCATTTGTCAAAGTAGGTACATCGGTGTTTTCCCCGAGAGAGTAATTTTGTTATGAATATCCGGTCGCGATATTATGATATTCTGAGCTTGTTATTGCCCGCGCATAAGATAGATTAGGTATTATACACGCGCCGTTGTAAATCTATTAAGGTTAAAGTTACGGAGTCCTTATAAGAATATTTAGTATGTCAGGAGGGCTGTGGACTGAAGATATACCTCACATGACTCTCCAAGAGAATGGGCTGTGGCTGATTTGGACGCTTTTCAGCTCAGTTCATGAGTTTCACTGGCGAAAAGGTCGCGGGCCAAGACCGAAGCAGTTGAGCGATTTGGAACTCTAATGAGGAAAACTTGCGGTATTATGACAGCCCGCGGTAATTCGACTAGAAGGTTAATTAGTTCGCCGGTAAAGTGACTGAACGGTTATTTTGATAGTGAGATCGATAATAATTAAATGCACGCGAGGTAGACATTAACATTGTTAATAGGCAGGATCGTTTTGACTGTAGCTAGAGCCGTGGCATAATTTTCGCGTAGTAAAATCCTGTCCTATTTTGAGTCTCTGTCGGAAGTACGTTTAGGTATTTAGAGTCAAGAGTTGGATAGTTAAAATATAGCTTTCAGCCCCTGTAGTCTGTACACCATCAGGAACCTTTTCCGTTTGTCTATATACACTATATCTGATAGCCGAATTTCGGCCCCCTTTTTGGTACCTGTTCGAGGCGTGAGGTCGCATCGAAACTGGGCCAGTCTCGGACCTTCGGAGTTTTATTTTTGCCTGAATTTTGGCAAGAAGGTTCGTTTGACATGGAAGGCCCTCTTTCGGTGGCTAATTCCTCCCATAGACCTCGAGCATGCTTATCAAACTGACTGAGAAGAACTTATTTTCTTTTCTTGACAATATTTTTTTAATACTTTTAGGTTTACTGTTTATTAAAACTGTATTCTAGCTTTTAATTGATAGGCGGAGAGAATGGATCTCAACTTTAGAGCGTCATTTCTCACGAAGCTCTCCATTTTTCAGGCATTTCTTGAGGAAAACAATATCTACAATTATCATTTTTGATTGATCAGTCAAGTTCCACCTTTCTGATAAGTAGATTATTTTCGTTGACACTCAATCTTTCAACACGTCCAAACCAGTTACATTTAAATATTCATTACTTAATCTTTTATAAATTGTAGAAAATAAATTTAACGTCCTTTTCCCACTTTCTTCCATGGCCCTTATTCCTGTCCCTCACCCTTGGTCTTCATCCCTTTACTTCAGCTTAGCTTACTACACTATTGTCTAAGTTTTTTTATTTGTCTTTTACTTCTTACTTACTCGCTGTTTATGCTTATTAATTAATTTAAAAAATCGAATATTTTTTTTAATAAACACCTACGGAATTATAGATTTAATTAAACTTGCTAGGCTTAGTATTAATTTTGTATTTCATGGGGTCTATATTATAAGAACCACCCCTCGTTCTACACGAAACATTATTAATAAGGTGGCGTACTTAAAATTATTTTATCTACTATGGTAGATGTTAAAAGTACTTGCTTATTTTAATAAGCAGGTAAACATACCAAAGACAATAAATTAAAATAAATAATAATATTTAGGGGAGAATAATAGAGAAAGATATCTTATCTGTGGTGGTGTTATAATAATGAAAATATATAGTAATAAATAACCATAGATATTTCCTTCTATTTTACCTCAGTAGGTAGGTACTTATTTTTCAATGGAATGCATTTTAAATAAGGGTAATAATTATCTATGGAAAAGGGAAGAAAGTTTATCTATGACTTAATAATAGGTATAACACTGGTAATTTTATGATATCTTTGTATTGATGCAAATGACTTTTTGATGATATTCTAATTAAGTATGTTTTTTTTTTTCGAAATAAAGTTCCTAGATTTATGAGAAGTTTTCTTTTAAATCTGTTATTCCAGGCGGAGTATCACTGAACACACTGCATCATGACAGATAATTAATAACATCAACTCTAGTAAAGGGAGGAACGTAGCGAGCAAACAATGTAATTTATGTGTATTAAAACGTTCGTGTTAAAAACAATTACACAACACTGCGTATCTATAACGAAACCCCCATGCTTATTTTTTTATTCATTTATAGATAAAATGAAAAACTTAGAAATATGAGTCGAAACCTATTAATTGTTCTTCTTCTTAATCCACGTTTGCTCCCTAAGAGCATGTGGTCGCCAAACATCACTGTCTTGTCCTGGATAGATCCAAGACGTCATACCAATCTTGGTCGGTATCTTTAAGGTCTTCATCGTAAAATCTGTTGATGGTGAGTCTCGGCCTGCCACCTATATTTGTATCACCCTGTGTAAAATAGGCTTCCATGATCTTTGGACACGAGGGAAGCCAGCTCAGCCAACGATACCGAAATCCCCTTTTCACCGAAGGTGTTAAATCGTTTATGATAGGACGGATTTATTTATCAAAAAATCGAACCACCATTCCGGGTCATCAGGATACGTCTAAGAAATTTGATTTCCTGACCCTATACAACTTACAACATAGTAATATGTGTTGAAAACTCATCTAAATCTTCTTCTCTGGTCACAATCCTATATATTTGTATAGGTGTTTATTATGTGGGGGAATCGACGCCATTTTCACTTTAAGTAGTCGTCATGCAGTGGTCCGGTGAGCATAGAGGCTTTGTCGTAGAAACTTTCTTTAAAAATATTGATAGCCTACAAAAAGCCACCTGCGTTGCCACCACACTATAATGAAAATTTGTTGGCTAAGAATGTAATCTACTCTTCACCTCCACTCCAAGTGGTCGCCCCTGGGGGTTTGTTCTCTTGCCATCCCATTAATGATGGTATAGACCATCTTGGTCTTGGATCTTCATTTTGTATCACGTGTCCTATCTACCTTGCACGTCTTTTGGATAGCATTTTGAGCAGCGTCTTCATCCTTCAACCTTTGGGAGAAACTCTTCTGTTGTTACGTGAACCGTCCAGGATATACCTCGAAGTCTTCTATACTAGGTACTATAGGACCACATCTCAAAATATTCAAGTCTTATTTTTACTTATCTACAATGAAATTTGTTTTGTTTGTGATAGTCGTCGGATCATGGCTGTATTTTTGCACCCACTCGAATGCATTAGAATAAACGTAAAAAAGGGATGGAGATCTTAAATCTAAACATTACGATGGTAGATAAAAGAATAGTAAGAAAAATATTTCAGTTCAAGGATGTTAAGGGATTTTAAAACTACAAATCTTTTTAGTTAGAAATTCCTGCCATAAATTCATCAGTAGGTACCTCTACGGTTCGGCTTGTTCTGCAAAGAACTTTCATATTATTATCCATAGAGCTCGGGGTGAATGAAATACCAAGCCACTCGCTTATTCCATATATGCCATTTCCGCGACATAAAACTTTTAGCCCCTAGGATTTGAATAAATATAACAGGAGACCAAATAAAACTGGTAAGATTATTATTGTTTGCATAGAAAATACATTTCTCTTGATATTATGAACGTGTGTACAAAACAGGGTTGACACAACGCAATATAAAAAAAGGAGGTAAAGACAATGATTATGATAAAGCGGCAAAATAGTGATATATTTTCCTATTTAGCCGGAAAACACACAAGCCCAACGAAAATGAAAAAGTGTATAGGTAATTTTCATTCGATATTGTCTATTATGTCTCAGTCATCCTTAGAAAGGTTGTCATCAACTTGGTGTTAAACATATCGACAACAACAAAAACATACGTAGTTGTGTATCTCTTTTTGATAACACAAAGAATTCCTACCTATATATAGGGTGACAGATAATTCGTCCAATTCCTTAAAAGGGGCTATACTGGACCTTATTTGCAATAATTTTGTTCCCATTTACCAGTGGTCTATGCCGCTGGTTTTCGAGTTAGGTATTAATTTTTTTAGATTTAATATCAATTTGCCACATTTCGACCTAAAACTGTAAATTGTGAAAGAAGTACTTCTCTTTGGATAAATACATGTTTCAAACAGCCGGTAAATGAAGAAATGGTAGAAGTAAAAAATCGGTAGGTAAATTTCAAAAACTCAGGAAGAAATTCGATTTTTCTAAGGAAATTACTCCAAATACGTATGATACAGTTGGCCTACAAACCATGGAAAAAAACTTCTCCAATTTATAAGCTTTCCGAAAATGTATATATGTTGAAAATAAGCCCTAATTATTTAACCCCTATCAAGAAATTGGTCGAATTAAGTACCAATCCATGAAATTTTATTTTATTTACTTTTTTTAAAATAGCACCATCCAGCATAACGTGTTTACACCCTTTGCGCTGGATAGTAAGTATCCTTATGTAAGAAATGCATTTTCCTGGATAAATTTTCATCTTATATTCACATATTTTGTTTGATCAAGATTCGAGAAAACTCATAGTAGGTATAAGTTTTTGATATTTTGATTTATTAAAAATCGTAGGTATTAGAAATGAAAAAACGAGTCTAAATTTTGTAATACCACGTTTTATTTTAATTACCATTGATCATTCATATTGGACTCCGTTGTTCTAGAATTGGATAATTGTGTATCAACGTTTTATCAATAGATCTCAATGACATTTTTTTTAATAATAGACACACAACCTATTAATTTTGAATTTCGAAATATAATTTTACGCGAGTATGAATATATTTACTATAAATAAAAGTCTTTTTTATTATTATGACAATTAGAAATGTTTTTTAGCACATGGTTGCAATTGGCAAACAGCAAGAATTGAACCAAATTGATGTGGAATTAAGTTTAAAGCAATTCTGGTGTTCTTCGAGCGATTTGTGGCAACCCTTTCAGTGAAATGAGCAAAATATTCGTACTGCCTGGATCCCGAAATATATGGAACTGCTTTTAATACGCTCCCTGGCTCCGGCACATGATCTTTACGGGCATGTGATTTTTTCCGGGTCTAATAGAAATTATTAGCCTCGGAAATATGACGCGACTTAACTTGCCGGGTTATGGAAAAAAACTTATGAACGATTTTTGTAAGTAATTAAAAATATTACACAAAATTTTAAGGACGAATAAGGTATGATGTAGGCATTTTTATGCGTCGCCAGTGCACTGACATTATTGACGATGTGTAAAATAACATTCAAACAAATTTGGAATTAACTATGTGCATTTTTTTTATTAAACTTATTGGATGCACCAAATCACGAGAAATCAGTTTCTGATTTTGTCAATTACTAATATTTTTTTTGCTTGAATGCTTTGCGATTTGCTTTTCTAGTAAAAACCTGCGTACTAATGTTTTGAAACTCAATGGTCGTCAATTAAATAAAAATTGTGTTGTTATGGATTTTTTCACAGATGGCGTTGTTGCCAATAAATTCGTTCCATACTAACTTTAATATTATATTATTTCCTATCCATTTTCCGAACTATCGATAATTATTATGTTGTCTGGAGCGGAGAAGAATCTAATAAACAAAGCATCATAAAAATCTGTTCAGCTGATCTCAAGTTATAAGTGTTCGCATTTATACAATATACGTTCACGTCAATATATTTAGAAAGTATCAAATCACAAATTTGCAAAAATAGCATCGCATCAAATATCTGTGGAGAAATCATAATAAGTACTTATGTAAATTCGTCAATTTTAAAGTTCTGAAAATATTTACATAATTCTCGTAGATACTTATTCCAATCAAGGTCCTGAAAACGTAAAAGACCCTCTGTAACTGTTCTCTGTCCATTAAAACATTGCTAAGGTATATAGAAAGGTCAGAGGTTGACATTATTCAAGTTCTATAACAACATGTTCTAAATTCCAACAGTAAAAATTCATAGTAGCTCGCAAAAATGACAATCACTTTATACCCGTTAAATTATTTAAAAAACGAATCGAATGTTTCTTAATTCAAATCCTGTTTAAAATATGCAATCTAAATTTTCATAAAATTATAATTTCAACATGTCACAGTATTGAACTTGAGCAGCGAATAAGTTCAAATACATCAAATCAAACCGTGTCTTGAACATTAAAATTCTTACACACGAATAGATGTAGGAAATACACGACAGTGTAATGACTTACTGCTGTATGTAATAAAGTCATTAACTATAAAACAGCCTCACATACCTCAGGTGTATAAGAATGTCGGATGATTCTCGATAGTCATTTGTTTAAATTTAAGTACAGTGTTCTACAGCCTACTTAACAATGATGATGCTTTGTTCTTTTGTTTCGATTTTTTTTTCTTCTCGTTATATCTTGTATGAAGAATCGACTTTGTATAGTTGTGAGGTCGAGTACCTTTGAAAATAATATGTGAATCATTCGTTGTATGTTTATACTTAAAATGTTTTAAATGGTTGTAATAAGTAAACATAGGAATACTGTATAAGGTACAGAAATAAAACTAAATAGGTATTATTTTACATAAATCTGACACTTTTCTGGTATTTAGAAGTCAGTGCTTATACAGGATGGGGCAGAATGGACTCCCTAGTTTCAAACACTCACTGTAGAGCGCGCAGTAGGGTTAGAGGAGAGGGAGTAGTAACGTTAGTTGGAAAAAGCGGCACCGTTTTCATTTCAAGTAGTCGCCATGCAGTGGTCCGGTGAGCATCGAGGCTTTGTCCAGTGACGACAAAGCCTCGAAGGTTATCAAATATGAATCAAATGAACTTTCACACTAATCAAAGCCTGTATTGAGTAAGATAAGATTGTATATGGTCTGATGTTTGGACCAACTGCATCATGAATGCGTTTCAAATAAGCGTTCATTTCAACCATCAAGACAAGATTCAGAAATAAACAAGAAAAGAAATTTCTATTTTCAAATTTAGTTCATTTTCCAAATTCAAATTAAAAAAAAAGATCAATTGAATACTTTGTAATATATCTATACAAGCAGGCTCGACAGACGTTGCTCTTTCAAAAACTATTTAAATATCGAAGTCTAAAGCTTACTTTAAGCTTGAAGCTTGTGTCTTGAAAAAGGAAGATGGTAGGCAGGCACCTATGGTATTATCAAAACAGATATAATTTAGCTTTTTGCCCGTAAAAATGGATTTTTTTGTAAAAACGTATAAGTAAGTGTTATCTACATAATAATTCAGAAATGTTTTTTTTATTTGCCTTTTATCGTATGTCGGAGCATCACGCTCAAAATACAAATGCTACGTCAGATATGAATCTGCGCAGAGCCGTGCAAAATGCCGGAGAAGGTTCTTAAATACAATTTGCTGCATTAACTTTTATATATTTAGAGCTATTTAAAATTCTATTTTTTAGGATCTTCATACAAATTTTTCAAAAAAGACAGTAAGCCATCTTTTGGAAACAAAATTAACATGTAAATGTTGAATGGAATCTTGGTATTACGGTATGAAAATGTAATAAAATAATTGGAGATTGATATGTTGTACATATAAATGTAATTCAAATCTTATTATTCTCAATATATAAAGATTTAATGAAAAAAATTGCAAAATAATTCCTCCATTTTGAAGTTTGACATATTTTAGTGACATTTAAGGTCGGTAAAAGCTGCCTTTATCACACATAGAGGGTGTAGGGAATATAGCTAATATTCAAACCATAGAGAGAGTAAAACTTGCAAATTATGTAGGTAGGTTCGTATTATATTATTTGAAGTCGGTAAAACAGCTGCCTTCATCAGTAGTCAATCACCTAAAATTTGTACCATTCCACACATAGAGGGATGTAGCTAAGATTCAAACCATAGAGAGAGTAAAACTAGCATAATATTATGTAGGTAGGTTCGATTGAACAATGAAATTGAATCAAGTGTGAGAAGTAACATAATATTATGATACATGCAGTTTTTTTTTTCATGTGAGTGGCAAACTATAATTTTTCTTCTTTCTTTTTAATAAACATTAAAAGTGTCATTCTTCTCTCTTTTTATGAATTGTGAAAGTGTCATTCTTCTTTTTCTGTGCTTATGTCTTTGTCAGTTATAGAGGTCTGTTAGCACTGGGAAGCTAGACAACCTGTTTAATTACCTACCGATCCAAGCCTGACAATCGGTATCAAAAACGTAAAGCAAGACGGGTGTAAGTTAGTAATCAATAATTAATTAAAATCTTATTCTGTTGTACGTTATCACACATATCAGCCTAAGTGCAAATCTATCTAGTCTATAGGTAGGTACCTATTATAATTTAGCAATCGAAATCATTTAATTATTATGAATATACAAAAAACACATTTGTTCGAATTTTTATTAAAACTTGACTTGTGTTTCTGTATATCATCAAAATGAACTTTTTTGTATATTTAGGTACGTGGTGAAAGTTTTTTTTAAAAAACTTTCACCACGTACCTAAATATACAAAACTTTCAAAACAGGAATTGTTTGCGAACTTATGTTTTAAAATAGTAGGTATTTAATACAAATTCTGCAGGTGGCAATAACTTACAAACAATAATAAAACCTCATTACTATCGGATCAAAATTGGGAATTAACCATATTATTATTACAATACATACAAAATTTCACAAAAAAGCATTCCGAAGGTTTAGGCGCAGCTATGTCATAAACACATAGACATAAGCGGTTTATATATAAAGATCGGAAGGTCTCGATATTCCGAGTTGTTGGATTTTATAAAGGTAACCGCCTACGGGTGAAGTTCGTGTAAATCTGAACAATAACATGTCTAGATGTCGACAGAGATTCCCGTGTCGTACAACCATAATGACATCATTTTATATTCCGTTTTTTATCTCGTCAAAATATTTTTCCTTCTTTCCGTATCTACAAACAAAATATTATTTTCTTCTTTATGAAAAAAAAACTAAAAAATATATTCTGTACGTACCTACTTGGTTTTATCGAATATCCGGGTCGAATCCAGGGAGCATTTTATTATTTTTTTGGTTGGGGTACCTACTCTAAATAAATTCAAAAGTGTTTGTGAATTGGAATGACTGAAACTATTAGGAAACTTTCTAAAAAAGGTACCTACTTATTTATACAACAGAAAAATAATTTTTTTTGATTAAATTGTATTTATGTATACCTACGTAGGTATGTTCGGTTAATACCTTCTATAAAGTAAGCAGTTTTTTTTTCACAAAGTTCATACCTAATTGTAATAATTAATAAAATATATGGAATATACAAAGGTAATTACTTTCTTCTCAAAGAAATTGTATCATATAATTCGTTGATGTAACATGACAATAATTCCGAAACCGCCGATTGCTTAGTTTTGAGTAAAAATATGCAATTGATGACTCATGATATTTTTTATTGAAATTGAAAAATTAATACCTACTTTTTGTTTTTTCTTCAAGTAAGCGGCCTATTTTATTCGAATTAATCTCATTTGGAAGCCAATAATTCTTACATTCTATGAAAATATTCAATTGAAAGTAACAATACGGGTTAAACGAATATTTTGACGTAATATAGAAACAAAAAACATTAAGGGCCGAAATTATAAAGACTGGATCATATTTTCGTCAGTAAATGTCAAAGTTACCAACGAACGGCGACTCGTTAGTAAAGTTTACCAACGACCATACATATTATAAACCAAAATTAACTATCCGTATATTTGTTTATGGTTTTCGAAAGCTTCTATGGAATTTTATCGACTCTTATGTCAAAACCATGTCAAAACAAACGAAATCAGTAAAAAAACCGCGCAAAAGCGTTGTAATTTGGTGTGCGTAATTTGTGTTGTTTATTTTTTATAATATTTTGTAAGTGAAATCAACTTTGTGAGACTGGACTCTTTATTTTAATCATTAGTGAAATTAACTTTGCGAGACAGGATTGATTATTTTGTTTTAGCGAAATAGGGACATTGTATTATTTTCATTTTTTTACAACTATTCTCTTGGTGTTGAAATAGTTGATCCAAACTTTAAAAACACCCCTTCTTCATCAGAAGAAGTGAATGAAACTCTGTTGATAAAGGCATCACTATCACTGCTGGAAAACATTTAAAAATAGGAAATAAAGGCGCAACAATAACACCACAAAAATACGCACAACGAATTTAAAAGAATGAAATGACAGCCTGAGAGCCACGGCCTTTTGCTATTTCTTTCTCTCTTAGGTGAAAGAGTGAGTCGGCAATGAAGTTACTGTCGCTTAATCGGTGGTCAGGCCGTCAGTTAAAGCCGATGGTAACATTTTACCGAAATATTACTAACGGATGTTTATAATTCTGAAAAACGAGTAGTTATATCAAATTTTGGACCAATTTTTCGTAACTTAAACTAACGGACTTTTATAATTTCGGCCCTAAAGGTACTTAATATTATGAAAAAAAAAAGGTTTTAATATTGGTCTATTCTTTTTTACCCTTCATATCTCTTCTACAACAAAAATAAAAGAGATACACCCAATTCGTAGCATAAAATAATATATTCCCCGATACCTAAATAAATATGTAAATGGCAACTTGGCTCATTAAATTCTTTGAGATACTTATTTTTCTTTACTGTGATGCATAACTATTGTATTTTTTTCTGATTTGTAAATTTTATGTAAAAGCAACCATTGGTTGCGAAGATTTCAAATAAATAAATATTTATGCTAGCTCACTAGGTGTATACTTGTATCGAGGATAGCTTATATATTATTATACATAATACAATACATAATAAAAAAAAAAACAATCAAAATAAAAAAAGAAGCACCCCAAGATCCAAATTTCATACAAACGGACGTTTAAATCTTATAATTAGAAGAGATGAAAAAATAATAGAGATCATAACTGAGCGGAATAAATAATCAAAGCGGTAACACTTTATAATTAAAGTGAAATTATTTGTCAACAATAATATAATATTGTATTAACTGAAAATCGAATCCCAAACAGTTATCTCAGTAGAATGACGTCTTAACCACTAGCCTACCGTATTCCTGCCTAGATATAAAGGTAAACAATATCAAAGAAAAAATAACAACTAATGACTCCAACAATTCATTACTAATGTTCGATTTTTAAATGGAACAAACCACTACGGGCTCACGAAACTACTCTAAAAAACCTCTACTGTTATTTCGAAGGCTGGCTTAGTGTGATCACTTTACGTTAACAACGTTCGCCATTAGGTGGTAATGTCTCCGAAACTCCTAATCATGAGAATTCTCGACATGTTCAATATTTCGAAAAATCCATTGTATACAAGCAGATATTTAAAAATTAATGAAATATAGATATAAAAGTTGGAAATTATTGAGAACAAGAGAGAAACCAAATTTAAAGACTGCGACTGCTGTCATGTATTTGGCGCCAGGATATGAATACATATATCCATTTTTGTTGACGTCTTAACCACTAGCCTATCGTATTTTGTTATTCCTACTAGGTATAAAGGTAAACAATATCACTTTATTGGATGTCAACCTTTATTTGACGTTTTTATTAGACTATCAAAATTTAAAAAAACGTTTTGTTCGAATAATTTACAATTTAGTAGTGATGGGAAATAAATTTGAAAATAAATCGATAAATAAAATGTGTTGGGCTGATTTCTGACGGCCATTATAGCCCCAGGGACAATAATACGAACGAACACCATTGATCGGACATAAATTTAAATTTGTTAATACGGAGATTGAAACGGAACACGATTTTAAATAATGTACAGAAATAAATTATTCTGAAAAAAAATACGATCAACCTAGTAGCAAACTACATATTAGGTATACTACCTATCTACTCATTTTATTTAACATGTATTAATAAATACATAAATAATGAGCTTATAAACTAAAATTTTTTTTTTTAAATTAAATATGATAGAACGTATAAGTGGGAGTTATTTCTTTATATTGGATGACAATCGATGGTTAAATTTCATCGAAAATTTATACAATATTTTTGGCGTTGCACTCGAAAAGGCGAAATATTTAACGACTATTTTTTAACGACGTTCTATTTTTTTAAATAAAGAAGGCAATATCTGGAGGTTATACACACTTAGAGGAAAAATGATACCTACGATAAATAAATGTTTAAAGAGTCCCTGGATTTAGTGGACCCACAAAATACACAATATGATCTCTTTTGCAATCAATTTGATCAGAAATATTATTTTTTTCATTATTAAGTATACGCTTGATTTTCTATTCTATTCTATACTGCCATAATACCAGACAATTCATTATCTTAATATCTTTTACTTTTCTTTATTTAAGCAGATAATTTTGTATTATATGGATAAGAAATTTGAACAGTTGAGGTAGGTAAACATGAGCACTTTGATCGAATTCAAAAATGTTTATATACCTACTATCATGTTTATCCGATTCTAAAAAAAAAAAAAAAAAATTTAAGCTTAAACACAAAATATTGCATATTTTAAAAATGGGAGTTTGAAACCTCAAAATCACATCAATAGCCCATGAAAAAATTGGTAATATAGTAGCTTCTATACCATTATATCAATATTTTGGTTGTTTTAGCAAGTCAATTTTTTATTACTTCCAATCTTATGGCGTTCTTGGTCAGTCTCAATAAGTTCATAACTTCAACTTTAGTAAAAATTATTTCATTAATCACACAACTCATTTGTTTTGCGTAGTATACTTGAGTAAGCTTTCTAAAGAAATATTTCCTTCAAAATACTACCGTTTTCTTTCAACTCCTTTTCCTTATGCGAATTACTTTTTTTTTCGATGATCTATGAACCTATTTCAATATCTAGCCTAATCGACTATTTAGCACTTCTACTTATATCAAACATAAATTGACAGGCTAACATTTTATATCAACTCGAAAGAACCCATGTCTACTTAAGTACATACTGCATCGAGTTTAATCGTTGAATATTCAAAGGGACTCCCACGCATATCATCGACATAATTAAGACATCTCAATCTTAAAAGGAATTCTCAAGTAACTTAAATTACTATTAAGAGACCAATTTTTATATTATAAAAATAATAACTTGCTAAAAAATTGGAAAAATTACATACGTAAATTTGTTAATATTGACAAAGGAAATATCTTATATTTTATGTAAGTGTACCTATCACAAAATCATAAACGCTAAATACATGTTATACAGAATAAATAAAGTTCCTACTTAAAAAATTCGCGAAATATTTTAAAACGTTCTTTTCGCAATGTATAAATGTTATACCTATTATGTAGGTATCATTTTTCCGTGCCGTGGGGTTGCCGGCTAAGAATAGCACCTCTGTTCTGTTCGCTGGTTTTTCGAGCATCCTGTAAGAGGCAGGTAATCGAAAAATCAGATCGGGACCGTGAGGTTGACCACCTCACGTCCTTAAACCTCAACCGGTCAGAAAAGGCATCATAAGCCTCGAACGCCTTCGAGCGCAATGGAGAGCTCTTGATGCCTCCCTATGCCCCTAAGAGGGGTTTAGGCCCCTCGCATTGCGGGTTGGTTGGGGGGGGGGGGGTATCCGCGGCGGACTTGAATTGTGTGGGCCGGCTTTTTGGTTTGATTGCTTCGATCGAACAGGGGGGTCGGTTTCGTGCGGGACGGGTTTGCTTCGGAATTGTCTCCTCCGGGCTGGCTAGCGGTATGCGGAGGGCCTTAAAGGGAGTGTGAGTGAGTGATCATTTTTTATATAACCGGCTACGTTCTTTAAATTACAAAGCCTACATCCCTATTTTAGCCACTACTTACTTTGAAAGATTCTTTAGTTTTAGAATGTTCAAAAAAGAAATAAAAATTGTGCTTCAGAATTTAAATTCAAGAATGTACCTAGGCTTGTTATTTTCAGAGAGTTAGGAAAAAACCATGCAAGCCTCAAAATGTTATATAAACAATTTTTAGTAGAGAATTATTCTGGTGGTTTCGCCTGAATGTATCCTATTCATTTGTATGATATTATATTTGGATGTTTAAATTTATAACTGTATAAATGTGCGGTTATAAATTATAAAAAAGTCCCAATTTAATATGAAGCTTTATGCTCTTTCACGACACAAGCTTTCAGTAGCTTACTGTGAAAGAGTCAAGGAGTGTATTTGTGTTCACTTTGAGTGAGCACAGATTCATTTTTGTAAAAAAAAAATGGAGGTATTTGAATTTTATTTAGCAATACATGTGGGCCAAACTTGTTTGCACGCCCTCAATATTGACATCTGACTAACAAATAATATGTTTATTGGGGAAACAATTGAAAGATAGGCTTTCTTTGCACTAACTGTTTCTATTTCGTATAATTTCTTTGGTCATTATCTCAAGTAATAGAGAATATCTATAAGTAATATAAAAGAAAAAGTTTGTGCGAATACTTAAAACTAGAGATCGGCTGAAGAGATTTTTATAACGCTTAGTTTATTGGATTCTTCTCCGCTTCGGATAGTAGAATAAGTAGGTACCTATTTGAAATTTGAAAAAAAAATATAACAAACAACATATTATTATAAATTATAATAGTTAGTATGGAACGGATTTCATACGACGCCAACGACATCTATGAAAAATTCTATAGCAACAAAATTATTGACAACCATTGACATTAAAAATATTCGAACGCAGATATTTGATGGTTTTTTTCTAATTTGTTACCATTTTTATTTCGAGCTTTCAAATTTTTTTTATCATTCATACATTTTTGTACGTTTACAAATTCGAAATAAATATTCATAGTTAGGTCTACAGGACGTCTGTCGGGAAAGTTGGTTTTCAATACCAATAGATATACAGAGCTGATACTTTTTTTTATATTTCTACGTACGTATCTTCCTTACGTTTGCGATAAAAAGTTCATTGAATCAAGTGATTTTCTGAGACTATAGATAAATTGCAGAGAAACTTCATACAAAATGACAAATAAAGCGTGTATTATTGGACTGTCGGCCATTTAGGTTCACAATGAGAGAGAATAGACGTTCGAGGATCAACGACCTGAACATAACGAAATTTTCCGATTAAGTAGGTATGTTTGATCTGTATATAAAATCATTTTAAGAAAGCTAACATTAGAGACATTTTCTAAGCTAGACAAATCCGTAAGAACAATTATTTAATTATTATGACTCGTGTAGGTAAGTATATGAAGCAGACGGTTTCTAATTTCTTTTCACACATAAAGTTTTCTAGGAAGCTGACAAGTTCTGCGAATGTAAATATAGAAGGTGTAGGAATCTAATACCTAGGTACCTACTTAAATGTCAACGATTTAAGTAAGTAAATATTTATAATTGTATTTGTTCTTAACTATCAAAACAATACAATATTAACCTACACGTGTAAACCAAGCCTAGTGTTATAGGCGCCGAATTTTAATCAAGAGATCCCTGGTTGAATTAGCCGTCGAGTCAGAATTTTTCATTTGAAATGTCTACACGAATTCGGTATGACTTGAATGTACCGAAAAGATTGATTTTTTTTATTGAGCCTTTAATCACTGCTTTGAAGCATTTATTTTTAGACATTTTTTTTGTTCAGTAGGTAGGGACGAGGGCACAATTTCGAAATGGTTGGTAGTCTAGGTGAGTCTATCGGTTCGATCGACTGTGTTACCACGTATCGAATGAAAGGTTCGAAGGTTCGGATGCCGAAATCGACTCTCTTCCTTATTCGGGACATCATAATAATCGTTTTAAATATGACCTCAGCAGCATAGTTGTCTTCCTGCTGAGCGAGCAACAAGAAGCCGTAGGTTCGATAACTAAAAGGGACGAATCTTAAATTTTCATTTTGATCATGTTGACATCTAAAAATATTGGACGCTACTGTTTGACTTGAAAAAAACTGTTTTTTTTTCCTCACATAATAGTAAATGCATAAGATAGAACGAAACCGGTTGACTGGAGGATATAGGCTCTAGGCCAAGTAAACATACTAAAACTATTGTTTAGAAAATGATTTTCACTATTATTTGTCCTAGGAACGTAAGTGTCAAAAAGGTTATCTATATTTTCCATAGACAAAATATATTAATATTACCTAATCATGTTTTTTATGTAAATTTCTGAGTTCACATTCAAAATAGTTACCTGCCTACCTACCTGTATTCATTTAGTTACCATAAATTGTCAAAATTACAATGTATAATAAGGTACCTACATAATTTTAATCAAATATTTAGGCACGACCTATCAATTATATACCTATTTTCAAAATTGTATGATATAAATAGGTACTTAGACGTACATATATTTTTGGATAGTAGGGGTATCGAATCTATACCTAATAGATACCTATCTACAAATCCAGCAACAATGAAAATTATTGGGTTTAAATATTGATATTTTTTTTTTTATAACGCATTTGCTAATTTGCCAAGCTGTTAGCTTCCCTGGTATCTCCATAATATTGTGGGTAAACGAATTAAGTAAATTTTGAAATTTTTTTTTAGATTTTAAGCATTTTTACAATGGTATTCATGACAAAATCACCCAAAAATATCAATTATATAGATTACCTAAGTATTGAAAAAAATGGAAATATACAGGCATCAATAAAACTATAACATATATAATATATAAGAAGTATATTAAAAAGAGTAACATAATAATATTATTACATGGAATGCCTGGGTACAGAAAAACAAATCAGTTTTGGTTTTTTAGTTTTATATCACAGTTTCATGGATGCCTACTTATTTCAATATGAATATATTTAAATAGGTACTATTTAAATTGAAATATTTAAAGAGACAAATAATATGTTAACGAAGCTTACATTCAGATTGCGGCGGATACCGGGCCTAAAATCACAATGTTTGTAAACAAAAAACTTATCTGGTATTTTTTTTTCAAAATAACTTCTTTTTATATCACTGATATAATATTAATTATACTGAGGCATGTATAAACACATATAATTTGGTATAAACACAGGATTTTTTTCACATTTGAAATAATATCAATCACATGTCTTAAAATATAAACACCAAGCGACAAAAATAGAATTTGTCAGAATGCGGGAGTGAGAAACGAACAGAATTTATTTCACAATAACTATTGGTATTACTTATATTAATTAAAGTTGAATTTTAACTGTTTTTCACTTAAACACCTTAGGTATTGTTTTGAAATAACACACAATAAACCTTATTCAGACTGACATGAAAAAATAAGATTAAATCAAACAAAACACACAAATATTATTTAGTATTCTAAACAAATATAAAAGTATTTCGTTTTAAAATGTACTCATACATTTAGATAAAAATGTTTCATTGAAAATATTCCAATCTACAATGTTAGTTTCCGACGTTGAAATTTATTAGGATCTCGATACACGGTACAAAAAAGCTTCACGCGCGAAAAAACGCAGCATAGCCTCCCACCACGACGTTCATGATGCGACTGAAACTTTTTAAAGCGAGGTTCGACAAACACACGATTCACATCGCCGACAACGAACCACCACACACAAACTTAACATGTGTACGTATAAACAATGTTGAAACGGAACGATATCAATCTCAAAAGTCGAAAAGAGATAGCAATAATAATAACATACCGCGCCTATGGATGCGGAGAGCGAAAGTGGGAGAGATGAATTGGATTTGGTTTTATATTATTATCTCACAGTGTTTGTGTATGTTACGCCGTGCGTGTGAAAGAGATGACTATATAACTTGCTGCTTTCCGCACGAAAACACAGGTAGACAGATACGTACAATAAAATTTGGGGTTGCTATAATGGAAAAAGAGACTGCTTTACCTTTAATACTAATAATAATAATAATTTGTAGCTATACACATGTGTGTATTTATGTTTTGTAGCCAACTTATACAGATTCTAGACTCATAATGAAGTATTTATTCACTCGTACGTAATTAAAATAGTATAGCTGTCTCTTTCGAACTGCTATTCTTTTTTTCAAAATAAAAATACTCGAGACATAACTTGTTGTAGTATCTTATAGGATCTATATAGGATTTCGCGTCTCACATTTTCAAATTTAGAACATATTTTAGAAAAGATGTACCTACTCTCTATTCTAGAATTTAAAATAGTCGGTAAATACCTACCTTAATAATTTCTCTTCTAACGTTTTAAAATTAAGAACATACTTCTTTATTGTGTTTTTCTTTTTGAATCTAGAACAATATCTACAATTTTCGCATCTTACAATTTTTATATTGAGAACATTAAAAAAATAGGTAGGTAGGTATTCTTTTTTCAAAATGTCTTTAAAGTTCCTTTTGCAAAAAATAATAAGCGTTCGAATAAATCTAACCTTTTTACAATTGTTACAAAAATTACTTGTCTTACTTTTTTTTTTAAACATCATGCATTTGCACCTGTATTTTTTTATAAAATTAAGTTGTTACAATCATAATGGGCCGCAGGTAAACGGTTTTGATAATAGTGACCCGGGTTCGAAACTAGTTCGAGTATGTGATTATAATTTTTTCCGGTCTGACCATACCTGATATACATCTGGATACATATTACGTTTCTTTTTTGTATATAATGCCGTATTTAATAAAGTTATTTAAAAAGATAATTATAATTTATTGTTTTATGTTGATGTCTCAATCATATATTTTTTTTGATGCGGGTATTTTTAATGGTACAAATTTATACAGGTGTCAAGTCAGCTGTTTCACAGGTATGTAAGTAGTTATAATGTGGTTTTTTTTATTATTATTATTGAATTTACCTTTTTGCATTTTGGGAAAAATTATTTTTATGATTACCTATAGGTACCTACCTATGTACTGAGGTAACTTTAATAAATAGGATTTATGAAGATGTAAGTTTTACCTACTCCTTTTCACTGTGATGAGTTAGGCAGAGACTATGCTACTGCACTTATATATATGGGACGAGGCTGTGCCCATCACCAGAATCTGATTATCCTTTTTTGTCTTTCGAGGTGCATGTTGTTCGCATGCATTTCGTGACAAAAAACGGGTTAAACAATAAGGGAAAAACTTGATACCACCGCATCACGAACATTGATAATGCCGGCAAACCCGATGTAGGTCCATGTGGCTTGGACATATATAAAGAATACTGGGTATCCTCTAATAAGGTTCATAGCGATGACGATATTAAACTTACTCAAGTGTTTTCAATTCCTTTGAAGCAAATGTGAGGGATGTGACTGATATACCTATCCTAAGAATCAGTAGGTAGAAATCTAGATTAGGAACTTACAACATAGGCACTTTGATGCTATCATTAAATCAATTGATGTTCAATTTTTAAATTGTATGTTTTCAACTAAAGGCTTACTACCGTGTTCTACTATAGTCTCAAAGGCTGGCTTAATGTGATCACTTTGCTTCAACAACGTTTGGTATATAGGTGGTCAAATGCCCAAAGTTCATATTGGTTAAATAATAATGTATCCATTTTAAATCCAGATTTTTTTAGTAATATTTGTTTCCAAAATATTTCAGATATATGCATGAATCAACTAATTACATTTAGGTATGTGGATGGAAGGATCAACTAAGTACAACTAACTATAATCAGATACATGGACGGATCAACTAAGTACACATGGCATATCCCAAAAAATCTACTTCCAGATCATTATGGATGTTTTAATCTAATACCTACAAATTTACATCACATCTTATACAATTCAATATTCTGTTTATTTTGGTTGTAGTAAAAGGACACAATAAATATAAAAAATACATACAAGTTGCCTTAACACCTTTTTTTTTTAAATATGATTAAAAAATATAAAAGGACTAAACCCTTGTAGTGTGATGTTTTTACTCGATGAGATGATATTTAAACCTTCAAAAACAAAAGACGATCGCAGGACACAAGAGACGATCCGAAGAAACAAAAGACGTTCGTGTTGTTTGTATGGGAGGTGTGAGCTGCACGCCCGACACAATGAAAACCAGTTCTCAAACAACCAACATGCATTATTGCTTTAAAATCGTATACGGAATTCATATATCGTCGTTGCACAAAAACTTTGTCGTTGACGCAAAATTATTACCGGTCTAGTGTAGAAATTTGAGAGGAAGCAAAATTTGTCAAGGGTGGAAATTTAATGTAGACGAAACATTGGACTAATGTAGTAATCAAAGTTAAGATCTAGTCCTGAAAAATGGTCACAGAATCAAGACATAATTAGAACGCTGTACACCAACAAAGCCAATAAGCAATAAAGAAGAGACATTAACAAAAATGGATATATTCGTATCCTGGCGCCAAATACATGACAGCAGTCGCAGTCTTGAAATTTGGTTGCTCTCTTGTTGTCAATAATTTCCAACAGTTGGCTCTATATCTCATTAACATCTACTTATTAATTATACACGTTTTATTAAGTTCCCTCGGTTATAATGTCATATATGTATGTACAAAAGAGTGTTTTATTTATATATCTCTATTTTTTATACCCAAGAGGCGAGTTGCGTTACCCTGGATAAGTGGTATAACAATTTTTTTATAATTTTCTTTTACATTACTAGGACCTGAGAGTAATGATGTCAGAAGTTCCACTAAAGAACACCAAGGAGTTTGTCTACCTCGGGAGCAAGATAACATGGGACAGTCGGTCTAAGAGCGAGGTCGACAGCCGTATACATCAGGCTAGGCTTGCCTTTGATAAAAGGTTGAAAGTTCGATCGAATAATATTGACCTAAAACTGAGAATACTCCTCTTCAAAACCTATGTATGGAGTATCTTGATGTACGGCTGTGAGACATGGTGCCTATCTGAAAGATATAAACGGAGACTAGAGGTTTTTGAGATGTGGTCCTACAGAAGACTATTGCGAATTTCCTGGAGAGACCACATTACAAACGAGGAGGTTCTCCAAAGAATCGAAGGAGGAAGGCATCTGCTTAGGACCTTATCCGAAAGGCGTGCATAATGGATCGGCCATATTATATAGTAAGACAAGAAGGCCTCTTGCATGCCATAATGGAGGGTATTACCGAGGGGACAAACTCCAGGGGACGCCCACGCGAAAGTACCTATAGGACCTGTTGGTGGACGAGCGATGCCAGCCATATGTGGATCTTAAAAGAGCCGCACAAGACAGGGAAGAATGGAGGAGAAGAATTGAGGGAATTACTGCAACCTAATCTTAGGATTGAAACCTGAGGAGAAGAAGACTAGGACCAAACTAATGTTTTGAAATCCTGTGTTACAACTTTTATCCTCAAACACAAAAAAAATTGCCACTCACAATCTTTCTAATTGCGGGTAGAATTATTGCTTTCTCAGTAGTGGCCTTTTAGGTGCGTGACATCTTTCATTGCCGAGTGCATCACATTAGCAGAAGTTGCATTACAATTCAGTTAAACATAATTAATTTTGAAAACTGGGAGATGTCTACAGGAAAACAATTTGCCATTTAGCCCAATTATTTAATGATTTTATCAAAGATACGATGATGATAAGGTATAGGTAATTACTTGTACTGTCATTAGGAGAAGACCAAAATAAAAATGGTCACAGCTGGTGTCCGACGTTCCAAGGAAATAACAATGTGCAATTATAGTAATAAGCGTCATAACTCGAAATTATGGATTTTTTTCTTGAATGGGGAGCCGGTCTAAGTAGCTGCCTACATTAGCCAGATAAAAAGATTCACATGTGATGCAATACCATAATATTGTATACTCGTTATGAAACTTTATTCCATAGGTATTATTATAGTTTTGTTTAGTAGGTACAATCAAGACCACATTATTCGAACTATTTACGTTTATAAAATAATAACAAAAATGTTTTTAGGATAAATAGAAATCAGAATCAGAAAAGTGTTTGAGGAACTCGTAAGTATAGGCATTTCAAATACTTAGCTACGTGTCAAATATGCATGTATGACTACCTACTATATTTCTAATTTACTAAATTTTTCTTCATCAACGTTGTTATGTATATTTTTTCTATTTTTATTTTCCATTTAATTTCCACTACGTTCGCCGATAGGTAGTATTGTTTTAATCTCTGAAACTCTTAATCACGAGAATTCTTAACATGTTCAACATGTCAAATAATCCCATGTATACAACAAGTAGATATTAAATAATAATTAATGAGATATAGAGAGAAAAGTTGGAAATTATCGAGAATAAGAGAGCAACCAAATTTAAAGGCTGCGACTACTGTCATGTATTTGATGCCTCAATATGAAAAAAAATATCCATTTTCGTTAATGTCTCATCTTTATTGCCTTTTGGCTTTGTTGGTGCACAACGTTCTAATGGGAAGTTTTCTGGGGAGCTTCCGACAATACACACTAGGTGGCAGAACTTCTAATCAGGTCTATTGTCAAATTCAGCGCTGCCAACGTAGAGATGTTTTTTTCAGTGATGCCAACGTTGGGAAGTTTGTTTTCCATTGTGTTGCTAAGAAGTTGTTGATTTTGTTGCGCATAAATTTGAGAATAAATCTCAGGGGTGCTGTTCTGTATTTTTTAATTTGTATATAGGCAGGTATATAAAAAAAGATGAACAATTTTATTTGTAATAGTATGTAAAAAATGTACAATGATTACTCTAAACCTATTGTAAGTTATCATGTATAATAATATATAAGTTGTTTAATTTGAAATAAACTAGAATGATATTTTGGAGGTTAGATTGTGAGCGACCATAAGAAGAAGAAGTAAATCGCCCCCGTTGGCAACACTGAATTTAACAATAGACCGGATTAGCAAGGGCGCCTCTAGCGGCACAAAAAGGAAAAAAAAACATCCCATTATGTCAAGATTTTTGTGAAGTAGATATTTCATAGATAATTAATTAGATATAGAACCAGCTGTTGGAAATTATTGAGAACAATATAGAGCAACCAAATTTGTTAGACTGCGACTGCTGTCATGGATTGAGAATAATATATCCATCACAAGTGATATTGTCTTTTTTTGTTGGTTTTTTATGAATCAATTTGGGCATAAATCACTCGAGATCGGGTGCATTGCCGGAAAAAAAGAAGAAAAAGAAGAATCTAAAAAAAATCTTTCGTAAAAAGTTTTTTTGTTGTTGCAGTTGCGGGTGTTTGCTAGTAAATGATATAAAGTAAGTAGTTAAAGAAGTAGCAAACACAACCGTTTTGGTCGGGTCAGTGCACTCGGACCGAAGCGTAATTGGTTTTAACCTAATGGTCTTTGCTCTACCAACTGACGACGTCTGTTTCGTGGATTCGTAAAAGGGATGAAGCGGAGAATACGGCAAAAAGCATCTCCAGAGTATGTGGCCAGAGTACGTACCCAGCTAGACATTAGCTGCTTGAAGCGGTTGAACACAAAAAATCTATTATCAGCTTATTGAATTTGCGGAATGAGAAATTTATTCCTTAGAGAGAAATTAATCTTTGTAATACTGTCGGAGACGTAGACAAAATAATATATAATAATAAGAGGAATGGTGTATTTCTGATTTAAAGAAAGGCTACACTTTTATTCAGTTATGATAATAATAGAAAAACATTTTAGGTAAGTGGGGAAAAAGTCCCGCTACCATTTTGATTGCATATAACTTTATTCAAAGAAAACATAAGTAGGTTTGGTTTTCATAAAAAGTTTATTTGGTCTTTACATTTTTTCCCTTATGATTGGAAAATGATATCGGCTAAATGGTGACGGCGATTCGCTTTGAAACTGCATTCAAACGTATTTTTGTATAAATTTCAAATTCGAAATCAATATTCATAGTAAGGACTAGGTACTACTACAGGACAACGTGTGTCGGTAAAACTAGTAATCTCTAATATAAATGAAAGTCGGGTTAGTGCGAACAATTATAACTCGAGATCTGCTCAATAGATTCTTTCGATGTTTGATTTATTGGATTCTTCTTCGATCCGGATAACAGAATAAATAATAAAAAGTTGAATAAATGGCTAAAATGATTTAAATTATAATTTTAAAGTTAGTGTGGAACGGCTTTTCTGTTGGGGGACATTCCCGCCACATGTTGCGGTAATAGGGAGATGTCTGGTAGATTGATATTTTGGTAGAAATATTCTTTGGATCAATGTTTTCCCTATGTTTCCACAGATGGCGGTAATGTGACCAGTGTGACCACCATAGAAATTAAAAATATTGATACCTACGTACGAACATTATTTTTGATGGTACTTTTTTCAAGCTTTTTTTTACAATGTGTTAACATCTAGCTATAATATAAAAGAATATAAGGTTAGTGCGAACACTTATAACTCGAGATCGGTTGAACGGATTTTTATCGTGTTTGTAAAAGTCATGTATGTTAGCTATCTTATGTTACCCAGCAATGTTTTATTGACTTTAAGCCGGGACGAAGTTCGATTGGTCAGCTAGTAATATATAGATGGGAGTTGTTTGAAAACTTTGATGATATTAATGACATGCAGATAACACGGGAAAGCGCTCGATTCTATTCCGGGACACATTGTCATAACTCTAGACTCTAGATAATATACTAGTGATATTATTGACAAGCGGGTATCTTTAATAGCTGTCTGTTCGGGGTGAACCAGGACTCAACCCAAAGCGTCAGCAATCGGTTATTGGTCAAAGCATTGCCGCATCCATCGTCATGGAGCATCACAAATCGTCACTTCACACACAATTCGAATCATGTGTAAAATGATGTGCACGCAAAATTAGGCTTATGTGCGGCAAAAGAGGGAAGAAGATGGCTTAGAAAAAATATTATTGGTCGGGAGACCGCTAGGAACATGACCCAGAGGCAGATTGGAAATACATTACGTTGGTCCAACCAAATAAATAAGAATACAGCTCCAACATTCCATCACCCGTATACATCTGTCTGCGGACAGACAAATCTCGAGATCGATGGTAGTAAAAGTAGTGACTTCTTAGGAAAATCGCCACAAAAGACCATTATTAAGTATTAGTATCTAATTACTATGCTAGACATGTGGCTTTTTACACGAAAATAATAAGGCGGTGCTATGTTTATTTGAAAAGTGCTTGTCTTTTTATATTTTACTGTAATAAGCAGGATACCAAATAATAACAAACTTTTAATACTGCAAAGTTGGTTTAATTATAAATAAACTTTTATTATTTTACATTTTTTTAGAGATTTTTGAAAAATGTACTTTTTTTAACTGAATACAATTTAAAAACGCGGACGACAGGGTATGGGTAAATAAAGAACTTCCTCTATATGGACAAAATTTTAGGAGGAAATAACGCTCCTAGTTCGTAGTATAAATCAATGTTGTGATACCGAATTTTGTAAACAATTTCACATAAGTCTTTTTTTGAGTGAACTTAAAATCATAGATACATGATTCAAATTTTGTGAGTAAAAGCGGCGTATCATGATTGAGGTTTGTTTACCTGTTCTGCTTGTCCGTGACGTCTGATGGGGGACCAATAGAATGGCGATACAATTGAATTATGATAATATATTCTATGCAAATTATTGAAAACCATAGAATGAGGCTACTAGAGAGAAGGCAAAAAGACCCATAATGTGATGTTCAGAAATACAAAAAATACAGCGGATAAAAAATTAAAGGTTTAAATATAAAAAATGGTTTGGAATCGAAAATTGGGTATGCGAATATTAAGAAATAATGTGAAATGGAAATAAGTGGTGTTACAAAGATGAAAGAAGAAGTCCAAATAGGATCACTAAAAGGTGTAAGAAAGTCTTTTTCAATCGAGAAATAGGTGGATCCAACAGATCGATTCTATCCTAAAGGCATACCAGGAGAGAAGCAAAAGAAATAGGAGAGCCTGTATGAGAAATGGTATGTCGGTGAAAGATGTAAATAATCATGGGTAGAAAAGAGTGAACGTCGGTTTAAGAACCACGACGTAATGAGTAAATAAAAAATGAAAAAGTTAAAGAAATGGGGTTTAAGAACACACAAGTGCAAAAGAAAAACTTTCTGGTTTTATAGATACAACACCGAGCTTTGTAATTTCTTATAGGAAATCAGCATAGTCACGAGTCAGATTTATCATGCTATGCTAGCTGGGTCACTTAAAGCTCTCAAAAATGGTGTTGCTTTTTATGTACGTATAATGATCCATCGGTATAAGAAGTCTCGGAAGACCAAAATTACAATGGTTGAATGGCATTTCGCATACTGATAGGTTCTGCGGCCGCATAATTTAAAGTGGCAGCCGGTGACAGATCGTGCTGGAAAAGATTTTTGTAGAATCCAACACAATCCATTAACCCCACTCAAGAGCATAGGGAGGCAATAAGAGTCTACCGTTGCGTTTTATCTTTTACTCCTTTGATAGGATATACTGCTTTATGTACACTACATCTATGATATAATTGGCTTACCCCAGGGAACAGATCCAAAACTTTAGTTTTTATCTGAATGGGTATAGTCATATATTTTCAATTGTATCCAAAACATCCACCATTAACTCGATATTAAGTCTCTTTGACAGCCGATAAATGAATAAATGTTCAACAATACATGAGGGTTGATGGTCGGTTAAAATTCTACAAATAATATCTATCATTGAATTGCGCGTAATACTGTTTTAGTACAATGAATCCAACGATAATTAACACTTTAGGGCAATTGCCTAATGAAATTACCATAACACAACATGCGAACGAGTAGTCAACTTGTACATGCTGCACAGGGAGGTTTGTAACACCATGAAATGCTCTTTTTTGTCATGATATTCACACAAGATTAACATTTCAAATAACCACCTAATAAAGTTTATGAAATGACAGTTATGACTTTGAATATAAAATTATCGATAGACCGAATGCCAAACAAGTGCATAAGTTAATAATGCCTTATTATTTATGGATAATGACGAATAAAAAATTAAAATATTCAAATAGGGGACTTATCTCGTACAATCTCTTCCAGCTAATCCATACGTTCATGAAGATATTTCAGACAAGACTTGCAAAAATTGGGTGTGATGCTGTCAAAAGAGTGAAAAAAACTGTACCCAAATAAAAGAATGATCAGCGAGGAAGGATGATAAACTTTTAATAACACGTTCCTCTGGAGGAAAAACATTGTCAATACCTACCTAATCGTTTTTTTTATCAAATTGAGAGTTTTTTCTCAACTACCGTCATCTATTGAAACTATGACCAAGCTTACTAAAATATCATTCATTAACCTGTTGATAATTTTGGCCGAGGGAGCTTGGCAGTAGTTCATTTCACAGATGTAAAAATAAAAACACCAGTCTTCAATTCGTGTTATATTTATTTATAACCATAAACTAGGTTTCGGGAGCAACTTATCCCTTCCTCAGACGGACAAAGAATTTTATCACGTTATATTAGAAAAAAAAATATCCGTATGTATGTTGAAAAAAAATTCAAATTAAGAATTATTTTGCGACCACCGCCATCTATTGAAACCATGACCAAGCTTCCTTAAATGAACTTTTTTGTTGTTGTTAAGTTATGCGTATTGTTACTGTTAAAAATAATTATCGTAGAGTCCCGTGGTTCGGAGCCTTTGTGTCCCTGGTCAGAATAATACTCGCCCATAAATCTGGGAAATATTCAATTAACGTATGACGCTGCACAGGCTACACGGACTATACAGTCTGCGGAACAATAACCACTCGTGTTCAAATTTACGTGTGCGCTAATTAAATTATCTTTGATGAAAATATAACAATTCACCGTGATGGCGAAGCTGCAGGCATTGTTACCTAAAAAATGCAGGTGAAGGTAGGAGGTAGATATATATTGTTAGTATGCATTTGTCTTCCAATTATAATAACGCGTCCTTCAAATCGAAGTTTTTCTCATAATTTCGGGGATTTTGACGGATTTAACCACCTATATGGCGTATTGAACACCAGTAGTAGCGCAATGGCTCAAAGAAAAAGGGCGAGAGGGCTCAAAAAATTTGCTCTTTAATTTCCATAGGTACACCGCAGAACTCTCTGGTGTTGAAGGATGTGTCCTTGTGTTGCTGATTAAAATATTGTACTGTTTGTGTGTACTTGTTGTTTTTATTTTGATTGTACTTGGGGGGTGTGGTGCGTCTCGTCGCCTGGCACGGACCTTTCATCCATTGGATCGCAAATATTGTCTTAGGTATATTGTAAAATGTTTATTTCTTGCTGGTTTTGTTTATTTTTCCATTTAACAGGTTATGCGTGGTAATATCTATTTTATACTAGGTGGCATTTGTAAACATCTAGTACTGCCTCAGACCATGTCTAGTGAGGCAGTAAAATTTCCAACTACTTTGTAACCGTTTAAATATTATGTATTGAAATTGTAAGTATGTAATAAGGAAAATACATTTTCATTCATTCATTCATTTCAGAGACAAGCTCGAGATGGCTAGGGCATAAAATGAGACACGCAAATTTGCCGTGAGTAGAATATTAGAGGGACATAATGGTCCTTGAACTTCTCTGTAAAAGAAATCCAATAGACCTACTTTTAAATAAAAAAAATCAAAATGCTAATCGTTTTAAAACTCACTGAATTTTTCAAAAAGGCATTTTAAGTACCTAAATATGGAATATCGATAAAATAAATATTGAAATTGGTTCAGTCAGTTGACGCATTTACCATATCTGCGGTAAAAAATGCATATTTATATGAATAATCAAACATATTCAAATAGAAAATACATTTTTTAAAGTGACATGGGAATACATACATTTTGGAATTTTATACAAACAAAATGACCATTTTACGCTGATACTAGCTTTTTTACCAGGTAAGATCTTTACGTCATGGTGATGGCAATTCACGGTCGTATTACAATAGTTAATTAAATTAAGGGTCCATTTAATTTATATTATTCTGAAACATTGTTCCATTTACAGCCGTACTAATAGATCGTACAGTCTGGCTAAAAAGAGTAGAAATTAATTATTTTTATGAACTAAAATGTTATCACTCTGGCAACACTGAACATAGGTTATTGTCTGACATTACAAATGTTTACGAATGGACAGCAATTCAAAACTGATAAATACAACATCCAATTCATTTTAAAAATTATTAAGTACCTTTTACTAATTTGGATATTTTTCCGACATATTTTTTTTTGTATATTCCTATAATATTCACTTATAAATAAATTATAGGTTATGTTGAAATATTTTGACATTTATATGATGCAAATTCAGCCATAGAATAGTAAGAAGTTGTAAGCACCATTTTGTGGATTATAACACCCATTATATTATCTTATTATCTCTTATTTTTTGACTCGTTTTGCATAGATTTTTTTTCCATCTCGTTTTTAATGCCATGGCTGGTACAGTTCGTTATTAAATTCTTTTAAATAACCTCTACAAAGCATTTTATATGATACCACATTGAATAGTATTTTTTTTTAATATTTTGGCGGTTACAATACTTTACTTTATAAATGTAGAGTACTTATTAAATGTTGCCTTACAAACGACTGCAGCGCCCTCAATTATTCTCTGCTCTTTTTAGCCAGACTGTAATTCATCGAATAGATAGATGAACGTAGACTAAGCGAATCTTCCTCGATAGCGTCCCAAATGGAATGTCAAACCTAGATGTATGAAGTTGAGGTGTCATGATAGTTAAGAGAGCCCTTCATCGCGCTCTATCTTGCCCGGGTTCAATGACTTACTCTCACACCATGTCAAAACCCCCACCTCTGCTTCGAAGAAACGGGACACGGCGTGAGAGAATCCACCTCATACCTACTTTTATTAACATTATTATCGTATGGCATCAGCCACCCAGAGGTAGCTTCGTCAAAAATCAAGAGATAAAAGAAAATGTTTCACTGTTGCATCCAGGAGACACGCTAAACAGCAACATCCAAGTTATTAAGCCATTGCAAGGCATTAGGAGTGGCTTTGTGTATTTCATTATATATGTACCAGGGAACGCTCTCAGGAGGCAAATCTCCACGATATTAGATGCTATGTGTAGGTTCTCCACAGTCACAGGCAAGGGACTCACGCATCTGCCATCTGTGGAGCATACCTCTACATGCGTGGAAAAAATATTGATACAAAAAGTAAACGTAAAACCTACAATGTAACAAAAGGATGTTTTATATTTGTATAAATAATAGACAAGGTAACAACTTTGCATTATCCTTTTTTATGCTGACTTTTTTGCGGTCTTTGTGTAACATACAATATTATGGACATGACCGTATTGTAAAAAATGACAGCTCGTTACTATCAGACAGGTAGTTTTGTACATACCATAACAATGTTCCCTTTGTCAACGAACATCCAATTAATGTTAACTTTTATGCGTACGCATACTAGCTACCATACCCGAAACTATCTAAATTCCCATTTACGAGATTTTTTTTTGCATATTTCTAAGAAAATAAAAATAGTATATTATGTGGTTATTGAAAGTTTTAATAATTTCATATGCATACAAATTTTTATTGCTTGGAATCGAAAAGCTTCGAGTTAGAGTCAGTCGGGTCATAATTTTTATGTATTTAAAATGTTATCCGGGGTTCATTTTTAGATTGGACGGGACCAGATGAAAATAAAAATTGACTAGAGTTTTGCTGCACTGACATTTTTTGACACTAGCGTACCTTTGACTTAATTATCTAAGCAATTAGAAGGTATAATTTTTTAAGAAAAACACTACTTCTAATCAAGTACCTACATAATTATTTTTTTAAAAAAACCATAGTCATCGAAAGATGGAAGATGATATTATATTTGTAGATGTTTCTGGACTGAAATGTGAAAATATCCATATTTTTGATGTCTCATCTTTATTATCTATTGGCTTGATTGGTTCACAACATTCTAAGTATAGGTATTATCTAGATTCATGCATATCTTGGACCAAAAACATTTTAAAGTGGTGTCAAAGGTTGGGAAATAAGAGCAGGGGTAGGCCAATGTTGAGGTGAAGAGAAGATATCGTGGCTTGCACTATAGTTCATTTTTTTTAAATATACAGTGCTAGAAAAATTTCGGCATATTCCCATTTCATTCTTTTCATACATTAGAAAGAGACACAACACTTCTATAAGATTTATTGTTTTATTGAGAGGCGGTAACAGTAGCCACCCTTAACCAGGTAGCACACTCATAAATATTTTGAACTCGAGAAGTGCGGTTGTCTTCGCTAACATCTCGATAAATCAGAGAAAAGTTTATTAAATTCTGCTATTGCATTTTTTCATATTTGCATATTAAAGTATTTATTAAAGTGTATAATTATTTTACCTAATGCTTTTTATCTGTATGTTTTTTTATTTTGAGCCTATTGCACTTTTTTATGTCTTCATAGCGCATTTTTAATCTGTATAATATTATATAACAATTTATACTTTATGAAATATATAAACGTATGTATTTTTAATAATATAACCTGTTGAAGAAACAAAAATGATATAAAATATACCTACACCAGGATAAAAAATGCAACATAAATCAGCTGGGGTATTCTCGATTAGCGTTCTTAATTTTAACTTGACTGAAATTTGTTCTTAAAATGACGGATTGGACTAGACCGCGTTCTTAAAATATTAGTTTGTATTCATACAATTTTTTTTGAAATTCGAACGCATTTAGGTCCGTGACTGCAGTTTTTAAACTTAAACTGATACTGATTGATTACGAGAATAGCCACCCAGTTTCGATAAAAATGAGAAGTAAAATACGATAAACTGACTGCATTTCATAAAACTCGTGCAGTGTGTATAGCAACCCATAAAAACAACTACCTGCGTAACAATAGGTTCTGTACCGCCTCTCGGCGAAGTCATAAATCTTATAGAAGTATTTTGTCTCTTTCTTATGTATGAAAAGAATGAAATGGAAGTATGCCGAATTTTCTAGTACTGTATCTTTAAAAAAAATGAACTATAGTTGCGGTTAGAAGAAAAATGCACAAATGAGAGAGACTTGGCGACAATTGGGGAAGGCCCATGTTCAAAAGTGGACACAAGGAGGCTAAAGAAAAGAAGAAGGTTGTAAATTGATTGAAAGCTGCTTGTATCCAACGTTAAAAAAACTGTGTGATTCATTGACAGACACACAAATCAACCAAATATAATATGTGTAAGAAAATATTAGTATAGATCAAGTACTTACATAACATTTTGTATGGAATGAAAATTGACTCCATCGTTGTGAGCTCGTCCATCCAAAATTCAAATCAAGCAAAAACATTTTTTTTTATTTTTAATACAATGAAGTTTCCAAATTATTGCTATTTTTTTTTTATTTTCAACATTCGCGAAATTTTAATTGAATGTTTGATGACGAAATGGAAATAATTCGCCGGCCCCGGCAGTATGGCAAAATGTTGGTTAACAATGATTTAAAAATAAACAGAATTTGTTTCGGGCAATCAAATTTCACACAAATGACCTCTCTTGTACCCAAATGTTTTGAAAATATATACCAAAGTATTTTGCGGATGGATTATGCCAATATGTTAAAGGCTTGACGTGATCAATTTGTTATTCTCCAAATGACTCGCAAAGCACCTCAAGAAAAATCCATAGAAACCTAGTTTGGCCACAAAAAATCTGGTCTGATGATATTAGGAGAGTTGCCGAAAATCCATAGCACAAATTGGTGAGAGACGGATTCGTGGCAGAGATGCCTATGTTCAATACTTAAATTGTATGCTTATAAAATACATTACAAGAAATCGTATGAAAAAATAATTGAGGTTTAAATCTAGTACCTACACAAAGATTTTTTAGAATTAGTCGTCGACCAGTGCTTGAAATTCCATAACCATAACTAAACGGAGGTCGTGGGTTCGATCCCGGGTGCCGACCATCTTTCTCTTTCACCTTTCACGACACAAGCTTTAAGTAGCTTACTGTGAAAGAGTCAAAGAGTGTATTTGTGTTCACTTTGAGTGAGCACAGATTCAGTTAAAAAAAAATTAAATTAAAATTATGTTTAGATTCTTGTGACCTTTTCAGGACTAGATCTTAAAGAAAAAATAACAACTAATGACTCTAACAATTCATTACTAATGTTCCATTTAAAAATCGAACATTAGTAATGAATTGTTAGAGTCATTAGTTGTTATTTTTTCTTTAAGATCTAGTCCTGAAAAGGTCACAAGAATCTAAACATAATTAGAACGTTTTGCACCAACAAAGCCAATAGGCAATAAATATGAGACATTAACAAAAATGGATATAGTCATATCCTGGCGCCAAATACATGACAGCAGTCGCAGTCTTTAAATTTGGTTGCTCTCTTGTACTCAACAATTTCCAACTTTTATCTCTATTTTTCATTTTATTGTTAAATTTCTGCTTGTTGCATACATGAGATTTTTCGACATGTTGAGAATTCTCATGATTAGGAGTTTCGGAGACAAACATTACCACCTAATAGCGAACGTTGTTAACGTAAAGTGATCACACTAAGCCAGCCTTCGAAATAACAGTAGAAGACGGTCGTAAGCCCGTAGTGGTTTGTTCCATTTGAAAATCGAACATTAGTAATGAATTGTTAGAGTCATTAGTTGTTATTTTTTCATTAAATTAAAAGTTTGAATCTTATTGAAGTTCTATTGTCAAAGACGCTATTTCACAATTTTATTTCCAAAACAATGACATGGATATTGGATACGTCAAATTTGAAATGTTAATCATTCATTTGAATATCGCTTTGCCGACCTCGGTAGCCTAGTGGTATAGGTGTGGGTTTCAGATCCGGGAACCCAGGTTCGATTCCCTGTCGGGTCAGAGTTTTTAAGTTTTCTACGTGATTTTTCACTTGAAATTTCTACCCGAGCTTGGCCTGTCTCAGATTTGACGGGACCGGTTGACTTAAAAAATTGTCACAGGCAGTAACTCCGCTGGCTATACTGACACGTTCGAATAGAAAAGTGTTACTATTGAATCCTTATACCGCCTTCAAAAAGCTTTCTGCGCTTTTTATGAGACGCTTTTCATTTTACATTTGTTTCTAAGAAGTCGATGATATTTGTAAGTAGTCTGAGTGTGCATACATAACATTAAAGTAGTGTTTGTAATGTATTTTTTAATGATTTAATGATATTTTTCTTCATAATTTAATTTATTCGCCACTCCTTCGTCCGCCCACTTTTGTAAAAATGGTCACATAGTTATTCCTTCACGTATTAATATATAGATGATTTTGGTTAGTACAATCGAACCACGGCACGACTTTGATGAAGACATTAAGATTTCTTGTTGTGGTGGTGTTGAAATTACATCGATTTATCGACCCAATCTTGTAAAATTACTATAATTTATAAGCCATCGACATCGAGCCATAATGATTGTGTATAATGAAGCAATTGTGTTTCTGAGAGAAACATTGATTCATTTCTTAACAAACGCTTATATGAGACATCCACTGCGCAATTAGATATCCTATATTATAATTGGTAAGTTCGTTCGTAGTTCGGGACTTTCGTTGAAATACTCTAACCTCACACGAAATATTTTTCATAAATTTGACAAAACCAATCCCCAAATGGATCATAACTGGATATCCAGGTGGAAGATGAAGGGTTGGAAGACCAAAGTTGAGGTGAGAATACGAGGAAAAGAGGAATTCAGCACAACTGCTAGGGACTAACAACTGGAAGACGGCGGTAGATAGGTAAGTAGGTAACGATGCTATGGTAATAATAACAATAAGAATATATAACAACTATTCACTCTAACAATTCATTACTGATGTTCGATTTTTAAATAGAACAAACCACTACGGGCTTACGACGTCTTCTACTGTTATTTCAAAGGCTGGCTTAGTGTCGTCACTTTAGGTTAACAACGTTCGTCATTAGGTGGTAATGAAGTCTCCGAAACTCCTAATCATAAGAATTCTCAACATGTAAAAAATTTCTTGTACCTATACAACCAGTAGATATTAAATAATAATTAATGAGATATAGAGATGGAAATTTTGTGTCAACTCATGCAGATACCCTCTCTTTGCACAAGCTTGTACAAGCTTTAAGAGAGAGGAAACGTTGTATTTTATAATGTAACTATTTTTAACTCTGTAATGATCTCAAAGAAATAAAATAAAAAAATGATGAAGACAAGAAAGCAACCAAATTTAAAGACTGCGACTTCCGTCATGTATTTGGCATTTGTCAATTAGAAGTGTCCGACGGAAATTTTGTATGAACAAACTACGTGAAACTAGATCAGCAGTTCCTACAATCAACTCTGTTGATACGGGAGGAAATTTCAAATTGTCCGGTCTTTTACGCCTTAAAATATAATTGGAATATAGAACAACAATAATTAACCTCATGAGACACTTCAAAGGCGGATATGAAAAACCTGCAGAGACTACGTCAACCGAATAGACGAACCTATAATACCATGCATAGCGGCGAAAAACAAAACCATGCACCAGGGCATCAAATTCCTGGAAGACCACCGAAAAGGAAGGAGGACAGCTTCCTGGACATCAGCCTCCGAGGAGTACATATTTTGAAAAACAAATCTATGATCTAAAACAAGAGGACAAAGGTGAAGAAACATCAGAATATTAGGAAGACCTTTCAGGTGTTGAAGAAACAGCTGATAACCCTAGGTACAGCACAGAAAACTGGGAATTTACAAAAAAACTTTAATCAGATTAATAAAAGCATGTTAAAAGATAAAAATCCACTCTATGAAAAACATGCAATACGTTTAAAAGAGCCTGCAAAATATATACATGCAAAATAAGTTCATGCAAGAAACGATCTAAAGTCTTGCAAGAGCCCATCAGAAGCGATGCCGGCCGGCGTTACGCTCCGGAGGTCTCCGGTTCAACGCCCCACGACGGGTTTCTACATCTTGTTTGAGCGCTGCGCGACCATCGATATACGTGACCTATCCAAAATGTCGATTCCAACAATTAGTAATACCTTAAATATATATAAAAAAAAAAAAACACAGCTATTAAACTTCTTGAACATTTAAAAGAAAATGTGGGTTTATGTTTTGTTGACTACCGCCATCTATGATATTCATGACAAACCTTTGGAATTTTTTTTTATGATAAAAATAAGTTTAATTAAAAAAAATGTTACTTATATTTTAAAAATAACTTTACGAAACGTGTTAGTAAAAAACACTGAAATATTAAATTTTAATATCATCACAAAAAAGTGTTCCTTTGCAAACACGATAATATTTCTGAGACTAACGCCATCTATGATTTTCATGACAAAATTTTATGTGTATTTGCATATATCGATAGAGAAATAATTTTTTTTTTAATATTAATTAAAATGCTAAATTACATACAAAAGTGTCAACATCTTTCTTATAAATACGCCTTGTTTTTTCAAAGAATTTCAAAATTTTTAATAAAAGGGGTGTTAAATAAAAAATACATGAAATAAAATTAAAGCTAAGAAATAAATACCATCGCCATCTATGCAATTCATGACAAACGTTTTTGTTAAGATTTAAACAAAAGAAAGGTTTTCGACGCCTGACATACTCGTCGTGATTCTCTATCTGATGAAGTGATTACTGCTGTACCTACCCACCCCACCATTGGTCCATACACAGCATAATAGCATACACAACATAACATAAACCTACATTGTTTATTTTATTTAACAGCGCTGCTTTTACATAAAAAAGAACAACAAAAAGGTGTTTAACAGCGATATTTTAATCAACACACAGTCGTGAAATTCTAAAGAACCTTTTTATAAAGGTGTCTAGAAAAAAAAAATGCAGGATAGGAAACAAAAGTGTGACGATATTATATTATTTTTTGGATGTATGTAAGTAAAAAGTGCATGGAGATTTGTTTATTGATTATTTTGAATACTCTACGAATGATTCGTTCTTTTTGACAAATACGAGGGTCTCGCTTTAATGAAGTGATTAAAATATTCCGTGATCTGCCAAAGGTTAAATTTGATATCATTATTATTGTCGATGAAACTTGTTGAAATTTGATATAAGATGTTTTTTTGATCAGTGTTATTCTTTGGAATTCCAACAGGTAATATTGATCGTATCGACCAGATAAATTTATGAGGTTTTTTTTTCAAGTAGCATCTAAAATTGAGTTTTGTCCGCAGAGTGGGCATTATTATATTACGCGATTGTGACACCGGTTTTGAGAAAACCTATTAAGTACCTAACTATTAAGAAATATTAAAAATAAAAAAATAAAATATTATAACTAATTTATTTTAAATATAAAAATGAATCTGTGTCCGCTAAAAATTCTACAAATATCTACACTATTTGACATTTCTACGATAAGGAATTTTTGATTGTGCTATAAACCAGGAAGATGGTTGGAACCTGGGAATCCATCCAAAATCTCTTATAATAAAGTCGGAAACGGAAACGCCAGGCAATCGACCATTTCGATGAAGTGAGAATCCTAAACCAGTCGTTATTTTTGGTCAGAAGAAAGATGAAGGAATTTGTCAGCAAGTCGAGAAGTTAGATGAAAATCGATTCCAGGATTTATTCCGGACAAACGAACATGACGAATGGTTAACAAGCTACATATTATGTGACCGTAGGATATTAAGAGTATGCTTGTCCAATACTGTCTCATCTTCATTTTGTTGCCATGAGTGGTGTACCGCAAGGCACGCATCTTGGTCCAATACTATTTAATAATATCTTTCTATTGACTTGTTTTGTGAATTTGATTTAGTATGCGTTGTTATGTTGGCAGATGATCTTCAAATTTAAAGAGTGAAATAAAAGTGCTGATCCAATCCAATCCAACCCAAACTCCCTTAAGACCCCGCTTAGGGGCATAGGGAGGCAACAAAAGCTCTCCATTGCGCTCGATCTTGCGCAATGTTTATGACCTCCTCCCACACCATGTCCAGATTCCGCAGCTCTGCTTCGAAGGAGCGGAACACAGTATGAGAGGGTCTTCCTCGTCCTCGAGACCCTGATGGGAGTAAGAACAGCGCTCTCCGTGTGCTGATAATAAAATATAATACATAATTAACATATATACATAATAGCGTCGATGGAGCATTGTAAACATGGTAAGCAAGCTATTTTACTATAAGGTCAGCTTAGAGTATGATTGTTCAGTACTAGAGGTCATCTTCCTTTGTTTCCATGAGTGGTGTACTGCAGGGCACTCTCCTTGGTCCAATACAATTTAATATTGTATTGACTTGTGTTGTATTAAGTTGCTTATGGAGGAATACTGTATCTTGTGTTGTGTTGTTTAATTGATTATTGTATTTTAAATGTATATTTATTAAATAAATAAAAAAAATGATTGCAGTATGCTACAGAAAAATATTGACGCTGGTGCCTGATAGTTCCAGAAATAAACCACGAATATTGAAATACCAATCAGGCCTGATTGATATCAATATTTTAAAGAAATATTCACTTATAATATAAAAGTTTTGTGAAAAAAAAAAGTTGTACAATAACATTATTATTGCAATAAATGTCATATTATTTATGGTCTCTACATAGCGAGACGATCATAAAGATGCATTTCTATTGAGATCTATGACATTTACAGTCATTCGCAAGTCGTTAAGTCTCCCATGATCGGATCCTCCTACTCTGAGCCCACGCGAGGTCATAAAAAATATTCAACAATATTTATCATAGTTTACGGATACATAAACAAAGGAAAGTGAACGTTATTATTATCATAAGATTAAAAACTTAAACTGAACAATATAGGTTTATCAAGAAAAAATCTGTACACATCGGTCATATAAGATTAACTTCTTATCTTTTAATAGACCACTTTCTTATTGAGGAATTATATAGTCTTATCAAGAAAAAATCTACAAATCAGTCATATTTGGTTAATTCTGATCTTTCTTGGACTAAGACAATTAGGCTTATACTTACTTATATTACAAAAAAAAAATTATAAACATTTATAATGTCTAAGTATTACAAAGTTGAAAATAATGTGTTTGAAGAATTACAAAAAATATATACAAATCGGTCATATAGGATTTACTTCTTATCTTTTAATAGACCACTTTGCAGTTTTATTATTGAGGAAATATATAGTTTTATCAAGAAAAATAATATCTTGAAAACAATCGTACAATGCTAATCTGTCTACTTATCCTATTGAATAGATCCCTAGGCTGGAACCAAGGAAAAATAATCTACAAATTTACAAATAGGCCATATCGTCCTATGTACGCGATTAATCGCATACTAATAACTATCATCATCATCATCAGCCCACGTTTGCCCACTGCAGGACATAGGCCTCCCCTCTCCTTTTCCACTCCTCCCGCTCCTGTGCGATCGTCATCCACTGGGGTCCAGCGAACCTTTTTACGTCATCCATCCATCTGGTTGGTGGCCGCCCTTGTGGTCTCTTATCGCCTCTCGGTCTCCACTCCAGCAGTTTCCTCGTCCACCTGTTGTCATTCATTCGAGTAATGTGCCCCGCCCATCTCCACTTCTGCATAGCTATCGTCTCGACCACATCGGTTACTTTAGTCTGGCTGCGAATCCAGTCATTTCTCTTCCTGTCTTGCAGTTTAATGCCCAACATTATCCTTTCCATTTTTCTTTGAGCTATTCGCAGTTTATTGCAAGACAGTTTGGTCGAGGTCATAGTTTCCGTGCCGTATGTGAAGACCGGCAAGACACACTGCTCAAATACCCTAGTCTTCAGTGTGTTTGGGATAGAGCTACGAAAGGTAGTGCTAAGCTTCCCGAAGGCTGCCCATGCTAGACCTATTCTTCGCTCAATTTCGATGGTCTGATTGTCTCTGCCCACTGTCATTTTGTGCCCAAGGTATATAAAGTGGTCAACCTCTTCCAGTGGAAGGCTATAATCACTTGTGTCCAAGTTTGTCATTATTTTAGTTTTGTTGACATTCACTTTTAATCCTATAGTAGCAGACATAGTTTTTAGTTGGTCTATCACTAATCTATATGCAGATCATATTATTAGGCCAACTTCTTAAGCTGTGTACTCACCTGCGCCGCGCGCGGTAACCATGGTACGCGAACGGAACGCAGCGATCCGACAGAAAACTAGGTAGACACCGATTAGTCACGTATCATGCAACGTTACCAAATTCATAGTACCTACGTGGTGGTTTGTGGTTGTTCGCCACGAACCACCGCGTACTATGGAAATTTGTAACGTTGCATGACACGTGACATGCAACGTTACCAAGTTCGTTGCGAACACGCGTACACATCTGAACCAAGGTAACATTACCGCGCGCGGCCCAGGTGAGCACACAGCTTTATGTTATCGGAATGAATAGACTTTAAGCTTAGGTAACTATGTAAAAAAAAAATTAAAAAGTTAAAAATTCTTCCATTTTCAGTACCATATAAATAAATTATTGTGTTGTGAGAAAGACATTACGAGATATATTAATATGTAGGTCTATTAAAAATTTTAATTAAGAAAGGGAAAAAAAAAACCACTTACCGGATACCGCTGGTGAATAAGATGCATCACTACCAAAAGGAATGTTGCTGTGACCGAATTTGAAAGTACAACTTACCTGTAAATAAGAAAACATACATATTAAGTAAGAAGAGTTGTTTTTGTAATTGATAGTTCCTACTTCACTTTTTAATTTTCTAATGGTTAATTATTTTAACATTGCAGCCAAGTGCTTTGGCCACTATTCTTCTATGGTTTCAAGTAATTCTACACAAAGTTAAAGAAACATAATTTGATTATATTTTTCAAACGGTACGAACAAACCACTACTGGGTTGTTTTCCTACGGATACGCCGCTACAATAAACGGCGGTGGATATGTCAGTTGAGAACATTGCCAATATGGTTTCCATAGTAACGAAAAACATTGTCATATAATTTTGAAAGACGCCGTCTTGTCAGATGACGGCCGCTCCCTAGGAACCCAACGCATACGGGATTACGAGCGTCTTCCACTATAATTTCGAAGGCTGTCTTAGTGTGATCACTTAACGTTAACAACGTTCGCCATTATGTGGTATTATTCAAATTCCCGAAACTCCTAATAATCATGAGAATTTTCAACAAGTGGAAAAATCCTGTTCTCCTGGCAAGATACGAACCTGCGTCCCTTATCGTCTCATGCAGACGCGGTAGACTCTGGACCAACTAAACCGATGCTACATAATACAGATGTATTATAACATGTAGATGTGTTTTTATTTGGATACAGAACCATCTGTAGGAAATTTTGAGAATCAAATTTGAAATGTCGATAGGAATGTAGGAAGTTTTTTGCTATTATTTTTAAAGACAAACAGTTTTAATCTATTCTCAATTTGACCACGGTAAATTAGAATTTTGAAAAAGAAGCTCCACCTTCCATTTGATTATACCCCTTTCAAAAAGTTTTTTACGCCCATCATGTGGCGCCTTTAATTTAAAATTTGTTTCTATGAAGTTGACGATCTTTATAAGTAGCCTGTGGAAGTGTGTGTGAGTGTCTAATACATAACATTATAGTAGTGTTTGTGTAGTTTTTTTTTTATTTATTTAATCTATTTTTATGCATATTTTAAAAAAAAAATATTAGCATTTCCCACTCCTTCTCTAAAATATAAACTATAAGTGTGCGAAATTTCATACACCTCCGTCCGCTCGATTTTCGTAAAAATAGTCCTAAAGTTTTTCCATCACGTATTAATATATAGGTAGATATTCAGAATTTTTTTTGAGAACATTCACTTCCAAGAATTTATAGACATTGTTTATTTCGAAATTTCCGCTCTTTTCGAGAATATAAACCTTCTTAAATAAAAGATCTTCATTTCGCGTAAAAGGCCTCGAAAATATATCTTCCGAATGAATGAAGACGCTTTCCTTAAGGTTGTTTTTTCCACGAATAATAAATTATGTATACGATGTAAATCTGGATCAGAGTTAAGGTGTCAATTACGAGGTAATTTGATCTTTAAGTTGCTTTACATATTTCAACACAGACTTAAATAATTAATTCGATTAAACTTATTTTACCTACGTTTTATTTTTATAAATAAGATTCTTTATTTAAATTTCTCTCGGATAAATTCTCTTCGATGTAGACATTTTTCTTTAAATTACATGACATTCATTTCTTTTGAATGTTTAATTTAATTTTGTCAAATTTAGATCTATTCTAGTTTTCATAATGATACCATTATCCATTTTCTAAATAACTAATTTCGTTTCTGTGAAAACAATTTTATAAGATTAGAAATTGATAATATGTATTTAATTTGTTGAGGGCTTTTATTTGCTTCCATATACAGGTCAAACCTCTTTATAGCGAATACCAAAGTAATGAAATTTCCAGTATAACGAATCGTCAATTTTGTCCCCGAAATACTTCCATATAAAATAATGTACTCAACCAAAATTCAGTATAACGAAGTCGATCTCAGGATAGCGAACTTTTTTGTTTTAAAATTTTAAAATCATGTTACGTTTAGGCAATAAAATTTCTCCGACTTCAGATTGTCCTTGGCATTGGCGAGTTCGCCAGTGTTTACCTAACATAATATTATTTCCTTTACGTGATTGATAAATCATTGAAATTTGTTTATGTTCTCACTTAATAAAATATTAGCAATAATAGTTTATTTATATGGTGACACAAAAAAAATGTATCATCCTATATACCTATCCAGCATAATGATATTTCAATCTCTCTACATGCCCAAACCAGTTAATAAATTAAAGTGGTTTGGGCAAGTAGAGAGAATGAAGAGGAGAGAATTACTAAAAGGATAATATATAAATCAGAAAGAATGGGTACACGCAGAAGAGGCCGACCTCGAATGACATGGTCCGACCGTCTTAGGGTAAGAAAAAGTAGAAAGCCGATTCCGACCCGCGCCGATCGGCGCAAAGAATGTTATTATTCATTTGAATGGGGATACCCACAGAAAAAATAAGAACCCGCTTTCCGGCATGCCCATTTAAATGCATTAAAACCACAGACAACAATCTTTGAGCTGGTCGTCGCGGGTCGGAATCGGCTTTCTACGTGTTCTTTCTTACCCTTAGACGAGAGCCAAGTCAACAAAAGGAGTAGAAGAGCATGTATGTGGAATGTTATGCGTTTGGAAGAAGCGAAAGAGGTTTGTTTGAATAGAAAAGAATGGAAGTCTGTACTCTCTGTCTACCCCCTTCGGGAAATGGCGTGATGAGTAAAAAAAATCATTATAACGAAATATTTTTTTATGATCCCGTGAAGTTCGTTATACCGAGATTTGACCTGTAGTCCTAAGTTATTGATTGAACATTGTGGGCATTAACATCAGCTATGTGATGTGATATCGTGTGAACAAAGGCAAATTTATATTTACTTATGTAGAATTCAACAGGAAATAGATATTGTGTTCTATCCTTTAGTTTGATTTACGATTTTTAAATTTCAACACAAGCGGCTAACTTCACTCTGCTTCGCAATTCTTATAAAAATTTAAAAATGTTTACGTTCGATAGGTAGTAATTTATATTAGTTCCGGGAACGCTCACAGCGGCTCTGAGTGTGGTCTGCTACGATCACCATGGAGGTATTTTTAACACGAATTTTAACTAACAAGACAAGTAGATTAAGACATCAATTTCAAGGTTGCGAAATTCAATACAATTACAATATTCCCACTCAATATTTTTTTACGCCATTAATTTTATAAATAGTAGCGGTTAGCTAGCAGGTGTAATATTCAAAATAGACAATTATTATTAAATGTACCTAATGGTATTTTTTTCTGTATAGCCTAACAAAAATTTTTTTTTTTTCTCATGAATAACTACTTTATTGTCGGTCATAAGCATTGCGCAGGATCGAGCGCAATGGAAAGCTCTTGTTGCCTTCCAATGCTCCTAAGTGGAGTTCAAAAGGAGTTTTGATTGATTGATTGATTGATGAATAACTTTATAAATAAGTATTTTTTTATAAGTAAGTAATTACATTTATTGTTATTATTATTTAAAAAGGCAATTTGTTACTGTGTTAACACCATCCAATCCAAACTCCCGTAAGACCCCACTTAGGGGCATAACGAGGCAACAAGAGCTCTCTATTGCGCTCGATCTTGCGCAACGTTTATGACCTCCTCCCACACCATGTCCAGATTCCTCAGCTCTGCTTCGAAGGAGCGGAACACAGTATGAGAGGGTATTCCTCGTCCTCGGGACCCTGATAGGTTAACACCATAAGCTGATTTAATGAAATTTAAGTCAATTTACATTTTCTTTAATGAGGTCTGTTTGACTGCAAGGTGCCATATAAAAAAAAAACAAGTTAAAAGCTTACAATTTTTATTAATCGTTTTTAAGAAGTCAAATCAAACATATTTCATACGGAGGTTTTTTTCTCTCTCTTGGTTGGTAGGCAGAAGTTTGCTCAAGGAAAAATACACATATCAGGTGTACTTTGGTGGCAATTTAAATATTTTTCATACGACATCTATTTACTTATTTTTAATCAACTTTTCCGATTCGTATTTTGCACACCCCTAATTTGTATTCAAACATACCTATTATTTTTTTATAGTTTGATCTTCTAAAAATCTACATTTTTTTATAGTCACATAAACCACACCATAATCGGCTAAATTTACAGCCCATTTATTGGAACACTTCGCTAAAATAATTGTACTATAGGCAGGGAAAATTCAAAAACAATACACGCAGGTGAAAAAAAAACAGCGAAATAAAAACTTTTTTTCTGCGTTCGGCTCTGTAAAACGGGTTATTGTTTTGTTATTTGAGTGCGGAACATTTTTTTGAATTGGTTTTCCAATTTTAAATCGTTCGAGCGCTTGTCCTTTGTCAGTGGTCGTCGCCATGTTTTTGTTCGTAAACTCCCCGAGCTCGTATTATTCACACGGCACAACTCTCTCTCTCACTCCATCGTCCGCGGTGACGAGGGTATTTTGTGAATTTTTGAACAGGCCTTTTCATTCCCATGCCTCTGTCCGCCGATCGATTTATGAAAATTTAAATTTCGTTTCTGTTCGCCGCGTCACTATTGGAAATGACACGAGCGATAATGGACTATTGTTTCCTTTCTTTTTTTTTTGAAATTCATTCTCTTTTTAAATTTTAAATTAAACAAATGGACGACAACGTTCTACAGTTTAAATTTAAAATTAATAATGCATCTTTTATTTGAATTATTTTATCTATGGACTGTATATATCTGTATCTGCCTTCTCTCGGTGTGATAATCTATGGATTGTAGTTAACATTTCAACCAAAACAAATGTCCGTCTAAAACGGTGGTGTTTCAATGGTAGGTACCTGCTCGTATGGGGGTTGGTTGCAGACCCTGACCGGTAGTTCCCAAGGGTGTAATAAAATGACCTTCAAAACAGTGGTTCTCAAAATTTAGTTTGACCAAAACATTCAAAACTCGAAAAGTACATAAACTATAGTTGGGGTTTGAATTACCTATGGCATAAAATTAAAGCCATGGTAGAAATTTATGGATTTTCGATGCTCTGTATATATACTTAATACCTAACTAAGTTCTAGCTGATCTGGACAACGCTGTACTGCCATATCAATTTTTTTCAGTGTAGTCTCATTACGTTTATCTGTCAAAATTTAGTCCAAATCTGTAACAATCACCCGATTTAAAGAACATTTTATCGCAAAGATTATGTACCTTATACATATACATTTTTATTTATTAAAGTGAGGGTGAATCATTATGGGTGGGCTTGTCGATCGTAGTATTGTCGAACCCCCCCCCCCCCCCCTTAGTAGCACATGCTAAATTTCAAGACGCGCATGTCTCGACACTCTATGGCTATAACCATGTTTGACAAAATAATATGAGGTTGTGCGTCGTGTAGTTTTTCTTCATAATGAATTTAGTAGAGTAAATACATGATTTTAAATAGCCTAAAGTCTTCATCAAAAACTGGGTTATCGATATTTAAAAAACAGATTTTTAAAATTCGACGGGTAATTTCCGAAATTGTAGCATTCAACCATAAAATGGGTTAACCAGCATGGTTATTCCTGACGCTTTCTTAAGTATTCCTTGATACTAAAGTTGCTACTTTTCAGCAATTGGTATTTTTGAAATTAAGAAGTGGCGCTATTTCGATGCGGATACTTTTGGAAGCCTTTCGTGACTAAAAAATCCGTTAATAAGTCTAGTTCGATACTAAATTGGTATTCCTGACGCTTTCTGTAAGGCCGCCGAAAAGACGGTTACTTGCGATTTGACATTTGATGATAAGATAGCAAAAGTGTTGTATTATTTGATCAAGACAACATTTTTCCTAGCTTATTTGAATAAAATTTCGGGATTAAATATTAAAACATCTAAATATTATTGAAAAAAAAGTCTTTTATGCATTTTTTAAACGTCAAAATATAATTTATAAGTTATTTGGTATAGTATATACGGTGATCCAAAATGTTTCGATATAATCTAATTAAAAAACTTTATCTGAACATTTTTAATGTAATAATGAAACACAAGTGAATATTTTGAAAGTGCGCCACACAAGAATAATTGGCGGGACCGGACAACACTTTTAACGCGTAATTTCTAACCTCAAAAAATCGTGACGTTTATCGGTCTGCGCGCAGTTCATCTCTGTGTTTTATTGAAATTTAATGTTTTAAATACATTAAAATGAAAACAAATCAGTGCTTTGGTGTAGCCTGAAGACGTGAGGGATATTATGTTGCAGTTAGCAGTTCACAAAATTGTTATTTATTTACGAAAATGTAAGTCATACTATTCGTGTATAATTTGACATTACGTAGTTCATTTCGATTATATTATTTTGTGTAAAACTACATTCAAATGGCAATTTGATTACGCTCTATGGCTTATAGAATACTTTTATTTATTTTAGCAATGGATGAGCTCACCACATTGTGTAAATATGTAAGGGCACACATTTAAGAATACCTATAAACAAAGTTGTAATTCAGGAATTTGAGACTGGCCAAGAACACCATTAGGTCAAGAAAAGGAGAAAAAAATTTATGTATACCTTCATTCCATTCATTTAACCAAGTGTTATGCATTAACTTGTGGTTTGTTTAAATAACAATTTATGAAGTATTATACTATATTTCACGACTCTCATTCAAATAAAATCTTACATTGTGAATCTGTTTTTTCTTTACCATATTCTCTTCTTTTTTGGGATGACATACTTTGTTAAGTCCCTCATCATCATCAACACATAAAGATGGATAGAATTGTTTTTGAAGGAAAAATAATTTAGGGTGAGTATAATGAGTTGAAGGTAATATATCATAATTGCAAACAGCATTCATGAAAAAAGATTTTTTCATCTGTTAAATACAATTTACTTAACCTTGAAGCTTTTATTTGCTTACTATATTGATAGTAGAAGTTGGTAGCTTAGTGATGAATCAGCTGACTTTACATTCTTAAGGTACTTGAGTTCGATCCCTGGTACCTGCCTTATGTTTATAGTTATGCCCGTCATTCAGTTGTAATAGCAACGCAGGGTGCTTTTGTTGAATCATTTCTGAATGTAAGACAAACGGATGGTCCCATATAAATCAATCGTTTCTCCCTTTTACACTCTTCTCAGGAGCATAGGGAGGCAACAAGAGCTCTCCATATTACAACTCAAACGGGGCATAGATTTTTATGTAGATATAACTACCTAAATGGATTGGAGAACTATATTTTTTCAAAGCAAAAAAAGAGAAGCCTCATTGACCTGCAATTTTAACAGTTTGGTAAGCAAATCGGATCAATTTTAACAGTTTGGTAAGCAAATCGGATTGTAAAAATAGATTTAAACTTTCACAAAGAAACATAAAAAGTACCAATTGCACTTATTTTAAAGTAAAAATTATGATTTAAAGCAAAACATTAGAAACAAACATAGGTATCACACACCGCGAATTTTTGGAACCAAGCTGTCGAAATTGTAATATTTTGGCTTCACTTTGGAATATCGAGTCGGGATTCTAGAAGAGAATTGTGAAATTATTAGAGAATTATGTTTTTTTCATCACGCATCAGCACTTTATCATAACGGATAATTCATAACGTTTAATTTCTAGGTTAGGGAAAGCTTGTTTATAGTCCTGACAGTTGTCAATAACAATAATCAGTATAGCCAACTTTGAAATATCAAATTTTCTTTTAAAAGATGATTTAAATTGAAATAATTTTACAAATAATTAAATAAATGTAGTACATAATTAATTGTGATTTTTAATATTTTATGTATTTGTTTTAAAAAATTTCGTTAAAATTAAATATTTATAGCAATAATATCAAAATAAGCTGAAACCATAGACAATACGATAAAAAATACAATTATTGTTAACGGGCCGTTAAATTTAGTATCCGACAAGATTCAAATCACAAAAAAGAATCGGATTAAGAAAGCGTCAGGAATACCCCTGCTGACCTTTATATGCATTGTAAGAATGAAACTACTGTGAAATTTTGGTTTAGAAACTACTGTGAAATCTTGGCTTGGAAACTACTGTGAAATATTGCTTTAGAAAAATGTATTAATTTTGACTTTTGGTGTAGGTACCTACATAAATTTAATTAATTCATATTAAAAAATAATTCAAGTAAAACCTGGACAGTTTTACATGTGACCACCTTTTTCCAGACAGGGGTAAAGCTACTCAATCTAACTGCATACATTTATCAGCAGACTTGCAATATGTAGAAGAACACAGCATTGCAGTAGGTACCTATATAATTATATCTTGTTCTTGAGTTCCGGTTGAGTTGCAACAGTTGATTGGAAAAATATTTACGTTGAAATTGAAGGAGTTTTTATTCAAATTAAGATTTGAAAAAATGACCTACTAACATTTTTATTTCTTATTTTTACTGTGATTAATTTATTGAATATATTGTAAAAGAAAGGAAAATGTAAGAAAAAGAAAAAATAAAGTATTGTTATTATTATTATGAAATTTTGTTCTAAAATCCATTGAATCTAGTATATTGGTTTAGGTATATAAATATATCGTCAACTTTCATAGTAAGTAAAAGTTTTCGATGATCGAATATCGAAACGATCATCGAAAGAGTTTCGAAAAATTTCTATACAAAAATGATCGAATGATTCGATCGTTTGGTTTTCGAACACTATTTGCACGGTAATAAGCGCTTATTAGCGTGCAATTAGCTTTCGATTGAACTCGTACTAGTCCCACTGGACTCACTCAAAGTGAACACGAATACACCGTTGTCAACTTTCACACTAAGCAAAGATTGCGTCGTGAAAGTGGAAATGGCTGACAACGGTATTCGAACTCTCGATCTTCAGTACGCTGTACGTACGAAAGCTGCCGACTGAACTGCTAATCTACCAACCATTTCAAAAATTGAATGTAGTCGACATGGTTTTCGCTATTTTGAACAGATGACTCATCAAGGCATTTGAATATAGTTTCTTCCTACATACACGTTTAAAAAAAGCTAGTCCAGTTATGTTTCTGCTGCGGGTGATTAAGTTTTAAAAAAAAACATTTAATAATCACAAGCAGATAATATTAAGAGTTACAAAGGTTCGAACGATAGCTTAGGTGCGTGGAAATGCCAAGTAACGACTGACCACGAGAGGTATATCTTCTCCTCTTTTATACCTTGCTCCCGTGAGAAATCTCGGGAGCTGCTGAGAACACACGGTGCCACTTTTCCTAGAACGCGGTTGCTGGTATTTGCGTTGAAGCACGTTAAGGGGATCGGGTGACGGGACTGTCTACATTCCTGTGACTTGTTCAGGACGTAACTGTACGAAGGAAATGACGTCGGATCAGTGGCTAGCGTCTCTGCAAGAGATTCCTTCTGGAGTTTTAAGTCTTTATAAGCAGGACAAGTAAAAATATATATTATTGTTTTTAAATTCTAACCATCCATCCTGGTTATTGTAAATTTTGTATACGCAAAAGTGATCTTTTTTTTTTAATTTAAGTAGAGGAAAATGCCGCAAGCCCGTAATGGATGGAAATCATTTGGAAACAGTGCGTAACGATTTGAAATTGAACATAACGAAAATATAATGGTGCGTTTAAACCAAACAAAAAAGAGCCAGACCAGGCGCATAACCCAAGTGTAATAAAATGACTGCCAACGTTATCGGTCGATCGGTATTACCATGGTAACAACGTAAAAACCTTTCGTTTGAACATTGTTACTATGTGAACACCGCCTGACTGATACCGTTGGCGGCCATTTTATTACACTTGGCTTATGCCCCTGGAAGGGGAGTAAATTTTCTTGATCTTTGATATGGACAATCTTCTGCTCATCTCACATTAATTATATCTTGCTTGTTATTGTTTCCATGGTGTCCATCAGTAATAACCATAGATGATAATTTTGTATTTTGGTGTTTTGTATATTCTAATTTTTAGGTTGATATGCTCTCTCCCACTTTGTCTTATTTATTATTAATGAATCGTTTTGTTTCTTCCCTTTTTTTCTCTTCTGTTTTTTTTATGGTATGCTTGGTTTTCGTTTCTTTTTTTTTCATTTCTATCTTCATGTTTATTATAGTTTAAATAGTTATAAGTATGTAATAGGCTTAAGTCTATTTTCTAAGTATAATCATGTACCAAACTATGTAAAATTTATGATGTTCTGCATCCGACAGCGAAACTCTGTTTCTTGGAGGTAGCGAAAATAAAAGTATGATCTGTTTCTAGGTTCGATTCTATTTTCGTTTGGTGTAAATGCAATGGAAAAAATCATATTATATAAATGTTTTTTGAATTGTTAAGCCATTGTATATACGAACATATAAATATTTTTGATTTAATACAAGCGGGATATATGGATTTTTTCCGCGATACTTAAATAATAATAAAAGGAATACAAAACATACCTACATAGGAAACGTGAATTATCGAACGACATCGAAAAAAAAATTCTCAGCAGTGAGATATTTTTGGAGGGAAGTAGAAATCCTCTCAGTAATCGTGAAAATTGGTATTGAATGTTTAATGGGTTATGAATATCTTCCGAAACAATTCATGGCTGTGGGGGAGTGGTTAGGGGTGCCTATCCTGTCTCGATGCTTAGGCAATAGAATCGACGTCCATCGGTGAAGAGTTCTTCTGTTGAAAAAAAATGGAATTGCGGCTGGCACCTGGAGGCTGAGAAGCCGATTGAAATGCAGAAATACGTGCGCTCACAGGACAACCACTGATCACCAGTGGTATCAGATCTAGAAAGATTCATATGGATCGGGCATGTTGCCAGGTCCGCGGTAGAGAGGTCTACAAAAAATCTTCTGGACATTAAGGCAATTGGTAGAAGACCACCAGGAAAACCAAGACAGCGGCTGACGAATAACGCCGCTAGGGAAGGGGACATACTGGGTATGGGAGATCAGGTGGGAGTCCGTTGCGCAGGATATGATGCGTTGGAAAAACATTGTTCAGGAGGTCAAAGCTCTGCAGGAGAAAAATGGCCAACGGAAGTTAGTTCTTTTACAATTTCTTCCAGTCATAACCTTGAGTGAAAAAAATAGAAAAGAAGAAGAACTACATGCTAGCGTGGGATCCTGAGACGATGCTTGTTTTGATGTTTACCAACAATAGTAGCTGCTCATAATAGGTGATACACTAACACACATGCAAAAAAGATCCTACTTGTATACTCCGAATCGAGGTGGTTGTTCAAAAAGAACGTTATGTAGCAACGCCTGAAAATATGCAACAAGTTTAACTTAGAAACGTTGTGTTTACTTAAACGTTGGATAAAGTTCGTCAAACGGTGGTTAAAGTTCGTCAAACGTTGGATAAAGTTCATCAAACGTTGGATAAAGTTCGTCAAACGTTGGATAAAGTTCGTCAAACGTTGGACAAAGTTCGTCAAACGTTGGATAAAGTTCATCAAACGTTGGATAAAGTTCAAGATAAAGTGGTCACAGGAGCTATCCACTGCGCTTGGTTTTACGAAGAATTTTTTTTTAATTTAACACGTACCTACTTAAATGGTATAAACTGTTAGCGAATCGCAGCTTTATACATTTTTGTTTCCATTTCAAGAATATGTATGTTCTTTTTAGTTGAGATTTCAATATTCCAGAATGTTTAAAAACAGAAAATCTCAGTCTTTAAACATTATTTAATTCATAAAGATAAAGTGGAAGTGCTATATTAAAAAAAAAACATACCTAATCTCAAGCGAAAATCTTTTTGATTTCAATCGAAAGCACAATAATTTATGATATGTTTTATCAAAAGCCTTAGCAGAATCATGACAATTTATTTAAGAAACGACGATTGCTTCGGAGTAAACACAGCATCTCTACGGTAAACAAGTTTGAAAGGTATACATTATGAACATATAAAATTGTTTCAAACGAGACAGAAAAATGTGAAGAAAAAACTGTGAGTACCTACGTGTAAGTACGACAACATAAAAAAAATATTTATACTTACCTACCTATAAAGCAATGTGAATAATCTATTTTGTTTTTTTTATTGTGAAAGAGAAGTTTTTAAAAGTACAATGTAAAACATGCTTCAAAATTGAAACTATAAAAATTTTTATTTCAATTTTTAGTCAATTTTCCTGCAGTATTTTTTTTTTCCAAATGAATTTAAGTTCGGTTAATCTAAATAGCTATTGCATGAAATGCTACAACATGAAATGAAGAGTTAAGAGATTAAAGTTAGTAGTACCAACATGAATTCAAATGAAAAGCAAGTCCAAAAATATTGACCCGATAGGGAATCGTTCCCGGGATTTATTGATCAGAAGTGAGCGACTATACCACTAGGCCACCGAGATGGTTGAAGTAGAAAATAGACTCCTAGCTGAGTCTAGAATTGTATATTTATTGCAGAGTTATCTACAACTAGATCCAAATAGTGTAAAGCTATGGCAATTTTTTATAGAAGTTAGAACGCTTTGGGCAAATTCGCGATGCATGAGATCGAAGTAAACACCGAGTACAGTTTAGAATATTGTCTAACTAGACCTCTCTACATAGAGTTGCAGCTGTAATGATTACATTTCCAAACTCAAAAATTTGACCCTAGCTATATTATTACCTCTTGCTATAAATGTACAGAATCTATTTGCCATTTTGATAAATATTTTGCATATCATCAGGCGTACAAAAATCCCTCCCAACATATCATTATTATTATATTTATTTAATTCTTTATGCACATATTACAAATATATATCTATTGGTAGCAAAACCTGTTGGATAACGAGCATACTTTGCTCGAGTGCCCTATAAATAAGTTATTTTGTCCCTTGAATGGTTCTAATTTTACATCACCAAGTTGACTGACCCAACTGCGGGAAATTTGACATTCCTTCTCGTTGTATTTATAGGAATCTCTGATCAAGTATCAAAAATTTCGTCGATATAATATTTTCTACAGACACCTTTTCTTAGTAATTGTCAAAGCAAATATTGACTTAAGTAGAAAGAAAGCTATAAGTATGAAAAATATTTCCTGATGTAGTTTTTTTTTTACTTCATTTCGAAGAATCCCAAAATCACTCGATATCGGGTGAAAGGCCTCAAAAAAAAAAATTTCGACGAATAATAATATGAAATTTTTTGCGTAGTGTTTCATCGAATATATCGAGCTACGGAAGAACAACTTAATTTTAAAAAAGGATTGCTATATCTATAATAATATAAAAGAAAGTCGGGTTAGTGCGAATACTAATTACTCGAGATCGGCTGAACGGATTTTTATGATGCTTAGTGTAGGTACCTATTGGAAATTTCTCCGCTCCGGATAACAGAATAATTATAAAAAATCGAAAAATGGATACCAAATAATATAAAAAATATTAAAGTAAGTATGGAATAGATTTACTGACAACAACGCCATCTGTGAAAAAACTCCATAACAACACAATTTTCAATTACTTGACAAACATTGAGTTTCAAAACATTGGTACGCACATTTTTGATATAATTTTTTCAAGCTTTCAGAAATAATTTTATAACATTTAAATATATTTGAAACGTATTTTTGTGTAAATTACTAATTTGAAATCAACATTCATAGTAAGGAGTACAGGATTGTCGTAAACGTCTGTCGGGAGCTAGTATGTTTATTAAGACACAGAAAAGCTACTGAGTAAATTAATGAATTGGGAGAGGTGTGAACGTTTTAATTACATCGTACAGTTCGCCAATGATTAATTCATTTTTGAAATGATAATCAAATTCACCTTAATTTATTAACCTTCCAAACATCAAGTTACTACTTGACAAGAGGTCGGCAACCTTTTACTGTCAAGGCGCAAAATGGATATGAAATAAAAAAATGGAAAAAATTGTTTGCGTGCATCAATGATCGATAAGTAGGTACTAAATGAGAACAAACATATTATATTACTTGTAGATTTTGAAAACTGGATTTGATGAAATTTAAAATAAAACACTACTTGATCTACGGTCCAACTGGGGGATTTGTGACTGGGTTTTTCAACATTATTGCGATGCAGAAAACCTTTAACCTGAGCCAATGCAGGTGATGGGCCCTCAGCTCTACCGTCCGATATCTGACAGGAGATATTTAACGATGAGTTATTGATATTATGGAGCTCACCTATTTAGGATCTTGTCGCAATAATGAAGACCCTACAGAAATTCAAAAAAAAATACTTCTCCCTGCTGCCAGTGTTCAAATCGCGTAGCGTCCACAGGAAAACAAAAATAATCATCTACAAAACAATCATACGTACTAAGTTGACCTATGGGTGCGAGGCACTAACACTGACAGTGAGAATGGCAGATATGCTGGACATCTTTGAAAGGAAGGTTCTGCGTCGAATATGTGGACCAGTGAGAGAGGGCGATCGGTGGCGCATTAGAACCAATGCAGAGCTGTACAATATAATATCAGGCCCCTATCTCGACGCACATAAACCTCCTTAGGTTGAGATGGGCTGGACAGTGGACACGTACAGCGAATGCCCGATTCACGCGTCCCGAAAAGAATCCTAAGTGGACATCCAGGAGGAAGGAGACGAGTCGGCAGATCTCGGCTTAGGTAGGAAGATGAGGTGGGAAGGGATGCAGCAGAAATCATCCAGGTGGCGAGTTGGAGGACAGCGGCAGAGGACAGGACTTGTTGGAGGCGAAAGCTACGGGAGGCCAAGGCTCGATATGGGCTGTAGCGCCATTGGAGACAGAGAGAGAGAGATTGATATTATGGTTATTAAAAAAATATTATTTTAGGCCATTCTCGAGCCACAAATTGCCGACCACTGCACTAGACAATGGTTTAATTTGATTGGAAATCAACAAAAAACATACAAAGTCACGTTTCGTGGTACCAAATATTACAACCGCGACCCTATTTTAAGGTTTCCTGTCTATTTGTTTATTCATCTAGCATGATTAGCACTTTTATTCAACCTGTAAAAATCGATCTTAATGTTACAATACATCTTCATGAAAATAAAATGTATAAAACACATTAGGAAATTACGTAACTATTAATTATCATAAAAAAAAAAAACATAATAGATATTACACAAACGTTACTTGCATAAAATGTCGATGATGAATAAATAAAGTTTTCTGAATTTTTATGTTATACACAAGCAGTTAGACGATCTGTAAAACTTGTCCCAGATACCTAACCAACTTTATCCAGCAATTTGACAAGAGAAGATTACCTACGTAAAAGTTATAAGAAAACGTCGAGTAAAAAATATATCAATCCCAATTCATCAAGAAAAATCACTGCAAAACATCATAATTTCAAATACTGACTTTACATAAAATTGTAAAGGTTCTACTTATTTATGCTTGTGTTATTAAATAATTATATAATTATAAACACGAATAATCTGTGGCTTGATAAAAAAAAAAACAAAAACATGGCCGTAATCATGTTACATGATTATTATGAAAATATTAGTTGGTATGGAATATATATTTTTTTAATAAAATGAATCTGTTCTCACTCAAAGTGAACACAAATACATTATTTGACTCTTTCACAGTAAGCTACTTAAAGCTTGTGTCGCGAAAGAGGAAGATGGTCGACACCTGATGGGATTGAACCACGACGTCCGCACCAAACAGTGCGAAAGCCGGCGTTGTAACGGCTTGTCTACCAACCACTTCGTCCCATACAAAACTTAAAAGACAGAATATGTCGATTTTTCGTTACGAAATTTTGCAGACAGCCATAACGCAACATAAGGCAACAAATCCTCAAGACCAGAAGCACTGTTTTTCTTCCATAATACGGCGGCCCAGCCTAATGCACAAGTAGGTGTTCCATGGTAAGAACGTACAAACGACAACTTCTTACAATGTTACCATGGGAATTCCGACGGAAAGATAGCATTGAAGACCATTTTATTGCATTTGACTTAAGCCCCGGGTACCTGTCAGTTGAAAGCATTAATAAAACTAACACCCTCAAATAAAGACTTCAAGAAGTTCATAGTATGTTATCGAATATGCAAAAAAAATCGACGGATGGCAACTTTACCGTTTCGGTTTATTATGTTCAGTCAGCTATGTGAGTTTATTCATTTCATAGAGACACCAACAGAACACTGAACAACACAAACAAAATAGACTATCCAATAACAGGAATCTCCCGCATAGCTATTGTACATAGGTAGGTGGGTACAATCAACGTTTGAACATTTAAATAAAACCCATAAAAAAAACCTTTGCGTAGGCATTTAGTTAAAAGAAAATTAAAGAAAGAAAGTACAACAAACAAATGAACTACATTTTATTCTGGCACTCTCCTATTTCATCGTCCCGGTTTGCATACTGCATCGCAATTTCCATCCAGATACGCATCATTAATAATTTCCATGGCTTTATGATCATTCCGTTTCCACCCCCATCCCTTACGTACAGAATAAAATTTTCCCTTTGTGGTTCCGCAAACACCCGCCTAGACATGCAAAGGTTCTGACTTATATAGACGCTACCTGGAATATCACCACTTCGTGTAGACCCACACGAGAATTGTTTGATAGCATGGCATAGTCGATACATTTTAGAGAATGAAATGGTTTCTTTTATTAAGATTATTTCATATATCCCTGTGCGCGTTCTTAAGATTTCCTTGCTTTAGAAACAGAAAATGAAGATGATGACCACCGACCTCGGTAGGCCTAGTGGAAAAGGCTTCGCCTTCAGATCAAGAGGTCCCGGGTCGATTCCCAGTCGGGTCAGAAATTAAATTTTCAATGTGTTTTTTCTGGTTGACTGGTAGAGAATACTGCAAGTATTAAGTTCCGCCGGCTATACCTACTGATACCTATGTATAGAAGAGTGTTATTTTTTCATTTATTTATCAATCATAAGTGAAAGCTATATACTTAAACGTATTTACTATGGATTAACCGTCAGACAGGAAATTCGAAAATAGCGATACCTCTACCTTTCAATGAAGAACAATATTTCCATGAGAAAAAGAGGAAAGGTGAAAAAAAGAAGAATGGTGTTAGAAATGGGATGATGAGGTGTATGAAGAATGATGAACATGTGTAAGAAGAATGAAGGAATAGTGTAAGAAAAAGCAAGGAAAGGTGTAAGAAATTGGAAAGAAAGGTCTAAGAAGTAGGATGGAAGGATCTAAGAGAAAAGTAGGATAGGTGTAAGAAGAACGAATAAAAGGTGTAAGAACATGGAAAGAGAGGTGCAAGAAGAGGAAAAGGTGCAAGAAAAAGGAAGAGGTGGAAAAATGCGAAGAAAAGTGTAAAAGGGCTTGTTTGACCAAGAATGGTGTAGATCGATGACAATCAATTTCGTCCACAAGGAAAGAAGTGTGACTGGAAAGAAAAGAGTGGATATCCATTCTCTCTGCCTGCTCGTTAAGGGACACGGCGTGATGAGCTATTTATTTAGTTGTTAACAAGCCAAGTCTGTTTATTATTTATCGGAAAAGTTGACAGAATACTTTGACCTTCTGAACGAAGGGTCTAGAAATATTGGATGTTCTATACGTGACTGTACCAGGTACCTCCTCAACATGTAACAGTTATCATCAACAAGGTTCAACCCCATGGAGCAGCCAATCAGTAATTATCCTTTATTACAAATCGTGAAAGGGTTGCTTGTGGGGGCAGAGAGGGTAGTGCTTAGGCAGACATTTCATCACTAAGTTGAATCATCCACTATCAAAATAATGCAATCGGGGGAGGTTTTCTTCTATCTAACCACAACAAAGAGCCGACATACTCAAAGGTTTCAACTACTTCTTAAACTAAGAAGGCCTTTGTCATTCTATATTGAAAGACGAGACAGAGAGGATAAGAAATCGTTTAAATTTGACGAACCAGGTATTTGCGACCAATTTTCTTGAAACCATCCAACTGACATGCTTTAAATTGGTTTCATTAGAAAGGAAATATTGGACTTAACTTTTTTTGGTATACAACGTTCTAAGTTTATCTAGATTTTTGACCATTTTTCAGAACTAGATACCTACGATTATATCAACAACTGATGACCTAATACTGTTCGATTTTAAATTGTATGAACAAACTACTACGGGCTTACGACCAATTTAAACATGTGGAAAAATCACACGCCCCGGGCAGGATTCGAACCTGAGTCCCTCGTCTTACCGTGCCGAGATATTTAGGTATTCAATTGTATTTGGAAACCTTTGAAAATCTAGCATTACAGTAGTAATTTATCCGATATAATATTTTCTGCAGTCACCTGTTATTATTAATTAATTGAAATAGCAACTATCGACTTACATACAGCTGACACTCTTAGCTCGAAAAATATTTCCACAACAATCCCGAAACGAACTGTCTGTATTGAGGGTAGTGTTGTTTCAAGACTTGATTTTGTAAATGCGTAATTTTGTAAATAGCAACCTAACATTGTTACTCCAATTCATTTAACCTCACGTTCTTCTTTATTTCAAAGGGATGGAGTGGGGGTGAAACAGCTTTCATAAAATTCATTCGATTGAGCTTTTTTTTTTTATTATTTTATTATTTTATGCATCCACCCTATTGATTTGAAAGCTTTCGAAAATAATCCGTTCCTCTAAATTCTTTAATTTTATTTTATGACTTGGATTAACATTTTAACAGAATATACCAACTTAACGTAAAAGGGTTGTTTTTGTAATGTTTTGTGAATTGATTTTAAGAAAGAATTGAAATATATATTTTCTTAAATATGCGATGGAGTATGTAGAGTCATCTAGAATTAATACGACATGGTTTTTCTGTAAGAGTGGATTTTTTCGAGCAAAAGTAATGAACTGAAGATGGACATTATTTCTTCCACACTGGAATTGTTTAGGAGATAGTTGTTTTTGAACCTATGCTTGTTTCCAGTCTGCCAGGGGTGAAATGCTCTGTATGTTTTGTATGGTGTGTTGTCTTGTCATTCTACGCATTGTTATTTTGTGTATGTATACGTGTAGGTATGTGATATCTACAGCTTTGCTGCGTGATTAAAATAAAATAAAAATAAATAAAGATTTTTAATAAGTTAATGTCGGATTTCGTGGTCTAGTTTTAAAATGGATACAATGAGATTGAACCTGCAAATTATATTAAATGGATGAGTAAAATCCCTAAAACTACCTCATGTTTTTTAGAAATAACTGGATGTTTGTTTCATTGTAAAGAAGATGCTTTGCCATTAACAATGGAAAACAATATCATACAAATGGCCGCCGTGGCTACGTTTGCAGCAATTTTCCATAAGCAATTCGCACATTTGCGAATCTTTGATAATTTCTAGAATTCCATAGTAAGGGTCTTAAATAGATTTTAGATCATTGATCTTATCTTTGACGTAGCCCGAAGAAAAAAAGTTTAAACAAATTAAATCAAATGTTCTCGATGGTCAATTGTAATTCAATCAATCAATCAATCAATCAATTCTCCCTCCCACACCCCACCCAGGGACACAGGGAGGCAACAAGAGCCCTCCACCGCGCCCGATCCTGCGCAATGTCTATGACCTCCTCCCACACCATGTCCATGTCCCTCAGCTCTGCTTCGAAGGAGCGGAACACGGTGTGAGAGGGTCTTCCTCGTCAATTGTGATTACCACTCGAAAATAACACGGCAAGGAAACATTTCAAAATTGCGATTATTTCGTTACTAATGTGGCAAGTAATGTCGTGTTGTTGAAATAAATTTCGTCTTTAACGTAAATATTCCAATTCTGGTTAATTATACCTACATAACCTATTTTATGTTGAATCAAAAAGTGTTGTTCAAAAGTTATTGTATCCTGTTAAAGTTTTAACGGTACAAGAGAAATTAAACCATCATTAATATAGAATGTTATACTTAAGTAAAATGTTAACTGAACACGTGATTTTCAGAAATTTTACAGACTCAAACAAACAAACAAACAAACTGTGGCTGGTAGATAGGTTTCCAACTAATAATTAGGTTGTTCTTTAAAAAAGAGAAAAAATACTTGAAGTAAAACTCAGAATGTTTATTGGGAATTTATCTGTACCACATCAAAGTTTCAAAAATTCTTTCTAAGACCATTAAAACGCGCGGTTCAAATTAAACAAAGTTATGAACAGAGAGGGTAATTTTCTTTCGATGTAATGTTTATATCAAATCATCGAATCTATTTTTTTTTATAATATTGTGTAGGTACATACCTAAAGTTTCATCATGTAAAATAGTGATGAGAGAAAAATGTCTAAAAAACGATTGCACGAAAGTAGGATTTTTCGAAAATAAAATATTCGATCACGATTGTTAAAAAAACAGTTGTCAGAAATAACAATTGTTCGAATTTTCTACGAAGTCATTTTTTTCTACTTTTCCACACATCTTCTAATAATAATAATAATATAATAATATAACACTTTTCTATACAAAGGTGTAAGTATAGCCGGCGGAACTTATTGCCTGAGGCAATTTTTTCCAGTCAACCGGTCCCGTCCAATCTGAGACAGGCCAACCCCGGTTAGAAATTTCTAGTGAAAAAACACGGGAATCGAACCCGGAAACCCGGATCTGAAGTCCACGCTAGTACAACTAGGCTACCGAGGTCGGTACTTCTACTTCGATTGAAACTTTTATTATTGTATTTCGAACAATTCTTTCGATTGAAACTTTCATTATTGTAATTCGAACAATTATTAGGATTGAAACTTTAGTTATAGTAATTCGAACAATTCTTTCGATTGACTTTAGTTATTGTAATATATATATATATATATATATATATATATATATATATATATATATATATATATATATATATAGTCGTATGGTTAAAAGGCGCAAGTCAAAATTATAAAAACAATTATTATTATTGTAATTCGAACAATTCTTTCGATTGAAACTTTAAAAATTGTAATTCGAATAATTATTTCGATTGAAACTTTCATTATTGTAATTTGAACAATTCTTTGGATTGAAACTTTCATTCTTGTAATTCGAACAATTATTACGATTGAAACTTTAGTTATAGTAATTCGAACAATTCTTTCGATTGAAACTTTCATTATTGTAATTAGAACAATTAATTTTCTAATAATTTTCATGTGACCGTTTAAAACAAACTCATAATTAGAAATGTTTTTTATAATTTAGGTCCAACTTTATAAACAAAAATCCGTTAAGTTAAGATGGTGTACTGTGAGCGTTAGTAATAGACAATTTGGACATTAGTAAAAACAATATTTCCTTTGAAAAAATATTTATAAAGATGCGTTGGACTGACATTTTCTTTTGACAAGTAATTACCTACTACAGTTTAATTAAAAAAATATTTTCTATGTTTTTATTTTTTTTTGACATTTCGATGTTTTTGAATAACGGCCTATGAATCCCTATTTCAGGTAGTTTTAAATTATTTTAGGCTTTAATTTAACAGCAAAAACTTATAATTGGATTTTTATCGTACTCAAAAATCTCTGCCCTGAAAGTATAACAATATAAAATTAAAATGCTAAATTCACGTAGTCTTTCATGAAAATGACATATACCTACCTACAGGATAAACATTATTCTTTGAGAATAATGTTTAAGACTAATTTTTTAAGACGAATTATTAAAAAGCTTTTTTTTTAAGATGATTTTTTTTTTTGTAAAATTCATAGTAAGTAACAGTAGTTTGACATGCTTGTCATAAAAAGGTGTCTACGTGAAGGTTGAAAATCTACCCTCTCACAGAGCCATTTGGAGGCAAAGAGAGGCAACAACAGCTCTCAAATGCGCTTGCAGACTCAATTAAGTCTTCTACACTTTGTTTACATATTTTATTTTACTTATCACGCCGTTTCCCGAAGGGGGTAGGCAGAGAGAACGGACTTCCATTCTTTACCATCCAAACAAACCTCTTTCGCTTCTTCCAAACGCAAAACATTCCGTATACATGTTCTTCTATTCTTTTTGCTCCTGACTTGGCCCTCCTCTAAGACGGCACCTCTATGTTCGGACCATGTCATTCGAGGTCGGCCTCGTCCGCATACTCCATTCTTTAAGATTAATGTATCCTTTTAGTCAGTGGTTAAAGACAATGTGTGATGGGGAACCTATGAATTAATGTTACAATTTTATATGTATATTATTTTTTTAGTGTCAAATAAAAAGTGTACTTGAATAGACCAATTATTGCGATGTTTTTTTTTTAATACTGATAAAATTTCCAACAGTCACTACACGGTTTCGAAAAACAAGGTTGCATCTATGTATCATTATGAAATGTATTGTTATCCCCTATAAAATAAGAAGAGGATCTTTTAGAAAAAAAAAATGGCATTTCTTGTCTATTATTCGCACATTTCATTAGATCAACTGTCTAGATAACATTATTGTTGGTTGTTGTAGGTATAAATATATTTAATAATAATTTGCTTATTCCTCATAAATATCCTGATAAATTTGCGATATCTACTATCTGAAATAAAAGACATTTCTGGAATAGACAGTGAGCTATATCGCCGAATTTTTTGAAGCCGATAAAAAAAACAAAATCAATTCCTTACCTACTAACATGTAGAAATTTAAAATAATAATATACCTACTTTTCGACTTTATTTTTATCGCAAGCTTTACACCCCCCGGAGCTAACTTTGTCCAATCACATCCACTTTTCGAGGATTTACTCGTGATGGAAAAAGTTTATTTTCTTTCTCTTCTACGTAGTAAGAAACACCAAGAAACATATTACCAAGATAAATTGGTTTTCAAGAAATAAAAAATATTCTAGAATATATGATTTTAAATCTATATTAATTCTTGTTTGTTGACAGTTCCATATATATTTATATATATAAATTTGCAAAATAATCAAAACAAAATGAAAAAAAGACGGCCTATTTATTTTAATTTCTTTCTCATCTTTGAAATTTTCTTGAGAACTTAAGACTATTTATTGACATTGTTTAATGTTAAACAAAAAAATTGTATAACTTTTCCGCAAATTTTTATGACCCTGACTAGTTTCGTAGGCACACGTCCTACATGGTCACAGGAGTCGCAGGGCGATCTTTATTTTCAAATAAACTCCACCAAGAAATGCATGTTCATCAGTTAGTGACTTTTATTAATGTTAAACATCTACTTGGATGCTGTATTTAAAGAGGCATTACAGAATCTAAATCTTGGAGTCAAAGTCAACGGAGTAAAAAAAAATAAAAAATATATTCAGATGCGGTTGTTATACCCTGAAGATATACAAATTGTTCTGGACTATGTGAACACACCCAGGAAGCGGTTTGATTTGAATATCAATTGACATAAGACCAAGTTGATGGTTTTCAGCTTCTTGACGTGAGGGTCCAGGTGAAAACCGACAACGTTGATAAATTCCAGAAATATTTGGGCAGCATCCTCACTGCGAATCTAGATTCGATGCGGAATAAATATGCCTCGCAATGTATTTAATGCATTCTATAGGAACGATAATAATTTGAGTCCCAAGTTAATGCAAAGAACGTTAAAGTTTTAGGTGTGATGTTGGTTTTTTGCAAAGCTGCAACGTGGACATTCAGCGTAGAACGATGGATAAAGATGTGATGTGAGTTTGTTGAAGATTGTTGCGTATCCATTGAATGAATAGTTAAAGTCTGCATTTCGGAGGTCCTGAAAGCAAATATTTATAGAGAATCGTTGCCTAACATCTGTAAGATCTCATACCTTGGTCACGTTCTCAGTGAAAAGTCATCGTTTTTGCAGCTAATCATCGAAGGAAGATGTGGTGTGGGTAGAAAACAGGTGTTATGGCTCCAAAATATAAGATCGTGAACTACAAACTGTCGGGCAACTGATTTATGCAGCTAGAGACAAGGAGGTCTTTGCCCAAGTGATAGTCAATGTCGCGGGACCTGTAGGGTTATTCTCGTATCTAGCAGATATCTTAAAAATTCGTTATGTTTGAAATATTAGTATGAAATTCTGTGTAATCGGCATTCCCGTAACTATCTTACAAACGTCAAATTCAAGGGCGACCTGATTGCGATCATGTCTTAATCTTATCGTTAAGTGATTTTTAAATGCGATTGATTACGGGAATAAGGCTCCTGAGTGGCCACTTCGACAAGAAGGTTGTCAAAACATAAGATGAATTTTTTGAATAGTGTAACTACAGATTTGTGCCATTATTGTAGGCAACATAGAACAATTCAAAACTGCATTAATTTATTTTCAGTATCGTAATGTCATAGAAATGCATCCAAATCTTAAAAAAAATATTAATTGTAGTACTTGTTCTATTTTATTTTGGTCATCAATAGAGGTCGTTTTTTGAGATTTCTGTATTAAGACCACGTATACAGTCCCTGACAGGTCTTGATAAGCAAACAGAGGTCCGCAAATGAAAAAAAGGGGACCAAAACGGAACCAATACTCGTGACAGTTCGACAGACAGATGGGCTATTTGTCCTGTCATTTAACGAGAGAATCAAACCGGTTGATGAAATGAAGCTGTTTTGTTTTTTTTATTTATTTTAGCCACAATTTATCAATTCACTTTCTTATTTTTTTGTTCATTGGTCTTTTTTCGGTCAACTCTTCGGCATTTTTTTTTTGCCTAGTTCTCGCTATATATAGTTTAAACCATGGTTAAGTTGTGTTAGAGGGCCGTTTTATTATTACGAAAGCGCGAAAGAGAAGGTGTAAGCTTGAGATTTAGTGTCATTGAGCGTAGCTTGGATACCAAAGACGCCAATGAAATGCAATGTTTGAACTTGTTTGTTGTTTGCAATATCTTCTTCTTCGTCATCAGCCTGTCTCCGTCCATTGCCTCTCCCCCCCTCTTCCAATCATTGGAAGAGGAGGGGAGTAATAAAACCAACAAAATTATACAGCTAAAATCACTTACAAAAAATACCTAAAACAAAATCACAAAATTAGAATTCTTAATTCAAGTTCAAACAAAACAGTACAAACTTTCTTCCAAACAATATAAACGAATAGATTTCATAATAATAATATAATGGGTAGGTAATAAAATAGTATAAGAAATTTACATAATAGCACAGCAATAAAAAAGAAAACAATGAAGTTAAAATTGGAGTATGATAATCTATTAACTCGTCTATGAAGGAAACATTTGGAAAATATCGCAGTTTAGCGATAAAAACTTAAGAAATTTGTAGATATACATAAATAATTATTACTCTCACAATAAACATGCTATAAAGTTGGTATATACAATAAAAATTAGAAAAAAATCAGATCAGAAGAAATAAAATAGACATAATCTTGAAAATTGATATGCTGATAGAGAAGAAATGGAAGTTACGAGAGCAGAACAGATTCACGAAAATAAAAGAAGGTTGAGAATGTGAGAAAGGAGAGTTGATTAATTCTTTGTTCAGCCAAGCCGAGGGTTGGAACCTTGACACTTCCAAAGACGGGGCACATCTCTTTGTCATCCCATGACCCTCCTGTCAATGTCCCTTTCCCATTCACGTCACACTCCTGATATTATACACAAATTCTAATTTTTATCTCGACACTTAAGTTGGCAAGCGAATATATTTCCATGTTATTGAGGTTAGTATGTAAACAGGTACCCGTACTACTAAATATATTGATTTTTTTCTTTCAGATTGATATCCATATTGTTCAAGACATTCTATAATATGCTTATTTATAGGAATTTTGGTTTTAGGATTAATTTCAACAAAAATCTTAAAAAATCAGACGTTTAGGTAGAACAAATAAATGTGTATTTTTGCACGAGAAGGAGTGTCTCATCACTAAAACATAGATTAAACTCTAGTATCTTTTCCAACACCACCTATATAAGAAGGCCTCTCGCGTCACGGCCGCCGGCGTATAGACGGATATCATAGAGTACAGGTAAGTACATACAGATATAGACAAGCGAACGGTGAGCCTCCCGATGTGACGCTGCACTAAGGCCTTCTTATATAGGTGGTGTTGATCTTTACATCAACACTGGTCAAACAACCCCTAACAATTAAAAATACTACAAAAACTTTAAAATTTTCCTTGAAATTACTTTATATAAAATGTTCTTATATATTTTTATTTAATTGTACTAAATTTACAATACTAACATTTAGTATTATATTCAATTTTATTTTCGCGATGCGAACTCTAAGAATGAAATTATATTGATCAAATATCAAAATTAATTTGATGGTTGATTTTTAAGTCAAATGGTCCCAAGACGTTCACCTTGATTGGAAAAAAAATTAAAAATTCTTTAATCTAGCCTTAACAATAAAATGAATCGTTTTTCTTGAATTTCTCCATACTTACAGGGATTTGAATTTTTTAATTCAAAACATATAAACGTCGTATAAACGTGCATTTATAGCAAAGGAACAAAGACTCAGGGTGGAAAAGACAGTATTTTTTTTTAATCGTTGATATTGGACACCATGAAAACAACAACGAGCAAGAGCTGATTAATTAATAAGCAATGACAGTTCTTACCGGTTGCTATTTCCGTGTTGACCATATTATTATCAAAGATCAAGAAAATATACTTAGATACTCTAATTTCCAGCTCTGTCATTGTTCGCTTGACATAAACGCACCCTTATTTATTTATTTATTTACTAGCTATCCCGACAGACGTTGTCCTGTGGACCCTTTGGTCCAAGTCAGAGGCGGCCCGTTCACTGTGCACTGCGCCTCCAGAAACAAAAATAAACTAATTAAATAATAACATTAAAATATTAATTCTAAAACGTTCATATTTTATTCGTATTCAAAGTTAAGAAGGGATCAACTCGAGAATATAATAATATGCGCGCAATTTGGTTGACTTTGTATGAAAAATTTATAAAACGCCCGAAATGGTGGAGTAAGTGAAATGGGCTACTGTAAGAGTGGGAATTACGTATGCGTGATTGAGAGGGTGCAGGTGCAGAAGACAATAATTTTGTTGTTAGATTTTTTCAAAGATGGCGTCATATGAAAATCTTCCCATTCTAACTTTGATTTTGTATTTTGTATCATTTTTTATCCATTTTTTCAACTTTTTATTAGTTATCCGGAGTTGAGAAGAATCCAATAAATCATACATCGGAAGAATCTTTTGAACCAATCTCGAGTTATAAGTGTTCGCACTAACCCGACATTAATTTATATTAGAGACTAGCTAGTTACCCGTGGCTTCGCTCACGTGCTTTTTGGTTTCTCTTCCTAAACTGGGGGAACGCTGACACCTACATTCACACGCATAATGTGCACTGTGCTCCCTGCTAAAAATACATTATTAATTCGTCTTATTTAAACTAATAAATTAAAACCATCATTAAAATATTTCGGAAACAACATCCATATTTTATTTTATTCGTATCCCAGGTGGGAACAAATAGGCGAGAAAATATACCTCGCCTATGAAATATTACTACAGTACTGCGAGTTAACATAAGAACGTGCCCGAGAATTCGCTTCATTTTGTATGAAAATTTCTAAAACGGCGTAAACGGTGGAGTTCGTTAAAAGAAAACAATCACGAAACATCACCAAGGAAGAGTGGGGCCTTTTTGGAAAATCATGTGCATATTTTATTCTTTTTTTATTCAATGTAGGTACCATCAATATAGGCAAACTTATAGCACACCAATAACAGCCTTCTGTAAATTACCTACAGTTTGGGAAAAAGTCGTACCTATTCATAAAAATAATTTAATGACGTCATAAGTAGGTAGGTACCTACCTACCCAGCCAACTCCCGATTACACAACAGAACAGTGTCCTTGTTGGCTTTCAAGGCCATGAGGCGTGCTCCTATTGCTATAAAAATAACACCGAGGTACGTATGTAGGTACATGAGGATAAAGAAATACTGGTGATCAATTAATACAGTAAGGTACTTAAGCCTAGTTCACAGTAGCGTAGTTTACGTTGGTTGAGTGTTTTAATCGAGTGACGAATAATTTAGTAGGGGAGAGTGTGGAGGTATGGGATGCAGGAGGTATGGGACAGTACTCGTATTATTCATATTTGGCGCAGTTATATATTCATATACTTGTCAAAAGATGTATATAGGGGTACGTTTAGTAAAAAATCATTGACGGTTGGTGTTTTGTGCGTGTGGAAAAAATAATTCTTGATTATCCTTTTTCGACATAAAAAGTAATATTATACCTATTACAACCCATCCTTTTGGGGGAAAGTAAACCAAAGGTAAGATTATTTCTATGTTTTATTCCCAAACCTGCGATAATTATTCGTCATATTAACGCATTGTTTTAACATAACTTAAAACTTATTGTTTTAAATTATGTCATTTACCATTTTATTGTTCATGGTGGAGGTTTGGGACAGTTCATTGAGTGAGGTATCGGACATACCCCGTACCTCCTGTATGTGAATATTTTTCCACAATTAGTTATTTTTTATCAAATGTAATGTATTTTTTGTAGATGCCGAGATTAAGGATAAAAAAATATAAATTGAATAAGGAATGATTATACAAAAATTCGCCAGGCTGTTCAATTACAAAATAATGAAGTACATACTGGTATTGCCACCACCTCAAAAACATGGCAGTGCAAAAGAATGCAAGAAGTTTATGCATTCGAAATAAAATTTGATCGTTTTAGCGAAATAAGTTACAATTTTATTTGCATGTCCCATTCCTCCCATATAGGTGTCCCATCCCTCCACACTGTGTGGAGGAATGGGACAAAATCAGGGTTTTATAATATTTTGAATAACTCATTAAATATGCTCAACCGTATAATTTTAAGTATATGTCATAGCTAATAGCATACATTCAGCAACCTAGTATTTTTTTTTAAATAAATTGCTTTTTATTTTTCCAAAATTCAATTTTTAATAAATTTGTCCCATACATCCCCACTCTCCCCTACTAAGGGTTGTGTGATCAATAAAAAATTGCCGAGTAGATTAGCTGCCAGAAGAGTTGTCACCTGATAGGAAATTGGAAAATCTTTAATTTTGGAAACCACTGTTCTGGGCATTACGATAAGATACATGCAGTATGTATATACCTAGCCGCACGTGTATTAACTTCATCGTGCCGCGTTTCAACGTTAGGATCTCCATAGTATTATTTTGTTTGTTGCAAAAATCTTTATCATACCATATCACTGCTTAAAATAAATCTTTGACAAAACAATGAAACCGGTCGATTTTTATTTTAAAGTAAGAATCTATATATTACAGCTTTCTCACTTAATTTATCTAAGAGATATGGTTTTTCGAAAAAAACTACCAAGCACCCTAAATATTTTTTTACTTTAAAATCGGAATAATAAAATTTGACTCTATCTGCAGTTGAAATTTCGATAAAACCAGTTTTAAACGTTTCGGCTTTTTTCGATATTTTTATAAAATTCTGAAATAGGTATAGGCACCGAAACTCGTAAATTTGTCATAAAAAATGTTTTACTTTATAAAAAAAGTTACATGTAAAAATGAGATCCAACTGTCGATGGCCTGAGTCGGTATGTTTATTGTATGAAACGATGTCGTCAATAAATTAAATTTTTACAAAAATTGTTAAGAAAAGTTTGAGATGTACTGCTATGATGTAAATATTTTTTATAGAAAAATCAATTATCTAGTTGGAGGGTTTCGGCGTTTATCGATATTTTTATAAAATTCTGAAATATATGCACTGAAACTCGTAAATTTGTCATAAAAAAAAATATTTTTCTTTATAAAAAAAAGTTTGAGAAATCCTGGAACGTTTTCATTAAATTATATTTTAGATATTGTATTTTTCTATATACATACTCATTTTTAGGGTTCTAGATTTTATGGTTTTCGAGATATATGAAAAAATTAAATAAAAATTCAAAGGTTGATTACCCCTGACTGAAAAAAAAATTCAAAATTCGGAGTACATAAATTTTGTAGGCTTAAAGTATTCAATATTTTTTGAAGTTTTAAGATGTGTGCATCAAACGAATCAAAAGTTATAAAGAGGGGACGGACACACACACACACACACGTTGGAAAAGTGCCCCTCACCCCCTCCCCTCTAATTAATGATATCTTTTGAAAGTAAAATAGTATAATTTGACTCTTTTTGTAGAAATCTTTTTTTGGAAATGTCGATAAAACCAGTTTTAAACTTTTTAGGAGCCACTTAAAAATCATCCCTTTTTATATGTGCCCTTTTTCGTCCCTTTTAGTAAAAATTTGGTAAAACTGTCCAAGAAAACTACTACTCATTTCTATAGGAGAATTCATATGCCAAATCTCAAGTTCGTACCATGTCTAGTTTCCGAGATATTTGCATACTTTGAAAAACATTCAACCCTATTTTTCACCCCCTTAGGGGTGGAATTTCCAAAAATCCTTTCTTAGTGGAAAGTTTTGTATTAAAACCTACCTGATTTCCAAATTTCACTTCTCTACGATTAGCCGTTTGGGCTGTGCGTTGATGAAAATGTGCTTCATATACAAATAGAATTTACATATAGAATTTAATAATCCAATCAAAGGCGTAGGTACTCCACTACACTAAAAAAATGTTGGGTAGGTACCTACCTACCTAGTTTGTAACCTCAGTCATTCTCGCGAGGCGGACGCGACATAGTTTATGTAGGTACCTACCTATATTATTCAAACGGCACTGCTCACGGGGTGTGACCTTGTTACAATAAATGTTTGATGCAAATCTTTATCATGGCTTATCTTCCTTAAAAAATAATATTTATTTGTTGAAACACGAATTTTATTTTTATATTAAAATTAGAATCTATATATTAATTTAGAGCTTTCTAACTTCAGTTATCTAAGAGATATGGTTATTCAATAAAAACCACCCCCAACCCCTTCCTACCTAATTAATGTTATCTTTTGAAAACAGAATAATATAATTTGACTCTTTCTGAAGAAATCATTTTTTTGAAATTTCGATAAAACCAGTTTTAAACTTTTTAGGAGGCACTTAAAAATCATCCCTTTTTATATGTGCCCTTTTTCGTCCCTTTTAGTTAAATTTTGGAAAAATTGCCGAATATGCTAACACTCATTTCTATAGAAGAATTCATATGCCAAATTTCAAGTTCGTACCATGTCTAGTTTCCGAGATATTCGCATACTTTGAAAAACATTCAACCCTATTTTTCACCCCCTTAGGGGTGGAATTTCCAAAAATCCTTTCTTAGTGGAAGGTTTTGTATTGAGACCTACCTGATTTCCAAATTTCACTTCTCTACGATTAGCCGTTTGGGCTGTGCGTTGATGAGTCAGTCAGGCACTTTCCTTTATTATTATAGATTAAATCATCCACGGCGTAAACACCATAATTTACATGTAATTTATTCATTTGCAAAGGCAACAAACAAAAATAGCAACAATATCACACAAATCGAACACAATCATACAATACAGTTAAAACAATAATAAAGATGATACAGACATTAAAATTTATAAGAAAAAAAGCATGATTCAATTTTAAATTTATTTAAAACAAAAGCAAAAGGAAAACATTAGCTATGTGTAACTCAAAATACAAAATAAATAAAAATTAGAAAATTTACTAAAATACAAAAATTTCTATCAGACCAAAACAATTCGAAACGAACGTCATCAAACACTTGATCAAAAACAACAAACTGTGCAATGTCACTGTTATTATTATTATTATCGTATGGCATCGAAAATCAGCTACTAGTCAGCAGCGTCATCAAATGATAAACATGTTAAAAACAATAAATTAAAGTCAAGATATAAAAAGGATAAAAAAGTTAAAAAAAGGTTCACATTACTGCTCCAGGAGGTCACAAAATAATATCCAGTTCGTTGAGCCATTGCAGAGCCTGTGGGGTAGCATTGTGAATGTCCATAAATGAGCCATTAAAAGCTCTTCAAGGGCACTCCTCCACAATATGTGCAACAGTCTGCACTGGCTCTCCACAGTCGCATGCGGGAGACTCACAAATTTGCCATCTATAAAGCATTTGGGCACAGCGTCCATGACCGGTTCGAATACGGTTAAGTTGAACCCACTGACTTCTCGGCAGGTTGAAACCGGGCATCTGAGAACCAACTGTTCAAAAATACTTAAAAAATCAAAACATACAAGACGACAACACCAGAATAGCAACCAATAGACTGATCAATTATTGGGAATTCGTTAATACGAAACAAATAACAAGAGTTCTCTTTTAAAACTATCCATACCCGCATGGAAAATATCCACAACATGACCGATCTCATTACCCACCCCGTGAGGACGCCGCACTGTAGCATTGTCGATATAATTAGTCCTTGAGTAAACATCAGAAAACACCGAATTAGTTATTATGAGGCTTTGAGGAACACGGAGCTGCACCAGATGAATGAGCTCTGGACAATCAATCAAAGCATGAACCATTTTGTATAGCAACATCAGATCGTTAACTGAACGGCGATGTTCCAAGGTCTGGAGTCTCCAAGTTCAGCTCACGCATGAGCCTTTCGTAGTCAATATCAGCGAAATACCCATTTTACGACGTTCAAATTTTTTGCGCATATTGTTCTTGTCCTACAGCGCATATAACTAAACGTTCACTATACCAAGGACCAAGGTTAACTTAATTTAAAACATTAACAAACCAAATCTTACCTGCTGGAAGAGGTTCTATGACAATCTGCACAGCCTCAGTCTGGACGGCCACAGCATACAAAGTCAGCAACCTGATGGCAAAGCACTTCCAAAATTCCTCCATTGTGTCAATTCCAGTCTTCTTTCACTTCTAATTATCTAACAAAACTCACTTATAACAGTTCTACTCTACTCTTTTCCTATCATGAACAGCAGTAACTCTTCCATTGCGGAATTCAGAATGTCCGGTGATGATGGCTTGGGATTCATTTCTGAAAATAAAGAAAAAAAATATTGGTTAGAAAATTGCAACAGCAATACTAGGTATACCTGTAAAATGTAACGTTTTTATAAGTAACGCCTCAGTGGTTTGTATCCTAGCTAAGTTTGTACAGAAGGTCGTTTCAAACATCTTACTCTTTCATGATGTAGCAAGGACGAAGAGCCTCCTACGTACAACAGAGGTGAAGACTCTCCGTCCCATTGCTGGAACAACACTCCTGGACAGAGGAAGGATCTCCGATATAAGGAGGATCTGCAATGTCCAGGATGTTTTTAGTTGTTAGAAGACGTTTTTGGAGAAATCACGTAGAGAGAACAGAGCCTGAAAAAAAATGACAGCTGATTCACTATCAACTGGCAAAGGACTACCAGGCAGAATCCCCAAAAGTTGGTGGTATAGCTGGGCATCCACTTTCCAGGAAAAACTTATATCTGAGACACAGACCTAACTGAAGTAGAATATGAATAAGACAACATGAACGTTTTTTTAGAAAGATATTAACAGTATCGGTAGTTTACTGCTGTGGGGCTAGTACGAGTTTTATCGAAAGCTAATTGCACGCAAATAAGCGCTTATTAGCGTGCAATTAGTGTTCTAAAATCAAACGATCGAATCATTCGATCATTTTAGTATGAACATTTTTCGAAACTCTTTCGATGATCGTTTCGATATTCGATCATCGAAAACTTATACTAGGGGTACTGTGTTCATTTAAAAAAAGACAAAATTCATTGAATAAAAAATCTGTTCACGCTAAAATAGCCCGATCATTACGAAAAATACCTTGTTCATGTTGGTAGACAGTTGATGACAACCTTTAAAAACAGTTTTCGTATAGTCACTGTTATTCAAATGTCTTTAGTCACATAGAGAATAATAAGACAAAACGTATTCAGACGACAGCATAAAATCGCAGACATGATTTTTACACTACATTTCCGTCGCATCTTTTTAACAATAATGCATCTGGCTGCCATGGTAATGATAACATAGGCGAATGATGTATGATTGAAATGCATTTGTGTGAATTCACTCCCTTAGAATTTTGTAGTGATAATAGTATTTATTTTAAAGTCTACTTCTTGTAGTACAGTAAAAATATTTTATGCAGTAGAGAATTCCACCATTTCGTCTATAATCTATCCTTCTTTTTATTCTCCTTTTGAATCCCATGTAGGACCATAATGTGAAGGCAACAAGAGCTTTTATTAATTTGTGCTCGATCTTTCGCAATGTTTATGGCCTTCAACATACATACATACATACATACATACATCCGTGGCGCTACAACCCTGTGTGGGTCTTGGCCTCCTCCAAAAGACACCTCCATGCCACCCTGTCCTCCGCCATGCTCCGCCAATCGTCCACCCCCAGTAGTCCGAGGTCTCTCTCTGCTCCGTCCAGCCATCTCAGTCTGGGTCTTCCAATGCTCCTCCTTCCAGCAGCTCTCCCACAGAAAACTTCCTTGAGGACGGACGGTTCGCTCGATCTTTGAACATGGCCCAACCAGCGGAGTCGGCTAAGCTTTATGAATTTTGCGGCGTTCACATCATCATATATTTCATAAAGTTCGCGGTTATAACGAATGCGCCAGTGTTCTCCATCTCTGATTGGTCCGTAGATTCTTCGTAGTATTTTCCGTTCAAAGATGTCAAGCCTTTGCTCGTCACGTTTACTCAGCGGCCAGGTTTCCGCGGAGTATGTGAGTACCCGTCGGATCATGGTCTTATACAGTTGCTCCTTTGACTTTCTTGAGAGCAGCTTAGATCTTAAGAGCTTTTGAAGACCAAAATAGCATCTATTGACTGAGACAATTCTTTGGCTGATTTCGAAGCTGATTTCATTAGTAGTAGTGGCCTTCAACACCATGTTTAAATCCCTCAGCTCTGTTTTGAAGGAAAAAAATACGATGTGAGAGGGTCATCCTCGTTTCGGGACACTGGGATATGAGGAATGCCATATTTGATATTGTATGGTGTTCCGAATGGACAGCGACGGCCGGGAAGGCCCCTGCATGATGAAGGAAGAGCATGAGTTTAGCATCCCATGAGGCTACTACTTACGCGAAAAGTCTCCAAAAAGATGAGAAAAAGAAGAAGACCTGTATTCATTTATTTAACTTTTGAGATTTTTTTCAATGGTAATTGTCCGGTTTTTTTTCAAAAACGTAGTAGCGGGAATTCACTGTACCGGCAAATTTCAAAAATAGAATACAATATTTGAAAATAAAATTCAGAACGTATTCGAATCTTTCAAAACCCGAGGCTTCGTGCATTATGACTTTCTATTTATTCAAAGTCTAGTCATAATATAAGAACGATAACATTAACAAAATATAACTATTTAACTTAGAGAAAGAAGGTTTTTGACTAAACCTTAATAATTTGAAGCTTTTAAATGACTTGCATTAAACTTTCCATATGGAGATTGACTAGCCTTATTGCTTATTCCACATAAGCACGATGGTTTATAAAATAATAATATTATGCTTTAGTTAGATCCTAGAAAAGTATCATGATAATATGGTGAGAAGCATTATCTGGTTTATACGCTTCATAAAAAACTTGAAGATGAAGATCTCAGAAATTCGAGGAAGCCAACACCATAATGGGAGGATTCAGTATAAACTATAAAAAGGGCTGATCTTTTCGTATTTATGTGCACTGGCAATATTAGCTCGTCTAGCCGTCATAAAAATAAGGAGCTTTACGGTCAGAGTTTTTCAGGCTATTTTAACCGCTTCTCCTCTTAAACTCTGGTCATCTGGTTATTAAAAATGCACTGTAATATAATATGGGAAGACTCTGTGATGATGAAAAGGGATCAGTAGCCCTAGTATAAGTTTTCGATGATCGAATATCGAAACGATATCCCACAGGAATAAAAGTCGTAAAACGATTGAAAGTTTTGAAGATAGTTGGTAATGTGTATGGGATGAACGACCAAAGTAATGATTCTTGAAATGGAGTAGGGATGCAAGTTTTACCAAGAAAAAGCCTAGGTATGGAAATGAATGAGAAGGGAATGCGTTGTATTAATGATAAGAGTAAACAAATACGGATTTGACCACCTAAAGTGCGAACATTGTGAACGGGGAAGTAGTGATCACTTTAGACCCGGTAGCCTAATGGTTCCTGATCCTTCAAATAGTTGTTATCCTATTCTTCATTCCGTTTAGTAAATACATTTCCAGGTCATTCGTTATCCATGTGACAGCACTGTTCAGCAACGCCAACTTGATATACTGTCAGGAATATGGTTTTACAGAAGATGTTAAATTTTTGGTACGTCTACTAAATGGTCAGAAAAAAAATGACATACAATCACACAACAATGCCCATACAGCAGTAAAACGCAAGAAAAGAAATACTAGACATAATTATATACACAGAAATAAAAAATTAGCACGCATAGAATGAGAATGTGGATAAAGCATATAAAAAACGATATTATTATTTATTATTATTTTATTTTTATACAATCAAAAAATCATTACTCAGCATAACAGGTACAAACCCTTTGCGCTGAGCAATGAGAGACAAACACAATATCAAAAACAAAAAAACATCTAATACAACAATCTGAGCGGGTTGTGTCGACAAATAGGTGCAATACATTGAGTATTTTTTTGATATGCAGGTATTACTAATAAAATTGGTAAAATAAGTCGATTAAAAAAAACAATCAGTAAAGTACGTAAGAAAAAGTTAAAATGTAATAAATCAAACCTGCTAAAATATAATATTGTGCAGAATGAAAACAATATGAGTAAATAGCAATAAAAAAATCAACAAAGTAAAATAATTCAACAGTAAATTGAAACATAGTTAATTGAGAGAAAACAATAATTATAAAATTATACAAACTAAAATAACAAAAACATACATAGTCAAACAGTGATTGAAAAAGCGTAGATAAGTACTTTCTTGTTAATTTATCGATTTGGTTAATTTTTGTTTAACCTCGTCAAGGTTCCAAATTTAGTTGCAAATATTTTGTCCAAGAATTGCATTAAATACGTCTATGGATAATAAAAAATACTCGTAAAGAAAGGATTATCATTTATTTTTATCCACATTTATGTTTACAGATATGAAATAAAGAAAAACACCATCGAAGTTAAGTACCTATAGGTAAAATAAATAAAGCAAAAAAATATTATGAAACATCATTGCTTGAGTGTAAGAATAGCTGATAATAATAAGAATTATTTCTTTGGTTATTTATTATTTTGGCAGAGCCATTCCCGCACAAATACCCGCAATTATTGAATCAATGAGCAATTCCAGAATTCTTGCCAAGTGGCTGTAATCTCTGGCTTCCTCGCTGAAAACTTATTTCTCTTTCTATCCATTTCCTCTTTTCATCCACTACAGCGTAATAGATGCCATAAAGATAATAAAAATAGAGCAAATTTATATATATGTATGTTACTTCTTACTAGGACATAATAAACATGCCTATAATATTTACAGCTCCTTTTTTTAAATCTCTTATTATTTCTAAAGTTGAGTTTTTAGCTTGTCTTTGTCTTGAAGTATTCAATAAATTTCTTAACTTTTGTCATTTTCTTGTAAATATTCTTATTTTCGGGTTAAATTACTAAAAACAAATATTAAACTTCTTTTTCTTCACCTACTTTCCAGCCCACTTCGTCCACTCTCAAACAAGCGCCTCCCTTGTATCCGATTTTAGTAAGCTAGTCATATCGCACTGTCCAGGGGAGATGGTATAAATAGGTCTGTTACATGTATTTTTACATTTCTGTTATGACGGGGAAAAAGTCCTGATGACGCTATGTCGCCAGAGCCTCGTTAGTTTTTCTGCTGCAGGTACAGCTTGCAATTGAGGTTGATATCTGGCTAGGCTAGGTGTTTTTTACCATCAACTACGAGATAATAATTATTATTGTTAAGGTACTTTTATATATTGGAGAACTGGAAAAGGTGACAGGAATCAAGTTTCAAATTACAGACCTATATGCATACTGTCTGCAGTTCCCAAACTTTTTGAATCAATCATAGTTAAGAAAATAAGCCCTTGTATTAGTAAAATAATTTCCAACCAACAACACGGTTTTGTTAAAAAAAAGTCCACGCTCACTAACTTACTTGTTTATCAACATTACATAATGAATACCCTGTCAAAATGAGGTCAAGTCGACTCCATATACACAGACTTTTCTAAAGCATTTGACAAGGTGTCACATGACAGGCTACTATTAAAACTACGTGCTTATGGAGTCGACGGAACTTTCCACCAATGGTTGGAAAGCTACCTCAGGGAAAGAACGCTGACAGTGAGGATTGGGGACTGCACTTCCCACCCTTTTAATGCATATAGTGGCGTTCCACAAGGATCGCACTTGGGACCAATATTATTTAACTTGTTTGTAAATGACATAGTCACGATTTTCAGAGACATAGAGGTCTTACTCTTCGCGGACGACTTGAAATTGTTTAAGGCTGTGTACAATGCAGAGGACTGCACCACTATCCAGGAGAATTTAAACAGTCTTAATAACTGGTGCATCGAAAACAAACTTTACCTAAACGTTTCTAAGTGTCAAGTGATCCGATTTCATAAAACAAGATCAATTCTCAATTTCAATTACTCCATTGACAACGTCGTGCTCGAAAGTGTTACTAAACTTAAAGACCTCGGTGTTATATTCTCTGAAAATCTGACTTTTAATACCCATATTGAGGAAACTGTTGGAAAAGCGATGAGAGTTCTGGGCTTCGTATTCCGACTTACGGCTGACTTGGGATTGATTCAGTCTTACAGACTCTTGTTTGTATCCCTGGTTAGACCTCTGTTAGAGTACAATTCTACTGTGTGGTCCCCAAACTATGCCATTCACACTAATGGTTTAGAAAGGGTGCAGAGGAAGTTTTTGAGAATGGTCAATTATAGAAAAGGCATCCTCTTGGAAAACATTGACTACTCGGCCCTAATGAACGAATTGAGACTGCTCAGTCTACGAAGCCGCAGAGACATTTTCGATTTCAGTTTCCTGCATAGGCTAATTAACGGTGCAATAGACTCCCCAGAACTGCTTGAACTTATCCATTTCCGCATTCCCGCTAGATCCACTAGACAGACATGCCTTTTTCTGGAGCAAAAAACTAGAAATAACTACATGTTTCACTCTCCTATGGTCCGATTACACAGACTTGGTAATTTGGTGGATGGGTGTGCGGATATCGTTGCCGACAGTTTCCACAAATATAAATCTGACATCGTAAACTTTTTCCATTCGATGTAAATTTGACAATGGGCAACTCGCTAACTCACTTACATATGTATTGATTGACTTACCATGTTTTTTGCTAACTGGCTCATTATCATTATTGCACTGTAATGCACGATTACTTGACCTGCTTATATCTAGACACACTTACTTTTTTCATATTTTTTCCCTAATTTAACTTATTCTCATATTATTTCTCGTATCACCCGATTTATTATTAATATAACTGACTAATTATATATAATTTTCTATTTATCACTGACGTTTATTGTTTTTTTTTTATTCCTGACTCATGATTATTTAATTTATTTATTTTTGTGCGAATTTTTAGAATTTGATTGTTTAACTTTGATGAGTCCTTGTCTTTGTTATTTATTTTTAATTTTATTTAAATGACGATGGATGTAGAACCGCTTTCGGCCGGAATCCTCATCTGGCGATGCGATTCTACATTCCTGACAATTATTTTACACTTCCATCTGTCTGTCAAATCTTTGTTGTTATTTTATGTTTTATAAAATATTGTATTATTACATGTAAATGGCTAACGCCGTGAATTGAAATAAATAAATAAAATAAATAAATAAATAAAACTTGCATTAGAAATCGGATGCTACTTAGAGAAGCTGAAGTAAGAAGTGCGTTTGAATCAAACAAATCAAATCAAAACTCCCTTTGAACTCCACTTAGAAGCATAGGGAGGCAACAAGAGCTCTCCATTGCGCTCGATCTTGCGCATTGCTTATGACCTCCTCCCACACCAAGTCCGTTTCCCTCAGCTCTGCCTCAAAGGAACGGAACACGGTATGAGAGGGTCTTCCACGTCTTCGAGACCCTGATTGGAGGTAAAACAGCGCTCTCCTCGGCCAACTGTCATTCGGCATCCTCAACACATGTCCCAGCCATGCCCATCACCTCTCCGTAATGGTAGAAGTGATGGGCCTGCGCTGGGTGCGCCGACGTATAGCGTCGTTCGTGATGCGGTGGTACCATCTTATACCCAAAATTCTCCTGAGGCACTTCGTTTCGAATGCAGATACTTTTTGTGCCTGGGCCAAATTAAGGGTTGCGCCCTCCCATACCCCTGGATGTTTCAGGAACCTAAGTTCTCATTTCATCCAATATGTGCCTGGGCCAAAGTCAGGTGCCAGGACTCACACCCATACAGTAGAATGGGCAACACACACGCATCAAACAGTTTACATTTCGTCTCGACACTAAATGCCGACGCCTTCCATATCTTGGTCATGTTGTTGAAGGCGCCACTTGCCATACTGATACGTATCGGGAGCTCAGCCCCGAGGTCACCAGTGGTGGTTGCTCCCAGGTACTTAAATTTATCCTCCCGGGAGACCTGGTGACCATCGATGGTTATCGGTAGCTGTTTATCGGGGCAGGCATTATTCGCCATGACCTCCGTCTTACTGGCATTGACTCGAAAGCCGAGGCGTGCTGTTTCGTCGCAGAGTCTTGAAACACTGCACTGTAATTCCTCCACTGTCGTACTGAACAACGCTAGGTCGTCCGCGTACTCCAGATCGCACAGTTCGCCCATTAGACCATCTCTCTGTGTTATCGGTATACCTCTTGCTCCTTGCATGGACATTCTCAACAGGAAGTCCATGACTATTATGAATATAAAAGGAGCTAGTATGTTTAAATATAAAAGTTAAAATCCCATATTATCTATAATAAATATAAGGGACGTTATCATTTTTGGAATCATAAGTTTTAGGTTATGTCTGAAGACGGCTGAAAGCCGAAAACGGTTACTGAAACGTTGAATTCAAGCAATTCCAGAAATACAATGAAAATACCTACGTTACTTAAATAAACAGCTTGTGTTGAAATGGGAAAAACAATAAAAATGCGTCGTGGCGTAAAATTTATGTTAATACCCGAACAAAAAAAAATAATAACGAATAACTAATTCCGTTAACGGAAAATCTCAGACGGAATAACGGAATTATCATGCACGGTTTAACAACTACTAGTCGCTGTATGAAACAAAATATTTATTGTTCGTGGAGGATTTACTTTATTTGTTGAGGGTGTATGGGGCATATTTCAAATTAGGCGTCGAGACGCTGAAACGGGAGAAGTTGAAAGAATACATACTCTTAATGTTACTGCCAAAAAACAGCCCAACTATAAGATATCTACATAATATTTTAGAAATGTTTGTTTTTTTATTTGCCTTTGACAATACTTTTACCTTATATGTGAACATCACGCTCAAAATACAAATGCTACGTCAGATATTAATATGCCCAGAGCCGTACAAAATGCTGGAGAAGGTTCTTAAATACAATTTGCTGCATTAACTTTAATATATTTAGAGCTATTTTAAAAAATCTATTTTTTTAGGATCTTCATACAAATTTCTCAAAAATACTTTTGGAAACAAAATTACTCATGTAAACGTTGAATGGAATCTTGGTATTACGGTATGAAAATGTAATAAAATAATTGTAGATTGATTTGTTATACATATAAATTTTATTCAAATCTTATTATTCTCAATAAATAAAGATTTAATGAAAAAATTTGCAGTTTGATTTTGAAGTTTGACAGGTACAAATTGAATAAACACATATTAGCATCGCCATCTGTTGAAAAGATAAATAAATGTGTTATGAATTGATATTGAGTGTTTTGGCGTTGGTTCCACAGATGGCGGTGGTGACTTGAATTTTTGGTATTATTGTTCTGTGCTTACGTCAGTTATAGAGGTCTGTTAAGCAATGGGAAGCTAGACTAGAACCTGTTTAATTACCTACCGATCAAACCTGACAATCGGAATCAAAAACGTAAAGCAAAACGGGTATAAGCTAGTATTATTATATTTTAGTATGGAATAGTTAGTTTTTATAAAAAGGCTTCAAAAGTCATACATATTCAGTAGTATATATACTTATTTGCAATTTCCGAGTTGAAGGGGAATTAAGTCTAAAAAATGTCCGGAAGGTATTATGATTGAGGTAGGCATATAAGAACACTAGACTTCGATAACTAGCCTAGTGGTATAAGCCCCTATTAGATTGCTTAATCAGATCAAGAGTTTTCGGGTTCCATTCTTGGTCGGTTCAAAAATTTCTGTGTTGTTTTCAGATTGAATTGACTGGTGGAAAATGATTTGCTGGAATCCAGATTCGTAGTAGATCAAAACACGAACTGAGATGGCGAGAACAACCTTCTACAAAATGCAGATGCCCTTGTGTAATCGTGACCTGAGCTTGTAAATAAGTTGAGAACCGTTTAAGCCAAAGCTGCTAAGGCTCAACCACGAACAGAACTGAAGCATTTGAACTCTAGCTTTTCCGAAGAATGATCCGCATCTCGTGGAGAGATCACGTAACCAACGTAGAGGTCCTGAGAATGATTAATAAGGAGAGGGAACTGGTAACCACTGTCAAAACACGAAAAGCCGCAGTTTTGGCAATGTCATCCGTTATTATAGACTAGCTTTCCCGACAGACGTTGTCCTGTAGTCCTTACTATGAATATTTATTTCAAATTTGTAATTTATACAAAAATACGATTGAAATATGTTCGAATGTTAAAAAATTATTTCTGAAAGCTCGAAAAACAAATTCCATCAAAAATCTGCGTACCAATATTTTTAATGTTAATGGTTGTCAGGTTAACAATAATTTTGTTGTAATAGAATTTTTTATAGAAGACGTTGACGTCGTAGTAAGATCCGTTCCATATTAACTATAATAATATATTATTATATTTAATATTATTTCTCATTTTCAACTTTTTATTAGTTATTCTTTTATCCAGAGCTGAGAAGAATCTAATAAATCAAACATCGGAAGAATTTGTTCAGCCGATCTCGAGTTATAAATGATCGCACTTACCCGACATTCTTTTATAATATTCTAGATAATTAGTCTCCTACAATTTGATTGTGGAAGGAAAGATATAGAGCAGGCAAGGGATGGGGCTAAAAGAACCTAGCGACTAAAAGAATCTTTAACAAGGGTTTGGTGTGCCAGAGGCTGCAGAGTTGGTCAGACTTTCTCGAGAACGTGAGACTTATTTATAGATGGCTACCAACCTTCAATAGGAGTGGGACAAGTCATTCAATAGATAGAGTATCCAATCCAGTTTACAGACTCGTCGTTTTAAAGACGCTAGGTGATTCAAACAAAATGTTTAGAAAGAACGCAATCGTACCAAAAAAATAAATCTGGTTTTAGCCACATGTCATTCGAGAGTAATAATATTGTCCCAATGGTTAGCAGGCAATCCTGAAAGACATAAAGTTTGCTTTCTCCGTGAAAATGGCGGAATAAAAATATTATAAACAATGGCAAATTGTTATACGCGTTTGTTTTCGTGTCAATAAAAATATTCACAAATTTTATTACATAAGCCGTAAATCCAGTGACATTTACGGTGGTGTGTTTTATAACTAGCAGATTCGCGTACTTACCTACTGTTCCCGCGTACAATTCTCGGTGAAAAAAAAACTTTGACTTAATTATGTTAAAAAAATGTAGTGGAAAATCAGGTGTTGAAATCCGTTGAATCGCTTTTCTAAATGTCCCATATAAGCCAGAGCATCGAACTGTGGCCTATATAAAACTGTTGACGAAACAGAGATAACTGCAACCGAACAAAAGTAAAAAAATATTGAAAATTTATTTTTTGACAATTCTCTTAATGTACTCGTAACTTCATAATTTAGAAGGTTGTGATCAATAATTATCCTTAAAAAATACAAATTCATTGAATTTTTTTCGGACAAGTGGTATCGATAATCAAAGATACATGATAATTAATTGGGACATTTGTCCCTAAAAATCGGCATGACACAAAAACAATAGTTTTTAAGGGGCCATTTTGTCCCCATAAAGCGGCTTGAAATAAAAACATAACTTTTAATAATCTTGTTATTGTGTTGTGTTTACTAATATTGTACATATTGATTTTGAAATTGAATTAGAAATTATTTTCTGTACAACCGCATGTTATATAGTCATTTTAGAATTCTTAGAATTTTTTTTTATTCATTTACTATTCTTAGAAAATGTATTGGTATATTTATATAAGTGTATGCTTGTTAAAGATTCCGACTTATCGTGAATCATAAAAAGAATTCGTACGATAATTTTATTTGTCTTCGCATTGCGGCCATAACATTTAAAATATAATAAATTTAATCTTAATATTATATTTTATTACAAATATACATACATACAAACTTATGGGTGTTTCAACGAAACAGGATTTTTACATATTATTTAATACTTTTTTTTCATATACCTACACTCTTAACTTCTCTAAAAATATAAACGTGCCTGCTCTGGTTGGGTGTCATGTATTCAGTTGGAAGTTTTGCAGGATATCTTGGGTTTTGGCCCATAAAGTAGTTGTGTTTACTTTTGTTTTTTTTATTTCTTTCTTTTTTTATACTGTTGATTGATGTTTGTTGGGTCGAAGGGTGTTGTGACTGTGGGGTCAAGCTTTGTTTGTGGACTGTACGTAGTTGAGTTGGTGGTTGTGCTGTTTGTATGTTCCTTTGGATATTATTTTTTTATGAACTGTTAAGATGTTTGCCCTAGTACAGGCTTGGCCTATTTGGGCAGCATTTCCATTTGTTGTCTGTCATCACTGTAAATATTATGTATGAATAAATAAATAAAATAAAATAAATACATTTTTCAAAGTGTTTTTCACATAAAAACTTTTACACGGGGTAGGCCTATCTCAGATTGGACGTGACCCCCTGACTGAAAACAAAATGCGAATGAGATTTATAAAAGATTAAAATAAACAGTTTTATTTTTCTGATTGAAAAAAAAAACTAGAGTTTACCTACAACATGATCATGCATCATTTAGTAGGAAATAGCCATAGAAAACCATATTTACTATCGGTACAAAAATATATTCATTTCGGCTTAAATATGGCATTAGTGTACCTAACAAAGCGTTGTCATTTTGTCCAGAACTTTTATGAAAGTTTCAAAGGTAAAACATCTTGGGAAGTTGCCAGTCAGGAAAATATTATATAAACAAACAAGAATTAATATGACCTAATAAAAATAACATTTTTGCAATGACTTAAACATTATCACTTAATGGTGAATCGTTGTTAACGTAAAGTGATCACACTTCGAAATATCAGTAGAAGACGGCCGTAAGCCCGTAGTGGTTTGTTCTATTTCAAAATCGTACATCGGTTATGAATCGTTAGTTGTTACATATTCGATTAAAATTATTGCTGATTCACACCAAAATAGATGAAACAATTTAAAAGATTCTGAGGTGGTTTTGGAAATGGGAAGATACATTCCCTAACCGGACGCAGCAACACTGGGGGTGGCTAAAGTTTAACAAAAGATCAGGTGTTATCTATCCAAAGGGGTCCTGAAGCAAGGGAAGGGGTTAAAATCGAAGAATGGAATCAGGTAAGAGGCTCTTATCGGCGCTTGCACCCTAAATTTAAGGGTTTTTACTTGTCACAGTCTTGATCACAAGACGTTTTGATTGTCCAAAATGTTTTCCGAATTATCGATCATAAATATGAAATTATTCGCGGAATTTAATTCTTGGTGGAACAGAAAAACAAATTATTTTATTGCCAAGGCTTGAAATAAGACGCTAGAATTGTGGGAATGGTGAAAATTTCCAGACAGACTTCTATGAATTAAAAAAAAAATGTTTTTAAGTAGGTGAAACTAACAATGGAATTTTCAGTAACTTACGTTATATTTTGGATCGTAGTTTTCTAGAACTGTGCCAGTTTTTAAAGAAACCAAAAAAATAATCAGTTATATTAGGGCCTGTACACATCTGAACACGCGCGGTAACTAAACCAATGTCACGTTGCATGTAACGTATCAAATTGCCATAGTACGCGGTTCGTGACGAACCACCGCGAACTACAGAAAATATTAATAAATATTAAGTAAGTGCATCCGACCAATGTCATTACCTTGATGTCCTTAGTCTTGCTCTTGGGTGAATTTTGAATTCTGGACTTTTTATAAGCTTTCATTTCATAATTATTTATCGTGTTGGCTTTTGACATTAACATTTAATTGTTCTTAAAACAGTTATTTAACTAAAGTTAAAAGGGACAACTTTTTTCGATATTTATTACTGACAACTATTAATTGGGACATTTGTCCCTAAAAACCGGCTCGAAATAAAAATAATTTTAGAAACTGTAAAGTGTAAAAAAAAAAACAAAATCAATAAATCTCTTATATTATTCGGACGCAATATTTTTATTCGTTAAGATGTTCGTAGTAAAAAATGCTTAGGTATTATGCTATAATTTACGCGCGCACAATTTTGCGTATGACTCATCATGTAGAAAAAATAATGCATAAAATGATTCACATGAATTGATTCGGTTATGACCCATATTGTGTGTACAAGTATATAAAAAGAATCTGCGTATGACTCTTTTTATATAATTTGTAAAATACTGATGGTATTGACATGACTCGTATTGTACATGGTAGACTACTTAATGGTACAATAAAGGCAATATCGGTAAAAATGACACATTGATTGCCCTACAACGATATGGCTCATGAAATTTGAATACAAATACGACACAAATTGTAGTAAGTATTACCAAATTGTTTAAGATTTTAAGTCGAAAATAATAATTAATGTAAAGGATATTATTTTAGTAGGGACCCTTAGGTATAGGGTAATGGCGACTTAGGGAGACTTGTAACGAGTATATGTAGTATTAAATTTTGTATCGAAGTTGTTAACTCTCGGTATAATAATGACCAAATTTCTCGGTCTGGCCCGTTAATAATACCCAGAGCACCGTAAATTATACCTAGGAAGGTAAAAGGTAAATCAGCATGTATGTCTGGGCGTAAGAGATACATTGGGATGAGAGGCACGCTAGATTAATAGTATGGGAGGGTGTTTTAGGGAGTGCAAATATAATCGATGAATAATTTGACATCATCGAAAGTTTTGTTGTTTTTCACTTATGCTATGTTTCCCCAGAAAATCAAAGCGACCGTACCACCACGAAAGCAGTATTCTTTGAGACAAGTACAAAGCATGTTTATTTATCTATTTCAACACCTGCAGTAATATTATGAAAGCGCGTAAGAGCCAGTGTAAGCGTGACGTTAAGTGTGATTAATCGTAATTTGGATACCAAGACGCCCACTGAAATATAATTTATGAACTAAGTAAAAAGGTTAAATTAAAAAAAAACATTATAAGGTACATAGTTTATAAGCTCACCATTTCAAAAAAATGTTAAAAGATCAGAGCAGCTAGGCACCTTGTGTTTTCTATGAAGTTGTGATGTTTTCTTTGGCCCCATGTTACAATATTGCATTCATTTAATTTGTATATGTTTATGTATTTCTAACTGTTTGTTTTGTGTATCTTGTTTGTGTTTAGTTTATTTTCTTTTGGTGTTTGCATCTTGGCATCACCTATTATTGTATTTTTTTTATTTTTTAAAACTGTAAAAGCAACCGCTGGTTGCGTAGACAATAAATAAATAAATAGTTATATAAGGTAGGTACATATTGAAAGTTATATATTTCTTTATATAACAGCTGTTCGATTGGTGAAAAAGCAAATCACTCCAAAATATATGAACCAATGGTTGATGTTTTACTCAATATTTAACAACGTGTACCTCTCACGTAAATCGTTTGATCAGAAATGCAAAATTTCAAATTCGTGACATTATACCTTATGAGATGGTCTGATTTCATAAAGCGAGCAACGGGAAATACACCCCCGTGTGTTCATAGTACAGATCGCACCCAAGAATCTTAACAAGAATCCAAGAATCTGAGATATTTTACTATACTCTTGGGTGAGACGTCAAGAGACAGCAAAAAAGTTGTAATAAGCCCGCACCCTGGCCATGCATATTGACCATTCATGAAATCTTTAAACTGTTTTTTTTAAATGTACAGTAAAGCATACATCAATAAGTGAGAATACGTTGTGGTGTAATTCCTGTAATATGTGTTCGAAACCCGACTCATTCAAGAAAAACTTATTTTTTTCTCGGTTTTCGGTTTTGACTCTCATATTCTTTTAATCATGGATCTTTAGCGATTTCTGTGTATATTGCAAAATAAGGGATGATGAGATTGTTCATTCTAAGACAAACCTCTGAACCTCATACACCATCGTACAACTTAACTTGTTTTGTTTACAAAATCTTTACTCCTGACAAGAGTGTAAAGTCTTTGTCGACCTTTGTCATGATTTACCACATAATGAATGCTCTGTTATTTATCTAAATAATATCCGTTCTAGCTTCCACTCCAAAGGTAACATGATTAAACAAAACTGCTTAATCAGAAACGTGGATCAAACATAGCTTCAGAAGCATTTATGTTTATTTTGTCAATTATTATTGGTGTTGTTTTTTTATTCGATGAAATGATTGTCATCCCTATTTTGAGATAGATGGAAGGTGGATGAATCTGGAAGGGGAGATAGTAATCAGCATTATCATCATTAAGGCTTCCATAGGAAACCCTTCGGAACAAGACAAAGTTTATAGGCAAGATTTCACACTCAAGTTAAAAACTATCCTTTCACCTATTATGTACCTATGAACCTATATCAACCGGCTTTTGTACTGTGTCAAATCAGACGGTCTCGTGGTTTGGTTTGTACAAAATGCTTTCTGAAATAGCACTGTAACTCCTTCATATTTTACTATATTTGTTCAAAGCACCAATGAACAGAAATCTACTGGCGAAATCAGAGCCAACATCAAGGTGCACAACGTTCTAATTATGTTCTCGTAGATTCTTGTGACCATTTTTCAGGACTAGATCTTAACGAATATGTAACAACTAATGACTCTAACAATTCATTACTGATGTTCGATTTTTAAGTGGAACAAACCAATACGTCTTCTTCCCAACAAAGCCAATAGGCAATAAAGATGAGACAGCAGTCGCAGTCTTTAAATTTGGTCGCTCTCTTGTTCTCAATAATTTCTAACTTTTATCTTTCCGTTTAATCTTTTATCTCTACATTTCTTAAATTATTATTAAATATCTACTTATTGTATACATGAGATTTTTCGACATGTTGAACATGTCGAGAATTATCATGATTAGTAGTTTCGGAGACTTAAACATTACCACCTAATGGGGAACGTTGTTAACATAGAGTGATCACACTAAAACAGCTTTCGAAATAACAGTATAAGACGGTCGTAAGCCCGTAGTGGTTTTTTCCATTTAAAAATCGAACATCAGTAGGTAATGAATTGTTAGAGCCATTAGTTGTTACATATTCGTCAACATCAAGGTGACTAAGAACTAAAAACGACATCATTACAGCTCAATAATTTAGATTGCATTACATCTGGGGAGTTATTCTTGAAATTCAATACCGATTTCAATGTCAACCGTCTAAACCCAATTAATCAATACTCCCTTTTACACCCCACTCAGGAGCATAGGAAGGCAACAAGAGCTCTCCATTGCGCTCGATCTAGCGCAATGTTTATGACCTTCTCCCAAATCATGTCCAAATCCCTCAGCTCTGCTTCGAAGGAGCGGAACACAGTATGAGAGGGTCGTCCTCGTCTTTGGGACCCTGATGCGATGGGAGGAAGAACAGCGCTCTCCTCAGCCAACTGTCACTCGTCATCCTTAACACATGCCCCAGACAAGTCCATCTCCTCCCCACAATGGTAAGTGATGGGCCCTCGCTGGGTGCGCCAGGGTAAGCGTCGGTTGTGAATCAGTGGTACCATCTTGTACCTACCCAAAATTCTCCTGAGGCACTTCATTTCAAAGGCGGAGAATTTTTCTGCCTGGGCTTTGGTCTGGTGCCATGCGATTTTTTATTCTTTTGATCTGTTTTTGTTTTATAAATTTGAACGCTGTTTTAATGTGATCACTTTACAGCACACACTACAAATAATTGTCAATCTGCCATAAATCTGAATAAATCATAGCTTATCAAAATAGTAGTTAGGTTAGGTACATTTATACATACTTAGTATGAATAATTTAATATGGTGTGCTGCATGTATAAATTACCTGTTTATTTTAAACTTTAAAGCTACGTGAATTATTAATAATGCCCATTTATTTCGTAGATTTTATATAAATAACTAGCTGTCAGAACCGTGCGGATTTTCAAATAGCATTCTTTCACTAAAATGATAGTTGATATGGTCAACACTTCACCAATTGACGGATGGCATTTGGAAGTTGAGGATCGAGGCAGTCATACGCGCGCTTGCGTCGAGTTTTTGTCGCTTTGGGTAAGAACACGTAGAGAGCAGATTCCGACCCGTGCCGACCGGCTCAAAGATTGTTGTATATTGTTTCAATGCATTTAAATGGGCATGCCGCAAAACGGGTTCCTGCTTTTTCTGTGGGTGTCCCCATTCAAATGCATAGTGACATTCTTTGCGCCGGTCGGCGCGTGTCGGAATCGGCTTTCTACGTAACCTTTGGTGCCACCCCTATCTTCCCATTTATTTGACAGCTTGGTCATTGCAATAAGTAAGTCAGTATACAACAAATAAATATAGAAAACTGAGAGATTTCGTACTTTATTCTGAGTATATTTGCTTATTGGGAGATATTTTGACTGTCGAAGACCAAATATACGAATTTAGAAACAGTGATTTATTTGAGCAGATTAACGATTTGGAGGTACTTTAATCATCATAATATTATTATATTTTTTGAACAATACAAATACAAAATTAATATTGTTGATTATCTAGTGAACAATATGATAGTCTGTGGCTCTTTTATCTGACCACTGCATGATATTGTTTGGGTAATGCCAGTATTCGTCCAAATACTTACAACAATAATACATAATAACATGGACCTATATTCATATACGTCGTTTTTCATTTTCCGGCTATTGATTCCATTTTGAACATTTTCTTTGTGATTGGCAACAAAACCTGAAAACTGTAAAGAATAGACACAGGCAAAAAATAATATTATGTTTACGTTTTGAACATATTATTTGCTCTGTAACGCAGAAAATTGTAATATTGATAGAGAATAATTATTGTTGACAAACATTTAGATCTTTAAGATCTCATACCTATACCATGTTCTCAGAGGTGATAAATAATACTCGGATCTGCAGCTTATTATCGAGGGTAAGATGGAACGAAGATGTGGTGTGGGTAGTAGACAGGTGTCGCAATATGAGAACGTGGACTGGAATCCAAACCACCGGGGAAGTGATTCATGCAGCTAGAGACAGAGAGGCCTTTGCCCATGTGATAGCCAACGTTGGTGGGACCCATCTGAGCATTTTCAGGGGTATAGATACACAAACAAAATATATACACGCAAGCACTTTTCATTTGACACATGATAATATGGCGTTGTGAGTGGATATTTTCAATTTTCATGAATGTAATTAATGTTCATAGCAACGGTATAAATGAGGTTTTCTTTTTATTGAATGTTTCAATTTTAATAATGGAGACGGTTTAAAAAACTGACTCATGTTTGAATAATATTTTTTTAGTAGTCAATCAATCAATAGGTACTCCCTGTCTGATCCCATTTAGCGGCATAGAAATTCAACAAGAGCCCACCACCGCGCTCGCTATTGCGTTGCTTCAATGACCTCCTATCACACCATGTCCAAATCAATCAGATCTGCTTCGAAGGAACGGAGCACGGTGTGAGAGGCTCTTCCTCGTCTTCGACCCTGATGAGAGGGAAAACAGCGCTTTCCTCGACCAACTGTAGTTCGGCATCCTTAACACATGTGTCAGCCATGTGTTAAGGATGCCGAACCTCCTCTCTATAATTGTAGAAGTAATGTGCCTACGCTGGTTGCGCCGGCATATATCATCGTTCGTGATGCGGTGATACCATCTTATACCTAAAATTCCCCTGAGGCACTTAATTTCATATGCGATGACTTTTTGTGCCTGGGCTTTGATCAGGTGCTTGGTCGCACACCCATACAGGAGAATGGGCAACACACACGCATCAAACAGTTTACATTTCGTCTCGACACTAAACGCCGACGCCTTGTATATCTTTTTCATGCTGTTAAAGGCGCCACTTGCCATACCGATACGTATCGGAAGCTCAGCCCCGATTTTCAGTAGTAAAAAAACTGAACTCTTTAAATCTTCAAATTTTTTGTCGCGAGCAACTTTGTAGAACATTTTAAAATAAACAAAAATAAATTAAAATCAACAAAAACTTTGTCAGTTCTACGTGAGTATATTTGGTTAAAACGTTTTCGGACAACCGTCCATCTTCAGTAACCTTAACAATACTATTAGTATTGTTAAGGTTACTGAAGATGGACGGTTGTCCGAAAACGTTTTAACCAAATATACTCACGTAGAACTGACAAAGTTTTTGTTGATTTTAATTTATTTTTGTGAACTCTTTAATTATTATCTACTATATAAATTAAAGTCGGGTTAGTGCGAACACTTATAACTCGAGATTGGCTCAACAGGTTCTTCTGATGTTTGATTTATTGGATTCTTCTTCGCTCCGGATAACAGAATAACTAATAAAAAGTTTAAAAAATGGATAACAAATGATGTAAAATACAATATTAAAGTTTGTATGGAAAGGTTACTGGGACGCGCCCACGACATCGCGGGTAGTTCCCTCTCATTCTCGCATATGCTCTTACAGTAGCCCATCCCACTTACTCCACCGCACCGTTCGATAGTTAATAATTTAATTTCGATAAATTTTCATAAAAAATCAACAAATTATTGGGCACATTCGTTTTGGTAATAGGCGATGTAGGGTGTGTGCGCGAGCGCATTTTTCTCAAGAAGTTGTTCCCGCCAGAGCTTTGAATACGAATGAAATAGGGATGTTTCAGAAATAGTTTAATGTTATTATTTTATTAGTTTAATTCAATCGAATTAATTTTGAATTATATACGGGGGCGCAGTGCACATCATGTACATATTAACTGGCCACTTCGGGCTAGAACCACAGGACAACGTCTGTCGGGAAAGCTAGTTTAGTATAAATTAGAGTGATTCTAAGCTAAAGAGGCTATTTAACTCAAATCCGCAAAAGTTTTTGTTTCTGTAGCGTGGCAGTGATATCGACATGAGATACTTAGGTATATAAGGTTGTATAATATTTATTTGATAAATGTTATGTTTATAAGAATAAAAATACAAATAGTCACAGTGAAAGCACAACAAAATGTAGACAAAACCAAACTAAGGACAAGATATTTGTAGGTAAAGATGGGATTATGGCAAAGGGGGTTGTCTGAAGAGTCCAGGACGTCTCAGGCCTTTGTTGTGCAGTTTAATTAAACCTGCACAGTTAGGGACAGGTGGCACAAATCCTCCTTCATCCATGTTATCCTTCCTTCAGGACAATCACCCCAGGACGACCCTCCCAAGAGAGGACGTCGCAAGGAATCTGGAGGTAAAATCAACACTATAAGTACTTCTGTCACTTAACAATCTAATTGAGAAGATTGTAACGAAAGGATTATATCCTTCAAATATACATATATTATCTTGATATCCTTCAGAGAAATCTTCGATGTTGTCTGTGTGAAAAAAATCATTGTTTAGAAATTCTTGAGGTACCTATTTACTTTTTTTTAGAATATTTAATTTTGAAAACGTACGTTTTTCTTCATCCGCTTTTTTTAACCAATGATAATGAAATTGCAGATCGGTTGTTTTCTTTTACACCCTACTCCTTCAAAACTGCAGAGATTTTAATTAAAAAATTATATATTATTTTGAGTGATTTTCAAGAATGTCTCGGAATCTAAATCTGACTTCTAGTAAATGTATTATAAGTACCTACATGTAATAAAGTTCATTTTATGATATTTTTATGTTTTGGTCAAAACGGTTTTTTTTTTAAAAATTCTTATTTTTTTTTTCTCTTTTTAGGTAGGTACCTACTTTCTTTGTAAAACAGGATGTTTATGTGAAACTAAGGAGAAACATAAGTTTATGGTCAATGTTTTTCAAAAAATGATGGAATACGAAAAAATAAGCATCTAGTCAATTGGTCCAGTTGTTAGCGTCTCGTATTGAGACAATAAGAGGTGCTGGCTCAAGTCCTTACTGTTTTTAATATCTAGAATATAAAAGAAAGTCGGGTTAGTGCGAACACTTATAACTCGTGATCGGCTAGACAGATTTATCATGTTTAGTTTATTGGATTCTTCTCCGCTCCGGATAACAGAATAACTATGAAAAAGGTGAAAAATGCATAATATGAAATAATATAAAATATTATGATATTAAAGTTTGTGTGGAACGGATTTCCTGCGACGCCAACGCCATCTATGAAAAATTCTATAACAATATGACATCCATGGACATTAAAAATATTGGTACGCAGATTTTTGATCGAATTTTTTCAAGCTTTCGGAAGTATTTTTTTTAACATTTGGACACCTATCTATAGTCCCTTTTTGACCCTGCTTAAGAGTATAGGGAGGCAACAAGAGCTCTCCACCTATCGCAGTAAATGTCTATTTTTATTTCTTTTGTTTGGTTCTGTTGTAGGTATCTAATTAAATAAATTTACCCAAATGCATTGGCCATTTCCCTTGTACAGACCCTGTCGGCACGTCTATGGCTGATAGCCTAAGAAGGCTCTCATTTCGTCAAAGCTACACACGTAAGGAACATAAGGTAATTACTATTTCACTAAGCCACCGGCCCTGGTAAGATTTGGAAACAGATCCGTCTCGGGATTCAGTTAGGTACTTTGTTTTGTTTCATCGTTGACAAATGAAGAAAATGCAATCACTGCTATTAGGTATAAAATAATACCTCGTATTGAAATCACACATATTAAATTTAACAGTGATTAAAAAAAAAACTTATTATTCCAAGAACTAAATTCCAATTCTTGGTCATTAACATTTTAGTACGTTTATGTATGATTATGAACAATAATGATTGATTTTTTTTAAATTCTTAGTACAATCATCCAATCTATCAATTTTATTATTTATTTATTTTACCATCTGTTCCGGTTCCAATTGCTGGGAAGGGATGTAATTGTACAATGTACACCTGAAGACCTGATTTTGTCAAATGACAAAATAATACTGAGACTTATCGGAAAGGCAAGAGAAAGTAAGGCAGTAGATATAAACTATTCATTTTTCTAAAGGTATGTATATTTTGTGAAAACGCCAACTTTGCTTACTAAGTTGTATATCATGTTCCAGACTTATGAATATAAGACAACGTTAAATCGGATGGATCTTTTAAACTAAATCGATATCTGATATATAAAAATTTCGTATCAGGGTGTTTTTTTTTTTTTACCAACTCCTTGACTGTCTATAAGCTTTCGAACTTTGGGCATTCACACTTTTCAAAACAAACCGGTTAAAGTATCACATTTTTACATTACGCAAAAAAAAAATATTAAACCCATTTTAACTAAATTATACTCTCATTAAATGGACGTATACTAAATTACACTCGCATTAATTGGACGATACCAGACGTAAAGGGTCCAATAGCACATGTCTCATTCGTCATATCTCGTGAGAAAAAATCAAACATTTGAATTTTGAAGATAATATCTCGTGAAAAAAATTCACAAACACGTTTGAATTTGGAACGTAATAGGTATCTAGTGATGAAACACATCACAAGCAAGTTTGCATTTGGAACGTAATAGGTATCTAGTGATGAAACACATCACAAGCAAGTTTGCATTTGGAACGTAATAGGTATCTAGTGATGAAACACATCACAAGCAAGTTTGCATTTGGAACGTAATAGGTATCTAGTGATGAAACACATTACAAGCAAGTTTGAATTTGGAACGTAATAGGTATCTAGTGATGAAACACATTACAAGCAAGTTTGAATTTGGAACGTAATAGGTATCTAGTGATGAAACACATCACAAGCAAGTTTGAATTTGGAACGAATTATGTAGTGACAAAAATTCACAAGCAAGTTTGAATTTGGAACGCGTCAAAGTTTTGATTTACTACTGCTCTCCATTTTGAAAGAATGTTCCCTCCCTAAAGATATCTAATTTCTATTATTAGTATTCATCAGGAACACACAAACCTCAATGGGATTCCTTCGACTCAAAGGTACGTATCTCCAACCTCCATTAATAATAATATTACGTACGCAGAGAGTATATTATATCGGATTTTGGATTTTGATAATAATTAGGAAGGTCTTCTAGATGTAAAGAAATAGGATACACCGAACCTTATGTACATTTTGTGCGATTTAATTAAATTTATATAGCTACTTCGGAAATCTAAATATATTGATAATAATATATTAAACATGAAATCAAATAATATATACAGCTGTATACAAAGTTTATTTATACCTATTATTTGTACAGAATTAAAATAATGATGTCAACCAACATAACAGCTCCCTTTTGCGATGATGATGTTAAAAATATAATGATTTTAATCATAGTGGTCGATTCCGTAACGGTTCGGCTTAAATTTAGCTTCCTCTAAAATGTTGTATTTTGCGAGGGCGATGTTTATAAATTATAGGCATAAGCAAAGTCAAATCATTTTAGCTCGAGAGATAATCTATAAGAAAGCTAGCTTTCCCGACAGACGTTGTCGTGTGTTTCTATCTATGAATATTGAATTCGTCTTTGTATAAGAATATTTACATTTAACCAATGTAATAATTATTATGATCGATGAATCTGTTTTAAACCATATACAGGGTGACTGGTAACTCGATACATACTTGAAAGGGGTAATACTAGAACAAATTTGCAACAATTTTGTTCTCGTTAACCAGGGGTAAAATACCAGCGGATTTCGAGTTATTTAACTTTTTAGAGTTTTTTTCTTTCAATTTTACACCTTTTGACCTAAAACCGATAATTGTGAACATAGCACTCCTTTTTAGAAACTGAAAATACAATTCTCTAATAGCTGAAGAAAAAAGCAATAGTTGAATCAAGAAGAATATTTCAAAAACTTGAAATACATCGTTTTAAAATCACATTTTCCTTTTTTAATTTCGATATTTCTAAGGGAGTTACTCCAAAAATGTATACCTAATATACTTGGCGCCTTAATAACATTCTTATATACACTGGTGTCAGTTTATCCTGTGGAACTTAATGTTTGTTCTCTACCAGTCAACCGGTCCCGTCCAATCTGAGACAGGATTCAAACCCCGAATATAAATTTCAAGTGAAAAAAAAACACAGAAATTTTCTGACCTAATAGGAAATTGAACTCGGGACCTCTCTAATAATACATTATGCTTAACCCGTATTCTAAGTTTTATCGGAAGGTAGTCACGGAAGTAAAGTGACTAACATGATACATTTTGTATGGAAAACGTGTAGACGTATCGAATCTGAGAATCGCTAATCTAGAAATATCTTTGTGGCGGCGCTATACATATTATTTTTCATACAAAATGTATCACTTTAGTTCCGTGACTACCTTCCGATGAAACTTAGAATATGCGTTCTTCTGATAAAAAAAGGATATGAGTACTTTGGCAAAGAGTAATTTGTATTTTTTTGTCTCAATATGTTCTTTCCAAAAACGTTAAAGGTCTGCCTTCCCGTAGTCACGAACGAGATGCATCTTACTAGCAAATTACAGAGGAAAGTTTACAACCAATATTGGATTAGGAATTACGAATGCAAATCAGAGAAAAGTAGTTGCTCTGTTGTTTAAAAGTTTTCCAAGGGTAGGCAAAGAGTGGTATGGAGTGGGAAGAGAAAGGATCTTCTTGTAGTGGAAAGAGTAATGCCCCTCGGCCATAAAATAGCGGATATAAACTTTATGGTTACGTTTTACGCTGTATGTAAATTAAGAACGTTTTTATGAGCTTTTATGAAGGAAAAAAGGTACTGTAGTCACCTAAGTACTGATACACGACTGTTTCTTTGTTAGGAGTTTGTTTATTTCGAAAAAAAAGACAATTTTTGTATATACAATTATGTAGAGTGGATGGATATCTTCTTCAGCGATTTCGATCCTATGGATTTGTTTGCAGCAAGCGCCAACATCTCCACCACTTCACTCGGTTCTTCGCTGTTCTCTTCAGTTCGATGTACATGTATGGTAAACTCTATGTTGCAAATATTCCTGACGCGGCATCCTATACCAATTTAACCCTCGGAAGAATATGAAAAATAATATTAAACATTTTTGATCTTGGCCGCAAAGGACAATAAATTATTTTATAATCTCATACGTTCTGTCATACAATTTCATCATCTTCTTGATATAGGACTGTGGCCATTTTATTCTCTATACGTACCTACCTCATTGAATATCTTGATGAAAAGCCGATCTTGTTAACCTAGATGCAATGGAGCTGAATGCTTATGAAGAAGTTCCAGGGGAGTTTTAGTTAGAAATTTCTTATTGAGATTGGAATATTTTATCACATTGGATGGGGGAGACTGGCAAGGAAAAATGTATCTGGAAATGAGTTCAGCCTCTTATGGCGTTTTATGGCGTTTATGGCAATTACGGCGTTTTTTTGTTACCAATCACAACATAATGGTCAGAAAGAACCGTCTCCACATTTCCTGATTCACGTCATAAACTTTGCTTCTATTTCTCGTCTTAGTGAAGGAGGTAGATTATATTATTATAAAATCTTCATGCGAGATCGCCTGGAACTTGTTTTTCCACATCTACATATGGCGTTACACAGGGGTCGTATTCAAGACCTTGACTTTTGTGTAAGCATCTCCAAAGTTTAATACCTTATCATCAAAAGGTGAACCCAGGGTCTTTGAAAGAAGTTCCTAAGCGCCTTCCACATAGCTGCCTATCAGACGGATGATGAAAGTTCATCTTATTACGGGCATTCTGAAGCCATCTCGCTTTTTTGTTCCCTTTATACCAGAAATAATGAAAACATCATAAAATGTGGGCAATTTGATATCCACATCCCTCACTCTACATTGTGTTATTCCTTCCAAATGGCAATATTGCCATCATAATCATAAGAATTATTATAGTCTTGATCAGGTGTGCAATTACCTACAAAAGATTCCTTAAGGCACCAATACACTATGTAAATCTTTTAGCATGATTTGAAAGCTAGGGCAATACTTTTTATTTGTTATAGAAATAGAATGCTCGCAAGAAATGATGTTCTATTCTTGATAACTTTCACACTAAGAAAAGGCTTGTGTTGTGAAATTGGAAATGGTAGGCACCGGGATTCGAACCAGTTGGGTTTGTTTAAAAGGATTACGCGTCATCATCCTATCATCTTTCATTCTTAACACATGCTTATGTCAGCAGGCAAACCACTGTTAATCCTAGATTAACCGTGGTTTGCCTGCTGCTACTATTGATATTCAATCCCGATCTCAATGTCAACCACACCATGTCCAGATTCCTCAGCTCTGCTTCGAAGGAGCGGAACACAGTATGAGAGGGTACATAGCGTACCGACATATAATATATACGTTATTCAGATTTGAATTGGATCGGAATCGCGATTAAAATGCAAAATAAGGCCCCAGATATGAAAATATTCGCAATTTATCATAAAACAGTCCTCACGACACTTTTCATTTATCTGTGGCAGAAGCTGATATGATATCAGGCAGATGTGTAAGATCTAACGCTAGGGTGGTTTTGAATAGGAAAATAGGTGTTAAAAATAGCGCTTTCTCAAATTAGACTGTATGCAATGCTATGTATGTAATGTGGGCTCTAACAACCCTTTCAGTGTCGCGATCATAAACAAGGGAATAAAAGATGACGCTCAGAAATCCCAGTGCGAAAGTGCTCTATGTCAAAAAAAATCAATTTATAAAAAAAAAAAAAATTAAATTAAAAAAAAAAATTTTTTTTGTGTACCTAATGTTTGTGATTTTAATGATTTTTACTGATTAACAAAAATTAAAATATTTTTTTTGTCAGTGACCTATGGATTCGGAGGAACACAAATCTTCTGCATTCTCTAATGTTTCACTATGGCAAGTGGCGGCTTTGACGCCACTCAAGACCAAAAAATGGAAAGGGTCGGCGTTTTGTGTCGAGACGAAATGTAAACTGTTTGATGCGTGTGTGTTGCCCATTCTCCTGTATGGGTGTGAGTCCTGGCAACTGACTAATGCCCAGATACAGAAAGTCTCCGCTTTCGAAATGAAGTGCCTCTGGAGAATTTTGGGTGTAAGACGGTACCACCGCACCCAGCGTAAGCCCACCACTTCTACCATTATGGAGAGGAGGTAGACTTGGCTGGGATATGTGTTAAGGATGCCGAATAACAGTTGGCCGAGGCGAGCGCTGTTCTTCCTCCCAACAAGGTCCCGAAAACGAGGTATTGTGTTCCTTTGATGTAGAGTAGAGAGAAAATTTCGATTCGAACAACTCGATCGTTCGATGTTAGCGCTTATAAGTGAACAATTGTATAGTGGAAATAAAATACGCACTGAACGCCAAAAACTTCATTTTGAGATAATCTAATAAAACTGATTTTTCCCCCATACAGACATAGTACTATGATGATTTTTGGATCTGTTTTTTACGCCTTTAGATCATCGATATGGACTTAGTGCAATATTTAGACTATTGACAATGATTCATAGAACATTTCGTCATACTCAACTCATTTTTTTTTTCATTTTTGGTGTTTAGTGCGTATTTTATTTCCACTACCTATACAATTAGTTTTCGGTAGAACTTGTTCTAACCTCACTATATATAAGAATATAAAAAAAAAAATCAGGAATATTTTGTAGATGGGTCTTGTGTTTAACTTTAGAAATAAAGGTACAGCCTTTTCGCATTGTGACAACCAATTTTTCTACGACTAGATGTATGTATTACGACCGCCATAGATCAATGCAATGGTGACAGGCTTCATAAAAAACATAGTAGCTACTGTCATTTCTTTTCTCATTAGTGGAGCTGATGTCAAAGACAATGGTGACGAGTGTAAAATGTATAACCAGAATAAGGGTAGTTTTGTTTCTTGTATCATAAGGTCGAATTTTTTTGTAAAAAAAAATGCAACGTCCTTTAAAGGGAACGCAGAGAAAATGGACAAATTTCCAATGCTTAACACTTCTCATGGAACTGCTACTATTTCTTTTACTTTTGACATTTTCAGTACATACATACTCCAATGAGCTTGTATTATTTTTAACATACCTAAGCCATCTCAGTTGGTATATCATCTGTATATTATGTAATACGTGAAGGAAAAAACTTTGTGACCATTTTTGCGAAAATTACGCGGACGGAGGAGTATGAAATTTCGCAGTTTTAATCATTTTTTTAATAGTTTATATAGAGAAGGGGTGGCTAATGCTAATATTTTTAAAAATTATGAATAAAAATAGAAATCGTTAAAAAAACATTACAAATACTAACTACTGTTATGTTATAGGTACTAACATGCAATTCGATACATTTGTCATTGAGACAGATGCATATTGTAGGTAGGTATTATTTTATTTATCTGTGGTCAAATTGAGAATAGATATCTATTAAAAACTTTGTACATCAACATTTCAAATTTGACGTATCCAATAGTATTCATGTCACTTTTTGAAACGAATTTGTGAAATAAGCTTAAGATAAAGTTTCCATATAAAAAGAGTAATGTTAAAACTTATAATTTAAAATAGTTATGGTCCCATTTTGGCCACAAGTTCCTAATAAATAAATTTACAGTCTTTATACATTTGCGGAAAAGCTTGTATATGCGGCAGACCGTATTCTCTGAGGCAATTTCTTCCAGTCAACTGTTCCCGTCTAATCTGGGACAGGCCAACAGAAGTAGGTAAGAAATGTGAAAAACAAAAAAAAAAATTGACACAACCGGGAATCGAACTCGGGACCTCTTGATAGATAGTCTAGGCTTCCGAGTTCAGTGGTTTTACCGTAGAAAAGACTGTTTTGCTTTTCAACTACAATAATTTTAAACTTTATGAATATACGAGAAAAATGAAGTAGGTAGATATTATCACCGAGACATGATGATAATTGTAAAATAACCGATGCTTTAAATCATCCACTCACAGCGGTGTGAAAATTTTACGGTAATATGCCTTCACTTCATGACGATAATAATTATCTACCCCAAAAGGGATGTTTTATGAATACATCTAGAGATAATGCTTATGAACCGCGCTATGGAATTATAACACGTACACTTACTGAAAGAAATTATCGGGCCACTCGTTCATTTTCTGTAAATCAGACGGGCAATACATACTTAAATTTTGCCTTTATAAATTCTAGAAAGAAACAATAAGACCTTACAATGAAAAACAAATTCAAATTTAGAACAATAACTAATAATAATTAAACAAAAATAAATTAAAATCAACAAAAACTTTGTCAGTTCTACGTGAGTATATTTGGTTAAAACGTTTTCGGACAACCGTCCATCTTCAGTAACCTTAACAATACCAAACTATAAACTATAAGACAGGATAATATATGCATTTTGAAAGGACGGGTAGGGGGTGAAAGTTAGGTGTTGTTTGGAATGGTAGAGGGTGTTATTATAGTAACAATTTCAGGAGAGGGGAGGTGACTGGAGGGATTTGGATATTTAGGATATTATTTTTACAATTATTATTAATATGAATAGTTTCTAATATATCTAATTTGTATCCTTTATCATTTTTGTTCAGAACCTTAAAACTATCTAAACTAAATTTATGTCCAGTGATTCTGCTGTGGTCCGCCATATCAGAATTAATCGAAAAGTTTTTTACTGCTTTAACATGTTCTTCTGCTCTTGTTTTTATTTTCCTCCCAGATTGTCCAATATATATAGCATCGCAGTCGTCACATTTAATTTTATATACACCACTATTATCTAATTTGTCTATCACTGATTTATTGTTAAAAATGAATTTTCTTATGTTATTGTTTGTATAATATGCTGGTTTAAACTGAATATTTTTGCACTTATTAATTAATGATGTGGATGATCTGTTTATGTATAATATTCTTCTCCATGACTTATCTTCTATTTCCTTTGGTTGTTTTTTAAATAGGTATTTGTAGATTTTCTGCTGTTTTATTTTTTTGTTGATAATTCCTAGTACTGATTTGTCTTCATATCCGTTATTGTTTGCTATCTTTTTAATAACCCGTATTTCTTTTTCATAATTTATTTTTGTGAGCGGTATCGATAATAACCTATGAGCCATAGAGTGGAAAGCCGCCATCTTATGTGGTGTGGGGTGATGTGAATCAGCCGGAATTATATTGTCTGAATATGTATTCTTTCTGAATATTTCAAACTCAAAATTGTTGTTTACTATTTTAACTGTTATGTCTAGGAAGTTAATAGAGTGATCCTCGCCTATTTCGTAAGTAAATTTGATTTTTTCGTGTTGTGAATTGAATAGTTGAAGTAGCATATTTAACTGTCGTTTTGTTCCTTGGAACATGAAAAAGATGTCATCAACATATCTCTGATAGAAAGATATCTTTTTAATCAATGGGTTTGTTGATTCTAATATTTTATTTTCAAAATTATCCATAAATATGTCTGCCAAAATAGGTGACAATGGATTTCCCATAGGTAGACCATCTGTTTGCTCGTAGTATTTATTTTGGAAGCAAAAATAATTTTGGTTTATGCACGTGTTTACTAGTTCTAGAATATCATCCTTTTGGGCATTGTTATCACATTGTAAATTTAAAATTGTTTTTAAACACTCAATTGCTTCTTGGACTGGAACATTGGTAAATAAGCTTTTAACGTCGAACGACACTAATAAACTATTATCTGGAGGTGTTAAATATTTAATATTATCACAAAACTCAATGGAATTTTTCACACCGTATTTAGGTCTAAATGCAGTTGCTTGTATTATTAAGTTGTTTACATATTTTGCGAGTAGGTATGAAGGGGCGTTAATATATGATACGACGGGTCTCATTGGACTATTTTGTTTATGGATTTTGGACAAGCCATAAAGCTGTGGAGACTTGGGGTTCATTGTTATCAGTTTCCTTGTTACCGCCGGGTCTATTGTTTTTAGTTTTTTGATAGATTCTTTTGTTTTCTTCTGATATTTATCTGTAGGGTTTGTTATCAGTGGTTTGAATGTTGTGAGGTCCGATATTAGTTCATTCATTTTCTTCAAATAATCTTCTTTGTACAATAACACTATTGAATTACCTTTGTCAGCTTTAGTACAAACGATATTTTTATTCACTAAAAACTCTTGAAATTCTCTTATTGTTTTTTGTTCACTATGATTATTTTTTAATTTATTTTTAGATGTAGAAAATACACTTTTAAATGATTCACTGTTTAACTTATATTTATTCGCGTCATCCAGAGCAATGTCCAGGTCTATAACTAAATCTCTATAACTATTTTTATTTAAAGCTGGATTAATATTGTATTTCGGTCCTTTATCTAACAACGTTAAAAACTTTTGGTCTAGGATTTCGTTTGTACAATTTACTACACGGTCATGAAATTTTATTTCTGCGTTATCACTATTTAGGGTTTCAATCGATAAATCAGGGTTATTTTTTGATGCTAGTAGATTACTTAATTTTTTGTCTAAAACTTTTTTCTTTTCACTAGCTTTTGCACTGACCGTCTGGTAGATTTTATCTTCTATCAGGTCCCATTCTACACTATGTAATTCCGCTGAGAGTCGAGTATGTAAAAACATAATATATTGTTTCAGATGATTTTGTAAACTGAAAGCACGTTTAACTTCACTTTTAATCCATTTAATTTGACCAGCTTCGATAGCTTTAAGTGCCGACGGTGAGCTATTTTTGCATTTGATTAAACAATAATTAGGAAACACTTTTTTCTTTAAACACTTTTGATTGAAATATATCTGCAGAGAGAGCATCCTGTCTTTTAGTCTATATTTTAATAGGCTTCTCACTTTTTTAGCCTTACAGGCGAATAACAAATCTTCAAATTTTTTGTCGCGAGCAACTTTGTAGAACATTTTAAAATAAACAAAAATAAATTAAAATCAACAAAAACTTTGTCAGTTCTACGTGAGTATATTTGGTTAAAACGTTTTCGGACAACCGTCCATCTTCAGTAACCTTAACAATACCAAACTATAAACTATAAGACAGGATAATATATGCATTTTGAAAGGACGGGTAGGGGGTGAAAGTTAGGTGTTGTTTGGAATGGTAGAGGGTGTTATTATAGTAACAATTTCAGGAGAGGGGAGGTGACTGGAGGGATTTGGATATTTAGGATATTATTTTTACAATTATTATTAATATGAATAGTTTCTAATATATCTAACTAGCTAGTTACCCGTGGCTTCGCTCACGTGTTACTGTATTTGCTTTCTCTTCCTAAACAATGCAGAATTAATTATATTCGCATCAAAATTAATAATAATAAGAAACATCATCAACATTTCTTTTTTTAAATATATATTCTAAAATTTCCATTAAATTACTATATTTTTATTTATTTTTGTCGTTATTAATCTGTATTTAAAAAATATGTGCTTCTTATACAAATAGAATCAGCCCGCGAACTTAAAAATTTCGCTAACTTGACTGACATTGTTCTATGAGAATCCCAAAAAATAACTCGAATAACTTTTATTCCATCAAATGACGTTATTTGAAATCAATTTTTATATTGCTGGATATGAATAAAAAAATATTCAGGTCTCGAAAAGCAATGAAATTAGTGATCTTTAAAACACTTATTTCTATCTGTTTTGGGCATTTTTCAAGCTACAGACGTTTTTTTTAACATTTCAATTTATATCTTTCACGTTGATTTGTTGTTGTTTGTCTGGTCGTAGGTTCGAAATTTAGTTCATAAATATCTTATCCTGAGCAAACACGACATAAAAAGAATAAACGATATCGGTCCAGCCGTTCAGGTCGAAATAAATAACGTTAAACGTGAAAACTGTTAACGTTCCGAACGTTAACGTTTACCAAATTGAAAATGGTTTCCAAACAAAAAAAAATGCGTTTCGTCTTCAATATAATAGCAGCGTCGTAATACTTCCAAAGATTTTGAGGTAACGTTTAACGTTAATTTTGAATAACTGACAGAATTATTTTTTTGACTCGGAATTTGGAACAGCATTGTTTAACGCACGTTGAACAACAGTTTTTACGTTATCTCTATGGAAATAACAACAAATTGTTAACGTTGGAGCTGTCGTTAATATTTCGACTTGGCCTCCAGGCGTGATGCGATGACCACGTAAAGTAGGTCTCCATTTTTATAATAACGTAATATTCTCCCTTTTAAGCCCCCCCGCTCACCGCAAGCCAGCCCGGAGGAAACTAAACCGCAGCAAACCCGATCCGCACAAAGCCAAACCCTAGCCCGATTGCCAAAAAGCCAGCCGCACACAAATCAAGCCCGTGGCGGTTCCCCCCAAACCACCCCATAATACGGGAGGCCTTGGACCCACTCAGGAGAATAGGTTAGGCATAAAGAACTCTCCATTGCGCTCGAAGTCGTCCGAGGCTCATTGTACCTTTTCTAACCGGTTGAGTTTTAAGGAAGTGAGGTGGTCAACCTCAGTATTCTAATGGTATAAGTAATTGGCGTTCGACTATAAACGAATTTTCGACAATGTAGAGTAGGAAGAAAATTAACTGTCCACTGTTTATATTTTTTATTAGATGAAACGGATATCGGCAACTATCCGATATCCGGTCTGTCCGGCGGCGTAAATAATATCCTGCCGGATACCGAATAGTAAAAAGAGACATGTTTGGATAACTCATTGATTTGTTTATTAAAGTATCACTTAAGAAATACACCTTATAATCACAAAATAAATTCTACAACTTAGAAAATTGATTATCAAGCATAAGGTAATTATGGAGAGTAATTCTATATAATATTTCGTTATATAGACTATTAGACTATATAGAGGAAAACAGCAGCTTTGCTGGTCTTCGTAAGTAAGGGAAGTTTAATAAAACAACGTTTCGTCATATATCATCCTGGCTGAAGATGCAGATAGTTTCCGCGATTTTTGGAACAATAACGTTCCGGCAACGGAGTCAGTCCAATTTGTTTATACCGCCTACGTAAGCATAATTCATGCGTTGTACCCATGGTAATTTACGCACTGGCCGGGCTCTAGTAAGGACTTCTTTAGCATTCTACGAATTTTATAAATTTTTGAAAATAAAAACACCGATATTTTAAGGGGAGCGCTTTTCTTCCTCCCGCAAGGGTTCCGAAGATAAAGAAGATCTTCTCATACCGAGAGAGTCTTCCTCGTGTTCTGCTCCTTCGAAGCAGAGCTGAGGGATCTGGAAATGGTGTGTGAGGAGGTCATAATATCCGGCTAACTGCTATCCCTTTCGTCTCTATTTTTTATACGTTCCAGTGGAGAGTTTTTTTTTTTTTTTGTTGAGGCCTTCCACCCGATATCGAGTGATTTTGGACGATGGACAGTTAATTTTTTCGCACTATACAGTGACGAAATGATATGGTCATTGACTTGCCAGTGTTTTCAAAACAATTATTTACGATCTATCCTAAAATGATGTGAGGATTTTGTAAATAATTTTAAAATTTAATATTTTGCACTTTTACTACATTTGATATAAAATAATTTACCTATTGACTTCATAATACTATTTACCTTTTTTCAACATAATATTATATCAACTTGCTATTCATGGTTTACGCAATAAATTCAAAGCAAGATTACTCACATAGTTTTTTTTTTGCTAGTGTTTTTATGAAATGGCTTCAAATATTTTGACAGATCAAGACATAAAGAATTGCAATACAATCCAGATTCTTTTCGTGAACTTACCGTAAATTATTTTAGTAGAGATAATAAATTACTAAAATAGGTAGGTACCTACATAATGATTTTAATGTCGATCGTAAAAAAAAAACAATTCAGAATCGCTGTACAGGATGCATGGTACGAAAAATATATTGAAGTAGGTAGGTACGTAAAGTGTTTGTCTGAATTCACGGAAAGTGTATTATTTATCTCTTATATAAAAATGGAACGCTAATTTGCGCGGTCATCGTATGGGTAAGAACACGTTGAAAGCCGATTACGATCCGCACCGACCAGCTCAAAGATTGTTGTCTATGGTTTCCATGGATTTAAATGGGCATCTCGGGAAGCGGGTTCCTGCTTTTTCTGTGGGTTTACCCATTCAAATGCATAGTAACATTCTTTGCGCCGGTTGGCGCTAGTCAGAATCGGCATTATACGTGTTTCTTACCCTATGAGAACAGCTGAACTTATATCGCCCATTTTTTTGTCGTGTTTGCTTTTGTCTGAAGGGTCTTATGAAAGAAAAAAGTTGCACGGAATAAAAATAAAACTTCCATATTATTATTAGATTTTTTCTAATTTTGAAATTAAATCAGGCGTTTGACAGGAATCAGTTGTTTGATGAATGATACGATTCACGGAATGCTGATAGTAAATAATATAATGATATGTTTTATAACAGATGCAGCGGTTACAGTAGTTAAAAAGGTAATAATGAATGTATCATTATACTAATTCAAATTCAATAATATAAGGACCACGTCGTCGTCTGTGTTAAATAACTTTAAACTGAAATCAACTTAAAGTTATACATAAAATCTCGAACATATTATTTATATTCCAAGGCGGGACGAAGTTTGACGGGTCGGCTAGTTCAAAACTATATTATTATTATTATAGATTACGCAATAGTTTCGTCACGTGTATTGGAGAAAGTAGGTTGGGTTGGGTATACCTACCTACGTATATATTCATACGCGCTGCACCGGACCAGCTCGCGGTGTATGTATGTTTATTGTATGAAACGATGTCGTCAATAAATTAAATTTTTACAAAAATTGTTAAGAAAAGTTTGAGATGTACTGCTATAATGTATGTATTTTTTATAGAAAAATAAATTATCTAGTTGTAGCGTTTCGGCGTTTTTCGATATTTTTATAAAATTCTGAAATATAGGCACTGAAACTCGTAAATTTGTCATAAAAAAAATATTTTTCTTTATAAAAAAAGTTTGAGAAATCTTGGAACTTCTTCATTAAATTATATTTTAGATATTGTATTTTTCTATATACATACACAATTTTAGGGTTCTAGATTTCATGGTTTTCGAGATATATGGAAAAATTAAATAAAAATTCAAAGGTTGATAACCCCTGACTAAAAAAGAAATTCAAAATTCTGAGTATACAAATTTTGTATGCTTAAAGTATACAATAGTTTCTGAAATTTTAGGATCTGTGCATTAAGCAAATCAAAAGTTATAAAGAGGGGACGGATACACACACATACACGTTGGAAAAGTGCCCCTCACCCCCTACCCTCTAATTAATGATATCTTTTGAAAACGAAATAGTATAATTTGACTCTTTCTGAAGAAATCATTTTTTTGAAATTTCGATAAAACCAGTTTTAAACTTTTTAGAAGGCACTTAAAAATCATCCCTTTTTATATGTGCCCTTTTTCGTCCCTTTTAGTTAAATTATGGAAAAATTGCCAAATACGCTAACACTCATTTCTATAGAAAAATTCATATGCCAAATCTCAAGTTCGTACCATGTCTAGTTTCCGAGATATTCGCATACTTTGAAAAACATTCAACCCTTATTTTCACCCCCTTAGGGGTGGAATTTCCAAAAATCCTTTCTTAGTGGAAGGTTTTGTATTGAGACCTACCTGATTTCCAAATTTCACTTCTCTACAATTAGCCGTTTGGGCTGTGCGTTGATGAGTCAGTCAGTCAGTCAATCAGTCAGTCAATCAGTCAGTCAGTCAGGCACTTTCCTTTATTATTATAGATTTGTATCCTTTATCATTTTTGTTCAGAACCTTAAAACTATCTAAACTAAATTTATGTCCAGTGATTCTGCTGTGGTCCGCCATATCAGAATTAATCGAAAAGTTTTTTACTGCTTTAACATGTTCTTCTGCTCTTGTTTTTATTTTCCTCCCAGATTGTCCAATATATATAGCATCGCAGTCGTCACATTTAATTTTATATACACCACTATTATCTAATTTGTCTATCACTGATTTATTGTTAAAAATGAATTTTCTTATGTTATTGTTTGTATAATATGCTGGTTTAAACTGAATATTTTTGCACTTATTAATTAATGATGTGGATGATCTGTTTATGTATAATATTCTTCTCCATGACTTATCTTCTATTTCCTTTGGTTGTTTTTTAAATAGGTATTTGTAGATTTTCTGCTGTTTTATTTTTTTGTTGATAATTCCTAGTACTGATTTGTCTTCATATCCGTTATTGTTTGCTATCTTTTTAATAACCCGTATTTCTTTTTCATAATTTATTTTTGTGAGCGGTATCGATAATAACCTATGAGCCATAGAGTGGAAAGCCGCCATCTTATGTGGTGTGGGGTGATGTGAATCAGCCGGAATTATATTGTCTGAATATGTATTCTTTCTGAATATTTCAAACTCAAAATTGTTGTTTACTATTTTAACTGTTATGTCTAGGAAGTTAATAGAGTGATCCTCGCCTATTTCGTAAGTAAATTTGATTTTTTCGTGTTGTGAATTGAATAGTTGAAGTAGCATATTTAACTGTCGTTTTGTTCCTTGGAACATGAAAAAGATGTCATCAACATATCTCTGATAGAAAGATATCTTTTTAATCAATGGGTTTGTTGATTCTAATATTTTATTTTCAAAATTATCCATAAATATGTCTGCCAAAATAGGTGACAATGGATTTCCCATAGGTAGACCATCTGTTTGCTCGTAGTATTTATTTTGGAAGCAAAAATAATTTTGGTTTATGCACGTGTTTACTAGTTCTAGAATATCATCCTTTTGGGCATTGTTATCACATTGTAAATTTAAAATTGTTTTTAAACACTCAATTGCTTCTTGGACTGGAACATTGGTAAATAAGCTTTTAACGTCGAACGACACTAATAAACTATTATCTGGAGGTGTTAAATATTTAATATTATCACAAAACTCAATGGAATTTTTCACACCGTATTTAGGTCTAAATGCAGTTGCTTGTATTATTAAGTTGTTTACATATTTTGCGAGTAGGTATGAAGGGGCGTTAATATATGATACGACGGGTCTCATTGGACTATTTTGTTTATGGATTTTGGACAAGCCATAAAGCTGTGGAGACTTGGGGTTCATTGTTATCAGTTTCCTTGTTACCGCCGGGTCTATTGTTTTTAGTTTTTTGATAGATTCTTTTGTTTTCTTCTGATATTTATCTGTAGGGTTTGTTATCAGTGGTTTGAATGTTGTGAGGTCCGATATTAGTTCATTCATTTTCTTCAAATAATCTTCTTTGTACAATAACACTATTGAATTACCTTTGTCAGCTTTAGTACAAACGATATTTTTATTCACTAAAAACTCTTGAAATTCTCTTATTGTTTTTTGTTCACTATGATTATTTTTTAATTTATTTTTAGATGTAGAAAATACACTTTTAAATGATTCACTGTTTAACTTATATTTATTCGCGTCATCCAGAGCAATGTCCAGGTCTATAACTAAATCTCTATAACTATTTTTATTTAAAGCTGGATTAATATTGTATTTCGGTCCTTTATCTAACAACGTTAAAAACTTTTGGTCTAGGATTTCGTTTGTACAATTTACTACACGGTCATGAAATTTTATTTCTGCGTTATCACTATTTAGGGTTTCAATCGATAAATCAGGGTTATTTTTTGATGCTAGTAGATTACTTAATTTTTTGTCTAAAACTTTTTTCTTTTCACTAGCTTTTGCACTGACCGTCTGGTAGATTTTATCTTCTATCAGGTCCCATTCTACACTATGTAATTCCGCTGAGAGTCGAGTATGTAAAAACATAATATATTGTTTCAGATGATTTTGTAAACTGAAAGCACGTTTAACTTCACTTTTAATCCATTTAATTTGACCAGCTTCGATAGCTTTAAGTGCCGACGGTGAGCTATTTTTGCATTTGATTAAACAATAATTAGGAAACACTTTTTTCTTTAAACACTTTTGATTGAAATATATCTGCAGAGAGAGCATCCTGTCTTTTAGTCTATATTTTAATAGGCTTCTCACTTTTTTAGCCTTACAGGCGAATAACAAATCTTCAAATTTTTTGTCGCGAGCAACTTTGTAGAACATTTTAAAATAAACAAAAATAAATTAAAATCAACAAAAACTTTGTCAGTTCTACGTGAGTATATTTGGTTAAAACGTTTTCGGACAACCGTCCATCTTCAGTAACCTTAACAATACCAAACTATAAACTATAAGACAGGATAATATATGCATTTTGAAAGGACGGGCAGGGGGTGAAAGTTAGGTGTTGTTTGGAATGGTAGAGGGTGTTATTATAGTAACAATTTCAGGAGAGGGGAGGTGACTGGAGGGATTTGGATATTTAGGATATTATTTTTACAATTATTATTAATATGAATAGTTTCTAATATATCTAATTTGTATCCTTTATCATTTTTGTTCAGAACCTTAAAACTATCTAAACTAAATTTATGTCCAGTGATTCTGCTGTGGTCCGCCATATCAGAATTAATCGAAAAGTTTTTTACTGCTTTAACATGTTCTTCTGCTCTTGTTTTTATTTTCCTCCCAGATTGTCCAATATATATAGCATCGCAGTCGTCACATTTAATTTTATATACACCACTATTATCTAATTTGTCTATCACTGATTTATTGTTAAAAATGAATTTTCTTATGTTATTGTTTGTATAATATGCTGGTTTAAACTGAATATTTTTGCACTTATTAATTAATGATGTGGATGATCTGTTTATGTATAATATTCTTCTCCATGACTTATCTTCTATTTCCTTTGGTTGTTTTTTAAATAGGTATTTGTAGATTTTCTGCTGTTTTATTTTTTTGTTGATAATTCCTAGTACTGATTTGTCTTCATATCCGTTATTGTTTGCTATCTTTTTAATAACCCGTATTTCTTTTTCATAATTTATTTTTGTGAGCGGTATCGATAATAACCTATGAGCCATAGAGTGGAAAGCCGCCATCTTATGTGGTGTGGGGTGATGTGAATCAGCCGGAATTATATTGTCTGAATATGTATTCTTTCTGAATATTTCAAACTCAAAATTGTTGTTTACTATTTTAACTGTTATGTCTAGGAAGTTAATAGAGTGATCCTCGCCTATTTCGTAAGTAAATTTGATTTTTTCGTGTTGTGAATTGAATAGTTGAAGTAGCATATTTAACTGTCGTTTTGTTCCTTGGAACATGAAAAAGATGTCATCAACATATCTCTGATAGAAAGATATCTTTTTAATCAATGGGTTTGTTGATTCTAATATTTTATTTTCAAAATTATCCATAAATATGTCTGCCAAAATAGGTGACAATGGATTTCCCATAGGTAGACCATCTGTTTGCTCGTAGTATTTATTTTGGAAGCAAAAATAATTTTGGTTTATGCACGTGTTTACTAGTTCTAGAATATCATCCTTTTGGGCATTGTTATCACATTGTAAATTTAAAATTGTTTTTAAACACTCAATTGCTTCTTGGACTGGAACATTGGTAAATAAGCTTTTAACGTCGAACGACACTAATAAACTATTATCTGGAGGTGTTAAATATTTAATATTATCACAAAACTCAATGGAATTTTTCACACCGTATTTAGGTCTAAATGCAGTTGCTTGTCTCTATTAACTTCCTAGACATAACAGTTAAAATAGTAAACAACAATTTTGAGTTTGAAATATTCAGAAAGAATACATATTCAGACAATATAATTCCGGCTGATTCACATCACCCCACACCACATAAGATGGCGGCTTTCCACTCTATGGCTCATAGGTTATTATCGATACCGCTCACAAAAATAAATTATGAAAAAGAAATACGGGTTATTAAAAAGATAGCAAACAATAACGGATATGAAGACAAATCAGTACTAGGAATTATCAACAAAAAAATAAAACAGCAGAAAATCTACAAATACCTATTTAAAAAACAACCAAAGGAAATAGAAGATAAGTCATGGAGAAGAATATTATACATAAACAGATCATCCACATCATTAATTAATAAGTGCAAAAATATTCAGTTTAAACCAGCATATTATACAAACAATAACATAAGAAAATTCATTTTTAACAATAAATCAGTGATAGACAAATTAGATAATAGTGGTGTATATAAAATTAAATGTGACGACTGCGATGCTATATATATTGGACAATCTGGGAGGAAAATAAAAACAAGAGCAGAAGAACATGTTAAAGCAGTAAAAAACTTTTCGATTAATTCTGATATGGCGGACCACAGCAGAATCACTGGACATAAATTTAGTTTAGATAGTTTTAAGGTTCTGAACAAAAATGATAAAGGATACAAATTAGATATATTAGAAACTATTCATATTAATAATAATTGTAAAAATAATATCCTAAATATCCAAATCCCTCCAGTCACCTCCCCTCTCCTGAAATTGTTACTATAATAACACCCTCTACCATTCCAAACAACACCTAACTTTCACCCCCTGCCCGTCCTTTCAAAATGCATATATTATCCTGTCTTATAGTTTATAGTTTGGTATTGTTAAGGTTACTGAAGATGGACGGTTGTCCGAAAACGTTTTAACCAAATATACTCACGTAGAACTGACAAAGTTTTTGTTGATTTTAATTTATTTTTGTTTATTTTAAAATGTTCTACAAAGTTGCTCGCGACAAAAAATTTGAAGATTTGTTATTCGCCTGTAAGGCTAAAAAAGTGAGAAGCCTATTAAAATATAGACTAAAAGACAGGATGCTCTCTCTGCAGATATATTTCAATCAAAAGTGTTTAAAGAAAAAAGTGTTTCCTAATTATTGTTTAATCAAATGCAAAAATAGCTCACCGTCGGCACTTAAAGCTATCGAAGCTGGTCAAATTAAATGGATTAAAAGTGAAGTTAAACGTGCTTTCAGTTTACAAAATCATCTGAAACAATATATTATGTTTTTACATACTCGACTCTCAGCGGAATTACATAGTGTAGAATGGGACCTGATAGAAGATAAAATCTACCAGACGGTCAGTGCAAAAGCTAGTGAAAAGAAAAAAGTTTTAGACAAAAAATTAAGTAATCTACTAGCATCAAAAAATAACCCTGATTTATCGATTGAAACCCTAAATAGTGATAACGCAGAAATAAAATTTCATGACCGTGTAGTAAATTGTACAAACGAAATCCTAGACCAAAAGTTTTTAACGTTGTTAGATAAAGGACCGAAATACAATATTAATCCAGCTTTAAATAAAAATAGTTATAGAGATTTAGTTATAGACCTGGACATTGCTCTGGATGACGCGAATAAATATAAGTTAAACAGTGAATCATTTAAAAGTGTATTTTCTACATCTAAAAATAAATTAAAAAATAATCATAGTGAACAAAAAACAATAAGAGAATTTCAAGAGTTTTTAGTGAATAAAAATATCGTTTGTACTAAAGCTGACAAAGGTAATTCAATAGTGTTATTGTACAAAGAAGATTATTTGAAGAAAATGAATGAACTAATATCGGACCTCACAACATTCAAACCACTGATAACAAACCCTACAGATAAATATCAGAAGAAAACAAAAGAATCTATCAAAAAACTAAAAACAATAGACCCGGCGGTAACAAGGAAACTGATAACAATGAACCCCAAGTCTCCACAGCTTTATGGCTTGTCCAAAATCCATAAACAAAATAGTCCAATGAGACCCGTCGTATCATATATTAACGCCCCTTCATACCTACTCGCAAAATATGTAAACAACTTAATAATACAAGCAACTGCATTTAGACCTAAATACGGTGTGAAAAATTCCATTGAGTTTTGTGATAATATTAAATATTTAACACCTCCAGATAATAGTTTATTAGTGTCGTTCGACGTTAAAAGCTTATTTACCAATGTTCCAGTCCAAGAAGCAATTGAGTGTTTAAAAACAATTTTAAATTTACAATGTGATAACAATGCCCAAAAGGATGATATTCTAGAACTAGTAAACACGTGCATAAACCAAAATTATTTTTGCTTCCAAAATAAATACTACGAGCAAACAGATGGTCTACCTATGGGAAATCCATTGTCACCTATTTTGGCAGACATATTTATGGATAATTTTGAAAATAAAATATTAGAATCAACAAACCCATTGATTAAAAAGATATCTTTCTATCAGAGATATGTTGATGACATCTTTTTCATGTTCCAAGGAACAAAACGACAGTTAAATATGCTACTTCAACTATTCAATTCACAACACGAAAAAATCAAATTTACTTACGAAATAGGCGAGGATCACTCTATTAACTTCCTAGACATAACAGTTAAAATAGTAAACAACAATTTTGAGTTTGAAATATTCAGAAAGAATACATATTCAGACAATATAATTCCGGCTGATTCACATCACCCCACACCACATAAGATGGCGGCTTTCCACTCTATGGCTCATAGGTTATTATCGATACCGCTCACAAAAATAAATTATGAAAAAGAAATACGGGTTATTAAAAAGATAGCAAACAATAACGGATATGAAGACAAATCAGTACTAGGAATTATCAACAAAAAAATAAAACAGCAGAAAATCTACAAATACCTATTTAAAAAACAACCAAAGGAAATAGAAGATAAGTCATGGAGAAGAATATTATACATAAACAGATCATCCACATCATTAATTAATAAGTGCAAAAATATTCAGTTTAAACCAGCATATTATACAAACAATAACATAAGAAAATTCATTTTTAACAATAAATCAGTGATAGACAAATTAGATAATAGTGGTGTATATAAAATTAAATGTGACGACTGCGATGCTATATATATTGGACAATCTGGGAGGAAAATAAAAACAAGAGCAGAAGAACATGTTAAAGCAGTAAAAAACTTTTCGATTAATTCTGATATGGCGGACCACAGCAGAATCACTGGACATAAATTTAGTTTAGATAGTTTTAAGGTTCTGAACAAAAATGATAAAGGATACAAATTAGATATATTAGAAACTATTCATATTAATAATAATTGTAAAAATAATATCCTAAATATCCAAATCCCTCCAGTCACCTCCCCTCTCCTAAAATTGTTACTATAATAACACCCTCTACCATTCCAAACAACACCTAACTTTCACCCCCTACCCGTCCTTTCAAAATGCATATATTATCCTGTCTTATAGTTTATAGTTTGGTATTGTTAAGGTTACTGAAGATGGACGGTTGTCCGAAAACGTTTTAACCAAATATACTCACGTAGAACTGACAAAGTTTTTGTTGATTTTAATTTATTTTTGTTTAATTATTATTAGTTATTGTTCTAAATTTGAATTTGTTTTTCATTGTAAGGTCTTATTGTTTCTTTCTAGAATTTATAAAGGCAAAATTTAAGTATGTATTGCCCGTCTGATTTACAGAAAATGAACGAGTGGCCCGATAATTTCTTTCAGTAAGTGTACGTGTTATAATTCCATAGCGCGGTTCATAAGCATTATCTCTAGATGTATTCATAAAACATCCCTTTTGGGGTAGATAATTATTATCTTCATGAAGTGAAGGCATATTACCGTAAAATTTTCACACCGCTGTGAGTGGATGATTTAAAGCATCGGTTATTTTACAATTATCATCATGTCTCGGTGATAATATCTACCTACTTCATTTTTCTCGTATATTCATAAAGTTTAAAATTATTGTAGTTGAAAAGCAAAACAGTCTTTTCTACGGTAAAACCACTGAACTCGGAAGCCTAGACTATCTATCAAGAGGTCCCGAGTTCGATTCCCGGTTGTGTCAATTTTTTTTTTGTTTTTCACATTTCTTACCTACTTCTGTTGGCCTGTCCCAGATTAGACGGGAACAGTTGACTGGAAGAAATTGCCTCAGAGAATACGGTCTGCCGCATATACAAGCTTTTCCGCAAATGTATAAAGACTGTAAATTTATTTATTAGGAACTTGTGGCCAAAATGGGACCATAACTATTTTAAATTATAAGTTTTAACATTACTCTTTTTATATGGAAACTTTATCTTAAGCTTATTTCACAAATTCGTTTCAAAAAGTGACATGAATACTATTGGATACGTCAAATTTGAAATGTTGATGTACAAAGTTTTTAATAGATATCTATTCTCAATTTGACCACAGATAAATAAAATAATACCTACCTACAATATGCATCTGTCTCAATGACAAATGTATCGAATTGCATGTTAGTACCTATAACATAACAGTAGTTAGTATTTGTAATGTTTTTTTAACGATTTCTATTTTTATTCATAATTTTTAAAAATATTAGCATTAGCCACCCCTTCTCTATATAAACTATTAAAAAAATGATTAAAACTGCGAAATTTCATACTCCTCCGTCCGCGTAATTTTCGCAAAAATGGTCACAAAGTGTCAGTGTCCATATCAACGATCAAGACAATATTTATTTATTTATTTATTTATTTATTCTACGCAACTAAGTTGCTTTTACAGTACATATTATATTGAAACAAAAAAAATAAGTACAGTGTTACAGTAATAATATACTCTACTTCCAGCTCTGACTCGTTATTAATTTGGTTTAAATATACCCTTATGTATCATAGATTCTACGGCTCCGAATTTTGGATCATGGAAGACGGAAAAGTATTGAAGGATAAACATCAACAACTTTTCAGGATATTTGGTGCAAATACGCATAATAAAACGGGAAAATAAAATTTTGACCATGACAATGATCGCACTTAACTCTGTGGGATGTGGAAAGGAATGAGAATATAAGGAAGGAATGTGGAATGGAAGTAAGTGTTGTGACAAAGATGAATGTCCATACGTTAAGATGGTTAGGGTAAATGGGTTAATGCAAACAGAATGACAAAAGAAAATTTAAAAGGCTGAAAGGAAAGGTGCAAGCAGGCGTAGCCGACCGAGAATGACGTGGATTGATAACGTCAATAATTTTGTCCTCAAGGAAGGCCAGATCAGAAGTAAGAGAAATAGAAGAGGTTGTATGAGAAAGGTGTGTTGGTGAAAGAAGCAAAAGAAGTGTGTTTGGATAGAAAAAAGTGGAGGTCCGTTCTCTCTGCCTACAAAATACGGGACGCGGCGTAACGGTTAAAAAAAGACCACACTACGCCAGCCTAAAAAATCATAAAGACGTTCGTATGCCCATAATTACCAAAAAAAAAATGGAACAAATCTAGTTCTAGTAGAATCAAATAAAAATTTAAATTATAACAATGATTCCGCCAACAATATACCATCAGTTCGTTGATTTCTTGGATTCTCCTTATGGATCTGATAAAGGGTTCGTAGAGTGTAGTTTATGATCCTCTGAGCGAAATGTCGCAGACAATGGCGACACCAGCTCTAGTTACTGATGTAATAATTACCGACACATTCAAGTGTCTTTGTGTTCGCTCGACACATTTGCGATTTTGAAAATAATTACCCTGGCTCGGCACCATCTAAATCTTCAAAATAAAACTGGTTATTTGCGGGTGTGCATCACCAGAAAACAAAAGGTATTATGCGACCCCAGAAATAAAAGAATAAAATTTGAAATAAAATCACAACTGGCAGACACGTCTATAAGCAGGTACTTATTTCAAAATTTATAGTATGGTTTTTCGCAGCCGTACACATTTCCCTTCTTTCTCTACTGCTACAAACTGGTGGGCAGAGAACTGACCCTATACGTGGAAGACATCTAAACTCTTTCATTTTTCTCATAGCTAACATTCACTAAGCAAAGCTTGTTTTGTGAAATTAGGATTCGAACCCTCGATTGAAAGTTGGCGATTATCTTTCTAAAGAATCTATTCTTGTTCTGGAAGGCAGGCAGTAGTTAAAATCTTGTGATTCTTGTTCACTAGAATATTCAGAGCCAGAACATCTGCGCGTCAACTCATCCCAATTAGTCGCACTATTTTTCTTTGATTTGAAACTGCATTAAAAATGATTTGTCGTCTTATTAAGACACCATTCAGACCTCTACAATGCCTTAAGCAACTTTACGACAATTCGAGACCTTTTAGGGCTTTTTTGTCTGTCTATTGTATGCGGAACTTTCTCCGGTGTACCATCAACTCAAATGCTTCTAATCAGTTCATGGTAGGTACTTGATTTGAGCATCAAATAATATGCAGCTTAACCGTTCGTAGCAGTTAACCAAGAGTTTCAGATAAATATTATTGTGTACAGCACATCTCAAATACCACATATTGACTACAAAATAAAAAAAATTAATGATATCAAAAATTGTTACATAAATAATAACTTGCACTATTGACGATTTTGACACCAGGGACAAGAAGGCGAGGCAGGCCGAAATTAACAATCAAGCGGGCATTCACTGCGGGATTCTACAAGATCTGGACTAAGCTGGGATGAAGCTGTGCAACTGGCGCAAGATAGAGAGGCTTGGAGGAACTTCGTGGCATCCACCCACATGCTCCACACTGGGAGCGAAAGTGGATGAAGTAAGTAAGTGACGATTTATAATTAAGTTTAGCCGGCAGTCTTTTCTGCTTGAGACAAAAAAATGCTTGAAAAACTACGAGAAAAATAATTGCAAATCTACAATGATCGATTAAGTAGTATTGACGAAGAATCTTTTATCACAAGTCACCAAAACAAAAAAAAACACGAGTTTCGGAATTCTGGTAAAAAAAAACCTTTTCATTCTTCTTAAAAGAAATCCTATCTTTGAGTACTTTCTCGAAAATAGCTAAGGTGTAGGTTTTACAGAAGACGGGATCAAATATAAAAAAAAAACACCAAAAATAATACGTCGGTATAATAATAATAATATCACTTGTTTTCCATTTTCTATCATTTCTCCACGCTTCCTCCCGCGATCACCTACTTTTCAATTTCCTCTCCGATATCAATCTCCTTCCTCCTAATACAATAATATTCCTGGGACAAACCGTAACTGAGTGATATGGAACATTCTCCTCTTGCCACGGAAGCCCTCAAAGTTTGTTGGAAGTAAGGAATTCCTGGAAACTATTATGTTTCACGTTATGGAACTTGCCTTTGTGTTTTGCTTATACTCGTATGAAAAAATTATCCCAAACTTTTATCAAATTATGACAGTGAATCTGAGAGTAAGAACCTCCATTGACCAGGGTTCAAGGCCTTTTACAGTGCAATAATGCTCTCCAATTCGCTACTGTCAAATGTCTCCCTATAGGATTTTTTTAATTTGATAAATTGCCGTCGTGAGATCAAGGATAGAAGGTTATGAATTTCTATTTGAATTTGACGATTTTATTTGCGATAAAATTATAATTCTTATCCCAGCGATATTTATTTATTTATTTATAAACCAACGGCAAATTGCCTTTAAAAAATGGATATAGTCATATCCTGGGGCCAGTCATGACAGCAGTCGCAGTCTTTTAATTTTGTTGCTCTCTTGTTCTCAACAATTTCCAACTTTTATCTCTATATTTCATTACTTATAGAATATCTTCTTGTATACATGAGAATTTTCGACATGTTAAACATGTTGAGATTTCTCATGATTGATACATGATTTCATTTCATCCACGAGAATAGCCTGGTAAAATATAAAAAAAAAAACACAGGATAGACAATTTTGGGAAATGAAATAACCCACCCTCTGTAGCTAGTGCTTTAAGGTGCCAAACTTCCTTTTGCCAACACTTTCCCTTCAAGTAAGCAGAATCATAGATAAAAAAAAACGGACAAAAGTTTGAGAACAATAAAACAGTATAAATTTTTATTTATTTCACACTCGGAATCTTCGTTCAGCGGTTGAGGCGGTTCACAACATCGGTGTGAAGAGAATATTAGAAGAAGAAAAAAAAAGAAAACATAAAACTAATTTCCCTGATAAATGACTGTGTATTAAGAAGCACCCAGCCTCCCCTATACGGGAACTTCCAAAGGGTAGAATGTCATTTCCATCCCAAGTAGGTAGGCACTACACCCAGATACGACCCCTCAATATTTTTCTATCTTCACAAACATCCCGGTAATCTACCTACTTCGGTTTACGACGATCCGCTTGATCGACTTTATAGGAGAATTTGAGAACTTCGACATTACAGGCATCTTTAATATTATTTTTGTTAAGGTTTTTTTCACTTCAAATTGTCAAAGCTGACAGACTTTAAATAAAAAATGGATTTTGTACGTATTTAACAAATAAATTAACCTATTTTTTGTTTCTCAAATAGTAGTGCCTAATCGATTATATTTCATTTATTGTGTTAGGTATTATTATAATGAGAAGGTGAAATTGTAAACGGGCATTTGATCGAAATAATTATTGACCAAGTGTATTTTATCGTATCAAATGTCAAAGGTTCGTTTAAACTATTATAATACTTCGTTATACCTTGAGTTTATTTAGACATTGTCCTGTAGTCCTTAGTTATATAATATTGATTTCAAATTTGTTTTTCATACAAATAAATATACGTTTAAAATAATACTATGTTTGAATGTTAAAAAAATATATTCAAAAGATCGAATGAATTCCATAAAAAATCTGCGTACCAATATTTTTAATATCAATGGTTGTCAGGTAAAAAATAATTTTGTTGTAAGTTATAGAATTTTTCATAGATGGCGTTGGCGTCGAAGGAAATCTCTTCGATACTAAATTTAATATTATATTTTATATTATTTTTTATGTTGTACTGTTATCCGGAGCTGAGAAAAATCCAAAAAATCAAACATTGGAAGAATCTGTTCAGCCGATCTCGAGTTATATGTGTTCGCATTGTATATTGTAATATATTATGTAACTTTATGAAAATAAAGCTGGTTTAGTCAAAGATGAATTTTGTTTAGGAAATTCGTTAAGCGTTCGATATCGGAGTGAATCCTCTATGATTTTTTAAAACTCATGTATCTTTCGTTGTCCTGAGGTTCTAACTATGAATTAGTTAGAATTTGCATAACGATAATTAAATAAGGTACCTGTCAACCAATGTAATTACCACCGATCCATATATTTTGTATCCGCATTCTGTCAATCGCGATAAATAAATTAGGTACCTTTCAACCAATGTAATTACCACCGATCCATATATTTTGTATCCGCATTCTGTCAATCGCGATAAATAAATTAGGTACCTTTCAACCAATGTAATTACCACCGATCCATATATTTTGTATCCGCATTCTGTCAATCGCATCAATTATCAAGCAACTAAATTTCTGTCAAACGACAATTTAGTTTCAAAATTAGAATTAAATTATTCCTAATACATATGAATTAAGGCTATCCTCTTTTTAAGTATTCTTATATTTTCTATCGTTCCAGCGAAACTTTCTCACTTTTTTTAATGTTCGTTTAAGAAATCAGAATATTTCAAATTTCGAATTCATGAACTCGAGTTATGTAAAAAAATACGTGACATTCGAAAAGTCATATTCAACTGCATTCATGATGCAAGATTTGTTTGTTTTTCTCATTTATCATTGTCAAAATGCACCCCATTCCAACCCTCACTTTGAAAAAGTTTTGTGGTTTGCAATGTAGCTATACGAATAAATCCAAGCAAGGTTATTCCAATACTGAAATAAACATGTTATCATAAAATAGTTCCCGTTTTAAATATAAGGTATCTTGATGTTTAGACAAGAAGAAGTATATTCTCCTCAACAACATGCGGTAGTTCCTGTTATTGAAACACTGGAGATGCTATGTTTTAAATATCTCAAGGTAAGAACTGTGAACCGGTAAGAGCCAATCGAAATGTGGATTATCTGCACGCCATTGAGAGATATGGTCAGTTATACAAATGTGTTGCAGAGATCAAGTACGAACTACTGCACCTAGTTGACAAAAAGGGTCAAGAGGCGTGGGCAGGAGACAAATTTTCTAGCTCCGTAATGTAATATGAGGGATTGGACAGGAATAAGAACAGTCGGAGCGCTTTTTTTAGCTGCTCAAAACATGGACAAGTACTCTTGAGTGATTGGTTGAATTGAAACTACTAAAGGTTATGTTTTACTAAGCACTACTCAACATAAAGCGCGCAAGATTCAACGACATTATAATTAAAAATACCACAAGTATTGCTTGTTCTTCAGTTCATTCTAGAGAACTATTTGGATTATCTTTTGCCACACCGGCTTATTTAGCTATACTATTATGAATTTCCCATTGTTATCAGGGGAGTTAGTTTTAGAAAGCGGTACAGTGTATGTGTTGTGGAAGCCACAGGAGCGCAAAGGAAATTATCAGTAAATACAGCCGGTACCGGTGCAGTTTTAGGTTATTTGTGTTTTCACTAAGGACTTTTGCAGTTCCTATGTGCTTTAGTTAGTCCGACAGTTCCTTTCTCATTAAACACGCTATTTCACATCCAACCGGAAAGATTTTGAGTACAATAATTATTAAAGATCTTATTGTACTGTAGTGTTTGTTTTCGATAGAACAGAATATTAAAGGCGGGTTTTACATATTTCTAGAGAAGATTGCATTTAGACAGAAAGTACGAAGGATTCAGGATAACGGTACTTATTTTTTGCTTTTGTTTGCAATAAATAAGGACATTTTGTACTTATTTATTGTTACACATCGTCAATTTTCGCTTATTTTTATGTGATGGTTTGCATCACTAGATCCAGCTACAGATGGTGAATTTTATTGCTGATTTTTTACATGTAGCATGTATTTAAGCATGATTTTTTTAAAGCCGATGTTTTTCTGACCTTCTAAGTCATGTTTGATCTAGGACCCAAGAAAATGAAGGTTCATGCGTGGCTATCGTCTTGGGTTGCTTGCAATCAAAAATGTTATTTCGAAGTACGCTAACTCATCAACGCCGATATTTTTTGCTACGAACTAAACCCATTTTTATCCAATGAGGACGATCCATAAGGCGAGAGATAATTTTTTTCCCTATCATAGGGAGTTCTCCATCCACTCGGCATTGTCTGGACTGGCATTTAGTAAGCTTGGGAAGGTTCGGAGGTCGAATGCGTTCAGCATAAAAACAAAAGTTCGCTTTTGTTCTGCCTGTCTTCTGACCGTTTTACTGCATGGTAATGAAACCTGGCACCCAACGTGTGCAGAAAATACACGTATCACAGGATTCGAGAGCAAGTGCCTCCGAAAAATGCTGGGTATCCAGTGGTACGACGTCACACCAAATACAGACATTAGAGATCTGACAGATCAACCACTCGTCATCATGAATGAAATCACGCGCCTGATCCTCGACTACCACCCGGAAGGCAACTGAAGGAGGGGTGGGCCCCTGCGAACGATTCGAAGGCCAATCTCCGATGTGCTGGAATCGACTAGGATGAGGCGGTTAGGACTGCAGGGAACAGGGCGGCGAGGCGAGGACTTGTGGAGTCCATAATATGCTCCAACTCGGGAGCGGACATGGGCGAAGAAGAAGATGGTATCATGTGTTACCATCTTGTTAGAACCCTCTCGTGCTATAGCGCTTCTCCGATACTGTAAAGAATCGGGTATGAAAAACATTATAATCAATACCCTTAATCTTTCCGGTTGACGGCTTAACAACGAAGCGGACACAGATAGAGACGAAACGACACTTGGTCTTTTGTTACATTCAGTCATTGTGTAAATTGAAGAGGTAAACAGTCCGCAGGGCTTAAATTACACCCCCACATAGTTTACTTACCGCACAAGTGGCTTTGGTGTGAGACTTGATTTTGATAACACAGCACACTAAAATACTGATAAACGAAAACTTTACGGGAGCCAAACAAAGAGTTTTGTTGGAATAAACACATTCTTTCGGTTTTAAATTTTTATTTCGACCGGCATTTGTTTTATATAATTTAACAATTGTTCGATAAGAACGTAAGTAAAATACACTTCTATAGGACAGGTATATTTTTGTTTGAATTGCTGGAATTGAAAGATAAATAATTATTATCAAGAGGGTCATTTTAAATTGGCAGAACGTTTATCCTTAACTAGCTTTCCCGACAGACGTCGCCCTGTGGACCCTGTGGTCCTAGCCATATGTGCATAATGTACACTGCGCCTCCAGAAAGAAAATTATACTAAAAAAACAATAGCATTAAAATATGTATTTCTAAAACATTACATTCGTGTTCAAAGCTCAGGAAGGAAGAACGCGAGAGTATAATAATACGAGCACAATTTTGTATGAAAATTATCTAAAACACCCGAAACGGTGCAGGTGCAGTAGACAATAATTTTGTTCAAATTTAAATAAAAAACTTTTTAACTATTCCACAAATTTATTGTACCTGACATGTTTCGAAGGGGCACGCCCTTCATGGTCACAGGTTATTTGAAACATGTCAGGTACAATAAATTTGTGGAATAGTTTGTTAAAAAGTATTTATTTAAATTTGATTATTTAAATTACTTAAAAATGCATGTTCAACAACTTATAAATTTTAATAATTTTGTTGTTAGATTTTTTTTGAGGAAATAATATAAATGTTTATAAATAAAAATAACTTTGCAGTATTACATATATATATTTTTTTTTTCCGAAATATATTTTCGATCGACTATGCGACCATCGTCAGCGGAGAGTTTATTAGACTAACAATTATTTTATTTTAAAAAAAGGAATCTAACTAACATCTGGATAGTTCGTAAATCTTTGTTGGTATCACTATTATTATATTATGTTACCCAACCCTTAAAAAATCAATTGTCCATTGAAAATCTTGACCCTTTGTTTAAATTTCTTGTGTTTTTCCAGATGTTAGTTAGATTCCTTTTTTAAAAATAAAATAATTGTTAGTCTAATAAACTCTCCGCTGACGATGGTCGCATAGTCGATCGAAAATATATTTCGGAAAAATATATATATATGTAATACTGCAAAGTTATTTTTATTTATAAACATTTATAATGTCTAAGTATTACAAAGTTGAAAATAATGTGTTTGAAGAAATAATATAAAATGTAAAATTTAGTATGGAACGGATTTACTGACAGCAACGCCACCTGTGAAAAATTCCATAACATCACAAATTCAACTGAATTTCAAAACATTAGTACGCAGATTTTTGATAGAATTTCTTTCAAGATTTCAGAAATAAGTACTTTTTTTTTAAATCGAACACACTTTAAACATATTTTCGTATATATTACAAATTTGAAGTAAGGACAACAGTACACAGGACGTGTATAAATGAACAGGTAATACCTTGTTTCAAAGATACTTTTCACCCACTTCATGTCAAACTTGGAACCTCTATCATCTCCAACTTATAATACTCCCATCGACACTATCATATCTGAACAAACAGGCAGGTATAATACAGGGTGTTGATTTGATGGATGCATCCGTCATGTAATCCTTCCAGACAACAGTCTGTCTTCAAGTATTAAGGCATGTCAAGGAGCGGTCCTGTTGAAAGTGTACGAGGGACGTGTCTTTACCGCCGAGATTTCAAGGGCCCTTCTGTTTGCCCGAGTCCTGTTTAAACTGTCAAACTATTTGACGAAAATAAACACCAGGAAGGGAACAATTGTTTAAAACAATTAAACTGGACGTCTCCCTGAAGGAAAGACGGAGCAGAGAGGGTTTTCAAGCTGTCTCTTTACAGGCGAATTTTGTAACTATTATTCTTGGTTTCTATTTAGCATTTTTAATGATTTTTTTTTAATTTTCAGGGTTTATTTTCCGTTTATCTATTTATTGATACGTGAAGGAAAAACTTTGTGACCATTTTTACGAAAATTCCGCTGACGGAGGAGTATGAAACTTCGCATACTGGTAGCTTAGATAGAGAAGGGGTTGCGAATATTAAATTTTTTTAAACTATGCATTTAAATAGATTAAATCAATAAAAATAAACAATTCGCACACTACTTGAATGCTATGTATTTCATACTCACACACGCTTCGATGTATTTGACATTATTTGACACAGATCTTTTGTTTATCTGTTGTCAAATTGAGAATAAATTAATATTTTTTGTATTAAATAACCATATAAAAAACTTTGAACATTTCAAATTTGACGTATCCATGTCATTATTTTTGGAAGAATATTGTGAAATTGTGCTTGCTCGGTCTTTGACAAAGGAATCTTAATAATGATCAAAGTTATAATTTAAATTAGTTATGGTCGAGTTTTGAGCACTGGCCGAACATTAATATATTTAACTAATTGACCCGTCGAACTTCGTTGAACATCTTTGTTCTATCATTCTTTCCAAAACAAAATTTAAAATTAACAAATTAAATAACAAAATTAACAAATTAAATAAAAAAATTAATTTCTGAAACATCATGGTGAATATGAATACGCTGATCAAACAAACAATAATTCCTTAAGAAAAACAAAAATGAATTTCTTTGAATACACACTAGAAAAATCCTTCACAAATTCAATTACCGATGGGAATAACATGATTTTTGTATAAAAATCACTTTGCTTTTAAAATTAAATTAAATACCATCAAAAATCTTAAAAAATCCCTACTTTAGGTTTTAACTACATGAAAAAAATGTAGATAGGGTAAAAAAAGTAATTAAATATGTTTTAAAAAATGCACAGGGTAGATGTAGCAATACAAAAAAACGATAATTAGATTTTTTACAAATATTTACAATCGTAATAAAATTTAATTAAATTAGATACCCACTTGGTAAAAAGGAAAATTATGTTTGTAGAGAAATGCATCCCCATTCGATGCCCATTGTGAATATTTATTCAATTAAATAGGGGTGAGATAGGCGATTGAAGAAACATAACGCTACCCTCAACCCCCTAGACTGTTACTGGTCATCGTACGATTGTTTTACCGTCCAAAGGTAGGTACCCACTTGTTTGGATGTTTGCCAAAATATAGGGTGCCACATTTTTTATTTGAAGAAAAAAAATTTAGTTACATACGGGATTTTTTAATGTTGTTTTTGTAATAGAAAATTGCCATTTAAAGTTTAAAAAATATGTAAAATCATTGTAGTACCCTACACTTTTTAGGAATATACCCGTTGTTTTTTTAATCAAATTAATCCTCGTGCTTATCAAATTGGACGCATTTTTCACAACAAATTGTAGTCGTCTAAAAATGATAAAAAAATATTATTGTAATAATTATTTTAGAAGATATGTCAGATTTATATAAATAAAGTATAAGATATTAAAATAAAATAAATAACGAAAAAATAACAACTAATGACTCTAAAAATTCATTACTAATGTTCGATTTTTAAATGGAACAAACCACTACGGGCTTACGACCGTCTTCTACTGTTATTTCGAAGGCTGGCTTAGTGTGATCACTTTACGTTAACAACGTTCGCCATTAGGTGGTAATGTTTGTCTCCGAAACTCCTAATCATGAGAATTCTCAAAGTTTTTTATACATATAATGAGGTTCATGGACTTGGCTGAGACATGTCGAATGACAGTTGGCCGAAAAGAGCGCTGTTCTTACTTCTTCCTCCCATTAGGGTCACGAAGACGAGGAAGACCCTCTCATACCGTGTTCCACTCCTTCGAAGCAGAGCTGAGGAATCTAAACATGGTTATAAACTTTATGCAAGATCGAGCGCAATGGAGAGCTCTTGTTGTCTCCCTATGCCCCTAAGTGGGGCGTAAAGGGAGTTTCGATTTGGTTTGGATACGTATAATAAGCGTCAATATAGTCAACGAAGCTTAATGGATGGTACCATCTTATACCCAAGATTTTCCTGCGAAACTTTGTTTTACATGCAAATACATTTTGTGCTAGGGTTTTTGTCAGGTATCAGGACTCATACGGGAGAATGGGCAACACGCACGCATCAAACAATTTACAAATCTTGACACTTAACGCCGACGGCTTACATATCTTGATCATGTTGTTGAAGGCGCCACTTGCCAAACCGATACGTATCGGAAGTTCGACCCCGAGGTCACCAGAGGTGTTTATGGTTCTCCCGTGTATTAAAATTTATATACCTAGATGCTATAATAGGGTGTAACATTAACGTTGAAAATTGTTCAAAATATTCAGCACCCTGAATTAATGCGCACAGTACCTACTAGGCCCCCTTTTATTCATTTTCAGAAACACACTTCGCGGTTCCATTGTAGAAGGTTTAAAATATCCTTGCAGGGAGCCGATATATTTATGTTTATTGTATATTAGAATTGTATATTTTATTATTTACCACGAATGTTTGTTTGTCTGTGAACCGTCTAGGACCCTTTTAAAACTCCAATTTTAATATTTATTTTAACATTAATCTACAGACAGAGAAATTGATACCAAAAAAAAGACAGAACATGAAATTTACGAAACCTACACCAGTAAAGTATATACCTACATTTAAACTAAACTTATAAAACTGTGAGTTGGAAACATTTTTTTTTCGATTACCTAACTCGGCTAGATACTGGGAAAGGGAACAAGAGGAGAGGGTAAAGGTTAAGAGGGAGAGGAAGAAGGATAGTACATATTTTACATAGAACCAAAATGTTTGTAAGATTGGTTGCAGTTTAAGCTTGTTGCGTATGCCGCAGTATAGATCTCTTGAATTTCTGCTGTGATGAGTCATATAAGTTAATGTCTCTGAAAAAATAATCAAAATTTACTCATGCTCTTTGAAGAAATTAATATGAGCATAGTTTGTAGTACGTCTAGGCATGCGGAACGTGGAAGGTGATCTTGTGGATCTAGCGGGACAGTTAAAATAATATATTTCACCAAGAACATCGCCAGAGTCAACAAATCCATTTATAACATTAAATAAATATATTGTCTTCTAAAGTACCTCCTACGTCTGTTTTCAAGAGATTATGAAAATTATTTTATAAGCAAGCAAACTGTTAACATATCTAGTTATTTTTGTAAATCCATCATACTTTGTACCTTACGGGGTAGTCAAAGATAAGTAACTTCCACTCTTTTCTATCCATACACTTTTCTCTTACTTCTTCCACTGACACAACATTCCTTATATTATTTAAGCAATTTCCACTATTTCCTTAATTTCACAGCCGATGTTTCTTGAGATTGGATTCGGCGTTCTCTTGAAATTCGTTCCTCAATGACGACCGTTTACAGTTTTAATACTAACTATTTATAGTTTTAATACTAACCATTTATAGTTTTAATACTAACCATTTATAGTTTTAATACTAACCATTTGTAGTTTTAATACTATCCATTTATAGTTTTAATACTAACCATTTTCATAATAGTTTCAAGTACTGGTGCAAATTGGTTGGTGGTCTAGCGGTAATGACGCAGGCTTTCGTACTGTTTCGAGCGGAGGTCGTGGTTTCGATCCCAAATGCCTATTCACTAAAAATGAATATTCTGTCCTCATTCAAAGTAATAACAAATTCACTCATTGACTCTTTCACAGTAAGCTACTTAAAGCTTATGTCGTGAAAGAGGAAGATGTTCGGCACCTTGTATCGAACCCAAGACCTACGCACGAAACGGTGCGAAAGCCAGAGTCGTAACAGCTAGCCGACCATTCACTTATTCAATAAATTTTTTACCATTTTTTTTTTGTAAGGCTGTTTCAAAAAAAACCTACGAGAAACTATTTTTATGTTTAGCAACTTAAACTTTTCACCGTCCATTCCTTGCGTTTTTTTTATGCGCAAAAATATAGTGAAAAAATCAGTTTTCTTTTACATAATATAACGTAAAAAGCTGACTTTTGTGCTATAATATTGTACCGGTGAGGGTAAATTTCTTTCATTGATTGTATAATATAGAATGTAATAATAGTTTGGAATAGGAAAATTAGGCCCGTTTTGTATTCATTCCGTGTTAAATAGGGGTGAAAGGGATGTTTTGTGGTTGAGCTATAAAATTTGCTTTTTCACAATAACCCAACGTTTGCTTTGTGTATTAATACCCCCACACTTCAGACTAGGAATTTTCACAAATAGTGGGTACAACCCTTATGTAATGCATTAACGAGAAGTCTGGAAAATTTAGAATATATCGGAATCATTTAACGGGAAAAATTTCTGCATATTATATTGTAAAGCATTCTTGCATGTCTGGCAGATTTTTGTACAAAATTATGCATTGAAATTTCAAGCCAATGTGTTACACGTTAGCCGTTAGCATGTAGTACTTTATATTGCAGTTTAATTATTTAATACCTAAATTATGCAAACTTTTCGCCAACCTTTTTAGTGATATGTTCCTATAAAAAAAAGTCACTGGCAGAAGCTGTTGTCATATCGAATTGAGTAATTCAACCAGCTCTTTCAAACCAAGACAAAACAAACGAACCTTGGGAAATCCATGGACTACGTACAGAATTAAAAAAAAAATGTAAATTTGAGACTGTAACATACAACCTGTCTTAAACAGAGGGTGCATAGGCCTTTCTAAAAGAAGAAGAAGAACAAAGTTCTTTACAAATCTTGGGAATGCAGACAGACTCAAGACAGTCTGGAAAAGATCAAAGAAACTACGATCGGCCTCAGGTAAAGTTATCTGATGACAACAGTCAGTTTGCTTGTGGCGGATGGATGCGGTCGAATCAAGAATGCGATAGTGAAAACCTTAGAAGGGCTAGATAATATTATACATAATATGACCACTTATGGTTGGAATTTCATACCAACTATTTTCCAATTTTCAATGATGTTATTTAATAAACATTCAATGTACAAATAATTTCACGATAAGGGGTAGAATGACGGGGGCGATGTGGTCAAATATTTTGAATTCACAATATTACAACACCGAATGGTAGGTCATTTGGGGCTGTTATCGTCGCTTCCACAACTACATGGGGTCTGAAAACCACACGTCGGTAACATACGACACCACCACGGAGACCCCTAACCGCCCCAAACACCCCGTCCCATACCAGTCCTTATCCCTGGTATAATAAACCTGGGATTATTACACGGGAAATAATTATTTTGTCTACCCACTTACCTAGGTATATGTCTGCTACGAGTCTATGTTTGTACTGGTACGTAGATTAAATCACATTGTTTATAACACAGTGCAGTGGAGCATCGAAAATATTACGGCGTACTACCTGTAAAGTGCAAAATTCGAGTAGGTACGTATATTCAAAACATGGACCCCAAGATATGACGAGGGCAAAACCAACGAAAGAATTAGGTAATAAACTAGTGCTCGAAATTCGATTATAACTTATTTAAATCATAAGCAGAGAATGACTAAAAGGATATACAAATCTGAAAGAATGGGTGCACGCAGACGAGGCCGACCTCGAATGACATGTTCCGACCATATCGGTGCCGTCTTAGAGGAGGGCCAAGTCAGGAGCAAAAGGAATAGAAGAGCATGTATGCGGAATGTTGTGAGTTTGGAGGAAGCGAAAGAGGTTTGTTTGGATAAGAAAGAATGGAAGTCCGTACTCTCTGCCTACCCCCTTCGGGAAACGGAGTGATGGGTGAAAAAAAAATCATAAGTTTGAACATTATTAAGGTTCTATTATCAAAGACTGAGCGAGCGCTATTCTAAAAACAATAACATGGATACGTCAAATTTGAAATGTTGATATGTACAAAGTTTTTTCTATTATTATTAAAGACAAACAATATAAATCTATTCTCAATTTCACAACAGATAAACAAACGAATATATGCGTCTGCTTCGATGTCAAATACTTCAAAGTGCGTGAGAGTATCTAATACGTAACATTACAATAAGTAGTTCATGTATTTTTATTGCATAATTAAAAAAAAACACATATTAGCATTCACCACTCCGTTTCTGTTTACATTATAAGTGTGCGAAAATTCATAATCCTCTGTCCGCACAATTTTTGTAAAAATGGTCACAACGTTTAACCTTCACGTGTTAATACATGACGTATGGATAAAAAAAATCAAAAGTTATTTTGATATTACATTTTTTTCTATTTGGAAGGTTGTTTTAACCTAGTCAACAGGCAATTAATATAGACAGCTTAAATGGATATAGTTAGGTAATATCCTGGCAACATCTATTGATTAGAATTTGATAATAAAATTTGGTAACTAAATAATGTTTTCACCACTTCTCAACAGATGTCTTAATTAAAACAGATAGTCCAGGTAGCTTTTTAAGTTAAGGTGTTTCAGCATACAACAATGCTTACAATTCTTTGAACTTTTTTTTTTTACTACATACACGTCATAAAGGTAATCGTCTGGAGTTGTCATTCAGTCTGTATTCAAAACACACCCTAACTTTTATTTTTTGAGTTTTTTTTTTTAAACATTGTATACGCGTTGTTTCTCGTATTCAATAAAAATTGTAAACATTTTAATCCTGTTTTTTTTTATTTATTCAAGAATAAAAATATGATTCGCTGAAAGTCCCACTTCAAAGAGATAATTTGTATTGTTTTAAATTTAGCCAAAACAATAATAATATTAAAATAATTATTTGGGAAGTTTTCATGATTTTATCGAAATTGTTTTACCGAATAACAGTTCACCGATTTTTTAAGTAGCTACACTAGTATTTGGGAATACGAAAAAAGTTGACTTTTTATAACCCAGTGATATAATTTTTTGAAGTAAGATATGTGATTTATTTCTTATCTTCTTTATGAGTGTGAGTTCTCCCTCTATGAGAACTTAAAACTTCATAATATTAAGTTTAGTGTACATAGTCAGTGATTTCTGAGCTCCCATAGATATACCCATCGCTAGAAATAAAAGTTTGCATTTGAAAAGAAGTGTATCGGAAGAATCTCAGATATAAAATGGCACCACCGCATCACGATCACTTTGACTATTTTGTGGCGAGAACACGGACGTAGCTGTGACATGAGTCAAAGATGCCGAATGACAGTTGGCCGAGGAGAGCGCTGTTCTTCCTCACATCAGGGTCTGGAAGACGAGGAATATCTCATACCGTGATCCGTTCCTTCGAGGCAGAGCTGACAGATCTGGATATGGTATATGGGAAAAGGTAACAAACATTGCGCCTGAACCTATGCAATGTAGATCGCGGTGTGAATAGAGATTTGATTGATGATTATAAAGTAAGAATTTTATGTTTCATTTGTGTCAAAAAGAGGTCATAAAAAGGAGAGGTCTTGTTGCCTCCCTATTCTCCTGAGTGGGGTGTAAAAAAAAGGTTTTTCCCCAACTACTTTGAAATCGAGCAATTTGTCTTAATAAAATTAATATTTTTACGGTATAATTAAAATCGAATATTGAGTAGAACCATATTCCGCTCCTTCGAGGCGGAGCTGAGAGATTTGGACATAGTATGGGAGAAGATCATAAACAACTTAGCCCCAGATCGAGCGCAATGGGGGGATCTTATTTCCTTACTATTTTAATATATATTTTTTTAATTTTCGCAATCATACAATTTTTCAATACATAATGACAAATACACATAAACCAGCATAATCTATGCCCCTAAGTGGGGTGTAAAGGGAGTTTGAATTGGATTGGATAGTGATTAGAAACAAAAAAAGATCAATGCAATATCGATCAGCGCTAAATCGCTTACGGTCTGATGTCCCAAGATCATATTCAGTCATTGGGTATTTTCACCCTAATTTTAGACACCCTTATAAGTTTTCATATCACGTATATTTTAAAACAAAGAACTTGCTGTATAAATATTATAGCTGGGGTCTGCGTATGTGATCACTCTCGCCGTCTCTACAGCCTCCGATGCAGCCTGCTGGTACAGGCACTCGCTGCGAAAACGTGATTTTAATAATTCGCTCTTTATTATTATTATTATTATACTGCAACTTTTTTTAATGTTATTATTTTATTTGTCTGTTAGCATAACTTATTTAAATATTATTTTTTGAGCATGGATTGTTCCATTGTGAAACAACCCTATTCGAATGCATTCGGAATACGTAAGTGTTGAAATATTGAATTTTGCCCAATAGGCTAATTTTGGTTTAGTCCTTAAAATATATTTTTTTTATTATATCCTTTAAAAAAATTTAGTCTTTTGAATTTTAGATACAATACACACTGGGAGTTAATGTATAAAAATATTTTATTTATATACATTCATTGTCATAATCGTGCGATAGAAGACTGTCATTGGAGCGCTAGAGATCCTATACGTTATTGTTTGTGTTCATCGTTTAGCCTATTAGGGCAACATTGTTGTTCTTTATTTCAAATGTTTTGTAATAATTAAATAATTGAATAAATAAATAAAAATAATTATGCAGTTTTGGCTGTAAATTTTTAAATACATAAAATAAACCGAGCTTGTTATTATTATTATTTAAGCATTTTTTTACCATGGTGTGTGTAGCTAAAGGAAGTTTTATTAGCTTCAATGATCGAGCCAAAAGCGGGCTTGAAGCGGCGTCTGAATCAGGTTAACTAGACGGTAAACTGGTATCATATTCGTCTTACTGCAAACTGGTTGCCGCCGCTTCAAACAGGCTCTATCGTGTAAGGTCGGCTCAGCCAGGTTCTACCAATAAAATGTTACCGTCCAATCAGCGATAGAATAGAAATTTATGTATCCGCATCTAGGAATTCGTTCTAAATTTTAAATACACTGCGACAGCAGCGACATTACCAATAGTTCAAATTTATTCAACAGTTAGTATTAATATTAACACTAGATCCAGAACTAATAATATATTCAATTTTTTTTATTCTACAAATTGAATTATCTTCAATCAAAAGTTGTACTGGATGCTGTGTTTGACGTGTAAGCGTGTCCGATCTTGTTCAAACAGAGATGGGGAGATTACTGTACCCTGCCCGCACGAGCGTACTCAAGAGAGCAATGACAGCTCCGCTCCGATGGTCTATTACCATATTGAAAAGGGGTGTCTCTTTAAAAAAAACTACCAAGTCTCGGTTAGAATAATTATGATTTTTTTGAGAATCTGATTTCACCCATTTCATTAATCATTGGGTCATCATCACCGTAAGCTGCAAGCTTTGCACAGACAGACATATCTTTATCCTGCTTCTTCTTTTTATTTAAATCAAGGATCTTTTCAAGAATCTGGTTCTTGGGATGCCGATGACCAGCTTTCCCTCCATCTTTTTGGTGCTCTCCCCAGTGGTCTACGTCCCTTTGGTAGTTCTTACGTTACTATCTTTGAGAGTATCTGGGCCCATTGTTCCAACGTGATCTCTGCAGTGAAATCCTCTCTCTCTACTCCCATTACAACATCTTGAACATCAAGTCCTGTGGATTTCCTCATTTGGGAATCTATCACTGAGAGTTTTGTTCAGAATTGATCATTGTCTTCATTTCCTCTGTTCTGATTAGCTTTTTCTTTCTATTATCTGTTCTTGATTCATTCTGTCTCCCGCAATATGGACACTTTTTCTATTCTTCCATCTTTTGAGAGGTCTGCAGATCAAAGGAATGTTTTCGCTAACCATCTAACAACTCACGTATTGTCCGCTTTTCTGGATTGTATGTTCAATCTAGAAGCTTTTTCTCTGTTATCAATGTATACGATTTTGCTTACCCTTCTAATTTCTCCATTTCTTTCTGTGTCAAAATGGATTACGCATTATATATAATATTTTTAGGTACAAAACGATCATAATGACCTTCAGAATGATTGAGAAGAGGAAAACCGAAAACTTTTTACTTACTCTTCAAAGAGTTTTTATGCTTTTCAAAAAATCACGAAAATGAATGAGTTACAAATTTCTTACCTCTCTATTGAAATTGTATTTTTCAATGTTCCTTTATCTTCTTGTATTAAATTCTTGAAATATGGATCTGAAACGATGAATAAAAAGACTTTTTAGAATTTATTAATCCTTCAAAATCACAAAAAAATACGCCCAGCGTACGTTTGTAATCTAATTATAAATTTAAATTTATTCCAATATTAGTTTAATTTAATATTAATAATATTTAAAATAATATAATAAACGTAGATAAAAAATATAATCATTGTCTTATTTAAATTTTCTTAATGAAATTAAAGAAGGTATTCGAGGGGAAAATAAGTCAGTTCCTGTATTTTAAGAACGTTTTTTTTTTTTTTTTTAGAAAGCTAATATTGAGAGTGGGCCGTTCGAATAACGATTATTAATATCGACCAAAATAATATTGCAAATAAAAAAAATGTAATTTTGTATATTTTTCAATGCATAGATGCCTTCGAGCGCAATGGAGAGCTCTTGGTGCCTCCCTATGCCCCTAAGTGGGGTTTAGGCCCCCTGCATTGCGGGTTGGTTTGGGGGGGATCTTGATTTGTGTGGGGCCGGCTTTTTTGGTTTGATTGCTTCGATCGAACTGGAGGGTTGGTTTCGTGCAGGTTGGGTTTGCTGCGGATTTGTCTCCTCCGGGCTGGCCTCCGGTGTGCGGGGGGCCTTAAAGGGAGAATGTATGTATGTATGTATGTGACACACGAACATTTGGCATCTTCTACTGAACAACGCTAGGTCGTCCGCGTACTCCAGATCGCACAGTTCGCCCATTAGACCACCTCTCTGTGTTATCGGTATACCTCTTGCTCCTTGCATGGAATATCTCAAGATGAAGTCAACGACAACTGTTATGATGAATATAAATGGACCCAATACGTAGCCCTGTCTAACTCCCGTGGTGATCCTAAAAGCTTCAGTAGGATCCGGTGGCGTTTTGACGCTACACTCGGAGTCTTCATACAGGGACTGCACCATTTTAGCTATCTTCGGAGGTATACCATTCATACAGAACAAGTATTTTCCATGTCAATGATCTACGGCGTTAAATATAGGTAGAAAAAAAGAAAATAGCGAATAGCCGAATAAGAAAGTATGAAATTTTTTTATTTTGATAAAAAAAGCGAGTTTGTAAGTAAATGAAGCCATGTAATCTAGTATCCAACGTTAATGAATGCTGACCTGAGTATTTTTTCACATTCTGAGAATATTTTTGATTAGCTTTTCGTTTTACCCCCGAATACACTTTTTTCTCACTCCATCTTACTTCTCCGTTTTTTTTTCTTCTTAATTTTTGTTGTTGTTTCTGTTTTCCTCTTCTCGCATCAATACGGATTTTTTCCTCAGACTTTCTTTGCCTTTAACTTCCAGACTTCCGAAGATCTTATTCTCAATTAGAGAGATATTTAGGGCAAATTAATATTTTAGTTTAAGAGACTGCTACAATATTCCAATAGGAATCTACCTAATTTTTTCTAAGATTATTTTATTAACAACTCGCTTACATATACCCGTCTTGCTTTAAATGCTTATTAAAAAGAAAGAAGAAAAATTATAGTTTTCCACTCGCATGAAAAAAAAACTGCATGTATCATAATATTATGTTACACCTCACACTTGATTCAATTTCACTATTCAATCGAACCTACCTACATAATTTTATGCTAGTTTTACTCTCTCTATGGTTTGAATCTTAGCTACATCCCTCTATGTGTGGAATGGTACAAATTTTAGGTGATTGACTAATGATGAAGGCAGCTGTTTTACCGACCTAAAATAATATTATACGAACCTACCTACATAATTTGCAAGTTATACTCTCTCTATGGTTTGAATCTTAGCTACATTCCCTACGCCCTCTATGTGTGATAAAGGCAGCTGTTGTACCGACCCAAATGTTACTAAAATATGTCAAACTTCAAAATGGAGGAATTATTTTGCATTTTTTTTTCATAAAATCTTTATTTATTGAGAATAATAAGATTTGAATAACATTTATATGTATAACAAATCAATCTCCACTTATTTAATTACATTTTCATACGGTAATACCAAGATTCCATTCAACGTTTACATGAGTAATTTTGTTTCCAAAAGATGGCTTACTGTCTTTTTAAAAAAATTGTATGATGATCCTAAAAAAATAGAATTTTTATAAATAGCTCTAAATATATTAAAGTTAATGCACCAAATTGTATTTAAGAACCTTCTCCGGCATTTTGCACGGCTCTGCGCAGATTCATATCTGACGTAGCATTTGTATTTTGAGCGTGATGCTCCGACATACGATAAAAAGCAAATATACAAACATTTCTGAATTATTATGTAGATATGTTCAACCATGTTTGTTTCAACAAACATTCCAATCGTTATCCCGTCGGACTTCTTTCCATGCCATCTGTGAAAAATTCCATAACAACACAATTTTTATTTACCTAGGTACTTGACAAGCATTGAGTTTCAAAAAAACATTGGTAGATACGCAGATTTTTGACAGACTTTGTTTCGAGCTTTCAGAAATATTTTTTTATCATTCAAACATATTATTTTAAACGTATTTTTGTATTAATTACAAATTTGAAATCAATATTCATAGTAAGGACTACAGGAAAACTTTTGTAAAAAAGGAAAACTTTTGAAAACTAGTGTAAAATATTTAAAGAAATTCAAATCTATTATAATATGTATAAAAAGGAGAGCTATTTCCCGATGTCATCGCATCACGACTAAACGGCTGGACGGATTTCGCAAATTCTTTTTTTGTCGTGTAGGCTTTTATCAGGAGAATGTCCTTTTAGAAAAAAAATTTAAGAAAAATGCATGGAAAATTAGAAAATCAAAGAAAAGTCTACGTAGACAACCTTATTTATTAGTACTTTTTAGTTTTTACCTTAGAATTTTTATTCCAATTTTGAAATTTTGACAGGAACTGTAAGTTGTTAGATACTTAGTTGGTGCGATTGACAGAATGCCGATAGAATAAACGCATCGGTCGGAATTACACTGGTCAATTGATAATTAATTCATCACCATACAAATTCGAAATCAATATTCATAGTTAGGAACACAGGACAACGTCTGTCGGGAATGCTAGTATTAAATATTTACAGAAACTCACTTCATAGAAAGAAACAAACGCTGACTTCTCGATCTTTACAATTTCATTCTCCGTGGATTTTTTTCTCCCTTCATATCGCCCCTTTCTTCTCCCCGCAGCCCATCAGGGAATCAAATGTGATCCAATTCAGATAATGAGTGTTTATGTGGGGTTAAGTTGATAGAGCTTATCTCCAAATGAACTTTCTTCAAGTCTACTAAGTAGGAGCACCTATAAATAACCAGTTGATTTCCAACGAGGTAATTATTAGCTTTCTTTACACCTTCAACTTCATCACCCTTTTGTATAGTTTTTCTCCTCAACTTCTAAAGATATAAATAAGTTCAAGACAAAAGGAATACAGATATTTAGACATTAATGGGTTTGACTCTTCCAAGAGTCCAATAAACTAATCATCACAAAAATCTGTTTAGCAGATATCGAGTTACAAGTGTTCGCACTAATAATCAAATAATCAATACTCACTTTTACAACCCACTCAGGGGCATAGGGAGGCAACAAGAGCTCTCCATTGCGCTCGATCTTGCGCAATGTTTATAACCTCCTCCCACACCATGTCCAGATTCCTCAGCTCTGCTTCGAAGGAGCGGAATACAGTATGAGAGGGTCTTCCTCGTCCTCGGGACCCTGATGGTAGGAAGAACAGCGCTCTCCTCGGCCAATTGTCATTCGGCAACACATGTCCCAGCCAAGTCCATCTCCTCCCCACAATGGTAGAGGTGATGGGCTCACGCTGTTCACACTAACCCAACTTTATTTTATATCTATAGATACATGTATTATTCATCGTGGAATGATGTTAATGTTTCCACTATTTTGTGGTCTGAGAACATCATCAGTGTCAAAAGGAAAAATAGTACAATTTTCTATTCAGACTTTATACCATACCTTTATGGACACCTACCTGAGTGATACCACGGTAATACTCCAGCGTATGTCAAAATCTCCGCCATCTTTAATTTATAGGAGTGACCAAACTGAAGCTTTACCTTATTTTTAGGTCACAAACAATTTGACAGTTTACAGTATAGATTGATGAATTGTACTTACTGACGATGAATTGTTCTAGATCCTACTGACTTTGTCAGATCAAGGACAGTGAGGCTGAGGACTGACGACCATCAACGGTTCGGGTTGAAAAATCTTTAACATTGCACAATAATGCAATCTGTTTTTTCAATCTCGTGTTGAGATTTTTATAAAACTTAACTCGAGAAATTTTAGAACTAAGAGTATATTAAAATCTTAATATTTTGTGTATATAATTTGATGTATGTTATTACGATCGGTTCTGAGAAAAACTCTTCAGACTGCAACTAGTGATCTGGGGCTTTCGCACGATACGAAAATCCTTATTTTGTCAGAGCACATCATGAAGAGCACACAACTATTCTGATTCGGTTCCCTTAAGACAAATTTACATAGGTAATTATATATTCCCTTATAATTAAGGAGATTCTGGGAATAAATGGTTTGTCCGCCCTTGAAGACGAGGGGAGTAAGATGGCAGGAGAAGATTGCCCAAGTCGATAAGAAAATTCCGAAACTCCTCAACGTTTCCTTCATGAATTTTATCGCAATTATTTTACCTGGACTACATTTCCAGAAAAGAAAAATGTTTCTATTTCCTTCCAGAGAACTGAGAAGGAGCTCATAGATAACGCTACCCTCTTTCATTCTTATATAGGTATATATATATAAAAACAGGAGGAAAAGAAAATGTTAATGAAAAGAGAGAAGTTCATGAAAGAAAAATTATACATTCCGTTTTATTTGCTTGTTTTTTTTTTGTTATTTTATTTATTTTATTTTGTAAAGAACCTTTTTTTTCACAGAGCTTTTAAACTCGAATAGAGTTTTCGGAAACAGCCATTTAGAAGTTAGTTAAAATGTCTGAATGATACAATTTCAGTTCTTTTACGGATACCTTGATGTCGCTATTAAGGATAAAATGAGATGTTTAAAGAACATCCTTGTGTTTAAAATCAAAAAAATCAGCGCAATTGCCAAGTTATTTAGTAGCTTATCTACATTTAATTTATAGAAATATTCCTGAGTTTGAATAAACATAGAATCAAAAATAAAATGTACTTTCGTAAAAGTTAGTAAAACAGGAATAAAGTCAGAAACGAAATGGATTGACAACATAATCCACTGGACCAGTAAAATAGTAAAGAGTCACACAAGAGAAGAAACAATAGGAAGGAAAAAATTGGGTTATTAAAAATAAAACGGATTTATGGACTATCCATTTTTACTGATCAAAGCCAGTCACAAAAACTTGGGCCTTTATAACAAAGTTTCTCAGAAGAGTTATGATGATAGGATGATTCAATTCCATCACGCATCCAAGCAAAGATGGTGTATAGGTCAGGATGCCGAATGACAGTTGTCAATCGCCGTTGAAAACGCTGTTATTCTCATCAGAGTCCCGAAAACGGGAAATATCCTTTAAAACTGCGTTGCGTAGAACGGTTTGAAAGAACTCCGCCTCCGTAACTAGATGAACGCCTTTAATCGAACGACGGTGCCGGTCCCAAGCCCGGATAAAGGAGGAGGGATCTTCCACTCCCTGTCCCATACATATAACACCTCTTCCTATCCTTATCCCTTCTCCTTCCCCTCACTTCCCGTAAGTATCTGGACTCCTACTACTCGAGAGCTGATAAGGTCTACGGATGGCCCCTGTCGTCTCATTTCACATGTGCCACAGGTCAAGCCGCCGGAGTCCTTGGCTCAAACTGTGCCGGATGCGTGACCGGTACAGTCAATCAACGCAGCAAGAACAAAAAGGATGGATCGATCAGACAGTCAAAATTTGTTTTCCGGAGGTAAAATACCTCTCCAATCGGATCTCCGGGGAGGGGTGCCTGTTCGAGCGAATCATCAAAGAAATTTCAAGAACAAACAGAGAGACAGAAAGTTCGTGGTGGGAACATGGAACGTCAGAACTTTGGCGGATTCCAAATCTTCGGCCCACCCTGAAAGGAGAACAGCCCTCATCGATAGAGAACTAATGAGAGTAAAAGCAGACATAGTGGCGTTGAGTGAGACTCGATTCCCGGATGAGGGATGTATCACTGAGAAAAATTACACCTTCTACTGGAAGGGTTATCCGGCGGAAGCAAGGAAAGGACTGCATGGAGTGGGATTCGCGGTAAAAAACGAGCTTTCGAGGAACTTGGAGGATCTGCCAATGGGTATATCTGAACGACTCATGACACTGAGATATAAGATTTCAGAGAGCCAGCATGTATTCATCGTCTCGGCATACGCACCGACATTAGTATCGACGACGGACCAGAAGGAGGTGTTCTATGAGCAGCTCGAAAGGGTTCTATCAAGTATTTCAAAACAGGACCACATCTTGTTATTGGGTGACTTTAACGCTAGAGTTGGTTCTGACTGCGACTTGTGGAAGGGCGTCATTGGCAGAAACGGAATGGGAAACATGAATGCAAACGGAGAACTGTTACTAACAAAGTGCACGGAGCATAATTTGACTATTACAAACACCTGTTTCCCAATGAATAACAAATTTAAGGGAACGTGGAGACACCCAAGATCAGGACATTGGCACACCTTGGACTATATAATAGTCAGAAGACAAGATCTCAAATATGTAACCAAAACGAAAGCTAGAATAGATATAGATTGCTGGACGGACCATCGTCTTGTCCTAGCCAATATCAATATAAAACTTAAACCAAAAATTTCGCACAGGGTGAGTGTAAGGAAGAAGCGCTATAAGATCGAAAACCTGCATGATCCCGACGTAAAACGTGATCTCTGTTCTCTGGTGAGCGACGGACTGTCCACTGTGGAGAGAGACACAAATGCAAATGAACTGTGGATCAAACTTAAGGATACGATAAATAAGGCGTGTGAAACCACTCTCGGCATAACAAAAGGCAAAAAACTAGAAGATTGGTTCAATGATAGCAGCGACATGCTGGAACCCGCATTAGAAAGGAAACATAAAGCTTTTCAAAATATGAAATCTGCCAATTCGAACAGTGACAAAATAACATCGGAGTATAGTGCAGCCAAGACGGACCTAAGGCGTGAAATCAGATCGGCAAAAAATACATGGTGGAAGAAAAAAGCAGAGGAAATCCAGAAATTTGCTGACATGCATGACCAAAGAAATTTCTATGAGGCAATAAAACAAATATACGGACCTAAAGTAAAGAGCACCAAACCCATTCTAGACGAATCTGGAGTATTGCTAAGGGAGGAAAATAAAATAAGAGATAGATGGAAAAATCATTACTCTACTGTTCTAAACTGCACCTCGAACGTGGACTGGGAGGCGATTGATCTGATTCCTCAATATCCAGTGAATCACGACCTAGATGCTCCCATATCAGCGAACGAAGTAAGCGCAGCCATAAACCAGCTAAAAAACAATAAAAGCGCCGGGTGTGATGACATTCCTGCCGAGGTTCTAAAGGCTCTCGCGAGTGAAATAGGTGACCATCTCACTGCTTGTTTCAATTCCTTATGGGAAACACACGCGATACCGGAAGACTTCCGCACAGCAATAATAGTCAACCTGTTCAAAAATAAAGGAAATATCTCCGATTGTAATAACTACAGAGGAATTTCATTACTATCTGTGACGGGAAAGGTTCTTTCAAAAATTATGGTCAACCGTTTGGTTCCGGTGTTGGAATTGTTGTTGCCAGACACGCAGTGTGGATTCAGACCCAAAAGGGGCACAGCCGATCTCATTTTTACTCTAAGGCAGCTCCAAGAAAAAGTGGTTGAACAGCAAACTACAATGCATGTGGCCTTTTTAGATCTTACCAAGGCTTTCGACACGGTAAACCGATCAGCATTGTGGAAAATTATGAGAAAGCTCGGTATTCCTCCAAATTTTGTGGAGGTTTGTAAGGGCATTCATTCAGAAAATTATGCTCAGGTTATCTGTGGCGGCTCCATGACTGAACTGTTCCCCACGAATACTGGAGTTAGACAAGGTTGTGCAATGGCACCAATTCTCTTCAACGTTTTTGTGGTTGCTCTGTCCATGATTGTCGACAGAAAACTAGCTACAAGAGGTATGGGCATTAGATACAGATATGAGGGTGGCCTTTTTAACTTAAGCCGGCTCAAAGCAAAGTCCACTAAGCTGAGATACGTTACTGACCTCCAGTACGCTGACGACTGTGCTCTTGTATCACATTCCGCTGAAGAGCTCCAGGAGATACTTGATACATACACCTGGGCCTACTCTGCACTGGGTTTGAAACTCAATGAAACAAAAACCAAGATTCTGTCTACGCCCGCAGGGTCCTCGTTGCACGCCTTCAAAGCAAACGACAAGGACATTGAGCAGGTCAAATATTTCAATTACCTGGGGAGTATTGTGAATGACAAGGCAAATATGGACGATGAGATAAAAAATAGACTAAGTGCTGCATCTCGCGCGTTCTGGAGGCTTAGAGGGAGGGTCTTTAATAATCACGATCTCACAATAAGTACAAAGGTAGCTATATATCGAGCTGTGATCATCCCAACCCTTACGTATGGCTGTGAAACATGGGTGAATTATAGGCACCACACCAAATCTCTGGAGAAGCTGCAGCAACGTCATCTGAGGCAATTACTCCGAATACGTTGGTTTCATAAAGTCTCAAACATTGAAGTTTTAAGGAGAACCAACTGCTGTACTATAGACACTCTAATGACGCGTGCTCAATTGCGTTGGTCCGGACACCTGGTTCGAATGGAAGACAACAGACTTCCCAAAAACATCCTCTACGGTGAATTACAAACCGGAAAAAGAAAGCACGGAGGACAGCGCAAAAGATACAAAGACAACCTGCATACAGCCTTAAAGAGTGTTAACAGACAGACGGACTGGGAACAGTTGGCGACCAACAGGACAGAATGGAGGAGAATTGTTGCTGCAAGTCAGGGTACTGAGCTGCAGAGAAGGCGAGGTCCGGCCGAGGGGGCGGAGTATCCATGTCCTGAGTGTGACAGAATCTGTCTATCAAGAATTGGCCTCTACAGCCATACAAGATGGCATGGAAAGCAAATCTAACCCTTTTTGTGCTCCTCATGCTCGTATTCACGGGCAATGGGCATTATTATTATTATTATTATTATTGAAAGAACGCCCTTGACATTAAGCAAGAAATTTTATTGCCTCTTTATACTTTTAGCGGGATGAAAGTAATAGGTGATTATGGATTTAGAAACAGATTTATTTTTTAAAGCTTGATCTGCTTATTAAGGAATCTCAGTCTTGTTCTTGGGATGTGATGGTCCCTCTGGTGACTAGAACATTAGCACCATTTCAGGATCCATTTTACCAAAACGATCCCTCTAGACTCGCCTTCTTTCTCTGTCCCATCTAACTACGTCCTCTACTATAAAGGTTCTTTAGATTTCTTCATTGGGAATTTTGTGTCTAGGATAGATCTGAGCGTCTTTATTTTCATTTTTTTATGTAACGAGCTTTTCCGGCAGACGTTGTTGATACTATGAATACTGACTCCAAATCTGTAATATTTCCTGAAGGCTCGAAAAAATCCATCACACATCTGCGCACCAATATTTTTAAGTTCAATGATTATCAGGTAAACAAATCATAATTTTGTTGTTATAGACTTATTCATGGATGGCGTTGGAGTCGCAGTAAATCCGTTCCGTACTAACTTTAATATCATATTTTATGAATACACGTTCAATATCTGTTGTAAACATCACATTTGTATGAGTGCTATTTCAATGTTAGTATGTGTACCATTAGGGCTTACGACCTTCATCAATCATGATGGCTGGTTTAGTTGTGATCACCTTTACGTATACAACGTTCACCATTTAAGTACACTGATTCGAATATTTTTCCCATTGCCACGCTGGGGATTCGAACCACGACCACTCCGATGATGTTCGGGTGCATGCCGTCGCTAGCACTGAGCTGCGAGCGGCCCGCCAGTGATCGGGAGAAACTAGGTAGTAATGTCTCCCTTGTGACCATAACATGCGACATCTACTGATTTTAGAGAGAAATTTTGAAAGCAACCATCTTTTTCTGTGAGATTCCTCTTTTTACCGACACGATTACCTCGAATTATGCGCTAGATGGTGCCACACAAGTCATCTTGTGATTTTTTTGGTATACCTAACTCTCTTGGTACAACGGCAACGACATAACATTCATACCATACAGTATTTTAACAATATTAGCGCATGTTATCAACTTTTTTGACCACATAGTGGACGCAATTTTTATGAATACACGTTATGTGTATTACAATAATGAATACACGTTTCGTGTACGTAGATACGTGTATTCATAAGAATCGCGTCCACTATGTGGTCAAAAAAGTTGATAACATGCGCTAATATTGTTATCATTTTTTATATTATTTCTTATGCATTTTTCAACTTTTTAATAGTTATTCTGTTATCCGGAGTGGAGAAGAATCCAATAAATCAAACATCGGAAGAATCTGATAGCAGATCTGGAGTTATAAGTGTTCGCACTAACCCGACTTTCTTTTACATTATAACATTTTATTTGAGTATGTCTGTCACTGTGTCCGATCATGTTTCGACTGCATAAATCACATGGATCTTGGACATGTTTTGTAATTTTGACCTTAGTTTCCACTTATTTGAGTTGTGGAATTGTGATTATGGGCCCATAGATACATTTATGTAAGCAATTCGAATCAGATAATACTTATACGTAATATCTTTAGTAGCTGAAGTTAAACACGTGAGTTTATAAGTACATAAAGAGTTTGGTAATAAGTTTCAAAATTTTCTTCCAGACTAATGTGTGAACTAAAATAACCCCCCCCCCCTGGCTTTCCTAGCGAACGCAAATGCTAAGTACCTACCCCTCAACTACTTTGAAATTCTCCAAAGTGGGTAAATTATCTTACTTTCGTTTCGGGGGAAACCAATAGTCGATGACCCGTGTTAGATTCGGCAAGGGAAGAAGAAAGCCTCCGTGGAAAGTTTAATTCTGAATTAAGCTGCCTCCAGGGAGAAATAGAACCTATTAAAATTCTACTTGGAACAACTTTCTCACTTTCGTCATACGTAGAACAAATAGTTGAGGTAAAATTTCATTGTTTGTCGAATCTTCATAATGGTTGAACGAGTGTTTTTTTTTCAATCAATAGATAGTTCTAAGATGTTCACTGTATCCATTTTTAGCTGAGTTATTTTTTTTTGCCTTTTGACTATGTTGAACACAACGAAACTATTTTTTTTTTCCTGTTTTTCGTTCTTTGGTATAAAAGACTTCTTGATTTGTCTGTCTGACATCTTAATATTTCAAAACACACAATTCTATTGCAGGCCAATCCTCAATGATACTGGCCAGAAACTAAAAAGGCTTTTAAATTAAAGTATCTTGGGGAATATATATAGGGTGCAATGCCAGATCATTCTTGAGTTCTGGATCTACGGGGTGAATGGCTGTTGGGCTATTTCAATATCATCCCTTTTTAGCCATTGTATTTTGAGTTGGATGCAAGAGATTCTGCGGGATAATTCCACCCTTTGACGCAGGTGAATGGATTATATTATTATTTTTAATTTAACACAATAAAGCATTTTTTTGTATTTTTCGCCATCGCCCGGATGTTTGTTACATTAGTCATTACTGCCTTCATAATATTTAACATCGTTATTTACTCATAACATATTTTGTGTATATTAGCTTTCCCAACAGACGTTGTCCTGTGATCTAACTATGAATATTGAATTCGAATTTAAAAGAATGATAAAAGTGACTTTTAAACAATGTCATTCCGACCGATGCATCTGTTTTAAACCACATATTTTCCATCCAAATTCTGTCAATCACAATGACAGTTTGTGTCAAACGAAAATTTGATGTCAAAATTAGATTTATTCAGATTCGCGTTTTAATCATATATAACTTGTGTTCTGTGAAACGTACTTACTTAATTTTCACCCCCGCCCCGGTCGGTGTCATATGAACCTAAAATGAATTTACACTTTTCTATACAAAATTGTTGTTAAAGCCGTCGAAACATATTGCCTGATTGCCTTTTCTGACAACGAGTCTAATCCAATATGAAGCAAGACAACCCCGGGTAAAAATTTCAAGCGAACAAAGCCTGAATCAAACTCGAGACCTCTTGACCAGCTGTTGGCGTCTAAGCCACTAGACTACCAAGGTAAGTTAACGGGTTTTTCTCATAAATTTTTACGTACAGGTACTTAAAACTGTATTTCGCTCACTGCCAAGTGTTCGGAATGCGTAATGAAAGAATATTTGAAAAAAAGAGGGTGAAAAATCGATAGTTGATTGTACGTAATTAACGAAGAGATATAACGTGTTGGGACTCTCACCTAGGACTCATAATCAAATCCCTGGTCAAGAGGGTTGCTCCAAATATCATCTCCTGTTCTTTTTGTAAGAGTGAAATTTAATTTTCTACCCCTCGGTAACATTATTCATGTTACAAATATCTATCTGCCAACAAAGGGTTGACCAATACAGTCCAATATAGCTTACCTCACACAACACGATTTGGATCCGACCGATTTTAGGAATCGGATGGTTTCTTCGAATTAAAATATAAAATATTTTTTTTAAATAAATATTTATGTAGGTAAATGGTTCTAAATGACTCGTTTATTTTCCATGTGATATTTCAAATTTGTCAATCATTTCAGAATTTGATTTATTCTGCATCTAAAGGTGCATTTATATGTACCAAATGAAAATAACAACTTATAAGTAGGCGATGGCAGTTCTTTCTGGTTATTACTTCTTTGGTGACCATATCAACGATTAGGAAAATATATTCTATTTCTAGATCTGGGTCTTTGCACTTATAGGGAGTATTCAATTATTTGATTTCTCATTGATCTGTTATTGTGTTTAATGTTATCTAATGCTACAATTACACGCTTGCCATGGTTTGGCATGCCACCACAAGCTGCAAGCCTTCACAAACGCTTGGACGCCATTTACACGTTGGCGTGCGCGTCGGTATTTTAATACATTCGCCGCAAATTCCTTTGATCTGTGTCAAACACCGACACCTTGTTGCAAGCGTTGGCACAAGCCAAGGCAAACACCCATTTACACGTTGGTGTTTGTGACGGTTTGCCAAACCATGGCAAGTGTGTAAATGCAGCATTAGGTTTACAGTTTCCAAAAGTGCCTGATGATCAAATCGTTTCGAGTATAAGCGGCTAAAAAACTACAGGATGTTGTATTACAAGTTTCAACCCCTAAACAACACACAAGGACATCTGTTTTAATAAGGGATGTTTTGCCAACCTACTCTTCAACGTCGGAAGGGGGTGGATTTTGCAAGGCACGCACGTTGCATATTCTGCATTATCTACGGACGCTGCTGACATGAGTTATTTTTATTTTGTCGTTGTTTTTCGCGTTGGTCATATTTTTTTAACCCCGGAATTACAACACAAAGCTGACTAATGAAATTACAAATCCCAACGTGTTTAAAAATTATACCGGTTGAAAAAAAATATCAAAGTTATCTTGTGGCTAATATTTCATGAATTGACGTATCGCCTGGAATAACGTTGAATATTACACATTAGGTCGATTTTCGGTTTTTTGTATCATTCGATAGAGTAGACTTTTCTCTATCTAGTGGCATTTTCAAAAATTAAATATATATATATATATATTATTGTACCGCGAACGTGTAACGTTGCATCAATTTTATCTGATTTCATAATTTTATTTTATTTTTGAAAACATACAGCGATTCACTGTCATCCATAGTATCGTAATGGGGATGACCATTGACCAATAATTGAAAAAAAAACAAGTCTAGAAAGATGTTTAGCAAAATAGAAACATAAACCACTCTGTCTGTACCCGAGAGCCAACCTTGTCTTAGCCCCTTTTTTTGGATGAAATGACTTAATACATATTAGAAACATACATCACATATTCGATCAGGGCAGAAAAGACACCACAGACAAATATTTTTTTTTGTCGTTAAGACAAATTGGCTCTCAGTTATACAATTAATTTCAAATATGATACCATCACATTGGCTCCAGAAAAATACGTTCGGTTTGAAAACAGTGGATGCAGGTTGAACAAGATCGGGAAAGAGGCCTCTGTCCAGGAGTAGACTGATACAGGCTGAGACGGAAGGAATGAAGGACAAAAATATAAAATATGTTTCAACAAGTATGGTCTCAAAAATTATTACATAGTCAAGATCGGGATTTGAAAAAAGAAGAATACCTTCTTATATTTATTTACTAGCTAGTTACCCGTGGCTTCGCTCACGTGTTACTGTATTTGCTTTCTCTTCCTAAACAATGCAGAATTCATTATATTCGCATCAAAATTAATAATAATAAGAAACATCAACATTTCATTTTTTAAATATATATTCTAAAATTTCCATTAAATTACTATATTTTTATTTATATTTGTCGTTATTAATCTGTATTTAAAAAAATATGTGCTTCTTATACAAATAGAATCAGCCCGCGAACTTAAAAAGTTCGCTAACTTGACTGACATTGTTCTATGAGAATCCCAAAAAATAACTCGAATAACTTTTATTCCATCAAATGACGTTATTTGAAATCAATTTTTATATTGCTGGATATGAATAAAAAAATATTCAGGTCTCGAAAAGCAATGCAATTAGTGATCTTTAAAACACTTATTTCTATCTGCTTTGGGCATTTTTCAAGCTACAGACGTTTTTTTAACATTTCAATTTATATCTTTCACGTTGATTTGTTGTTGTTTGTCTGGTCGTAGGTTCGAAATTTAGTTCATAAATATCTTATCCTGAGCAAACACGACAAAAAAGAATAAACGATATCGGTCCAGCCGTTCACAAAACTGTTAACGTTCCGAACGTTAACGTTTACCAAATTGAAAATGGTTTCCAAACAAAAAAAAATGCGTTTCGTCTTCAATATAATAGCAGCGTCGTAATACTTGCAAAGATTTTGAGGTAACGTTTAACGTTAATTTTGAATAACTGACAGAATTATTTTTTGACTCGGAATTTGGAACAGCATTGTTTAACGCACGTTGAACAACAGTTTTTACGTTATCTCTATGGAAATAACAACAAATTGTTAACGTTGGAGCTGTCGTTAATATTTCGACTTGGCCTCCAGGCGTGATGCGATGACCACGTAAAGTAGGTCTCCATTTTTATAATAACGTAAGATTCTCCCTTTTAAGCCCCCCCCGCTCACCGCAAGCCAGCCCGGAGGAAATTAAACCGCAGCAAACCCGATCCGCACAAAGCCAAACCCTAGCCCGATTGCCAAAAAGCCAGCCGCACACAAATCAAGCCCGTGGCGGTTCCACCCCATAATACGGGAGGCCTTGGACCCACTCAGGAGAATAGGTTAGGCATAAAGAACTCTCCATTGCGCTCGAAGTCGTCCGAGGCTCATTGTGCCTTTTCTAACCGGTTGAGTTTTAAGGAAGTGAGGTGGTCAACCTCAGTATTCTAATGGTATAAGTAATTAAAATTGGCGTTCGACTATAAACGAATTTTCGACAATGTAGAGTAGGAAGAAAATTAACTGTCCACTGTTTATATTTTTTATTAGATGAAACGGATATCGGCAACTATCCGATATCCGGTCTATCCGGCGGCGTAAATAATATCCTGCCGGATACCGGATAGTAAAAAGAGACATGTTTGGATAACTCATTGATTTGTTTATTAAAGTATCACTTAAGAAATACACCTTATAATCACAAAATAAATTCTACAACTTAGAAAATTGATTATCAAGCATAAGGTAAATTATGGAGAGTAATTCTATATAATATTTCGTTATAAAGACTATTAGACTATATAGAGGAAAACAGCAGCTTTGCTGGTCTTCGTAAGTAAGGAAAGTTTAATAAAACAACGTTTCGTCATATATCATCCTGGCTGAAGATGCAGATAGTTTCCGCGATTTTTGGAACAATAACGTTCCGGCAACGGAGTCAGTCCAATTGGTATATACCGCCTACGTATGCGTAATTCATGCGTTGTACCCATGGTAATTTACGCACTGGCCGGGCTCTAGTAAGGACTTATTTAGCATTCTACGAATTTTATAAATTTTTGAGCGCTTTTCTTCCTCCCGCAAGGGTTCCGAAGACAAAGAAGATCTTCTCATACCGAGAGGGTCTTCCTCGTGTTCTGCTCCTTCGAAGCAGAGCTGAGGGATCTGGAAATGGTGTGTGAGGAGGTCATAATATCCGGCTAACTGCTATCCCTTTCGTCTCTATTTTTTATACGTTCCAGTGGACAGTTAATTTTTTCGCACTATACAGTGACGAAATGATATGGTCATTGACTTGCCAGTGTTTTCAAAACAATTATTTACGATCTATCTTAAAATGATGTGAGGATTTTGTAGATAATTTTAAAATTTAATATTTTGCACTTTTACTACATTTGATATAAAATAATTTACCTATTGACTTCATAATACTATTTACCTTTTTTCAACATAATATTATATCAACTTGCTATTCATGGTTTACGCAATAAATTCAAAGCAAGATTACTCACATAGTTTTTTTTTTTTGCTAGTGTTTTTATGAAATGGCTTCAAATATTTTAATATACATATCAAGACATAAAGAATTGCAATACAATCCAGATTCTTTTCGTGAACTTACCGTAAATTATTTTAGTAGAGATAATAAATTACTAAAATAGGTAGGTACCTACATAATGATTTTAATGTCGATCGTAAAAAAAAACAATTCAGAATCGCTGTACAGGATGCATGGTACGAAAAATATATTGAAGTAGGTAGGTACGTAAAGTGTTTCTCTGAATTCACGGAAAGTGTATTATCTCTTATATAAAAATGGAACGCTAATTTGCGCGGTCATCGTATGGGTAAGAACACGTTGAAAGCCGATTACAATCCGCGCCGACCAGCTCAAAGATTGTTGTCTATGGTTTCCATGCATTTAAATGGGCATGTCGGAAAGCGGGTTCCTGCTTTTTCTGTGGGTTTCCCCATTCAAATGCATAGTAACATTCTTTGCGCCGGTTGGCGCTAGTCAGAATCGGCATTCTACGTGTTTCTTACCCTATGAGAACAGCTGAACTTATATCGCCCATTTTTTTGTCGTGTTTGCTTTTGTCTGAAGGGTCTTATGAAAGAAAAAAGTTGCACGGAATAAAAATAAAACTTCCATATTATTATTACATTTTTTCTAATTTTGAAATTAAATCAGGCGTTTGACAGGAATCAGTTGTTTGATGAATGATACGATTCACGGAATGCTGATAGTAAATAATATAATGATATGTTTTATAACAGATGCAGCGGTTACAGTAGTTAAAAAGGTAATAATGAATGTATCATTATACTAATTCAAATTCAATAATATAAGGACCACGTCGTCGTCTGTGTTAAATAACTTTAAACTGAAATCAACTTAAAGTTATACATAAAATCTCGAACATATTATTTATATTCCAAGGCGGGACGAAGTTTGACGGGTCGGCTAGTTCAAAACTATATTATTATTATAGATTACGCAATAGTTTCGACACGTGTATTGGAGAAAGTAGGTTGGGTTGGTTAGGTACCTACCTACGTATATATTCATACACGCTGCACCGGACCAGCTCGCGGTGTATGTATGTTTATTGTATGAAACGATGTCGTCAATAAATTAAATTTTTACAAAAGTTGTTAAGAAAAGTTCGAGATGTACTGCTATGATGTATATATTTGTTTTATAGAAAAATAAATTATCTAGTTGTAGCGTTTCAGCGTTTTTCGATATTTTTATAAAATTCTGAAATATAGGCACTGAAACTCGTAAATTTGTCATAAAAAAAATATTTTTCTTTATAAAAAAAGTTTGAGAAATCCTGGAACTTCTTCATTAAGTTATATTTTAGATATTGTATTTTTCTATATACATACACAATTTAAGGGTTCTAGATTTTATGGTTTTCGAGATATATGAAAAAATTAAATAAAAATTCAAAGGTTGATAACCCCTGACTGAAAAAAAATTCAAAATTCTGAGTATACAAATTTTGTATGCTTAAAGTATTCAATATTTTCTGAAATTTTAGGATCTGTGCATCAAGCGAATCAAAAGTTATAAAGAGGGGACGGATACACACACATACACGTTGGAAAAGTGCCCCTCACCCCCTCCCCTCTAATTAATGATATCTTTTGAAAACGAAATAGTATAATTTGACTCTTTCTGAAGAAATCATTTTTTTGAAATTTCGATAAAACCAGTTTTAAACTTTTTAGGAGGCACTTAAAAATCATCCCTTTTTATATGTGCCCTTTTTCGTCCCTTTTAGTTAAATTTTGGAAAAATTGCCGAATACGCTAACACTCATTTCTATAGAAGAATTCATATGCCAAATCTCAAGTTCGTACCATGTCTAGTTTCCGAGATATTCGCATACTTTGAAAAACATTCAACCCTATTTTTCACCCTCTTAGGGGTGGAATTTCCAAAAATCCTTTCTTAGTGGAAGGTTTTGTATTGAGACCTACCTGATTTCCAAATTTCACTACTCTACGATTAGCCGTTTGGGCTGTGCGTTGATGAGTCAGTCAGTCAGTCAATCAGTCAGGCACTTTCCTTTATTATTATAGATTAATTTAATCCACGGGCATAATAAGACCTATTAACAATTTTAGGATACAAAAAATCTCACTTAAGTACTGTTAGACATGATATTTTACACAATATGTTAAAAAATAATATACAATCAAAATACACCAAGGTTTCATAAAAATTTCATCATAATTTCAAGCAATGGCAACATTTATTGTGCTTCTATGACGGCTGACAAGACATCAAAATAGAAATGTCATCGTCGACCGCCTGTGGCGTTCCTTCCATCTATTAATAAAATACTATGCTTTAATAATACAAAAATAATTATAATAAACACTAATCTGTGTACAAAACTGAAGAATTCATCTAAATCGGTAAAAAATATCAATAACTTCATAATCAACTACATTTGGTGGAATGATATAATACATTAAATACGGCGTTCGCCGACATGTAAACATAGATTTTAGGTTATGATTAATTATTAATAATACGCTACTCATATGCAGTGAACAAGAAAAATAAGGAATATAACTAAAAAAACAATATCAAATAATGATTTGCAGAAGGTCGCAGGAGCATTGGAATGATACAAGTAATACTCAACTAGTTTAACAAGTTGAAAATCCATCAAATAATATAATATGTATTTTAACACAATATGTAAAAAACTTAAGACACCGCCACAAACTCCCGCGTATCGACCCCCCATATCCACCTCCTTAGATAGAGATTGGCAATATAGTGTATATATTATTACTCCAGTCAAGAAACACCAAGTTGGGGATGTTTGTGCGAATAAATATTTTATGACAGTCCATCCTCCCTTAAAAAGGTAGACAGAGGCTAGGTGATATTTTGATTGCACAACAAATGAAAATGATAAAAACCAATCAAAGTCCTTTATACATGGACGCACTTGTTAGATAGCTGCGAGTACAGGGGCGATTGAGTGCGCTTTAAGCCCGTGCAGAGCCGGCAAATCCCTCGTACGTGAACCATACACGGGCGGCCACTTATATTATTTACTTGTTTATGGCAGGAAGATCAGCCGCACTAGCCGCAACCCCGGGGAAGACCTTTACGTCGGATAGAGAAGTGAAACCTGTATAATATCTCTAATATAAATTAAAGTCGTAAACACTTATAACTCGAGATTGGCTCAACAGATTCTTCCGATGTGTGATTTATCGGATTCTTCTCTGCTCCGGATAACAGAATAACTAATAATATAAAGTTGAAAAATGGATAGCAAATAATATTTAAATTAGTATCGAACGGCTGGGGTCCTTACCATCATATGTTGGAGGGAATGTCTGGCAGATTGATATTTTGGTACAGATTCTATAGATCAATGCTTTCCCTATGTATCCATAGATGGCAATCTAACTATCATTGAAATCTCTAATATAAATTAAATTCGGTAAAGATGTTTTAAAAATATTTTAATGTTATTATTTTATTTTCAGTTATATTTTTTTGCTAAGGGCGCAGTGCACCTATGAACGGGCCGCCTCTGGTAAGGACTACTGGACAACGTCTGTCGGGAAAGCTAGTAGGAAATAAAGGAAACATTTTAACGAAAATTGCGAGGATGGAGGAGTATAAAATTTCGCACACTTATAGTTTATACAGAGAAGCGGCGGCGAATTTGAATATATTTTTTTAATTATGCATAAAAGTAGATTAAATCAATAAAAAACACCACGTACACTACAGTTATGTTATGTATTTCTTACTCACACACACTTCGATGTATTTGACATGTACCAAATTTTAAATCTATAATATAATATTATATTATAGATATGTTACATGACTGTAAGTTTGCTTGAATAAAATAAAATAAAAAAAAATAAAAATTACTTTTAACACAGATCTTTTGTTTATCAGTGGTCAAATTGAGAATAGATCATTATTTTTTTAATAAAATAATAACCATAGAAATAACTTTAAACATATCAACATTTCAAATTTGAGGTATCCATGTCAATTAGTTTTGAAAGAAAATTGTCAAAAAATATCGCTGGTTCAGTCTTTGATAAAGCAATTTTAATATTGAACAAACTTATAATCATAACTAGTTATGGTCGAATTTGGAGTACTGGCCGAAATCATTAATCTCTGATTATTATTATTAGCCCAGAACTCTGACTGGGCCTGTTTACGAATACGGGGCGTGGAGAATAAGGTTGAAGCACTGTACAACTAACCACTGAGTACAAATATTATTAAAGAACTTTTGTGTATGCGCAGAGCTGAAAATGTGTTCCTTTATCTAATAGTCACGTGACTAATGATAAATTATCAAGAATAATATTATATAATTTTACTTTCATCCACACGCACATCACAACACAACAAAACCCGTGGGTACAACCTTTAACTATTTATACGATTAAAATATTAAATATCTCTATGTCATCACGAAAATTTCACAAACGTCACACTTTGTATGAGCGACAACAGTCTCGTGGTAGGCACTTGTCGGGACCATGCGCATTAACACATTATTTCTCTAGTATTATTTTTTGACATCGGCTGCCTAAACCCCCCCTCTGATGGGGTCCAGGTGTCAGAGGCTTATTTCTTGCGCCTTTTCTGATCTTTTGGGGTTTAAAGACATGAGGTAGACCCGATCTGATTTTTCGATTTCCTGCCTCTTACAATATCATGATACGTTTTTATTATAACTTAAATTTTATTATCATTTAAAAAATAATATATTTTTTATCCATCACGCCGTTTCCCGAAGGGGGTAGGTAGAGAGTAGGGACTTATACATATTTGGATGCGTAATATAAAAAAAAACATACAAATTAACAAAGGATATTTTATATATTATGAAACATTAGGGCTGGTACACACCAACCATTCGGCTAATATCATGTGTAGTTGTGAAAATGAATTTATCCAACTTCCAAACCGTTTAACAATTTTATACGGAAATTCGTTGCGATAATAGCACGAAACATTATACCAAGTCACACTCGTAATATTACGCCATTTCCACCTTTATTCCACAAGTTCGTAAAGATCAATTTGGCGTGAGTCATTTTGAAAATGGAATATTTATTGATTTGACGTGTGCTTAAAATTTTGGTAGAGGGTTTTCAAACATGTCCGATAAATATATATATACATACACGAATAGGTGATTTTAATACACTTTTACGGTACTTTAAAGTTTAATCTTGCTTTTTGATCTACCAATATCCCTTTAAGGGGTTAGCATCGAGTTGAATTCCATGTAATAAACATGTTTATCGTGGATTCGTTTGAAAAATAATAATATTTCGAAAACTCACATTAGCTTGAATCTATCAATAATGTATTTAACAAACTGTTTTAAATTATATGATCATATCCGAAATGATTCGATTTTCGAATATTATTTGTAGAATGTGAGAATCTAATTTGAAAGACGAAACTCTTTTATGAGTTAAAGAAGAATTTGCCTTGAACTACAGTGGCATAAACTTTTGCGAAGATGTTAAGAGCTCTCCGATCCTCGATTCACAAGATGCTCAAATTTTGAACCGTCCAAAAGAAGAAAATAATCTTGAATATCTGGCATGTTTTTTTTATGCCGGAATAAATTGTCATCAAATGGCGCTTTTCGCCAAATTAAGACAGGATTCAAACCAAAGGCAGATTATTCTTATGAAAAATGCTGATGAAGAAACCCTTGATCAAAGATCAAAATCAGGAATCTGTCGCCTAAAAACCAAGAAAACAAGTAGTTCAGATCTTAAAGGAAGAATAGAGTGGAGAAATGATACATACGGAATAGTGGCAAATAGTTTGCACTTCTAGAATTGACTTCCAGGCGGATCTAGAAATCTTGACAGACAAATCCGGAAATCGAGATGACAGAAGTTGATCCTCTTCTTCCTGTTCTTTTTTCTCGTGTCTTAAAGTTGTGACGTACCTTATGCCAACCTGTCCTCTCAAAACGTCTTGAAACTTTACCAATAGCATCGCATCGGCTATTGTCGATCATACATAGTTTGCTATCCTTCGCACTCTTTTGCCTTTAATTATATTTTTTATTCAAGACGATGATCTTAAACATCAATAAAATGTTAAGAGCACCCTGAATATATCTCTTCACCCTTTAAAATTAACCATTCATCAAAGAAGGTACATAAAACAAACTGTATTATTATTAAATATCTGTAGATGTCGGTTTTGCGGCTCAATAGAACCACCTCTATTATTATTGCCAAATATTCTAAATCGCGACAAAATTTAATAAAGAAGACAAGCCATAACAAATTATGTCAGTTTTTTTTTCAAATTAAATATTTTGTGTCGTTTAAATGCATGAGCCTTTAGTTTTCAATGTGTTTTTACTCGGGGTATGTATCCTGTCTCAGATTGGACAAAACCAGTACTGGTAAAGAATGCTTCAAGTACTAAGTTTCGCCGGCTATACTGACACTTATGGAAGAGTTTTTTTTTTTAATTAATTTCTCAAAGAACAGAATGGAACAATTTTGACAGGCAATGAACTTATTAGATTTGTCATATAATGCAATGCAAGCTGACGAAATCTTTTGGGTCGGTTTAAAAGACCTTTGTTTTCAATTGTAACATTTTTTTTGTATCGCAGGCATTGCAGCATATTATTGGCTTTGTTTAAAAAATCCTCGGAGGGCCATTTAACTTCAGTTTTAATGCTCAAAGGTCAGGAAGAGCACACTTGTTAAATAACCTAAATTGTCAAAAAATGATTTCAGGATATGCTGGAATTTTGTGAATTTGTAGGTTACCGAAATGGCAATATGATTTTGTATGAACTAAATAAACTCAAATCGAGGATGTGAAGTTTAGCAGAGCGAAGATATATATACTGTCGCTTGGGTTCATTTGGCTAGTAAATACGTTACTAGAACTAAAAGGATAATGTAATATACGGATAAGCGCATATTCATCACATCGACTCCATTATCAAGGAAGGGAAAAAGGGTGAACTCACACAAGAAATGTATAAAATAAAGCTGTTCCCTCTACCTTTCCCCTATTAGTAATAGTAAACACTAAAACACAAACTTTTCGTTTGGCTATATGTCACAATCTTCATATATTATATAAAAATGGAGAGCTTTTATTTTCCGTGGTCATCACATCACGGCTTAACGGCTGGACCGATTTTGCTAATTCTTTGTTTGTCGTTTGAGCATTTATCAGGAGAGGGTTCTTATGAAAGAAAAAATTAAGAAAGTTGCGTCAAACAATAGAAAATGAAAGAAAACTCTAAGTAGGTAACCTTCTTAGTACTTTTAACAATATAATTTTTATATAAAATGTAAAAAGATTGAAATAAAATAAAATTTGACAGGAACTGTCAGTTGTTTGATATATGGTGCGATTGACAGATTAATAATGGAAAATATATGGTTTGAAACAGATGCATTGATCAAAATAACATTTGTTAAAAGGTAATAAGCTTAGGTATCATTAGGTAGCTATACAAATTCGAATTCAATATACATAGTTAAGAACAAGTCTGTTGGATAATAATTATTGATTAAACTGCACTACAAATTATTGTTTAAAGTTTTTTCTGGACACGTTGGATGATTGGATTTAGGTAAACAGGACGAAAAAAACGATTTCATATAGCTGAAGAAAAGTCAGGTCAAAAGAAAAAGAAATTGGAGAGGTTTGTTGAGAATGAGAAGTGCCATGAGGGTGAAAAAAGCGGGAGATGTGCCCTTGGATAGAAACGATTGAAGAACAAAAAAAAAAGAAAAATCATATTACGTATTTTTAATTCTTGAATAAATAGACATGCGATGCGATTGTTCAAAGTCGGACAGTTATTCTATTGAATGACTTAAAACATTATGGACGGAGCATAAGCCATAGAATAAGAGGAGAGAGATTGAAACATTCAAAAAGTTTCTTTTGATTCCTCACTCTGTATGGGTTTTGATAGGCTAAGAAGGAGAACCTTTTTGAAAGGATTTAAAATAATCGCTAAAGAAAACATCATTTGTCCATTTAAGTTTGAGGAAGGGTGGCCCTTTCTTTGCCCTTATCCTTCAAACCATTACGATATTTCGATAAGTTCCTTCTCAAGATGAAATACAATCATTTTAGACTTTTCTTTTTTATCATCCGTTTGAAGTTTTGAAGAACAAAAGCATTAAGTAATTCAGTCGCCATACCAAAAATGACTTATTATTCAATTGAATGTTCTATACTTTTTTTTTTTTTTTTTTTTTTTTTTTTTTTTTTCTTTGGAGGAGGGGAAAATCCTCATCGGACGTTGTGCCGGACTCCTGCGCGCAGGCAGACCTACCGACTAAAAACCCCTCCTCTTCGTCTCCACTGCAGCGGTACTATCCGTAGATATTGCTTCGCATGCAGTGGTGGTCATTTTAAACGTTCGTTATTTTTCGGGCCCTTTCATCCCTCTCTTTCTGGGTCATTATAGTATGTATAAGCTGGCTACCGGCTTCCCATGCCTGTCTTCCTTCCAACATGACTTTAATAAGCTCGTCTGGTTGGACTTGCCTATTTATTAATCGCCACGCTGCGTTTCTTTCGAGTTCCCACCGACCACACTCGAAGATGGTGTGCTTGGCGGTATCCCTCTGTCCGCAGTATACGCAATTGTCATTTTGGATCTTCCCTATTCTGTGAAGATATGCTTGAAAGCATCCATGCTCTGTGAGTATCTGCGTCAAGTGGTATCCAGCCTCGCCAAACTCTCGCATCACCCATGGTTCAATGTCTGGTATAAGTTTGTGAATCCATTTGTCTCTATCGTCCAGTTCTATCTTGTCTTTCCTTTGCGATTGCCATTTTCTTCTTGTGTCTGTTGCTATCACTTTTTTAACCCCTGGTTCTTTTCCCATCATTTCTATTCTTTCTTCGATGAGGAGTTTTACCGGTGTTAGACGTGCCAGTAGAACGCTGTCCTCATACGAAACAGTTCGATATGCTCTACATATTCTAATCGCAAGTTTTCTGTATGCTGATTGCAGTATGTTTGCATATTTATTAAATGCAAGTCCTCTAGACCAAACTGGGGCCGCATACAGTATTATGCTCGTCGCCACTGATGCAAGAACTCTTCGTTTACTCTCGCTGGCTCCCCCTACTCGGGGCATTATTCTTGCTAATGCAGACGTCGTTCGTGCCACTTTGTCGGCAATGTGCTTTATGTGCTCTCCAAATGTCAGATTTTTATCAATAATGACTCCTAAGTACTTTATGCTTTTCTTCGGGAGAATTTCAACACCCTCAATTTCAAATCTTATCTCTTTTCTTACCTTTTTCTTCCCTATCAATAGTGCAGCTTCCGTTTTCTGGGGTGCCAGTTGCAGATCTTTTCTTTTAAGCCAGGTTGATATTGTTTCCAGTGTGTAATTCGCTTTTGACATTAGGTCGTCCTCTGTTTTTCCCATTGCGGTAATGGCCAGATCGTCTGCATACGCCGTTAGTTCCACCCCTTCGGGAACATCCAGCTTAAGAATGCCATCATACAGAATGTTCCACAAAAGAGGGCCCAGGACGGATCCTTGAGGTACACCGCAGCTAATGGTTGTTATTTTTCCGTCTTCTTCCTCTAAACATCTGTCTGTGAAATAGCTCTTGACTATCCTTTCTAAGTATTTGGACACATTTCTTGTTCTGATTTCATTCACAATATGCTCCCACGATGCGGAGTTGAAAGCGTTTTTAATGTCTATAGTAATTATGGCACAGAAGCGTCTTTTTTTGAATGGCTTTTGTCTCTCCTCTATTGCCACTCTCACCACTCTTTCGATGGCTTGCAGTGTGGATCTGCCCTCTCTAAATCCGTATTGACTATCTGCGAGATCCATCCCATTCTTCAACTCCTGAGACAGTCTACTGTTGATGATCTGCTCTACGAGTTTACCTGTAGTATTAAGAAGGCATATAGGTCTGAACGATCCTGGGTCCCCTTCAGGCTTACCCGGCTTCGGCAATAGTACTAGTCGTGCTCTCTTCCATGGTTTTGGGAACATTCCACATGAATGTTCTATACTACAAGAGGTCATCTGTCATTGTGTGATGGACTTAACTCTTTTCTAAGGAGAATGACCAAAATTTGTGCGCAATTAAAGGCTTTTCGTTTCACTTTCATTTAATGAAAATGCTTGTCAGTCGGACGTCAATGATAAGCGGGTGTGACCCGCCTTTAATTGGGCAAAAAAATCTCTCCGTTGCGCAATGTTTATGAGCTTCTCCCAAACCATGTCCAGATTCCTCAGATCTGCTTCGAAGGAACGGAATACAGTATAGGAGGGTTTCCTCGTCTTCGGGACCGTGATGGGAGGAAGAACAGCGTTCTCCTCGGCCAACTGTCTTTCGGCATCCTTAACACATGTCCCAGCCAAGTCCATCCACAGTACAGTGGAGGAATTACAGCACAGTGATTCAAGACAATGACCTAGTAGCCATCGATGGTAACTAGATCTCCCGGGTGGATATATATAAGTACCTACCTGGGAACAACCATTACCACTTCTGGTGACCTCGGAGCTGAGCTCCCGATACGTGTCGTTATGGCAAGTGGCGCCTTTAACAACAAGACCAAGGTTTGAAAAGCGTCGGCGTTTAGTGTCGAGTCGAAATGTAAACTGTTTGAGGCGTGTGTGTTGCCCGTTCTATTGTATGAGTGTGAGTCCTGGCACCTGACCAAAGCCCAGGCACAAAAAGACTCAGCTTTCGAAATGAAGTGCCTCAGCAGAATTCTGGGCCTAAGATAGTACCACCACATCAAGAACGACGCTATACGTCGGCACACACAGCGTGAGCATATCACTAGTCACATAGTTCGCGTCTATTCCATCCGTCAAACAATCTTTCGATCGGCTTAAACAAAGTGTTTAAGACACTCATATAAAAAAAACACGAACAAATAAACAAAAAACATATCAGAAGGTGTGTATGTCTGTATTCCTTCAACATCAGTTAAATTAATAAATAAAATTATCCACTAGCTTTCTCTGCGTACCAAATCTGCAAAAAATCTGTGTACCAATGTTTTCAAACTGAATAGTTGTCAAGTAAATAAAAATTGTGCTGTTATGAAATTTTTCACAGGTGGCATTGTTGTCAGTAACTCTTTTCCATACTTACTGTAATATTATATTATTTGCTATCCATTTTTCGAATTTTTAATAATTATTACTCTGTTATCCGGAGTGGAAAAGAATATATAAAAAAGGATCGCACTAACCCGACATTCTTTGATATTAGTGATTGATAGTTATTTAACAAAAAAAAAACGCGTAAAATTTTGATTAATATGTGTATTAAAAAAACCATTAAGTCTTCAAAAAAGGTGTCATTGATCAGAAATGTAATTTTATTGGAATTGGAGGGCCGAGACAGAGGACAGGGTTGAATGGAGGCTACGAGTATTGGAGGCTAGGGATCGAATTGGGTTGTAACAGTATTGGCAAAAGGGTTTCTCTTTATTGTAGAAAATCAATGTTTCGCAGTCGATCTTCGAAAGGATCTTTGTTTAGAAATCGAAGTTTCAAAAAACTATTTCAAAAATTAAAATCGATTGGGAATCTAACACGGGACCTCTTGATCAGAATCCGTGCCCAAGCAGGTAGGTTACCGCCATCACAAGATATCGGTAAATTTCATAAAAAAAAAACATTAATTAAGTGTTTTCTAAAATTAGAATTAGATTAAAAAACTTGTCGCCCCCGTGTTAGGGGATGGAGGGACGAAATTGCAATATAAGCCAGAATGCAATAAATTAGAGAGTAAGCTGGCGGCGCAGTCAAAAACACTTATCACGCTCAAAATTAATTTCAGCCAATAACAATACAAGGTTATTTGTTAAAAGTTGGAGGATTTCTGCCTTGGAGCAAACCATGTAAATACTATATCTACCAGCGACTGTGTCGGCTTTTTGTGTCTTTTAATACACAAATGATATTTTAAAAATGGGAATTATGGTAGACTCTATCAAAGTCTTTACTATAGTCCATCTATAATATAAAAGAAAGTCACTTGTAACTCGAGATCTGCTAAACAGATTTTTATGATACTTTTCTATTGGATTTTTCTCCACTCTGGATAACAGAATAACGATTAAAAAGTTGAAAAATTCATCAGAAACAATATAAAATATAATATTAAAGTTAGTATGGAACATCTGATGCTATTTCTTTCCTATGGAGGTCGGCTACATTTTTAATTTTCTCATACCACCTTGTCTAACGTCTATACCTATGATTTTGCGTCCCTGTTCTAACCCTACAATAATTATTTAGCGTCTTCTAAGACAAACTACCACATGACCTTCAGTATTTCCCTAACATCCCACTTAAAGGTCGTTTTTGTAGTATTAGCGATTTCTTTTAGAAGTCGCGCACCCTCGACAGACGTTGGCGACACACTCATCAAATTAAAGAGATTGCAATATAAGATTCGCCTATCGCTAATTAATTAATTGTCCAATTATAGTATCGGGTGAGCCAGACAAAGTCTTCGCTTTGTGTGTTGTGTTTGTATGTATGTGGATGGGTAGTTGATTGCATGACGGCACTTAGTAAAAAGCAATACGCAGATTGAAACAATGAAAGCTGCGCCATAAATAGGGCCATAATAAAGATGGAGAAGGCGAACTTAATCGATAATTCATTAGAGAACCCCTAAAGAGTGGGGTCACCAATCTTTGGAAGTGGGGTTTTCAAACTTTTTTATGGTATTACACAACCATAAAAAAATGTATGATTAGTGTAATTAATCATCATCCTCGTCATTCCCTCACTGCTGAGGATCGTAATCATCACCACTCCCCACCATCCCAACCAGCCGTCCCCAAAGTCCCCGGATCCAACCACTTTTGTAGGGCCTCCCATAGTGTCCCACCCGTTGCCTCTTTGACCTGATCGCTCCGTCTCATCGAAACCCGACCCCGAGCTCTGACGCCCTCGATTCTTCCGGTTAGGATAAGCCTCTCAAAACTATCATCTCCGCGTCTCGCAATGTGCCCGAAGAACTGTATGACACGTCGCGCGCACACCGTGGACAGCCGTTTTCTGACATTTAGTTCTGCCAAGATGGAGTCATTTGTTTGTTCCGTCCACAATAATATACATAGATTTACCATACATGTACTCTAGTGCCTCAAAACTGTAAAAACTCCGTCCTTCACGCCTCACTTTAGGAAAAACCTGTGCCGAGGCGAATTATATAAAAAATACATAGACACAACTTTGCAAAAAAATTGCATTCGACCTTATTAAGCCACTCCACTTCGGTAAACAGTCCTATATCCTGAAGTCTCCAAATTATTCCAATTACTTAAAGAGAAAACTCTTTGATGCATGTATTCTCCCTGTGCTCACGTATGGCTGTAACACAACGAGCTATGAAGAGGACGATGCTAGGTATCTGAGTGATAGGAAGACTAATAATTCATGGATACGACAGAAAACAGGAGTCACCGATGTGGTTCAGAAGGTCGCAAAACTAAAGTGGAGTTGGGCTGGTCATGTGGCCAGAGTAACCGACACCAGATGGACCAAGAAAGTTCTTGAGTGGCATCCGAGAACTGGGAGGAGAAGTGTGGACAGGCTTCAGGCGAGGTGGTCTGACGACATCAGACGGATTGCCGGGAGTTGGTGGATGCGGGAGGCGCAGAACAGAGGGCGGTGGAAGTCACAAAGGGAGGCCTATGTCCAATAATGGACACGAGAGGACTGAATAAAGAAACGAAAAAGGCCACTCCACCCTTTATTGACATTAAATCCGTTTCTTGGCTTACATAAGTAGAACAAGTCGAAAAAAAAACAAGATAAAACAATTATGCCACTATTATTATAAAAATTGACAACTTGACAACGCAACTGCATTGCTTATAAACTATATAGATACATACTGACTTGATATATATGCAAAACAACGCAACAAATTTAACATTAAGAGACTTGGGGTGCCAGGTGTAAAGACATATCACCAGGTGCCAGGTGTAAAGTGTATCACTGAGAAACAGCATGGAATCAAACAGACCCGAAGATTTCAACAACTTGCAAAAAACAAAAAGCATTCGTATTGGAATTGATCAAAATAAATATGTGTCTCTCCCGCCCTGTACAGAATTAAGTGAAATTTGATTATTTAAATTACTTCCACCAAGAAAAATGCATGTTCAACAACTTAGAAATTTATTGATAACTAGCTTTCCCGACAGACGTTGTCCTGTGGACCCGGGTCCTAACCAGAGGCGGCCCGATCATTGTTCACTGCGCCTCCAGAAACAAAAATAAACTTATACATTAAAATATTAATTCTAAAACATCCATATTTTGTTCGTATTCAAAGCTCAGACGGGATAAATGCGAGAATATAATATTATATGCGCGCAATTTGGTTGACTTTGTATGAAAAATTTCTAAAACGCCAGAAACGGTGGAGTAAGTGAAATGGGCTTCTGTAAGAGTGGCAATTACGTATGCGAGAATGAGAGAGCGCAGGTGCAGAAGGCAATAATGTTGTTGTTAGATTATTTCAAAGATGGCGTCGCATGGAATTCGTCCCATACAAACTTTAATATCATATTTTATATTAATTCTGATTCATTTTTCAACATTTTATTAGTTATTCTGTTATCCGGAGCGGAGAAGAATCCAATAAATCACACATCTGAAGAATATGTTGAGCCAATCTCGAGTTATAAGTGTTCGCACTAACCCTACTTTAATTTATAGGTATTAGAGATAAGAAAGACATAGAAAAACAAAATGTTTAGGACCCCTTGTTTAGAGAATAAATAGATCACTCTAAGAACGAAATCTGCAGCATATACAACGCAGCGTATATCCGTTTATAAGTAATTAAGACTTTATTACTTAGAACGTCTTTTATCTCAAGTAATAAAATAAAAATTATTACAATTACAGCGTCGAAGCACTAAGGCGCCCATTATAAAACTTGTTAATGTCTTTGAAGAAAAATAGTTTAAGTGTTAAAAGTCTATTAAATAAATTAATTCGTTTAGTTTTTTTTTTCCTCCGTGCACTTTATATTTTAAAAACTTGATTGCACAATTAATATGCTTCAATGGAAATCTTACTGCTTTTAAATGCATTAACCTAAAAGAATTAAACACCACAATTTTGTATGCTATTTCATGGTGTTAAAATAAATAAAGTAAAAAGGAGAAGAAATAATATTTTTGTGTGGGATATTTGGTAAAAGAATTGTAATAAGTCCAATTTGAGGTAATTAATCAATTTGTTAAGTACAATAAATTTTTTGTTTGTATTCGATATGTTATTAAATTTCGTTATGTACTAAGATATAAGACATGCATAAAAACACATAATCTCCCTTTGACCTCCACTAAGGAGCATAGGGAGGCAACAACAGCTCTCCATTGTGCTCGATCTTTCGCAATGATCTCCTCCCGTGCTATGTCCAACTCCTTCAGATCTACCTCGAAAGGACGGGATACGGTATAAGAAGGTCTTCCACGCCTTCGCAACCTTGATGGGAGGAAAAATGGCGCTCTCCTAGGGCAACTGACAACACAATAATATGTCCCAGCCATGACGATATCCTTCCCATAATAGTGGAAGTTATGGGCCTGCGCTATGTGCGACAGCGTATATTATCATCGCTCGTGATGCGGTGGTTTCATCTTATACCGAAGATTCTCCTGAGGCACTTCGTTTCTAATGCGGATACTCTTTGTGCCTGGGCTTTGGTCATATGTCAGGAATCACACCCATACTCCTAGGAGAATGGGCAACACACACACATCAAACAGTTTACATTTCGAATATGTAACAAAAAATGACTCTAACAATTCATTACTGATGTTCGATTTTTAAATGGAACAAACCACTTCGGTCCTACGACCGTCTTCTACTGTTATTTCGAAGGCTGGCTTAGTGTGATCACTTTACGTTAACAACGTTCGCCATTAGGTGGTAATGTTTAAGTCTCCGAAACTCCTAATCATGAGAATTCTCGACATGTTCAACATGTCGAAAAATCCCATGTATACAACAAGTAGATATTTAATAACTAATGAAATACAGAGATAAAAGTTGGAAATTATTGAGAACAAGAGAGCAACCAAATTTAAAGACTGCGACTGCTGTCATGTATTTGGCGGCAGGATATTAATATATCCATTTTTGTTAATGTCTCATCTTTATTGCCTATTTTGAAGCGTTCTAATAATGTCTAGATTCTTGTGACCATTTTTCAGGACTAAATCTTAACGAATATAAGTATGGTAACAACAAACTAATGACAAACAATTCATTACTGGATGTTCGATTTCGTCTAGACCCTAAACGTCGATGCCTTCCATATAGATATCTATTTCTTGTTGTTAAAGGTGCCACTTGCCATAATATATTGTCAATATAATTCTTATATAAACACAGAAACGTAATTTTTCTATGTTGACAACCTTTAATATTTACAACTTAACGTTATTATCCAATAAATAAAGTTTTGAAATCGAATGAAACGATTTTGGGCAGGTATTAAGAAAAATATTTTAATAAAATCCGAAATGAGAGAGAACATTTTTACGATTTCATATCAAATTAAGACCATAAATTGTTCAAACTTATCCAAACTTACATAATTTCGCCCCGAATCTCCCTCCCCCGCCCCCCGAAAAACATTTCCCACCCCTAAGAGAACGAAAGGTGGTAAAAATAAAATCTTTAAAAAAAATAATACCGAATCGATTTCACCGCCATCTGGTGTCGGGGGTAATAAATAATTTTGCAATAAAGTGGTCTTGAGTGAGAGAGTTTAGGAAACTCTCCACAATAATGCCAACCAACCAGGTGTATTTATACGTAACCAGGGTAAAATCTTTTTAAATTAAGAATTTGACAGTTTACTCTGTTATATAAATGTCGAAATGACGAAAAATTGGTCAGAAAATTCCCCATTTTTATTCATGAAGTGGTTGGTGGTATAGCGGTTACGACACCGGCTTTCGCACTGTTTCGTGCGGTGGTAGTGGGTTCGATCCCAGGTGCCGACCATCTTCCTCTTTCACGACACAAGCTTTCAGTAGCTTTTTTTTTTTTTTTTTTGTAAAGAAGGTCAAAGGACCATATGCCCTTTGAGTCACCGCGACCAATAAGATCTATTGTGACATCCTTCAATGAATTCGTGGAGCGCTGCCTCTTATTGTGCCACATCTCCAGAGGCCTCTTGCAGAGTGACAGTGCCTCTTCCCGGCTCCTGCCCTCTGCAAAAGGTCTCCTTAATCTTCTTTTTGAAAGATAGGTCCCAACAGGATTCCCATCTCTCGGTTGCAACAAATTATTTTGATCATGTGAACTTTTGTCCACTTTGACCACTGATGTGGAAGTACCTATTATATCCATCACACCAGGTCGGCTTTACAAAGGTGCCATGTACATCCTCCATAGCCAGAACTAGGGAAATAAAAGTCCGCCCCTACAGATCCCTGCATGTAGGGGTAAGGCAAAAAGTCACCCTGAGGTTGCCTGGTATCAGGGAGCCTCCGTTAGTTACTAACCTACCCGTTAGTCACGCATCCCTCGGCACGGGTCGAATGACACCTTGGATTGGGGATTTTTGGGCAGAAAGGTTTACTCCTTCCGGAATGATAGGACTAGGTGAATATGGATGGGAGGGCTCATAGAAGGCAGGAGGAAAGGAATCAGGTGTAGGAAATGCCCTGCATGTTGGACAGCCATGCAAGGCACCCCGTACTCTCTTCGGCTTGTTGACCCTAGCATCCACAGGGACCGAATGTAACCGCCGTTTCAGCCTGGGCCAACGTAACAGGGTCCTCCACTTGTAGGTGAGAGTCGAGTTGAAATGCAGTGGCTGAGAGGCATTAAATGCTCTTTTATTGCGCGTAACATTTCCTTGGACCCCTTTCAGTAGCTTACTGTGAAAGAGTCAAGGAGTTTTTTTTTTTTTTTTTTTTTTTTAATGAATCTGTGCTCACTCAAAGTGAACACAAATACACTCCTTTCAGTAGCTTACTGTGAAAGAGTCAAGGAGTGTATTTGTGTTCACTTTGAGTGAGCACAGATTCATTTAAAAAAAAAAAAAAAAAAAAAATGTATCCAGCCAATTCATGCATCAAAATATTAATATACTAGATCCTTAGTACGCTTGTTATATCCTACATGCTTACATTTAAAATAATTACCATAGACAAACTTCAGACTTGGCGTTTGCTGTGTAATTACAAATATAGGTATGTAATTAAGTACTGAATTGAACTTCAAATTTAAGTTTTTGATAGACAAAGACAGAAACAGAACGCTGAAGTACTAACAAAACAAATCGTAACACAGACATACAATATAACCACCAATGCTCCAATAGAAGGTATATCTCACGTAACAATAATACTTACAGAGAGAGGTTTTTTTTTATATAAAAAAATGAGTTTGTGGTCACTAAAAGTGTATACAAATACACTCTTTGACTCATCTACTGTAAGCTTGTATCATGAAAGAGGAAGATGGTCGGCACTTGGGATTGAACCCACGACCTCCAAACGAACAGTAGAAAGTCGGCGTCGTCGACGCTAAGCTATCAACAATAATTGAGAAGGGGAATCATGGAAAAATAAAGTCATACTTGTGCAAGTCAGTAGGAATGATTTTCTTCCCACATTGGACCATAGGTCTACATAACCCATCGAAGCTATAGTTACCAACTTACAGCGGTAGGTACTAATAGAACTTTATTCATCGTATACGCGTAGTATAACCAAAAGTACTACAAATAGAGTGCAGAATAAGTTATACCTACGCGTATTAGTTTCTATGGTAACGTTATTCTTGCCTGCCCCCGGTAATAAGGACAGAATAACCACATTGAAAAGAGATGAACTACTACTGCACTTTTCACATTTTGATACTTAACATACGAAAACGTGCAACAAGTCCGAGCTGTCAATGAATCGAATCGACCTTCGGAAATATTTGTCACCTATTCGTACATATTCGGGATATTCCGCACACGAACTTTCTCGATGTTCCAATCGGGTTCGTACGGAATTCTTAGAAATCAACCCCGTAGTATGGAACAACCACAAGCTTCATTTATAATTGCGAGGTTGCCAAACTATATTCTGCAGAACAGTTATAACACGGAATAGGGATGATTATTAGTAGCGCGTGGTATAAGCGATTTATGCCGTAATAACTATTCCTGTCAACCCAAATCACTCGACAGAGAGTGCTAAGGGTTAAAAAAAATATTTCTGTCATAATGGCGTTATAACGCAGTTTCTATTAGTACCACTGTTAATGTCTAATACAACACAATTCACATCACACTTTAAACCTCAAATTTTCACAAAGACTATTTGCAGCAATATTATTTCAATCAAAACCATTTGCGCCGTAAGGGTAGTAATATTTAATCCAAAACATTAATGCATTATTAAAATATAACAATCCCTCCCTTGCTTAATGCAGCTCTAGGGGTTGTGGGTGATACAAGGCAGTATTTACGGTTTTACACTAAATAACTCAAAATAACTCATATATAATAAACGTTAATCGAAACCCGTGCTTTAAATTGCTGAAAAATAATGTTTTCTTTACCTGTCTAAAAAATACATTTAAAATTTATTCATATTTATAAAATTTTCAGTAGACGGAAATTTTTATAGAAATGTCAACTTTATAAAAATAATGTGCTGTATTTTTACTAATGATACATGCTTTATTTCAAAAATTGACAGCAGAAAATTAAGGCTAGTGACGTTTAAGGTACCTACTCGTATTCGCATTAAAATAAAATTTCAAAATATGGATGGAACACTTTTTCTAGAATGAAATTGAAACTTTAAACCATAAACAACCGTAGTAATACAACGTTTTTTTTTTTTATATATAATAACTTCTCTTTATTCACCAAAATAATAACAATACAATTATTCTTAGAATAAGCGAAAAATAAGCAAATCTTCCACGACAGCGAGCGTCTCAAATAAGTCAAAACCTAGGAATAAGGAGTTGAATTACTATTATGTTAGTTTGATATTCCATTCTCGAGATCGGGTGCATTGCCGGAAAAAAAGAAGAAGAAGATATTCCATTCGGGAGGCTGTCGTGGAAGATTTGCTATTCCGCGCTTAATCGATGAATAGCGATCTGTTAGTACTGCTGACCATCAATTATTGATGTGTATATAGTTACGTATCTTTGAAAAAGAGACTTGTCGATGGGTGCTCTGTAGTCAGTTTAATGAATAAATAATAGGTATAGACACTGTCACGGGCATTAAACGGATAATCAATAAATACGCGTGATATTCTCAATACAACCCCTAACTGCCTTGATAGAAAACACGAATGCAGAAGATTTCTTGCGGTCAAATCAATAAAAAATGGCGGCTAACGTGAGCGTGACGTGAACGATTGAATAATGAACGTGAAAAATGACGATGACTGTCGAAACTGTCGATTGACGAAAAACTGTCGATGACTCAAAAAAAAATCGGTCTATTTTTAATATCACATGACCGTTCATCTTGACCATTTTCATACCAATAGGTGTTCTTTTGGTCCTTAAGAATAATATTTTATGGCACTCAGATACAATAGTTTCTTTCATGCTGTGCAGTAGCTTTAACACACTTAGAGGAATATTGGCTAAGGTAATAATATATCGTAATATAAAACCATTTTTTGTAATTTTTTAAGGCAGTTCCGAATCCAACTGTTTTTGTTCGGCATTTGAGCAAACCATAGGCACACAACTCACAAAATGGAGATTAAAGATGGACGCCTTTTATAGATCTGACTTAGGTCCTAATGTTACCGATTAGAAACCTCACGAAGCTAAAAAAAAGAGGATAATTATTCTAAAAACTTTAAGCGTAACATACAAGTAACACATCAGCAACACAAAATATCTAATACGCACATATAAATAAATTATAATACGAATGTAACATATTTCTGTCTAATGGTCCAATGTGGTTTAATTTATTACAAACCCCAGCCCTTAATTTGGATATAATGCCTGATGTAGTATATATACACGAATCTCATGCTTGAATTATGAATCATAACAAGAATTTGATTAATTCGTATACTAGGCAAAAATGTAAAAAAAAAACTCTGGTAGGTCCTATACAAGAATGGATGAATTCTGATGAAATCTAATAGATTTTTCCACAAAAAATACAAATAAATCTATAAATATATATATGAAACGACATGTTTGTGTGTGTTGATAAATTAAAAAACCAGTGAACGTATTTCAATGAAACTTTGGTGATCTGTTCTACCAACATCTGGGAAGGTTTAAGCGGAGTATGAGTTCAATACCACTCCTTGGAGGGTAGTTGCAAGTAGAAAAGGTTATAATGTAACAAACATTGCATAAACCAGGAGTATTTTTTTTTTATTATGGGTTAGGCTGAAGTTCGACGGGTGGGCCAACTAGTAGCTATTATATATTTAAGTCTTCCCAAGACAGGCTTGGCCTAGTGGGTAGATTCATCATATACTGTGATATTGAAATGGAATAAAAAAAATATATAGTGTGAACTAGGTTCAAGTTTCAACATTCAAGACACTAGAAAAATTTGTTTCTATTTTACGTTTAATAAAATTTTAAGTGCAATATTGCTTAAATAATATATTTGTGAGACAGTTGGGGTGTAATTATATAAAGATTTTGAATTTCATTAAAGTGGACTGTAATTAAAATATAAATTTTTTAACACAATATTTACTTTTTAAGAACTTGTCAGAGAGCTCTCTCTGTAGATTCAATATTATTTAGAAATATAAGACGTTGTTCTTGATATTATTATTATACCTACTACTATCTCTTCGTTTCTCTTCTCGGCTCCTCCATTCCTTCCTCCTCTTTCCTATCCAAGATCCTCTTATCTCTCACCACCCTCTCGCTGTGTATCCCTCAGCACCCCACCCTCCTCTCAGAGTTAATTACTCTTGTAAATGTCTCATTGCAGAATCAAGATTGCCGACTAAGTGCGCCTTTATTCCAAATCTGTGTACATTCAAATTAAATTAATGGCACCAAGTAATAAAATCAGACGGCGAAATTCTATTTGATTTTTTTTTTGGTAATTCATATTTTTCTAATTAATATTTTGCAGATGTTAAAAAAAAATAGACAAAATTTGTCTGTGATTTGTAATAGATATTTGTATCTTCAATCAGCATGCCATGTTATAACAGACTAAAAAAATTGACTTACTGCAAGAATTTAATATAGTTTATCACAAAAAAAACTGAATTAAATTTAGCTTAAAATTATTATAGTTTGTTTATTCGGATGTGATATGAAGTCGATGGGTCATATCATAAGTTTAGTTTTGTAATAAAAACAAAAACAATAAAATACACAATAATAGATCATATTATCAAAGTTTAAAATATCAAAAAAGACTATAACTTTAACAATATCATGCCCTAAAATCTATGAGTAAAAACTTGAACAAACATGGTACAGAGCAAGCAATTTGAAGAGCCGAGACATTTTACTGGCAAGACCTCACGCCCTTGAACGTTCCAATAGATCCGTAAAACAAGATTTTTAGTAAGATCTGGACAGTTCTTCATCTACAAAGAAATGATAACACCTTAATTGACTTCAACATAGGAAAAAACGTTAGGTGCCAATCTTTTACAACCTAACAACAAATTCGCTCCTTCGAATAAAAAATTTTGGACTAAAAAGTTTTTTTTTTCATTTTTCAGTCCCCGTAGAAACTGGTGTACCTATGTTAAAAATAACAATATCGCTCCTTGGAAACCACCAAAAACCCTCATCTCCTCTGAAGCCTTCGCTTGGCACCCCCTCGCATATCTGTCACGAGGTGTACTCTCATCTCTCTAAGATGTGGAGGCTGGAACATTCACCCCGTGTGTGCACATTTAAAAGTGTATAAATTCGAAGGGATGGTATCCCCTACACGCCCTACATACATCGCTGAAAAAGTTATTCTCAAATTTGTTAAATTTTCTGGAATCTGTGTTAGTATCTTTTTTAATTAATTTATATTAGGTACTTTGTGTTATTAGATTTCCCTTCTTCAGATGGTTAAGAAGCGTTCGTATATCTTTATCAGCAAGCAAAGGATCATTTCTAGAGGTAGTGGAATTGCTAGGAACATACTGATATTAGAGTTTTAATTTTTTTTTCATGTATAAGAATAAAGTATACGGCAAAAATTATTTAAAAAATATATTTAAATACTTCGGTGTGTATGTAGGTAGTTACATAAAAAAAATTGTATAAAGATAATATCTTTATGTTAAAAATCACAAAATAAAAATAAAAAGTAAAGTAAATACAAAAAACAATACAAGATAATAATAATATGAATATTTGTATAACCTACTAGCTTTCCCGACCGACGTTGTCCTGCGGTTCTAACTATGAATATTGAATTTGAATTTGCATGGTGATGTATTAATTATCTTTTGAACAATGTAATTCCGATCGATCCATCTGTTATAAACCATGTATTCTGTTAATTGTACCACCTATCTAACAACTTACAGTTCCTGTCAAAATTTCAAAATTGGAATAAAAATTATATGGTAAAAAGTTCTAATAAGATTGCCTACGTAGAGTTTTCTTTAATTTTTAATTTTCCACGCAATTTTCAATTTTTTTCCTTTTATAAGAACCTTCTCCTTACAAAAGCCACAAAACGACAAAAAAAGAATTAATGAAATCGGTTCAGCCGTTTAGGAGTGATGCGATGACACCGTAAAAGAGCTCTCCATTTTTATAATTTAGATTTATCGACCAATTTTTATACTCATAGGCGTGGGTAAATTTTTTTCTGTAAAAACCGAGGTAAGTGTTGGATATTTGATATTTCCTAATGAAAATTAAATGCATATTGTTAAGCTAAGATAGAGCTATCAAGTAAAACTATTTACTATAAATAATACATCTGCATAATCTTAAATTCTATAAAATTTTCTTCAAACTTGTCGACAAAGTAAAATGTAACAAGGCGATTATTATACAAGTTCCCAAGAGGCACGCGAAGGTTTGAGAACCGCTGGAGTTTTCTTTGAATAGAGCACACCACTTGTCACGGTAAAAGTGAAATGCTTAAACATTGGAATAAAATTTACTTATTCTGAACACATCATCCATACATTTTCCTACTCATTTCGAAATATACACACAGTACCTTTGCACAGTACCAAAAGTTCTACCTACGTCCTACATATCTACATGACTTCGGTTTTCAAAAATATAAGTAAGTACCCACCTACAGTGAGAAAATTTTTTTAAGAAACACTTTGAAATAAGTAATTCCACATAATAAATGGTTATGTTCGTCTGTGTGTCGGATGTTTTTCATACATATTATGTAGGTACGACAAAACTAATCCAACTACGTTAAATATTTTTCATATTTATATTATTCGTCTGAAGGTCGATATTCGTTGCTTCTTCTTCTTCCTCTTTGTTTAGATCTAAGATCTGTTTAGGAAGTGCTCAAATCGGGCTCCTGTGACGATGAACTCCAGCTTTCTTTCCATCTCTTTGGGGGACGTCCTGGTGGCCGGCGTCCATCTGGTATCCCTTGCATCACGACCTCGGCAATTCTGTTGTCTTCCATTCTTTCGACATGGTCCCTCTAGAACCTTCTTCTCTGTCTACTCCATCTTACGATGTCGTCGACATTGCAGGTTCTTCCTATCTCATCATTGGGGACTCTGTCTCTTAGGGATCTCCCTGCTATGGGTCGCAACGTTTTCATTTCGGACGTTCTAAGAAGCTGTTTTGTTCGAACGGTATCAGCTCTAGCTTCGATCCCATATGACATAATTGGTCGCACGCATGTCTTATATATTCTGACTTTGCTCTCCACTAGCATGTGCTTGTTTGCCCAAACAGTGTCCCTAAGGCAGCCGGCGATACCCGCTGCTTTGTTAGTCTGCTCTTTGACTTCATTGTACAGATCGCTGCAGCTGGTTATCTCCACGCCCACTGCCCAGGTATTTGAACTTCATGACCTGTTCTATAGGCTTGTTGTCTACAACTAGTTTACATCTGAGAGGCTGTCTGGATGTTGTTAGACATTTTGTTTTTTCAACAGATATTGTCATATTGTATCTCAAAGATGTAAGGTGGAACATATGTAGCATTCGTTGCAGATCATCTTCACTCTCTGCGAGTATTCCAGCATCGTCAGCATAGCATATGACATTTATAATTTTTTCCCCTATCTTATAGCCGAGGCCAAGAGATGTTACCTCTTCTATGATTTCATCCATTATAAGGTTAAAGAGCAAAGGGCTGAGGCTGTCACCTTGTCTGATTCCCGTTGCTGTGGGTATTTCCTTAGATAGTTCCCCGTCCACCCTAATTCTGGTTTTACCGTTAGTATTGAGGTCCTTTATTGTTTTTATGATAGATGGTGATACACACTTTTCCAGAAGAATATCAATTATGTCCTTTAGTAGTACCTTATCGAAGGCCTTGGTCAAGTCCACAAAGCAAATGTAAGCAGGTTTGTTATATTCTATGGCTTTTTCCTTAAGCTGCCGTATAATAAATATAGCGTCAGTGGTGGATGTATTCTTCCTGAATTCGTTGCTAACTACGACAAAACAACGATCATAAGTGTCCGCTGAAAATTTTATGGCCATGAAATATGCGATCATCAGAGGTTTCCATATAAAACTGTTGTTACACTAAGAAACGTCAAATTGTTCAAAGTAAAATTGAGAGCAATTAATTATTGACCCCTTTTCAACGATTGTCATTCGACTGATTTTGCTGCTAGTCTATACTACTATTATAAAGAGGAAAGTTTTGATTGATTGTTTGTTTGACGGGAATAGGCTCCGAAGCTACTGAACCGATTTGAAAAATTCTTTCACTGTTGGGAAGCTACACTCTCCCGCTGAACATAGGCTATATTTTATTTTCATATAGCCTTTGATCCTTACTAAAACTCCAATAAGGTGCAAAAATTACCTAAAATATTCTTTACATCGCGAACGCTGCGAAAACTATTGAAGATAGAGTAAAATAATGTACTACAACTTTGTAGAAAACATAATTATCTACAAAAAGTGTCGCGACAGCATACGTCTAACTATTATAATAATGCCACAATAAGTGTTGATTTATTAAAAAAAAAAATTTGAAATGCGGCAGAGATATAGGCGTCACTGGGGTACGAGCCGGACGGAAGGGGACCATTGGAATGCTACATTATTCCAGATTAACATAGCCTATAGAATATTTTGATAAAGTTAGGGATCTATAAAGATCATAAGAAAACTGAATTATTTTTTTAAATACCTATGTACCTACCGTGCGAAGCAGGAACAGACTGCTAGTTAAATATAAAAGGAAAAAATAAACAGTCGGCCTGGGTAATTAAACATGAGGCTGGGCCCAAGAATTACAGTTTTTAAGCGAAATTCTGTGGGTGACCACTGAGAAAAGTAGAACTTTAAAAACTAGAGGGTTGGAGTTTCGAACATAGAAATACAAAAATACTTGTTTTTTCAGCCTGATATGAACTGTTTTTAATCAAAATGATACACTCTTTCACAGTGAGCTACTTCTTTTGTCAAAGAAGAAGATGAACATCACCTGGAATCGAACTCAACTCACCACTTCCGAAAAGAAACAGCACGAAGGCCACCAATCATCATATTATTTGGGAGACCACCCTGGAATCCGCAAAAGTGGAGCGTTCTTTAATTATTATGTTTTAACACTAACTGGAGTTCAGCAGGGGTATAGTCTGAGTCCATTCCATTTCAATAAAGATATTTTATACATTTTCAACAAAATAAATGGGTATATAAATATTTTTTATTGAAAAAAAAAATGACAATGATAAAGTGACGTAGATAGAGAAAGAGATTGAAAAGATTGAGCTGGGATTGACACAAACAGATCAAGAAAACCACAATGCTGTAGTTGAGAAAATATCATTCAATCCTTAATAATTATTGAGCTAATCGTACACGTTTGTGTATAAACTGAAAATAAATATCATACATATCCGTAAATGACAGCACGAATCGAGTAGATACAGTTAGATGTGCTAGCCAAATCAGCTTTAATTTAAATAAAAAATATTTTTAAAGATTAATGGATTCTTAAAAGAGGAAAAATTGTTGGAGTTATTGAGGAGACAATAAATGTCAAAACGTTCTTCGATGATGTTTGATTCCAATCTGCCAGCGGTGCAACAAGACATACTTTCACAGATCTTCTAGACTTTAATTAAAGTAAAGTGATCCTTCTGATATGCTAGATAGGTGTACTTTGTTGAAATCGTGTTTTCATAGGTACAATATATTGTAAATACTCAAAACACAATAAATTGAGAATCTTCTTGTATACCTTTTACTTCGAGACTCGACTCGCTTTCGTAAGATATTTATTTCATTTCTAACGCGCAATGGTGATAAGGGTAATCATATGAAAAATAATTCTTCATGCAGAAGTAATGCGCTGAAAAATCTAGAAATTTCAAAACCCCGACGATGGCACCCATTGAGCGAAAATCGTTAAATTAAAATTTGTTACATAGATGGCGGTAGTGAATTATCGAAATGAAAGGTGAAATTTTCTTTACTCTACAGTTTTTGTAGCAATCTGACCGAAACACAACAAAATGTTACATAGGACTAGTTTTTCATTACATACATGCCTGGATTCCGATGAGTTGTTAAGTATGGTAAAATATATGATTCCTGGAATATCCTATGAATTTCTTTTATGAATGTAGATACGCAATTTTGTTATCCAATTGTATCATTCCAGTCTTCCCAACATCGGCCATAACTTCCCTAAAAATGTCCCTCTGTCTGTTGCAAAGCCAAAAAACTTCTCCTTTTCTCTAAGACCCGTCTTTTATCTACTAACAAACCTTATTTCATATGTATTCTACGAGATTTGAAGTTTGTTCTTTCTGAACCTATACAGACCACTTTTAAAAATCATTTTATTACTAATATTTTTTTTAAACGTCTTCTCATATTTTCGAGGATCGTTTAAAATAACATAATATGTGTATTCATTCATCTCTTCTCAAGCTTTCTTTTTTTTTGCAAGATGATTTACAAATTCTTTATTATCCTCGGAGAAGGAGTGAGATGCCAAGTTTCAGAAGCAGCCACACCTGGGACTCAGACAGCCGTGTGTGTCTCCTTCTTTATTCCTTCCAACTTGTTTTATTGGCTATTACATACAGCGTCTTTACGACACTTCTTGCTACTTTCAGTGAAATAAAGTGTTGCGAACAATCCAATCCTTTGAGACGCCATCGAACCATATGCAGGGTGTATGTTGTGACCACTACATGCATGTTATTTATAATATGCATAATTTATCTGAAAAATCTGTTATCCAACCATATCATTTACAAAAATAAGTGCTTAAGAGCTGATTGTTGTTCTAATAATAATAATACTTGGACAACTTCTATGGCGCCGTTTAGTGAAACATCTTCACCTCAAGGGTGCCTCACATAAAAAGAAAAGAGTAATAATCACCAATTAGATTCGTCAAAACATAATAAAATAACAAAAATGGCAATAATCCCACAAGGTTCGTCTAAGAGCAATAGAACGAGATTTGATTTGAAAAACGACTCTTATCTGGAATGTGGTGGTGTTTGGCTGCAAAACGCTCTGAGTGGTGCATTAGACGCATGATTAGAGTTCACAACACAGAGCACATCACCTTTGATGTAAAGGTTTGGAGAAACATGGCATTCCTTAAAGGAATGGTACAGCAGAGGGCAACTTGCGAAGGCCACAAAATCCGGCACACAAACCTGCTTTCCTCTATAGTCGAAGAAATTATTGAAAGCCTCCATTGAAGATGTCGTTCCAGAGTAGCTACAGAGAACATGTGATTGGGGGCATGCGGTGTAAATCATGGAGACGTAAAGATGGAGACTGTTTGGGACAATCCAAAGAAAGGGTTGAGACTCAAATTGAAAGCAAGGAATAAGTCTTAGGAATAGCATAAGTTGGAAATCATCGAATGTGTGGCAAGGTTTCAACGTGGATGGGTCAGTCGTGTTGCCCGTTTTAGTGATACATTCACAAAATGCTTCCTGTGCTGACGCCCTGTAGGACTGTGATAATAATACATCCAAGACATTTCTAAAAACTAATGCTGGATGGGTGACATCATAAGAACCTTTGCCTCATGTTAGTGCTGAATGCACAGGATCAGAAGACTGTGATGTGGTAGATCGGCTTTTATAAAAGCAGCACACAGGATTCTGGTTAATTGTGAATCGGTTCCGCAAAAATTTTGCATCAACGAAAATTTTGATTTCGCGGATACTCTCTAAATGGTTTCAACCTATCCGGTCTATGTAAGGAACGAGTTAAATTGATCGAATTGCGAGTTATTTCAAAGGAATTATGATAATCAGAGGAATTAGGAAAAAAGTAGAAGTCAGTTATAATATATTTTATATCTGATTCTAAGCTTGTTATTTGTTAATTACATTACATACATTCTCCCTTAAAGGCCCCCCGCTCACTGCAAACCAGCCCGGAGGAGACCAATCCGCAGCAAACCCGACCCGCACGAAACCAACCTCCTAGTTCGATCGAAGCAATCAAACCAGAAAGCCGGCCACACAAATTAAGCAAGCCGCGGATCGCCCCCCCCCCCCAAACCAATCCGCAATGCGAGGGGTCTAAACCCACTTAGGGGCATAGGGAGGCAACAAGAGCTCTCCATTGCGTTCGATGGCGTCCGAGGCTCATTGTGCCTTTTCTGACCGATTGAGGTTTAAGGACGTGAGGTGGTCAACCTCACGGTCCCGATCTGATTTTTCGATTTCCTGCCTCTTACAGGAAAACAAGCAAAAAGAGCAGAGGTGCTATTCTTAGCCGGCAACCCCGCGGCAAATTATTTGTTAATACGTCATTTAATTTAAAATCATCTATAGAATTTATAGAATGTTTTAAAAAACCAAAATCCTATGAGTAAAGTGTAAAAAGATGCAAGCGTGAGTACTCCCTGTATCGCAACATAAATACAGAGGTCTATTACATGTTTGTAGTATCTAAAATAATCTGCAACTATATATATATATATATATATATATATATATATATATGTCTACCTAAAGAGTGTGTACAGACAAAGTTATTAAATGTCATTGAATTTTACAAAAAACATATTGCCCGTTTTAAGGAAAAGTGAAAATAATTTTATAAATTTTATTTCATTCTACCCATAAAACTTTGTCACAACTTTTATTTTATTTTATGAAGAAAAATATTAATTTAAAAAAAGGTTCCGAAATAAAAAAAAAACTTACATGATTAGACTCGATCATTCACAGGTCGAAATCGAGTCGAAGTCTAACCATGAGAATTCTCGACATGTTCAACATGTCGAATAATCCCATGTATACAACACGTAGATAATTAATAATTAATTAATGAGATATAGAAATAAAAGATGGAAATTATTGAGAATAAGAGAGCAACCAAATTAAAGAATGCGACTGCTTCATGTATTTGGCGCCAAAATATGAATAAATCCATTTTTGTTAATGTCTCATCTTTATTGCCTATTGGCTTTGTTGGTGCGCAACGTTCTAATTATGTCTAGATTCTTGTGACCATTTTTCAGAACCAATCGATAATGTTAATATTTTTCATATTAATATAAGTAACATTAATTGAGCTTTCATAATCTCGTTACATTTCTACAAAGCAGTAAGTATCTATATAAAATCATGGTTACATACCTATCAAATATTTAAAAATTTTCAAGAGTCTCTATTTTTGTATTTTATGATACACTAGATCTAACCATAAAATTTATTTTTATTAAAGACAATTTTCATGTCTGGATCTGATAAAAATTTAATAACTTTATATATTCAATGATTTAATTAACAACATCAAACGAAAACATTTAACGTCTTTTGGTTGTAAAAAATGAAATTTTATTTAATGAGATTTTTCCTCTCATTGTGTTTTTTTTTAAACACAGAGTTTAAAATAATAAAAAAATATGATTATCTGAACCACTGATAAGGTTTTAATTAAACAAAATTCTTGAAATTATGAAAAGTAAGTGCATTTTATAACTGCAAAAAATTGTGTTCTTGAAAAAAAAAAACAACAAGGAAAATCCAATTGGAGCGTGGTCCCAGGTCTGTCAAATTATTATCTAGATTAATTACTTTATTAGGTACTAATATTGTCTTCATTAGATTCTGAAAACTATTCGGATCCTCCACGTGATCATCCTACTAAAGATGAAGAAAACATTTCAGACATTCCTCAACTTAAAGAAGATGGTAATGAAAATAGTATTCTTTCCATGTCCGATGATTGGCAAATTGTCAACAAGTAGATATGAGATCAGTTATTTGGAAAAAATCATGACGACATCTTCCACCAATAGCGTTTCTCCGTGGTGTCGTCACCCGGTAGCAAAATGAATCTATATATGTATAATATGAATCAGCAATGACGTTATATTTACTTGTGAAAAAAATATCACGCTTTGCCGTGCTGCTTTCGTAAAATAGCCTTTTGATTCTAAAAGAGAATATATTTTTTGAAAAAAAAAGGAAGGTTTATGCTTTACTAAAAGTAGGATATTAAGTAGCTTTGAAAAGCTTTTTAAAACTGTATTTTAAGCGCACTACATCGGTGTCACTTTTCGCCATTCAAGCTAACAGGGATAAAGGCTATTTTAATAATAAAATGATATTTTATACGGACATAAAAATAAACATTCCTCTATCGACGTTTTGCATAAGGAAAGTGCATTCTTAGGAAGATAATAGCGCTCTTCATAGCGTCCTGGGAGAGTGGATTTTAAATAACACGCCACGTTATCGACTTAGACTGTTATTTAAATAAACTATTTTACCGACGGTTATTACGGAATAGTTTGAAACTAGATCAGTCTATGATTATGCTTTAAGCATGTTTCGATAATAGAATACGGGTTTAAGTAATTCTCAGATGGACTGGTGGAATATTAAGAGGTCGATTCTATAAGAATAATTCCGTTAAATTTTACATTTCGACGGTAATGACAAGTGATTTTTACCACAATTGATCCCGAGTGATATTTCATACTAAACAGATTTCAAAGTGATTTCAACCAAATGATTTATTTTCAAATGTCAAATATAAAAGAATGTCGGGTTAGTTCGAATACTTGAACCTCGAGATCGCCTGAACAGATTTTTATGATGCTTGGTTTGTTGGAGTCTTCTTCGCTTCAGATAACAGAATAACTAATTAAACAACCGAAAAACGGATAGAAAATAATATAATATGGAACGAATTTCTGTGCAACAAAAATCTACAGAAACACATTTTATATAACTGACAACCATTCACATTAAAAATATTGGCACGCAGTTGGATTTTTTTCAAGGTTTTTTGTAATTAACATTGAAGAGCGTTTTTTTTATAAATTAAAATACGGAAATTGTATAAATCTAATTTTGTAATCAAACTGTTGTTTGACACAAACTTTCAATTGTTTGATAGTTGGTGCGATTGATCATAAATCGCGTCTTTCTAAAGGAATTAACTGTCTAACTTAAAATTTTAAATTATTATTACGTATTTACAATTGAAACCTTTAAATTTACTAATCAATATTGTATAATTTAGTTGAATCTCCCGTTTTAATATAATTTATCCATTACACTATATTTACAATCCATCTATACAACTTTATTTATAATCTATTTATATTTATGATCTATCCTGCAATTTATATGTTTGTCAGTTCAATCTGTTGATACGACTAAATACTTTACTTTTCCAACTTGAATTTATTCGGCTTCTGTATTTTATTAAGTAGGTATTGAATTGTTGAATAGTTTCTATACTACCATTGTACTTCTATCTGTTGTACTCAAATTGTAGTTTTATATAACTTGTAATTTTTGATTTGTTAAAGGCACATAGTGCCGTATAAATAAATAAAATAAATAAATTATGAAAATTTTTATAAAAATCACTTTTCAGTGTAGTTTTAAGAGAATTAAATCCAGAATATTAGCGCATGCTATCAACTTTTAAGACCACATGGTGGATGCGATTCTTATGAATACAAGTTCAATATGTGTCGCAAACATCACATTTTGTATGAGTGCTATTTCAACGTTAGTATTTGTGTACCATTAGAGCTTACGACCTTCATCAATCATGATGGCTGGTTTAGTTGTGATCACCTTTACGTATACAACGTTCACCATTTAAGTTCACTGATTCGAATATTTTCTCCCAGTGCCACGCTATCTATCTGCCAAGAAAGACATGGGCTGCTTTAAACAGGATCAAAACTGGCCATGGCATGTGCGCCGATTTCGCCCACAAATATGGATGGCGGGAGTCTTCCGATTTCGCTACTGCGGAGCTGATAGGCAGACCATCAGCCACATATTGTCGTAATGCAGTAACAGAGCATACGAGGGTAGTCTCCCAGACTTCACCACACTGACAGACAGAGCAATAAACTACATTCGAGAGCTAGATTTAACCATCTGACAAGCAGGAAAATTTCCCCTGCGCTCCAATCATGTTTATTGTTTTGACAGCATCATAGTGTGGGATTTAGTGGTGGTTCATAGAGATAAAACGTTTTGTAGGTCTGATAAGAAATAACATGTTAATAAGTAAGAAGTAGATTTTAATGAGCGGAAGCCAAGTACCGCGATGCGCGTCGCGAGATTGAAGGTGCGTATTCTGTGTTGACTCTAAGAAGATTTGTTGGTGACTGATAGTACTACCAGGTGTCGATATCATGGAGAAACGCTATTGGTGGATGATGTCGTCATGCGAAACATGGCCGCTACAATATAAATAGACGTGTACTTTTCTTATTCATCGTATTATTATTGAATTCTATACGTACACATATTGTAATGAATTGGCCATACGCTAAAGTTAATAACCTACCTATTTGTTTTTCAGATTTTAATTGATTTTCAATTAACTTTCTACATTAAATATTAGAATAGGAAAATTGATGGTTGATCGAGTGTCAATAATAATTTATTGTCAACTTGTGTCAATATACTTTATTTACGTTTTCAAATAAATTCTTAATTATTATACCATCTTCAAGTTCATAAAAAAACAGTTAATAAAAGATATGCTTTTCAATTTTCTCTTTATGATATTTTAATAAAAAAAATATTATGATTTTAGCAAGACTTTTGACTTCGAATTAAAATATAGTTAATTACATTTTTCGAGCGAAGCAAAGATGAAAAAAAAAAATATACAAGTCGGTATAAATAAAAGATGTATAATCCAATTTCGCGAAGAATATTTGAAAAGTTACCCTAAAATGTCCTCAACTTTGTCATAATTAGCAATTTAAAGAAAATCTCGTTCCACAAACCCCCCTACCTCCCAAGTACGCCCCTGGAGATTCTTAACCCCTTGACACCCGACATTAACCCTATAATAATAATAATAATGATTCTCGTTTATTCCGCAACGTTTAGTGGCACGTTGTCCCGACAAATATGATTTTACATGATTGATGAAAGCAAAAAACATAACCGACGGACGGTATCATGCTTAGACCATTCATAATATTATTATTATTGTATAGTTGAAGGTCCGCAAAATAATAATATTAATTATGGCGTAAGTACCTACCGTATAATATAATATTATCAAAACTATGAGGATGTAAAATATCGCATCGGCAATTAAAGGGTTAGCATAAAACACAGAGGTGGTTTTAGAATAATTAAGAATATTGAAAATTTGTTTTTTTAAGTTCACGTTAATAACGAATTGATATTATCCAACTGTAGATTTGTTGAAGAGAAATTATTTCTCGAGAGAGATCGGCAGTATCAAGCCAGTACGAGTTTTAGTGCCTATATTTCAGAATTTTATAAAAATATCGAAAAACGCCGAAACACCCCAACTAGATAATTTTTTTCTATAAAAAAAATTACACATTATAGCAGTACATCTCAAACTTTTTTTTAACAATTTTTGAAAAAAATTAATTTTTTGACGATATCGTTTCAAACAATAAACATACCGACTCAGGCCATCGACAGTTGGATCTCATGTTTACATGCAGCTAGTACTGTAAACAAATGTCTCACCTCTGCTTCAAAGGAATGAAATACAGGAACTTAAAACTGATTTTTGGAACTCGATTTATTTATTCCGTCGAATTTCTTTCAAGCTTTCAGAAATAATTTTTTAACATTCTAAAATATTTTAAACGTATTTTTGTATAAATTCGAAAACAATATTCACTGGACAACATCTGTCGGGAAGGCTAGTTTTCAATGGAAAGTAATAATTTATAAAAAAAACTGTTTTAATTTAGTTTCCTTTAATAAACATTTCGATCCCAAGTTATATCAAACAAGCACTTTAAAAATATACCTACTTTATTTAAAAAGTGTAAAAGAGATATCTATAGTTTTGTTCTTTGTTTCATCTTCAAGAGCATTCCTTTCGCCCACGCTTAATGGTTGGTTTACACGGGCTTCGTAGCTAAGTGAAGTTATTAGTTACCAGACATTTGAAAATGGACCTACCGTGTACGACTTGTCACTTACTGACTTGTCGAGTTGTTAACACAAGCTACACAGCCAACAACACGCGGGTCAGTATTATAACATAGGCCGTTACTTGCAAACTTTGCTTTCACATTTCGCATAACTGAATTCGCATGTGAGACTTTAAAGCACTTGATTGATTGAACTCTTTATGAAAACTCTAAAAACAAACTTTTTATAACAAACTTTGCATTCAAACGGCTTTTAGCAGGGGGCGTTTAATTATTTGATTGATTAAACTGTTTATTGTGGATTGCCGCATTTCAATGAAGAAGAAGATATTTTTTTATAGCAATAATTATTGCATTCGTAAGGCTTTTCTCTGCTGAGTTCGCATGTGAAACTTAAGAGTCTGTAAACCTTTTATTGCAAACGTTGCATTCGTATAGCTTTTCTTCGCTATGAGATCCTGTGTGTGCGTTAAAGTTTTCAGATTGGGTAAACTTTTTTATGCAAACTTTGGTTTTTTATGGCTGAATCCGTACGTGAGTCTTTAAATAACCCGTAAAATTGTTTTTGTCCACATCAACCACCAGTCATAATATGTTACTGTCAGCCGCATTAGTAGAACAAAATTTCTCTTTAGTTGCGAGTGGCGCCATCTTCTGGGGAATCAGGAACTAAAAGCGTTAATGACATCAGTCAGTCAGTCAGTGATAGAAACGTTTATATTATAAGATATCACTTGGGTCAGAGACATTTCGCTTAGTAAATATGATCGATTTTTATTCACTTGCACTATTCACAATCACCAATCTCTCAGTTTACATATTGAGGCTTAGTATAAGTGACAAGTACTAAACACTTAGCTACGAAGCCCGTGTAAACCAGCCATAACTCTTCGCTTATATTGTCAATAGTCAAGTAGCCGCCTTTTATTTTGAATGCCACTGGCGTACTTTGTCTGGAACAAGCAAACAGTGTCTGTGACAAGATAGAGAGAGTACCTACATAAGTACGCTGGATGACGATCTTAATTATTATTAACTGGTGGCATTAATTAAAAGAGAAAGAGATGTAAAGAGTTGTGTGAGTAAGATAGTATTTTTGTCTTGACATGTACCTATTGTTTATCTCTATATAAAAAAAATGTAATTTGTTCAAATTATGTTTAATTTTTATATACACAAAGTAATAATAGGTAAAGATAATCAGACAACAGAAATAGATCGAAGATAGCTCTAGTGTGGGCAGCCTTCGGGAAACTTTGCACCACCTGTCCGAGTTCTATTCCAAACACACTGAAGACCAAAGTGTCAGAATTCAAATATGTCACGAAAACCATGACATTGTACAAACTGTTTTGCAATAAAATAGCAAATAGCTCAAAGAAAAATTGGGAGTTAAACTAAGAGTGAGCTCAGATTCATGTTTATAAGAAAAGATTAAACATAAATAATTATCAAGAACACAATGACATGAAAATTTAAAGATATTATTTTTCTTTTTTTTGGCATATCATCCACAAGAATTAAAAGATATTATGTATACCTATATTAAAACGTGAAGGTAAAACTTTATGACCATATTTACGAAAATCGCGCGGATGGAGCAATTTGCAATTTCGCACACTTATGGTTTATATTAAATTTTATATTAAATTAAATGGGAGCAACCATTACCACATCTGGTGACCTCGGGGCTAAGCTCCCGATACGTATCGGTATGGCGAGTGGCGCCTTTAACAACATGACCAAGATTTGGAAAGCGTCGGCGTTTAGTGTTGAGACGAAATGTAAACTGTTTGATGCGTGTGTGTTGCCCATTCTCTTGTATGGGTGTGAGTCCTGGCACCTGACCAAGGCCCAGGCACAAAAAGTCTCAGCCTTTGAGATGAAGTGCCTAAGGAGAATTCTGGGCGTAAGATGGTACCACCGCATCACGAACGACGCTATACGCCGGCGCACCCAGCGTGAGCCCATCACCTCCACCATTGTGGGGAGGAGATGGACTTGGCTGGGACATGTGTTAAGGATGCCGAATGACAGTTGGCCGAGGAGAGCGCTGTTTTTCCTCCCATCAGGGTCCCGAAGACGAGGAAGATCCTCTCACACTGTGTTCCGCTCCTTCGAAGCAGAGCTGAGGGACATGGACATGGTGTGGGAGGAGGTCATAAACATTGCGCAAGATCGAGCGCAATGGAGAGCTCTTGTTGCCTCCCTATGCCCCTAAGTGGGGTCTTAAGGGAGTTTGGATTGGATGGTTTATATAGTGAAAGAGTGAAAAATACTTATTTTTTTTAATATAAAATTCAGTCGGGTTAGTGGGAACACTTATTACTCAAGATTGGCTGAACAGATTCTTCCTTTGCTTGATATATTGGATTCTTCTCCGCTCTGGATAATAGAATAACTATTGTGGCAGTGAACTTTCAGCAACATTTTATTTTTCTATCTGATGTCAACGTGTATATAGAACCATACAGAATAAAGAGCCATCTAGCGGAATACGACGAATACATCTCGTATTTTATCAACAATGTAGATTCATCACCGTCTGTACCAAGTCAACTAACTTAGGATATTTCACACCAGAGGGAGAACACACCACCTATTATGTAAACCAAGAGCGAAGTGAATACACTGCAGATCCCAATCGATTTTTATTATTGTTTTAACATTTACACTTGAACATCGAATATACCCATATCTCATAAATTTTCATACCTTAACACAATGGCTACATCCAAAGACTCCACAAAGGAAATACCACTCCAAGACATTTCCGAATCATCCCCCTCATACAATACCGATGCTAATAACATAAACGTTACTTTTACAGAACGAGTCTCAGTGAAAATACCACCGATTTCAAATACAAAGATCGAATCATGGTTCAGACAGGTCGAAAGACAGTTCAAACTGGCGGGTATAAAAACGGACGAGTCCAAATGCAATTACATAGTGGCAAACATAGACTCAGATACATTTGACAGACTTCCCGACGCCGCAATAGAAGGTAACAACTATGATTTCCTTAAACAAACAATGATAGCCAGATTAGGTATACCACCTGAGGAACGTAGGGCTAGACTATTCAAAGGTATAGAGCTAGGAGATAAGACACCCAGTAGATTGCTACACGAAATTGAAAGATTAGCTGCAGGGTTAGAGCTATCAGATAGCAACATCAAACACTTGTGGGTCCAACAACTTCCACCACAAGTGCAAGGACACATAATAAAGAATAATAGCGACCAATTTATTATGGTAATTGATAGAAGGGTGTTCGAACGTCGTAGGGTCACCAATTTATGGCATTCAGATTTGTCGGATCTGATCCATAAGATGAGATGAGATTGAGATGAAGAAGGAGTACTGATTTCTTTTCTCAAGGTCAAAAGATATTGGGGAAAAATGGTCTTTATCAGAAGATGAGAAACTCTCTTATGAGTTTTGGCAGGATTAAGAATATCTGGAGTACTCACCAAGTTTCACTATTTCTTTATGAACTAGATTAAACAGTAAAGGAGGAACTCGACTAACTACCAAAAAGAAACTCGATTTTATATTGTAAAAAAAACACAAACACTATATTAGAGAATTCAAATAAAGTATCACAGAAAAATATATTTTAACTTAAAAACTAATTACAATAATATGCACTGGTAGGTTCTCGTCGGGGTCACCAATTTATGGCATTCAGATTTGTCGGACCTGATCCATAAGATGAGATGAGATTGAGATGAAGAAGGAGTACTGATTTCTTTTCTCAAGGTCAAAAGATATTGGGGAAAAATGGTCTTTATCAGAAGATGAGAAACTCTCTTATGAGTTTTGGCAGGATTAAGAATATCTGGAGTACTCACCAAGTTTCACTATTTCTTTATGAACTAGATTAAACAGTAAAGGAGGAACTCGACTAACTACCAAAAAGAAACTCGATTTTATATTGTAAAAAAACACAAACACTATATTAGAGAATTCAAATAAAGTATCACAGAAAAATATATTTTAACTTAAAAACTAATTACAATAATATGCACTGGTAGGTTCTGAAGGAAAGAGTGGTAAAATTGTATACTGAAAAAGCTTTTATACTAGGGTTATTCACGCAAGCTCTTTTTTCCAAAATAGGTGGTGTGTTCTCCCTCTGGTGTGAAATATCCTAAGTTAGTTGACTTGGTACAGACGGTGATGAATCTACATTGTTGATAAAATACGAGATGTATTCGTCGTATTCCGCTAGATGGCTCTTTATTCTGTATGGTTCTATATACACGTTGACATCAGATAGAAAAATAAAATGTTGCTGAAAGTTCACTGCCACACTATTATAAAGAGTCAAAATTATAATGTATAATATTAAAGTTAGTAGGTATCTTTGGAACGGATTTCACGCGACGCTAACGCCTTCTGTGCTATCGTCCTTGTCATGCATAAAAATATAATATACCTATTACAATATCATATTATGAAATCAATAAAAAAAATACAAACACTGATGCAATTTGATACTCACACATACTTCCAGAGACTTCTTATCATAGATCATCAACTTCGTAGAAACGAATGTGAAATGAAAAGCGCCTCATAATGGACGCAGAAAGCTTTTAGAAGGCGCTTTATTCAAATGGATGGTAGAGCTAGAAATGGCGGGATATAAGTTGAAAAAAGATCTAGATTGTTTTTCTTTAATAATCATAGAAAAAACTTTGTACATATCAACATTTCAAAATTTTGTTTTTGAGAGAAAATTTTGAAATAGTGCTCGCTCAGTCTTTGACAATGGAACCTTGAAAATGTTCAAACTTATAATTTAAATTAGTCATGGTCGAATTTCGAACACTCATCGACCACTTGTTAAATGAAAACGATATTTTTTTCGTATCTGACATATAAAAATATATTGCTTTATGTGTGTCTTCACAAGCACCATTCTAATATTAATATATTATCGTGATAGTTTAGTAAGAATGATATCCACTTCAGAAAGCAATTTAGGTGTAAAATAATATATTACTTTGCACGCTTTGCGAGAAACTAGCTATCATCTACCCGCTTCATAGAAGTACCAAAGACAAGTATTAATTATTATGCAGGAATAATAATAATACTTGGACAACTTTTATGGCGCCGTTTAGTGAAATATCTTCACCTCAAGAGCGCCTCAGATAAAAAGAAAAGAGTAATAATCACCAATTAGATTCGTCAAAACATAATAAAATAACAAAAAAAGGCAATAATCCCACAAGGTTCGTCATGTACGTCAGTATGTCAAAAAAACTTAATTATTTTCTTATAAGTTAAACTTAAATATTCTATTCAATGTTGGACAATATGGCTATCTTGGTAGGTACGGCCTATCCAGACATTTACGTACTAAATGTGAAATTATCTTTCTATAACACAAAAGAAAGTCGGGTTAATGCGAACACTTGTAACTCGAGACCGGCTGAACAGATGTTCATGGTGCTAGGTTCATTGGATTCTTCGCCGCTCCGGATAACAGAATTACTAATAAAATATCGCGAAATGGATAGAAAATAGTACGAAATACAATATGAAAGTTTATACGGAAATTTCGATACAACAACGCCATCTGTGAAAAATACTATAGAAATACGATTCTTAGTAGCCAGGGAAGAAGATTATCCCCCCCCCTCCCCTCGAAATGAAGATATTTCTTTAGTAAATACCTACCGATACGAATAAATCTAAAAAGTATCACAGCATATTAAAATAAAAATTCAACTTTACTTAGATTTTGAGATAACTATCTACATAATAATTCAGAAATGTTTGTTTTTTTTATTTGCCTTTGACAATACTTTTACCTTATATGTGAACATCACGCTCAAAATACAAATGCTTCGTCAGATATTAATATGCCCAGAGCCGTACAAAATGCTGGAGAAGGTTCTTAAATACAATTTGCTGCATTAACTTTAATATATTTAGAGCTATTTAAAAAAACTCTATTTTTTTAGGATCTTCATACAAATTTCTCAAAAAGACAGTAGTCATCTTTTGGAAACAAAATTACTCATGTAAACGTTGAATGGAATCTTGGTATTACGGTATGAAAATGTAATAAAATAATTGTAGATTGATTTTTTATACATATAAATGTTATTCAAATCTTATTATTCTCAATAAATAAAGATTTAATGAAAAAATTTGCAGTTTGATTTTGAAGTTTGACAGGTACAAATCACCCTCTATGGGTGGAATGCCTAATTAATTATCAAAGTAGGGAATGTAGCTAAGATTCAAACCACAGAGCTCTCTATGAAAACTTGCAAATTATGTCAATAATTTCCAACTTTTATCTCTATATTTCATTAATTATTATTAAATATCTATTTGTTGCATACATGAGATTTTCGACATGTTGAACATGTCGAGAATTCTCATGATTAGGAGTTTCGGAGACTCAAACATTACCACCTAATGGCGAACGTTGTTGACGTAAAGTGATCACACTAAGCCAGCCTTCGAAACAATAGTAGAAGACGGTCGTAAGCCCGTGGTGGTTTGTTCCATTCAAAAATCGAACAACAGTGATGAATTTTTAGAGTCATTAGTTGTTAGATAATTCTTTATATGATAAATTTTGTATGGGAAACGTATAGCGCCGCCACAGAGATACTTCTAGAAACAAAAGCGATTCTAGCATTCGATCATACAAAATGTATCGTGTAATACTCACTTTACTACCGTGACTGACTACCTTTCGACAAAACTGAAAATAGGGGTACTTATTTAGAATGTACTTGATAAATCAGTATTTATGTTCAAATTGTTTTATTACATGTGATGAGTCTACGGACTTAAAAAATATAAGATATATAATATGTATGGTTCTCCCAAATGTGGGTTTCTTTGAAAGAGAATGAATAATCTAGATTCTAGAATCTAGATGAAACACAGAATGTTAGCAATGGGGTGATTCACGCTAAACCGCAATAGCCCTGGTTTTCTCGTAAAATATTTCAACTGAGAAAGTTTCTAAAATGGTACCTACGTGTATATATTGTAGTACTTTCTAACTTTCTGTGTATCTTTACAGTTGCTTTTAATTAATCCTGTGGAAATATTCTCATTAGATTAGCATCTAGCCACCCGAAGGAATCGGTGCCTCTCTGCCAAGTTGTGCTAACTCTAAAATCAATATTTTGAATTGATATTTAAAAAATATGGATTATTTGCATAAACAATATTATTTTATAATACATACATATTTGGAACAAGAACTGCAAACGTTCCATTAACAATGTTCGATTTTCAAATGATAAATTTTGAATTCTAAATAGGTACTAAACGTGCTAACGACTTTTTCAGTTCGCTGTGTCTGGCTGGCTCACTTTAGAATATTCGTTTCAAGGCTGTGAAATTTCCAATTCTTTGACCCATTATGAGAATTTCATTACAATCTTCCTGATCTTTCGTCCCTAGTTTCCCCACGCCAGTTGGCCAGGTGCTCATTTTCTACCAACCAACCGATCTTCCCTATTTTAGAAACCTACTAATCCTGGGAGAAATCAAGAAAAAAAACTCCAATAAACTTTGACTCGATCTTTCAAGGAACTCAGGCCCTAGTGATCACACATAGATACCTTGATAATTAGTTCATTTTTAGAGAAATTCATTGAAATAATCTTCACAATGTTGGTTTTACAATTATAAGAATAAAATTTTGAAGAAAATTATTTCTTATCCAAGTTACAGCACTTAACCCTTTACCTGCCGTTGTCACACATTGACACAAGGTATGATATTACTTTAGTAAGTACATATTTCTAGCTAGAACGCGGTTACGTTTATGATATTATTCTTGTTCGACACAACTCAAACAACTGCAAAGTCACGCAAAAGATTTTACCCGAGATTGTATAAAATCAATTTCTACAACTTTTATTCTTAATTAAGAGTTGACGGGTGACAATATTTAAATATCGCTATGTAAAGCCGCAGTTTTCAAATTTAATATTCTACATATTTTAACAAGAATTACTTTATTGTTTAGTTTTAACAAGAATTACTTTATTGTTTAGTTTTAACAAGAATTACTTTATTGTTTAGTTAACCAGCAAACAACGGACTTAATATTTTTAAGTTATTAAAGGTTAAAATAAGATGTTGCAATAATTTTATTGTAGGTATATATGATGGCATGCAGTGGGGCTGCCGGCTAAGAATAGCACCTCTGCTCTTTTTGCTGGTTTTTCGAGCATCCTGTAAGAGGCAGGAAATCGAAAAATCAGACCGGGACTTTGAGGTTGACCACCTCACGTCCTTACACCTCAACTGCTCGGACGCTTTCGAGCGCAATGGAGAGTTCTTGATGCCTCCCTATGCTCCTGAGTGGGGCTTAGGCCTCCCGCATTGTGGGTTGGTTCGGGGGGGATTCGTGGCTGGCTTGATTTGTGTGAGGCCGGCTTTTCAGTTTCATTGCATTGATCGAGCTGGGGGGTCAGTTTCGTGCGTATCGGGTTTGCTGCGGATTGGTCTCCTTCGGGCTGGCTTGCGTAGAGTGGGGGACCTTAACGGGAGTATGTATGTATGTGTATGTATATATGATGGCAATTTAATGGAAATTTAGAGACATTAACAAAAATGGATATATTCATATCCTGGCGCCAAATACATGACAGCTTGTCTTGTTAAACATCGCTATTACTTATTTAAACCTGAGGGAAGCCGCGTGTATTCGATGAATAACGTTGTATTAGTACGGCTGTAGGTGACTATACAATACATATAAAACATACACGAAATTCATATTTGGAAGCAGATAACACACATTTCGAACACCAAAACGAATTGGCGTATAAAATAGAGTAATGTGAGGAAGCTGGTACCAACGAATGAGAAATAAATAATACGGCATTGTTATATGTAGAATGTCAGAGGTGGTTTCCGGTTGTTACAAACGAAGAATAGGAATACGGGGGCATTATTACAGCTAAGACAAATAATCTTCATTGCGGATTCCAACCACACAATCATCAATGAATTGTATTTAAATCGGAAGACGATAGATGGCGTTTCATTCGTTTACTTCGCAACTACGCTTCCGTCCAGAGCGGGTTAAGCCTTCAATATTTGGGGTCGCATAAACAAAATGCTGTTGTTTTTTTGCCGAAATGCCGATCAACACTCACGGATTTCCGAAGCGATAGAGTTAGTTGGTAATGGTTCTCCCAAAAGACTAAGGCATTCATATAAACAGATCTCCAGGATTAAAGATAAGATGAAGGTTTTAAAACGACTCTGTGCTTATACAAAGTAAGGCCGGGTACTCACTTGCGTCGGGAACGTGTAACGTTTTATCATTTTTTTTTCTAAAGGAGGTACGCGTTCCGATAGCGACTTAAAAATCACCTACATACCTATTGATTAAATTGATGCAACTTTATGGAAATATGAAATGCGTCAGCGTTTACATAGTGTATAGAGCAGGAAAATGTAAGCTGTTTAATGCGTGTGTGTTGCGTATTCTCCAGTATTATAGGTGTGAGTCCTGGCACCTGATAAAGTCCAGGCATTAATAGTCTCCGCATTCGAAACATTTCTATCATTATGGAGAGAAGATGGACTTGGTTGGGAAATGTGTTAAGAATACCGACGATAGTTGGCTGAGGAGAGCGCTATTCTTCCTCCTATTAGGGTGTTGAAGACGAGGAAGACTCTCTCACATCATGTTTCGCTCATTCGAAGCAGAGCTGAGGAATTTGGACATCGTATAGGAGGAGGTCATAAACATTGCGCAAGATCTACCGCAATGGAGAGCTATTTTTGCTTCCCTATGCCCCTTGAGTAGGGGGTAAAGGTAGATTTAATTGAATTTTGTTTACGAAAAACGGGAGATAGATAATATATTGTACATTTCTAACAGAGAGAAAATATTTTAATCATTTAAAAATTCAACGATATTTTATCAAAGCAAGGATGACAGCTGGTTTCCCTTCTCATTCTTAAAAGATGATTCTTCAAGTATGTAGGTCGTATTAGTAAATGACTATGTGCCAATTTTACGAGACCCAATAATTGTCTGGGACCCTCGATTGTTTCTCCCTGGCATATGAGGAAGGAATGTAATCGAGGAGATAATAGATGTTGTACGGGAGCCCTGAGTAATGTGAGGTTGCAGTGCACCCATATCCCCCTTAACCTCAGTTACATCACACGGCAAAGGTAGCTACTACAGCGCCATCTATCTATATTCTATACCAATGAGAAATTTGAATTTCTTCGTTATTTTACAACTCGTTACAATGTGGTGATCAAACAAGTGCTATTCCATATTATATCTATAGTTTTTTTTTTTTCTTGAAAATTAACATTTTGCATACCTATCAAATTGGACATCTTTTAAATCAAATGGAACGTTGACTAGTTGAACGGGACATTATGGATATTGTACAAAAAAAATTGGACGCAATATTGTTTTTTTTTACATGTACAAATTAACGTAAAAAAAATTTTCGAACTTAACTTGGTTATTTATAAAAAGGAATTTAAAGACAAATTTTAATACTAAGATTAGTTTTCACATTTTTTTAAATGAATCAGCTGTGCTCATCCAAAGTTAACACAAATACATCCTTTGACTCTTTTACAGTAAGCTACTTAAACCTTCAGTATGAAAGCCGGCATTGTAGCCACTTCACATTTTCCGCACCTTACCTACGTTTATACAATAACTACTGTACTTTTTGATTTATGGATCGCGAGAGAAAAACTATATGAACTGACCATGGTAGTAGGTCCAAAAAGTCAATACGAAATCATCAGTGACTAAAGATCCCTTGTATGGACTTGATATTCTCAAGTTTTTTTACGTAAGTATCATTTCACTTACATAAATCTTTCAATGTATTGTTGAACAAAATACTTGTTTTTTTTTTGTACAATGTTTCTCATTTTGAAAAACCATTTCCCCGTTTCACCCCCCAGGCTCACCTCCCGAAGGGGGTTCTAACATTTTTCCACGATTTTCATTAGTCGGGTAGACACACACAATATATTCCACCCCCCAACAATTCGACACCTTCGAAGCAGCCTCATTTATTGTTCTCCGTTCTCAGTTTGTCTTTTGTCTTGTCTCTGGATGCAATCGACAACAAAACAAAAGCGCACAGTGCAAAAGTTCGACACGACAGACGTGATTCTATTTTTAAATTAATTTTTCGCACTGCAACACTGTGCTCTTTTTTTAAATTTCAATCTGTTCCACGTTCGATTTGATTTAAAAAAAAAACACTAACCAGTTTAAATGGACCAATCGAATATTTGAACTGAAACTATTTAACCAATCAAAATGATTTTTTATTCAATTACTCACCTGATACTTTTGTTATGATTTATTTAAACAATAATAACTTAATTGTTCCACTTATTATTATTATACCTATTTAAAAGAGTGGAGGTCCGTTCTCTCTGCCTACCCCTTACGGGACAAAAAAATTATGTATTTTTAATGCTGTTTACCTAAATAAATATTACTAATGTTCGATTTTTAAATGGAACAAATCACTACGGGCTTACGACCGTCATTTACTGTTATTTCGAAGGCTGGCTTAGTGTGATCACTTTACGTTAAAAACGTTCGCCATTTTTTTTTTAATGATTCTGTGCTCACTCAAAGTGAACACAAAAACACTCCTCGACTCTTTCACATCAGTAAGCTACTTAAAGCTTGTGCCGTGAAAGAGGAAGATGGTCGACACCTGGGATCGAACCACGACGTCCGCACCAAAGAGTACGAAAGCCGGCGTTGTAACCGCCAGTCTACCAACCACTTCATTTAGGTGGTAATGTTTAAAAGTCTCCGAAACTCCTAATCATGAGAATTCTCGACATGTATGCAACAAGTAGAAATTTCATAATTAATGAAATATAGAACAAGATAGCAACCAAATTAAAAGACTGCGATTGCTGTCATGTTTTGGCGCCAGGTTCTATATCCATTTTGTAACTGTCTCATCTTTATTCCGTATTGGCTCTGTTGGTGCACAACGTTCTAATTATGTCTAGATTCTTGTGACCTTTTTTCAGGACTAGATCTAAATGAAAAAATAAACTATAGAAATTTAATAATATGTATATTTAAGCTAGCGACTTGTAAATACACATTTGTACGCCCACAATTACAATGTACCTACTTTTAGGCCGGACGTATGCGTTTTCGACATGTTAAGATTCTGAAGATTCGGAGATCCGATGAAGTAGATTACCTCAATGGCGAACGTAAAGTAATCAAACCACACCAGTCTTTAATAAAAAACCATAAGGAGACGGTCGTAAGCCCTTAGTGTATAAATTAAATTCAATCAAAGTCATACCTACACGTGCAGCAGCGTGTCAATTGGCCCAGTGGTTAGTTAGCGTCTCTGCTTGGAACGCTAGGTGTGCGAGTTCGAATCCTGTTAAGAGTTTGGTCTATAAAATTATATTTTAATTATGCTTATTTTGCTAGACATTTTCATATTTTCTGATAAAGCTGGCGTCCTAAGTCAGACGGAACTGATTGACTTGAAGAAATTCCCTGACGGAATAACAACTGCAGGGGCTATATTATTAGGTAACAATCAAAGGGGAAAATGTATGCATCATGCAATTGATCTTACAAGTTAATGGCAATCATGCAAAATTTAAATAAATTTAATTAAAAATTGCAAAATACGTATGCTGATTAAATTGAGAGCATTACCGACAGGGCAGGGCACCCCTAGTGTAAATTCAAATGCGGCTATCTAACAAGCAAGGAAACTTTCCAAACAACCTTTTGTGCAATCACCGGTTTTGATTAAGTAGTGCTCTTAACTATTCGTCAAAATATTTGTAATCATTGTAAAAGTGAAGTTGTATGTCGTTTATTTTTGTGCTTATGGGTACCCTCTCCCCATTTAAATATAAGGTTTTCCCGAAATGGTTTAAAAACGATCTTATTCAAATTATTTAGTTTGAACGATTTTTTAGAACACTTCTGGTTAATAATCAAACCTGACAAAATTAATACAAAATAACAAAAATGACATATTTTATGTATGTCGGCTTGATGATTATTTATGTGGTTTTGAACAAGCAATTTTTGAAAAATGTCGTAATTTTTAAGCTATATGGCATAGGCAGAACCGGAAGTATTTGCAATCGATACTTTTTTTTACCCATCACGCCGATTAGAACGTAGGAAAGTGACTAGTAGCAGAGTGGGCGGTGCACTAAGACCCATTATGAGAAATAACAACGTCTCACTACATGCTTAATAAACTAGCGCATAACGCAATGCTGCTACCATCAATGATGGATGAATGTGAAACGTATTTAATCAATATAAATAAAGGAGTCCGTTCGTATGTAACGTCCTTTATAGACGGCTAAACTAGGGATACCAGAAGTAAAGTAATACCCTCTATAGCGAGTCGTAATACCAGTGGACGTTTAAGGCTATGAATATTTGGAAAATGTTATTTATCGATAAAAATATTAGATATTTCATAAATCTCCCATACAAATTAAGATTTTCATCCCGCCATTTTGTCAGAATCAGGTATCTTGAAACTGTATTTCTCATTTAGTTGCACCGTCACTACTCATGTACGGTTTTGTTTTAATCGACAATGCTTAAACTTTCTATTTATATCAAAAAAAAATCCTCTATAGAAGTAAAAACATTGAAACAAAGTAAAACAATTTAGCTTATTTTACTTAAGAAATGTCATCATATACCTCCATATTGTGAAAATTTAGGGTTGCCGTTTTAAAAAAAACCTGTGGAATGTAATAATAAGGTCTGCATGAATATGTAGGTAGGTATTAATATTGAAATGCATTGAAGTAGTTAACTACAAAGAGTATGATTGAGTAGTTTCAGCGTGATGTAGTAACGCATGAAAATAACAACAACATTTCATATTTATAATAATTAGAAGATAATATATATAAGTAATAAATCAATTCTTCATAAGCAGGAATAGCTTTATCATTCTGTTGATAAGTAGAATAATTCTCAGAAGATCAACGCTTTAATGGTAGAATGATCTCTGTGGGCTCCGTTGAAACCAGAATGAAAATGTCAAAGTTTGGACGATAATGGCTTGGAGAATATTCTTTTAGGTGGCATTTTGTGGTCTTCATAATTCAACCTAAAATAAATAAATAACATCAGAATACAATTTTTATAATGATTATGTATGCATGTTTAAGGGGGGAATATTATTTACTTTAATGGAAATTTATCATTTCATTAAAGACCACAGTTAATATACACATGTGTAAGTGAAATGAATGATTCATTTAACTTACTATAATAATAATTATTATAAGTTTTAACCTCATATTAAACATTTTTTCCTGAAGGTACACTGTATAATGTTTGCAATAAGTATATTGTTATAAAATAAATCTTTAATAAACACACACAACACAAAATACAAGTACATAAAAAATGCAAAAAGAAAGTCATGCAATTAGTTAAGTACCTACCTAATAAAAATAAAATGAAACACAAAGCATTAATTAAATTTTGAATAAGGAACAATTTTGACGTTTATAAAAAGCTTCGTGTGACAGTGACAAACAGCTGCTAAGGTGAAATCATTGCCATCTACTGTCCGATGCAAAAAAAAATCGAAAACGTAATGATGGTGTTTTTTAAATACTATTTTTATATTAAGTGTGTTTAATGAAATGCAAATTTACCAACACATATTTTTTATGATCTTTCGGATAATTTAAATAATTTAATAATTATTCGTAACATATTCGAAATATCAACATGGTTGCAAAACATTTTCATCTATTGAATATATCTTTGGTTGCACACCACCATAGACTTAATATTTATTTCTATCTGTCAAAATACTCAAAATAATAATACTATTAAAAATGTCAGTAGAATAATAATACTGTTATATTATTATAATAATATTTATAATGTGGTTTACAAACGAAGTGGTAAGTGACAGTACTTATTTCAATTTACGACGTTAGCCATTTACATGTTAATTGTGTTTTCTAATTTTTTACAGAATGTTAGTGTTTACCAATGATGTCAAATCAAGGATATTTTATCACTGCAAAAGATTAATTATTTGTGAAATGGAAAAGGGGTGATACACCAATTTCATCACTCCTAAAGGTTATTTTATTTTATATGATGAATCATCTTCAGTGAACTGAATAAACAAACATAAATGAAAATAAACAAAAAAACTGTCAGTTCTACTTTGAGTATGTAGATTTGGTCAAAAAGTCAAAACGTTTTCGGACAACCGTCCATCTTCAGGAACCTTAACAAGACAGTATTCAAACGTTTTAACCAAATGTACATAGTCAAGTAGAACTGACAAAGTTTTAGTTATTTTTAATTTATGTTTGTTTATTAATAAGTTCTACAAATTTACTTATGACAAAAAATTTGAAGATTCACTGAATGTTGTCATTTGATTTGGACTTTTAATTGCAATTTATTGTTTTCATCTACAAAGTTAAACAAATATCAATTTAAAAAGTGAAAAATCTGTCACTGTCTTGCATTGATTCGTTAAATATTTACCAGTCTTCAAAATCCAACCAAAAAAGATGTGTTGCTTTGTGTAATTTTTATGAATTCTATGTTTATTTTAATTGAATAATATTTTGTTACAGTATTTATGTGTCATTGTGCATCGAGATAAATATGAACCTTTCAACTGTTGCCAATGTGAAATTTGGATGGAAATAATCTTGAATGTGTGTGTAACGTGAGAGATTGGACTGGAATAAGAACAGTGGAGGAGTTGCCAACGTCAGGGAGACCTGATTCTCTTCTTTCAACAGGATAGCCAACATCATCGAACAATCAAAGTTTAACCAATTTCAATTATTGTTGATATAAATAAGTATCAACAGAATCTTTACCCATTTAAAGAAAATTTATCTATTTTACCTAATCATTATTACTGAATTCTTATATTAATTCATAATATAACTCTAAACAGCACACGTTGTACGCTTCTTCGTTAAGTCGTTTCAATATGTGTAATTGCATATAATTAGCTATAGTAATTCACAATCCTGCATGTACCATTGTAAATATGTTCAAAGAACAAGGTTTTATTTTTATACATATACTTAGTAATATAATCTATCAAACGTGACGTCTATTCAACTTATAGACTTGATAGGTCCTTACTCACTGACTTCATTTCATTACTTTTATGGATACAAACCTGACACTTCATTGTTCATTTTTACATGATAATATTGCAATAATGAGGTTATGTATGACCTCAACGTAGTTTATGTAATCTTTAAATATTATACATAGCATTGAATTTTCTTTTCACCCCTGTTGTATTTTACTTGTGTTTTTTTATTACATTATTCATCTTTGATTACTACGGCCCTAATAAATCATCATACATCGTAGTAAGGACAAAATAAGTGCACTTTTTCTAAGAATTATTTGGAATATTATTATACTTCGTCCCAGACATGTTATAATATAGACTTGCAATCCCATACAAATTTTTACCAAAAAACTGTCTTAAATACCTGATCCTGCTATCTCTCTCTAAAATGTCACCTGATAACAGAAAACAAAAGTTCACACAATTCATTTTTTTATCACAGTTTATAGCCATATTTTTCTGTTACTTTTTGAAAACCATCTCTTTGGGGTATTAAAAATTTAATTCGAGGCGCTGTTATCCTTGAAAGATTCTTCCACCTTTACCTGCAATGGTCATATATATTCATAATCATGATTTGTTCATAAGAACTTAGTCCACTTCTTTACTACATTTGGGAACCTTTTTGAATAATAATATTGAGGTGTTTTGAAGACCAGTGGTATCAGTCAATGACTTCCGTACGTACAGTGTAAGATCGTAGGTTCGAATTCCGGTGCAAACCATTTTCCTTTTTCACAATACAAGCTATACTTTATGTCAAAGATGTCGAAAGTGTATTTGTGTTCACTTTGAGTGAGTTCAGATTCATTTCTTTAAAGAAAAAATACATTAAATAAATTTATTTACAGCCCTAATAACATCATAGTAAGGACAATACTATATAAATAAATAAATTACATATGGGCATCTTTCATCTCACTTAACAATAAACTCCCCACCCATCCATTAGAAAAGCAATATTTAAATATAACATCCTTCGAATAGCTTCTAAGAAAATTGTTGCTATGAAGGTTGTGGATTTGTTAATTTCTTAAAAAATAATATTATTTTTGTAAATGGCTTACATCTTATCATATATTTTTTTTTATTTATATATCATATAACTTTTTTAGTTGTTAATTTTTATGATTTCCTTTTTTAGCTTATATTAGGGTTACATTGTATATATGAACAGTGGAAATGAAATTAATTAATCTTTAAATATAAAAATTGTAAAATTTTACCAATTAAAAGAAATGTTTTTATTATTAGTGTTATCATTTTTTTCAACTCCACACATTAGCTTAAAGTTACATAAAACATTTTTTTACTAAATGTTCATATTGTTTTAAATTCTTCCTGTGGCCTCTCTTAACCTTTGCGTCCAGCTTGCTCTGTCCTTGGATTCTTTAAGGTACACCCATTAAGATGGCATTCTCAGAATGTGTCTTGCTAAGTGTACTTGTGTTATCGGTGGTAAATTTGTGAAATACCATCTCTTCGTTGGTAAATTTTATTTATTTTTATATAAAACTTTGTTAATTTCACTTAGAAATTTAAATTGCTAAAGGCCTTTAAATAAAGTATTTAGTGCACTGAAGATGGTCGTATGACTGAAAGGCCTTTGCCAATTAAAATTTATAAGTGAAATTAACAGTTTTATTTAAAAACAAATAAAATTAACCAACAATATGTCTTACCCAATCCAGCATATTCAGAGATCCTGAGAGCTTTGTAAATATTGTAATGCTCTTGGTTAAACCGTATTCTCCAGGATTTTCTATTGTTTGTGGGCTTCAAAATCATACGAAGCGCTCTTCTCAATGGATTTCGCAGTCATTGCCCATGCTTTGTACCCGTATGTCATAACTGTTCTTATAATATGTAGTTCTATAGGGGGTGAACTTTGTTTATCTGTGGACACTTCTTGATTTGAGCACAGGCAGTAGAGTAGACTCTTATGCAAGGGCGGATCCAGGAGGGTCATGACCCCCACCCCCCTTGGGCTGGGACCAGGCTTTTAATTTGAGTACAGTACTTACATTTATTAATAAAATACCTACTTTTGTATTATAAGTTATTGTGGTTCATGCCCCCCCCCCCCCCTTTTTTAGGAAAAGTTTAGTTTTTAGATACCAAATTTTGGAAATGAACTTTTTTATTATGTCGTGGTGACCTCCCTCTGGCGTCAATGCTGGATCCGCCATTGCTCTTATGGTTGTCAGGAATCTTCCTACTATGTTGAGTTCATAAGCATATCCGACAATTTGACTACTTTGGAAATAAATATTGGGATTTGTATTGTGGTTTGTTTTATGCATCACATATTCCAGGAATAAACTGAATAATGTGGGGGCCTTGCTTGATTTCTAGGATATCCAGGAGCTGGATTTGTATTGTGGTTTGTTTTATGCATCACATATTCCAGGAATAAACTGAATAATGTGGGGGCCTTGCTTGATTTCTAGGATATCCAGGAGCTCATCTGTTAGTTCCGCGCCGATTTTAAATTTTGTCCTACACATAGTTGCCCTCATCAAACTTAACTTCACATGTATAAATTGAAGTATCGTGCTCATAATCTACGATTCCTGGGCAAAGCACGGGTACTTAAGCTAGTGACAAATAAAGAAGAATGTGGTATAAATGCAGTAGAGGTGAGAGCTCTACGAAGAATAATGTACGGAAAGACTCTGTGGGACATGGAAAGGAATAAGAATATTAAGAAGGAATGTGGAATGGAAGTTAATGTTGTAGCCAATTTGAAAGTTTATGCGATGAGATGGTTTGGGCATGTGGAAAGAATGGATGTAAACAGAATTACAAAGAAAATTTATAAGGCTGAAATGAATGTTTTAAGAAAGCGTGGATGACCGAGAATGACGTGGGTTCCATCCTCAAGGAAGGCCAGGCCAGAAGTAAGAGAAACGGGAGAGGTTGTATGAGAAATAGTGTGTCGGTAGAAGAAGTGGTCCGTGTTATCTGCCTACCCCTTACGGGAAATGGCATGATGGATTGAAAAATTGAGCTGAACCGATTCTATAAAAAATATAGATATATTTTATAAAAGACTAGCTGATACCCGTCTTGCTTTACGTTGTTGATTTGGCTAGTCAGACTTGAGCCGTAGGTTATTGAACAGGTTTTGTATGCAGCTTTCCCCTTCTCAGGACCAGTAGGCCTAGACAAAATGCATTTGGCAATAGACTACAAACTACTTCGACAATGTAGAGTAGGAAGAAAATTAACTGTCCACTTTTTATATTTTATATTATAAGGATCATTGTTTGGTTTGAATAAATGTTTATATGTTCCAGTGGACAGTTAATTTTTTCGCACTATACATTAGCGATATCTTTGTTTGTAGTCGAACGCCAATTTGAATTTGTCTACGGCGGCATTTCACGCTAAGATTTAGAATGTGTACCCAGCTAATGTTTCAAAAAAGGAAAAAATAAGAGTCACTGCTAAATATGCGAAAAGTTTGAAAAACTAATGTCACTTTCAATATTTAAGTATAAAAAAAATAGAAGATGAGGAAAAATTAATACTCACTGTTGAATACGCGAAAAAATTAAAAGAAGAATGTAGTTATACATAGGTACCTACCTACCTAGTATTATATAATACGTGTAGTTGTTCCTAATGAAAACCTGTTTGTAGATATAGGTACCTACCTACCTAGTATTATATTATGTATAGTTAGTTTGACCTACTTATGACTGTAGTGATACATTTAATGAGGTACCTTAGGAGAGAGAGGGTGCAAGCGAACACTGCTTTACCGGCTTTAGTCATCTGTCATGGCGTACATATTTTATAAGAAGTTTCGGTGAAAATCTTTATAAAATAAGAATTAAAAGACTTCTACTTATATTTTTTGTATTTCAAATCAAACTTCGATTGATTTTGTACATTTTCATACCGTAATGCTACAGTTCTACACAAAATTTAGACGTATAATTTTACTTTTAAAACATGACTTTCTCATTTTTGTATGAAGATTTTAAATTTTTAGAAATTTGTAAATAATTTAAAATATATTTAATGAAATGTAAATATTTGTATCTCAGATTACCACAATTGTATTTGCGAAAAACTGCGAAGAAAAATATTCAACGCAGAACCTACGGTTTTAGCGTGATGCTCTTACATACAGTTGGAATGAAACAAATAAATAAATAAATAAATAAATAAATAAATATACATACATTACTGAATTATTATGTAGATAAATAAATTAAGATAGGTATCTCGGACAAAAACAGCTAGTTATTGCTATATACTATGGCTATTATTGTTAAATGCGAAATGAAATTAATTTATAACAATAATATCAGAATTGGAATTATTGTTTTGTGTGTCTTTCCTGCCTTTCCTGTGTACATACTTGCAGTTTACTAGCATCCTACTAACTATCATTCTCTCTCTTTCTCAATCATCCTGTGTATGATTTAGAAAAGGATAGATATAGTTAAATATTCTTTATAAGTTTAGGAAGTTAATTTAATAAATTTAATAACAATAATAATAATTATTCAAATTCAAAGCAAGGGGTTAAAATGTAAATCATTGGCATAGTTGTGAGATGTTTCTATGGCATTATAATCGGTTCAGCCAAGCTTGGCATCATTTCACAAAGGTTAAAAAAAATATGTTTATTAATCTAATTTCATTTTCGTTGGGGAAAACAATGTTCATGAAACCCGTTCATGCCATTGTCCTTTGGTATAAAAGAGGAAATCGTGGACAGGAATATAAAACAAATTCATAGATATATATTAATTTATAGATATATATAATTTATATATTTATTTATTCTCTACTCAAAAAATACCGAAAGATAAAATACAAAAAAAATTAGAGCAAAGTGATCCTGAAGAAGGTGCGTGGATGGGAAAAGCGTCCACAAGCTACTATTCATGGCAGCCAACGAATTACCATCAGAGAGAAAACCGTCCGTTAGAGTCCCTTAAAGATGAAAGGACTGTTGGATGGCATCAGTATCAACTGAGAAAATAACAATCACAAGAATTCACTAAAAGAAGAAAATGATGAAATTAAAGAAAATAAATAACACAGTAGCTATATTGAAATAACAAAATACAGGTAATGTTAAATAAAATGATCGACCAAGATTAAAAAGAAATAACAATGGTCACAATATACATCCCTGCGGAACTCCATCTTTCGCTAAGTCAATACTACGCATTATCATAAAGTGTAGTGTCTCCCGCACATAGCACCTCCTTGAACAGGCCTGGCTGGCACTAATGCAGCAACCCCTTGTTTTAATTCAGCTATCGTCTTTCGAGTTCCCACCTTTGTATTTCATCACTCCTCTCGGCTCATCGCGGCAGAATCACGACAACCCGACGCTAGTGACGACGACGGTGTGCTATTACTTACATCGAGTTTAAAAGGTGATTATTTTATACGTTTTGAAAAAAAAATCAAAAATTTCTCATCAATTGGTTAGACTTTCAACCCTCGCTTTTTTTAAAGCGAGAGGTTGAAATAGACAGACGGCCCAAAAAGTAGAAAGACAGCTGGCAGTCGGTTTCCGCGGAGAAGTTTCCTTAACAAAATGAATCGCATGATCTATGTAGAAGAAAAGATCATCGTCATGACAAACATGACGTGAAGTTTTCACAGTAGTTGATGTTTTTTGTAAAAAAATTCGATGTAACTTTATAATAATAATACTTGGACAACTTTTATGGCGCCGTTTAGTGAAATATCTTCACCTCAAGGGCGCCTCACATAAAAAGAAAAGAGTAATAATCACTGTGAATAGTGATCACTTTACTTTAACAACGTTCGCCATTAGGTGGTAATGTTTTACTCTCCGAAACTCCTAAATCTCGTGTATGCAACAAGTAGATATTTAATAATAAATGAAATATAACGATAAAGTTGAAAATTATTGAGAACAAGAGAGCGCGAAATTGCATTTGGCGATCAAATACAAAGATGTAGAGTAGGAAGAAAATTAACTCTCCACTTTTTATATTTTTATTTAATTATCTATGTTTGGTTTAAAATTATTTACATGTTCCAGTGGACAGTTAATTTTCGCACTATACATTGGTGAAATCTTCGTTTGAAGTCGAACACCAATTTGAATTCGTCTAGACCGGCTGTTGATGATTTGATGTTGGCATGAGCCACCCCTAACAACCACCCACTTGCATATTATTTCACCAATAACATCACAACAGAATCAGCAGTTGGTACGACATGTACACACATACTGGGTGTAATTCAAAAAGTTTTACGATCAAGCACGTCGTTGTGGAGGTGTTGTTCGGGAGGTGGAAGTAACACACTTGTGGTATGATAATTAGCATCCGTTCTGCAGAAACTTTGCCAGAGTGTGCATCTCATATTATTATATTATTACCTTCATTATGTATTCTTAAAATGGTTCATATTCATATTTTAACAAGGACCTAGGTATTAAAATTTGCTTAATTAAGCTTATACGGTTTTTATATTGTGGATGATTTTCTTCCTTCATTTGTTAAAGGACATGTCCCGGATTTTTTTAACACCGTTTGTGCCTCTTGGTAAAGTCTACCTCTGGTTCTTTGACCGGCAGGAAACTCTTTGATGACATTTTTGGAACTCTGCCGTCTTTAAAAGCGCCTTCGCTCATTACCCCATTGGAAAATGCTAGTAAAGTTACATTGTCGCCTTATTTAGTCTTTTCGGATTCTGTGTACGAGAGCTGCGACGGAGTAAGTCGTAATTGGCCTATCACTGATTATTTTGATTTTTTTTATCAAACCGGTCTGAAGTCTACCCTTACATTTGGGATAGTGATGCTTCTTATGTTGATTGCAATTGACCAGTTTATTACTTTTTACCCCGCATATCGAAATTATCTCGATAAAAATACAATAATATCGAACAATTAGTAGGTATAGGTTCAGGCAGGGAAGAGGCACTAATGATTCTCATTCTTTAAATTAATGCATTGTATGGAGGACGTTTGTCCATAGCAGTATTTCTTGACTTGTCCAAAGCATTTGACAGTATACGTCATGAAATTTTGGTTCCACTCTAATACATGTTTTTGAAAACATTGTTTGTATTGTTCATTTTTTATATCTATGTACATGAATGTTAATACCTTCCTAAATGAAAAAAAAGACAAAAAACATGTTATTTTATTACTACAATACTGTAAGGTCATGATTTGTATTTTAATTCATCTTTAATCACATTTTACTTGTTAGTACCACTTGAGATAGTTTTTATTATGGTCATTTCACTTCTATCCACTTCTCATTCGATTTTATTTTAATGTGCATAATATATATTTTAACGACGTGATATTCATTCCAGTGCTTTAACGATACGCTTAACTATGTAGATTTTTTTTATAATAGTACAAATAGAAGAGCAAAAATACACCCACGTTTGCAAAACGAACTATGAAAGAATTATTGAATACAAATATTGAATACAAATACAATATTTACACACAGATATTAGTACATTACATTTAAAAAGAAAATCATATATAAGTAACACAAAGCATGTCCCAATCAGAATTTTTTCTGGTATAAGGGTCAAGCTGTAGTGTCCTATTTGCCATTTGGTGTTTGACCACTTACTGTTATTAACACTATTTATGTATATATACATATTATATTTAAACTTTATCTCTCACTTATTATTAACTTCTTCAACTCTCTCTTAAAGATATTAAAACTTGTCATGGATGTAACTGTTTCTGGTAGTGAATTATATATTAACGATGCAGTGTATATACAACCAAATCTCGCTCTATTCGTTCTTGGATATTCCATTCTAATATGTTCTCTTTGTCTTGTCTGGTAACCATGTATCCCACCAGCCGTCACAATGCCAATATTACTTTTAATAAGTCCATTTCTTAATTTATAAATCATCTTAGCTTTTTCAGTCAATATTAATTCCTCCAGATTATATTCATTGGTCACATTGAACAGGTCAACAGTTCTCGTGTATCTGTTTAAATTATAAACTATTTTTAGTGATTTATTGATCACCCTTTGAACTTTATTCTTCAATTGAAGGCTGCACTGCGACCATACCAATATTCCATAAGTAATTTGGGGCAGCACAAATGCACCATAAACCGTCCTTTTGGTTTCGAAATTAAAAAAGTCATTTCTTCTCAGTATGCCAATAATTGGACCAAGTCTCTTCAATATTCCATCCACATGATCAGCCCACAATAGTTTTTCATCCAGTGTAACTCCCAAATATTTAATAGATTTCGTCTGGCAAATTTTATAGTTATTGATCTGTATCTGCAATTTAATTGGTTTCTTATTTTTTTGTTTAAGTATCATATATTTTGTTTTGTCAGTATTCATAGTTAATGCGTGATTATATAACCATTCCAGATATTTTCCCAAATCTATATTAATTGTGCTTTGCAATTCATCCTCCTCACATCCACTGTAGACCAAGACAGTGTCATCGGCGTAGATGAAATATTTAGCTACCAACCCACAATAATGGAGATTATTTATATATATCAAATAGAAAAGTGGGCCCAGAACTGATCCCTGCGGTACTCCAATGTTCATTTCCAGTTGTCCGCTCGTACACCCATTAGTTACAGTCACCGCTCCCCTATCCTTCAAGTATTCTTCAATTAATTTCAGTGCGTTACCTCTAATTCCAAGATCATACAATGATGACAAGAGAATATCATGGTCCACTGTATCATACGCCTTCGACAAGTCCACAAATATCGGAACAACATATTTACCCTCATCTAATCTTTCATTAATGTAATCCATGGCATCCATCAAAGCAGACCCAGTACTACTCTTACTTTGGAAACCATAGGGGCAAGTAGTGTACCTTCGAACAAATTGCATAAAAATGACTTTGAAATTTTTTATCTCAATAAATATCCAACATACAAAAAAATTAAATACGTTGTTAGATAGGTGAAAGAATTCACTTAATAATGGTATTTTTTATTTACATTTTAATCTTTAATAAGTCCCCTCCAAATGATTTTTTATAAAACACTACAATTTTGTTCGAAGGTACACTCGCGGGCATACCTTCGAACACCTTGATGTGTACCTTCGAACATAAGGTAACTTAAGGCAAAAATTGAAACAAAATAATAATTTGTTATCAAAAAATGCGCTGTTCATTTATTCAGGAAAATACAAAAACGTTACATAAAATAAAAATTAATGTACAAACATTGATTCATTCTCCATTTGAACCCCATTTAGGGGCAAAGGGCGGCAACAAGAGCTCTCCATTGCACTCGAATATGCAGAATCTTTCACCAGCTGCCTGCACACTCCTCCCACCCCTGATGGGATCTAGGTGTCCCGAGGCTTTTTTCTTGTGCTTTTTTCTGACCTGTAGTGATTTAGGACATAAGGTGGTCAACCTCGCGATCCCGATTTGATTTCTCGAGAACAGTCAAAAATTTTAGATTTTTTTAAATATTTTTTTTATTTTTTTTTTTTATTTTTTATTCATCAATGTAAACACACAGTCATATATAAAGAATCTGTGCTCACTCAGCACCAGAATTCGGACCCACGACTTCAAGGATGCTGAACGTACGAAAGCAGCTGACTGATACCACTGGACTACCAACCAACTCAAATGAAAATTGTATTGCATTTTTTTTCAGGAGATTTCAAAATGGTGCAACATTACTTTGATTAAAACTTATGGCTCGGCCTACTTAGGTCAGGAAACCTTTTCCATTAGCTCAACTCAAACATTCCTATTCATTTTTAAATAATTTAAATATTTAAACAACGTATTAGACCTTAAGTTGAATTTTCTGTGGCTTTCCCAACTGGAATGCCCTTTCGACATTCTGCAACAGCCTGCTTAATATTTTCGATACAAGTTTGAGGTCTTTTTTCACTAGTTTTGTTTCTTGGCATTGGAAAAGTAAAAAAAAAAGTCAATGAAGATTTATATTTATATGCTCTCAGTGTACCTTCGAACAGTTCGAAGGTACACTCAAAATAATGTTCGAAGGTACACTCAGAGCATAAAAATAATAAAATGTCAAAAATAAGTAATTTTGAGGTCATATTAACCAAAATTAATATCAAGTAACAAGCAAGATAAATTAGTCTTCCAAATAAAATAATATTATTGATTGTAATAGTAAGATTTTTTCTATAAAAAAACTTATAAACATTGATAAAATATTTACTTTTGGTATAAAAAAACTTTGAAAATAGATGTGATCCGCGCGCTATCAGTTGAACATACCAAACTACACCGAGTGTTACCATAATCGAAAAACGTACATAAATTCAACAGTTTTGTATTTTTTTAGCATCTCTAAATAAGATTTTTTGAAACTGTTCGAAGGTACACGCGTTCAATGGTACACTACTTGCCCCTACTGTTGCTTATCAAAGCCTCCATTTATGTTTACAAATTTAGTTATTCTTTTGGCAATTACCTTTTCAAATATCTTTCCAAGTGTACTCAACAAACTAATTGGACGGTAATTATTGGCATCTGATCTGCTGCCCGATTTGTGAATAGGAACAATCTTTGCAGACTTTAAACACATAGGAAATTCACCATTAAGTATACATTTATTAATTATTTCAGCTATAGGCTTAGAGATAACATTACCCAGAGCTTTTACATCCTTTGCAGAAATTCCATCACATCCACAAGAAGAGGTATTCTTGAGTTCTTTAATCATGCTGAATACTTCAATCTCATCTGTAGGCATCATAAACATACTATTCAGAGGTGCAAAATTATTAGAAAAATTTGTTTTATGGTAATTCGGATCCTGTTTTAATTCCTTTGCAAGTTTTTCTCCTACGCTGCAGAAATGCGTGTTCAAGGCATTAGCAATCATTTGGTCATCCGTTAGTACATCTTGTGGTACAATAAGTTCATTAATTTTATTTGAATTGTTTGATTGTGTATTTTTTCCAAGAGCTTCATTTACTGTTTTCCAGAATTTGCTTTTGTCTCCATTTGTATTTTCAATTTTTCTTTCAAAATACTTCTTTTTAATATTCTTTATTTCTAATGAGAGTCTATTTTTAACTTTTTTGTACATATTTTTCAGTTCTATATTAGCATTTTGTTTTTTCTGCAGGGTAAACAATTTATTTCTATACTTGATCTTTTCCAAAATATCTCCGGTCAACCAGTTATTGCCATTTCTCATTCTCTGACGCTTTGTTCTTGATGCCTGAACTTTAGCTCCCTGAACTTTTGCTCCCTGAACTTTTGCTGAATTATGGGGTTAATATCAATAAAATTTAGAGAAATGAATGTTAAAATATAGGATATGTAAATTTTATAGATGAAAACAAGTTTCGACAAGTGCGTCTATAGTAATTATTATCAAATGCTTTCATCTCGGTGCGATAAGAATAATGGTCTTTTATTATACCCTCACTATTTACACGCACCATCTTTCAAATCCAAGATTGGCCAAATCAATAATACCCAGCGAGAGGCAGGCGGAGAGAATGAATACAAGAAGGAGGTCATAAAGGGTTCGTTCTCTTTATGACTTGCATCTTTTGAGGGGTAGGCGTGGAGAGACTGATACAATATTAAACCGTATCAATGAGGGGTTAACGCTTGCACGTGGATTTGGTTTCAATATGCTCTAAGAACCATGAGGACCAGGAGACTTAAGGGTGGTGGGTGCCGAGTTAAAACTGGTAACAATATTACAATATTTTGATAATAGGGTTGCCACCCTTCCAAAATATTTAATAATTCTGTATAAAACAGTTTTGGTTATAATAGTTCATATTATGCTTTACCAGTTTAAAGTGTTTCGAGAGTAAGAGGTTGGCACTTGCTGTAAAATTTATGGCATCTTGGACAGCTAATCGTTACGTTCATCTCGCTTCAAAAACGGCCTTCTCATAGTATTTTAATCACCCATCAGCCTGGTTTATTTGCTTTATGATCTCTCTATATTTGAACACACCTTATTATTTTTGCCACATATCTAGTTTTGTAATTTGGAGACGCACATTCTCTTTTTAAATATGGAGTAAGAAATTGTGGCGAAAAGCACCAAGACTACTCAAAAGTAAACCTCACCCGCACGTTCCTCCTGTTAGGAAACCAACCAGGCTCTGGCGATCTAGCATTGACATTATAGCCATATCATTAAATATGCGAAACGCCATATTTGTCACTAACGTTTATGCCGAAAAAATGTCAAAACATAAAGTTGCATTATCAACATCATCGTACTCATCGTCACAATCCGTGGTGGGACTTAGCTGCGCCTGAAAAGCTTCTCCATCTTTATAATTTGTCATTGGCTGCCACCTTCCAGTATTGCCGCCTCGGAGCCCGACAGTCCGCGACACCATCAGTAACAACACCATCCAGTAGTCGTTGCTTTGGGCTTCCAACACTTCATCAACCGATTAGGTCATTCATTATACACCCTTTTTGGGATCTCCACGCAAACTGTTCTTTACCTGTCAGATGCGTTAAAATTCACAATAAAGGATCGTTATTTTGAATGAGTTAAGCTACGTAGCCATGGACAATGCTGGCCAAATATAGGCTCTGGTCCATCATGGGCAAGTATTATGGCCGCTTCACCGATAACCAATATAGCCCAATAGTTGACATTGACCAATACTTGTGTACTTGTCGATCAAGTCTACAAAAATAATATCGCCAATTAATTACAGATGGATAGAGTAACACTACCAAATAGCGATTCATTTAAATATCTTGGATCAGTCATTCAAAATGATGGAAGCTGTGCTGCGGATGTAAAACACAGAATTAGTGTCGGATGGATGAAATTCAGATCGGTGTCAGGAGTTCTATGCGATTCAAAAATGACAGTCAAATTAAAAGGAAAAGTATAAACTTTTCCTTTTAATTTGACTGTCATTTTTGAATCGCATAGAACTCCTGACACCGATCTGAATTTCATCCATCCGACACTAATTCTGTGTCAGACAATTGTCAGAGCCGCACTCTTATATGGCTCCGAATCCTGGACTATGTGAAACGGTAGAAATGCGCATGCGCTGAGGTGGACGACAGGAGTGTCATTGAGAGATAAGATAAAAACACTTTCGCACATTCGTGGAAGCCTAGGAGTGACGGATATTAATAGCAAGCTTGAGGAAAGACGGTTCGATGGTATGGACACATTGTAAATCAGGCCATCAACATGAGTGTTCCACGTGTGACAAATAGAGGACGACCAAAGAATTCCTGGGTGGTGCAGAGGCGTGACGGGATGCGAAGATTGGGATCGGAAGAGGTGGTGCAGCAGAGACGGACTTATAGCCTAAGAACGAGGAGGGCTGACCCCAACAGTCTACTTGGACGCTAAATTGGGAGCAAGCTAAGGAGAAGAAGAAGAAGCCTTAGCTTTACGTCGATAGGACGCATGCGATACGTTTACAAGTTATCTCATATAATATTATATATAAATACACCAACCCTGTTAAAAGTGCGTAAAACAAGCTCGTGAAGTGCCCCTAAAAGAAAACAATGAAAAGGATTATGCTCATTTAATAAAATTTACGCACGTTTGTATACATTATACTCGTATATATAACAAGGGTTGTTATATATATACGTATATGTACTGCACACAGGGACCTGATTATTATTACTATCTACCTATATGCATATTATATATATGCGAAGCAAGTCAAGGGTGGGACGCTTTTTAATAATATTATAAACACAAGATAGGAATTAATTAATCTATTCAGGAAAGCACGCATACAAGATTTTATTATATAAATAATCATTATTATAATATCACTGTGATTAATCATTGTGATTTTTATGTGATATTAAAAAGCTGCTCTTTGAAATTTAATATCAACCCGAATTATTTTTATTTGTTGGATATATTCGAATTTCAAAATTGTGTTTTTGCGATTCCATCAATATACGATTGTGGATCTATTTACAACACTGTTTAATCGCAGACGTCTCGACATGGGATGATAGTAAGGCATATGAATTCGAATTATGATCAGTTTCAGACAGTAAAAAAGTATTAGAAGACATACACATACATACATACTCCCTTTATGGCCCCCGCACAACGCAAACCAGCCCGGAGAAGACCAATCCACAGCAAACCCGACCCGCACGAAACTGACCCCCCAGCTCGATCAAAGCAATCAAACTGAAAAGCCGGCCCCACACAAATCAAGCCCGCCCCGGATCCCCCCCAAACCCACCTACAATGCGGGAGGCATAAGCCCCACTCAGGAGCATAGGGAGGCATCAAGAGCTCTCCATTGCGCTCGAAGGCATCCGAGGCTCATTGTGCCTTTTCTGACCAGTTGAGGTTTAAGGACGTGAGGTGGTCAACCTCACGGTCCCGATCTAATTTTTCGATTTCCTGCCTCTTACAGGATGCTCGAAAAACCAGCAAAAAGAGCAGAGGTGCTTTTCTTAGTCGGCGACCCCACGGTAAGGTAATTTGTAGGTAAATTCGCATTAAATTTTATATTTCGTTTTAATAAAAATAAAAAAAAATCGACTTGTGACAGTGTTCAACTTCACGTGCCACTCGAGTCTAAAATTTAATGGAAGACTGTAAAACTTTAATACGTAGATATGCATGTACTGCGTATTTTAGTGTTGACAAGTAAGAACCGTCATAACTTTTCAGTCATCCCCATAAAATTATGGAGTCAGGTTACCGAAATTATGTAAATAAGCAGAGTGATATCTATAGAAAATTTATTGTTATTTACAAACATTATGTACGGCCACGTGGTGGCGCGTGCCTCTCTGCCTGCCCTCATTATAACACACATGAGACAGTGAGCATTATTCAAAGCTGAACGCCGGTAACAACTGTCCTAAGTACAATAATTAAATCAAGACACCAGTTTAATAAAATTATAGCCGTACCTTTGTATGTTCGTCTGACAGGTCGATTCTGTATTAACTTTTAGAAGCCATGTTTCGTTTGACGACACCATCCACCAATAGCGTTTCTCCATGATGTCGACACCCGGTAGCAGCCTGCCACATACAGTTTCACTTACATAAATGTACAATTTTTTATTTTTTTACTTCGCGTGTATTGTCTCATAGTTTGAACAAAATAACACAAATCAATTAATAATCTACAAGTAGGTAATTGATTAAATAAATAAATAAATAAATCTTTATTGGATATAACAAAATGCATTGTATAGTACAATTTTGAAAAACTTCCTAAAGGCGGACTTATTGCTGCAAGCAATGTCTTACAGCCAACCTCATAAGATTAAAAACTAAAACACATAGATGTGTAGATGTAAATACATAAAGGAATAGAATATATACATATATAAATACAAAAATAAAATAGAAAAAAGAAGTCGCTATCCATGAACAGGGGAAGGAAAAACGGAGAGGAGGGAGGAAGGATAAAGGAGGGACTGCTCGAACCTAGAATCCAGGTTACGTATAATGTGATTCACGAAGTCTGGTGATTACACAGCTCGCGCTGGAATGACACTAAGGAGGGACAGGGACAAGGGCGAACCTTATCAGGAAGGTTATTCCACAGTCTGGCACCATGCACAGTGAAAGAGTATGTATAGAAGCCAGATCTGTGAACCGGGATGGATAGAAGATTAGAAGAACCGGATCGAAGAGGCAGACCATGCGCTTGTAAAAAGACAAATCTTTCCTTAAGATAAATGTAGGCAAATGTGAATTGAACAGGATTTTATGGAAAAGACATGACAACTTGGGCATCCCTTCGCTCGCTCATCGACCTCCAACCGAGTCGGTTAATTTATTAATGTGAATAGAAAGGCAAGAAAATATACTCATAGAGATCGTGAAATTTCCTTTAAGCAAACAAACTTATCTTGATCAAGAAATAAAAAAGACAAAATGTATAATTTGTTTATGATGGAAGTAATAGAAGTTGAACGAATACAATATTCTAGTTTAGATTGCAGTTTACCGTTAAAACACTGACTTGTGACTTTCTGACTAAAATCTGGTTTCACTAACATATCCTCAGCTTATCCTCCAATACCCAAGCATTGGAGGATAAGCTGAGGGTGAGACCTTCTCAATTACCGCTTTAATGGATGGAATAGAAGTTTATTTTTTATGTATGGTGAACTTACCTTGGTTGCCTAGTGGTATAATATAGGGGTGAACTTCAGATCACGACGTCCCGGTTAAGTCAGAGTTTTTCTGTGTGTTTTTTTCACTTGAAATTTGTTCCCGGGGTTTGCCTGTCTCAGATTGGACGGAACCGGTTGACTGAAAAAAACTACCTCAGGCAATAAGATCCGCCGGCTATATTGACACCTTTGTATAGAAAAGTGTTAATTTATTTACTTTTGTAATGATTTGAGCGGAGCTGTCAGTTATGCCACACTTTTTTCGCATGGTTTTCACGAGATTCTCTGACGAGGATGCTATATCCAAGAACAAATTAATTCGAATAATTATATAGCGTCCGCAACAATGATTACCGAGCACCATAGAGATTGATGATGATCAACAATGATCACTCAGAGGACCAAAGTTGTCTATCCCTTTATCGCTAATAAGTGTTAATAACTGAGAAAGATCAAAATGACCAAAAGACCTCTGATTACGTATGTATATATGTATATCTGTAAATCTTTATGTTACGTATGTATATATGTATGTCTGTATGAAATTTCAATGAATTGTCCAAAGTTTGTTGTTTACTCAATTGATTTTTAAATGCATAAAGTTCTTCTTCTTCTTCTTTCTTTCAACGCGGCAATCCACTCTCGAGAGAGTGATCTATGCCAATAACATAATTTCTACGTATCTTCCTAATTAAAATTAATTGCCGTGCATGTTACCAAATAAACAATCACAAGAATAAAGAAATAAAAAAATATAGGTATCAATAATATCCAAAAAGTAAAACTCGAAAATTATGCAACATGAATCAGATATCATAATACTCGTAGTTCCGAATACAGTATTTAGAAGTTGGTGACAATTATTATTAACCTTTATAGATGCAGCGGGTAGGTACTCAGTACTCACCCAACAAACAATATTATTATTATTAACAAGCGCGCGCATCCGACTTCATTCAATACACTTACATATTACCCAAACTCTCTGCATGGGGAACTTTACAAGATTTTTGTTATTATTTCTGTTTCAAATATCAAACACAATAATTTATAAGATGATGAAACGGGTATCTATGAAAATTACAATTTAATTGTATTATATTATATGTGGTCAATCAACATGTAGGTATTTTTACTAATGGATAATTATTTAACATTTAATAGAAGAAGGGGTCAGAATTTTCTACCATTTTGCGCCACTGCACCTAGAATTGCGGAATTTACGTCGTTTCGGTGGAGGGCTAGTAGAGCCTGGATACTAGTTGGGAATTGGACGCCAAGTCTTTTCAGACTAATCACAAAATTTTTGTTATCAAATCTGCTACAGCTGAAAAACAGATGATTGAGGGTCTCTGGTTCCTCACCACATTCACATACTGGGGATGGAATTACACCTATTTTATGGAGGTGGGAGGCTACAGAACAATGGCCCAATCTAAGGCGACAAAGAGTAGACAGGGCTGGCTTTGACAATTTAGACTTACAAAACCAAGGCTTGGATGGGATGGTATATTGGATAGATTTATAATGTAAGCCCTTTGGATCTGTCATCCAAGAATCCCTCCATTCACTTTGAAGACTCTCAAGAATGTTCTGAACCAAGTCCGATGGGGGGAAAGGGAACTCATTTAGAGACCTTCCTGTTTTTGTGGCGTCTTTGGCCAGGATATCCTGCCGTGTCCTTTTTGGGGACAACAGCATTTGGTTAACAAAAAAAAGGAAAGGGAGAAAAGAGGGGAAAATCAGATTAGTCTTCGGAAGGAAAAACTGTACAAATATACTTACTTCTGTTGTGTTTATACTTCTGCCTGGCTAGCATCTCTATGTGAAAGAATAGGACTCTTAATGAGCGGAGACTTCTTAATAAATAGGAGAGATTAGTATCTTCCTTTATGATCTTCAGGGTGTCCAGTAGGGAAGGGAAAATACAAACAACCGAGATGGGTTGCTGTGATATACTCTTATGTCCAATGATACATCATATTGCAATAGATAGTAAAGGGTGTGGTCACTCGGACTCTTCTAAGTTTTATATATAGATTGCCGATCCTGGTCGGATTGTTCTTATGTATAAGTAGTCATCTAGGTGCTTGGTGTTGAGGTTAAGATGATGCAATCTATTATTATAGGGCATTCAGTAGGTACTTGAATGTGGAATGGAAAATATAGGTGATATCAAATCAAAAAGCTAAATGTTATATTACACACAATCAATATATTATTATGGATTTTGATTGACAAGGGGTACATTCCTAAGAACATTACTTCTATACTGAAGGTAAAAAAAAAAGACAATAAAATTTGATATAAAATAGTTGCTTACATGACATGAATTTGGTCGATGTGAAGAGAAGATTTCCAGGTGATGTGTTTGCCTTTACGGTACGATAATATGTATGTGCGTCGTGATAGATTCCTGACGAAAAGGTGGTCTTCAAGATAGAGGTAGTCTTACGTCTGGTCGTCGTGTAGTAGATTTCGAAGAGTTCAAAGCTCGGGCCCAGACACGAAGTGAAGGAGGCGGTCATCAGGTTCGAAACGGAGTAGGCATCATGTAGACGGTAAAGTAATCCTTTACTTTGCTTGTCCAAGACAAGCAACGGCTCTGGGAGCGGCTGGTATCGACGTTGAAAAAGTTTAGTAAGATTCGAGATGAACTTGCCTTCGGCACAAAGATAGTCTATGTATAATATATTAGTAGTTCACTTTTGAATTGTCTGAACAATGAAAACAGGAGTCACAGGTGCGGAACAAGATGTTTATGAGTTCGGTGGAATTTCAATTCGTATTTCTTAACGGTTCAATCAAAGGAGCGGGAACAAAAACAATATGGCGGGAAACACGACCCACGCCAGCACTTATTAAGTGAGAATAAAAGATTGATTATTATGTTATTATAAAGCACATATCACGGCTCACTAATTACTTCCATCACTGTTATTATAGATTTATTCACATGAAGATTTAAATATAATTTCTCGATTATAACCATTTCGATACATGGTCGTAACGACAGGAGCGCGTCCTGTTAGTAGAGATCGTAAATCAAGAGTGATTTTACAAAACGAAAATGGAATAGGCCCGACTTCTAGGGGCGGGGATAATCTACGCGAGCAGTGCAAAAGTGGGCATATTCGTCAAAAGGAACCAAGCAACGAAATGACCGGCGGTTAAACATGAGAACGGCAGAGGGATTTCTTTCGAGAAGCGGGTCCGTTGACTAAATGTGGCCGATAGATCGAGAACTACAGTGGAGAATGGTTTATATGAATACATTTAAATTGTAACCAACTCGGGCGCATATCTATGAAGGGACCGTGCTGAATTTAGGTACAGATTGAAGGCTAAAACAACGTCGGGTCTTTATGAGACACGACAATCCGCCATCTCGTTTCCGGAAATACCACTGTGAGATGGAATCCAGATAGTGATAATTTCGAAATTCCTGCAATAAGCTGAGTACAACAGTTCAAATATTAAACAAATTAGCTTGTCACTGCTAGATTTGTAGAGGGAGGACTGGAGCTTTTTTACTAAGCTGAGAGAATCCGTAAATATTATCGATCTGCTGAGTTTTTGGGCCAGAATTGTTGAAATTGCTTCCTTAAAAGCGATACATTCTGCAGTAAAAATGGAGCAGAAAGTTGGAAGTTTTACTCCAATCTCTATATTTAGAGAAGGGACACACATTCCCGATCCACAGGATCCATCTTCAAGTTTAGACCCGTCAGTGAAAATTCTAGTATATAAGGGCCATTTATCGGTGACAATTCTATTGAATTCGCGGTTAAGGACAGCTGAGTCTAGTGAAAGATGCTTATTCAGACCAATCGATTCAACTATAGTGGGTCTAAAAGATAAAGTGTTAAATGGAAGGTCAAAAATGGGAAGTGAAGGTTCTGGAGAAAACCTGAAACCATTTCTAAGGGATGAGAGGGCATTCAGAAAAATGGGTAGATGGCGGCTTTGTCGCAGACCACCCGCACTCCGAATATCAGCTAGGTTATCAGCTTTTGAGATTACTAGGCTAGAAGAATCATTGATATTTTTTAGTAAAAATTTGTATGCTAGTAGTTTTTTTCAAAGGGGTAGGGGTATAACAGCCGATTCGACATGTAGGCAGACTATTGGGGTAGATTTCATTGCACCTAAAATGAGTCTAAGACCTTTGGCCTGGATTCTCTCCAGCTTAAGGGAAAGAGTCTTAGGCAGTGGGTCCATCAAAAAACAGCCATAATCAAGATGACTACGGATTAATGCAAAATATAGCATTCTCATGGTAGTAGGGTGGCTACCCCACCAAACCCGGGAAATAGCTCTCAGTACGTTGAGTCCCATTTCACATCTTGATATAATATTGTCTATGTGTAATGACCAAGAAAGTTTACGCTGTAAAATCATTCCTAAAAACCGTATTGAATCTACAATTGGAAGAGGAGATGAATCCATGCAAACATGAATATTTGGGTTTTTATGTTTGTTGGAGAAGATAATGACCTTACTTTTAGAGTGAGAAACTGAGAAAGAGTTCAGCGCATCCATTGATTTATAGAACTTAGTGAAGTTTCAATGATTTTGCCTGCTTTGATAGGGCATTTTGCAGTACTATATATCACAAAGTCATCAGCATATTGCAAAATATTGCAGTCTAACGGAAAATAATCTTTAAGGTCTGCCGTGTATAAATTAAAAAGTATTGGGCTTAGAACGGATCCCTGAGGGAGACCGGTATATACAGTTCTTTGAATTGGAGGAGCTATACAGTCAATTATTATTTTTCTTTCACAAAACAAGTTGAATATGGTGGAGGCCAATACTGACGGTACTCCGAGCTTTATTAATTTAGAGTGAAGTAATGTGAGGGATACATTATCGTATGCAGACGATAAATCAAGAAAGGAAGCTACGAGCACCTCTTGTCTAGAATAAGCAAGACGAATATCAGAGATTAAGCAGCTTAAATTGTTTATGCAAGATTTATTTTTTCTAAAGCCCATTTGCCATGGAGGGAGTAAATTTGATCCTTCAAGGTAATATTCCAAGCGATTTTTAATCATGTGCTCCAGTATTTTAATGTAGCATACCGATAACGCGATTGGACGATACGAGACGCCCGCTGTGGGGTCTTTTCCTGGTTTTAAAATAGGGACTATTCTCTGTGTCTTCCATTCAGGTGGAACTGAGTTGGTAGATAGAATCAAGTTATAGATCTCAAGTAGCTTAGATAGAAAGGAATCTGGATAGTGTTTGAAGAAGGAGTATGGGATTTGGTCGACACCCGGAGAAGAGTCTCCAGAGTTGTCAATCGCGGATATCATTTCGTTCATAGAAAAAGGGCTACTTAGTGAACTCAGAAGGGAAGCCTCTGTATAAGGAGTAGGAGGAATCGAAAGATCATCATAGTTAGGTACGTATGATGGGGCCAGTTTGTCGGCAAATTGGTAAGACCATTCACCAGGTAACAAACGGGGTTGTTTAGGCGTGATAGAACTGCGAAATCTACGAATCATTGTCCACACCTCTGAAATAGGTGTTTCAGGAGACAGTGAATTGCAAAAGTTTCTCCAACCTTGACGTTTCTTCCTTTGGAAGGTTCTCTTGGCTAGGGCTTGAGCATTTTTTAACTTGAGGAAGTTTTGTTGGTTAGGATCTTTTTTGTACCGTTTGACAGCTATTTTTCTTTTGAGAGCAAGTTCTGTACACTCCGAATCCCACCACGGCGGGGAGGGTTTGTGATTTTTTCCCGGTGCTTTCAGTGGAATGCTTATATTTGCTGCATTTATAGTCGTATTTGTAATGTTATCAATGTTTTCCGACAGTTTATCCGGGTTTATTTCACCCAAACTTTGGCCTTCCAGAGTTGTTTTGAATTTGTTCCAATCCGCTTTCCTAGTATTATAGTTTCTAACCGATGAAGGGTACGATCTTAGGTCGGGTTTTGTACCAATTTGGATAATTATAGGGAAATGGTCGCTGGCGTGAGGGTCTTCGAGCACGGACCAATTAGATATTGTAGATAAATTAGGAGAGCAGATGGATATATCAACTGCACCTGGTCTTTGGTGGGGTGGATATAATTTTGTTGGAGATCCATCATTTAATATACATAAGTTTTGGTCGTCTAGTAATTCCACGATTTTTTTGCCCGACGAGTCGGAATAAGCGCAACCCCACATTTGGGCATGAGCATTTAGGTCTCCTAGGATCATTAGTGATGAAGAGAGCTTATCCAAGATAGTAGACCAGTTTGAAGAATCAAATGACGATTTTGGGGAGATGTAGGAAGAGACAAAGTCTATTCCCAGAACATTTGCAGCCACGACTTGGAATGATTGAAAGGTTGGCAATTGTATTTGAGTGAAAGGTAAGTTAGATTTGATAAAGAGGGCCGCACCGCCATAGCCATCCGCACGGTCATCTCTAAGACAGGTATAGTTAGGAATTGTGTACGTTGTCCCAGGACACAACCATGTTTCAGAAATGGCAGCTAAGTCTACTGAATGTGTTATCAATAAGTTGGTTAGGTCCGATATGCTGGGGATCGCACTTCGACAATTCCATTGTAAGATAGTGAGACTAGCATTCCCTTTGTTCGCTTGTGTCCCTATTATGATTACCGATGTTGTTTAAAAATGATAAAGAGGAATTAATGAGATTGGGTGGTAAATTGATATTCTGATTGGAGAAAAGTTGCATAAGAAGTTGGGCAATGGTTTCTAATAAAAACAAGGCGTTAGGAGGAAGAGCAGCGGAGTTATCCGAAGAATTAGGGTAGGAATCATTAATTGAGCTTGGTTGGTACGTTGGGGGGTTCAATGCGCAGCCATTAGAAGGATTGAAATTTTGACCATTAGGGAACATCAATAAATTTTCATAATCTTTGGGATTTGAGTGAACCGGTGTTCTATATTGAAATTTACCTTTCTTCTTAATATTGCTGTTGGACGACGACGGTTCCAAATTATGAGGTTTGATTGAGTTGATCGGTTCATGAGAAGAGGTATGAGGTCTTATTGCTGGTTCAGGGATAGTTGGGGTTGATACTTTTTCCGCATAACTTATTTTTGATGATGGAAACCTTACACTAGCTTCTTTAAATGAGATATTGTCGGCTGCCATTGATTTCCTAATGTTTTTTTGCCTGATAAATTCAGGACAATCTAGGTTAGCTGCTGAGTGTTTCCCGTGACAATTAATACATTTGAGAAAATTATTAGGGCATTCGTTGGCGACGTGTGACTCTGAACATTTGAAGCATCTTGGTAATGAGTTGCACTTGTTCTTGGAATGTCCGTAGCGGCAGCAGTTGAAGCAGAGAACTGTAGGTGAGACATACTGTTCTACTGTTATTGAGTTGTAGTAGAGAAAAATTTTTGAAGGTATGGACGTACCCTCAAATGTCAATATCAGGGTATTACTAGGTTTCCAAATGGTATCACCACTCGATGTATCTTTATAGTTTAGACGTCTAGCACTTAGGATCTTGAATCCTGGAGGCATATCAACACCCTTCAATACTTCTTCAATAGACACATTGTTAGGAATTCCTCTAACCAGCCCTTGACGGCTGATTTTAAACTTGGGAATGAAAGTCTCAATATCATTATCAAAATTCGTCGATAAGAACATATTTGCATCTATTCTATTTTTAAATGAGACAGATAAGGTAAGCCTATTTTCCCTTGAGATACCCTCGCAGGAAAACATTCTTTGAACTTTGAAATTTTTTATTAACATGCCTATTGTAATCGGGCATATGGGTTTATTAGGAGTCTTGTATTTCAAAAATACAGTAAATGGGCCAGTTGATTTTATAGAGTATAATTTTTTTGGAGGAGGGGTTGTAGATAGAGGAAGAGAACTGGAAGAAATCGAGGTAGAAGTATTATTAGAAAGAGAAGAATCACTAGAGGGGAGCGAGGAACAAAGCGTTTTGGTCGGTTGTATGTTAGGACAGGGATCCGAGGTGCGCCGTTTTCGGCCCTCCGGCGGATCCCCCATGTCAGGGGGATCCATCCTGGGAGCGTGGATGTTATAACACCACTAATTTGAGTGGTAGTATAATCAAAATAAAAAAAAAGTTACAAAAGAAAAAAAAAAAAAAAAAAAGGGAACTTTTGTTTGGCATAACTAAAAAAAAATAATAATCGGAACGAACTCACCAAATTATTGTGACAACAAATATAAACAATAACAATTCGCAACAAAACACACGACCACCCAACACAACTGCGCTCTGTCGAAAAAAGATGCATAAAGTTGAGTGGACTTAATTTCACATTAAGCATTTAATGATTATTTTTGAAAAAAAAGATCTCACACGGGTATTCAGCTAGTTTCTATTATATGAGAGTAAAACATATGAAATGAACTACTATAGATTTTTAATATGGAAAACTAACAACATTAAAAGAACATTATATCTTAGGTTTAGGGCAGTCACATCGTATGTCCTTTTTTTCAAAACTCTATCAAAACAAAATTTTATAATAAAAAGATAATAAATTTTGTCATGACGACAGACTTTTTTTGATTAGTTCTAATATGCAGAGCCCTATACTGATGGTTTCCTGCTGATTATATATTTTTTCATAGCTGCTGTCGCGGAGCCCTTTTTAATGAGGTCCAGCAGACTTAGGAAAGTCACGTAGACTGCTTCGTCTATTGTGTTTTCCTGAGGATTGGCTGAAAGAAAGAACACCTGGGGTCTTTTCCCCTTCTGCCCGGCTAGAGGCTCTCTGAAACAGACTCGTTATCCCTCTGGATTAACTTTGCACAATCTCAAGGGTGGATTAAAATAGTTTTGGCTCAAGAAGACTCTGGAAATGGTCATAGGCTCTAATAAAAGAATTTGTTTATAGATACAAAGGAATTTCACAGTTTATTCAAAACATATTTTTCATTGATTATTGCTTTCAACTTAATTTCATTCTAATATGGAATTTTTCAAATAATAATTCGTTTAATCAAACCTATAATTAATTTAACATACAATTCACTATAGGTGAAACTCGAAACCCAAAATTTGCATTGTCATCGCAGTTTATCAAAAAAAATGTAAAAACAAATTATGACCCAAGGTCAAACAAGAAAATTACAATTCTACATATAACAAAACTTAACGTTCGAATTATCCACCTTCTCAATCATTAATCTATGTAAATTTATATTTTACCCTGGTTATACCAGTCCACAATAAATAGCACAAGTAAAATACTACACTCTTACTCTGACTTCAGTAAAAAGAATTTGAAAGAAAGAAATTGAAATAAAATTCGTGTACTGTTTGCATGCTTATGGAAGGAAATTGCGGTTATATACTTAACTCAGGTCCGTAGACTTCTTCTAAAGTAAATTCTGGCTGACTACAATCACTCCTCCGATCCTCTCAACTACTAGGCATTCCCTCAAATATTTGGCATCCGCAACCCTCCAATTTATAGATTATCTCCCCAATAATACTGTTGAGCAGCTACTTTGCTTGGTTCTCGTCTCCAATCCACATCGTTCCAAAATAAAAAAATAGGAGCCCGCATCGACAAATGTGAATATAAGTTTTACCCGCGATAAGGGTTAAACTGTTTTACGCACTGCCCAATACGTTCCATCCAACCTTTAGTCCAAACGATTGATTTCAATTATTAAAACTCCGGGTTATTTGCCCATGACTAGGAGTTTCTTTTCTCCCCCAATACTACGATATTTTCTCCATATACTAAGACATTTTCTCCCCAAGACTAGGAGTTTGCCTCCCCCAGACTAGGAGTTTGTCTCCCCCAGACTAGGACATTTTCTCCCCAAGACTAGGACCCGCTTTTCTGTAAATAAAATTTACAAAAAAGTGTCACTAATAAGAAAATTATATGATTGTCACAAAGGCTACATTGCAAAGACATTACTGTATAAATTTCACGACCAAATTTAACTCTTATTTAAACATTACGTACCTCTTTATACTGCGGGTTGAATTTAGCACATTATAATTTACACCACACAAAATTAAACTTAGTTAAATAAAATAAAAATCTATATTTCTATTCATCTCGCGCGATGCAAAAATGCACCGTCACGGCCTGTATCCCCCGCTGTGATTTTTACAAATGCCGTCGCATAGCAGTGCGCTTCGGGTTACCTCGCTAATCTTCGTAACACCTAAGACCCTTCGGCCGTCGCCGAAACGACACTGCCCTACCACTCAAAATATCTGTTACACTGCAGAAGAAAGGAATAGGTATCTACTTAAAATGTGATATAAAAAAGCGCTGCAAACATTATGCTTAGTTAAAATCTGACCTGCTGCTTTCAAAAGGTTCAATTTCTTATCGTTAACGACATTCATCAAAAAAAGTTTGCAAGACCCATCGTAAAAATAACTTCTTACTCTCATATTTAAGTCTTGAAAAGTCTGCTATGTAATACAGTCTTCTTAAAAATACTATCATCTAAAAATAAAAGTTCAGTGCTTATGAGAGACTTATAGAGCAAATCGTTGAATCTAATAAAAAAAATATCCAAAATTCTATGAATTGTTTGCTAGCTTTTGTAATCATTATTGTTACAAAATCGAAATTATTCTTTTTGAATGATGGAAAAAGCAACATAACTTGTTTTTCCTTGCAGTTACACGACTGCCTATAATGTTAGGTTCGTTAAGGGAAAAATATGCGTATGTAGCTTCGAATCAGGTAAACATAGGAACAATAGCTCATACATAGCTTCAGTGGGAGTCCTGTGTGTATCCTGTGGCTGGTAGTAATGAGCGGGAAGGCTTTTATCATCTCGTGTTACACCGAGGCTTTTACTACATTTTTGTGCGGTTTGTTTTTGATAAAAAAAAAATACAAACAAAATATTGTTAGTAATGATACGGTCGGTATTCCTTGTAGATTATTCTTAAACGAAATTAAGGGGAGAATCGGCTTAGTTGTGCCATGAGCCAGGTAAACCGAACAAATTTATTAATATTCAAATGAATGTGATATTATAATATCAATCTCTATAACTACTGGTAAATCATTCATCACTGACTGCGTGGATGTCCACAATGGAAAGGGAGTTGAGAGAGGCAAGGTTTCGTGAAAAAAGACTTGGAGGATGAGGATTAAGAGATCCGCCTCCACGTAAATGATTTAAAAGGTAGGACGAGAAGCTGGCAAATAATATGAAGATCGTGTTAGGAACATTCGAGTAAGAGAAGTGTGTTAAGATGGAGATATTGTAAGATGTAGTAGAAAGCGAAGGACGGAGTAGTATTAACACATTCATGGAATGCAAACAACTTGATTTCCATATTATATTGGACAACATAACCAGGCTCACGAGATCTTTCCACCTGAAGACCTCCCAAAAGGTGAAAGGAATACTCTGAAACCGATAGGACACAGATCGTAAAGCCAATCGAAAAGGAGATTAGAATAAGAGAAAGAAAGATGTCTAAAGTCTGTTAAGGCTAGGACGTCTTTTTTCGTGGATGCTGCTCAGATAAAAGGACGGATCAAATTGTTCAATGTTTTTGGTCCATTTCAATTAAAATTTGTTTGTAAAATGTAGGATTTCCGTTTTTTTTTTTAATTGGTTCTATCTATATAGACGGTTAATTTCTCACATAACACGCTTTTGTCTTTACTTTTACTGTAGAAAACTGTATTTTTACTATTTTCTTAAAAAAGGCATAATATTTAGACATCGGGACGCAAACAATTAGATGGTAAAAATGTCTCATGTACCTACATATTATGTTCGCAATTTATCAATTAAAAATGGTTTAACTTTTGGATAAACTTAATACAATTTGTCTAAAAGTAACAGTAACACAAAACTACGCGTGGTCATAAAAATATAATCCCATTCCGCGCAAACAAAATACATCATCGACTGTTAAACATAAATTTTATCGTTTACTAGAAGTTTCTGATTCGTTCATAAAAGAAATCAATTTCCTACATTAAATGCTTTTAAAGAAAAAAAGCCAAAATCCGAATAAAATGCAAAATGTATTAGACTTTACGCGTTATAAGGATGTCTCAAAAAGACAAAGTCAGATAATTTATTTTCAAGATTAATCTCGATCATTTTCTTCGTATGCTTGCTCAAAATTTAAAGTGTGCGTGTGAGTTCTGCACTCCCTCATTGTACATGCGTACCTACTCAACCCAAGTGTGTTTCATCCCACATGTGCATGATGATGATGATTCCATTCATCCCCATTTATACCTAATAATAGGTCTTACTGATTAGCCAGAAAACTGCACATTTTTTCAACCATGTTTGTATATAAAATACAAGCTGGGCACAGACGTTGCCCTGTCTTTATACTAAGAATATTCAAATCGAATTTGTATAATAACTAATTAATTACCTATTTAACCAATATAATTCCGAACGATGCATCTGTTTTAATCGATGTTCTGTCAATCTCACCAACAACTATCAAACAACTGACAGTTATGTTAACCGCCAGTTGAAATAAATGATTATATTATCAAATGCACAAAGAAGATTACCTTCGTTGAGTTTTTTTTTATTTATCTAATACTAGCTGACCCGCTGTCGACTTTCGACTGAACCCAGAATAAAAAAATAATTTTGACTTATTACATGAATAAAATGTGATTTAAGACGTTAAAACTTTATTAAATTTAGCTCATAAATTAATGTACTATATGTAATAGTTATCGTTGATTCGGATGCGGGATGAAGTTCGATGGGTCATAAGTTTGAAATCAAAACAATTCCTTTATAATTGCTTCACTTAAAAAAAATCCAAGAGATGGCGGTGTAGCAGCAAATTAATCACATGATGTCTGTTTACTTATTGTATACATTGCTGAAAGAATAGAACCCACTTAAACCAAATTTTACTGAATTATTACGGTAAGATTTCGAGAAACTCTATTTTTTTTCAACAACCCACCCTGTCAAGTGTCAATAGTAAACACAACAACAACAACAAAAAGAATTGAAAGAGAAAAATAGGGCTCCGTTTTTTTTATATACTAATTACTTATAGAGATTTGTGTAACTTTATTTATATATACCTAATCGTAATTTCATATAAATACGGAATTCCGATTTTCCTATAGATTCAAAGTAAAACTGGAGAAGGACCTCAAATGATATAATTGGATGCAAAACCTGTCAGTATGGCACCATGTTAAAGCATCTAATGGTCCAATCAAGATGTGTATCAATAAATCTTTCGCACATCCAAAATGTCGGATCCCACAGGAGAAGTAAATTATCGGTACAAGGGTGAGGTTGGCATCCGCTACCCCATAGTTCGTATCCCGGGGGATATTTCATGGGCGAACGAGTAGGGATGAACCGGGAGGGAGGTTAGTTGCATTTTTTTTTTTTAATTCAAAGGGGTAGTTTGATTATTACTACGGCAAAAAAGTTACAATCTTATATATAAAAATATGTGCGTGTGTCTCGCTAAAACAATTTGAACTTATTTTGGTTTCGAAATACTTGTGTACCTACGCTTAGTTAAACTGTTTGAAAATATGGAAACACTGCGACGAACAAAACGATTTTATTTTTTCATACTTAGCGTTAACTGACAATAATTATTGTTTTATAATCGCAACAAAGAAATTAGATTTTTTAACAATGCCTTATAACTTTATATTTGAATGTGATTTAAGTAGGTACCTTTAGGATGTCTAAAGGCGATTCAAAACATGCTCCATCTCATTAGTATACATTTAATGTGTATACTTCATTGGTGTATAAGTTTAAATGTATATACTTAACTGGTGTGTGTTTCGAAATTGTTCATGTACTGTCTTATTTTTGTATCAATTTCACTGTCTGTATATTAATGTTAAAATAAAATAAAATAAAAAAATCTCAAAAACCTTTGGAAATTCTTTATAACATAACTAGCTTTACCGACAGACGATGTGCTGTAGTCCTTACCATGAATGTTGATTTAAAATTTGTAATTTATACAAAATACGTTTAAAATAATTTGAAAAAAAAAAACATTTAAGCTCGAAAAAAAATCCATAAAAAAATCTGACTACCAATATTTTTAATGTCAGGTAAACAATTATTTTGTTGTTAAGGAATTTTTCCGAATCCGTTTCATACTAATTTGATTATTATGTTTTAGATTTTTTCTTATGAATTCTTCACCTTTTTAATAGTTATTCTATTATCCGGAGCGGAGAAGAAGCGAAAAAATAAAAAAAAATAAAAATCTGTTAAGCCGATCTAGATTTATAAGTGTTAATAATAATAATAATATAACACTTTTCTATACAAAGGTATCAGTATAGCCGGCGGAACTTATTGCCTGAGGCAATTTTTTCCAGTCAACCGGTCCCGTCCAATCTGAGACAGGCCAACCCCGGGTAGAAATTTCAAGTGAAAAAACACTTAGAAAAACTCTGACCCGACCGGGAATCGAACCCGGGACCCCGGATCTAAAGTCCACGCTAGTACAACTAGGCTACCGAGGTCGGCAGTGTTCGCACTAACCCGACTTTCTTTTATATTATAGATTAGATACATGTATGTTTAACTTTTTGTAATAAAAAGTTACATCCGTTACATACCTACATCAATGCGCTTTTCTCTAAAACTCCCAGTCTAACATAAAAACGAAATTTAGGTAGGTAATTCAGAAAATAATACATAATAATCTTACACAATACTTTTGAGTACGGGGCGGGACGAAGCGCGACCGGCCAACTAGTGCATGATAAATTAAAACACGTCATTTAGACACATATTTGCTTATAGTATTCAGTAGGGTTTGTATACGTTTCAAATGTTTATAGATTGTTGTTCACAATCCATTTTGTCTTTTATGAACAATGTATACAAAAGAATCTGTTTTGGTCTCGTGTCAAGAATCGTTATGATAAGCTTACCCTGAGGGACTTTTCGATAATAGAATAAGTGAATCATAAAGTAGATTATGTCAACTTATAGTAATCTCTTACTTAAACTTACAATATATTAGTTAAGTATAACTATTCTGTTTCTATTTAAAAAAATGTAGAGGTCATAAACGTTGCGCAAGATCGAGCGCAATGGAGAGCTCTTGTTGCCTCCCTATGCCCCTAAGTGGGGTCTCAAGGGAGTTTGGATTGGATTTAAAAAAAATGACATTTTGAATCATTAACTGCCACTTACTTACCTACTCAAACAGAAATTGGTTGTATATTCTTTTTCTCCTTACCTGTAACAAAAAAAAATTCGCCATTAGAAAAAATACCACAATATTATATTTAAATTTTAAAGTAATTTGGGTAGATATGTAAGAGGTATCGCAAATTTGGAGTGTCTACAGATATTTTTTAATGTTTAGGCACTAGAAAATGTTGTGTTCGTGACTTTTTTTCTGAGGATATCTAGGCCTAGGACATGCAAATAACGCGCAAGATCTACATTTTCTTTCGTAGGTACCTACATAGAACAACACGGACACTTCAAAATCATCAAAGAATTTCGTAGTTTTGTGTTTGGAAGAAATTTTGAAGTACCTACTTTAGAAAAAGTGAAGGTCTAAAGTTCAATATCGGTTGCCGACCATTTTTCTCTTTCACAACACAAGCTTTTCTTTCAGAGTTCACTTACTGGTATTGAAATAAAAGATATGAAGGGAAAATAAATTTTGTTTAAAATACAAGTTCATTGACATTAGTATTGAAGCTCTATCAATAATTTTATTTGAAAAATAATTCTCTAGTTCCAATAGAAATTGGTTTAAATAGTGCAAAAAAAAAAACTATTTTGTTGAATTATAGGAAAATGGTATTTAAAAATACCTCCTCAAGACTCATATTCGAATATATTTTTTTACATAAAATAAATGGAGCAACATTCGAAATTTAAAATTATTATTAGTACATAATAAACAAGAATAATAATAATCGTTTAGCGTTGTAAATTTGTTACGATAAAATGAACTCGAAAACAAATTAACACACGGTTCATTTTACCGTTCGTATTTTACTGCACACAATCCTATAATAGGATACAAGATGTATTAAAGACGGTGTGATGCATTTTCAGATGAGTGCATTTCTCTGTTTCATCTCCTTTCTTCATTTATTTTCTCCCTATTCACACTCTGTTCATTTTAAAAGGTTAAACGTACTTCTGTCTATTTAGTAGAAGTTTATACCAACTTATATACTTTCCAACCGTTTTTATACGAAAGTGTGAAAATCGGCTAAAAAACTGCAGTTTTAACATTTAACCTTTTAATAATACCTACTATCAGACAAAGGTAAAACTGTAGCTTATTGGTTAAAAATTTTATTATTGTTTTAATTCAGCAGTTATTTATTTAAGTACTACAGACACCAACAGAACACAAACAAAAAAATGAAACGCTTAGAATCTCCAGTTCTCAAATAACAGGTATCTCCCGCATAGCTATTGTGCATAGTTGGGTGCGTACAATCAACTGAGCATTCAAATTTAGCCCATGAAAAAACATTTAAAAGTAGAAAAATACTCATTAATCCAAGATTTATCCACCACTGCACTCTTCATATTTTGACACTTACGAAAACAAACTTGAAGTTGCAACAAGTTGCCAATGAATCGAATCGACCTTCGGAAATATTCGTACATACATACTCACGATATTCCGAGCACGAACTTTCGCAAGGGTCCAATCGGGTTCGTACGGAATGCGTAGAAACCAACCCCGTATTATGGAAGAACCACAAACATCATTGATAAATACGAGGTTGCCAAAGTATTCTGCGATATAGTTATGCCACGATATAGGGTTGGTTATTAGTAGCGCGCGGTTTAAGCGATTTATGCCACAATAACTTTACTATTCCCGTCATAACGGTGTTATAAGGCAGTTTCTATTAGTACCATTAATAAAAATTATTACTACAGTCGAAGCTTTTTTTATCCATCACGCCGTGTCCCGTAAGGGGTAGGCAGACAGAATGGACCTCCACTCTTTTCTATCCAGATATACTTCTTTCGCTTCTTCCACCGACAAAACATTTTTCATACAACCTCTTTTTCTCTTACCTGGCCTTCCTTCAGTACGGATCCACGTCATTCTCGGTCGGCGACGCATTCTCACACCTTTCCTTTGAGCCTTAAGAATTCTTTTTGCCATTCTATTTGCATCCATTCTTTCATCTACATGCCCAAACCATCTCAACTAATTAACTTTCTTCTTTATCACAACACTTACTTCCATACTAAATTTCTTCCTAATATTTTCATTCCTTTCCATATCCCATACAGTTTTTCCACATAATTTGCTGTCCCAATTAAGCGGAATGTCGTCCCAATAAACATATAAATTTACTAGGTATTAGATTACTGGTTTGGCTTACGTTCTTTGTGATTTGTCCCAAATAAGCGGAATCGACAGTGTACTATATTATTATTATTAACTTATTTTTTTATCATGTTTTAAACTGTTTATTTTATATTGATTACGTTTTTATGGAGTCATTTCATTATTTTATGTGTTTTTTTAATGTTATTTGTTTCAATTGCTTGTGACACATTCAATCTTGTACATTTTGTTATTCTCAGTAATATTGTCAATGATAAAAAAATTATATACCTAATATGTTTTGTAAAAGCAACATTGGTGCGTGGGCTCAATGAATAAAAAAATAAATCTACATAATAATTCAGTAATGTTTGTCTGCTTTCTATCGTATATGTGAACATCACGCTCAAAATACAAAAATGCTACGTCAGATATGAATTTGCGCAGAGCGGTGCAATTTGCTTGAGAAGGTTCTTAAATACAATTTACTGCATTAACTTTAATATATTTAGAGCTATTTAAAAAACTCTATTTTTTTAGGATCTTCATACAAATTTCTCAAAAAGACAGTAAGCCATCTTTTGGAAACAAAATTACTCATGTAAACGTTGAATGGAATCTTGGTATTACGGTATGAATATGTAATAAAATAATTGTAGATTGATTTGTTATACATATAAATGTTATTCAAATCTTATTATTCTCAATAAATAAAGATTTAATGAAAAAATTTGCAAAATGATTCCTCCATTTTGAAGTTTGACAGATAGCACAAATCACCCTCTATGGGTGGAAAGCCTAATTAATTATCACACATTAGGGAATGTAGCTAAGATTCAAACCACAGAGCTCTCTCTCTCTCTATGAAAACTTGCAAATTATGTCGGTAGGTTCGTATAATATTATGAGGTCTGTGAAACAAAAATTTTAAAAGTGTCATTCTTATTTTCCTGTGCTTATGTCAGTTATAGAGGTCTGTTAAGCAATGGGAAGCTAGACTAGAACCTGTTTAAATACCTACCGATCAAGCCTGACAATCGGAATCAAAAACGTAAAGCAAGACGGGTATAAGCTAGTAAATATATAATTTCCCTATTTGTGCAAAATAATGTCAAAAAGGTGTGCATAAAACCGCGGTTTTAATTTTCCCATTTTTCTACCCTAGCGTGTGAGTAGGGTAGCGGGTTTCGTATTAAAAATTCTTCACTGGTTTTCATAAAACAACGTCAGATCTGCGAGGATCTGGAATGGGAGGTGACCGTCAGTGCGAGAGAAAGTTTTGATTTATTTATTTATTATATATTATTTATACACAGCAACTCATTCGTTAAAACCTTTTGATCATTTTAGCAGTAAAATTATTTCGTTTGAACATCTATTTAACCAATACAGCGTACACCACAAGACGAATTATTAAGAACTAGCTTATACCCGTCTTGCTTTACGTTTTTGATTCCGATTGTCAGGCTTGATCGGTAGGTAATTAAACAGGTTCTAGTCTAGCTTCCCATTGCTTAACAGACCTCTATAACTGACATAAGTACAGAAAAAGAAGAATGACACTTTTAATGTTTATTAAAATTTTGTATAAAGATCCTAAAAAATAGGGTTTTTAAAAAGCTCTAAATATATTAAAGTTAATGCAGCAAATTGTATTTAAGAACCTTCTCCGGCATTTTGCACAGCTCTGTGCAGATTCATATCTGACGTAGCATTTGTATTTTGAGCGTGATGCTATGACATACGGTAAAAAGCAAATAAAAAACCATTTCTGAATTATTATGTAGATAGAGAAGGAGGGGCTAATGCGAGTTTTATTTAATTTCCCAATTTACCACGCAACTTTCTTAATTTTTTCTTTCATAAGAACCTTCTACTGATAAAAGCCAACACGAAAAAAAAAGAATTAGTGAAATCGGTTCAGCCGTTTATGCGTGATGCGATGACATACGATAAAAAGCAAATAAAAAAACATTTCTGAATTATTATGTAGATTGGGAAATTTTAGTTATGCATCATTTATATAATATTTTAGTGTTTTATGGCATTTGGGCAAAATACCTAAAAATAGGTTAAATGTGTGGAAAGATTACACATTTTTATGCGTTGGTAATGAATGTGGTATGGAAAAATTTGTTCCCACAATAAATTGAGATGACTTTATGTAAACAACGTTCGCCAATAGGCGGTCAAATTTCAAACCTCAACCCAACCTATCATGAATGTTTTCAATGTGTAAAGATGCTGAACAACTTTTACACCTTACAATTAATAAAAAAAAAATTAAATTTTACACCCAATAGGGAACATTATCAACGTAAAGCTACCAAATGTTTCGCTGTGTGTGTGTTGCCGATTCTCCTGTATGGCTGTGAGTCCTGGCAGCTGACCAAAGCCCAGCCACAAAAAAGTATCTGCATTCGAAACGAAGTGCCTCAAGAGAATCTTGAGTATATAAGATGGTGGCACCGTATCACAAACGACGCTTTTCCCATCAAGAGACCCATCACTTCTACCATTATGGAGAGGAGATGGACATGGCTGGGACATGTGTTAAAGATACCGAAAGACAGTCGGTCAAGGAGACCGTTCTTCTTCCTACCACCAGGGTCTGGGTCAGACGTGGAAGGTCCTCTTATACCGTGTTCCGTTCCTTTGAGGCAGGGCTGAGGGAGTTGGACATGGTGTGGTAAGTTTTGTTGCTCGTGTGTGAGGTTCAAAAGGAGATTGTTCTTATCACATCCAGCTTTTGAAAACGTAATTATGAACTGTCGAGAGCCCCTAGTTGTTCAAATTCAAAATAACCATTAAAGTGATTGCACATAATGATTGTGTTGGAGTGGTAGCATCAATAATTATTATAAGTCCAGTGGATAAGTCGACGACTTTCATACGTACCTACTTATGGCGTTCTAAGGTTTTTGGGTTTGAAATACGGTGCCGACCATTTCCACTTTCACCACACTTTGCTGTCGGTGAAAGATATCGAAAATGTATTTGTGTTTACTTTGGATGAGCCCAGATTCATAAAGAAATAACACACAACAATTACTATACTATGATAAGTTAGATGTTTTTGCTTTTGATAAATATTCACAAGCGTAAATTTGACTGGGTGTATTACCTATAGCAAAAACCGTTAAGATTGTCTACTTATTTAAGTCTACTTTTTTAAGGTTGTCTTCTTCGAACATCGTTGTACGTTGTTACATATTCGTTATAAGATCTAGTCCTTCCTAAAATTATGTGCACTAACAAAGATGAGACATTAACAGAAATAGATATATTCATATCCTGGCGCCAAATACATGACAGCAGTCGCAGTCTTTAAATTTGATCGCACTTTTGTTCTCAATAATTTCCAACATTTATCTCTATATTTCATTAATATTATTATTAAATTTTTACTTGTTGTATACATGGGATTTTTCGACATATTGAACATGTTGAGAATTCTCATGATTGGGAGTTTCGGAGACTCAAACATAACCACCTAATGGCGAACGTTGTTAACGTAAAGTGATCACACTAAGCCAACCTTCGAAATAACAGTAGAGAACGTTCGTAAGCCCGTAGTGGTTTGTTCCATTTAAAAATCGAACATCAGTAATGAATATTATTTAGAGTCATTAGTTGTTGTTAAATATTCATTACTTTTTTTATTATTTTCCTTCAACGAAATGGGAAACAAAAATTTCCCGTACTTACAGGAAAAGTTTTACATGTAGGTACGAAAAACAATCAAATTTCATATAATATGAATGTATGATATTTTTTCCACTAATTGAATATTTATTTCACAGCGGTTATTAAATGCGGACGTATGTACAGGGTGATTAAAAATACATCACTACCGACTACAGGTTGCTCCAGACTGTTTTCTTTATTTTTGAGTATTTTCATTATACTGCCAACAAATTGCTTTTCTACATTAATTAAAAAATTACTTTCAATGCGCTCGCGGATTTTAAGTATCCGCATTCCACAAAAACCGTAAAAATGTTTTTTGATAAAAAAAATGTGCATAATGTACACTGCGCCCCAAAAACAGAAATTCATAATTAATTCGATTGAGTTACACTTATAAAATAATAAAATTAAAATATTTTTAAAACATCCATATTTTTCACTCTCCGCCTACTATTATGATGGGTAAAAAAAAAACTTTCATTCGTATTCAAAGCTTAGGCGGAAACAACGCGAGAATATATGCGCGCGCAGACATTCTACATCGCCAATGATGTACTGATGCTGCGTGTGTACATTTTGAACGCGCCCGATAATTTTCTTGACTAAGTAATAGGTATGCAAAACGGTGGATTAAGTGGTAAGAGCGGCAATTACATATGCGAGGGATCTACTATCGGGTGCAGTAAACAATATTTTTTTTATAGATTTCTCATAGATGGCGCTGTCGTCGCAGGGAATCCGTTCCATACTAACTTTAATATTATATTTAATATTATTTCTTATCCATATTTTTTTCAAATTTTTATTAGTTACTCTGTTACCCGGAGCGGAGAAGGGTCCAATAAATCAAACATCGGAAGAATCTGTTCGACCGATCTCGAGTTATAAGTGTTCAAACTAACCCGACGTTCATTTATACGATAAGAATAAATTTATTTCATGTAAAATACATCATTCACCATAACATATTTCTCCTTTTTGATGACTGATAATAGTGGAAAATAAAATAATTTCAAACACTTCTACAAGAATCCGCGTAAATGGAGAACTGTCTGCGGAAATTCCGACACCAACTGGAGTAAGGCAGGGAGACAGCTTAAGCCCGTTCCTATTTAATCTAGTAATGGATAAAATTATAGAGGAAGTTGCTGAAACCAATGTGGGATATAGAATGGGAGAACGCATGTTAAACATAGTATGTTATGCTGATGATGCGACCATTATAGCGGAGTCAGAACAGGATCTTCAACTTATGCTGAACCGATTCCACATGGCCTCTATGAGATACAACATGTCTATATCGATAAGCAAAACAAAGTGCATGACATTGGCCAGAGAACAGACGGTATGCAACATGACAATCGATGGAACACCAGTCGAACAAGTCACCAAGTTTAAATATATTGGCGTCAGCATGGCATCCAACAGTGACCTTTATGGGGAAGTACTGGAGCAAAGACAAAAACCTGCAGCCATATCAGGATGCCTTAGAGAGGCGATATGGAAAAATGACCATATGAATATCCCTAGCAAGGTCAGGATATACAAAACATGCGTCCGTCCAATTATGACCTACGGTATAGAATCCAGAGCCGATACTGTCCGAACCAAGAACCCCCTTCGTACGAGTGAGATGAAGATTCTGAGAAACATCTCCGGAAAAACCCTTCGTGATAGAGTTAGAAATACAGAGATCCGAAGAATCTGCGAAGTCGAGGATGTTGTAAGGTGGGGAAGACAGAGGAGACGGTTTTGGAATGACCACGTCTCAAAAATGGAAGACACAAGAGCCGCGAAAATCGCCAGAGACAACATACCACAAGGAAGCAGACCTACAGGACGACCGCCTAAACGCTGGAGGGACAGTTGGCACTCAGCTTCCCAAGAGGACAACATAGCAGGAACAACAGGCCAGCAGGCCTAATCAAAGAGGAAGAAGAAGAAGAAACTAAATTTGTTAAGAGTAGTTGAAATAAAAACAAACAAAAAATTTGTTAACAAAAAAATGAAAAAAACCGCAGTTTTTCATTTGGTACAATTTAAAACAAGACAAAAACCCATCGTGTATTTGTTAGTTAAGTTAATAATATATAAGTTACAGTAAATAATAATAATAATTAATAAATAACGAAACGTATTGAACGTTCCTACATATTTAACTTATAATTTTTATTATTTAGTTTGCATTGTTAATTAGTGAAGTGTAATTATAAATTCCACCAACTCACCGGGCGCTGTCAGCTGAAAAATTAAAAAAAAAAAGTTGAACAACGATCATTAGTCGGAAGGGAGTTTACTTTTTTTCTTCTTCTTCTACTTACTTGTTTTGACATCATTAGCGATTTTTTTTTGTTTGTTTTTGATACAAAGGAATCAAATCATAATGAGCTCCATAATATCGCTTTTAAAAACTTGTATAATTATCTATTTATATAAAAGAAAGTCGAGTTAGTGCGAACACTTATTAGGTACTCGGGATCGGCTGAACAGATTCTTCAAATGTTTAATTTACTGGATTCTTCTCCGCTCCGGATAACGGAATAACTAAAATGTGGAAAAATCCATAAGAAATAATGAAGAAATATAATATTAAAGTTAGTATGGAACGGATTTCCTGCGACGCCAATGGCAACTATGAAAAAGTGTGTAACAACAAAATTATTGTTTACTGACAACCGTTGACATTAAAAATATTGGTACGCAGATTATTGATGGCTTTCAGAAATACTTACATAGTTTTTTTAACGTTCAAACATATCATTTTACAACACCCCGTTGCGCGTTGACAGAAAAGTGAACTCATACATGACAGCAGTCGCAGTCTTTAAATTTGGTTGCTCTCTTGTTCTCAATAATTTCTTATTTCATTAATTATTATTAAATATCTATTTGTTGCATACATGAGATTTTTCGACATGTTGAACATGTCGAGAATTCTCATGATTAGGAGTTTCGTAGACTCAAACATTACCACCTAATGGCGAACATTGTTAACGTAAAGTGATCACACTAAGCCAGCCTTCGAAACAACAGTAGAAGACGGTCGTAAGCCCGTGGTGGTTTGTTCCATTCAAAAAATCGAACATCAGTAATGAATTTCGAGAGTCATTAGTTGTTAGATAATTCATACATTTGAGTTTAGAGTTCTTTTCACCACATTTATACAGACAAGAATATGAGGCACCTATACTGCAATCGTAGTTTACGCATCGAATCGAAATTATTTTTGTTGGTACCCTTACTTGCGTTACACGGGTGACCGCCTAGTGTATAAATAATTAGAAAGAAAAATTTCGTTAAGAAGCTACTCATGAAGGCACAATGAAGAAAATTCCATGTTCTATTTTCAAAATATGTTTATGCTTTTGTTTCTTTTGTACTTTAACTTTTTCTCTGCCTCCCCCCCTCTCCCTTTGCCTCGTTTTTAGGAGTCCTCCTGACCTTTCTTTGCCAAACATCTCTATCAAATGCCTGAGCTGGTTGTATTTCGGTTTCTTTTCCTTTCCATTTGTCCAACCTATATGTCGTGATCATGGTGTACTGTGGTTGTCATAAAATATGCCCATATCGTCTTATACTGTTTTCAAGAGCCTTGACAATCCCTAGTGTAAAGTTGTCCAATTTAAAGTTTAGCCTAGGTTTGTCCCTTGGAGTTCGCACGATGGTAATATCCTGTCTATGCAGAGAACAATCTTAATATGAACCTTCTTCTTTGCCCTCGCCTTTGTCCCATTATTTGGGGTCGGCTCTCCTTTTCCTGTTACGCCAAGATTGTCTATCCAACGCCATCTCTGGCTCCACTTCGTATTCTTTTAGGTCCCAATTGATGCTCGACAGCCATGTGGCGGGTTCCTGAATGGTCTCCTGGCTGGAGTTTCAATGTCCATGGCTCTCTGGATCATGTTGTCTTGTGGTCGTCTCTTAATATGAACCATAATAATAAAAGTAGGCATTCAATAATATATAGAAATAATTGAATCGAGATGGTAATGAAAAGAATTTCTAAGCCTGATCAATCGCTCAATAAATCAAAACTCCCTTAACACACGTACGCTTTGGAGCATAGGGAGGCAACAACTCAAAAAGAGCTCTCCATTCCGCTTGATCTTGCGCAATGTTTATGACCTCCTCCCACATCATAATATACAGATCTGTCAGATCTGCTTCGAATGAGCGGAATACGGTATGAGAGGGACTTCCTCGTCTTCGGAACCCTGATGGGAGGAAGAATAGTGCTCTCCTCGGCCAACTGTCATTCAGCATCCTTAACTCATGTCCCAGCCAAGTTCATCTCCATAATGGCAGAAGTGGTACCTCTGCATTGCAGTGGTACCATCTTATACAAAAATTATCTTGAGGTACCTACTTCGTTTCGAATGCGGATACTTTTTGTGTCTGGGCTTTGGTTAGGTGCCAGGACAGGACTCACACCCATACAGGAGAGTGGGCAACACACGCCAAAAGGTTGAAGACCTCATAAAAAGCTAGGTCTTTTAAACTAGTAAAAGAAATCAGAATGAGATAAGATCTTTTTAAAGCTTTAAGAAAACGAAAAAGGTACCCACCTATTTATCAAACAGAATGGAAAAATAAACGTTATTACTGCATATTCTTTGTTCCAAATGTTTGTTTGTGGCGCCAAATACATGACAGCAGTCGCAGTCTTTAAATTTGGTTGCTCTCTTGTTCTCAATAATTTCCAACTTTTATCTCTATATTTCATTTATTATTATTAAATATCTATTTGTTGCATACATGAGATTTTTCGTCATTTTTTTTTTATTTTATTTATTTAAAAAAAAAAAAAATCTATTTGTTGCATACATGAGATTTTTCGACATGTTGAGAATTATTCTCATGATTAGGAGTTTCGGAGACAAACATTACCACATAATGGCAAACGTTGTTAACGTGAAGTGATCACACTAATCTAGCCTTCGAAATAACAGTAGAAGACGGTCGTAAGCCCGTAGTGGTTTGTTCCATTTAAAAATCGAACATTAGTAATGAATTGTTAGAGTAGGTACAACTAATGACTCTAACAATTCATTACTATAATGCTCGATTTTTAAATGGAACAAACCACTACGGGCTTACGACCGTCTTCTACTGTTATTTCGAAGGCTGGCTTAGTGTGATCACTTTACATGTTCAACATGTCGAAAAATCCCATGCATACAACAAGTAGATATTTAATAATTAATGAGATAAAGGGATAAAAGTTGCAAATTATTGAGAACAACAGAGCAACCAAATTTAACGACTGCAACTGCTGTCATGTATTTGGCGCCAGCATATAAATATGTATATCCATTTTTGTTAATGTCTCATCTTTTCTATTGATTTGTACTTGGAAACTTAAAACATTTTTGCGTATTTTTGTACCTCCTTACGCAAAATTTACAAAAATATTATTTATCTCCTATGACGCATTTAAGGGTGATTCGATAAATTCAAATTCCTACTGAATTGCCGCGTTTCATAAATTTCTCTTTCTGTATTCTCAAAACGCCTGAAATATTAATACTAATAATAATATTCCGAGAATTAATTTTATTATTTCCCTACGAATAGAATTCCTCTTTAAGGCAGAAACTTTATAATTAAGACTAAAAACTTTGCCTAAAATTGTCTAATTGATGTCCCTATAAACTTCCATATTCTCCTCTGAGATTTATGCCTAATTATATTTCGTCTAATGTTCTTTGAAGAAGTAATTAGAGAGAGAGAGAGACACTGTCGCCATTACAGTCCCATCTACTCTCCAACAGAGACTCTGTCGCCATTACAATCTCACCTACTTCTTGAAGTGTCATTCTTTGATGCAACTCTAACTTTGACGGAAGATTCTCTTATAGTTTAGCCGTAGCACTACGAACCCCGTATTCTTTGAGACATGAAGTACACAACATGGTATATTTATCTCTTTCACTGGCAGTAAAATAATGAAAGCGGGAAAGAGACAGTGTATTATTGACGTTTAGTGTCTATTAGCGTAGCTTGGATACCGCAGTAAACGAGATGCCAACTGAAATAAAATGTATGAACTTGGTAAAAAGGTTGAATAATGCATAAAGTTTTTTAATATTATGAAATTATTATTTTATTGTTGGTAGGTATCTATGTACGTGGAGGAAACGTTGCAGTATGGACAAAAAATCGGTCAAAACAATTTAAAGCATGTTTTCGCAACTTTTCATCATTTTTATGAGCAATTAATATACCATGATATTGTTCTATTCTGCTGAATTTGACGAGATGGAGCACCTAATTGAAGATCAATAAACACTTACTTGTTTCTTTTTTTGTTCAAACAACTCCACCTATGTATAAGCTTGAGTGGTTTTGGAATTGATTTAATGATAGCAAATTATAGTTTGTTCTAAATATGTTAAAAAAAGCTTGTGTAGTAAGATTTTTTTTAATATGTTTAAACTGTTTTTTTCCCCATCACGCCGTGTCCCGCAAGGGGTAGGCAGAGAGAACGGACCTCCACTCTTTTCTATCCAAGCATACCTCTTTCGCTTCTTCCACCGACATAACATTGTATGTGGAATATCAGGGGATGCATGGATGCTAAAATTAACGAAATTACATCGTAAAGAAGAAGAAGAAGAAGTAAACCCGATTTGACAATCCCACCATCGGTTAGGCTCGCCACCCATCATGTCGTGTCAAAAAGGGGAGGCGCAAAGAGGACAGTGGACGAGTGTAGGTTTGGTGTGTTTAAACTGTGCTACCTATTATTTTGCGCAAACGAAATAGTTAAAAAAAGTGTGGTTGGTATACTAGCGGTTATGACGCCGGCTTTCAAACTGTTTCGTTCGGAGGTCGTGGTTTCGATCCGAGGTGTCGACCATCTTCGTATTTACGACACAAGCTTTAAGTTGCTTACTGTGAAATAGTCAAAGAGTGTATGTGTGTGCACGTTGAGTGAGCACAGAATCATTTCATAAAAAAAATATTGTATCGAATTCTTGGCCAGGGACTTAAAATCTGAGATGTTAAGAATAATCCGTTCTTACTGTTACTATATCAACGATTATAATATAACTGATGTTACATTTTAAACTCTCATCTGACAAACTTGATGTATGCTGAAACAATAATCTGAAACTTGATGCAGAAGTTTAGCAACTCTCTCTTTATAACATATATGTACAAAGTTTGTGGTTGAGCGAACATAATAATATTTACACTTACGGTAATTATACAACTTCAAAGCCCATCTTGGACATTTCAAATGAGAGACACGAAACCAGCAATGCTACTAGTAAGTACTTAATTTAATTATACTGTGTGTGATTCAGAAGTAGTACAACTAATTGATGCCAAAGCAAGTTCAGTAGTTGTAGAAGTACTATTTATGAAACTTACTGAAAACTTTGTTTAGGGTTGTATTAATACCGAATTGGTTGTATTAAGAACAATAACGTTTTTGCAGTATCTACATAATAATTCAGAAATGTTTGTCTGCTTTCTATCGTATATGTAGACATCACGCTCAAAATACAAATGCTACGTCAGATATTAATATGCCCAGAGCCGTGCAAAATGCTGGAGAAGGTTCATAAATACAATTTGCTGCATTAACTTTAATATATTTAGAGCTATTTAAAAAAACCTATTTTTTTAGGATCTTCATACAAATTTCTCAAAAAGACAGTAAGTCATCTTTTGGAAATAAAATTACTCATGTAAGAAACGTTGAATGGAATCTTGATATTACGGTATGAAAATGTAATAAAATAATTGTAGATTGATTTGTTATACATATAAATGTTATTCAAATCTTATTATTCTCAATAAATAAAGATTTAATGAAAAAATTTGCAGTTTGATTTTGAAGTTTGACAGGTACAAATCACCCTCTATGGGTGGAATGCCCAATTAATAATTATCAAAGTAGGGAATGTAGCTAAGATTCAAACCACAGAGCTCTCTATGAAAACTTGCAAATTATGTCGGTAGGTTCGTATAATATTATGAGGTCGGTAAAAAAGTAATTCTTCTTTTTCTGTGCTTATGTCAGTTATAGAGGTCTGTTAAGCAATGGGAAGCTAGACTAGAACCTGTTTAATTACCTACCGATCAAGCCTGACAATCGGAATCAAAAACGTAAAGCAAAACGGGTATAAGCTATAGTTATAAATAAAGTAATAATATTATAACAACTGCTATTTTTAAAGTGTTTTTATCGAACATCATTATATTATTTTATATGCAGTTTTCTGATTGAATATGTTTTATTTTTAATTGTTGTGGCTTTCACTAATGTAAAAAAATTGTTTTATTTTTAACACATGTAGGTAAGGTATATGCATATTATAAAGTGATCGGTAGCTTGGCGGTTACAACGTCGACTCTCGTACTTTAGCATACAGAAGATCGTGGATTCGATCCCAGCTGCCGACCACCTACCTCTTTCACGACACCAAAGAGTGGAAGTTCGTTCTCTCCGCCTACCCTGTACGGGACACGGCGTATTCTGTTCAAGCTTACTTACTAGAGCAGCGTCTCTTAACCAGGGTCCGGTGAAGGTCAAGATACACACCGGACTCATATTAAGAACTTATCACTCAACCCCTCTTCAAATGAAAAAAGGATCAGCGAATTCGCATATGAAACTGGAGGGATTCAGTACCTCCAAAAAGGTAAAGAACCACAGAGTCAAAGAGTGTATTTGTGTTCATTTTGAGTGAGCACAGATTCATTAAAAAAATGGTTTGTTCTATTTTGGTGTATTTGATTGTTTAAATTGTTTATCGTAGTGGTATTTTTATTTCATCATTACATTTTTGTTAATTTTGTATTAGATAGGTACAATGAAGTTACGTATGTATAAAAATCCTTGTGGGTTTTTTTTTTAAATTTATATATTATTATTTATTTATTCTGATGTTCTTTAAAGGAAATTGGCAGTTATTATCAATCAACAAAAATAATTTTATTTTCAATAATTTTTTCAATAATATACGGCCGAGGCCTATTACAATTACAATATAGTCACAAACAGAATACATAGTTGGCAAAACACAATCGATATACATTATAAAGTCAACCAGTAGTAAGTAGTGTACCAAAAAGATTACAATATAGGACACTGAGACTTTAATTACTTTTAAAATGGATAAAGCTTAATAGTTAAATTGAATATTTATGTATGGGAACCATACCTAACTTTTCTTAATTTAGTACAAATTGCAAAAATGTAAATACTATCTTGTTATTTGAATGCCAAAATGAAACTATAAGATTTTTAGTAAGAAAAAGAATAATATTATGTTATTGAATAAGTAGATGTATAATATGAAAATGCGTAGATAAGATTATACTTGTAAAATGTCATTGTTATTACTAGCATATTATGTAGTTTATAAGATTACTAGCATATAATGTAGTTTATAAGATTTATGTAGATTTTGCATATTATGTAGTTTATAAGAAGTTTGAAATTTAATGAATGGAAACCTGTTGACAAGACCGATTATTGGTCTTAAAGGGATCTGTTATTGTTAATATCTTTGAATGGAAAAACAAACAAATAAAAAACAAACAACAATCAATCCGTCCACAAACAAGATATCGATCTTCCAGTTCCATACTATTACAAGTCCAAATTTTTCAAAAATGAGTTTTTTGCAAAAATCAATGAAGATTAGTCATATCTTTGATATTCATAAAAAAGAATTTTGAAAAAATCAATAAGTTTCCTTAAAAACGAAATGTAATATTATGGAATTGAAAAAAAAATGTCCCGCTCTCAGTTCTACATTATCCTATTCCGAAATAGGATAGTATGAAACTGGAATGTGAGCGAGTTTTGCAACGGCACATATTACAACTCTCTGTTGCGCGGCAAATTGAGTATGCGTACGCGGGTAAGTTCTATGTTTTAAAAACATTTAAATGAAAAAAAAACAATGCTTTGGTTTACCCTAAAGATATGAAGGTTATCATGTTGCAGTTAGCAGTTCACAAAAGTGTTATTTATTTATGTTAATGTAAGTAATAATATTCTTGTATAATTTGACATTACATAGTTCATTATGATTATTCATAATGTTCATTTTTGTGTAAAACTACATTCAAATGACAATTTGATCATTCTCTGTGACTTAGAAAAATACTTTAATTTATTTTAGCAAAATGTGATGAGTCCATCAGATCATGAAAAGATATAAGGGCGAACATTTAAGAACATAAACAAAGTTGTAAATCCTGAACTTGAGACTGGCCAAGAACACTATGAACAGGATGAAGGTCAATAAAAGGAAAAAAAGTTGTAAGTATGTTTACCTTCATTCATTTATCCAAGTTTTATGAATTCACTTGTGGTTTTATTCAAAAAACAATTCATGAATATCGATATAATATAATATTGATGATTTTTTGTGATTGATGAAAAAGATAAGGGCTGCATGAACAATATTTTTATCAGTGGAAGTTGATACAAAGAATTCAAGTAAAAATTATTGATGAGCACTCTTTTGAATTTGTATAATATAGAAAATAATTTTAGTTTAAAGATAATAATATTCGGCAATAGAGTTCTTTGATCTTCGAGATGGAAGAAACGTTATACATATTAAATTCATTTTTTAAATGTTTCTGTTCATACTTGCAGATTATCAGAGAGGGTAAAAGCTTTTTCATCTGCTGGAAGTGGGAGTATGGCTGAACAGTTAAATAACAACAAAACATCATAAATCATCCGACTACGGCCACACCAACAAGAAAAGAAAACAATGTCCGTTTAGAAGTTTAAGAGATATGTAAGTAGATCAGCGAAGAAAGCAGTCTCTTGCCACAATGTTAAGGCTCTGTGTTTCCAGAAAATGCAGATTACTGTGCACGCCAAATACTTCAGTAGATGATCGTTCATCGATATTACAAAACTGGAATATTGGTGCCATTATGACGCAAAGGGATTTCATTCTTCAGTGTATTAATCTGTTACTCTCAAATTTATATAAAAAAAACATCTAGGAGTAACTAATCATATTTTTTTTTAATTATTTATCGGCTTTGAGGTAGGAGCCAACATTCCTCAATACATCGGTAGGAAAATTAGTGACCAAGATTCTGTGCTATCAAAACACCACTTCAATCTAAGAAGCATAAACAGCTTGAAATGAAGATGCAACGAATGTTTTACTAACCGTTTTGAGAGAGAGAAAGGAGACTGGAGGACAGCAACACTGTAAACTTTAATAATTTACCCCGTTAATAAGTAGGGGGGCGTTCAAGTATTACGTAACGCAATTTGGGGGGGAGGGGGGGTCTTGCAAAACGTTACTGTGTGTTACAAGGGGGGGAGGGGGGGTTCGAACAATGCGTCACGTAACGTTTTTATTTCTTAAATAAAAAAAAAATGTGAAATAAATCTTCCAAGTTGGACACCTTTTTCGTTTATGTTTTACGGGAAGTCCCTCGATTGTAATGTACATCATTTTTTGTTCTCCGAAGTTAGCAACCCTTTTGGACAATGTTTTACGGGAAGTCCCTCGATTTTTCGTTTATGTAATGCGGGGAGTCCCTCAGTTCTACTGTATGTAATTTTATTGCTCTGCGTAAAAAGCAACCTTTTTCGATTACGTTTTACGGGGAGTCCCTCGACTGCATTGTATGTCGAAATTTTCATTTCGCTCTCCTAAATTAGCAAACCTTTTCTTTTATTTTTTACGGGGAATCCCTCGACTGTATTATACTTACGTCATTTTTATTTTATTTTCGTTGTTAGTATTCGTTAGTGCTTTAAACACGTAGTACGCATAAACACAAATTGCTTGTAGTGAGCGTTGTTAGTGAGTTTGTAGATAGGTACTATAATGTCCACAAAAGAGGGGGATTTACATAATCAACTGTTCTTGGCCTATAAAGGCTCTCATGCTGACTTTCCAACGCATCTGTGTCAAAAAAATACCAATGAAATTTGAAAAACATCAAAAGAAAAAATAAAGAAAAATTTATGGAACATAATAAATAGTATTACACGAGAGTTCAGTAAAAAATAGTCACTTCCAGAGTGTTACGTAACATTTAGGGGGGGGAGGGGGGGGTACAGAAAAACGTTACGGCGCGTTACATGGGGGGAGGGGGGGGTAAAAAATCTTCAAAAATTGCGTTACGTAATACTTGAACGCCCCCTAGGCATTCTGATTTCAATTTATTTTAGCTCAATTTTAACACTATTTAGTGTTTTTGACAAAAGAAAACATTTCAAATGTTCGTCAAATTTAGTTTTTTTTTTCTTATTATTTTTTATTGTACAAGTAAGTAAGTACATTCGTATTAAGTTTTATTATAATAATATGATGTATTCTATTACTCATAATATGGTATTGTATAGATAATATTTTGAAACTAACAGACTATAACAATGAGCTAACAAATTATTTCACCATTCTTATTCAAATAAAATTTTACCTTGTAAATCTGTTTTCTTTTAACTATTATATTACCTCATTTTTTGGGATAACATACTTTGAAGTCCCTTATCATGATTCATGAAAATGGAAAAACTTGACTTTGAAGAAATAATAATTTAGGGTGTGTATTATGAGGTTGACCGACCTCGGTAGCCTAGTTATACCTATAGGCGTGGAATTCAGATCACGAGGTCCCAGGTACGATTCCCAGTCGGGTCAGACTTTTTACTTGAAATTTATAACCGGAGTTGGCCTGTCTCACATTGGACGGGACCAGTTGACTGGAAAAAATGCTTCCTTTGAAACCTTGGTGTAGAAAAGTAATGAAAAAATGTTGATGGTAAGATACCAATACTTTTCAAAAGTGCGACCAGCATTTATGAAAAAAGATTTTTGACAAGTATGGCCTTCTATTAAATACAATTGCTTAACCTCAAAGCTTTTATTTGCTTTCTATATAAGGGTAGTAGTAGTTATTACGCCGAGTTACATACTGAAGGTGTTGAGTTTGATCTCTGGTAACCTTCTCCCTCTTGGTGCCACAAGATTTGATTTGTGAATGATGTCAGAAGTGTAGTAGGTACAGTTCTCTTAGGGTTAGGTATTATTTTTATAATAAACTTAAGTAACTATACATGCTTATTTTATATCTACAGTAGTGTGAATCTAGCCAACAGGTGCCAATTATGTACGAGATAGTTCAATGTTAGTATGGCTAAAAGTACATTTTTTTAAATAAATATCATTGATAGGTATTAAGATATTCACTTAATTGATATAAATTACAAAACTGTAAAAATAAATATGCATAAAATAATAGGGTCTGCGCGTCATTCAGAGTTGTAATAGCGCCGCGGGGTGCATTTGTTGAATCGTTCCGGAATCATAATATCCTATTTCTGAATGTAATACTAACAGATGGTCCCATTGTGTAAAGATTCTGGGTTCATAACATTACAACTCAAAAATGTGGCAAAAAGATACCTTTAACAATTTTAAAATGAGTTTGTTTCATTAAAATATTATTTTAGGATGTATTTGCTACACTACTACATAAAAATATTTAAAGAAGCCGTTTATTTTAGTACTTTTATCGGCTTTTAAAAAAGTGTCAAAACTTTGACAGCCGATTACTCGGAATGTACTCATTCGGAGTTGTAATAGTATGGAACTGGGGCATCGATATAATTAAGTAAGTAGGTTTTTTTTCACCTGTGATTTTGAATACTAGATTTATTTTCCATAACACGTGTTTTTTTTTAGCCACATGTTATGGAAATAATTTTTTCTTATAATGTGTGATTCCAGACTGCAAATAGTTTTCAAATGTTATGCACCCCTTGCAAAAAAAGCACTTTGTGCAAATACATTCTCAGTTTGTTCGAAAGTTCCTGCGAGGAGGGTACATATTATTATAATAAATAATGTTGTAATTTTCAATAGGTAGACATTTCCACTTATACCCCTGTTATATTAATAACAAAAGGTGGAAGAGATGATAATATTATTGTCGGGGTGTTAGCCAGGTGGAAGGGATGTTTTGGATATTATTGAACTATGTGGAATATTCCTTGGACCTTCCGAAGAATCAAGAATAACTGCATCCATTCGTATGGCCGAATTCATATGATGTGAGATTTGATAAATTTAAAAGCACTTGATAAATTGAACTCTTCATGAAAACTCAAAAAACAACAAGAACTTTTTATAACAAACTTTGCATTCAAATGGATTTTTAATTGATTAAACTTTTTATTGAAATTATTGCATTCGTATGGATTTTCTCCGCTATGAGTTCGCATGTCATGATTCTTTAAATTACTTGAGTCCGCTATGAAGTCACGCTGTGTGTAAAAGTTTCCTGATTTGGTTTATTTTGTTTTCTTATGGCTGACTTCGCATGTGAGTCTTTAAATAACACGTAAAATTGTTTTTGTCCACATCGAGGCCTTTAAAAAAAGTGCTCAGCCACCAGTCATAATATGTTACTGTCAGCTGTCAGCCACATTAGTAGAACAAAATTTGTCTTCAGTTGCGAGTGGCGCCATCTTCTGGGAAACGCAGGAACTACAGCGTTAATGACATCAGTCAGTCAGTCAGGCAGTGACAAAGACAAATCTATAATAACTAGTTTTTTAAAGGCGCCCGTGGCGCCCACTAAGGCCTTTTACTGCAAACATTGCTTTCTCAAAGCTGAATTCACATGTGAGACTTCAAAATAGGTACTTGTTTTTTTTAACTCTTTATGAAAACTCAAAAACAACTTAAACTTTTAATTACAAACTTTCCATTCAAATAGCTTTTAGCATGTGGGTATTTAACTATTTGATCGCGTGTGTGCGTTAGTTTTCTGGTTTGGTAAACTTTTTCATGCAAACTTTGCATTTGTATGGTTTCTCTACGCTATTAATTCACATGAGAATCTTAAAAAAAATACTTTAGTGTGTAAACTTTTTATTGCAAACATTACATTCGTATGGCTTTTCTCCGCTATAGGCACTTGATAATAGAACTCTATGAACATTAAAAAAAAACTTGAACTTTTTATAACAAACTTTGCATTCAAATGGCTTTTATCATGAGTTATTATTTGATTGATTAAACTTTTTATCGCAATTGTTGCATTCGTATGTCTTTTCTCCGCTATGAGTTCGCGTGTGATTCTTGAGTCTGCAAAGTTTTTATTGCACACATTGCATTAGTAAGGCTTTTCTTCGCTGTGAATCCCGCTGTGCGTAAAAATTTACTGATTTGGTCAACTGCTTTCTTGTGGCTGACTTTTTAATTTTAATTACAAACTGTCCATTCAAATAGCTTTTGGCATGTGGGTATTTACCGATTTGATTGATTAAACTTTTTCATATAAAATTTGCATTCGTATTGCCGAATTCTTATATGAGACTTTAAAACACTTGATTAATTATTGAATTCCTCATGAAAACTCAAAAAACAACGTGAACTTTTTATAACAAACTTTACATATGTTTGGCTTTTCAACATTATGAATTCACATGAAAATCTTTAAAAAATTACTCTAGGTGTGTAAACTTTTTATTGAAAACATGGCATTCGTATGGTTTTTCTCCGCTATGATCTCGTGTGTGTGGATTCAAGATTCGTGATTTGGTAAACTTTTTCATGGAAACTTTGTTTTCATATGTCAGACTTTAAACCACTTGATAATAGAACTCAATGAAAATTTAAAAAAAACTTGTACTTTTTATAACAAACGTTGCATATGAATGGCTTTTCAACGCTACAAATTCACATGAAAATCTTTAAAAAATTACTCTAGGTGTGTAAACTTTTTATTGAAAACATGGCATTCGTATGGTTTTTCTCCGCTATAATCTCGTGTGTGTAGATTCGTGATTTGGTAAACTTTTTCATGGAAACTTTGTTTTCTTATGGCCGAATTCATTTGTGTGACTGTAAAGCACTCGATGATAGATTATAACTATTCATGATACTATAACTATTTATAAAAATGCAAAAAAAAAACTTTTTATTACACACATTATATTAGTAAGAGTTTTCTTGGCAATGAAATCGCGTCTGTGATTTAAAGATCTGATTTGGTAAACTTTTTCATACAAACTATGCTTTCTTTTGGGCGAATTCATATGTCAGACTTTAAACAAATTTTGAACTTTTTCTAACAAAGTATGCATTTAAATGGCTTTTATCATGACTTTATCATTTGATTGATAAAACTTTTTATCGCAATGGTTGCATTCGTATGGCTTTTCTCCGCTATGGGTTCACAAACTTTTTATTGCACACATTGCATTAGTAAAGCGAAGTCCGGCTGAATTCGCAAGTGATGCTTTACAGCATACGGTTGATTGAACTATTTATGCAAACTTAAAAAAGAAATTAACTTTTTATTGCAAACTTACCATTCAAATAGCTTTTAGCATGTCATTGGTTGTTTAAATTATTTGATTGATTGAACTTTTTATTGCAATTATTGCATTCGTATGGCTTTTCTCCGCTATGAGTTCGCGTGTCACTCTTTAAATTACTTGAAACCGCAAACTTTTTATTGCACTCATGGCATTAGTACGGCTTTTCTTCACTATGAAGTCCCGCTGTGCGTAAAAGTTTCCTAATTTGGTACACTTTGCTTTCTTATCGCTGACTTCGCATGTGAGTTTTTTAATAACCCAAAAAATTGTTTTTCTCTACGTCAAGACCTTTAAAAAAGTGCTCAGCCACCAGGCATAATAATATCATTATGTTACTGTCAGTTGTCACTGCTGTCAGCCATATTGTATTAGAAGAACAATATTATTATTTGTCTTTAGTTGCGAGTGGCGCGCCATCTAGCGGCGTTAATGACATCAGTCAGTCAGTCAGTCAGGCAGTCAGTCAGGCAGTCAGTCAGGCAGTCAGTCAGTCAGTCAGTGAGTCAGTGTTCAAGACAAATATTATATAGATAAAGGAAATATATTATAAGATAAAACCTGCATAAGTCCAATCCTGAAACAATCTAAAGATATCAAAGAAATTCGGGTTAGTGCGAACACTCGAGATCGGCTAAACAGATTTTTAAGAATCTTGGTTCATTGGATTCTTCTCCGCGCCGGATAACATAATAAGAAAAATTGAAAATTGTGTAAAACACATAATAATAAAAAAAAAAATAGTAGGTACGGAACGGACTTCCTAAGCCTTACGCCATCTATGAAAATTCCATAGAAACACAATGTTTACTACAACCATTAACATTAAAAATATTGGCACGCAGATTTTTTATGGATTTTTTTCCCGAGCTTACAAAATATTTTTAAACCTGAATCTATTCATGATCGTTGTCTTTTCTTATTTTATTTTCAAAGAATATCGTCACCTAACGTTTGAGCATATTTCCAAAAAATCAAAGCTTGTTTTATCAAAGAGGAAGATGGTCGTGCACTGGAGATCGAAAAAAGGACCTGCACACACAAGAATAAGAGACAGAAACACTAGGTTACCAACACATTAGATCAAGAGGTTCCGGGTTCGATTCCCGGTTGGGTCATAATTTTTCAATGCGTATTTTCTACTCAGGGTTGGAGCATTAAGTTCCGACGGTTAAATTGACACCTAAATATATAGAAAAGTGTTATTTATTATTAAAAGCCTAACTCATTATACCAATTTATAAATGAAACTAACTTTACCGTATTCTAAAAATTATGTCAAGATTCTTGTGACACATTTTTCAGGACTAGATCTTAACGAATATATGTAACAACTAATGACTCTAATAATTATTATTCAATGTTCGATTTTAATTTTTTTAGAATAGGTATATATTATTTGCTATCATGATAAACTTGTCAGAAAAAATAATATTACAGAATTAGGTAAGTAGTATGTTAAAACCTGATTGATTTTTTTTCCATTTAACGATGTGTATCTATTGATATAATATGTATTTAAAAAAAAATCTAGAAAGCAAGTGAAATAAAGTTGCAAAAAAACGGTGCCATATGGGCGTCTGATCAAGCGTCAAACGTCGAGAATTCTCCTCGGATCCAATCCCGTGGGGGTGTTGGCCAAGAATTAAGTGAGAACCCCTAGGGGATGCCATATTTAGGGGTGCCTAAAAAACTATAGTCATATAAATAAGTTATTATTGCAGTTGAAATAGAATATAAACGTTTTTTTGTGCATGATTGTATTTTTATGAGCAAATTTATTATCAAATCCAAAATAATATGAAGATTTTTATATCAGTAATTCGTAAGAAATGAAAATGTTAGATTTAATTTTAAAGGTAACTTCACTTAATTTATTTTTTATGTATTTATTTAGGTAGGTACTTAATTTGAAAGAAAATGTAGATAAATAATTATTTTGTTTGTTATGTATCGCGAACGACGCTATACGCTGGCGCACCCTGCGCTCCGTCACTTCCACAAATGTAGAGTGGAGACATGTGTTGAGGATGCCGAATGACATATTGGCTGAGAAGATCACTGTTTTTCAGGATCCCGAAGACGAGGAAGACTCTTTTATACTGCGATCCTTCGAAGCAGAGCTGAGGGATTTGGATAAGCTGTGGGAAGAGGTCATAAACATTGCGCAAGATCGGGCTCTTGTTGCATCGGTTTTCTCCTAAATAGGGTCTGAAATGGAGTATTTATTAATGGTAATACATAATAATATATAGTTTGTACTTTATGGTAAGTACCCACTTTTTACTTTAGTGTTTATTGAATTTTATCATCCTTAGGTCCATCCGGACACTTGGAATCGTCATTGAACATTATTAATATCTAATAATAAAAAAAAATAAAAAAAAGCATAGACATAGAAATATACATTGAAAATAATAATTAATAATTTATACAGAGGCAGAGAACAGTCAACAAAACATGATACAAGAGCAATGCTGGTTGCAGTGTAAATAGCTCCGACGAGCATTTTGTCAGGTAGTCTATATAGGTACAACAAATATCACAATTTAGGAACCTTCATGATGAATTATCAATGTAATCGAACGCTGGGCAGGATGTATAAGTTTCTGGCCAGCGTTCACGTCAATCGTTACATGGTACAAATGGAGTGTGAGACAACCGGAGGAGACACAATCCTGGCTGCTTAGTATACCTAACAACTAGTGTAGGTTAAGGACCTTGCGGTCTCTGGATATCTCTAAGGCTCCTCAACTATGAAAATTTAAACACGGATATATATTTTTTTACTTTAGGATTCGTTAACCCTGAGCAAATGATCAAAAGAAAAAAAATGATTAAACAATTTTTTTTCATTCCCTTTAGTTAGTTATACATTTTTTTTGTAGCCATATTATTAAGTATTACAATATTTTATTTTAAAATCATCCCTCCAATAATTTGGACAGCTTCCACCCTACACCCTCCTCGGCGCAAACCCAACCAATTCTGCTCCCGTTTGATGTTCTAACAGATTTGAATATTTGATTTGATTACCAGAGTTGTGTTGATGAATCCACCCTGGTAACCTGCGAATATTTTTACTCATCTCGTTCGATTTTTCATTGATCGTCAACATTTTTCGTTGAAATTATTTTTGAACATTTTCGCTAGATGGCGTTGAATAATGCAAATATTAAACTTTTGATTTATTTTATCGTGTAAACAAAACGGGTAAACAAATTATAAATACTTTTCATTGGATCAATCGAGAGGGCATTCTGCCAGTTTATCTTTGACAGGTTGTTACGACTATAAACTAAAGATAGAATCTATGCAAAGATGTTTTCTTAGTGAATATTAATAAAAAGAAAATTCGTAGTATTTGAAAGCGATGAAGTCAGAATGAACTTTACAGTAATTGAAAAAGAAGTAGGTATGCGTTGAGATTGAGAAAAATAATCTTTTCAATAGATAGATTTCAATAAACAAACTTCAGGGGAAGACAGAAAACTAGTGCCATGCAAACGTAATTTTGTGCAATTGAGTCATGTAAGTGTTGCCGATCTTAGATATTCTAAAATAAAACATTTGGAATATGCGAGTTTTGGAATTGCAAAATTTTATTTAAGTAAATTAATAAAATACAGAGTTCGAAAAATAAAAATGAACAATAAATTCAATCATAAACAAACGATATGTAAGTTTAAAATTAAATGTATAAAATTTTTTCATGTTACTAGCAATAATGTATATATGGTAAAATTATGAACAAATAGCTCACCCATCGAACTTGTTCTTCTTCTTTTATTAGGCAATCCACCCAGGGGGGTGATGTGTGCCATTATCAAGATTAATAATTCACTCACCCATCGAACTTCGTCCCTCCTTAAAAAGTCAATAAAATATTGCTGGGTAACATAACATAGTTTACATACATGACTAATCATTGTGAAAAAATCAAAAGTTATGTGCTTATAATATTATAATATACAATCACAATGTCGGTAACATTACCGCCATCTGTGGAAACATAGAGAAAACATTGATCTATAGAATCTTTCTACCAAAATATCATTCTACCAGACATCTCCTTATTTCGCCAAACGATGGCTGTTAGAAAATCCGATCCATACTAACATTAATATTATATTTTTTATAATATCTAATCCATTTTTATTTTCAAAGATGTTCAACAATAACAAAGATGTATAAAGTAATATAGCTAAGCCCAATGAATGTATAGTACCTATCGGACTATACATATTTATACAAAAAAAAAATCATCTCAATACGGAACTTGATCTTGCGGATTCCCTCCTAAAAGATAAAATTATAGTACAGGATAAGCAGAACTAGAGGAGGAAAATCAGGTAAAAAAAAAAAACTCATTATCCAACTGTTTACAATCCCTGTTAAAACCCGCCCTGGATTATAATTTTTGAAGTGTCGATTCCTAATGTTATTTCAAATTGAAAACACCCCAAATATACTTGGCAAGGATTGGGTCTACCTATTACCTTCTAGTAGGTAGGTACAACGCCATCTTGTGTAAAACATCCCCCATGTCAATGTTCATAGACTCGGGCAAAACTGCTGATTGAAGCGGGAATTTTCTTTAGTTAGAATTAAAGATTTAAATAATAAAAAATAATAACACAGGTTATATTTTTAATAACCGTAGTAATGGTCGCGTTTCTTTATTTTCTTTTTTTTAGCCGTTATAACTTATGCAATCTCTTTATATAAAACTAGCTTTACCGACAGACGGTATCTCATTATGAATATTAACTTTGAATTTTTAATTTATACAAAAATATGCTTAAAATAGGTTTGAATATTATACAAAAAAAAAAAACATTTCTGAATGCTTGAAAGAAAATTCTATCGTAGCAATATTTTTAATGTCAATGGTTGTCAGGTAAACAATAATAATTGTGTTGTTAGAGATTTTTGATATATGGCGTTGGCGTCGCATAAAATCCGTTCCATACTAACTTTAATATTATATTTTATATTATTTCTTATCTTTTTTTTTCAATTTTTTATTAGTTATTCTGTTATCCGGTGCAGAGAGAAGAATCCAATAAATCAATCATCGGAAGAATCTGTTCAGCCGATCTCGAATTATAAATATTCGCACTAACCTGACACTCTTTTATATTATAGACGATGCCATATTTTCCGGGGTCAACACATCACGCTTGAACGGCTGAACAAATGGTTTGGTTTGTTGTGTTAAAAAAAAAAAATAAGGAGAAGGTCCTTAGTAATTTGAACAATATAAACTCTTTATTAAAAATTTCAACTATTCTATCATAAATTTAACCTACACCTTTAAATTTCTTCCAAATATTGCTCTTCTGCGTCTATTTTGCAATCTTTGCAAATGCCACTATGCTATTATGTTTGTTCGTAATTAAATTAAAATTCAAGCAATATTGTTAAGCTCAAGTCTTTTAAATTTAAAACCTCTTCATTAAGAGAGCGTAGTTTCTTTGAAGTTAAGTATTATATTTTGTAGTTCGGGCTCCATATTGATAGTCGCTTTGTTTATGTTTTAACGTCATTTAGAGCGACAACATCGCTAAGGGGGCTTTACACTGTAAGATTCCGGATTTTATAAGACAAGACGAACGACTAAAGCTAACGTACTTAAAAGGCGGGATTTTCTCTCTCTCGTGTTCGAAATTTAAAACTTTCAAATAATAATAAAGATCCTTGATGAACAATACTCTTTGAATTATCTTTATGTAAAGTTCTTTGTATACACCCCGTTACTATAGAAACACTATTGTAAGTTTATACTATATGTACAGTTTATACTATACAAACTTATTCTAGGCTTCTTGAATAAATTTAGGTTCATCTAAAATAGACACTGTTCGCACCAAGTTCATAAAAGCTTGATTCTTTAAATGAGAATGTGGTAGGATGTTTTTTAAGGAATCGTTGAAGAAATGATATTGCTAACAATCAAACACAATAAATTATATACAACTAGCTTTTACCCGTCCCTTTATAACAAATTGGGATGAAAAATCGTCAAAAAATAATATAATATCTATAATTTCTAGCTTTTTTATCCGTCCATAACAGATGAAAATTTACAGAACCAATTGAATTTATAGAACCTGATCTATGAAAGTTTAGATAATAATATAGAGCTTGATAAAAGTAAGTTGTAGAATTTGTAGACTTATTAAGAATAATCTACGTAACGTTTGTCATGAATCACGATTTTAATTGGTGAGTTACTCATAAAACCGGCTTGTATCTATGAAAAATAGAATAACAACTGTGAAAGACATGTGAGTCAAATTCGTAGTGTGGTGATATATTCTCTACACCTACCCCACAATTGACATTTAATAGAATGCTTGAAATACTTGTAGTGAACTATAAGCTCATAATACAATGCTGCGTCTGGCACAAATCGTCCCTCTAGGGATGGGATGCCATAAACATAATAATAACAATGCTGCCCTTATGCTTTGCAAGGACGAAAGTAAAAACTGTAACGCAACGTCTTTTCTCTGGTCATAATCCTAGGAATAGTTGGCAGCAATGTTTACCACTCTTTCTCTCCAGCTATATCTATAGATTCCTTATATTTAAAAAAAAACTATTCAAGTAGGTGCATAATTGAAATAATAAAATATCCTGTATATGAAATATTGACTACAGGTACTTATTTCATTTCCATATCTGGATATATCAAACTCAAAATAATCGCCGCAAATTGTTGAAGAGTTCTGCATCTAACTTGACATCAATGGTTGGTGTGTTATAACGTCAAGTTGCAAGTAACAACATCTAGTAGATTATTACAGAGCGGATAAAAATCAACTTGATTATGCAAATAAACTCACCTTCATAGTTTAACAATACTCTCTATTTTGGTGGTTCAACTTAGCCCATAGTAGGATTCGAAACCTACTGAGATACTCACTTGACGTCAATAGACGTTGTATTATTATTATGTTATTTATAGGTGAAAAATTATGTGGCAATTAGGCAAAACTATTTAGTGTCATTTTGAGAAAGGCATTGGAATCAAAACAAAACTACACCACTACAATATAATTTAAAAAAATATATGAAGTTACCTATAAGGAAATTTTCAATGGATCAATGCAGGTATATCAATATCAAATCTAGGTATTTCTTCTTATCCTTATTGATAAATGCCATTATCTATTAAAATTTTTAAAAAATTGAACCAAAATGTACATAGGAAACAAATTCAAATGTAAGTTATTGCCTTCTGAAAAATGTCAAGTTGTTCAACGTAGAACCATTTAAATAGTAGTATTATTTATGGGTATGAATAAATGAATGAAAGTATTTTTGTTTTTTTTTTCCAATCATTATTTAATTCATAAAACATAAAATCAACAATTGAAACATAATATGTATAATCTCAAAGTTTTTTGTTAGATCTAGCAGAGTAAAAAAATATTCTCTTAAACAAATGGAAACCAGAAAAGATATTCCGACCCACCGTTATAAAAAAAACTATTAGTTATTCACTTCTTAACCCAAAAGTATTATATCATTTTTATTCCATAACCGAAATAAAAAATTTAAAGTTTAATTAAATCTGATGCTAGAACACAGAAATCCATACAATAACCTAAAATCCCGACTCGCGTTCAAAAGTGAAGCCTAAATATTGCAACTTTTGACAGTTTGGTTCCCAAAAGAATGTGGTACAGCGTATATTTATTCAGTAGTTTTCTCGTGTTTTTTACAATAAAACATATTTTTACGTTGAAATAAGTGAAATTAGATCATTTTTAAGTTTCTTTATAAATGTACTGTCAAAATTGCCGGCCAAATCGGCTTCACTTTTTTACTACAAAGAATATATGAAAATCTATGTGCTAGAAACACACTATTGTGTCAGCTTGTGTTGTGTCGAGCCAGAAGCATTATCGTTTTTATATTTATTTATTTATTTATTTTCTGTCAAAATTAAGCATTGCTCACCATTACAGAGTAATCCTTTGCGGTAATAGTGGTTAATAATATGGTTTAAGATAAATTTAGGCTCTATATGAAGCTGATATGCTTCTAACGGGTTGAGAACTTATTTATAGTGATATGTGGTAAAATTGATAAAATCGTTGGCATCCGCAAGACACTGTTATTGATTATGGTCAATCTTCTTTACATCCCATAAGCAGCCATTGAATATTTTTTCAATATAATTGTTTCCCTTCTCAACTAAATGGGAAATATGAATGAGTTCTCTAACATGGATCTGCAATATAAAGTTTCTGATTTAAAATACACATAAAGAAATCCAAGAAACATAATTAATGAAATTCTTACATAGGTAGCTTACCATATTGTCTTGCAAAAATTAAACCTTTGAGTTTCTTTGTTAGAAATGCACTTTTATCAATCAATTTGATCCTTAGAAGTATGTACTTAATTGCTATGTCAAAAAGGTGGGATGAAAGCAATTAGTCTCGTTGAAAACACGTTTGCCTCAGGAACCTGAAAAAAATATCAACAAAATAAATTAATTTTGTGATTTCGGTAAGACACTAATTCCCGCCTTATAACATAACTATTCTGCAATTGTTTTAGCAACGCATAAATGTTTTAAGTTACGGCATAGGCTTACAGATATTTTAATCAATTGATGACTTACCAGTTTTATTTTCATTAAACTCAATTGAAAATAAGGTAATTATATTTTTCATAATCGACGCTATCGATCCGAACCTTTTGTTTGACAACAAAATATGACGTATTGGTATAGTGAAGTATCAACCATCCATGGTTAACCAAAGATAATAATATAATTCAACACAGTTAGGTACTATTAAATTATTTTATGATGTATATTTTTGATTTACTTATATAATGGTCTCTTAAAATATTTAGACTTATTAAAAAAAAATTTAACACACAAAAAACCACTTTAAATTTTTTTTTTTTTTTTTTTTTTTTTTTTTTTTTTTAAAAATGAATCTGTGCTCACTCAAAGTGAACACAAATACACTCCTTTACTCTTTCACAGTAAGCTACTGAAAGCTTGTGTCGTGAAAGAGGAAGATGGTCGGCACCTGGGATCGAACCACGACGTCCGCAGTACGAAAGCCGGCGTTGTAACCGCTGGGTCACCAACCACTTCGTGAAGAATAATTATTAAAAAAATCATTCTTATTTTGTTTTCATATTATGAAGCTAAGACAAAAAATTACATATTAAAAAGTTCGTCTATGGTAACCTACTGTCAATTATTGTTATTCTGACAGCCAAACAAAAACAACAGGAATTCTATTTTCAAAAATTTTGTAAGTTTTTTAATATATTGAAATATATTTTTGTAAGTAGGTACCTAAGCTATATTTAATTATTAAGATTTTTACCTATCATGAAGTTTTTAGTTGTGAATTGTAAAAATATGGGTATATAAAATATGATACTTTGAAATTGCTGTCCCTCCTGTAACTAAACTTTGACAGATTTTGATGTTTGTTTTGTAATATTGTTTTCTAGGCATGGAGTTGCAGTCTATCTGAAATAATAATACCTGATACATTATGCAGTCTAAATGGATTTAATGAAGATCTTAAAAAGGTATAAAAGCTACACTTTTAAACAAATAATACTATGAAAGATTCCAAATGAAGGTTTTATGCAGAGCATATCATATCAAATATGTATCTAGCAGTTGATTGTTTTATTCTAATTTGAAGTTCATAAGTAGTTTGATATACTTTCTAAATCCTTAATATTGATTCTAATCAAATTCTCATAACATGTATTTTTAAAACAAATCCCTGAAAAAGCAAAATTTTCTAATGTCGTCTTATATATTTGCAACCATGGCCATGTAATCACTGTATTTTGCTTTCATATATTAATAGAATTGTTTTTTTTCTAGGTCAGAACACTCAGAACCTTGCAGGGATTTTGGATATATCAAGAAATGCTGCCAAACTTTTACCGAATGCTTCAACATACAACAACATGCTGTGTTTATTTAAAATATTACCCACCTTGTTTTGTGATGAATATAACATTAAATAAAATAAATTAAAGGTAAGAGAACATAAGTTTGCATTTATCTACATAAGAATTTTGAGCTCGATATAGTTTCGTGATAAATATTATCTAATATATGTTATCTTTGAAGAAGTTTTACGCGTACCTGCATTATATTGCTTAATTTTTATGTGGATAAATCAAGTGAATTTTATTACCAAAATACCTACATATCTGATTCTTTTCCAAAATAAACAGGAAGTTTTGTTTGCTGTCAAATTCATTCTGGTAATGTATTGAGACTAGATGTGTATTTTACACAGTATTACTTAATTATTATGATGTGTGTAAAACCCAATGAGATATTATACAAATAATATTGATATTGTATAAATCTCATTGGTAAAACCAAATATATTTTTTGACTATAAACATACACACATACCTGACAAATCCATTATCTTGTAAAATAGGAATGTCATCACTTCCTGTCAGATTGGCTCTCTTTCAGCGTTCTGTTTTACCGATCAAATCTACTAAAGAATATTCATACTCATTTCAATTTTCAAATATCATTTTTTCTCTAAAATCTTTATGAAAGAACAATTTTTAGATTGAAATGTATTATGAATTTAATTTAATGTATCTTTATTATTTTTTACCAACATTTAATATGATTTTATCAGGTAGCTACATAATTACTCATCTATCTGGCTACGACAGTTTGACACAAAATGTGGCCATAAATTTTTTAAAATGTGTCAAATAACAAAATGGAGGAAATATTTTTCCAAAATCTTTCTTTAAATCTTTATTTATTGAGAATAATAAGATTTGAATAACATTTATATGTATAACAAATCAATCTCCAATTATTTTATTACATTTTCATACAGTAATACCAAGATTCCATTCTACGTTTACATGAGTAATTTTGTTTCCAAAAGATGGCTTACTGTCTTTTGTGAAAAATTTGTATGAAGATCTTAAAAAAATAAAGTTTTTTAAATAGCTCTAAATATATTAAAGTTAATTTATCAAAGAGTATTTAAGAACGCTCTCTGGAATTTTGCACGGCTTTTCGCATATTAATATCTGACCTTTACGTTTGTTTTCTATGATTGATGCTGTTTCAAAAATATAAATAAATAAATAAACGGACTAAAATATTATGTAGATAATGCCAACAGTCACTACCTAAATGTTTAATTAATATTATTGTTTTATATGATATGGTTTGCACTCATTCTTTCAGATTTATATATCCTTTTAGTCATTCTCTCTACATGTTCAATCCAATCCAAATCCAAACTCCCTTAAGACCCCACTTAGGGGCACAGGGAGGCAACAACAATTGCGCTCGATCTTTCGCAACGTTTATGACCTCCTGCCACACCATGTCCAGATTCCTCAGCTCTACTTCGAAGGAGCGGAACACAGTATGAGAGGGTCTTCCTCATCCTCTACAAATGTCCAAACCACCTAAATTTATTCACAATTTAAAACTCATTAAAATAACCTCAAAAGTTTGAACAATTGTCACATACCTATATACCCAAGTATGTGATATGACGAATGATTAATCATAAAAAACAGCATTTTGATAATAGATGACGTTCGTTACACGGAAAACACGCGGAGACAGGAAGAAAGCAATATGTCCTGGTTCAATAGAAATAGCATCCGGTATCTCGGAAAACCTCCGTAATACTATTTTAATAAACACATCGAACACATGTTTCTGTATTTTTTTCCAACGAACAACGATATATCATAATAACCCGGGGAGACCAACCGCCGGGTCGAGAGCGTATCGCGTGACCAATACCATAACAACAATACAGACCACCTCATGGTGACTTCCTGCCTCAAGCTGCTGTGGAGTATATGAAATATTACTTACCCTCTAAACTGATCTACCCTTCAATATTATGATTCCTGAACGGAACGCCGCACGATGGAGAATCAGCTCTAAAATATCGGTGAAAATTATTTTATGATTTTTATCCAAATTATTTTAATTTTTTAGGTTATTATCTACCAAATTGATGAGTTTATATTTCTGCATTATTCTTGGCACTATGAATCTGGATTTATGAAACACTACTCATCAATTTATACAATAAAATTAAAAAAAAATGTATTTTATACATGTCAAATTACTGATTATTATCTTCTTCACGTTCTAATTATATAATTTTGTCTCAATTTTTGTCTATATGTATTAGAATAAAACTAGACGTGCTTTCAACATTCAACAACTTTTTGTAGAATTTAATTTAAAAAATAACAAAAAAAAAAAAAAATAGGGGAATATATTATTATAATTTTAAACGATTGCCATTATTCCTGATTTAATTTCTCATTACTCTAATATAATGGAACCAACCTACACAAGGACCAAGAAGAAAACAAAAATACTTATTGGTTAAAAATGTATGTAACATAAAGTAAAATTATCAATATAATTTCAATATTATTAAGCTCAAAGAGTCAAAAAAAAAAGATAAGCTTCCACTGTATTCCATAATTCTTCGTCTGAGGAGCCAGAACAAATTTCCCTCTTGAGCTCATTGGATCAAAAACGCGCATTCAAGATCAACTGGATTCTGACTAGCCACTAACCACTTGATGCATCGCCAAAAGGTAGGACTTTTGCTTCCAATGAATAAACAAATCATTTACTTTTAAGATTAATTCATTTGAAACGCAATTTTGACTTTTAACCAGTTTTTTGGGGTAAATACTCCATGGTGCGACAGCACCAGAGCCACGATTGATCGTCCAACATTACTTTTCAATAGAAACAGTATTATGAAGAATGGTCGTATCTTATATTACACATTAAATTCAACAAGTTTTATAATATTGTATTTTTTTTTAGATTTTTCAGATGATATATTGTGTACGGGTCTAGGACAACATTTTTCACGTTCTGAAGGGTGAAAAAATGAAGTTACATTAGTTGGAAATTGAGTTTATTAAAAAGTTGTGCAGGAATTGAAAGATGGATCCGCTAAAAATAATCCCCTGACTGACATTGCTGCGTCATGTACTGAGAATGATGTTGGTCATGTGCCTGGAGAAAACATGGCTCGTATTCCGGGAGGAAACAGAAGAATCAGTAGGCCCTTCCAAATTTTCAGAAGACTGAGTGAAGCTGATGGTTTGGTCTACAGAAATCTTGAATCGCAAGGCAAAAACTCGTGGAGTACGTGTGCTACAACTATGAAGCTGTCACAGATAAAGAAAAAAAGAACTATGCGATACTTTTCTTTACTTTTGACGATATTTTTTATGCCATTTATTGTATCCAAATAAGCGCATTATACTTCGCAAAGTGTTGAAGGCTTTTATTGAATCGATACGCTAAGAATTCTTTTGATCATGCTTAGTTTAAAATATTAACCTACGAAGTTTGGAAGAAAATGATCGATTATTAAAGATTTTTTCAACAACATTTCCCATAGTATAGGAATCACCCATCATGATTGACTATCGGATTCCTTTTTGACCTATAGTATAGATAATTTATTTTTCTAAAATCTAAAATAAAGAAAAAAGAACAGCTCACTTATTATGTAATATGAAAATCATTTGAGTCGATAATCGCGGTCACTAAATATGAAAAAACTCTAACCTCAGAGTTAAAGCGCAAGTATATGATATATTTTAATATACAATATAATTATCTGCATTGTTTCTATCTGTAAACATATTGTGATGTACATATGACCATACGATAAATAAAAAAAAGGGCACGACGTATTAATTCACTTTGGCTAATCATGTCTGAGATAACGTAACAATTATGTTGCTGCTGTTATTTTAAATGATCACTTTACGTTGACAACGTCCAAAATTCAGGATCAATACTCCACAGAAACGTCCGCATTATAAACACCCTTAAAACAATGTTTAGGATTATACTTGTTCAAATTACGCAAGATATCTCACATTATTGCGCTTGAAGGCGTCCGAGGCTTATAGTGCCTTTCCGATCGGTTGTGGTTTAAGGACGTGAGGTGGTCAACCTCACGGTCCCGATCTTATTTTTTTTTCGATTTCCTGCCTCCTGATGCTCGAAAAACCAGCAAAAACAGCAGAGATGCTATTCTTAGCCGGCAACCTCACGGCAAATGGTGCCTCCCTATGCCCCTAAGTGGGGTTTAGGCCACCCGATTTGCGGGTTGGTTTGGGGGGTATCTGCGGCGGGCTTGATTTGTGTGGGACCGGCTTTTTGGTTTGATTGCTTCGATCAAACTAGAGGGTTGGCTTCGTGCGGGTCGGGTTTGCTGTGGATTTGTCTCCTCCGAACTGGCAAGCGGTGTGCGGGGAGCCTTAAAGGGAGAATCTATCTATCTCACATTAACGAGATGAACTGGACAAATCTAACAATTGTCAGCCATCCAAGAATTATTACAATTTTGCATAAGCACGGTGTAAGATAAAGGTCAAAACTCTACAAGTGTACTCGGGTGAACTCCGCCTTCACCATCTGGTGCACTGGAGGAGAAGTTGGCAAAACTCATGAATATTCACAAATGGAAGAAATTATTCCAGAACCCTCGTGCAAGACATCTCACTCCGCCGGGAAATATCGCCTTGGCACAGGTTCAAGAGATTCCAAATACTTTCCACACCTGCCGCCCAAAGAGTGGACTTAGAGATATAATGTGAAAAAAAAAACTTATAATATAAGTATATATATTATATTTTATAGCTATAGCAATTAAAAGATCAAAACTATGCAATATCTACGAAATACAGTTCAACTACTCCAAATTCTGATTATGTATATAAAAAGTTCTGGTTTCGTATCTAACCTTAGCTAAATGATTAACATCGGAAATAATAATAATTTTGCTCTTCGGACAATAAAACGAAGAGGAAGTAACACTATTATTGATTTGCGAAAGGCCTTTGATAGTATATGTCATACAATGTTAATGAACTAAACTTGTAAATGAGGGGATAATATATAAAGCCCTTTCACTTTTTAAGGTTTATAACCAAAGAAAGCAATTTGCAAAAAAAATTGGCACGCTTTTTGAGAACTCAACATAGAAATAATGAATTCCACAGGAGACATTCAGAGCTCGTCATTTGTGTCAACAGTATATATTGATTTGTCTAGTATTTATTATTCATACTCTTAATCTGAAAATGGTTGAAAAAGTCCGTTACATGGTGACAAGGGAATTTTTAGAGAAATTATTTGTCATTCGCAGGGTATAACATTACAGGAGGTTGTGTAATATGAAATATGTAGATATGCAATTTTTACGATAAACGTGAAATTGCTTCGATTGATATTGTAACACGTTTCAAATAACTCCAATAAATTTACATTTGTTACAGTTTTCACCCTGTTCATCCAATCATTTTTCACAATAATACGAGACTAGCTGAATGTCCGCGCAAACTCATAAACAATTCTGTAGTTAAATTATTTCCCAAGCAAAACAGGTGGTTCTATAAAGGTTCTTAGTAGATTGTTCAAGGAACAAGAGATCTGGACAACCTTTCCAGTAGAGCTACTTGGGTTGATACTTTATTTTTAAATGAAGTGGTTGGTGGTCTAGCGGTTTCGCACTGTTTCGTGCGGAGGCCGTGGGTTCGATCCCAGGTGCTGAACATCTTCCTCTTTCACGACATAAGCTTTAAGTAGCTTACTGTCAAAGAGTTAGAGAGTGAATTTGTGTTCACTTTGAGTGAGCACAGATTCATTAAAAAAATATTTTTGTTACGCATCTATGGCCAATTATAGGCCATGGCCTCCTCAATTAGACGTCGCCGGGCCACCTCGCTAGCTTTACTTCCTTACCAGGTAGATAGTTCCTTAAAAAATAGCAGTTTTCTTTTGTTGCCATCGTTCTATCTCAACCTGAGTCTCCAAATAATCCTTCTTTTATTCGTATTAACATTATGAAAAAAAAAATACCCATCACGCCGGGTCCCGTAAGGGGTAGGCAGAGAGAACGGACCTTCACTTTTTTCTATCCAAGCATATTTCTTTCGCACCGGCATACCGTTTCTCATAAAACCTCTCCTATTTCTCTTACTTCTGACCAGGACTTCCTTGAAAACGGAATCCATGTGTTTGAGCCACGTCGTTCTCGATCGGCCACGCTTTCTCACACCTCTGTAATATTAAGATCTCCTTAAACATTGTTTAGCTCTAAACATTCGCCTATAATTCCAAACATCCTCTTCTCCAGTTCCAGGAATTAATCATTTGCAAATTTGCTAGTGTATCTCGATTTTTTACTCCGTTTAGCTAGCGAAACTTGGCTATTCCAAATTCCAACCATTAAAACCCCTTCAGAATGTTTTTCTGATATTGTTTATCCTCATTAAAATTAAAAAAACAAACTCAATCGATAATATTTAGAAATATTTACACTTGGTCACACGCATAGTGAACCCTACATTTCGTGATATCCGGGTTGGCTGGCAGAGATCCTTCGGGATAAGTCCGCCCTTTCGACTGTCTTTTTTACTGTCGCCACACTATACTTTGGAATTATAATGTTTTATTTATTTATTATCCATCATTACCGTCAATCGCAACATATAGCTAAAAATTGAGTTTTTTTGGGAAAATTTTGATAATTTTTTATGGCAGAAGTGTGATGATTTGTTACAAACATGGGTTGTGATATCATTGAATTTACGGTGAATTATAGATACCTATGTAGGAACGGTACACTGTTGAGCCTTATTTTGAAGTATAGTAGATATTTTAAACCTCAAATTGGTATAAAACACTTGTATGATGTAAAGCTAAAATGTCGAATAAAAACAATAATAAAAAATCAAGGATTCACAGACACTGCATGTGACAGGTGCTACCAAAAGTTGACAGTTATTTGAAAAATAAATATATTATCTACTCTAATTAGAGCGTTTGACGAAAAAATATACATTTTAACATGTTTGTTATTTTTTTATATCATGTATACCTATACATGGTAGATGTTTCGCAGGCTATTTGTAGACACAAAATTAATGAGAGTCCATTTGGTTTTAAGCCTGCATCATGAGCTGTATTATTATCATACTCCAGTTAGTGAATTAATATTATCAATAAAATATAGCAAAGTAAGCATGGGCAATTGATAACTTTTCGAATTTTCATATTTTGTGTAGTTTTTCTTGTGTTTTATGTGTATTTTTTTTTCAAACATGAACTTCAACGAGCATTTAAGCTTTCTGCTGTTTCGAGGGCTGACTTGTGTGATCAGTGATCACTTGACGCCAATAGCTTTCGAAATTTAGGTGGCCAAATTCTTTGAATCTACCAATAATTCCAAACCGTGGAAATCGTCGACATGTCGAAAAATTCTATGCCTGCATAAATTAACCCTCATAGATCACTCTCTCGAGAGTGAATTACCACATTGTAAAGAAGAAGAAAAATTAACCCTACCTTGATGAAATATTGAAAAATCAACGTAAACGCACTTTCGAAATCAATCAAAAGAAGCAAAACTTGTTATCGTGATAGTGAAATAAGCTCTACATCAAAATTTGAACCCACGACCTCCAGTCAGCGGTGTGAAATATGGCACATGTAGCACTTAGCTGCCAGCAATTACATCATTAGGTACACGATGTTTTTTAATTTGTATTTGTAAACCTCAAAGTACACAATCCCAAGTCATAGGGTGAAAACACAAAGAACGCCGATTCCGAATGCGCCAACAGGCGCAAAGAATGTGCCTATGGTTTCTACATATGCATTTGAATGGTCATGTCGGAAAGCGGGTTCCTGTTTTGCTGTGCGTATGCCTATTCAAATGCATATTATAAACATTCTTTGGGCCGATGGGCGCCGGTCGGAATAAACGATTAGGTGTTTTAATCCATAGAAACCAGGGCAAGGCGCTGCTAAGGTAATCTGATGATATTGGGAGAATGGACGAAAATGACACAGAAAGGCAATTGATAGAGAATCGTAGAAGTCGAATAGAAAGGCTTATGTCCAATACTGGATGAGTTAATGTTAGTGACGATGATCACAATGATACCCTAAAGATGATGTCAAAAGTCCTGTCGGGGTAAAAGAACTTTGAAAGCATAGACTTAAAGTGTCAAATTTGTACTCCCCACTAATGTATAAAACCATATATTGACTTTTACATAATATAATATGTACGTTGGCCTCTCCCTTCATAGAGACATTCAAAATTAGTGTTTAATTAAATTCTCAAAACAACAAAGTGCCCATTTACATACATATCTCTTGATATGTTGATTACCCGACTCATATAATAGAACACTCGAAATTAATAGTGTGTAGTGTTCAAGCGAGTCACACTTTTTTTTTAAACCCAGTGCATAGCAGTAAGTACAAAGAAATGAATATAATGTATTCCTTTTTGAGATCTAACACCTTTTAACTCAATTTTTTCAACCCCCCCCCCCCCCTTACGACTTTTTAATTGCTTATTTGTAATTCTAGAAGGGATGACAAACTACTCAAAGATTCATACAACTTTCTCTAGTGTTTTTGAACAATTAGTGTATTTTTTTCATTGCTTATGACTAAAATAAACTCTGTTCAATTAGACTTGCTTCTTTCACTATCAATGCACGATTAATTGAACTGCACCTCTCGTTATAGAGAAACCCAAGAAATAGAGAATAATGGAACGTTTAGTTTAGATGTGTGGAAAAGAAGGATTAACACAGCCTCCTAACAAAAGGTAATAGTTTTTATGAGAGGGTTATATTTTTAAAGAAAAAATAACAACTAATGACTCTAACAATTCATTACTAATGTTCGATTTTTAAATGGAACAAACCACTACGGGCTTACGACCGTCTTCTACTGTTATTTCGAAGGCTGGCTTAGTGTGATCACTTTACGTTAACAACGTTCGCCATTAGGTGGTAATGTTTGTCTCCGAAACTCCTAATCATGAGAATTCTCAACATGTTCAACATGTCGAAAAATCTCATGTATGCAACAAGTAGAAACTAAATAATAAAATGAAAAATAGAGATAAAAGTTGGAAATTTTTAGATTACAAGTGGGTGTCACTAGATACAATTAAAACATGCAGAGGCAGGTCTGCTAATCTTATGGTATTTTGGCGGATATCTTAAAGATATATATTTCTAGATGCCTACTGAAAAGGCTATGAGTATAAAAATATCAACACATTTATGAAATTAATATTATAAATTTGACTTATGATCCATAAGTTGCGAAGAAGTCAGGAAACAGGCAAAAAACAATGGTGTTATAATATGGTGTGTAGTGTTTCGAACACCTTTCCCGAGAGACGTTGTCTTGTGTTCGTAACTATGAATATTGAATTCGAATTTGTTTAAGGAGAAGCTTTTTACCTTTTAACCAATGTAATTAAGATCGATGCATCTGTTTCAAACCATATTTCCTATCAAAATTCTGTCAATCGCACCAACTATCAAATAACTGACAGTTCCTGTCAAACATTAATTTAAATTTCAATTTTTTAAATTTGGAATAAAATCTATAGATATTGTTAAAAGTACTAAGAAGTTACCAAATTATGTTTTCCACACAATTTTCTTATTTTTTTCCTTCATAAGAATCGTCTCCTGATAAGCCAACACGACAAAAAAATATAGCGAAATCGGTCCAGCCGTTTAGGCGTGATGCGATGACCACAGAATATAGCTCTTCATTTTTATATATTATAAGACTATAATACTAGGAAGCAAATCTTTGTGAGGAAAAGTGACAGGTAAAAATGAATAGAGATGCTCATTTGACTAAGGAACTGACTTGATTATGTATAATCAGAAAATATTCGCACCTCAAAAGTATCTATAACAAAAGAAAGAGGTTTCGAACATTTGTTTTTTTTTATTTTGAGTTTGATTAGGCGGGTTCTTAGTCTAGCAGTCTAGCAAGGTTGCTAGCTTTTGTTTTAACGGAGTTATTTAGCTCGGGAGCTGAGTTTTATGACACAAGCTGTAAGAATATTGAAAGTACGCAATTGAAAATGTTTTGCGGAATCTAAATAATTAAAACACAATAAATATACCTACTTTAATAAGAGCACAATATAATATGTAACACATAATCAAGCATAGCGAGAATGATGATACCATTATGATTTTTAAAACAGAATTTATTTAACAGTTATTTGAAACAACTGAAAGTATACAGAACAAAGTTGGCACACCTCTGGCTCTTGTAAGGTGTGATAATTGGTGTATCTGCATTTCATATTAGGTAACTACCTTTATCTGTGCTTTAATATGCAAAGGTCTGCAGAGATGTAAAACCATCAATTCCGAAACGATATTGGAAGGGTAGAATAAAATAATACAACGCTAAGAAGGAATAATAATAATTAATCAATAACAGGTTTTACTTATCATAGACAGGGTGGAAACTAATGTTTTAAACATATTTCTTTGGCTCTTAGATAACATTCACAAAGTTTTATGTTAATTAAGTCCTGTTGATGATATTGTTTAGTAGTTTAATTATTCACTTTATTGTAAATCTGTATTAAAAAAGTTTCACGAAGTGAGTTTGAATCACATTGCTTAAATCAGCTAAACAGTAAGAAGGAATAATATAAAAAAAATTTAAGTTATTATTTCCATTGGAAAGATGATCGTCATATATTCATTTTTGGGAATTGTAACATTAAAATCTTAATGATGTGCTGAGTAAATTCAAGAATCTACGTAGGTACTACTTCTTCATGTGCCTCCCCCCTCTCCACTATTTGGGAGGGGGGGGGGTTTGGGTAGTCAATATTAGTGACATCATGCCACGCTGTCCAAGTGGGTTTCCTTCAGCTTTTCCTTCGTTATTAGTCGGTGGTACCACGTGCAGGCGAGGATGACGTTTAAGTCGGTAAGGTGTCTCATCTCTTTCCCCCTTTTACACACAAGATCAAAAGAAAAAAAAATATGTACCTGTTAAAATGACATGGAATGATCATTGATCACATCGATACGGTAATACGGTAAAAGTTGGGTTTAATGGAGTCTATCATCCAACAACATAATATGTAACACGCTTCACATGTGAATCATTTCCTACTACACCGCCATCTCTTGGATTTAAAAAAAAAAATGCAACTATAAAGGAATTGTTTTTATTACAAACTTACTTATGGCCCATCGAACTTCATCCCGCATCCGAATCAACAATAATTAAAGGTGAAATTGAATTCAGTTTTTATGCCATAAACTGTAATTATTTAATTCATGTAATAAGTCAAAATATATATTTTTTTTTATTCTGGATTAGGTCGAAGTTCGACGGGCGGCTCAGCTATTAAGTGTCATATTAAAAGTAAAAGAAACATGAGAAGTTGTATGAAAATTGGATTGTCATAGGAAAAAGCAAAAAATTATGTGTTTCTAAAGAAAGGAGTGGATATTCATCCATTTTTCCTATCCCTTAAAAGGGACATGGCGTGATCGATTATAAAATGGTATCCTATAGAGATACCTACTTAATTCTCGTGATCAACTTTATGGACAAATGATAATATTTTATTTTATGAATAAATAAAAATAATGAAATAGCATATTTTGCAAAAATTGTACATATTTTGTGTACCTACCTATGCAGCACAATTCAGCTGTAAAAAAAGCATCGACTTTTGCAGCAAATTATTTATGAAAAATCTAGTTCAGCGGTAGCCAACAGAAACAAACATGCTTTTACACTTTCTTACTTTTACCCATCAAGCCTCAAGTCTTAGTCTCCCGTAATGGTCTGTTTTCCTACAAATACGGCGCTACTATAACAGCGGTGAGTATGTCAAAAAATTGACAATATTGTTTCCGTAGTAACAAAAAACATTACCATACTACGTCATTTGTCGTGACTGCCGTCTTGTCTAACGATGACGGAGCGGTCCCTAGGAACACATGCACAGTGCATAAGGAGTGGGCAGACCTCCACTCTTTTCTATCCAAGAAAACTTTTTTCGCTTCTTCCACCGACATACCATTTCTCATATAACCTCTCCTATTTTTCGTACCTACTTCTTAACTGGCCTTCCTCGAGGACGAAATCGATGTGAACGATCCACGTCATGCTATACACTTTCAAAATGCGTTATAAGGTGTGTTGTACATTACTTCAATCCACTCTTTATTGATGATATTATTAAAAGCAAAAGCATACGAGTAAATTTCCTACAAATGCCATTATTTCGCAAAAATGTTAATTAAAGCGGGTTGGCCACTCCTGGTCTATTAATATAATAATTAAGGATCGTAAAAATTATCTCTTCACACTTTTTTCAGGGACTTTAATGACATTTTTTATGACGTTTGTATTGTTTTATGGGGTTCTCCTCGTAAAATTATTTAATTTGGTTCATATGGGGCAAGGCTGTCGCGTTATATTTTCTCTTTGTTTAGCCTGCAAGTAGGTACTTCCAGTCAAACTATATTTGCTAGACCTCAGGTCAAGACAAAAAGTTTTTTTTTTCATTACAAATACACATTTTTTCAGTTTGTATTTTTTATATTTATATCTGAACACATCTCTCCGGGCCACGTGTCTAGGTCTGGGAGACTCTTCAGGTAAGTCTCCGCACTTGACGAGACTTATCCGTTTGCAGAGTAGTGCTATGATCCGAGTGCAGTGTGGCTCGAGAGACTAATTAGGGCATGTGTTAATGACACCCTGTAACTCGTTAAAATAATATGAGAAACGTACCTACTTGCAAGTTAAAATACTATATATTATGAAATATTATGTATACACCGCGGCAGTCAACTGGTAAAAGAAGTTAGTAATTTTTTCCTTTAGGAAATATTGGACTAATTGGACTTGGATTTTTTTCAGATTGGATGGGATGCCTATGTTGTTCCATTGAAGTCATTTTGTTACATAACCACTAGACCAGCGGTGCACAAACCGCGGCCCGCGGGCCGCATGCGGCCCGTCGTCAGTTTATCTGCGGCCCGCCGACGAATTGAAATATTGGAAAATCAAAAGTATATTTAAAATATACTTTAGAAGATAATTTTATACGTTTATCTACGCCGCACCTGAAGAAGCCAGAGTCTGTCGTGTGTTTTTGGATTGTTTGCTGATGTTCTGTGCGACGAAATTATTTAACTATCCATTATAAGTGTATTGTATGTAAAAATGATTCCACAAGATTCTGTGCTTAGTGTTGTGACAATAATATTTTCTATTTTCCTAAACAGTGTTGTTTTATGTTTTTGTTTAACCATCATGTACAAAATTCATAGTTTACTGCTCTTCCAAAAGTATTAAGTAAGTAATTTGTAACATGCCATTGATTGTTTGTTTTTTAATATTAAGGTAATTAATTCGTTCATTTACATTCCTTTGGTGTACTTTAATTTGGTATGGGTGTAAGTGTTGTGACAAAGATGAAAGTTAATAAGTTGAGATGGCTTGGGCATGTGGAAAGAATGGATGCAAACTGAATGACAAAGAGAATTCATAAGGCTAAAGGAAAATGTGAAAGAAAGCGTGGCCGACCGAGAATGACGTGGATCGAACACATCGATTCCGTCTTCAAGGAAGGCCAGGTAAGAAGTAAGAGAAATAGGAGAGGGAGTATGAGAAATGTTATGTCGGTGGGAAAAGCGAAAGAAATATGCTTGGATAGAAAAAAGTGGAGGTCCATCCTCTCTGCCTACCCCTTACGGGACACGGCGTAATGGGTAAAAAAAAGCGCTCCAGCTATTCGTACGTTCAAAGTTCACACTGACGTTTAAAACGTCACCTTGACGTTTAAAACGTCACCTTGACGTTTAAAACGTCAGTTTGACCACGTGGGCCACTGACAATGGCTATTTGTCGGTAATCAGCTGTTAAGTGTCACTTGGCAGCATCAATACACTTCAGCCAAGGCAAGTCTGTCCCACTTTATAATACACTGTTCGCGAACTCTATAACATAAAATAAGTACTGTAGAACTGCTAGGATGTTTCCTTTATAATTGAAAAGCACTGTTTCCATTTGAATTTTTACCTCAAATCCAAAGGTTTACATAACCTCAAAAATTGTTGTCAAAGGTAGTGTACTTTAACAACTCATGTTTATACGTGCCTTACAACTCGCAAGTTAGCCTGTCACCCTAATTTTAATTAATGTTGTGTTGGAAGCTTCCCTGTAGAAGTGCTGAGAATCTTTTCCCAGTAAATGCAACAAAATTTTACATAATAATATCCAGCACCGAGGTATGCTCCTGTTATTTCGCCCCTGCGCACTTCTGGATTCAACAATCACAAAAATCGGATAGAAGGTAAAACGCAGATAGTTCTCTGCGAACGAGTCAAATCCGCAAATTGCTATCCCACACACATTTGCATTGCTTTTTCTCGTTCGCAACTCCACTGCCTGACACTACAAAAACTAATAATTCGTACATGAAAACCTTAAATTATACACTAACAAAATAATAATAATATGCAAACAATATTCGGCAACCAAAATTTAAAGAAAAGTTAGCAAAATATACTGTAATATAAGATTATTGGTGAAAAATTCCGAATGCAAGTAAAAAATGTTAAATACGTGAGATACGTATACGATACGTATATCGAGAATGACAAGGAGGGAAAATTTGGAGTCAATAACAATACTATCAAACCAAACGAAACATTCAATATTTTTTTATGGGTGGTACCCCTTGGTCTTGCGACTACACTCACGTTTATTTTTCTCGTATTGTAACCGTAGCATATCCCACCAATCCCCCGGCCTTCCAATAGTCAAAATTATTTTTTGTTGCTTTTGTTTCGAAAAATCGTTTTCAGGACTCAACCGTAGCGATCCATAAACTAAAATTGGTCGAAAAATCAATTTAACGAATCACAACTGATCGAAATATCAATTTTACGAATTCTGCAAATATACATATATTTAAGAGTTTAATATTTTTAATTAGTTTTATAAAAAGGAGTCGATCTCATTTGTCCAAAAATATTATTATAGGTAATCATATTTTTTTTTTCGAAATAACCGGCAATTGCATCCCACAAGGAATGATTTGTGCCTGAGTTTAAAATCGAATGAAAATAATAAAAAAACAATAATATTCATTGTTTACATCAATATTATTTTGTTGTGACATTTCGCCTGCTAACTTATATGGATTTGCACAAAAGTACTAATGTCATTTTTTGGTCTACCTAGAACGAGGCAGTGTCTTTCTTTCTCGTTATTGATTTGTCTAAATTTAAACATCCAATCCAATCCAAACTCCCTTTAGACCCCACTTAGGGGCATAGGGAGGCAACAAGAGCTCTCCATTGCGCTCGATCCTGCGCAACGTTAATGACCTCCTCCCACACCATGTCCAGATTCCTCAGCTCTGCCTCGAAGGAGCGGAATTAAACATGGCCATGTTTATTTTGTTTGCGTATTTTTATACGTTAGACATCGTTATTACAACTTAATGTTTAACTCAATGTTTTGTAACGATAACTTTTATTTGAGCGTTTTATTTATTGTTGAGATAATTTTCCTGTTTACATTTTATTTTACAATATCTCCCGTAGGTCCTTTACAGGACGCTTGGGTTCATCATTCTGAATAACAATAATATAAAACTATAGGAAGGAAGTTATGAACACATAGTAGGTAATAATAACAAAAACAAAAAATCCGTAACAAAACAATCAAAATTTTTGGAAATTATGATACAGTGGAGAATATAGTAGTATTAATCAATTTTGTGCAGTACCTACTAAAAGGATGCAAAGGGTCCCTTTAGTACCATTTCAAAGTGTGAAAAATTACATACATAATAAATAAAGTATTGCAATGAGAGCATCAGAACAAGACCATTTCACAAGAACTAAGTTAGGGTTAGACTAGACAAATTCGTGTTATACTATTTCTTCCTTTGTGTTTGTTATTTATGTCATTGTATCTATAACGTTTAAACTATCATTTTTACATTCATTGCAAAAAAATATTTTGTAAACCAGAAGGGATTTTTTTAATTTTTTTTATCAAAAAACAACATTAGTCCTTGTAGAGCTGCGTTCATCATCTGTCGGATTTTAGAGTGGGTAAGTCACAGATGTATTCATACTACAATGCTACCAACATAACGCCGCTAATTTCGACGAATTGTGAATTTAATGGGTAATTCGAAATTTTCGATGAATTGTGAATTTACCGTATAATTCGAATTTTTCGACGAATTGTGATTTCGTAAAATTGACATTCGGTGAACTGTCACTTCGACTAATTGCCATTCGTAAAATTGTAATTCGACCAATTTACGTGTCACCTTTATTTATGACATTAGTTCACCATAGACAAATTTAAAAAAAAAATAACTTTCTTTTTTCTTAGGTACCGTAAAATAGACTCGGCCAAAAAAAAGTTAATGATACATGTATTGCCGTGATAATAAATATCTATTAAAAAAATATGATTACAGTGATTAATCATTAGTATTGTAATTTGTACAAATAAAATACTTTTAGAGTTAATTTCACAACGAAGATGGCGTGAAGATGTAAGTCAAGATATGAGAAGTTGTGGAGCTACCCCCGAGGATGCACAAGACAGAGCTGAGTGGCGGCGTAAAAATACAAAAGGCAGACCCTACCATCACGTGGGAATAATAATTTCCCAGGAGAAGAAGTGTTAATTTTCCTTGTAGCGGCCCGTCCTTGGCTCATAATCTTCCCCAGTGGCCCCTGTTACCTAAAAGTCTGTGCATCCCTGCACTAGACGAATTAATTTTTTAAGCATACAAAAGTATTAAGAGAGCGTCTGTCCGCAGTTACGACGACTTTCAAACATGCTGCTTTCCCGTCCACCTCCCATTGTGGTTTGGAGAGAGCATCACAGAAAAGTGGATCGTCTTTCTCAGGAGGAGCGGCAGGTAACGGACCCCCACCTTCGAAGAGCCCAGAGATTCTCTGATTAGGCCCAAGCCAGAAATTATGAAAGTTTGAGGTCCGGGACAGCGCGTACGCAGTCCCGACTACCAAAAATTACGCGCCCGAGTTGCCCACATTAGGGGCAATCGCAGGGGTCAGCCCAACCGAAGTGCAATGGAAGAGCCTCGTCCTGGGGGAACCGCCTTGTTGATCACGGTATCCCCTACGCCAGGTAAGTATGAGTTCCTCACAGCGGCCAGAGACTATATTCTAACCGCCGACAGCTACCGCATGTCATGTGAAAACGATTACACCGCCATCTATGCAAAAACCCACCAAGATTCCAATATGTATAAAATAAAATATTGTTTTTTACCTATTTATTTTATAAATACTTTATGAATTATTTACATATTATTATATGAGACGTGTATCTTTTGAAACCCATCCACATACTTTCTGAAAGATTAGTATTAAACATAGAAAAACATTAGTTTTCAAACAAAATTTAAAAAATGTATACTTCAGATATATTTGTTCATACGAACTCCATATTTAATTATACCTACTTGTTAAAACAATAGAATATATTTTATTAATCAATACTATATATTAGGTTATTTTAATAAGTAGATAGTTGCACACTAAATATTTGAAAAATATTATTTCTAACATTAATTTTACTAGGTATTTAAAATAAGTATAAAAACATTAATGTGAATATTTTCATAATATTAAAAATGCGATTCAACATAATAAAGTAGGTACATTTCAAAGGAAAATGCAAACGTGCCATCTGTGCAACAACTTACAAAGCTTATATCAAAATAAACGTTTTGGTGTGTTTAGCCGCGGCACAAACCTTTTTATAGATGGCGCTTGTTACAGAACTAAAAAATCAGCTGATGTACCGACCTCATAGTATCGCGTATACACACACATTAAAGATATAAGGTATCATGTGCAGTCATTTCTACAATATTATACCTACGTTTAATTTTGTTATAATATATATAATATTATTATCTCTTTGAAATGAATTTGGGTTCACCCTAAGTGCACACAAAATAAATACACTTTTGACATATTTCACAGAATAAAAGCTTGAATCGTGAAGGAGGAAGATGGACGGCACGGGAATCGAACCTGTTACCTCAGGAAAGTCAATTATTATTCATATATTGCATATTATTATGTAACAATAATTGACAGAGAAGTAAATAAAATCGTTTTTTTTCTGCACCTAGATATCAAGCGCAAAGATTTTTTTTAACCTTTGAAGGTCCGAATTTTTTTAGTTTCGTTTTTGGAAAGTAAGGATTCTTAGTGTTATATCAACTTGAAGCCCAAGGGCCGCATGCTTCCCACCGAACTTTATGTGCAGCCTGGAACACTTTTTTCAAAAACATTATTTAAAAAAAAATTTAATTCCACTCCATGGCGTAATGTATTTTAATTGGGACAAAATTTACACCAATTATTAAACGTTGTATCCTTTTATTAAATTTGGAAATGCAAATAAAATAAATAATAGCTAACTTGATACATCATCAAAATGGTCATTGTTGCCACCTGGATTTCGCGACGTGTGTCCGGGCAAAACTAAAAATGTCATGTACCTACAGTGTACCCGTATTCTAAGTTTTATTGGAACGTAGTCACGGAAGTAAAAAAAACGCTATACGTATCGAATGCGAGAATCACTTTCCGTTTTCGCTATATACCTACGTTTGTTAAAAACTCAATTAGAAACACCATACAATGCTTTTGTGTTGTTGTGGGTATAAATTATTTTATTTGGAAGAAAAACCGTTCAAATTTCGTACGCGTCAAATAAACGTCAATGTCAAAAAAATATAATATAAAACACACCTACAGAGGTCGTTACTCAAAAAATACGAACGCGAATATTGAAAATATATTATTTTGTTTCATTTGAAGTTTGAAACGAAACGAAAAATAAATTTCAGAGAATGACAAGCCGAAAAAAAGAGAGAAGCATCATTTTATTTTTTATTTCGATGAGTTTTGTATCTAATAACCATTCCGTACCAAGGCCGGTAATTCACAGTTAAAGAACAGTCACATTAATCGTTTTCGAAACAACGGTAAAGTTAGTTGAGGATGTCCGTAGTTAAGCTATAACCCTTAAAAATTTAACACGATTAACAAAAAATGTTATAATAATCATTATTATTAATGCTATAATGCAACAGCCAGTTTTTTTATTTTTACTTGTGCAAATAAATACATTTTAGATAATGGAGAATACATATTTTGATGCAATCAAAATATTATGAATACACTTAACAGACGTTTTTTAATATGATTTACTGGGACCATATGATTTTTTTTTCATTTATTTTAAAGGCATATTTTATGATTTCAAAATCTGAAAATAGTGACATGTTTCTATTTTTAACTACTTACTTAGATATATAGATCCAATCCATACTCCTTTTACGCCCCACTTAGTGGCGTAGGGAGGCAACAAGAGCTCTCCATTGCGCTCGATATTGCGCAATGTTTATGACCAAGCCTTATAGATAGTGGTCTGAAATCATCTACATCCCATTTTTAACTTTCCAATGAAACTGGTTATTGGCGCATCTGGTTCCTGTATAAATCCTTATTATACCATTTTTTCAGACCAGCGTGGAACTATTTGTATGCATAGCAACCAAGATCTAAATGTGTTAATGACATCGTTATTAGGATTAAATTTAGTAAACATAGATGTTGTGTTTTTTAACACATTACGCCGTGTCCCGTAAGGGGTAGGCAGAGAAAACGGACCTCCACTCTTTTCTATCCAAGCACACTTCATTCACTTGTTCCACCGACATACAATTTCTCATACACCCTCTCCTATTTCTCTTACTTGTTTCCTGGCCTTCCTTGAGGACGGAATCGATCCACGTCATTCTCGGTCGGCCTCGCTTGCTTACACCTTTCAGCCTTATGAATTCTCTGTGTCATTATGTTTGCATCCATTCTTTCCACATGCCCAAACCATCTCAACTTTTTAACATCCATCTTTGTCACAACACTTGCTTCCATACCACATTCCTTCCTAATTTTCTGTGATTTGAAATGTAGAATAACCTCCCTAAACGTGCTGAGTGTGGGAGATCGATGGGAGTCCATTGCATAGGATAGGACGACTTGGAAAAACATCGTTCGGAACGACAATACATTGCAGGAGTTGTATGGCGATCGGATGTAATGTAAACACGTTCATATAACACATACTCCCTTTGTGACCCCAAAAATACAAGAGCCCTACATACCGCGATCGAGTAGGTAAGTATTTTCAATCACAGTTGTTAAGCTGTCAACAAAAAATAGCAGTGACGCAAAATCCATCACAGACGTGTGTTTAAAAATATTTATTATTTGGAGATTGATTAAAAATATTTCATTAGTGAAAAACGTGTCTATCGGTCGCAGGTTTATTCCCAAAAGCATTGGTGAAATTCACTGAAAATTGAAATGTGAAAATTATTAGTCGTGAGAAAAAAACATATCCATTAGTTTCTGGATTTATCGCATTTACGTACGCATCGCTCGAGAAACATAGTGAGACAAAAAATCACGAATTTGCCCCAATTCAATAACCACTCGGCATTATTCTGCACTATCGGTTGACAGGTAGGTTATGATATTTGACAAAAGGTCTCAAGTTTGATTTAATTTCGGTTCAGTTTTTTTTTTTCAGTTTTCAAATCGTAATTTCTACCCTTAATTGGCATTCTGTCTTAGAAGTGCTCTGTTTTGTTGTCAGTCAGACAAACCTTTTTAATCTCGGTGTTATTTTTATTGTTGCTTGTATTTTTTTTACTACATTTACTCACAGGAGACTGAAAGGCATTCATATTCATTTGTCTATTTCGTTGTGTACTTTTGAAAATTGTTTCGTCTAGGTACGATTTTTATTATTATTTTTTTTTTGTAATGCTTTTTGTTTTAATTCAGTAAAGTATTATTTTGTATAGTTTTGACGACTCCAAATGCCTGACAAAGACTATTCTTCTTCTTCTACTTCAGTTAGGACTGCATCATGTCTTCTCTCAAATCTTCATTTTTTGTGGAAAGCGGATGTTCAGCTTCGCCTGTTAGGTGATCTGCCTGTTGGTATAGAATCAGCTGCCATTTTTATAATCCTTTTAGGATCTCCTCTCTCTACGTGATCTCCTCCATAAACGTCTTCTTGATCTACAACAGCGCACAGGATCCTGGACATCGCAGGTCCTCCTAATATCGGAGTGGCTTCCTCTGTCCTGGAGTGTTGTTCCTGCAATGGAGTGGAGAGTCTTCATATCTGCTGTACGTGGCTTGGCTTTGCTTGATTTTTTACCCATCACGCTGTGTCCCGTAAGGGGTAGGCAGAGAGAACGGACCTCCACTCAAGGTTTTTACATTTTTATTTTGTATATAAATATCTTCATTCCATTTGGTAAAATTGGAGAATGGATCAGACTCACCATAAACTGCGAGGATTTTTAGGAAACGGTCACCAACTTTTCACAACAGCACACTGGAATGAGAAAAAAGGGAAAGGCTTTGTCCATTTGTCCAAATGATTGCGAATATTAGGAAGAAGGAAAGTAATAGAGTTGTAACAACAAAGAAAGTTAATTTGTTGAGATATTTAGGCTATAGAGAATGGATGCAAAATGTTGAGCAATTTTTATTGACGAATTTAGAAGGCTGAAAGGAAAGGTGTGCCGATGTGTGAAGGCGTGGACGACCGAGAATGATGTAGACTGAAAACCTCAAATTCCGTCCTCAAGAAAGGCTAGGTCAGAAGTAAGAGAAATATAAAAGGTTGTACTAGAAATGGTATGTCGGTGGAAGAAGCGAAAGAAGAATGCTTGGTTAGAAAAGAGTGGAGGTTCGTTCTCTCTGCCTACCCCTTACGGAACACAATGAGAATATTTTTCAAATACATTTCCAATTCGTTTATTTTACGCTTCCAAATAATTTCATGTTTAATTTTTTTTGCCATTTGTCACGTGATTGCAAGCGCAGTCATTGTTTGAAATAAATGTAAAATTTTTCAATTTATTATTCAATGCATCTGTGATCAATTTTAAAATGTCAAAAAATGATTTATCAATTGCACAGCGCGTGCATTTTGTAGATAAATATAATTGAATATATGGTTAAAAAGCTACATTTATGTACCAATAATTTATTCATTTAACCGTGCACAAGCAAAGAAAAGATGACATTACGCTCGATTCTGTTTCAATTTAAGTGCGCACTAACTAAAATAAGAACGTTCCAATTTTATTAAGTGCACATCGGTATTCTATAAAAATTAAGAGCGTTCTTAATATGACTAATATTGAAATTAGTTCATTTTGGTATTCTACAACACTATTTAAGTCAATTTTAGTGCTTTTTTATGTCAAAATGTTCTTGATTTTAGTTCACACCTAATTGTATGCGACTTAAAAGATATCTGATGATATTTTTAAAGTATAAACTAATAAGTAAAAAACAAGACTTGGTAAATATTTTTGTAAAGGTAGGTAAAATAAAAAAAAAGATTATTTGAGTGTGTTTCGTTATGCCGAAATCGATAATCGAAGGTTAGTTCAAAATTACTACTTTTATAAAATACTCATTTGCGTATATTACAACAAAAAAAAAAAGCCGAAGCCATACGAATAATAATAATAATAATAATACAACAAGAGATTTCCACTAAAAATACTTACTTATACTTATTGATTTCAAAAGGAAATCTAAGAGTTGGTCTGATAAAAAGGCAAATTCCAGATGCCCCTAACCCATTATTTGGTCACATTTTGGCATTTCTATTATTTGTAATAAACAAAATTATTGACCAATGGCGCATGCGCGATATAGTTCATTATAGATAATTATAATTCATAATTTTGTTGATGGCGAACTATTTTATGTTTTTAGAACACAGCACATTGTACAATACGAATTTTAATTCATGTGAACTTAATGGAACGTTCTTATTTTAGTTCTCACCAAAACAGACGTAAGTATTGTCGGTCTCATCGCTTAGGATAGGTAGATGCATCACGGTTTTAATGTTAATCTTAAAGCTAAAAAGAAAATCATTAACGAGTTAAAACTAACTGATGAAATTTCCTGAAACATATTTTCGGGGTAGGCTAGGGGTAAACTATCGAATTTGAAATGTTTAATTACGTAAATTTTGTTTAGATAAGCCGCCAGATTGTGTCTAATTCGTACAAATAAAATTAAATCCTCCCCGATATATTTCTGTCATATAAGTTTATCAAGGGTTAAAGTATACATTTATACCCTTTTCATAATATTTACATATATTTTCTATTCTATATCCTATAGTTTAAGATAGTACTCTACATAGTTTATCATATTCCATTTCAATACTTGTGATGTTCATGCATAAAATGATAACATCGAATTTTATCTACCATCGATTAGAAGGACGATGCACACTACTTTTGTGTCATGTTGTGCCGTGCTTTCGCATCTCTCTTTCACATTCAGATCATATCTGTAGTATGTAGAGCCACACTACAAAACAACCCGATAATGTGTCTCTAAGCAAACAAAATTTAAATAACCGACATCCTCCTTGCGCACCACGACACAACTCTACTCAATAGTAATAAATATGATTCTGCACTTAACAGACCTACCTTACTTTTGAATATAGTATTCTAGGTTGCAAGTCATATGCACTGCGCTAGATCGAGCGCAGAGGAGAGCTCCTGTTGCCTCCCTATACTCCTGAGTGGAGTTCAAAGGGAGTTTTGATTTTGATTGATTCCAGGTTACGTATACACTTTACAGTTTACGTATGGGGTCTTTCTTTACACATGTTAAGGTGCATTTATACCAAACTACCAAAGAACCAGAACTTGAAAGTAGAGTATATTTTCCTTATCGTTAATATGGACACCAAGGAATTAATAACCAGAAAGAACTGTCATCGCCTACTAATAAGTTGTTGCTTCCATGGTGTCCAGTATCAACTATAAGGAAAAAATATACTCTACTAGCTTTCCCGACAGACGTAGAAAAATACATACACTCTAGTGTAATCCTTACTATGCATATTGATTTCAAATTTGTAATTTATTCAAAAATACGTTTAAAATATTATTATGTTTGAATATAAAAAAAAAATTTCTGAAAGCTCGAATGAAATTGTATCAAAAATCTGCGTACCAATATTGTTTTGAAACTCAATGGTTGTCGTGTAAATGAAAATTGTGTGTTTAATGGATATTTTCACAGATGGCGTTGGTGTCATTAAATCCATTCCCTAACTAACTTTAATATTATATTATTTATTATTATTTTCTATCTAGTTTTCTCTTTTTTCATCAGGGTCCCGATGACGAGGAAGACCCTCTCACACTGTGTTCCACTCCTTTGAAGCAGAGCTGAGGGACATGGACATGGTGTGGGAGGAGGTCATAAACATTGCGCAAGATCGAGCGCAATGGAGAGCTCTTGTTGCCTCCCTATGCCCCTTAGTGGGGTGTAAAAGGGAGTGTTGTTGTTTCTCTTTTTTTATTAGTTGTTCTGTTATCCGGAGCGGAGAAGAATCCGATAAACTAAGCATCATAAAAATCTGTTCAGCCGATTTCGAGTTATAAGTGTTCGCACTAACCCGACTTTCTTTTATATATAAGAATATTAGATAACGGCGATGACATTGGTATATTGTCAATCACATACACGCAATATGCATATTTCAGTGGTTACTCAAAAGAGAATAAATCAATTAGCGGTAAAGCTTCACTAAAGGGGTAAGCGTTTAATAATAATAATTCTCAACACTACTAGGTAAGTACTAATTTTACTATAATTTGCATATTCAGATATACTGTATATTGTATGAGAGTTGTCGTTTCGGTACAAGCCCATACATAAAGCATGCACACCCACCATAGAGTTATAAATTTACCGTAAAAGTGAGATTGTAAGTGTTTTATTATAGAGACAAATACAAACAAGAGATACAGTAAGTTCTGATTAAACAGGAAGATCTAAGTCCGGTTAGATTATCCTTATACAACGGTGAGTTGTATTGTTGAAAAAAAAATGCTGTTTTTAATTTGTAGAATGTCAAGGGACTTAATCCCCCCAAACAACTCATACTCAATGTATGTGATGAATGTAGATGAAAATCTTTCTTAAGGCGGATAGTGTTGGTTTTTCGGAGTTTTTGTAAGTGTTCAAATCGGGAATAGACTAATATTGTTTGTCTAATTAATAAAAAACTTATCAACATTTCAAATTTGACTTTATAATCTCATTGTTTTTGAAAGAAAATTTAGAAAAATACCGGTCGCTCAGTCTTTGACAATGGAACCTTAATAATGTTCAAACTAATAATTTAAATAAGTTATAGTGTAATTTCGAGTACTTGTCGACCACTATTAGGAATAGTTAATTGTAAGGCCCCAAATCGTTCCAAAAGGATATACATACCTACTTACTGTATACGACTACGAATATTCAAAATAGCAGCCATCCCTTTGTTAAGTGTTTGACAGCTCTACACGAGTCTGCCCGGATTTATATATAGTTACCTACATTTTTTTTTTTTTTTGAAAATGAATCTGTGCTCACTCAAAGTGAACACAAATACACTCCTTGACTCTTTCACAGTAAGCTACCGAAAGCTTGTGTCGTGAAAGAGGAAGATGGTCGGCACCTGGGATCGAACCACGACGTCTGCAGTACGAAAGCCGACGTTGTAACCGCTGGGTCACCAACCACTTCACATTACTTAAAGCAAATCTTTCAATCAAACATTAAACAACCCAATAAGTTTTAATGGAGGATTTACTCACTAATGCCCGTTAGAGAAAAAACAACGGATCTTTCAATTGTCTTAAAGAGTACATTGGAGCATTAAACCCCTTAAGGAATCATTAAAGTTTGTGGGCCGTTCCACCTCCCGACGGGGACGATTAAGAACTGTCAAATTGTGGTGTCATTTTGTCAATTTTGATACAATTTGTCGGAATTGTTGATGATTTTAATTATGAGAGAGACCATTTTGTTTCGACCAATAATTTATAAATAGGATTAAAATGCTTTGTATGAAACACGAAAATAGGAAATATGTCATACCAAAATATCGCCCCTTTTTATAAAAAAAAATCTCACGTTGGCAGTAATGCTAAGTAAAATGTCAAAAATTTGAAATAAAAGACCCGTTTTGAGATAGCGGCTCCTTTGAAAATAATAATAATTCTCAGTTTGGGTTGTTTATTGGCCAATTATTGAAAGATCGGCCCTTAAAACCCGCAGTTTTCTCCGTTAAACATAATTCTTAAACAGGGTGCTGATTGAAATTAAACGGGGATTAAAGTTTATTCAAATATAGTTTTGATAGACCGGATTATGTGCCATCAAGTGTGAAGGGATTTTACACAATATGTGTTCTAAAAACATACATAATTCATAATCCTCTCTCAAAAAACCACAATTCTCGAATGATTTACATCTACCAACGCCATCTACCGGTCTGGTGGCTGAATACATTATAATATTATTTTCCTCTTATAAGTCCGTACAAAAAGTATCAGACTCTTAATAATAATATACGTAACGTACTGAGAGAATTACGTAGGTACCTACACTGTGCACGGATGGCCAGTATAGGAAATCGTTCTGTTTCCTACATCCATTATATTCATGTTTTTTTTTACCACTGGCAAGAATTTTTCTCTCTAGCAACACCATGGAACTTCGTTTGAATTTCGAATTATAGAACGTCTGGTTTAAAATTTTATTCCTTTTCTAATATGGTAATAGTTCATAGAGTGAGGCGGAATCCCTTACTATTATTACTTAAATAAAAGCGTGTATTATGTTAGGGCGTTTCTTGTATGAGTTTTTTTTTTATTGTAACAGATACATCATGTTTTTTAATACGATTAAACTATAGCTTAATACCAAATTTTATATATTTACTAGCTTTCCCGACAGACGTTGTCCTGTAGTCCTTACTATGAATAAATACGTTTGATATATTTATTTTATTTGAAATCATATTTACAGAGTTATAACAATACAATATATTTACATGAAAAATCAAAAATAATATATAATACAACATTTCCTCTCTCTTAAAGCTTGTAGAAGCTTGTGCAAAGAGAGGGTATCTGCATGTGATGAAAGTGAAAATTTAGAAAAAATATGCTGTTTTATGTTTGAATGTTAAAAAATATTTCTGAAAGGTCGAAAAAAATCTGCGTACCAATATTTTTAATGTCAATGATTGTCAGGTAAACAATAGGTAATTTTGTTGTTATAGAATTTTTCATAGATGACATCGGATTTCCTGCGTTGGCATCGCAGGAAATCCGTTCCATACTAACTTGAATATAATATAAGAAAGTACTGTAAATAGGAATAAAATCTAAGAAAGCACAGAAAAATGCCAATTAAGGTAGATTTAATGTACACGTAGCTTTTGTATAAGGTTGTAACTCACATTTTAATAATAATTGCGGACTCGCCCTAAGGCAAGATGGCCAACGGAAACACGCCGAAGTTCCGGTATTTCTATACTGCGGCTTGCTTATGCAATGGTTTCCTAGAAATACATAACCGCAATTTGACGACCGTAAAATAACAATAGTATGTTTTCCAAGGAATACGGTACCTACTGTTAATAATATTAACAGCGGTGAATATGTTAGCGTACATTGCCTTTGTTGTTCCGTAGCGACAAAAAACATTGTTTCAATATTCAAAGCCGTCTTATCAGATGACGGAACGTTCCTTAGGATCCCATTGCATAACTAATATTGCAAAAGTTTTAAAATTAAACTATTTTACTTAGTTAATGTAATTTATTTCAGTGATCTGTCTTGTTTACTGCGGTGTACAAGCTACGCTCAATGCCACTACACAATATATGTACAACTCGTGGAGGGTAATGGAATGATGGAGGACCTGAATAATTTGACGACCGAATTCGTAGAATGGCTGAGGGATGCACAACCAATAGCACCTGTACTCCTAGTATAAGTTTTCGATGATCGAATATTGAAACGATCATCTAAAGAGTTTCGAAAATTTTCCATAAAAAATGATCGAATGATTCGATTGTTTGATTTTCGAACACTATTTGCACGCTAATAAGCGCTTATTAGCGTGCAAATACCTAGTGTTCGATTAAACTCGTAATTGCCCCACTGATATGCCTTAGTGTGAAAACACAAAGACCGCCGATTCCGAGAGCCGCTGATCGCCGCCAAGAATGTTTCTATGAATTCGAATGGGCATACGCGCAGCAAAAGCAGGAACTTGCTTTTCGGCATGCTCATTTAAATGCATATAAACCATAGGCACATTCTTTGCGCCGATCGGCTGGCGCGGTCATAATCGGCGTTCTTTATGTTTTCACCCTTATGCGCGATGAAGAGGTGATCACGGAGAGAAATATACGAAGCATGTAAGAAACATTTTGGATACTACGTATAAGAGCCGTTGGTCGCCCGACGTTTCGACTGGATTCCACCAATCATCATCTGGGACAAATGGGCTGAAGCAGCTGCTTTAAACTGTCTATTTCGCACTTTCATAATTTTACTTCCGGCAGTGAAACAGATAAACAAACATAGAATGCTTTGTGCTTGTCTCATAAGATACTGCGTTCGTAATCTTACGACCGCAGCTATTTTCTAGGAAACCATAGCATTAGAGGGCGTTATAGTGGACTATTATTTATGACAGTTTCGAGTTACGGACAAACTTTATCCCTATGTACTTATGGGAAACATACGTGCGTTGCCCGTACCGGAGAGTTTCTGGGTGGAACTACAAGACCGCATGTGTTACCACTATTTCAATATTCCTTGCCGCCGCCAGCTCAAAAGCAACCTTTTCCTGAACACGGGAAAGGGTTTCGAGTGTTACGTTGAAAATAATAACACAATAGATGAGTACACATATAATAAAGTACACCATAGCTCTACGTAAGAGAAAAATTTAATGAATGAAACTAAAATACGCGCCACATACTGATTAGCAGTGTGTAATTAAATGTGTTCTCAGTTTTTTCCGATAGATGTCTTTGCATTAAATTAATAAATGATACCTACCAACAGTTGCACGAATAACGAAGGCGTTGTCTTCGGGTCCGTGGGGCCAGTGACTAGCGTCTCTGCATGGGATGCGGGTTCGATTCAATCTGGGGGCACGGGATTTTTAAACAATTTCAAAATATCAATAACCTCCTCTGCTTCGAAAGAAAGAAACACAGTATGAAAAAGTCTTCCCCGTCTTTGGGATCCTAATTGGAGGAAAGAAGAACATCCTCCTTCTCAGCAAATTCTTAACATACTTTCTTCTTCTTCTTCTTCCTAGCCTTCCCTCCACTGCTGGATGTAGGCCTCTTCCATCTGTCTCCACTTCTCTCTATCTTGGGCCGCTTCAACCCATTTTTTCCCGGCGACCGCAACAATATCGTCGGCCCATTTCTTCTGTGGCCGGCCGACTCCCCTTTTATTTTCCCATGGTCTCCACTTTAAGACTCTGGGAGTCCATCTCGAGACTGGCTGTCTGGCCACGTGTCCTGCCCATTGCCACTTCAATTTTGCAATCCGGTCCATAATATCGGCGACTTTTGTTCGGCGTCTGATTTCAATATTTGTGATTCTATCACGCAGACTTATGCCCAACATTTGTCTCTCCATGGACCGTTGCGCGCATTTCATTAACATACTTAACATACATTATTTCATCCATGTTACTCGCCTTTTTGTCCATTCCCAGTGGTATCAGTGCTCAGCTGTCCTGCGTACAGCGTGCTTTGAAGGACGAGGTTTCGAACAATGGTGCCGACAATTTCCACTTCCATAACACAAGCTTCAAAAGAAGTCTATAGTGTATTAGAGTTCACTTTGATTAAATTTATGTCAAAAAAAATAACAACGTTATATAAAAAATAGTAAAGTAATGTATGAAATGGTAAAACGAAAGCCGAGATCCTAAACGGGGGCGCAAAATAAATACCTATACACCGATAAAGAAAGCATACTCCCAGATATCACAGACGTGGACCCTCGTGCACAATGGAGATAGTGAACAAATTACCATGGAGAGAGCCATGTTGAGGGTCTCGCTCAGAGGCAGAAGAAGAAAAATGTGTGGAACAGAAGAGTGACAAAGGTGATAAATATTATCCAGAGAGTTACGGAGCTGAAGTGGTCATAGGCTGGGCATATGGCAAGAACGACAGACGGCCGATGGACCAGAAGCATTTTACAGTGGTGTTCATGGTTGAGAAAGAAAATCAGGGGCAGACCGATGCATGAGGTGAAGTGACGACATCGTGTCTTGAGCGAGTCTTGGTTGGATGAGAAAAACACAAACGAGGGATAAATGTTGGGGGAGGTCTCTGTTCAGAAATGGATGCAAGAAGACTACAGAAGAAGAACAAGATAATAAAGAAAAAAGCATCGAAAAATTGGTATCACAGCCAATAACATGCCCAAAAATTTGGGTAAATACTCAAAGAAAAAGTTCTTTGAATCTGTTATTCCCAAAGTATTAAGGTAGGCACTCTGTTTCCTCATTAGGTATTCCTAATACGATTTTAATAACGCAATATATTTTACTTAGGAAAGGATATTACTTCGTGAATTATGGCCTTGTCCTTACGTACCTCGTAAATTATTTTAAATGTGAAACCGGCCCCTTTAGTACACAAACACACCTGATCCTTGTTTCCAATTATCCTGAAATAGTATTAATCAACATCGCTGGTTATCTCAATTAAAATTGCCGAAAATTCAGCCATCTTACATGAGGTATTTAAAAATTGAAATAAAACAAACTAACTAGCTGCAACTAAAATTTGGAATCAACACGGGACGGTTGGTCGGTTTAAGAGCGAAATAGACAATGCCAGAGAATTATTGTCTTTGAAGCCAAGACAGGTAGATAAAGTCGGGAAGACTACAATTAATGGAGATGATCTCAGAAAGATTGCTTTAAAAAAGAAACAAAAAACGATAAGTTAGAAATAAATATGAATCGGTAGACTGACAAAGATTGCTGACGAAGATTAGAAATAAAAGACCAAGTTTCAATATTCGCTATATCGTAGGGATAAAATTCAGTCATTTTTACTCCGCAACTTTTTAATTTTTGATCTAGTATTAAGGAAAAAAACGAAATATTAGGTATCGCGTAATTTTACTTTTTCAGGGTGTGAATTTCTAGCCATTGCTATTTATGAGGTGATTTGAGAGGAATGTATGACAATATCTGAGAAGCATATAATAAAACTCTTAAAATACTATAATTATGAGTAGTATGTAGTAGTATATTTTTGCTGATAATCTAAGAATTTACACATAAAATGGAATATCATCCGATAAGAGTGATTTTAGGAAAATGTGAGACGATAAAAAGAAGAAACTAGAAAAAAAAGTTGTTGATGCATTTGTAAGTTTCCCCGAGATGCCCTTGAGTCTGGGGATAGATCAGGAGAAACTTGAAATAAATTGGAATGGAGAAAAGCCTGAATCATCAATTCTTTTCGGTAGATTTGTACCAGGCGCTCATAAAGTTGTAGGAGGTCACGTTACAGATGGCGTACACATAAAATCATCCCGCGATTCCCTAAGGACACTGGTACTCAAACTGTACGGAAAATAGTGGGATTCTATTATATCAGTCAAGTCTGGATCCTGTGAAATACTAAGATGATTCCTCTATCTTTCCGGTGGCTGATTGACTACCTCTCTGCATCGGATGAAATTAATTCGATTTGAAATAGTTGCAATCCAGGACAGCAATCACCCCCTTATGCCCACTGATGGGGGCGAGCTGTTGTAGTCCTGATCCTAGGTTTGGGTAGTGGTTGTTAGAGATAGAACGTTTTGGCTGCATGAACGGTTTTACTGTAGAAATAGGATTATACGAAGAATAGAGAAAATCATGTACTGCGGACGCCGAGTGGCGTACTGCGATGCGCGTCGCGAGACGAATGGTGCGTGTTATGTGTTGACTCTATATCTACGAGGATTTGTTGGTGACTGATGCGGCTTTGTATGATGTGGCAGGCTGCTACCAGGTGTCGACATCATGGAGAAACGCTATTGGTGGATGATGTCGTCATACGACAACGACAAGGTGAACTTCACAGCCACATATTGTGGAGTGGCAGCTGCCAACAGATAGACTTGAGACTTCCAGGGGAAGACATACCTATGCTTGTCAATCGATCCAACCAACCAAAACCAAAACTCCCTTTGAACTCCGCTCAGGAGCATAGGGAGGCAACAAGAGCTCTCTATTGCGCTCAATCTTGTGCAATGCTTATGACCTCCTCCCACACCAAGTCCATTTCCCTGAGATCTGCCTCGAAGGAACGGAACACGGTATAAGAGGGTCTTCCACGTCTTCGAGACACTGATGGGATGAAAAACAGCGCTCTCCTCGGCCAACTGTCGTTCGGCATCCTCAACACATGTCCCAGCCATGCCCATCTCCTCGCCGTAATGGTGCATGGATGTGATGGCCCCGCGCTGGGTGCGCCGACGTATAGCGTCGTTCGTGTCAATCGTAAAAAGTAAGAGGATGAGATTTTTATGAAACCCTATTGAAGCACCATCTTGCTGAAGTTCATTAAGATGCGAGTGTTATTCAAGGATTATAGTCTACAATTTTGAATTTACCACATTTTTGGAGGATTAAGAAGATAAAAATATACAAGATCAACTAGGTACGTGATTCATGTATTTTCGTAAACTTTCAAGAAAATATCATCAAATCAAGGGGTATAAAGACTTTGCGGAGGATTGTTAAAAATATTCCTCAACCCCACAATTTGACAACCAACATCCCTTAGGAATGATTGTCTCACAATGATATCGTCTACGAAAATAGTGAAACAACCACCACAGAATAATAATATAGGACTAGATAAACATGTAAGATTGTGAGAAACTTCATAGCAGACAAGATGAACTGGGTTGTGCAATAGAACTATATAGAATATTACTATCTATTTCTATCTATATCGCATCTTATTCTGAATAGGCATAAATGGGGATGGATAGAAGTGATAGCAGGCGCGTGCGGGATAAAAAAGGGTAACACGTAAATGGTTCGAATTACAATTCTTCGAAAATCCCAATTCACCTAATGGCCATTGTACGAACTCACAATAAACCTAATATAAATTATACGAAATCACAATTCTCCTAATGCACAATTCTTCGAAAAAAAAAATATTTTACGTTAGCGTTGGCAAGCTTTCTACTATTTACATGAATGAGCTAGGTTAGGTTAGGTTATAATTATAGGGGGCATACCTTTTCAGCTGCTAAAAAAATTAAAGTAATACAAACATTTAAAAATAAATATATTCGTAGAAATATACATTTGAATAATTCGTTTTAGAACAATTGTACATAATTCGAAGAATTGTGATTAGAAGAATTGAGTTTTGGAAGAATTGTGTTTCGAAGAATTTTCATGGAATCAAAAAAAATATTCGTTTTTGTGTCTTTTGAATTTCTTTGGTATTATTCAAAATTCACTCGTTATAAATAGATACTTGTTTAACGTTTCAATATTAGGTGACAATTTGGTAATCCAAAGTCTATCATTAGAGAATTGATTTTATGGGCAATTTCGTAAAAGTATGGATGTCAAGCTTTTGGACTTCCCAATTTGGAAGTCCCCAACAATCGTAGTGAAGATTGAGATTTGATTCCCGATGCAGACCATTTCCCTCTTTCATAACTCAAGCTTTGCTTTCTGTGGAAGATGTCAAAAGTGTATTTTGTGTTGACCTAGGATGAACTGATATTCATTTTTCGAAATGAGTTGATGTATTTTTGGGCACCAGAATCTCCATATGTAGATATTATACGTTATAGGCAGGAGAAAATATCTCATTTCTTTGTTTTAGTTTTTAGTTATTTATTGTTTAATATTTTATGAATTGTTCTTCAAATCAAAAGAGTGTGAGAGTATAAGAAGCCTTAGGTGTGTAGTTTGAAGGGTTAAAAAATATCCTGAAATATGGGAGATACATAAATTTCTGAGTTTCTGAATATTCCTTCAGGACTCAAGAAATTATTCCAACACACAACATTATAATACATGATAAAGGACGTAGTAAATAATCTCTAAGGACTTTACGCATTCAAAATTGTTCAGAATACAGAAAGTAGGTACTGAATAAGGATCAGCTAAGGATTTGGATTGAAATGCGGAAAGGAAAGAATGTAAAAAAATGTAATGGATAAAATTTTTATTCAAATCATTTTTAAACTATGAGAAATATTGGATAATAATGTTTAATTCTATGGCTTAGATCTCTGAATATCGTACTAATAACGATCGAAAGAATAACATTTACTATGTTTACATTATGAAGTTATTTTTATCTACAAAATACAAGACGATGCGGTCCATTCCTTGATGAATCCGCTAAAGCTTCTAATCCTCTAAAATTTAGTAGGTACAAAGCTGACTGTTCCGTTTAAATTATTGAACACCGAATGAAATTTTTAAAACAACGATATGCAACATAATTGAAATTATCAAAATCATTAAGAAATACCTTTAAAGAAACTCTTTATACCTACTTCTTTAATTTCCAACTTAAACTATACCAACGACATTATTGTTATGTTTTTTCTTGATCAACATAACTTTGTTTTCGAAAAGCAAATTTGGCGGCCATTTTGAGAATTTTACTATTTTTAATGACTTCACTTGCAGCTATATTCACGTCCCTCAATTTCAATATCTAACACAATTTCAATATCTACAATATCTCACTTCACGTTGCTCAACTTCTTGCACACAATATTACTTGTAGATAAATTCACATCAATCATTACCAATCCGCGAAATTCATTTTTTTAGGATCCCAAATTTTTGGATTGGTCTTTATTAGGTTTTATAAATTCTACATTTTCTAAAATTATATGATGAACATTCTTTATATTATTAAAGTTGTCTTTAATGATAATTGAAAATTCTATGTATGTAGGTAGGTACATATCAACATTTCAAATTTGACGTATCCAATATCCATGTCATTGTTTTTGCAAGAAAATTGTGAAATAGCGCTCGCTCAGTCTTTAATAATGGAACCTTAATAATGTTGAAACTATTAATAATTTAAATAAGTTATGGTCGAATTTCGAGCTCTGGTCAACCACTTACTAGTTAATATAAACAGATAATAATTATATTATAAACTGGCGCAATTTGCTTGGCGTAAAAATCCCCGTATGTTCTCCATTGAAACTTTCACATACATTTTGTTGTTCAGTTAAAAATTAATGTTTGGGTTGAATTTACTAGGGGTTCTCGAACAAAAACCCATAATTCACAGGGCGTTTTGAATCTTGAAAAGCCGAAAAACAATGCACTAAATCAGATAATACGTCCAACCTTTTTTTCTGAGAAAGAAAACCTCTATTCCGTATTTTTGTTTCTGGGTTTTGTGTGGGTGTTGTGAAATATTACCGGGTGATATTACCTATATCATAAATATATTACAAAATCCTAAAAAAAATGAATTGATTTTACACCCATTCAGTTGAAAAGTAGAGATGAAAATAGTTATACCTCTTCTGATGCGTGACCAGATTTGAAAGTATGATAGTTGGTCAAGAAAACGTTGTAAGTAGGATTTCTAATCCTTTTTTCATTGATTATGATCATAGGATTTGGGCCATGCTTAACACGTCTTTAAAATTCGAGATTGATTCTGATACTGATGGTGTTAAAATTGCCTGACTATTGAAACTATTAAAAAAAATCAAATAATATGTGAATTAAATTAAAGTTGAATTCAAAATTCAAAGGATCAATAAAAACATTGAGTAACATTACAGTTTGTAGGAACATATTGAAAACTCCTTATGTTTTTGAATGGGATGTTTTTTTTATCCATTTTGTGCCACCAGAGGCGCCCTTGCTAATCCGGTCTATTGTCAAATTCAGTGTTGCCAAAGGAGGCGATTTACTGCCACTTGGGCTATTTGGAACGAGAATATGCGACGAAAAAATCTAAAAGACGACAGGTAGCCACTTGGGTTACTTCCCTTTTAGCGAATTTTCACCTTTTGGATACTAAATGACCTTTTTTTAGTGAACTCCCACTACTTTGCGTTTGAAAAACGGCGTTGACAACACTGGTCAAAATAACGTTTATAACCTCAACCATATGTTTAGAATAATCATTGTACATTTCTTTTTAAAAACTATTACAAATAAAATAATTATTTATCTTGTTTTATTTTTTATATACCTACATACATACAAATGAAAAAATACCGTAACAGAAAACAATAAAACAAGAAGATACAGAACAGCACCACTGAGACTTATTCTCAAAGAACTACTGCAAATCTACCCTTGAAGACAAAATACATACCTAGTGCTTTTGTTTGTGTGTAGTGTAAAAGGACGCACACTATGGTTTACCTCCTAGAAAAAGCCACGTTTGCAAATCATCAAAAATTAAAACGTTTATGAGAAAACAAAAAAGAGAGGAGATATATTAGCATAATATTCATGAGTCAATGCAAGATAGTATGTTTGACAGCTGTCATAATTTGACAATAGACCTGATTAGAAGCGCTGCCACCTAGTGTGTCTTGTCGGAAGCTCCCCAGAAAACCTCCCATTTGAAAATGTAGGTAGGTAACTACATTTTTTTTTATAAAACGCATCGCCAACTTAAAACATCTTCAGGGACTCAAATTAATGTCCAAATATGTAGTCCTTACTTTAGAGGAAAATGTTTTCTAGAAAAACAAATCAATCAATAGGTACGTATTTCATCAATGAAAATATAGGTTCTAAATTAATGAAGTCATGGTTAACAACGCCGGCTTTCTTATTGTTTCTTATAGCAGTCTTGGGTTCGATCCCAGCTACCGACTATGTTCCTCTTTCACCACACAAGCTTTATGCAGATTACTATGAAAGAATCAAAGAGTGTATTTACATCAACTTTGAGCGAGCAGATTCATTTTAAAACATGGTTTACCAAGTACCTATGTAAATATTAGCATTCTGATTTTATTAGAAACTAGCAGTCTGTTCCTGCTTCGCACGGGTAGGTACATAGGTATTTAAAAAAATAATTCAGTGTTCTTATGATCCTTATAGATCCCTAACTTTATCAAAATATTCTATAGGCTATGTTAATCTGGAATAATGTAGCATTCCAATGGTCCCCTCCCGTCCGGCTCGTACCCCAGTGACGCCTATATCTCTGCCGCATTTCAAATTTTTTTTTTTTAATAAATCAACACTTATTGTGGCATTATTATAATAGTTAGACGTATGCTGTCGCGACACTTTTTGTAGATAATTATGTCTTCTACAAAGTTGTTGTACATTATTTTACTCTATCTTCAATAGTTTTCGCAGCGTTCGCGATGTAAAGAATATTTTAGGTAATTTTTGCACCTTATTGGAGTTTTAGTAAGGATCAAAGGCTATATGAAAATAAAATATAGCCTATGTTCAGCGAGGAGAGTGTAGCTTCCCAACAGTGAAAGAATTTTTCAAATCGGTTCAGTAGTTTCGGAGCCTATTCCCGTCAAACAAACAATCAATCAAAACTTTCCTCTTTATAATAGTAGTATAGACAATACATTCTCAAAATAAGACAAAACAGGACGTCGTCACTCCTGAGAATATAAAGAATGGGAAGTTTCTGAGATTGTTACGCTACTTATTTCTAAACGCACAACAGTGAAACAATGAACAAACCCCTTTCTATCTTTTTTTCACATGAATGTTTTTTTTATTTTTATTTTACATGCCTAGACATTGCATATGACGTGTGTACGTATATATATGTAGGAATTTTGGATATCAGTGTACCTGAATTATAGTCTAGACTACTCTAGACGAATTCAAGACTAGACAGGCTTAGAACAGAGTTCAGATGTTCTCAAATATATTGTAGAGTTTCCATATTTTTAACGTTTGAGTAATGTAAAATACTTTTTGAGTTGTAGGTAAGCACCTACATTATTTGGATCAATTCATTGCTTGTTCAGCAAAAATTTTGAAATTCGAGGATATTGAACGACATTGATATAAATGCGTACCAATGTTTTGAAACTCAGTGGTAAATAAAAATTGTGTAGTTATGATTTTTTTTTACAGATGGCGTTGTTTTTAGTAAATCCGTTCTATACTAACTTTAATATTATATATTATTTGCTATCCATTTTTCGAATTTTTAATAATTATTCTGTTATTCGAAGCGGAGTTGAATCTAATAAACCGAGCATCCAGCAGTTCTAATCTGTTCAGCCGATTTCGAGTTATAAGTGTTCGCACTAATCCAAATTTCTTTTGTATTATAGATAAAGTAGATATAACATTACAGTAGCCATATGTACATCTCTATGAAAAGCCGACAAATTTACTTTTTATACAAAAAGTAGCTATTTTAAACAAAATAAACGTGTCTTTATATGTTACAGATTTAATTTTACGTCATGAAAAAGGAATCAATGACCATATTACACCTGGCGTGCAATGCAGTCTGTAGCTCCAATCTTAACGGCTGCCAAACCGACACCGAGTATCGTAGCGAGATCGGCCGGGCGGGGATGAGAAGAGGTAATAACAATGTAGGTACTAACTAGTGTTGCCTGATCGCACTTAGCAACCAGGGAAATTTTTTGTTTAAATAATGCTGTCGGAATGGACTATGATTGAGTTAGATCCTATTTAGAGCGTTTCGTGAATAGCGCTCTAGTTTTGCAAAACCATTAGAGGAGACACCTATGAAATAATCAAAAAGATAGAGTAGTGTTTTAAGCGAGGATCATAAAAAAGTTAGCCCTTGGTATTAGGAGAATTGTTAAAAAAAAATAGTCTGGAAACCTTTGAGATAAATTGTAATTTTATAGCATCATTATCCACCCAATCCGACGTTCAACCCTCAACAACCACCCCCTCCAAATTAGCCACAAGAAATAAAACAAGCGAAATTCCATTGCGCAAGGGAGGTTTACTGGCTCTGTGGTCTGTTTTGATTCAAAGGCCAGAGTCATTATCCCTCAAATATAAAAACGCAGCGGGGTGAATCGCTGTCTTTCGTGCATCTTACGGAGGGTGGTGGAAAGGTGGTATGGGGAGAGGCGTAATAGGCAACGTAAGGGCACATAAAATTATTCAAGGGTGGTTTCTTTTTATTGATACAAGACCAAGATTTAGCATTGTTAATAAAGTGGAGGTTGGAATCGATTACCGAATTTGAAAGAAAATTTTATTTTTAGAGAGGTACCTACTTTGGGGGTATGTTTTGTACAGTACCCCTATTCTAAATTTCCGTGATATATGAAGGAAAAAATCGTGTATAGAATACTTCAGAAAGCTAAGCAGCCCATCATGAAAAATTCCCGTGATTTTCTCACCAACGTGAGAAATATTCGGAATGAGGCTACATACAATACCATTATTTTTATATCCCTGAATTTTGAGTGTTTTGTTTTACTGTTATGTTTTGTAAAGCGACAAATTTAGTTTTTTTTCTTTTAAAGATTTCACTTTTCATAAATTATTTAGTCAAGTGAGTAGTTATTCTGATACCATGCATGATGTATGGGAGTGAAACTTTGATATGAACGAAAAATCTGGAAGTTGGTAAAAATGCTGCAGAAATGAGAACTTTACGCAGGATATGCGGAAAAAGTCTGATTGATAAGGTGAGGAATGATGATATTAGAAAGGAATATGGAGTAAAATGCGGTGGTTTGGGCATATTCAAAGAGTGAATGACAAAAAGGATTTACAAATCAGAAAGAATTGGTGCAACGAGACGTGACCGATGTAGATTGACGTGAGATAATCATATCGGTGCCGTCTTAAAGAAGGACCAAGTCAGGAGTATAATATGAAATAGGGGACAATCTATGCGTAACGTTATGCCTTTAAATGAATTGAACAATGAGATATTATACTGGAGATGCAATTCCATACAATTTTTGGTTTGAAACTAGCATCACGAGTAAATTTGAAGTTGAACTTAAATAAAAATATGCAATCAAGCATTACTGACGAATATTTTTGTCTTTGTCACACATAATACGCCAAACGGCTAAGTGCTGTCACCTTCTACCGGTACACATTAATAGAAATTTCTTTTTGTGCGTGAGATTTGAATGTATTTGTCAGAATTGTCTAAGAACCTTTTGAAAAAGATCTCTCGTCTTTATTAATGCGAGGCAGACAACGAACAGTTTAAAAGCACATTCATAAAAAATATTTTTCGAAAATGGAAAAAATGATTTATTTATTTGAATCAAAAATGACCCTTTTTATAAAAACACTAGTTATAGTGTACTTGCTTCTAAATTTCGTCCGGCTAGGTAAGGTCTCATACACACAGCTTAAACGAGAACCGTCAGAAATACGGGACCGTGGGAAAAACCGCTGGGGATTTCTCAGTTGTATGATGGATTTCGTAAAAAATTTCATTGATAGTGGAAAACCTCTGTTTGCAGAACATCCTTAAATTCCATATATAATTTTAATTAGAGGGCACTCCGTTTAAATATAAGTTGTATTCTTTTTTCTAAATAAATTGATAAAAAAAAACCTTGATAGAATAAAAAAAAAATCTAGAAATATACCTATGCACTGTTGCATACGCCGCGTACGGGTGTATCTTTTTAAATGAATTTAGGCTAATTAAAAGTGAACACAAATACATTTCGACGCCCCAATACTATACGGAGACAAGTCGAAAAAGTCCATTTTGAGTAAAACGCATTTGAAGATTTTGAACAAAGTATTTCTTTGATATCTTTAAAGAAAATAAATAAATTTTGTATATTATCTTGCCATGTTGCGAGAAATATTGTTATTTTTATAAAAAACATAAATTTAGTTTATTAAAATGTTTTATAAATATCTAAATATTTAAAAATACAAAGGTATTTCGACTTAATTTTAACGAAAATCTGTCACCCGGAAATTTTTCTAATTCTATACGGAGACATTTGATTTGTCTCTATATAAAATTGAACTTTTTGTGAATTAGTAGTGATTATTAGTACGAATTCTGTGTTCATAACAGTGGGTTGGATTTTTTTAACGGTCGAAAATTTAATTTAAGAAGTTTTATATTGCGGAGAAAGGTTAATAATCTTAAAATGGATACGAGAATTCGCAAAATTAAGATGATGGTGGAAAGTATTAAGAGCTCAAGAGTCCCAGAATCGCAGATTAGTGAGTTTTAAGCAATTATTTGAAAAAATATAACCTAAAAATTGTTGACATAATATAACAAACAACAACAACACTCTTTTACACCCCACTAAAGGGCATAGGGAGGCAACAAGAGCTCTCCATTGCGCTCGATCCTGCGCAATGTTTATGACCTCCTCCCACACGATGTCCCTCAGCTCTGCTTCGAAGGAGCGGAACACAGTGTGAGAGGGTCTTCCTCGTCTTCGGGACCCTGATGGGAGGAAGAACAGCGCTATCCTCGGCCAACTGTCATTCGGCATCCTTAACACATGTCCCAGCCAAGTATATCTCCTCCCCACAAGTGTAGAGGTGATGGGCTCAAGCTGGGTGCGCCGGCGTATAGCGTCGTTTGTGATGCGGTGGTACCATCTTACGCGCAGAATTCTCCTTAGGAACCTTTCAAAGTCCGAGACTTTTTGTGCCTGGGATTTGGTCAGGTGCCAGGACTCACACCCAACTGTTTGATGCGTGTGTGTTGCCAAGATAATGGGGAACACACACGCACAAACAGTTTACATTTCGTCTCGACACTAAACGCCGACGCTTTCCAAATCTTGGTCATGTTTTTAAAGACGCCACTTGCCATTCCGATACGTATCGGGAGCTCAGCCCCGAGCTCACCAGAGGTGGTAATGGTTGCTCCCAGGTATTTAAATTTATCCACCCGGGAGACCTGGTGACCGTCGATGGTTATCGGTAGCTGTTTATCGGGGCAAGCATTATTCGTCATGAGCTCCATCTTACTGGCGTTGACTCGAAGACCAAGGCGTGCTGTTTCGTCGCAGAGTCTTGAAACACTGCGCTGTAATTCCTCCAATGTCGTACTGAACAACGCTAGGTCGTCCGCGTACTCCAGATCGCACAGTTCGCCCATCTCTCTGTGTTATCGGTATACCTCTTGCTCCTTGCATGGACTTTCTCAAGAGGAAGTCCATAACAATAATAAATATAAATGGAGCCAGTACGCAGCCCTGTCTGACTCCCGTGGTGATCCTGAAAGCTTCAGTAGGACCACCTGGCGTTTTGACGCTACACTCGGAGTCTTCATACAGGGACTGCACCATTTTAACTATCTTCGGAGGTATACCGTACAGAGCTATGGTCTATGTGGGCTGTCGAAAGCCTTTTCAAAATCTATGAAGCAACAAGCGACTGGAGAGTTAAACTCTTCACACCGCTGAAAGATGCACCTGGCAAAGAAAATTGGGTCCGTGCAGGACTTGCCAGGTACAAAGCCGCATTGTTGCTATCTCAGGACAGCCATGACAGGTCCCCGAATGCGATGTAGTAATATCTAAGATAATACCTTACCGGGAACACTCAGTAGAGTGATTCCACGGTAGTTTCCGCATTCAAGGGGGTCCCCCTTTTTAAATATTACGACGATGTATCCATTCCGCTAATCTTTTGGACACCTCTCCTCTTCACACGCCATTTTAAATATATCTAGAAGTGGTTGGTACTCCCTCCATCTCCCTTTAATTAGTTCGGGGGCAGTGACAGTGGCTCCACGAGAGTTTCGTATTGATTTCACAGGTTTTTTTTTTACCTCTTCTCCCGACCTCTCGAGTGATTTCGAAGAGTGTCCTTGAGTCATTTCCGAGTGCAGCAGACTGTGCTCGCCGTATCTGAGAATCTAGATGTCTTCTTTTATCTGTTCGTACAGAGTGTCTTTGCCTTCTGGTGATCTTCGATAAGACTTCAGGACCCATCGGACATCCATATTGGCCTCTTTTTATTCTTATAGCCGACAGAAGAACGTGCGGATTCCATAACCGCGTCGCGAAACCTAGTCCAGGCTGACTCAATTGGAGCAGCTCTGGGTGGATCCTGGAAGGGGGCAAACCTTGTGCGTATCTCAGCCTCGCACGTATGACGACACTGAGCACTCTCTAACCTGCGTATGTCCAGTGGGCGAGGAGCAGACGATCTTAGCTGGAAATTGTGAAATTTGAATCAGAACGAGCCCACAAGGAGTTCGTGATCCGTGTCCATGTCTGCTCCCCGGTAGGTGCGGACATCCCGCAGGTCAGTTTGGTTGCTAGTCCTTACCAGGAGATGGTCTATCTGGCTTTTCGTTCTTCTGTCGGGCGAGGTCCAGGTGTATTTATGGATACCCTTGTGGGGAAGAGAGTTCCCCCTATTAAGAGTCCATGGAGCATGGCGAAACCAATGAGACGGCTTCCGTTATCGTTCATCACTCCTAAGCAATGCTTTCCCATAACGCCTGGTCCATTCTGGGGATCGTTGTCAACCTTGGCATTAAAGTCCCCCAGAACTATTAGGCGATGGCGCCTCGGAACATGGGACACAACTACATCCAGACTGCCATAGAAACAGTCCTTAGCAGCCGCGTCCCCATCCTCAGTGGGAGCATAGCATGGAAGGACCGTCAGTGTTTCGCCACTCATCTTAAAGGACGCACTCATCAGGCGGTCAGAAAACCTGTTTCTATTCTATTCTCTCTAAACCTGTGCTATTCTTAGCCGACAACCCCACGGCAAATTGATGATGATGACATTAAACATTCGATAAATTTTATTTACTTATAGTATCCAATACAATTTTCTCCGATAATCAATATCTTGTGCTAATTTCCAAATACCAATATGTATAAGTTTTTCATGTACCTAATAAAATAAATATCCAAAAATATCTTAATCTTGCAGAGGAGTCAACCAGTCATTAATATTCACTGTAATCTGGAACCTTAATATTCACTGTAATAGGTGGATCTACGTTTTTTTTAACAGAAAATTGGGGATTGTAAAACATGAAATAATGAATAATATAATCAATATTACTTTTGATTTATCATCTAAACCTATACAAGAGACCTTAATATGTTGTTTAATATCATAGATATAAATTACTAGATACGGCGTTTCATATTAAAAAAGTTGTAATTATGGATAGAAACTACTATATAGTAAGTGTCAAAAATTGCAATCTAAGAGTTTATGAATTTAGAAATGTATCAAGTACTGTTTTGTCAAGTCTTTTATTAAGTTTAAAATTAAGATTCATGATTTTATTATTGATAGAATGGTTATTTTCAAGAATACTTTTGAGTTGTCTCTCTATAGAACTAGATCTTTTCAGTTGTTGGCGGTTCTATAGGCGGACATCTAAGATGTCTGCCTATAGAACTAGAATGAAAGTTAATCCTTGACAGTTCTTAAGTGAGACATTTGAGTTGTCTTCTTATTGAACTGAATGTTCAATGTTTTTTAAATAATTCCATGAAAAGACATCTTTTATAAAAAAATATTTAGGACAAATTTGACTTATCTCTCTAAAGAAATAGAAGCAGACCATCATTTGTAATCGATTTGTATCAAAAACTCAAATTTGATAATTTTTGACTTGTCTCCATATAGAATTGGGACGACGATTTGGAAACTTGTACACACTATGGAAGAGTTGTGTTGTGAAAGTGGAAATAGTCGGCACAGGGATTCGAGCCCATGACGTATGCTGTAGTAAGAAAGCCGTCGACTGAACCGCTGGGTTATAAATTCAAATAAAAATGTATCTACGCGTTTCATACAGACGCGGTTTTTTTAACCCCGCTCGGTATGCACCCGTAGTGTGATGTGGGCCTAACTAATAAAACAAAAATAATTGTCAAATATATTTTTATATTTTAAACATTTAATCACAATAATATGCACTTAAAATATATAAAATACGTCCTTTTTGATAAAAGGATTTTCCTATATTGATTTCTGTTGAGGAACGACTTTTTTTCACCACAAATCCACCATTTTCAAGAACGCCGTATTACCGCGGACACAACTGTCAAGCTCGAGCTGTTGTCAACGACTAAAACACGAGCGTGGCACATTTTCGGTGGTGGCACAATTTTTTACATGCCATTTTTTAGACTCGATTGCATCTCTAGTATAAATCTCATTGGAATTGAAGGGGTTTTTCTGACTAGAATGAATTGAAATCCGGGATACAACGTGATGGGTAAAAAAATTTATCAAGATACTTACTTACTTGCCGTATCCGGACATCATCATATGCGTCAACCCCAATACTAGGCCACCTGTGAAAGGGCTGCCCCCCCCCCACACCCCCCAGAGATTAAAAAAATGTAGCCAACTGCAAAGCAACTAAAGTTCTCAGATCGTGCTTTGCCGATAAATCCAAAAACTCTTCATACACTTGACTATACCTAAAATAATTCATATTTTTCTCATCCTCCATAATATAGGGTATACGGAGAATAGCCTATGAATGGGTTCAAATGCCCCCCCTCCCTGGGCCTTGGGTTGGCGACGCCCTTGCACCTGTGTTATGTGTGTTATTCGCTGTCACTCTCATAAGGGGGCATGCGAAGAGATGCTAGTTTTTTTTGCACCAACAGGTTACTACGAAAAGCATACACAAAAATCATATCTCATTAAATATTAATTTGAAATGACTTCAAACGTAATAAATAAAATAAATAAATAATGGTTTATTAAAATATGAGTAAGTCGGTCCGTACTCAAAGAGCTGTGTGTAGTAATTTGAACAACAATGCTCCATTGTGAACGAGTCAGTCCTGAATGATATCTTGAAATTAAGAATTCTCTTAGAGAATTTTCAGCGCAGGTTTATCAAATTTTAGAAATAATAAAACTTGTACTTGAAAGCAGTGGCGTAAAAATTTCTAATTCCAAAAATTTCGTCATCTGCTACGATATCAAATTCGGTTTTCAAAGGACCGCGATCGTATTTGTTAATAATAAATAAGAGCTTTTTTTTCAAACCTATTTTTCAATTTACTTATGTGGCATCCATCATCGCGAATAAATTATTTTGACGGCCAAATTTGTTCACGATGTGTGCTGGGACCCGATTCTTGAATATCGCATGATATAGTCGCATTCCACATTTCTCGAACGGGAAGTTTCGCATGGGTTGTCGAAAACGGTATTCTTGAAAGCCTTCGACATTCATGTCGTTCCAAAATGACATGTCGAATGAAATTACTAGCAACACTTGTAAATCCATTTCCTATTTGTATGCTTTCTGCATTGTCATTGAGATTGTCAACCGGCGTTTCAAAATGGTTTGAACGTGCTTTGACCGAACTTTCTGTCAACTTTTCTGCAATATAATTACTTGATTAAAAAAAATGTCTGACAAATTCAACAAAGAAAATTTGCTAATCGAGCTGGGAGCTATGTCGAAATAAATAGCGTTAAACGTGAAAACTGTTAACGTTCCAAACGTTAACGTTAATCAAATTGAAAATGATTTCCAAACCAAAAAAAAAAATGTGTTTCGTCTTCAATATAACAGCAGCGTCGTAATGTGTCCATAGATTTCGAGGTAACGTTTAACGTTAATTTTGAACAACTGTCAGAATTATTTTTTCGACTCGGAATTTGGAACAACATTGTTTAACGCACGTTGATCAACAGTTTTTACGTTATCTCTATGGAAATAACAACAAATTGTTAACGTTGAAGCTGTCGTTAATATTTTGACTTGGCCTCATATGTAGCAATGAGCGATTGAGGAGTGCCATATTTATAAAATTTATAGTATAAAGTATTCAATACTTTCACCATAAAAGATGCGGGAACTTATTTTCAATATTTCGAGATTGTGGTTTCGTATTATATGGATAAACCATTTGTATGAGGTTTTTATTCTCTTTCGATACTTTGATTTTCCCTTTCTGCTTCATCTGTCATCGAAATACAAATCCTGTTAAGGCATTTACGGCTTTTTTAATCTATCGCGTTAAAACGCAAAAGTCCATTTTTCGCTAAAGCTTTCTGCGTAAACCTAACCTCTAAAATGTTAAATACTACGATAAAAACTTTAGTTGCCAGATGGACACGCCGACGCCGACGGCCGGGTTGCGAGATTTCCGACATATTAAAGGCAATCCTCGTATACATAATAATATAATTATATACATACATTCTATAATTATGTGCATTTATGATTTTTTATGCTTGTCTTCCTCGCTTCTACGTTTTTAAGATGTATTTTGGAGATATCATCAATGGATTCTTATTAAGGATCTTTATTGCTACCTAGCAACTCCAAATAAAACCTAGGATTCTTAAAAATACAAATAATCTATTTTAAAGGATCACAACAGCCAGCTACTGAGTTGAAATCTGTAGGTACGGCAAGACGAAACCAATAGACTACCAACAAACAAATCTGTTACGTCACTGTCTTAATTAGCTATATGATATTATTATGATTACATCTCTATAGGAGTAGCTGGCCTAAGTGGCTTTAACCAGAGCATAAATGAGACTACTTTCAAAATCAAAATTACTTCCTTACTCTGTTCAATTATCGCTCCGTATATTTTTGTGAATAGATTCTTCAAAAATAAAACAAACAAACGGCACGAGGATGAAACGCTCCCCCCTACCCCCTCCACCTTAAAGGGTTCTAAGCCAGTATTATATTTCTTGAACATTATTATATTTCTACTTTAGTTTGTTTGTATGTCTCCTATACTTATTTGACTAGCTGTCTTTCGATGAGTAGGTATTTATCAAACGGTCTCAACACGATCTTATTCAGATCCAAGCAATTTCAGACACCATTATGAATAACCCCCCTGATATGATGAATAACCCCCCTGGTATGATGATTAACCCCCCTGATATGATGAATAACCCCCCTGTTATGATGAATAACCCCCTTATTATGCTATTTGAACGTCGGAAACTCTTTAATCAAAGAATTTCGAATCCCGGTGCCGACCATATCCATTTTCGCAACACACTTTGCTTTATATGAAAGATGTCGAAAGTGTATTTTTGTGTTCACTTTGGGTGATCAGCTCAGTAGCCCTAGTATAAGTTTTCGATGATCGAATATGCGGATGGCGATGTGTCGGGAGAGATGGAGGACACTTATACACGATGTTGTTGCGGCAGAGAGAGTTCCAGGTCACGACCCTCAGTAATGAGGACAAACGACGACGACGACGACGACGATCGAATATCGAAACAATCATCGAAAAGTTTTCATACATCATTTTATGATCGAATTATTCACTAATTGCACGCTAATAAGCGCTTATTTGCGTGCAAATAGCTTTCGATAAAAACCGTACTAGCCCCACAGATTCATTTATATTTAAAAAATTGATAGGTAACCTAGCGGTACATTACTGATCAAAAATACTTAAGTGGACTTGGAGGCTTCGCAGCATTTAATATGTTCCATATATGGATTTACTCAGAATTCAAAGGAGAACATTTAGTGTGTCTGTGTGTGTATGTGTGTCCCTTATAACTTTTGATTCGCTTGATGCACAGATCCTAAAATTTAAGAAAATATTGAATACTTTTAGCCTACAATACTTGTATATACTCAGAATTTCAGGGGTAATCAAGCTTTGAATTTTTACTTAATTTTTTCATATATCTCTAAAACTATTAAAGCTAGAACCCTCAAAATGTGTACGTATATAGAAAAATACAATATCTCAAATTCAATTTAATGAAAAAGTTCCAGGATTTCTCAAACTTTTTTTATAAAGAAAAATATTTTTTTATGTCATATTTACGAGTTTCAGTGCCCATATTTAAGAATTTTATAAAAATATCGAAAAACACCGAAACACCCCAACTAGATAATTTATTTTTCTATAAAAATTGATTACATTATAGCAGTACATCTCAAACTTTTCTTAAAAATTTTTGTAAAAATTTAATTTATTGACGACATGGTTTCTTACAATAAACATACCAACTCAGGCCATCGACAGTTGGATCTCATGTTAACATGCAACTAGTTTTAAGAAAATATTAGCATTCGCCACCATCTAGGTGGGCTACTCTTGAAATCTCTTTCAACCCGACCTCAATGCCGACCTTCAATACTTTTAAAACATACTTAATACACCTTGAATAAACCCTTATTTATTCACTTTTTTCGTAAAGCAATGCCGAATTTAAAATAGACCTACGTGAAACTATTTTTATGCATAGAGAAAACAATCTAAGTGTGATAATGACATCGTTATTTAGACTGCAATTGGATCGGTATTGTGATTAAATGCAGAGTAACCGCCCTAATTATTCCAAAATGCAGACTTGGGTCTTTGAAAATCGATTCGTGGTTTCATAATAAAATATCTATCATAGCAATAAAAGGGGATAGGTGCCTTATACTTTATTTATTTAATAGAACAAAAAACCCTTCAAAAGGCTAAACGAATATTTGATTCAAACCACGCACTTACACCAAAACCAATAAACTCCAATATCCATATTTTATTTCAACCTCATTTTGAAAGGCCTTCGTGTTTTTTTTGTTTTATTTCTATTAATTTCAAGTTGAAACTAAATATAATGTATTATATATTTCAAACGGTTTTTTTTTCGTCAAGTCAATCGTGTAGGCACTGGTACCTATACATTATTTGGTCGTGTTTATTAACGAATGTTGAATTTACGAGCTAAAAAAAGGCCGCGAGCTTTTCAAGCGAAATTAAATTGGCTTGAGGGCTCGATTATATTACAGAATTAAATTGATTTTTCAGATAATGAATATTTGAATCAATCAAATTCAGACGAACGGCTTCAACTCCATATCCGTTACAATATTTTAAAGAATTTAAAAAAAAAATCGACTCATATACCTACCTACTTGATTTTTCCGGCAAAATGTAGATAGTCTTCTGCTTTAGGCCCTGTCCTAGCTGGTAGCATGATGCACGATCGTGCGATTGCGATGATCGCATGAACGCATAAACAAATTTGTGATCACACGATGAAAAATTGTGTGTCCTAACTGCCATCGATGATCGCGTTTCCGCTTTCCTTGAGAACGCAAACAAATAAAATATAAATGTTAGTAAGTAAGAACCTTTGGCAAGTACGTGTCGTATTAATGATCGATACAACAGATTAAAAGGAGCGAGGCGCGATCATTTCAAACAAGGCACCGATCGGACGGACGAATTTACGTCTGTCCGTCTGCCCAGTTAGGACACGTTCATACAATATGTTTGAGCAGGGCGTCCGCGTTCATGCGGTCATCGCAATCGCACGATCATGCGACCAGCTACGACAGAGCCCAATTATAAATCTACAAGTTACTTTCTTACTTTATCCTCCTTCGCTTCCAGTATGGAGTATTTAGACGCCACGAAGTTCCTCCAAGCCTTCTCTATCTTGCGCCAGTTGCACAGCTTCATACCAGCTTAGTCCAGCCTCTAGAACCGCAGTGAATGCCCGCTTCATTGTTAATAATTTTCGCCTGCCCCGCCTTCTTGTCCCATCCGGATTGTAAAAAAGGCTTGCATATTCAAGACTCTCGGGGGACATGCGGAGAACATGGCCAAGCCTGCTCAATCTGCGGTTCTGGATTACTGAGGTGATTAGCTGCTGTGCTACAAGTTAGTACATCGAAATGCCCTCCCAAACCTCCCTCCACGTTAAACGTTTTTACCGTTTATCTTAAAAATTAACCCATTAACAAAATCCCCATAAACGTTAAGTGCGGGGTATATGAGACGTGCATAGAACAGTACGGGTTGCAACATACGAGTATGGCTCGATTAACGAACCTAACTGAGCATAAAAAGATAAGGGTTACCCAAAAATCTATGGAAAGAGCCATGCTGGGTATCACCCTGAGAAATAGAGAGAACAGAAGTGAGAAGGCATAGAACAAAGGTTGCACACATTGCCAAATGTATCGCTTCTCCCAAATGGTCAAGTAATATGGCAAGAGACAAGGCAGAGACCCATAATGATTGTCGGAAGCGTTTGGAGACCACCACTACGATGGAGGGACGACTTCGTAAAACATGTTGGGGTCATCTGGGTTCAGAGAGCCCAAGATAAAGCGGCGTGGAACCGAGATGGAGGAGGCATTTGTCCAAGAGTGATGGGTATCGGCTGAGAAGAAGAGAAGAGATATTGTTCATAATTTTGCAAAACTAACGGAACTATTTTGATGTTGTTCGTATAGTCTTTTTTATTTATAGCACTGCACTAGTTTTCGAGTGGTTCGGCTATCCATGTAGTTGGATTTCCAAAAAGAACCATCAAACAAAACCCCATGAATGAAAGAATTGTGTAATCACGATTTTACACCTATATGAACCAGAAGTGGAAGTTAGGTGTAGTATTGAGGCAGCAAAGCTGCACTCGATAAAATTAAAACCCCTTTCTGCAATTATAACATAAACTTGAAATTCTGGCAAAGGATTATTAAGTTAGTGTTATTTTTGGTCTGTTCTGTTGTACGGATGTTTATTGTTTATTGTATTTTATCATCCATAGGTCCATTCGGACAGTTGGAATTGTCATTTGAACATTATTTATCCAATTAAAATGTATATATATATATAGAAAAACAAGACAAAAAAGAAACAGCACAGGCATAGAAAAATATACATGGAAAAAAATAATAGTTTACAGAGGCAGAGAAAAGTTAAAAGAACACGATACAAGAGCAATGCTGGTTGCAGTGTTAAGAGCTACCACCAGCATTTTGTCAGGTACTCTTTATACAAAAAAATATGAATATACTAATATGAAAAGACAACACCATGAACAGACTAGAAACATCTGAAATTTGGGTCCATCGCAAGATAAATAAATACCCTGGAAATACATGATAACCAGAGTAGCACTTGACCAATCTGAATATTTGATAATGGATATGGTTCACAAGTGTTAAGTAATTGATTCGTTCCGCACAGGACCGAGATGCATTCTCTAGACCTAGAGTGATAGTCAACGTTGGGCGACCTGACTCGACACAGAAAGAAGAAGACCAAAAAGCATAATAAACGATGAAATTATTAAGATGTTTCAAAAAAAAAATACATAATAAACATTTAAAAGTACATAATAATATGAATATACAAAATCAACACAAAGTTTGAAAGTAGGAATATATTAATTATACAAAAGTAATCATAGTAGGTACTTCGAAAAAGTGTTAAATTTACACTTGTTACAGTCTTGGTTATACGCTGCAACGTTTTTACAAAGCACAGTACTACAACTCCTAAACAAGACAAGATATAATTAGCATTTCTTTGAAATGACTTCCTTTTGTGTCTGGATCACGAGTATAATGGTAATAATTCACTCTTTACATTCGAGATTCTCGAAATCATAATATTATTATTATTCTCTTCTACTAAGTACTGCTGTCTGTACTCTGTATTGTCTATGATGGAGATTATGGACCTATATAATATTCATCGTCTCCATTTCAATTTCGGAATGATCGATATAAAGGAATGTCTGGTTAGTTCGAACACGGCTCGAAATCGGCTGAACAGATTTTTATCATCTTTGGTTTATTGGATATTTCTCCGCTCCAAATAACAGAATAACTAATCCAATCCAAACCCCCTTTACGCCCTCTTGCGCTCAATCTTGCGAAATTTTTATGGCAATGCCCACACCATGTCCAAATTCCTCAGCTCTGCTTCGAAGGAACGGAACACAGTACGAGAGGGTCTTCGGGACCCTTAACACATGTCCCAGCCAAGTCCATCTCCTCCTCATAATGGTAGAAATGATGGGATAACGCTGGGTTCGCCGGCATATAGCGTCGTTCGCGGTAGCACCGCAATAACGAATACAAAATTGAAAATGGGTAGCAAATAATATAAAATACAATATTAAAGTTAGTATGGAACTTATTTTACGCCATCTGTGAAAAATTATATGGAAACACAATTTTTATTTACATGACCCTGACAACCATTGACATTAAAAATATTGGAACGAAGATTTTTAATGGATTTTAGTTTATTAAATTGAAACGCGAAAAGTGAATAAATTGAATTTTCGTTTGACACAGTCGGTTGTTTGATAGTTGGTGCGATTGACAGAATTCGGATGGAAAATATATGGTTTAAAACAGATGCATCGGCCGGAATGACATTGGTTAAAAGTCATTTTTATCATTCTTTTGAATTCGAATTCAATATTCATAGTCAGATCACAGGCCAACGTCTGTTGGGAAAGCTAGTACTTTATAAAATAACTTTACATACTTCATAATATGTGACTTGCTTTCTACTACACCTCCATCTGTGATTTTTTTTTTCAAGTTATACGAAACCGTGAATCATATAATAATATTTTTCGATTGCTGTTTTTGGTCTATCGAGTATAAAAAATATAATAGTTACTCATAAAAATGTGATGTTTGTAATATAAATTGAAATGTTTATTAATACCTAATATGAAATAATACAAACGTTAGATAGCTAATAAAGTAGGTTGGCAACATTCTCAATGTAACGGAGTTTAACGATCAATTATCCAGACAGTTAGCACCGGAATAAACTTAATTAACGACAGACCGTTTATCTAATGGTACACTTTTATGCCGAATCTTAAGAGACTTCCGTTTCTGCGATTTTACTTCGAACACCTACCTTAACGAAAATTAATTGATTCTTTCCAACAGCTAAAGTCATAATTGAGGTCATATGCTGGTAAATATGTATAACGAAAATGGTGAGACCTAAAATGTTTCCTTTAGTTATGCCGAATATTTGTATAATGTACTCCTGCGCACTGTTTGATGATAAGTAAAAAGCGTTTACACTTAACGCAAACACTTTATTTCCACAATAATAATGTTACCTAATATAAGTCTGGTATTTTGTCACTCTTAGTGTTTCTATTACGAGGTTAGGCGTGAAAAAGGCCCCCGAAACACAACAGTGTTGTCCTATTTAAAGAGAGTCATAGAGTTGTCCCTTGGACATCATACTAGAACTCTATTACAAACAACAATCACAATGAGGAATTACAACTCGTCATGAAGAAGAAAATAGAGGGCAATAGAAGATTCAGAAGAACGCTTCTTTCCTGGCTCCGAAACTTGGTAGAGGGGTGAAGGCGCATCTGGTTGACAAATCATTTTTTTTCATTGACGATATACTTTATATTGCTTAATGAAACAGAATGCATCATTCAGCATTGATGAGAATTTTATTATTTCTTTATTTCTCCAGCTTTATTCATATTAATTGACTCTCCTGTGTTGCTACAATCGGTTCCACTTTTTGTAATCATTGCTACTGTTTTATTAATGCCTTTTTTCAGTTTTATAAACTGACGATGCTCTAATATCAGACCTTTTACATCTGAATTAGAGCAAATCTTAAATCTTTAATTTTTGAACTTTTGTGTAAAGTTTGTATATTTTGTATTTTTCTTCTTGATTGTTATTAAGCACTCTGTCATGACGTGCCCAAGTGCCCTTAATGGGTATATGGAGCAAGCAAATAAATAAATAAAATCTGGTCCGAGATCTGTCGGAGATTTGTTCAGGGCGGCTGAAGACAGGAAGGCTTTTTCTCAAGTGATCGTCGCTGTCGGGCGTGCCCGACATGTCATCAAAAGAAGAAGAAAAAGTAACATACAAATTTTATGGATTATTTTGCCATTTTAATATTTCGAAATATCCAAATGTCCAAAAGGCCCCCCTTCCTAACAGAAATTAAACTCTTTACTACTAACCGCAAGTTGATACGATAGTCTCTTGGCTACCGGTCTTAGCTTAGAAGGCATAAATACTGTTTATGGATATTTTGATTGAAATATTCACCGTGAATTTTGAAGTCTTACTAAGTCTCTTTTCTTGTTAAAGATTTACCTACTAACCTTTGAACTGATTCTGAATACCAATTGAGCTAAAGTAATAAAAGAAACTCGTAGAAAAATAGAATTCCCCCAAGCTAAACGAGGTGTTTAATTTGCGCTGTGTGAGTGTTCGTTTAGTAGACCAGACGAACATAGAGTCGAATATACACAGAAACAAAGCTTGCTTTTTTATGGTTGATATATTGGACACCATGGAAATAAGCGAAGACTAATAATTTAAGGGTGATGACAGATTAGTGTCTTTATCAACGATCAAGGAAATACTCTCTACTTTCAACTCTGGCTCTATGTTTGTTTGGTTTAAATGCACGCTGAGAATGCCCCAGCATTTTATATAATATGGTACACCAACGGGACTTACCTACGAACAAGCTAGAACATTGGCCTTAAGACTATGTATCTACATAAAGACTCGTGGGTCTTATGGACTGATATACATTATCTTGTATACGAGAAAATGTAGATGACTCGTTTAGTAATAAGACGATTGTCTTTGATAATTATACATACATACATACATTCTCCCTTTACGGCACCCCGCACACCGCAAGCCAGCCCGGAGGAGACAAGTCCGCAGCAAACCCGACCAGCACGAAACCGACCCCTTAGCTCGATCGAAGCAATCAGACCAAAAAGCCGGCCACACACAAATCAAGCCCGCCGCGGATTATAATCATTATTAATTCACGACATGACTTATAACTAAACTCTAAATTTAAAATACAAACGAATACGAATTAACGCCAAAATCACAAAGACTGACCCACCAAATGTAGGGTCAGTATTGTGAGCTTATCAAATACAGAATAATGACTTACAATACTTTTTATTCTATAATATCAATTAAAATCATATTTTTATAATCGTACAAAAAGACTTACCTGTTTTGAAGGAATGCAGCTAGAAGTAGGTACTAACTGATGATACTTCTGAAAAAAAATTTAATAATATTCAAATTCTTTTCTGTTCTATTTTTGAATGGGTTAATTTAGTTAACTTTTAAAGTCATTATTTTATCGCAGTTTTTTTCATATTTATTTACGGTGTTTATCTTAAAATGCGTCGGGGAAAAATATTTTTCGTATTTTATAATTTTGTATATTTTTAAACCAAACTAAAAATTATGTGCTCAATCAAAGTGAAAACAATCTTTGACTCTTTCACAGTAAAAGCTACTTTAAGCTAGAATCGTGAAAGAGGAAGATGTTCGATACCTGGTGTCGAACCCACAACCTCCAGCACAAAAGTCGGCATCATAAATACCAGGCACAAGATTCACTCGCTTTAACAGAAATGAAAACAAACAAAAAATATTAAGGAACATAATTGCACTAAAAAGGTTCTCTTTTTAAATTTCCACATTGTTATGCCATCAAATCAGTCAGATACAACCAGTGCAGCAAAAAATAAATGGTTTAAAGTTTAAATATACAAAATACGAAAGGACTTTTTTTCGATCTTTGCATATGCCTGCTTTTTGTCTGTATGTGATAAATAAATAATTAAGTGATACTACATCTTTCTTAGATCTGTTTCAAAATGGTGCGACAGGTCAATTGCGTTTTTCGTAATTTGGTATTTTATACTTAAACAATACATCATCATCTCTATTGTTAGTTAAGTCATACCCTGAAGCTTCTGACAATATTTTCTATTCAATGCTGAAACTACTCCTTTTTAGTGACCCATCCCAACGCGAAGATAAACAAAAATCAGCAGTTTGTATTAAACAACACCATGGACATCACAGGCGGGGTGAATATGCTACGTACGGAGAACCATGCCACCCACCCCAATAAACGTTCTATCCCATGGCGACTTCACATCCTACCTAAATACTTCTGCATAAGCAGTTGTTGTACTCGTAACAACAAAACATACACCAGGCCGTACAATAGGCCGTCTAGTTGCAAGAAAACTAAGCCTCTTACGCCAACTCTTTTTACGGCAAGATTTAGCAATAGCAAGTCTAAAAATTGTGGAAGTACGAATGGATTAACAAAGAGAATAGAATATAATGTAACGCTGAATGAAAATGTCGGAGATAGAGGGCATCGAATCCATCCTCGAAGAAGGTCACATCAGAAGTACAAGAAATACTATAGGCTGAATTATGAGAAATAATATGTCGTTGGCAGAAGCAAAGATAGCGAGTCTGATGTCAGTGTAGAAGTTCGTTATCTCTGCTCATCCCATTAGAGACACGGTGTAGTGGGTAAATAATCTTTGAAAGTTTAGCAAACCTAACATGATAATTTTAGAATGTAAGAAAGCAATGTTAAATGTGGAGTTCCACAAGGATCTATATTGGGACCACTACTATTTCATCTACATAATAATTGTGAAATGTTTGTATATTTGCTTTTTATCGTATGTCGGAGAATCACGCCTAAACGGCTGAACCAATTTCACTAATTCTTTTTTTGTCGTGTTGGCTTTTATCAGTAGAAGGTTCTTATGAAAGAAAAAATTAAGAAAGTTGCGTGGTAAATTGGGAAATTAAATTAGCCCCTCCTTCTCTATCTACATAATAATTCAGAAATGTTTTTTTATTTGCTTTTTACCGTATGTCATAGCATCACGCTCAAAATACAAATGCTACGTCAGATATGAATCTGCACAGAGCAGTGCAAAATGCCGGAGAAGGTTGTTTAATACAATTTGCTGCATTAACTTTACTATATTTAGAGCTATTTAAAAAAACTCTATTTTTTAGGATCTTCATACAAAATTTTAATAAACATTAAAAGTGTCATTCTTCTCTCTTTTTATGAATTGTGAAAGTTTCATTCTTCTTTTTCTGTGCTTATGTCAGTTATAGAGGTCTGCAAAGCAATGGGAAGCTAGACTAGAACCTGTTTAATTACCTACCGATCAAGCCTGACAATCGGAATCTAAAACGTAAAGCAAGACGGGTAAAAGCTAGTATCTTATAAAATGTCAAATTTATATCGAAAATACGACATTAGCACGTTAATTGTGGATAAAAAGATTTCATATAAAATGCGAACTACAAAAAAATTAAATTTCAAATAAAGTAAAAGTAATATGCAGTCTTGATCACAGTGGCGATCAAAGCATTCGGCGCATATCCAGCCGTAGTTAAAGCATTGAAGAGGGCATTGCATGATATGAGGCTACTTAGGAATGAAAGCAAGAGGGGTAGTTAGAATTCTGTAAACAAATTTCACATACTGGGATCCTGGACATTGTCCACTCTCCCCACACATAACATGAATTCTCCAGTACCCTCTTCTCGTCTCTTACCGCCATTCCACTACCCCTTTAGATAACAAGTTTTAAATTCACCATCGTCAATTCTATGCCTCGTGTTAGGACTTTTTTATAACCAAGATTTTTAACGAGATCGAACATTAGAGTCTTTTATATAAAGAAGTTCATGGAACTCTATAAGAATGTGGATGGATTACCTAGGGTGCAACCTCGTTTGTGATTTATTTTTTGCCCATCACGGCTTTTCTCTTAAGACATAGGCAGATAAAAGAAACCTCAAATCTTTGCTATCCAAATGCATATATTTCGCATCTTTAACTGACATTGGAGGAGTCGTAGTTACGCCTTTGTCGCCTGGTGTAGTAGAAAACAAAAATAGATATCATTTCTCATACAACCTCTCCAAAGCCTTTTGCTTCTAACCAGGCCTTCATTGAGGATGAAAATCGATTTTTTAATTCATTCGATATGCCAAAATCATAAGAATTTTTATAAACTTCCAGATTCCTTTCTAATATTCTTATTCCTTTTCTGGGAGCTCTACGAAGAGTATGCAAAAGACTAGAAAATCATATTTCTTGATTAACAATATATTACACATGTACAAAATTCATATGAGAAAAAGAATGATTAAATTGAATAATCTACATAATATTTTAGTCCGTTTATATTTTTGAAGGCGCATCAATCGTAGAAAACATACATTAAGGTCAGATATTAATATGCCCAGAGCCGTACAAAATGCTGGAGAAGGTTCTTAAATACAATTTGCTGCATTAATTTTAATATATTTAGAGCTATTTAAAAAAACTCTATTTTTTAGGATCTTCATACAAATTTCTCAAAAAGACAGTAAGTCATCTTTTGGAAACAAAATTACTCATGTAAACGTTGAATGGAATCTTGGTATTACGGTATGAAAATGTAATAAAATAATTGTAGATTGATTTGTTATACATATAAATGTTATTCAAATCTTATTATTCTCAATAAATAAAGATTTAATGAAAAAAATTGCAGTTTGATTTTGAAGTTTGACAGGTATAAATCACCCTCTATGGGTGGAATGCCTAATTAATTATCAAAGTAGGGAATGTAGCTAAGATTCAAACCACAGAGCTCTCTATGAAAACTTGCAAATTATGTCGGTAGGTTCGTATAATATTATGAGGTCGGTAAAACAAACATTGTAAAAGTGTCATTCTTCTTTTACTGTGCTTATGTCAGTTATAGAGGTCTGTTAAGCAATGGGAAGCTAGACAGGAACCTGTTTAATTACCAAGCGATCAAGCCTGACAATCGGAATCAAAAACGTAAAGCAAGACGGGTATAAGCTAGTTATAAATAAAGACATATCATAGGAGAAAGTAAATAATTCTGTTCCGGCTGTTTTATCTTTTTCAAATAAAAAAGTCAAAATATATAAAAAAAGCAAATTAAAGTAGCTCTCACTTTATTGTTTCCTTCGCCCCGAAAATAATTTTTCAATTTCCAATTGTGAATGGGCATTTTGCAATTTTGGGCGGCGTAAATTGGATTTTCAAACCTGAAATTTTTCATATTTATAATTAACTGTCGAAAATGACTACATTTTTCATTTTCAGTCTCATTGTGTTTTGTAAATTATTATATTCACGGCTCGCAGAACAAACGAACAAGGTAATTTTTTCCGAAAATTTTATTTTTTTGAATACCGGTTTTGGTTATTGATTTTTATTACTGACTAGCTAATACCCGTCTTGCTTTACGTTTTTAATTCCGAATGTCAAGTTTGATTGGTAGGTAATTAAACAGGTTCTATTGTTCTAGTCTAGCTTCCCATTGCTTAACTGACCTCTATAACTGACATAAGCACAGAAAAAGAAGAATTACACTTTCACAATTCATAAAAAGAGAGAAGAATGACAGTTTTAATGTTTATAAAAAAGAAAGAAGAAAAATTATAGTCTGCCACATACCTAGGTACATGGAAAAAACTGCATGTATCATAATATGTTACATCTTACACTTGATTCAATTCCACTGCTCAATAGAAGGGTAAAAAATTCCTTTAATAGTAATATAATACAAACCTACCTAAATAATATGAAAGTTTTACTCTCAATATGGTTTGAGTCTTGACTACATTCCCTACAACCTCTATGTGTGGAATGGTACAAATTTTATGCGATTGGCTAATGATAAAGGCAGCTGTTTTACCGACCTCAAACGTTAGTCGAAAAGTAATCTGAAAATGTACTTTCATTTTAATGTTGATAAAATGTGTTTTATATGGTTTGAATTACATTTATTTTTACTTCAAAACAACCTTGAATCTTTTAAATACATTTTTATTCTGTCAAACTTTGGTTCCATGCAACATTTACATGAGTAATTTTGTTTTCAAAAGATGGCCATCTGTGTTTACGCAGATTTTACTATGAAAATTTTGTAATTTTAGAAATTTATTAATCACATTAAATATATATGAGAAATTGTAAAAATTTGTATCTATGATTACCATAAATTTCTTTTCCATGTCTGGATACATCAAACTCAAAATAATCGCCACAAATTGTTGAAGAGTTTTGCATCTAACTTGACATCAATGGTTGATGTGTTATAACTTCAAGATGCAAGTAACAACATCTGGTAGATTATTACTGAGCGAATAAAAATCAACTTGATTATGCAAATAAACTCACCTACATAGATTAACAATACTCTCTATTTTGGTGGTTCAACTTATAAATCTGCAATCCCCAGACTCGTCACAGGAAATTGAAGAATTAATTGCCCATAGTAGGATTCGAAACCTACCGAGATGCTCACTTGACGTCAATAGATGTTGTATTATTATTATGTGAAAAATTAGGTGAAAAATTCTATGGCAATTAGGCAAAACTATTTAATGTCATTTTGAGAAAGGCATTGGAATCAAAACAAAACTACACCACTACAATATAATTTAAAAAAATATGTGAAGTTCTTCTTCTTCTTCTTTTTTACGAAGTGGCAATTCACTCTCGAGAGAGTGATCTATGTATGTGAAGTTAACTATAAGGAAATTTTCAATGAATCAATGCAGGTATATCAATATCCAATTTAGGTATTTCTTCTTCTCCTTATTGATAAATGCCATTATCTATTAAAATTAAACAAAATTTGAACCAAAATGTACATAGGAAACAAATTCAAATTTAAGTTATTGGCTTCTGAAAAATGTCAAGTTTTTCAAGGTAGAACCATTTTAGTAGTAGTATTATTTATGAGTATGAATGAATGAATGAAAGAATTTTTATTTATTTTTTGTCCAATCATTATTTAATTCATAAAACATAAAATCAACAATTGAAAAGCTATATAAAAAAAATAAAATATGTATAATCTCAAAGTTTTATTGTTAAATCAGCAGAGTAAAAAAAATATTCTCCCAAACAAATGGAAACCAGAAAAGATATTCCGACCCACCGTTATATTAGTTATTCACTTCTTAACCCAACATTATATCATTTTTATTCCATAACCGAAATCAAAAATTTAAAGTTTAAATAAATCTGATGCTAGAACACAGAATTCTATACAATAAATAACGTAGAATCCCGATTCGCATTCAAAAATGAAGCCGAAATATTGCAACTTTTGACAGTTTGGTTCCCAAAAGAACGTGGTACGGTGTATATTTATTCAGTCGATTTTGTCGTGTTTTTTACAATAAAACATATTTTTACATTGAAATACCTAAGTGAAATTAGATCATTTTTAAGTATCTTTATAAATGTCAACATCATTTCTTACGTTCCGTTTTGACTACTGTACTGTCAAAATTGCCGGCCAAATCGGCTTCACTTATTTACTATGAAGAGCTATTGGAGTACTCCATCTCGGTAGTTATATATAAAAATCTATTTGCTAGAAACACACTAATTGTATCAGCTTGTGTTGTGTCGAGCCAGAAGCATTATTGTTTTTATATAATATGGTTTAAGATACATTTAGACTCTGTATGAAGCTGATAATATGCTTTTAGCGGGCCACAACACATAAGAAGAAAGAGAACTTATTTATAATGATATGTAGTAAAAATTGATAAAATCACTGGCACCCGCAAGAGTCTGTTATTGATTATGGTCAATCTTCTTTACATCCCATAAGCTGCCTTTGATAATTTTTTCAATATAATTATTTCCCTTCTCAACTAAATGGGAAATTTGAATGAACACTCTAAAATTGAATCTGCAACATGTTTCTGAATTAAAATACACATAAAGAAATTCAAGAAACATAATTAATGAAATTCTTACATAGCTTACCATTTTGGTAAATAATGTTGTCTTGCAAAAATAAAACTTTTGAGTTTGTTTACATAGAAATGCACTTTTATCAATCAATTTGATCTTTAGAAGTATGTACTTAATTGCTATGTCAAAAAGGTGGGATGAAAGCAATTAGTCTTGTTGAAAACACGTTTGCCACAGGAACCTGAAAAAATATAAACAAAATTAATTACTTTAATTACTATTAAGATCCTGTAATTTCGGTAAGACACTTCCCGCCTTATAACATAACTGTTTTAGCAACGCATAAATGTTTTAAGTTATGGCATAAGCTTACAAATATTTTAATCAATTAATGACTCACCAGTTTTATTTTCATTAAACTCAATTGAAAATAATTATTTTCAAAATCGAACCGTAACTTTCGTTTGACAACAAAATACGATTTATTGTCAAGTGTCATCCTGTCATCCATGGATAACAAAAGATAATATTACAATTCAACATAGTTAGAATATAGATATAGGTACTATAAAATTATTTTATGATATATAATAATATTTTGATTTACTTTTATAATGGCCTCTTAAAATACTTCATTCATTCAAAAAAATATTTTTTACACATAAACCACCTTAAATGTGAAAAAAAAATATAAAACATTCAATAAATTATATTTTTTTTCGAATTACTTATATAATGGCCTCTTTAAATACTTGATTCATATAAAAAAATATTTTTCACACAAAAACTACATTATTGTGTAAAAAAAATTTATAAAACATTCAATAACACGCACTATGAAATAAAAATTATAAACGTGATCTATGGCGGCCGCAGACCGACTGTCATTTGGTCATAAGATTCTGACAGCTCATTCAAAACAAAACGAAGCAGTGATGGGATTCGAAATTCAAAAACATTGTAAGTTTTTTAATATATTGAAATATATCTTTCTAAGTAGGTACCTAAGTTATTTAATTACTATTAGGGTATTCATGAATAATTGTAAAGATATAGGGGCATAAAATGTGATACTTTTTGAATTTGCTGTCCCTGTAACTAAACTATGACAGGTTTTGAAGATTATTTTGTATATTATGTTCTAGACATGGAGTTGCAGCTTGAAATTTTCTCTATCTGAAATAATAAAACCTGGAAGATATTTAAAAGGTTTAAATGCTACACTTTCAAACAAATAATGAAAGATTCCAAATGAAGGTTTTATGCAGAGCATATATCAAATATGGTACATTATGCAGTCTAAATGGATTTTATGAAGATCTTTAAAAGGTATAAATGCTACACTTTCAAACAAATAATTAAAGATTCCAAATGAATGTTTTATGCAGACCATAATATGCTATTGATATTAATATTGGCAATCCACCCCCATAATGGAGTGGTTTTTTAATATATTTGATATAATATATTATATCAAATATGTATCGAGCAATTGATTGTTTTATTCTAATATAATATAATATGAAGTTCTTAAGTAGTTTGATATACTTTCTAAAACCTTAATATTGATTCTAATCAAACTCTCACAATACGTATTTTTAAAACAAATCCCTGAAAAATGCAAAATTTTCTAATGTCGTCTTATATATTTGCAACCATGGCCATATAATCACTTTATTTTGCTTTCATATATTAAATGAATTATGTTTTTTTTCTAGGTCAGAACCTTGCAATGGTTTTGGATATATCAAGAAACGCTACCAAACTTACCAAATGCTTCAACTTTCAACAACATGCTGTGTTTATTTAAAATATTACCCACCTTGTTTTGTGATGAATATAACATTAAATAAAATAAATTAAAGGTAAGAGAACATAAGTTTGCATTTATCTACATTAGAATTTTGAGCTCGATACAGGTTCGTGAATACACATTATCTAATATCTGTTATCTTTGAAGAAATTTTATGCGTACCTGCTTTATATCGCTTAATTTTTATGTGGATAAATCAAATGAATTTTATTACCAAATACCTACATATCTGATTCTTTTCCAAAATAAACAGGAAGTTTTGTTTGCTGTCAAATTCATTCTGGTAATGTTTTGAGATTCAGATGTGGGTAAGTACCTGTTTTACCGTTCAATTCTTGCTATTATCGATGTTCATACAAATTTCAAAGTAAATCTTCATTCATAAATTTTATTACCTTAACTCTTTCATAATATTTTCTTGAATCATATTACATCAGTGTGTATTATGAATTTAATTTAATGTATATTTATTATTTTTACCAACATTGCAATATGATTTTATCAGGTACTTACAAAATTACTCATCTATGCTAGCTACGACAGATGGAAAATCTGTAGCCATAAATTTTTTGAAATGTGTCAAATTTGCAAAATGGAGAATTTATTTTGCAAATTTTTTCATTAAATCTTTATTGATTGAGAATAATAAGATTTGAATAACATTTATATGTATAACAAATCAATCTCCAATTATTTTATTACATTTTCATACAGTAATACCAAGATTCCATTCAACGTTTACATGAGTAATTTTGTTTCCAAAAGATGGCTTACTGTCTTTTGTGAAAAATTTGTATGAAGATCTTAAAAAAATAAAGTTTTTTAAATAGCTCTAAATATATTAAAGTTAATATATCAAAGAGTATTTAAGAACGCTCTCCGGATATTTGCGCGGCTTTTCGCATATTAATATCTGACCTTAACGTCTGTTTTCTACGATTGATGCGCATTCAAAAATATAAATAAATAAATAAACGGACTAAAATATTATGTAGATTTGTGCGAAGTCAAACATTTTCGAGATATATTTCCATAGCAGTTTTATGTATATCATCGATCCTACAGTTAGAAATATTTCTTCAGTGCTTTGAATAATAATAAAAATGGTTTATTTTCGGAATAAAAATTACACTCTTAAAATTAACTTAACAACTAAACACTTCGAAAAATCACACAAGGCATAGCTTGAAAGTGCCAAAGTTCAGAGAGTTGACTAATTGAATGTCACAATAAATAAGTGTATACCCACATAAAATAATTTAAATGAAACAATTGATTTGTTATTCCACTATATTTATTTACCTGACTAGTTTCGCAGGAACAGGTCGTGCATGGTCACAGGTGACTTAGAAACTAGTATTTATTTACCTGACTAGTTTCGCAGGAACAGGTCCTGCATGGTCACAGGTGACTTAGAAACTAGTGAAATATAGTGGAATAACAAATCAATTGTTTCATTTAAATTATTTTATTTAAATAATTCCACCAAGAATGCACGTTCAATTCGTTAATTTTATGTATACCCACATATTTGGAAGATGTCTTCATAGGAGAAAAAATCCGTACAGTCAATCTGATCATTTAAGTTGATATTATAGCGGCCTTCGTGATACGGTGTTATCGTGTTACCACCTTATGGCACTTAGGCACTTCGTTTTAAAAGCGGAAATAATGCAGAAAAGGGCCCTTTACACCTTTTCAGCCTCGCCTAGTTCCTAAGTATGAATATTGAATTCGAATTTGTATAAGGATAAGCTTTTTACCTTTTAACCAATGTAATTTAGATCGATGCATCTGTTTCAAACCGTATTATTTTCCATCGAAATTCTGTTAATTGCACCAACTATCAAACAACTGAAAGTTCCTGTCTAACTTTAATTTAATTTCAATTTTGGAAAAAAATATATATTGTTAAAAGTACTAAGAAGGTTACCTTCTTAGAGTTCTCTTTGATTTTCTAATTATTGGCGCAATTTTCTTTATCTTTTATTTCATAAAAACTTTCTCCTGACAAAAAGCAAACACGCCAAAAAAGAATTAGCGAAATCGGTCCAGCCGTTTAGGCGTGATGCGATGACAACGCAAATTAGCTCTCCATTTTTATAATATATAAATTTTAAAACTTTTATAATTATTGAGAGCCTTTGTTAAATTTATTTTCGTCTTGTTTTTCCTTTTTTCTTTCTTTTTGTGTAACATTCTTTATATTTCATACTTTGATGAGCAAAGATGTTAAAGCAATAATGTTCCTCAAATCCTTCTCTACTAGTCAACCTGTTCCGTGCAATCTGAGACGGCTTTCCAGCCGCGAGAAGAAGCATGAAGAATCAAACCCGCGATTTCATCAGAAATCGACGCCTAAGGAAGTACATACGTTCCATACTGATATAAAATATGTTTTTTAAATATTTTATTATTAGGTATTATTATTGAACATTGGTATTTATATTCCTAAATGGAATACAAAATTAACACTGGGTGTTGGAGGTATTTAGGTAAGAAACATTTATTTCGAACAAATTGATTTTATGCCCAGAACAAAGGATGAGAATTTCGCACCAAGACAGTCGCCATTCGTCGAAATATCCGAGTTTAAATTTACAAAACATTCTTTAAATATTTCATTAAAGAGTTTGTTGAAGATGTTATTTTATTCCTGAATAAATTTTGTTACTTTTTTTTTTGTAATGGGAAATAGAAGATGAATTTGAGATGATTTATCTTTTAAACCACTACTACTTGGTGGAACAATAATTGTTATTTTTTAAATTTTCTCGCAATTTCTCCATGTTTTTTTTTTAACCATAACTCCCTTTAGCTGCATCACTCGGTCCATATTTCGGGTGCAAGTCAGTTGAAGAAAAAAAAAACTCCCTTTACACCCCCACTTAGAGACATAAGGAGGCAACATTTGGAAGTGGTTGGTGACCCAGCGGTTACAACGCCGGCTTTCGTATACAGCGGACGTCGTGGTTCGATCCCAGGTGCCGACCATCTTCCTCTTTCACGACACAAGCTTTCAGTAGCTTACTGTGAAAGAGTCAAGGAGTGTATTTGTGTTCACATTGAGTGAGCACAGATTCATTTTTTATAAAAAAAAAAACAAGGGCTCTTCATTACGCATAATCTTGCGCAAGCTTTAAGACTTCCTCCCACATCATGTCGAAATCCCGAATAAACACGATATGAGAGGGTTTTCCTCGTCTTCGGTATCCTGATTTAACAAAGAACAGCGCTCCTCTTATCCAGCTGTCATTCGGTATCCTTAACACATGTCCCAGCAAGTCCATGCATAACCTCTCCATAACGGTAGGCATAAAAGGTGACACACACGCATCAAACAGTTAACATTTTGTCTGGACACCCGACGCCTCATTTTCTCATTATTTTCAATCAAATCAAGATAATCCCTAATTAAAAAAATACAATCAACATAAATCCCACTTTCATAAAAAAAATCTATTCAAATTAATTCTTGCTGACTGATACAAAGCTACATAATGTGAGCTCGTTGGATTTTATGGCTGAGGCAATGAGGCATATTAAGGTCACGCATTTATGAAAATGTAATTACTGCGTTAATTTGATTTTTATTACAATCATTATTTTTTAGTATCGGTTCGTCCATCCAATGTGATAGCCTATACCAAATATTCAATATTCTTCTGTACATATCTTTATATTAATACGTGAAGCAAAAACTTTATAGACATTTTTATGAATATCGCGTGGACGGAGGAGTATGAAATTTCTACACTCTTTGTTTATACAGAAAAGGAGTGGCAAAATCTTTTTTTTTTTTTTTAATTATGCATTAAAATAGATTGAATCAATAAATAAAAACATTACAAACACTATTGTAATGTTATATGTATTTGCTACTCACACACACTTCGATGTATTTGATATTGACACAGACGCATGTTATATTCGTTAGTTGTTATTTTTCCTTTATATTCTTTTGTTTATCTGCGGTCAAATTGAGAATAGATTAATATTGTTTGTCTTTAATGATAATTGAAAAACTTTGTAGGTACATATCAACATTTGAAATTTGACGTATCCATGTCGTTGTTTTTGAAAGAAAATAACGAAATAGCGCTCGCTCAATATGTATCTAATGTAAAATCTCCATATCACTTTTTTATGGACGAATTTCGACCTCTGTATGAAAATCCGACATATCGGAGTACTAGAAGTACTCGTTTATTAATTTCTCTATAGACACTTGCACCTGGGTATAGAAAAGGCATAGAAAAATCATCGATTGTTTGAATGTCCTATATAAATCAGTTATATCGTCGGTTAAAGGATCGTAACTTTATTTTTCTACGTGAAGAACTGCAGACAATTTGACGTTTTTTCCCCTAACAACAGTTGTATGTAGGAATGGCCATTGAGTGCACATTGTGGCAAGATAGACGTAGAGCTGAATAAAACCATGAGAACTATAACAACCCCAGACCGCAGATAAACGACGGAGAGCCCATGCTACGGACAGGGAAAAGACAAAAATTCTAAACAATCCCCAATTACCAGCTAATGGGGATATCTTCAACCCACCTCAAAAAATACTGAAATCCCGAAAACTTTTATGGACGGTAGAGACAGAGAGCTTCGACCTGGAAACAAAACGAAAAGAAAGATGGCCCACAACAAATCTTACTAATACAAACAGCTAATCACAGATCCCTCATCCAAGGTTCCAGGAACAGATCTGCCACGAAATATTTGGGTACAGCAAAACAGGATAAGAATGGAACACGGGTGCTGCAACTTCTGGCTCTGGAAGTGGGAGAAGAGGGATAATCGTGATTGTAAGTGTGGAGATCTCCAGACAGTCAGGCGTTTGGTTGAGGAATGCCAAACTAGAAAGTTCTCGGGGAGCATCCAGGAGAGGGGAAACAGGAGGCGGTGGCTTGGATTGCAGCGCTGGTGCCGAGATAAAAGATGCTTGTGACGACGCAGCCTGCACGGGCGAAGAAGAAATCAATCCGAATGCCACACGAAACTAAGTTGGTTTTGTTGTTGTTTAAAATGAATCTGAATTCACTCAAAGTAAACACAAATACACTCCTTTACTCTTTCACAGAAAGATACTAAAAGCCTGTTTCGTGAATGAGGAAGATGGTCAGCACCTGGGATTTGACCCACTACCGTACGAGATTCGGTGTCGGTACCGCAAAGCACTTCCGGTTCTGTCGCATTTATGAAAATTATTTCGCATTGTGCTTCAACGAAATAACCAAGTTAAGGACGATTTTATCCAAACTGATAGCTAGTTACTAGAAAGAACAGTATTACAGTACTGTCTGGGTTGGGTTAGGAAGGACTGGGTGCGCTTAATGGGTTTGATATTAATTATCGAAACTATCCGCGTGAAAATGTTCAGTAAATTGTATACAATAACTGCTTTTTTAGATATTTTTCTAATAAATCTAGGCTCACCCAAAGTAACACAAACACACTAAGTTTGTTCCGTAAAAAAAATTAACCCACGACCTTTGATATGAATATGTGCGCACCCATAATTATTAATAGTAATTCTTATCCGATTTGATTGAAATTTGGTAGAACGGTTAGCCCCTCGATGTAGATGAGTCAGTAAAATGTTGAGATCTGTACCTTCAGGGGAACCCTCTTAAAGTATCCAAAGAAAATTTCACTTGTTCTAGAAAAAGGGCTAAAAAAGAAAAAAAAATTTCTTCGATTTTCATAAAATTTAATACGGGCTGGTCTTATGCTCCTACACAAGCACGTATAATTTGAGGTCCGAAACTTCAGTGGGTCCCCCTTAAAGTACCGATTAATATTGAATATGTAGTTCTAAAGCAGAAAATAAAAAGCTCCAATAGTCGATAAAGTCATTTTAAAGTTTCTATAATAATTCCAAGGATAAATTCATTTTAATCGTAAAATCATGAATTTTTATGCAAAGATAATATGTTTTACACGAAAAGGCTGTTATAATATACTATGAGTTCTGGGCTACCCTAGGTTAGCAGCTTTTTTTTCGTTGTCATCGCATCACGCCTAAACGGCTGGACCGATTTCGCTAATTCGTTTTTTTGTAGGATTTTGTCAGGAGAATGTCCTTTTAGAAGTAAAAAATAAGAAAAATGGATGGAAAATTAGAAAATTAAATAAAACTCTACGTAGACAACCATACTCTACACACCTTATAATTTTTATTCCAATTTTGAAATTTTGACAGAAATTGTCAATTGGTGCGATTGTCAGAATGCGGATGGAATAAACCTACATAGTTTAAAACAGACGCATCGTTCGGAATCACATTGGTAAAATGCTAATTAATTAATCACCATACATATTCGAATTCAATATTCATAGTTAGGAACACAGGACAACGTCTGTCGGGAATGCTAGTATTATGATAAAAATGGAGAGCTATTTTTCGTTGTCATCGCATCACGCCTAAACAGCTGGACCGATTTCGCTGATTCCTTTTTGTCGTGTTGGCTTTTATCGGGAGAAGGTTCTTATGAAAGAAACAATTAAGAAAGTGTGGATAGTGGATAAATCAATGAAAACTCTAAGTAGGTATAACCTTCTTAGTACTTTTAACGATATAATTTTTATTCTATATTTGAAAAATTGAAATTAAATTAAAGTTTGACAGGAACTGTCAGATGTTTGATAGTTGGTGCGATAAGACTTACATATAATATATGGTTTGAAACAGATGCATCGATCTAAATTACATTGGTTAAAATGTAATGAGCTTATATCATTATAAAAATTCGAATTCAATATTCGTAGTAAAGAACACTGTTTGAAAGCTATTTTCAAATAAAAGAGGAGTTATTAAATTTTTTGATTATTTTATAAAAATCCGCTAAATTTATCTTTTCGTTTGAAGCCGAAAACTCTGCGATTCACAAAAGAAAGTTTAATAAGCGGAAAAAGGATAAATAGGTACCTACTAAAAATTTTAATATTCCCTAAATAGTTTTTAACAATATTTCACACTTCGTTCACCGTAAAATAATAATTATTTCAAAGTTATAAAACAAAAACTTTTACATGGCTAAAAGTTTTCATCAGAATAAAAATTTCAGAGATCAAAAACAATATAAAAAAGTATAAATTTTTCAGTTAGTGTATAAAATTTTCATAGAAATAGTTTAAAATAGTTTTTTTTATAATATTTTTAGATATCAGTTGGACTATTTTTTAAAAGTTTTTTAAGACAATAATAATTATACAATAATATTTTTGTTACTTCCTATATTTATTTGCGAATCCTTTTTCTCAATCAATCGTTGACATTTTTGATATTTTTTTTTCTTGGAAATCGAATATCAAAAAAATCATATAAACACGATTCTTTTATGACAATTATGACTGCTTTCCCGACAGACGTGGTCCTGTGGGATTAGTACGACTTTAATCGAAAGCTAATTGCACGCTAATAAGCGCTTAATAGCGCGCAATTAGCTTTCGAAAATCAAACGATCGAATTATTCCATCATATTTATTGTATGGAAATTTTTCGAAACTCTTTCGATGATCGTTTCGATATTAAATCATCGAAAACCTATGCTAGTGGTACTGTAGTAGCTGAATTCCTTACTATGATTATTGATTTCAAATTTGTAATTTATAGAAAAATACGTTTAAAATATGTTTGAATGTTAAAAACATTACATCTGAAAACTTCTATCAGGAAAGTAGGAAATTATATCAAATATCTGCGTACCAATGTTTTGAAACTCAATGTTTGTCAAGTAAATTTTAGGTACCTATTATATTTTATATTTTAAAAAATTTTCGATTTTTTTTTTAGTTAATCTGTTATCCGGAGCAGAAAAGAATCCAATAAACCAAGAATTATACAAATCTATTCAGGCGATCTCGAGTTATTAATGTTCGCACTATTAATGTTCTTTTTTATAGATGACAGGCCCCTGGATCGATTTTTAGTGTTTTATTTTGTTCACATAAAACTTTTTGAAACCTGCCTCATTCATGTTGACTAGAAAATTTAAGATCTTAACCGCTATTGAACAGGGCTGGTTAATTAGAAAATTATTTTTCCAGCTGACTGAGTCAAAAAAGTATTCCGTTTCTTTGAGGCAGAGCTGAGATATCTGGATATGTTGTGAGAGGGGGGGGGGGACTAACCCATTATATAAGAGATTATGAGAAGTCTGCTAAAAACGTGGTTGGTTACCATTGTATTTAACTTTTATGCAGAGTACCTACAACACATACGAAGGTTTCGGGTTCACACCTAAATCCCGTCTCTCTACTTCTTTCACAACAGGAGCTTTACTTTGTCGAAAAAGTATCATGGGCATTTGACAGAACAACAAAAAAAAAATGAAGTAGATACTAACACAAAAAAATTGTATTTGCCAAAAAGATCTTCAGTTCTGTACGAACATTTATTTTTTTACACGCGTGTTTCTTGTATTTCTTCGAATCAATAAATTCGATAAAAACCATTTTCCTGTGCAAATATTTTCAGATATTTTAATAATATAAGCAATTTTGAAAATATGTAACATATTATTTTCTATTGGTAAATATGAAACGCTATACATTATTGATGTGATCCCGAAACAGCACGTCATGTCTTGTGCTCTGAGGCAAAACCGAAGGCATTTTTCTGTATTTTTTCTGTAGACATTAAGCATTATTTCCCGAGGGAGAGTGTACAATAAAAAATATACGCACGAATTTATATAAAAAATAAATATGTTTTAACATTAACATATTTTCCGATGTTCCCTTGTATGTAAAACCGTATTTACTCGAAAACATTCTTTAGAAATTCATGAGGTAGTTCCCTTTTGAACAATATTTAAATTATACATTATTTTTTTCTTGTCAATTTGAAATTTTGTAAATATCGTCAAAAACTAAAGGAAAATATTTCTCTCTGCTTTTCAATATTTTATTTTAACGCTCCGAAAAGGGCAGGCAAACTTTCTTACTTACTTTACGTTTTCGGTCTATACTTTGCCACACCAGTAATCGCCTTGTCGTTCGCAAGGATAAGGTCTTTCAGGTTACATGATTTGCCAGTCAGTGAGCTTGTCAAGAGGTGGTTGTCATCTTGAACCTCACCAGTCACATATAGTTTCGCCAGTAGATAGGTTGCCCCATCTACGTAGGTTTTTCCTACATCTGGTGACACCAACCCTGAGTCTATTGAGGGCAGTCCATAAAGTGTACATTTTTTTCTTTTAACTGATATTCCTGACCTAATTTTTATTAATGAATGATACTTCATCTCTATAAATACTCTCTTTTGTTTATCCATCTAGTAGATGATCTTTCTTTGCCTCTGTTTCTGTAAATGACCATTAAAGATCATCAATATTTTTTCAGTCTTTAATGACTAAGCCGCTCTGGAGCTACTTTCTATAACTTGTCATTCATGGAAAATTAGAAGGAAGAAGGTTATTATAGGACGGAAGAGTCTTTAGGCTCAAGAATCTTAGAAAGGGGTTTGTTTGACCGAATCCGGAATCATCAATAATGCTGGCTCAAGAAGTTGAGGAGTTCAGAGTTGCCAACCTATGTTAGAAGAGGCATGTGTAGAAAAAAATACCAGAAATGGATTTCTCCAATAAACCTTATCCTCACCTCGTATGAAATTTAAGGATGAACAAAAAATGAAGGAAATGACAAATAAGTTCTTCTTGTAATTTAAGGATTCACGATTCAGGTTCACGTCTCTGCCATCATTATTTTTGAAGGCATATATTCATCCTCTCAGCTAGGCTTTAAGTACGTTAAGAATAATCTGGGTGGATAGTGTGAAAAGACTGCCAATTTCCTATTAACAGCTGAAGAGCTTTATGGTGAGCAATTGGTATTCTTCATGAGATTAAAATCGACCGCTTTTATTTTTCCATTATTGGATTGTGCATTGATCTTTACTCTCCACGAACTCACTGCGACACTCGGTGTTGGTTTGGCAGCCATAAAGAATGAAACTTCCAAGTGAGCCAAATAGGGAAACTTATTTAACAGTTTTTCTACTTAAGGTAACATACGACCCAGAGAGCCCAAGAAAGAGCGGCGTGGGGGGAGATGGAAGAGGCCTTTGTCTTAGAGTGGACAGTTATAGTCTGAGGAGACGAAAAAGAAGAATCTAAGATGAAGAAAAGAAAAGTTAGAATAGCTCAACTTCATCAATCAGATTGGAATTTCTTACTCGCAAGAATCCACAGGTGAGGATGAAGACCAGAAAGGATGGATAGAACTATGAAAACGCTTGTATATCACATTTTTGGCATCGAACGACCAGCAGGAGACGTACGTACGCATCAAGTACGGCCTTTTTGCAAAAGCGAGTAACTAACTAACTATCCATTTACACCCCACTTAAGTCATAGGGAGGCAAGAAGAGCTCTACATTGCGATTGATTTTGCGCAATGTTTATGACATCAATATAACAAAAAAAACAGAAATAAAATAAATAACTTTTCATGTTTAATAATATGAAATTTTCGATATAGTCGTGGACGGACAAAATAGCTAGTACCTCATAATATCGTTAGAAACACGGGGCTATAAGTACTAACATTTTATTGTTTTATGATCTTACACATACTATTGTGTTTCCCATTGTTTTATTTAAAAAAAAAAACTCTGAACAATGTGTCAGAAGTCTAAACCAGACATTATGTCCCAAGAGAACAGATGTCATTTTAGGAAAGAAGGTCAAAAATGAGCGAGAAATTCCTTAGTTGTACACAACGATTGATGGCTGGATATATCTCAATTCTTCTTTATTTTTATAGAGTTTATCTATCAATCTCAACGATGATTGTTTATTTTTAATCAATCAAAGTGGTTGGTGACCATAATACTTAAATACTTACTTAATCCACGTTCGCTGCCAGTGTGGAGTATGAGGAAGCCACGAAGTTCTTCCAAGACTCTCTATCTAGCGCCAGTTGCACAGCTTCATCCCATCTTAGTCCAGCATCCTGTAGAACCGTAGTGAATGCCCGCTTGATTGTTATTTTGACCTGCCTCGCCTTGCTGTCCCATCCAGATTGTATAAAAGACTTGCATATTCAAGTCTCTCGGGAGACATGCAGAGAACATGGCCAAGCCAGCTCAATCTGCAATTCTGGATTACTGATGTGATTGGCTGTTGTGCTGTTCTGGCACGTATTTATAAAATCTGTCGCAAAAATCTATTCTCAACAACACTGGCATAATGCACGTATTAAAGAGGCGACATTTAGTCTTGGTGGAAAAGTCGGTGGATTTCCACAGTTTTCTCATTTTGTTAAAGGACGACCTCGCCATTACAATTCTTATGGAGAGCTCCTTATCTATCGCGCCGTTTGGTGTCAAATAGACCCCCAGGTATTTGAAACTGTCGACAACTTCATCATCGTCATTACCCAAAGTTATGGCTCCTTGGCATAGGCAGAAATCATTATGCATGTTTTTGGTCTTGGTGATGTTTATTTTTAGGCTAATACTTTCTGGGTGGTCCTTTAATTGCTTTAAGATTTCTGCCACTAGTTCTTTATCCTTTTCAAGTATGACTACGTCGTCAGCAAATTCTAGGTCGCACAGAGTGAGACGATCGGATATATTTTGTAAACCTCGATCTTGAGGGATGTCCAGACGGAGAATGAAGTCCATCACAATAATAAATAAATAGGTGGCGAGCACGCAACACTGTCTCGCACTAGTTGTGACCCCCAAACCATCTTGTGTAGTCGTTCTCTACTCGTACTCACTACATTTGCTTTCTTTGTGGAGAGACTTTATGAGGTTTACAATTTTTTGGCGGGACAACGTATGCCAAGAGAATACTCCACACAGTTTCTCTGTGAGGGCTGTCGAATGCCTTTTCATATTTTAAATTTCATACCATTTAAAAATCGAACAGCCTTACAGCCGGTTTCACAAAAAGCTTCAAAAGAACACTTTAGTTCCTTTTAAAATTTAAAGACTCCTTTAAGCTGACCAGTTTCATAAAAAAAATTCCAGCTAAAATTTGAAATGTCAAAATAATATTTTAAAGTTGGTAGCAGTTGGTAGTGTTACCATGGAAATCTATGAAAAACATAGGTTGTTTACTAATATTTTCGCGGAATTTCTGTTGATCTGTCAATTTCATTTCTCAATAGCGCATCAAAGTGCAGTTTTTTGTGTTAATTTATTATTACGGTTTATCAATTAGTAAACGAAATCTGTAAACAAGAATATTCTTCCAGTTTTCCCACTCTATTTTAGTCATTTTTATCCACAGTGTCACCGCATACAAATGTTCATCTTTCGGACAGAGAAAGCGCCACGAAATTTTCTATGAACTCCGGTGGTAAAAATTCGAACTACACTAAAGTCGACTTTAACTAAAAACAATAATCAATAACGGTACTTTAGCTAAAAGTCGGTTTTAAATGTCGTTTTGTTGTTATGAAACCCGTTATTTTTTAAAGGGAATTTAAAGTCTCCTTTATTTTTTATGAAACCGGCCGTTAGTCTGTCATCAGTTGTTGATCTATCAGTTTTTTTTAGTTTATATCATCGCAGAAGAGTGTTCTCACATGGTTAAAAGCGATTCTCGCTATCTTTATTCTCTACTTCAATAATTTTTTTTCTTTTTCTCAGTATGTATCTATGAATTTAGATTTTATTATCATCTTTTGGCCTAGATACTGAGGTCTTATCGGGTATTGTTAATATGGAGCTCTACCTTATTCCATTCCGGTTATTCACATCAGAATAACTTGAATTTAATATAATGTGTCGTATCAATTATTATTAGAAAGTGTTTAGCCTTCCTCCTTGTCTACCCCTTGTTAACCTTGAGGCGCTACGTATTTCACAATCCATCTGTCACTCACTCTACGGCTCGACGTTTAATGAGAATTGATGAAGAGAACGGAATTCCAGACTTTCCCCCCTTTGAAGTGGATACAACACCTATATTCACACCCCAGGGACAAACTCTATGTATGTATACCTACAAGGGCGATGGATTTACTTTGATAAGACTTGGAATATTTACTTGAATTTGTTCAGTTCTCAGAAGGTTTGTAGTCAAAGTATTTTTGTAGAGCACATGGAGGAATATTGAGGAAATCTGGAACAAATATTGCCAATAGTCTTGAAGACCCTTATTAGGACGACTTTCAATAGGTAAAGATGATTAATATAACACGTAAGTTCCAAGCCAATCCAAACTCCTAGTCCTTTAGGTCCTACTTAGGGGCATATAGGAAGGCAACAAGGCAACAAGTTACCTAGTAATTTTGTAAGACGCTACTGAAGATGGATGAAAGTCCGAAATCCTTTTAGCGCGATTTTTTATTTGTATTTTATTAATTATTTATTAGATCTAAATAAATATTATTAGAAGAATAAACAAATTTTGTTTTAATTTATTGTAGTTATATTTTATTTTGAAAATATAATCAATTAAATATTAAATACATTGATATATTAATAATACGCGAAGGAAAAACTTTGTGACCATTTTTACGAGAACTGCGCGGACTGAGGAGTATGTATTGTACACTACTTACAATTGAAAGTGATGGTAACTGTTGTTCTTAATTAAGTACTAGGTATATTGAATGTGTGCATTACAATAATTATGGGTCATGTCCAGATTTTTTTAAATTTTAGACGTTGTCTAAAATACTTCCTAACTGATCGAATTGAGGGAAAGGGTTATATATATTTTTTTGTAACACTGATTGTTTAAGACCCATTCGATTTTAAAAACATCGATCGAACAACGGCGTAAGACAGGGAGGTGCCCTGGCGTGTCTCCTATTTAATATTGCGCTAGAACAAGCCATAAGGGATTCGGGTATCGAGTTGAATGGTAGGTACCATATACACAAAAACGGTCCAAATACTAGCATATGCTGATGACATAGTTGTAACCGCCAGTCTACCAACCACTTCAAAGACGAAGTATATGCCAATTAAAATGCTACCCGGAATTAGCCAATCCCCAATAACCACCAGTTACTACACCTTTGAAACAGTGGAGCAATTTGTGTATCTCGGTTCTATCATCCACTGCGATAGTAACATAAGTGTGGAGATCGGAAGGAGGATTTTTGCAGCCAATCGCTGCTACTTCGGTCTTGTAGCACAACTCAAGTCTTGTCTTATATCCAGAAAGACTAAAGCCACACTCTATAAGACTCTGATTAGACCAGTACTGACATATCCTTCAGAGACCTGCATGGGCACTGACCAAGCAGGACTGACTGGATGCCTTCGAAAGAAAGATCCTTCGCCGAATATAATATGGACCTATTAAAGATGGCGAAGTATGGCGAAAGCGATACAACGCCGAACTCTATGGTCTATACCAGGATGTCAGCGTAGTCAAGTTCATTAAGATTAACAGACTGCACTGGCTAGGACATCTGTTCCGTATGGATGACCAGGAGCTCCCAAAAAGAGTATTGTTCAATGATCCAGTTGGAAGAAAAAGCGTTGGAAGGCCAAAGCTGCGATGGTTGGATGATGTTGTTGCAAACTTCAGGGCTCTGGGGCAAAAGAAGTGGAAGGTGGCAGCCGGCGACAGGGAGGTTTGGAGACATTTCTTTTAGGCTGCTAAGACCCACCAATGGTTGTGACGCTGAGGATGTATGTCTATATGTTTATTTCTCTCGTAAAGTATAAATGAAACTGAAAACAAAGACTTATTTCTCCAATTAAAATATTTCGAAACCGGTAATGTTAAGATAGGCTCTGATGCCGTGAAATATGGATGCGGTTTCGCGGTACGATCTAATCGCTACCGGTAGTGGGTATAAATGAAAATAAAACAGTACCTACTTCGGGAAAACGTATCCGGGTGTAAAGTGTGTGAGTGGGATGCTGAGGGGATGATGGAAGGGGAAGGATGCAGGGAGAGGATGAAATAGGATCTAGGGATCTTAAGGAGATGGTTTTGTAATTAAAATTAATGTGGTAGGAAGAGATGGAGAATAGGGATTGTGGAAGGTAAATACTGACGAAATAAACAAACAAAACAATAACGTTATTGCGATTTCCTGGATTTTTTTTAAAAATAAAGAACTTTAGAACACTGTATCAAAATTTCAAATCCTCTATTCTGATTGGCTCTTCATAATACATTAACACGATTTCCTAGATTTTTTTTAAAATAAAGAACACTAGAACACTTAATCTAAATTTCAAAGCTTTCATTTTGATTGGCTCTTCGCAATACATTAAGATTACTTGGTCGCATGCGTTCAGAAAATACTGCGGTTACACGCATTATACCTATGTGCGCTAGCTTTCCCGACAGATGGTGTTCTACAGAACAAGGAGTACATTCCTTAATAAGTAACAAGCGGGTTAATATGAATATTGATTTCAAATTTGTAATGTTTACAAAAATACGTCTAAAATATTTTTGAATGTTTGAGAGAAAACATTATTTTTTTCCTTATATTGTGATTTTACAGTTATTCACAGCGCCAATGATAGTAATCAACATTTTAATATGATGATAATAATTAATTACTAATTAATTGCTTCTGAAAGCACCGCCAAATTGCGAACGTTGCCAACGTAAAGTGATCACACTGGGCCAGCATTCGAAATAACACTAGAAGACAGTCGTAAGCCCGTAGTGGTTTATTCCATTTAAAAATCGAACATCAGTAATGAATTGTTATGGCTCGCTTACACTAAATCCGATATTTGCCCTACGTTGCCGTACGGCGGCGTACGGGAAAATTAATAATTTGACAACTCAGTTTTATTTACTCACCAAACAACCAATATTGAGTTTCAAAACAATATCTAGGTACGCTCTATTTTAATTTTATTCTATTTTTAGTTACGCCCGTACGTGCGACTTCCGATATATCTGAACAAATTCGGATTCCACGGTTGAACGTCCGGAGAGTGTAGCCGCTCTCCTTTTACCCACTCGTACGTTAACGTACGATGCCGGACAATGACTGACGTGTTTGTGTTCGCGGTGTCTTTCTTTAACCCTTTATTTGGCAAGATATTTTTTTTTATCGTAACTTTTTGAATTTCACATATGTTGTATGTTTTGTGCTACTATATGCGTAATAAGCTTTTTTTTTCGACTAAAATTTTTATTTTTTGATTTTTCCACTGTATCCATATGGATACGTTACCAATATTACATATATACAACTATACAAAATTGATGTTTCCATTTGGATACCATACCATGAAATCGATATCCAAAAACAGATAAAGCTTTTTTCTATAAAAAGCTATATGTAGAAAAAGAAATGCGTTAGTTTGTTCAAAATGATATTTATTAGCTTAAATTTTATAAAAATTATAAAACGGAACAAAAAAAATTCTTCTTCTCTCGTATGCGCGCGACCTTTGTTTGTTGGAGCTATAGCTCCGCGTCAATATTCTTAATATAATCTAGTGCCCTAGGTGTCACGCTGCTGATCTCTTCCAGTGATCCCTCGAATTTTTTAATGGGACAGCTCAGAACAATGTGTCCAACAGTCTCGATCTGGCCACATTCACAAAGGGGATGATCCCTTTTACCCCACTTGTGTAAAAGGTGTCCACATCTACCGTGACCAGTCCGAATCCTATTAAGGGTTGTCCATTGCCTGCGGGGCAAGTCAAACCCGGGTTGTCTGACTGTAGGGTCCAGGACAAGCTGTCCAACGTCGGGATTTTGGTCGTTCCACTTTTCCCGCCAAACCTGTTCAACATTATAGCCCCGCTCAATAAGGTCATTACCTAGCTTCCAGGAAGGGCACCTGGATTTTAGGCGCATGGAGTGATCAGATGGTATGTTTTGGTGGAGGGGCAGTTCCGGATAGGCGTAACATTTGGTCCATTCCCTTAGAGTAGCTTCCCTTCTACGTAGTTCTGGTGGCGCAATGTTGCTAAGAACTGGAAGCCATTCCACTGGTGTTGATTTGATCGTGCCGCTCACCAGACGCATGGTTTGATTTAGTTGTACGTCTAAGGTACTAGTGTGAGTGCTGTTTGTCCAGACCGGAGCGCAATATTCTGCGGCCGAGTACACCAACGCCAGAGAGGAGGTTCTGAGTGTATCAGCCCGTGCTCCCCAGCTGGTGCCAGTAAGTTTTTGTATAATATTATTTCGTGACCGAACCTTAGCCGCCACACCGGCAAGGTGTTTTTTGTAGGTGAGCGACCTATCTAGTGTCACACCAAGGTATTTTGGGTGGAAATTATGGAGAAGAGTTTGACCATCGAGTGAAACGTTGAGCTTATAGTCAGCCAGTCGATTACTCAGGTGAAATGCTGTTACTTCAGTTTTGGACAGGTTCAGCTTCAGTCTCCATTTTTTAAAATAGTCTGCGACGCAGGAAATGTCTGCCTGCAAATCACTCTCGCAGGATGAAAAGTCGGTGTTGTGGGACGCCAGGACAATATCGTCAGCATAAATAAACTTTCTGCACTTTGTCTGTGGCAAGTCAGCTGTATACAAATTAAAAAGCAAAAAAAATATAAAAATGGCTTTAAAATGTATTAGACAACAGTTCAGCTTTGATTATGGTGGTAATTGTAAAAACAATTTCTGTTTGGTAATAAGCAGAACCTTAAATTACATTTCATGCATTTGGTTCTACATTGCCCTTCCTTACAATGCATGCACCTTCCCGTGCTGCATCATTCTGGAAAATGCTCAAATCCATCATATCCAAATGAGGGCGAGGAGCAGTTGGCTTTATAATTTTGGGTACCGTACATGTGGGTAACTCATAAGTAGCTGATGCCCTGTCCTTCTTCACTAGGCTTTCAGCGAGTGCTAATCTGAATTCTTTCAGAGATTGCTTGCTCGTTTTCCCTCGTTTGAAAAGTATCTTCTGGCACTATGACATTTGAACAGAACTCGTTATCCCCAAAATTGTTGAGGTGAAAGTTTAACTCTTTTTGTAACCTTTTCAGGAACCAATTTCTTCCTTTTTGATGTTGAATTTTTAGGAGAATTTCTTAAAATTCTAGTGTTTTTCACTACACTCTTTCTTAAAAAAATTGAAAAAATGTCTTTTAAAACATATCTATATTATTGTTGAATTAAATAGAGATAGGGAACGAAAGTAATTATTGCAACTACCTACATTTTTTAAAACATCCTGTGGTTGTCGAATCTACTGTCGACAATAATTGATGTAGAGGTGATGCATTCGTGTTTTTCTCCTTGAGTAGTGAAATCCGGATGGATAGTCGAAATATATGGTTGCTGTTTTCCACTAACTTGGACATTTATGGGGTTCATCTGGGGAAACTATATCTATCGACTCATTTGGAGATATAACGGCTATGCGCGTTTCTGGTAGTGGCTGGTTCCAACTTAAATCACAGCTCAAATCTATTTCTGTTACTATATCTTCCAAGGAAGTTGACAATGAAGGAGGGTCTGATGATACAGAACTACAGAAGGTCGTCTTGGGATTATTTCGTCATCACTATCTTTACTTTCACTAGGGTTAACGATGACTATCTTCAAGATCTTCATCCTCAGAGACGTGATGATTTGGTGGCACGTAGGCCCGAGCTAAAACACATAGATATTGTCCTCTCGATTTATATTTCATTGGAAGTTTACCCTAAAATAGATAAATATTTGCATTATACCATTTAATTTTTATCTTGGAAACGTATCCGTATGGACACATATACTTTTAAATATAAAATGTTATTAATTTGACACTGTATCCATTTGGATACATACTAAATTAACATTAAAACTCTTACTAATTGGCATTGTATCCACGCGGATACAGACAAATTTGAGGTTAAATTACTTTGTAATTTTATTTGAAATAATGACAAAAACTTCTGTAAATAATTAACAATAATGTAATAAACATAACTACAATAAAAAAATATAATATATTTTAGTGATGTTTTAGATAAAAAGGGATACTTACAGTACTCCTCAACGGTGCTAGCTTGCGTTCGGCCATGTTGGATCAAACTGTTTAATGTAGTTCTTTTTTGTGACGCTAGGTGACACTTTATCATAGACAAAAGATCATTGATATAATATTTTGTGAATGAACGCGGTTGCAGCCATAGACATTGGATAAAAATTTGTCGAAAATCATTGTATCCAAATGGATACTGCCCCAAATAAAGGGTTAAAAGTGTTCGATCAATCGTACGTTGCCGTACGGGCAAATATCGGATTTAGTGTAAGCGAGCCGTTAGAGTCATTAGTTGTTACATATTCGTATGAGTTTGAAATATCGCTGTTATCTCTAAGTCCAATAAATCCACCATTCATTTGTAACAGTGATTGTAATCTCGAGAAATCCTTAATAATAAATTGCTAAATGGTATAAGGTAGGACAAATACATCCTTCTGATAAACCCAACAAGGATACAACGTTATTTTCCACAGTTCTCCGATTCCTCTCCGCAAGGAAATGGAATCCGCCGATACTCGAAACGGAAACCTAGATGCATAATTCGGTAGTGAACCACCATTAATCTTAATTAGTTCAGAAGGATGTTAGCGGGTTTCGAGGGGATCATCAGGCCTTTCAAAATCCAGGGAGATTTCGAAACCATTATTTGACGGTCTGTCATTTCAAATTTAAAAAAAGAACAATAATAAGCCAACTGTCCCTCTTTCCGCCAGCTTTTCTTGACTTCTAAGGTTTTTGAATGGATACGAATATATGCTTGAAAATCAGTTTGAGGAATCACGAATCTTTGAATCTAGACAACCTTGAAAAAGGTTATAAATTTAGTGCATTTATATTAAAAGTAGTTTTTTTAAAGGCGCCCGTGGCGCCCACTTACGGCCTTCTCTTGCAAACTTTGCTTTCTTATGGCTGAATTCACACGTGAGACTGAACTCTTTATACAAACTCAAAAAAAAAAAACAACTTAAACTTCTTATAACAAACTTTGCATTCAAATGGTTTTTAGCAAGAGAGTGTTGAATTATTTGATTAATTAAACTTTTTATGGCATTCGTATGGCTTTTCTCAGCTATGAGTTCGCAAGTGAAAGCGAGCCGTAACAATTCATTACTGAAGTTCGATTTTTAAATGGAATAAACCACTACGTGCTTACGACTGTCTTCTACTTAAAATTAATTAGGTATAATGATAATAATACATGAGTAGATAATTAGTGAAGTGAATTTGACGATCTATCGGACTATCGGAGACGAGTGAGGTTTAGGTATCTATCGGGTTCCTTTATACCTTCATCTCTCCAAGTATTGTTGCCTCCAAGTATGAAAATTCTAGAGTTGCCAGTAAAAGAAATTAATGTTGTAAAAAAATTTTCTCATAGTTGTGATTTCTATGCTTTTTTGTGAGGTTAAAATCGTTGCAATATAAATACAGAGTTGTTACGAAATAAACTTCTCGATAATTAAAATTTACTTTTATTTTACCAAATCGATATTCATGCCTACGGAGTCCATTCTACATTATTTTGTCATAAGCTGCGTGAATTATCTCATGTATCTATTCGAAACGAAATTTAAAATTCACGAACCTACCCCAAAATTTATAAAAATCATCACTCAACATTAAAAATAGGTAACTTATTTCGAACTAAGCTTTACATTTGTGACATTTTGACAACTCACCCTTGGTGCGAATCCTTAGCAAGTTCGCTGAAGAGTAAATAAACGAGTACATACTTTAAAAATAGCACATCTACGTATTAGAATAACACATAAGAGGGTGGATATTATGGGGGCGAGAATACTGAAACAGACACCTTTCTAAGCAGCTAAAGGATAAAGACACACACCTGTCAGTCGCTACCCCAGTGAGAACAAACATTTAGTTGGAATATTTGAATAATTTGGAATCAGTGTTACCGTCGTACGAGTAAATACATTTAAATTTAGAATTATCTTCTGAAACATTTTCTATGGAAACACTTAAAATCAAAACGTCATCCGTATAACGTCATTTCATTTTGCGGATTTTCATGTTATCGATTCATTTTATTATATACTAGCTGTCTGTCCCAGCTTCGCACGGGTACATAGTCTGGCGCCTTAGACCGCTCGGCCATCCTGGTCAATTCAATTAAATAATTTAAATAAATAACTTTGGCATAATTAAAAAATAGTTAGACGTATGCTGTTGCGACACTTTTGTACATAATTATGTCTTCTACAAAGTTGTAGTACATTATTTTACTCTATCTTCAATAGTTTTCGCAGCGTACGCGATGTAAAGAATATTTTGGGTAAATTTTTTGCACCTTGGGTTACATTATTGAAGTTTTAGTAAGGATCAAAGACTATATGAAAATAAAATATAGCCTATGTTCAGCGGGGAGAGTGTAGCTTTCCAACAGTGAAAGAATTTTTGAAATCGGTTCAGTAGTTTCGGAGCCTATTCCCGTCAAACAATTAAAAAAACAAACAAACAATCAAAACTTTCCTCTTTATAATAGTAGTGTAGATTTTATAGGGTTTGTTTGTGCAGCCCTATTTTGCGTGGTCATAGCATCACGCGTAAACGATTGGACCGGTTTCGCTGTTTATTTGTTGTGTTTGATATTCTTATGAAAGGAAAAATAAAAATCTTACATTAAACCTTAGAAAATTTAAGAAAACTTAACGTAAGTAACCTTATTTAATTAATAATTTATCATAATATACAAATTTGAATGCAACATTCATAGACTGAGGACAGTACAGTGTCTGGCGGGAAAGTAAGCAGACAAATTATTGTTTTAAAGAGTCAGCTAAAAATGAATTCAGTACGTGGCGCCATCTATACTAATCACTGGCAGTGTTGCTATTCAAATTTGGTAGGTACCATAAGTTCTCACCATTTCCAACAGTTGTCAGTATTAACATTTCTGCCTTCAAGCCTATGGGTGAAAACACGTAGAACGCCGATTAATCGTGATTCCGACCCACACCGACTGGCGCATAGAATGTTGTCTATGGTTTCGATGCATTAATAAATGGGCATGCCGGAAAGCGGGATTCTGCTTTTGCTGTGCTTATCCCCATTCAAATGCATAATAACATTCTTTGCGCCGCTCGGCGCATGGTCGGAATCGGCGTTCTACGTGCTTTCACCCTATGGCGGGTCAGTTGTTGATTCAGTGAAGTGGCTAGCTTCTCTATATGTGATCAAAAATCAAAATCGTATGTGTGTGGCAAAAAATATTATTCGTATTAATATAATCCTTTAGTGAAGTTTTATCATTTGAATATGTCATTGTAATTGAATCCGTTAATCAAAAGATGACGCAAAATGTTGTCGGATTGTTTAGACTTTAGGATTAACTTAATATTTATGTACATATGGAATTATGATGGCATCAAAATTTAGTATATTTTAATCATACATATATTATAATATTATGTGAGTCTTTGGTAAAATATATAGTAGGTATTAAAGGTACAAGAGATATATTATGTTATATTGAAACCATTTCTGATAGAACTTCCTCGTTATTGAATATACTTGAGAAACCTGACAAGAACCATTTATTTGGTTTATTTTACAATTAAGGTTCCAATAAAATTTTAGAGATTCCAGATATCCAGAATAATCCAGAACTATCCATGATAAAATGGGAGTGAAACTTGGACATGGTCGATAAACCTGGAAGTTGGTATAAATACTGTAGAAACGAGATCTATTTTTTAAATTAATCTGTATTCACTCGAAATGAACACAAATACACTTTTTGACTCTTTCGCAGTAAGCTATTGATACTTAAAGCGCGTGTCGTGAGGGGAAGATGGTCGCCACCTGGGATCGTACCCACGACTCCCAGTACGAAACAGTATTAAACCATGACTTCCAGTACGAAACAGTATTAAACCATGACTTCCAGTACGAAACAGTATAAAATCCAGAGTTATAACCGCCAGGCTTACACGAACTACCCCAACTACCAACACATTACACGGTATGCGGAAAAAGACTGATATAAAATGATGAAATTGGTAAGGATTGATGATATTAAAATGGAATGTGGAGTGAATATTATGGAAGTGACCAGAATGAAAGTTAATAAATTGAGGCGGTACGGGTATGTTGAGAGAATGAATGAAGAAAAAAACAGCAAAAAGGATAATGTAAAAATCTGACAGTGATCTAGATTGTCGTGAATCGATCATGTCGGTGCTGTTTTTAAAGAGGGCCAAGTCAGGAGTATGTAAAAGAAATTGAATACAATGTATGTGACAGGTCCTAGCAGTATATACGGACATTAGGCTAGGATCAAGTCAGGGAGATAGAAAATATCAAAGGTTTGAAGTAAAGAACAGAAGGCAAATTAGAACGAACAAATCCTCAGAATCTGGTGATAAAGAAGACTAATTAGAATGTAAAAATACATAAGAACTTGCAGACTGTTAACAGAAACCAAACAATAGGATCCAAGTTAGTATCGTTATTAAAAAAAAACTTATAAATCTTGAAAATGTTTTCTTTTGTGCGATGATAAAAATAAAATTAAAAAATAAAAACTGTATTTATTCGTGTGTAAAAATATAATTAAAAAGAAGCAGGTAAGAACTGAGGGAGAACTCGGAGAAGAAAGATGAAGAGAGGTTTTGAAATTATTAACAGTACACTTAATGAGAGAAACTCACGGCTATTGCAAGAAAAGAAAGTACCAAAAAGAGAAGAATTGGTTTATTCTTTTGTTGTGAAAATATCATCCAAATAAAATAGGTGTTTTTTTATATTTTTTTTAAGATTTTTTTTTTAAATCTTGTGCTACAACCTCCAGTTTTTTTTTTTAATTTTAAGATAACTGTCTTTAATTTCAGTCTCGGTTTAGTACTAGGGAAAAAACTCGTTATTGTTTATAGTGTGAGTTGTAAAAATATATACCTAATGGTTCTCAGACTTCGATGATTTTGAGGATTTTATGGAATGTTACTTGAGAAACACGTATATAGGTGCAAGAATTATTAGTACCTGATCAAAGCAATTGGAACCTTCTTGAACATGCAAAGTCTTAGATTCTTTGATCCTTATAATCAATTTAAGCGCACCTGATAAGGGACAAAACCTTGCCGTATTTATATTAAAACTAGTTTTGAAAAGCGCCAGTGGCGCCCACTTGTGGCCTTTTCTTGCAAACTTTGCCTTCTTATGGTTGAATTCGCGTGTGAGTATTTAAAATAATCCGTAAAATTGTTTTTCTCCACATCAAGACCTTTAAAAAGAAGTGCTCAGCCACCAGTCATAATAATATGTTACTGTCAGCCACATTAGTAGAACAAAATTTGTCTTTAGTTGCGAGTGGCGCCATCTTCTGGGAAAAGCAGGAACTAACAGCGTTAATGGTATCAGTCAGGCAGGCAGTGAGTCAGTGGCAGAAACGTTAATATGTTAAAATTAGGTACTTACACATTTGACACGACATAAGAAATTTATATATAAAGATACCCATTACCTAATAACATACTCAGTTTAAAACATATAAAATGAGTATGTTCCGAAAAAGATATAAATTTCAGGGTAGATACTCTAATGTGTAATGAGATTTCCATTTACCAACCGCACACGCGTAGGTCCCTAGTATTGAGAAAACGACCTGCAATTATCGTTGATTCGATCTACAAAAAAGCAAGAATTAATTCATAACCCTAATTCCAGCCATACGCGATCAAGCCTACCGTCAAACCTGCAGCGTTCCTGAAGTGGTGTCTAGTTTTTAGTGCAGCAAGCAAGGTTGCCAGGCGTTTGGTATTTTACCGAACTGTTCGGAATTTAATCAAACATTATTATAACACCGTGTTCGGTATGACAAAAAACCGAACTATAGGCGGTTCCGTATTTTTTTCCAATTAATATTCCTCCGTAAAATAAACCAGTCTTCTCCGGAACAAAATTTGCGGACTTTTTTCTCAAGTGAATTTGTAACATTCTGGACACCAAATTTTGAGAATGTCCTTTTTTTAGTGAATTTTTACTATGAGAATGACCCCTATTTATTTATTTTTTTGATATCTTTCATTTTTTTTTTTTATACAAAGTGGCAAAACAGGTTCGGTATTTTTGTGGAAAAGACCTGGGAACCCTGGCAGTAAGTACGATTTTCAAGCCACACATGAAGTTTACCGGACACCGTTTAAAGTTTGCTGCAGGCTTGACGGTTAACAACTTTAATGCGTTTGGCCGGTATTAGTTGAACGGTCTCCTAACCGAATTCATTAGAATGTTTGGGTAATCCTGAGGATGAAAAATACAGTTTACTGTAGAAGTTTGTTTAAAAGCTCTCCGTTTCCCGAGATACTAAACTGTGGTCCTTTAGAGTTTTTTTGTGCCGAGCTGACTGTGACTGTTACTGTAGCCGGACATACAAAAGCTTGTGCGCCGAAGCCGTCGAGCATGTTTCCCACAGACCCCCAGTTAGGAGATGATGCATTGGGCATAAAAAGTGACATAGCCTGTAGCCCAGAAAACGATATCGATATCGAAATCAATCAATTTCAATTGTTCGAAAGCTTAAGAAGCTATTCGAGCTAAGGTATAGTTTACATTTGCAGAGGCATACATCTAGAAATGCTTAATAATAATGGCCAGGAAGAATACATACATTCTCCTCATAAATTCTGACCTCCAACAGTAAGGTGACACAAGAATGCTTGTGACTCTTGTGAGCCATAAAACTACCTAACTATCCGGTACTAAGATACGTGAGACTGCTGTTGATGATATGTTTCATGGGACTGATGATGATGTGCTTAATATTATGTCTGTTGACTATATGATTAATGGGACATAATATGATGATAAGCTTAATGAGACTATTCAAACCATTAAGCATTGTTAAAATGATAGGAAAATAGTATGAGAATAATTAGAATCTTATCTATACCAACTGAAGGAACATGCATTCTTGCTGATACCTTTATAAGAATTAACCCAATGAAATTCAAATAAAATAAGTAATTGACTTATTTTTGTTATTTTTATAAAGTTTAATATTCTGACTCTCTCCATAGTAGCTTCGTTCCAAATGCTTTTTTTATTTGTTTTACACTATTTCTAAGCTTAGATGTGTGTTTACAAAATTAGTCAGTATATTGAAAATGTGAAAAAAATAGTTAAATTGTTTTATTACCATGTCGTTCTCTGCGACCATCAAAGATGTCGTGTGCGTAACATATAATTAGTCTTTACAAATTCACGTTATATCCGCTAGTTTTAATATATACATTCTCCTTGAATAAAACGAGGACGTAGTGTAGTTAGAAATTATGAGTGTTTTTCTCTCTTAAAACAAAGCAAAATAAATCAAGGCTAAGTATGTTTTTCTCAAAGAAATATAATGTGTTCTCTGTGATGGTAATATATCAAGTTAATGACGTAACCAGGAACGTATTTCACCCAAAGGTTGCCTTGTAACGACGCAATGTGGCCCTTCTTTATTAGCACCGCTTGCAATGTAGCATTTACACCACGCACATTGCCTTCTCATAGTCATAGAGGTACGTAAAGGTGGCGAAGATATATTTTTCAATGCACCTTAACTTTCCACAAACATTATCTCTGATATCATCTTTGTTCGTAAAAACTTCACTTCAAGGATCTGTGGAAGATTATCCGTGTCCTTTGATGCACACGATTCTGCGATTGAAGAACTCGCGGTAGTGATTGTAGAACGTCCCGGGAGATATCCAATCTGGAACAAAACTCAACTGCTGGGCTACGATGATATCTTCTCTCCCCCTCTGCTCAGATTATCAACAAGGAACGTGTTGTGGAGGCAACTGACGATATCGTCTTCCATTCATCCTACGCTCAAAGAGGAATGGCTCTCTCTCTGGAACGAGGCAAACGTGCCAAAAAATGTGCATCTTATAGAATATCCCAATGAGCGTGTTCCTGGTTCTACCTACCCCGAAAACAGTGGACCGCGCTTGTCAGAATCAGGATAGGCCACGGAAGATGCACGGACCTTATGCATCGATGGGCCTTTTCCCAGAGCCCCGACTGTGAGTGTGGTCACCGACAGACGATGGGCCGTATAGTTGAGTGTCAATTTTTTGTTTTGGAGCGTGGTCTTAATGAGATTCACGGAGTCCCTACAGACGCAGCCAACTGGCTGAGAAACATACAACTGAATTTGTAACCGCCAGGCCAAACATTTATATGCATTAAAAAAACGTAGAATTCGATTAGCTGGAACCAGGTGGAAAAAGAACCGAGAATCGCAACTCTACCTAAATGTGTGTGAGAATGTTTTCATGACAAGGCAGTCGGTTTTATGACACGTCAAAATCTGCCGAGATGCTGGATCAATTTAAGAGGAGAGTATTACATAAAATATTGGGGGCCTTAAGTTTTGTTTTTGATATTTTTTTTTAATTTTATATTACTCCCTGCAACTATGTTGATTTTATAATACAACTAGCTTTTCCGACAGACATTGTCCTGAAGTCCTTACTGTGAATAATGATTTCAAATTTATAATGTACACAAAAATACGTTTTGAATATGTTTGAATGTTAATTAATTATGTATGAAAGCTCGACAGACATTATATAAAAATCATCTGCAAACCAATATTTTGAAACTCAATATAGGTACCTAGGTAAATAAATATAAAAAATAAATTTTGTTGTTATGGAATTTTTCACAGATGGTGTTGTTGTCAGTAAATCCGTTCCATACTAACTTTAATATTATATTTAAAAAAAATTCTATCCATTTTTCGAATTTTTAATAATGATTCAGTTATTTGGAGCAGAGAAGAATCCAATAAATCTGTTCAGCCGATCTCGAGTTGTAAGTGTTTGCACGTACCCGACTTTCATATATATTATAGATTTAAGGTTGCTTACACATACATAAGAATTTTCCTATAAATCTCTTTTCGAAAATAACGAAATATTTCGATGTAGGAAGTGAGAGTTGTGATGTGTTTATGTGAGCAGGAAGGTGTTACAGTCTCTCTCATCCCATCCACTTTCTTCACTACTTCATCTCCATTCTCTTCATTTCTTATTCATGCATAGAACGCTACACATGTATTTAGCATCAAACACCCCCTATTTTGATATACAACCTCAATATTTTATGGAACGAAAAACATTATAGGTATTTAAGTAAAGAGAAAACCAACTCACAGCTTCTTTTCTCAAACAGTCGCAAGCCCGCAAACAACCATACATCTATACTATTAAATCTCCTTACTATGTAAATCTGAAACCGTTTTTATTTGAAAATGACAAAAGCAAATCTAACTATATACGGGAAATATTTATGAAACATAATACATTTGTTATAACAATTAATAATTAAACGAATCCGCGAGAAATATTATATCAAAGAAAAACATACTAATGTGAGGCTTGATCCGAGTTTCCTACATACCAATGTTGCTACGGAAAGAAAAATGTCATATTTTTCACATCAGTCCCCAACTTGGTGAGGTAAAACTATTTGTTTAAGCTACGATATTATAACCCTTTGCTCTGTCTGTTTTCCGACAGGTTTTGCTGCTAGTTTAACAATTAGTGATTTTTTTCTATTTCAAATACATACACGTAGCCACTCTTAAAAAATACAGGGAGGGGAAGTTATGAAGTGCAATCTCTAGCTTCATCCCTTCGGTGGTTCTAATCGGCTTTTATGAACATTGAGTGGGTGGCAAGATTATTTATTTATAACTAGCTTTTCCGACAAACGTTGTCCTGTTGTCCTAATTATTATGAATAAGAATTCGAATTTGTATGGTGATAAATAAATTATCATGACCAATGTATGTAGTTCCGTCCGATGCATCTATTCCAAACCATGTATTTTCCATCCGCATTCTTTCAATCGCACCAATTATCTAACAAGTGACAGTTTTCAAATGTCAATTAATTAAAATTAAAAATTAGAACAAAATTATATTGTAAAAAGTACCAAAAAGATTACCCACTTAGAGTTTTCTTTCAGTTTCTATTCATTTTTCTTAATTTTTGTCTTCTAAAAGAACATTCTCCTGATAAAAGCCTACACGAGAAAAAAAAGAATAAGCGAAATCGGTCCAGCCGTTTAGGCGTGATGCGACGACAAAATGTTATTTTATAACCTAATGGGGTATAAAGAGAGTTTCGATTCTATTTCGTTAAAATAATTCGCATATACATAATAATATGGAAATATGGAGTATGTCACGAAAAATATGGAGTAAGTATGTGACGGGCGAACTTAACAAAATTATTTTTGTAAATTCATCTTCACCTTTACTCTTAAAAAAAAAATGAGAAAAGTTTTGATAAAAAAATGTCGATTGAAAAAAAAATACCCACAGCTAACTATTTTGAAAAGGAGACAAGTGTCTTTTGTAACCCGTATTACGATGTAGCTTGAAGCGCTGTTCCGATATCTTAACGGGCGGTTAACCTCGTAAAAATCTGTTGAAAACATCCCCTGACTTTCATCCCCTGGATCCGCCCTCAAACACCAAAAGAAATACTCGAGAATCACAATTTTTCTTTCAACATAAATAATATTGTGTATCATTATATTTTTTTAATCTTCCATTATATTATAATACGGAATAATTTTTATTTTTTATAATTATTCTTTGATAAAAAAAATAATGTGTTTTTCTTGATTTTTTTTATAATCCGTCTTTTAAACGGAAAATTGATTAGTCAATCGACTTGAAAATTCCTGGACTCGAAAACAAGTACCTAAGTGTTAAAACCGTATATATTTGCATTCAATTTCATTCCTTGCAGTTCCTTGCAAACAATATTGTAGTAATGTTCAATACAAATTATTACATTTTCTCGAATTTGTTTAAGTTTTTTTTTCTTTTATTGGATATAGACAGCTTTTTTTTAATTATAATATTCAATATATCATTAACATTTTTATATTGTCATTTATGTGTATCATAAACCATTTATGTGCATCCCAAGTTTGATATTAATATCTAAAATGGAAAGGATACTTTTAAATCTCATCAACAACTTTAAGCAAAACGGGTATCAACTACATATATGGAATATAGATGAGTCTTGTGATCGGATTTAAAAAAAAAAAGATATCGCTGAAATTAATTTTCTCGACGTTTTCGAGGGTGTAGATTCCAAAAATACAAAAAAAAATTTTTTTTTAATTTCCGCGTACCCGTAGGTACCCGTACCCAAAAAAGGGGCGCACCCATAACTCATAGTAATTCTTATCCGATTTGATTGAAATTTGGTAGAACGGTTAGCCCCTCGATGTAGATGAGTCAGTAAAATGTTGAGATCTGTACCTTCAGGGGAACCCTCTTAAAGTATCCAAAGAAAATTTCACTTGTTCTAGAAAAAGGGCTAAAATAGAAAAAAAAAATCTTCGATTTTCATAAAATTTGGTATACGGGTTGGTCTTATGCTCCTACACAAGCCCGTAAAATTTAAGGTCCGTAACTTCAGTGGGTCCCCCTTAAAGTACCGATTAATATTGAATATGTAATTCTAAAGAAGATAATAAAAAGCTCCAATAGTCGATATCATTTTAAAGTTTCTATAATAATTCCAAGGATAAATTCATTTTAATCGTAAAATTATGAATATTTATGCAAAGATATGTTTAACACGAAAAGGCTGTTATAATATACTGAGTTCTGGGCTACCCTAGGTTAGCAGCTTTTTTCAATTGCGACGCAGTAATAAGATACTTTGCAATGCCGAGTTCGTCCTTTAACATCACGAGAAAACTGTCGACATCCACCAACTTTTCCACCAAGACTGTGTCGCCCCAAAAATGCGTGCACTATGCCAGCGTTGTTATACGGTTGTGAATCCTGGTATCCGACTAAAGCTCAACAGAAGATCCTTAGTGTGAAAAATGGATTTCTGCGACTGATTTTGGGGATTAGGTGGTACCACTATGTCACAAATGTGACCGTACGCGCCAGAACGGCGCAACAGCCAATTACTTCAGTACCTAATCCAGAATCACAGATTAAGCTGGCTTGGCTATGTTCTCCGCATTTCCCCTGAGAGTCTTGAATATGCTTTTCTACAATCCGGATGGGACAAGAAGGCGAGGCAGGCCAAAATAAACAATCAAGCGGACATTTACTGCGGTTCTACAAGATGCTAGATTAAGCTGTGCAACTGACGCAAGATAGAGAGGCTTGGAGGAACTTCGTGGCATCCATATACTCCATACTGAGAGGGAACGTGGATAAAGTAAGTAGTTCGATACTTTATGAATATTTTACAATGCAAGTAAAAATAATTTCCAATTCCTACACCACTCAGATAGTTTTTAGAATCTTATCTTAGTAAATTAAAATAGAATCTGAGTTTAACAAACCATTTCGGGCACTGCCTATCACTTAGTCTTAATTCTCGCCAATAATGGCTCGTTAAGGATAAAAAATGGTTCTATTAATGATGCTGAAATGGTACTCAAGGCATAATCACCTTTTCAGAAACCACCCGCACCTAATTTCAAACAAAAGAAAGAAGTCGAAAACAATGGAAGTCAGAAACAAAATCCAGGAATAAAACAGTTTATATAAATTTCCAATGAAGGTATAAGAAAGAAAAGAAAATTAATATTAGCAAATAAAACGTTTTGTTAAAAAATCTAAAACTGAGTGTTGGGTTTTTACATAATAACATAAACCAGGTAAAAAATCGTTTTTTATGAATTGAGGTGATTTAATAATTATTATTCACCTTTAACTGAATAAAATTCAGTTGAATATTGATAAAAAAATGTGAAATAAGTTTCATACTCCTCCGTCCGTGCAATTTTCGCAAAAAACGGTTACAAAGTTTTTGTTTAAAATATTAATATTTAGATATAAAACCGCAATTCTCTCCATTAACGGTTTTCTGGAGAGCATAGAGAGGCAAAAATACCACTGCATTGCTATCGTACCGAACGTAATGGGCCTATTAATGTTACAGTGTACAAACACTACTAAATGTGAAATAGGTAATATGTTAAAAACTATATAGTCATTCTTGTAACGGAAACTTTGAAAAAAAAAAAGATTTTTACAGTACACCATGATTGAGAGTAGGTTCTAGTTGTGTGAGCCAAGGAAAAGGGCAAGGATGTCGTTAAAACATCATACATAATAGAAGCCTTAACAACCGAGATGTAATTAAGGTCTGGTTAAGCAAAGTTTGCATATACATACTTCAGTGCTTAAGAAATGTTCCCTCCCATTAGAGAAAGTAGGTAATAATTATTTAAAGAATCGCGGGCTTTGATGAGGATTAAATTGGCCATCCAGCAGAAATAATTCAACAATATACAAGCTGTGATCCGTTTATTTGCATCAGCAAAGTTCACAAGTTTTTTTTAAAACTTAAATGGTCAAAATTAACTATTTAACTGCACAAACGTTTCATTAGTCTGTTCTGATTTTTCTAAGAAGCCAGAAAACCTGCTGTAAACTATGAATCGTAAAGAAGCATTCGAGCTGTGGCTACGAAGAAAATTACTGAGTAATGTGGACAGACTTAATGTGCAATTAGTAGGAATACGAAGGCTCTGGTTGAAAGCTATCAAGGTTCAAGAAGAAAACAATGAAACTCTTCAAAAGATTCTCATGGCTATTATAGATAAGGTGAGTCTGGTAGATGGTTTATTCTCCGGATGCGTCGAATGAAATTGGACTAAATTTAGTGTTGTGTACTATTGCAAAAGTAACAGTTGAAAAATCTATCAATCATCATGTTGGCACACATCAATGTTTGTGAATAATAGGCTGTGTAATGATCTTAGATCAAAATGCTCACCTATATCCAGCATCCAAACAACTTCAAGGTTTATCACCATTACATTTCCTCATTCCTAACCGTCTTGACCTCCCATTCTCTTTTGGAATAACAGAAATTCTGCTCTCTGCAACGCGGTTTTGATCTTTTGCATCAATTGGGCATGATAACTGGCCCATTTAACACCATCAAGATACACGGATTGTTAAGATTATCTTCATCTCATCTAGCAATGTGTGTGAAACTTCACGCTTTCTAAATCAGCCTCGTCATTTGATTTTATTGTTTGAAGATGTTTTTTCTTTTGTATATTGGCTGAAGTTTAGTCTTCACATGAATTTAGCTAATTTCCAGACCACTCTGTACATGGCAGCGCTTTAAAGTTCTTCAAAGAAAAATATCGCATGTCCAAATACATGTCTTCGGTTGATGTGGTCGTCCACAGAAGATTATCCACCCGCTCGTCCTCTCAATGGTGGTATTTGGGAAACATTTATTTCGTTTCATATTACATCCTTCTCTATTTTGCACGTTTTTTGTCAGGGCTAAAACAGATTCAATAATCTCTTGATTCAAATCTTTAAAGACTGTTTGTAAAAGTAAAAAGTGATCCACAAATTATGTCCTGGTATTATTAAAAAACACGTTGATCTGGTAGAGATTTTTCATTCCTTTGTAATAATAATTTATGTGTTGGAGCTGAAGATAAGTTTTAAGTAGCCATCCCTTTCCTTTCTCCTCCTTAATGAAGATTAATTGTATTCAAATAAGAACAGATAATTCCTCATCCATCTCTTTTTATCTATATTTTTTTCATATTGATTAATTTGTCCCCGAGAGTAAAAAGTTTAAAGTAGGTGCCCACCAACTTCAGTACTTTTTTTTAAAATTTATAAACAAAATTGTTTATACCACGACAAGTTTTTACACAACAATAAGTAGGTATTTGATGTAAATAGCCGCAAGGTTGCCTGCAGAATATCACCCCTGATTTTTTTTGCTGTTTATTTTAGTATACTGTAATAGGCAGAAAAACAAAAAATCAATTGGGTCAACAAGGTTGACCAGCTCACGTCCTTAAACCCTAACAGGTCAGAAAAGGCGCAAGAAGTAAGCCTCGGACACATGGACCCCATAAGGGGGTAGGGATCAGGCAGCTAGTGTCCCCCCTGTAGTGACCATTAACATTACAAAAGTTTGAGCGGAATGGAAAACTCTTGTTGCCTCCCTTTACCCATGCGTGGGGCTTAAAGGGCTGTAGCGGCCAAGTTTCGTATGACGACATCATCCACCAATAGCATTTCTCCGTGATGTCGACAGCTGGTAGCAGACTGCCACATCATACAAAGCCGCACAACTGTCAGCCACCATCACGTCGGGGTCACCACTGTGGAATTTAGAGGTGGTTTCAGGAGATATGGTTTGTGAGATAGGATAGACGGTTTTAATGTATTCCACAAGGCGAATAGATAGATAGGTTAAAAGGTAGAAAAAAAACCATTAGTGGCATACGACTTTCTGTTTTGAAGGACGGCTTTCTTTGATCAATTGAATAACGATAACATCTGTAGAAAATACTGAGAATAATAAAGTAACTGTCAATCAATAGATGGCGCCAGATTATTAATGCAATTTCATGCTGTCTCCTTTTATTGCCTTTTGGTTTTGTTGAACTAGTTTTTTGATGTTACTGTCTGGCTAGAAAATTGCGATTGTAAAGTTCGTTACTATTTCTACTACCATTTGGAATACTTATTTTCATGTTGCATCAAAGTGTTTTTGGATTTAAAAAGTGAATACCAAAATTTTTCAGGTGTGAGTCTTTCTTTTCTGGTTGAACAAAATATACATTCCAATAGATCATTACGATAGATAGGTACATTCTTTGTTTAAAATATTAATATTATTTTTATTACAAACCTTATACGAAAACAGAAGCAATATAATTAAGATTATCTTGCCTGAAGACTAATAAAAATATTCATTTTCTTTGAATTAAATAAAAAAAATAATACAATAAATAATAAATTCATCCCTCCCCGTCCATTTAATATTAACGACTCAATTTAAACGGAAGGGATGTTTCAACAAAGTTAATATTTTTATATTTTCTTATTACTCCCGGTACATACTAGCAGATCATCTACCATCTTCACCCTTACCTAAATATCTTAATATTCACCTATTTTATCTACTATATAAATTAAAGTCGGGTTAGTGCGAACACTTATAACTCGAGAATGGCTCAACAGATTCTTCTGATGTTTGATTTATTGGATTCTTCTCCACTCCGGATAACAGAATAACTAATAAAAAGTTAAAAAATGGATAAGAAAAGATGTAAAATACAATATTTAAGTTTGTATGGAAAGGTTACTGGGACGCGCCCACGACATCGCAGGTAGTTCCCTCTCATTCTCGCATACGCTCTTACAGTAGCCCATCCTACTTACTCCACCGCACCGTTTCGATAGATTTAGAAAATATTCATACAAAGTCAACAATATTTTCGGGCACATTTGTGTTGGTAATAGGCGAGGTAGGGTGTGTGCGCGAGCGCATTTTTCTCAAGTTATTCCCGCCAGAGCTTTGAATACGAATGAAATAGGGATGTTTCAGAAATAGTTTAATGTTATTATTTTATTAGTTTAATTCAATCGAATTAATTGTGTATTGTTTAACGGGGGCGCAGTGCACATCATGTACATATTAACGGGCCACTTCGGGCTAGAACCACAGGACAACGTCTGTCGGGAAAGCTAGTTTTGAATATAAATCGATGTGAAATGAAACGTTATGAGCCAAATCTAGGTTGTCCAAACTCCCTTCACACCCCACTTAGGGGCATAGGGAGGCAACAAGAGCTCTCCATTGCGCTCGATTTTGCGCAATGTTTATGACCTCCCCCCACACCATGTCCAGATTCCTCACCTCTGCTTCGAAGGAGCAGAAATAGTATGAGAGAGTCTTCCTCGTCTTCGGGACCCTGATGGGAGGAAAAACAGCGATCTCCTCGGCCAACTGTCATTCGACATCCTTAACACAAATCCATCTCGTCCATATAATGGTAGAAAAGTGATGGGCTCACGATGGGTGCGCCGGTGTTAAGCGTCGTTCGTGATGCGGTGGTACCATCGTACACCCAAAATTCTCCTGAGGCACTTCATTTCCGAATGCTGAGACTTTTTGTGCCTGGGCTTTGGTCAGGTGGTTTGCACAGTCCACACTTTAAAAATTATATACTAATTTGGAACACAGCGTTACACGGCTACCGGCGTTACACTTTATGCATATTATGAAACAAACTTCTATAATATATACAGTACCTACAAGCTGCCCCGTCGAACTTCATCTCGTTTATAGTTACAGTAACACTAATGGCTATTTATTCACATTACCATAACTTAATTTTCTCGAGAATCGTTATCCAGTGATCATTTTCAATTTATTTAATGATAAATTAATTACCTTTTAATCACTGTTATTCCGACCCATGCATCCGTTTTTAACCACATTAATATTATATTTTGCATCCGCATTCTGTCAGTCTCACCAACTGTCAAACAACTGAGATTGCCTGTCAAACCCCAATTTTATTTCAAAATTGATTTCCAAAGAAGGCTCTAAGAGATTTCTAATAATTTTCTAATTTTCCTCGAAACTTTTTTAATTTTTTCTTTCATTCACCTTCTCCTGATAAGCCAACACGACAAAAAAAAATTAGCGAAATCAGTCCAGCCGTTTAGGCGTGATGCGATGACCACGGAAAAAAGAGATCTCCATTTTATATATATAAGTAGATTATGGATCTCCCCACAGGCATAAGGCATGAGAAATTGTCGTAAAAACAATACATTTTTTTTAAATACCTACCTATTTTTTTTCGATAATATGAGGCGATGTTGTGACAGATATCTTGAAAGGTGTAAAATATAGGGAATATTTCAAATATTATTCAAGACTTTACGCAGATTTTCACCGCCCTGTGTGTTCCCGAGTGAAAATCTATAATATAAAAGAATGTCAGCGCTTAGCGCTAACACTTATAACTCGAGATCGGCTGAATGGATTTTTATCATTTTTTTTATATATTGGATTCTTATACGCTCCGGATAACATAATGAATAATAAAAAGTTGAAAATGGATAAGGAATAATATAAAATATAATATTAAAATTAGTATGGAACGGCTTTCCTGCGACGCCAACGCAATCTATGAAAAATTCTATTACAACAAAATTATTATTGAATGGAAGTGAAAACCCAAGATTTGTCACGGAATGCATTCGAACAACATGCACCTCGAAAGACACATAGGGATAATCAACTTTTCACAGGAAAAAATATGAAGATGGAAAGTTTACTCCTTTTCACTGTGATGAATTCGACAGAGACTATGCTACTGCACTTGCATATGGGACGAGGCTGTGCTCATCACCAGAATATACGATTGGATTCGTCAAAAATATGAAGTTTCGACATTAAGCGTATGTGTCTCATCAGGACCATCTCTCAAAATGACCAACACATCGTGGAATCCGATGAAAGCGGGAGTGCCGCAAAACACGAATGGAAGTGAAAACTCAAGATTTGTCACGAAATGCATGTGAACAACATGCACCTCGAAAGACACATAGGGATAATCAGCTTTTCACAGGAAACAATATGAAGATGGAAGGTTTACTCCTTTTCACTGTGATGAATTCGACAGAGACTATGCTACTGCACTTGCATATGGGACGAGGCTGTGCCCATCACCAGAATATGCGAATGGATTCGTCAAAAAGATGAAGTGTTTTGACATGTGCGCATTCTTAATATTATTATTGTTTGTCTGACAACCATTGACATTGAAAATATGGGTACTTACGCAGATTTTCGATATGCAGTTTTTTTTTTCGAGCTTTCTGAAATAATTTTTTTTAACATTCAAACGTATTTTTGTATAAAGTACAAATAATCTGAAATCAATATTCATAGTAAGGACTACAGCAGGACAACGTATGTCGGGAAAGCTAGTTTATTCTACGAGTATGTGCACTTTAAGCGTTAAAATTTAAGTGGATTAGATTCATACTACTGTGGACATTAAACAGAAAAAAAAATGCACGTTTCAAAAAATATATAATGTGGATTTTTCAAGCATGAGGATACGGTATCTTTAGACGCCCAGGCTGTTGAAAATGCCAGTCAAATATCTCACTTCTGGAGGCTTCTTCAAAAGGACACTCTTAAGCTCGTTTGAAGATCACAGACTGTCAAATGCTGCTTTAGTAAAGGATTACTGCAGCATCCTCACGCACTCTTGAACATTCTCCACCGTATGAGAGATGTATCGTTTCGCCGTTTTGCAAGTGGAGAGACGTTTCTTCCGGATGGTTGACGATAGCGCGAATTGAAGAAATTGTGAAAGATTTTTAAAGTGGGCGATGTTGAATTCTCAGAAAGCAAGTACTAGGTATATAATACAATTTTCACAAATAACACAATACAATAATTCCCGTTGAAATGTGAAACTGTTGAGGATTTTGTTGAAAATTGTGATGAAAATTTATTTATTAACTAGCTTTCCCGACAGACGTTGTCCTGTGTTCCTAAAAATATGAATATTGAATTCGAATTAATGATGATATGATGAATTAATTATCATTTGACCAATGTGATTCCAAAGGATGCGTCTGTTTTAAACCCTAAATATTCCATCCGCATTCTGTCAATCGCACCAATTATTGACAATTAATTTCTGTCAAAATTTCAAAATTGTAATTAAAATTATAAGGTAAAAGGTACTAAAAAGGTTGTCTTCGTAGAGTTTTCTTTAATTTTCTAATTTCCCATGCATTTTTCTTAATTTTTTTCTTCTAAATGGACATTATCCTTATATAAGCCTACACGACAAAAAAGAATTATCGAAATCGGTCCAGACGTTTAGGCGTGATGCGATGATATCGGGAAATAGCTCTCCATTTTTATATATAAGATATTAAATATTACGGCAATATTATTTTTATTTATTACGTGTCTGTTTTTTTTTCTAACTGTATGATCATTGTATTGGAAATCGTTTGCGCTTAAGCTGGATTTGCGGAAGTGAGATAAAAGAAAATATTTTTAGCTGGGAAAATTATGAATTTTACCTCACTTTGTGAATATTCTCCTCTCCTTCCTTCTTCTATCACTGGCGTGGTGTACTATTGCGATGATTATTGAGGTCTAAAGGTGAATAATGCGAATATTGACGAAGATGGGATTTATGACGTGTTGACGCGGCGAGTTTGACACTAGAGGTGAAGCGGGAAACAAAAGCGGTTGTTTGGAATATAATGTGAAAAGAGTGTTGCCAAAAATATTATTACAAGTAGGAACGTGGAAAACGACGCAAACAAAAAGATTAAATAGGTACCTTATTTTAAAATCCAAACTTTGTTTGAGGAATTGGGACGTTTAGATAGTTTTTGACAAAAAAAGCTCGTTTAGTCATGAAGAAAACATGGAAATATTAACATCAGATATAACATCTTGTCAAAGGCTTCAGTAATACTTTGACCAACACACAAGTAGGCATCTATTTATTTATACGTATTTTATAATAATACAGTCAACAACCAATTGAAAATTACAGATTTATCTCATGATTCTGAGGCGGGACGAAATTAGACGGGTTAGATAGTTTAAATTTAAAGATATTGTCTTTTCAATTGTGTAACTTTTACATTTTTTCAAGATATGGCGGTGTCGTAGAATATAAGCCATATATGAATTATGTTAAGTTATTTTATATAGAATATAAAACTGCTTGTACATAATATGATTGGATCATAACGAAATTATTATGGTGATTTGGGTACTCGACGATCAATCGTTGTTAATTTATAATACAGCATACGTTATAATATTAATTGTGTATTGCAAAGGAAGAGTTTTCCTACCAGCCATTCAGGTAGGCACTAGAATGGGGTTGTAAGGTATAGACACCCTTATTACAGGTGGCCAACTTGAACGAGAGGAAACAATATTCAACTGAATTGCATGGGAAATTCGAACCTCATACGAAAACGAACAGTTTTGACATAAATTTAATTATTTATTTTATTACAAAATCTGTACGCTAAGAAAAAACTTTGTGACTACTTTTACGAAAATTGCGCGGACGGAGGAGTATGAAATTTGGCACACTTATAGTTTATATAGAAAAGGAGTGACGAACGCTAATATATTTTTATTTAATTATGCACAAAAAATAGATTAAATCGATGAAAAAAAAACATTACAGACCCAGATAATGAAATTTCGATGAATTTACTTGTGACAGGAGTTCACGCACTGCCCTGGCCTGACTAAGGACTTCTGAATTCGTCATCAGGTCGGCCCAAGGAATCTTGAGCACTCTGCGAAGTAACCACATCTCCAAAGCCTCGAGCCTTTTCAGTTTCATTGTGTTGACCTTCAGATTCCAAGTCTCACAGCCATACAGCAGAACCGACCACAGTAGAATTTTTCCATTATCTGTCGCAGTTTCATATTCAGTTTGTCATTGATGAAAAGAGGTCTCATCTAATTAAATGCAGTTCTTTCTGGCTCTATTCTTCATATGACTTCCACAATTGGGTCGAGTGAGTATGCCACCAAGATACTTGATTTAACTGCCAAATATCACAATAATAAAATCTAAACTAAGAAACTGAGCTTTCTTTAAAATGCATAATAATATGTTCTCATTGGTAGATAAGTTCGATTCTCTTATTCCCATTTGGGCAGAAACTGTAATAAGTACCCAATAGTGGAGAACTCATCGATTGTACAATTTCCCGTATTATTCGTGAGCGTCTGTGCTCAGTTCCTTGGGGAGGGTGAAGGAAGGAGCAGAATAGAAAGTTTCGCTGGTGGCGATGCGTTCTATGTCATCCTCTCTCTCTAGCCAGTTGTGAGAAATGTCCGTACGATGCTATAATAAAACTTGCTGAATGGCCAAAAGTCTACCCGCTACGTTTTCTGGTGTAACGATTAGGGATACACACCACCGACGAAATAAAATCATCGATAATTTATTATAGCAACGAATTCAGAGACTTGGCACACATTTTTTTTTTCATTATAACATTTTTTTTAATTTTCTGTGTTTAATATTTGAAACTTGTGGAAATGTTAGAAACACTGTAATGTTAAAATGATTCAAATCATCTTTAAGTAGAACTGAATTGAATTTTGAGGGTTATGCTTTTAGCTTGGGAAATTCTACATAAATGAAATAATGATATACTAAGTTATATTTGATTTGATGTATTGCAGTACATCAGATCGAGATGAAAGTCGGGCTAGTTCGAACACCTTGTAACTCGAAATCGCCTGAACAGATTTTTATGATGCTTGGTTTATTGGATTCTTCTCCGCTCCGGATAACAGAATAATTATTAAAAGTTTGAAAAAAAATTGCCTCAAAACAGACCTGCGTCTATAGTGAGCAATAAATTCCATTATGAGTTATGTTGTTTTTGTAATTGAAGTGTATATTATGTTATTGGAATAGAAAAAAAAAAAAATAGATAGCGAATAATGCAAATATAATATTCGATTTATTATGGAACGAATTTCGATACAACAACGCCACCTGTGAAAATTCTATAGAAACACAATTTTAATTTACCTGTCAACAGAGTCAACCATTGACATTAAAAATAGTGCTACGTAATTTTTTCAAGGTTTTTTTCTAATTTGTTAACATTGAAGCGCCAAAAGTGAAAAAAAAACAATTTTATAATCAAATTGTCGTTTCACACAAAGGTTGTTCAATAATTGGTGCGATTGACCGTATACGGGTGGAAAATATATGGTTTAAAACAGATACATCGTTCGGGATGACATTGGTTAAAAGTCATTTTAATCTTCTTTTTTTTTTTAAATTCGAATTCAATATTCCTAGCTAGATCACAAAACAACGTCTGTCGGGAAAGCTAGTTTACATTTTATAAAGTTTAAACGGTGATCCCTAAAAAATCAAAAAATGTCTAACGTAATCGATCATTTTTCGTTTATAAATAATACTGTGCATCGTTATAGAAAGGAATAAAAAAGATCGATGCATAGGCATTATCGAAATACAAACATATATTTGGCATCACTATTTGTTGCGGTATATCCATTATCACTCCCACGACTTCTGTGTAAGGTTTAGCCATAAAAAGAAAATTGTATAGAAAAAGAACCACGGAGCTCACAGTTTAAGAAAGTTCCGCTCAAAGAATGAAAAGGGGATGATTCAACTTGTTTAGGATCGAACTCTTTCTCAAATCATTTGTAAGTCTATTTTTTTTATTATTTTGTAATTCTTTCTACATATTTTTCTTCTATACAGATTCGTTGTTGTCGTACGTTTTCACGACTATACGGATTTTAAATAAGAAATTGGGTTAGTTGAGGGTTATTTAAGGATGGTTTAGAATCGTAGTTTGATATTCTACAGACGATGTGCCAAGAATTCAAAGGTTCTTGTGCCACTTTTCCAGGACTAGATCCTAGCATTGTAAACCTATACAACAGTCTAGTACAGCTGTTTTGAAGGCTGGCTTAATATGATCACTTTACCTTAAAAGAGTTCGGTAGCTTAGTGATTTAGTTAGTCGCGTTATTTTAATTTTGAAAGTCTTGGGTTCGATGCCCAGTGCCATGACTGACTATATTCCTCTTGATGTTTTTCGTAATGTTATTATGCCTAATACCTACATCTTTTTAAAATCATATTATTGAAAACGCCAAGGGAATCAATAAATATTTAGAGCTCTTATAACCAGAGATTGGCTCAACAGATTCTTCCGCTGTGTTATTTATTGGATTCTTCTCCGCTCCGCATAACAGAATAACTAATAAAAAGTTGAAAAATGGATAAGAAATAATGTAACATAAACATAAAATAAATAAAATAAAGTTAGTATGGAACGAATTTCATACGACGCCATCTTTGAAAAAATCCAACAACAATATTTTTGTCTTCTGCACCTGCACCCTCTCATTCTCGTATACACAATTGCTACTGTTACAGTAGCCCATTTCACTTACTCCACCGTTTCGAGCTTTTTAGAAATTTTTCATACAAAGTCAGCCGAATTGCGCGCATATAATTATATTCTCGCGTTGATCCCGTGAGCTTTGAATACGAATAAAATATGGACGTTTTAGAATAAATATTTTAATGTTATTATTTAATTAATTTATTTTTGTTTCTGGAGGCGCAGTGCACAATGAACGGGCCGCCTCCGGTAACATAATAAATAAAACAAATTAAGTTGTAAAAATTTAAGCAAAAAGATTAAATGAATTTACACATAGAGCAAAATATCAAAAGCAAGTTAATTTGAATGGTTTCGAATAAATCACACGTAAATAAGCAATCAACATAGAAAAAAAAACGCTTTGAGAAATATTAAAGGCCCAGTCGTTCAGATGTGTGAAAATGCCATAATGTAGTAGTCTATAAAATTAATGTAACAGAAACCTTTTAGGTATTATTTTCTCGTCCTTTTTGAGATTATGACGTCAATAGTGTCACCGTTGTATGTTATCGAAAAGACAAGAGAGAAATTATTATGGAACTTAAAGTTCAGTAACGAGTCTATTCAACAAGAAAGAGGAAAAGGATGCAAAGCATGTTCTTGAAAACACCTGCTCATCCGATTATCGTGCTTTAAGCGATCTCTAGAATAGAGGAAGCACATTAAAATTGAAGTGCTAAAAAACTTTATAAAATCAGAACAGTATTCAATGAAATTAAACCAATTCTCTACGTTGTTGAAAGGAAAAAGCAGCCGTAAGGTAACACGATGAACGCAGTATTCTTTGAGACAAACTCAAAGCATATAATGTTTATTATCTCTTTCACTGCGGTAAAAATAATGAAAGCGCGAAAGAGACGGTGTAAGCTTAACGTTAAGTATCATTAAGTGTAGCTTGGATACCGCAAAAACATTTGCAATATTTGTAAGCAATTGGATTTCTCTTTGTATTGCGGTCGATGAATTATTGTGGGTTCACTTTTCTAGAAATCCATTGAATTAGCTTAATCATTTTACGATAACAAGGTTCTCCGTTCAAACTTCGACGAATGCTTGAAATTATCGTCATGAAGTCTTTTTTTGTCCGTTTTATTAATTTCCTTCACAAGGGGGAAGGTTTAGCCATTCATGAAAATCTTCAACGTGTCGAAAAATCTCATTTCTCAGGACTATTCGCCCATAGAATGATCTCGTTGCAAAAAAAAGCTGCTAACCTAGGGTAGCCCAGAACTCATAGTATATTATAACAGCCTTTTCGTGTAAAACATATCTTTGCATAAAAATTCATAATTTTACGATTAAAATGAATTTATCCTTGGAATTATTATAGAAACTTTAAAATGATATCGACTATTGGAGCTTTTTATTATCTGCTTTAGAACTACATAATAATATTCAATATTAATGGGTACTTTAAGGGGGACCCACTGAAATTACGGACCTCAAATTTTACGTGCTTGTGTAGGAACATAAGACCAACCTGTATACCAAATTTTGTGAAAATCGAAGAATTTTTTTTTTTCTTTTTTACCCTTTTTCTAGAACAAGTAAAATTTTCTTTGGATACTTTAAGAGAGTTCCCCTGAAGGTACAGATCTCAACATTTTACTGACTCATCTACATCGAGGAGCTAACCGTTCTACGAAATTTCAATCAAATTGGATAAGAATTACTATGAGTTATGGGTGCGCACACATTTTTGGCGTACGCGTACGTCTACGCGGAAATTAATTTTTTTTTTGCATTTTTGGAATCTACTCCCTCGAAAACGTCGAGAAAATTAATTTCAGCGAAATCTATTTTTTTTTTTGAAATCCGATAACAAGACTCATGTAGGTACACTCCATGAGTAAAATTAAGTTTTTCTGTATAGAAAAGATAGTTTAGAATAGAATAATGTCTAGATTCTTGTGACCTTTTTTCAGGACTAGATCTTAACGAATATGTAACAACTAAAAACTCTAAGAAATCATTACTGATGTTCGATTTTTAAATGGAACAAACCACTAAGGGCTTACGACCGTCTTCTACTGTTATTTCGAAGGCTAGCTTAGTGTGATCACTTTACGTTAACAACGTTCGCCATTAGGTGGTAATGTTTAAGTCTCCGAAACTACTAATCATGAGAATTCTCGACATGATCAACATGTCGAAAAATCTCATGTATACAAGTGAATAATAATTAATGAAATGTTTCAGGTTTTTTGGCATGATTGGTTACTAATTTGGGACTTATTTTTTTTTAATATTATGCCAGTACCTACATATTATTATAATATTTTATTACGTTCGTGTTTAGCACTGACTCTTTCAACATGCCCTATTACCCCAATAATTTCCTAAATATAGGTAGGTACCTACTCTTTATAAAAAATAATAGTAATACCGAATCCAAATTTGACAAAAACGAACTAATCTCTATGCTAACCCAGAAAAGAAAATAATAAAACACAAGAGTATGTAGTATAGGTAATATTAATATTATATTCCTACTTCTTTCTTACACAACTTCCACTATCTCGCATCAATTTTTCTTTTCAAGAAAAATAATTTCTAATAATTACATTAGGTTTCGCTTGGCGGGAACTTGGAGAAATACGTAGCGCGGAGGAACCTTCTAAATGGAATGCAATTATCTCCTGAGTAATATTTTTCTCTGAGCTTCCTAACCCTATTTCGTCGGAAAACTTTGTTGAAGATTGCTCAAGACTTCGCCCTTACTTGGCAAGAATAATCGAGCAATCGAAATGAGACTATGTACCAATATATCGAAATAACGATAATTTTTTTAAATATTCTCTAAATGCCTACCTAATGAAAAAAATATTCCGTGGTGATATTCTTTGGTGAAATATTTATACAAAAATATCTAGAGTTTTCGAGTTATTGATACTAGTGGTCGACCAGTGCTCGAAGTGCGACCATAACTAATTTAAATTATTATAAGTTTGAATATTATTGAGGTTCCATTCTCAAAGACTTGGCACGCTGTTTCACAATTTTCTTTCAAAAACAGTGACTTGGTTTGGTCAAATTTGAAATGATGATAATATGTACTAAGTTTTTTTATATTATTATTAAAGACAAACAATATTATATTAATCTTTTCTCAATTTGACCACAGATAATAAAAGAATATAATGCGTCTGTGTCAATGTTGATACGATACCGAGTTTCAGCTACTTCATAAAAATCAATATTTATAACAACACGCAGTTTTGATTCAAAAGACACATTAAATTAGGTAAATTAATTTAAATAAAACATTTAATTTTTTATTCTACAAATTATTTAATATCCTGACTAGTTTTGTAGTAACGTTTCTAAGTCACCTATGACCCTGTTGGACCTGTGCCTGATGCGGAAGAATGGGACTCATTTGTGGATTAAATCATTTGTGGAATAAAAAAACAATTGTTTCATTTAAATTAATTTATTTAACTAAATTCACCATTAGTTCCACCATCATTTAATTTAATTAAGGTGTTAGATGGTACCACTGCATCACGAACGACGCTATAAGCTGGGAATACACATGCCTGTAGCTGGCACACTTGCATGCCAGCTCCTGGCAAATGCCACTTGCTATCAAGGCAACCACCTACTAGGTAGGTGGCAAGTACAAGGAGCTGCCATGCAAGTGTGCCAGCTACAGGCATGTGTATCGCCGCCTATAAGCCGGAACACCTAGCGCAATCCCATCACTTCTAATACCATTTAGGGGGAGGAGATGGAATTGGCTGGGACATGTGTTAAGGATGATGAATGACAGTTGGCCGAGGAGAGCGTTGTTTTTCCTCCCGCCAGGGAGACGCGGATGACTCTCTCGTACAGTACTCCGTTCCTTTGAGGCAGAAATGAGGGAGTTGGACATGGTGTGGGAGAAGGTCATTAGCATTGCGCAAGATAGAGCGTAATGGAGAGCTCTTGTTGCCTCCCTATGCTGCTGAATGGAGATCAAAGGGAGTTTTGATTTTATTGATTTGAATTACAGTCTGGCTAAAAAGAGTAGAAAATAATTGAGGGCGCTGCAGTCGTTTGTATGGCAACATTTAATAAGTTAAATAAATAGGCAACATTTATAAAGTAAAGTATTGTAACCGCCAAAATATAAAAAAAAATACTATTCAATGTGGTATCATATATGAAATGTTTTGTAGAGGTTATTTAAAAGAATTTAATAACGAACTGTACCAGCCATGGCATTAAAAACGATATGGAAAAAATCTACGCAAAACGAGTCAAAAAACAAGAGATAATAAGATATATAATGGGTGCTGTAATCTACAAAATGGTGCTTACAACTGCTTACTTATTCTATGGCGGAATTTCAATCATAGAAATGTCAAAATGTTTAAACATAACCTATAATTTATTTGAAAGTGAATATTATAGGAATATAAAAAAAAAATATCGGAAAAATATCCAAATTGGTAAAAGGTACTTATTTTTTAAAAAAAATGAATTGGATGTTGTATTTACCAGTTAGAATTGCTGTCCATTCGTAAACATTTATAATGTCAGACAACAACCTATGTTCAGTGTTGCCATTTTAGTTCATCAATAATTAATTTCTACCCTTTTTAGCCAGACCACCAAGAATGTATTTCCACCAAGAATGCAAATTTGAACATTCTAAACTTTTATTAAATTAGTAGATATAGGTAGATAATTGTCCTTTTTTACTTCTATAGTAACCTCATTTCTCATTAAGTCGAGAAAACTCGCCTATATTAGGTATTAATAAAGAGACATCTATATCTCCTCCTGACATTATCCCCGGGCTGTTTTGTTGACGGAGTCTACGATAAGCAGATTACCTTTCAGCTGGAACCATAATTGGGTCGATTATTATTAGATTGGAACTGCGGTCTGATCCCTGAACATAACCTCAACATTCTGAAACCGTGACGATAGTCTTAAAGCGTGTGAATAAGCTTGTTTATTGGATGGTAAATACTAACGCAGATATTATTGTATGAGAATCATTATCGATAGTATAATATCAGACATGACAGCAGTCGCAGTCTTTAAGTTTGGTTGTTCTCAGTAATTTTAAATTTTTATTTCAATATATTTCATTAATTATTATTACAAATCTACTTGTTATATACAAGCTTCGGAGACTATGGCGAACGTTGCTAGCGTAAAGTGATCACACTAAGCCAGCCTTCGAAATAACAGTAGAAGACGGTCGTAAGCCCGAAGTGATTGGTTCCATTTCATAATCGAACATCAGTAATGAATTTTTAGTCATTAGTTGTTACATATTCGATAAATATTAATACGTAAAAGTACGTAAATCTTTGTGGCCATTTTTACAAAAATGCGCGTACGGAGGAGTATGAAATTTTGCACACTTAAGGTTTATATAGAGAAGGAGTGACGCATGCTAATATTTTTTTTTTAATTTTGGATTAAATCAATGAAAAAACATTACAAACACTATTGTAATATTATGTTTTTGATACTCTCACACACACTTCCACATACTACTCATAAAGAAGATCGACTTTATATAGAAAAAAAATAAATTGTAAAGTGCCTCATAATGGGCGCAGAAAGGTTTTTGAAGGGGCGGTATATTTAAATGGAAGGTGAGCTAAAAATAGCGGGATATTCAAACTCATTGCGTCTAATTGATATTAGATTAATATTGTTTTTTTTTTAAATAATAGAAAACACCATTATAGGTTCATAATATAAACATTTAAAATTTGACGTATCCATTATTATTTCTTTGTTTTGTAAAGAAAATTGAAAAATAGTACTCGCTCAGTGTAATGTTCAAACTTATACTTAATCTAAATTAGTTGTTTGTCGAATTTTGAGCACTGGTCTACCACTAGTAATCAAAAATATCGATTATAATTATTTATTATTACGTCTACCAGTTAGTTACCACCAATTTCAAATGATATCATTGATTTTTGACAAGATTTAGGTACTTAAACTCGGAAACCACAAGAATTTGCTTGTTTCAAAACACGCTTTTTTTGTAAGAACACAAATGAATGAATAATATACAGAAAGATGACTCTAAAAATTCTTGCAATATTCTTCTTCTTCTTTTATTAGAATAAGTACTCAATCGCGAACCAGAAGGTAAAGTTATTGTTTTGTAAACTTTACGGTTAATAGAAAAAATTCCAAAAATCTGAATATTGTCCATACAAATATTTCTATTTGTAAGGTTACGAATGGAGTAATTTTCATATATTTCAAATTAAATATGTTTTTTTAGTGTATTTTTATACTATTCATGAGGTGGTTGATAGACCAGCGGTTACGACGCCGGCTTTCGCACTGTTTCGTGTGGAGGTCGTGGGTTCGAATCCCGGCCGTGTCGACCATTTTCCGCTTTCACGACACAAGCATTTGCTTACTGTGAAAGATGTCAAAAGTGTATTTGTGTTCACTTCGAGTGAGCACATATTCATTAAAAAAAATGACAGAATATAAATAAAAAACATTGTACTATTCCTTAAATAGAAAGTAGGTAGGTATCTTCTATTATAAATCCTTATAAATACCATTTTTTCGAAAAGCAATAGGTACTGGATTCTTAACAGTCCTAAGTGAACCTATTATTTTGCTAAGCACTCAAATCTTAATGGCATATTGACATCATTATTAAGATTTAAATTAGATTGGAATCGCGATGCAAATACAGAATAAGACCCCTGGTTTTGGTATGTAATTATGTAATATGCGGTCGTGAATAAAAGCACAGTTCATTAAAAGATATTCTGATTGGATAGACACCTTCCTTTCCTTACCGTCTGCCCTTTATTATTCTTCTAAGGAAGGCAATGAGTTCCGAAGATGAATAGGCGTCATTCTTCAACGTCACACGCAGGCTGCATCTCGGAGTAGACGCAGGAACGGCCCTGTACTTTGACGGAGTCCACGGATCAAAAAGGGGAGGGCTGTGATTGGGTTCTTTGAAAACCAGATTGACGAGCGCTGACCTTCTTGCGTCAAATGAATTAAACACACCATACGGGCGTGAATTCCAAATCTTAGCAGCAAATCTTCACCGGGCGATATGCAAAAAGAAGAAAAAAATATATTTCCGTAGCAACAGTTGTAGCGGAAATCTCTGATCAAGCACCAATCACAATATTTCTTCGATATAATATCCGAGGATATATTAGCAACTTACAGACGAACTAAACTATTATAATGTAGAATGAGTGAACGAGCGATAAATATTTGATTTAAATATACAACGCGCTGGATGCACCATTCGAAACAAATATTTCAAAATTTTATGCACATTTTTTGTTTAACCATCCCAATGCACTGGTTTCCTAGTTCCTAGGGAGCGGTCCGTCGTCTGAAAAGACGGCCGTCTTCAAATAATATGTCATTGTTTTTTGTTACTACGGTAACAATATTGATCATGTTCTTAACTGACATACCTAATAATAATATAACACTTTTCTATACAAAGGTGTCAGTATAGCCGGCGGAACTTATTGCCTGAGGCAATTTTTTCCACTAAACCGGTCCCGTCCAATCTTAGACAGGCCAACCCCGGGTAGAAATTTCAAGTGAAAAAACACTTAGAAAATCTCTGACCTGACCGGGAATTGAACCTGAAGTCCCCGCTAGTACAACTAGGCTACCGAGGTCGGTATATTTCATTTCGACATACTCACCGCTGTTTATAGTAGCACCGTATTTGTGTTACCTGCCAATGCTAATACGATTCTTTGACGAAATCGACGCAAGAACCATAAATGTTTTGAATAAAATGGCAGATACATACTGTGAATGTACGTAAATTGTACAATAGGGAGTAAGAGCTTATGAAATAATACTAACTTTCCCGACAGAAGTTGTCCTAAAGTCCTTACTATGAATATTGATATCGAATTTGTAACAGTAATACATTTAAACTATGTTTGTACAAAAATGTTAAAAAATTATATCTGAAAGCTTGAAAGAAATTATTGAATTAAAAATCTGCGAACCAATGTTTTGAAATTTAATGATTGTCAAGTAAATAAAAATTGTGTTATTGTGGATTTCTTTCACTGATTACGTTGTTGTCAGTAAATCCGTTCTATATAGTAACTTAAATATTTTTTTATTTCTAATCCATTTTCCAACTTTTTAATAGTTATTCTATTATCGGAGAAGAATCCAATAAACCAAACAAACATCATAAAAATATGTTCAGCCGATCTCGAGTTACGAGTGTTCGCACCAACCCGATTTTCTTTTATATTACAGATTGCCTTCGTCGCGTGAAACAATCTAAAATTATATAGATGCCCAAAGCGGCGCACTCCGGAACAGTGAGCCTTTTCAAAATGAGAATCTCCCAAAATTAAAAAACTTTCTCGTCGAATCCTCCGAGAGTTAATCGATAATTGCAATAAAATTGGACTGTATAATAATATATTCCAACTAGATATCTCTTAGTAGTAGGAATATTTTTTAAGTTGTAACATTGTGTATCTACATCCTACCAACATAAAGGCTTAAAAGTAATAATAATTGTACAGTATATATGCGAATTTTAAATACCTACCCTGCCTACCTCTTTCAGAAAAAATGCATACTTTATAAAAAAAAAAAAACTTGGAAAGAACTAGGTACTAACAAAAAATATGCATATTAGATAGAGATGCATACATTTTTGTTGCCTTTTTAACCATACAATATGATATACGTTTACCGTACACAATATACGAGTATTATACTGTGAAATTTATGATATTACAATGTGATTTATAGAGTTTGTTATGGGTGTTGCGTTTCCCATAGGTTTGCACTATTCTGATGGGATACATTGATAAGCTACACCATAAATGGACGACGGTGTTATGTCTACATACATGGGTGAAAACCGCAAATCCGACATAAACAATATTTCTACCCGTATTGTTGAAGAGAGTAGAAACACAAAATGGCTTGCAATGGAATAGACTAGGTAGTTCGCTTAAGACGCAAACAAATTTGCTTGAATATTTTGTTTTTAATTTAAGTTATTCACATACCTAATCTGAAATTGTTTATTCCAATATGATAGAGATGCCAAATTATTTATCCACTTATGGCTATTCAAATCACAGCATATCAAAAATTATCAACAGTTGTGCGAGTAGTAAAATAAGGGAGAAAGATTATTAGCCTCAGTCAAAAGGAACGAACAATATTGCTATATCTATTAAATTTGTAGAATGTAGAACTTATTTTTTATATTATGTAGTTTCTTATAAAGTATATTTTATTGTATAAATTAATAAGTAGGTAGGTGAAAAGAATAAAACAAAAAATATAAAAAATAATGGGATGTTTTTTTTTCCATTTTGTGCCACTAGAGGCGCCCTTGCTAATCCGGTCCATCGTCAAATTCAGTGTTGCCAAAGGGGGCGATTTACTGCCATTTGGGCTATTTGGAACGAGAATATGCGATCACTGCGTAGGATATGCAGAAAGAGACTGATTGATAAGGTGAGGAATGATAAAATCAGAAAGGAATGTGGAGTGGATGTTAGCATTGTGACTAGAATGAAAGTTAATAAATTAAGGTGGTTTGGGCATGTAGAGAGAATGAAGGAGGAAAGAGGATAACAAAAAGGATATATAAATCTGAAAGAATGGGTGCACGCAGACGAGGCCGACCTCGAATGACATGGTCCGATCAAATCGGTGCCGTCTTAGAGGAGGGCCAAGTCAGGAGCAAAAGGAATAGAAGAGCATGTATGCGGAATGTAATGCGTTTGGAGGAAGCGAAAGAGATTTGTATGGATAGGAAGGAATGGAAGTCCGTACTCTCTGCCTACCCCCTTCGGGAAACGGCGTGATGGGTAAAAAAAAAAATATGCGACGAAAAAATCTAAAAGGCGACAGGTACCTAGCCACATGGGTTACTTCCCTTTTAGCGAATTTTCACCTTTCGGATACTAAATGACCTTTTTTTAGTGAAATCTCACCTCTCTTCGGATACTAAAATTTTCGGAATGACAGCATACCAAATTTTCAGTTGGGTTACTTTGCGTTTGAAAAACGGCGTTGGCAACAGTGGTCAAATTAACGTTTATAACCTCAGCCATATGTTTAGAATAATCATTGTACATTTATTTTCTTTTTACATACTATTACAAATAAAATAATTATTTATCTTATTTTATTTTATATATACCTACCTACATACATATACAAATGAAAAAATACCGTAACAGAAAACAAGAAGATACAGAACAGCACCACTGAGACTTATTCTCAAAGAACAGTACTGCAAATCTACCCTTGAAGACAAATGCATACCTATATAGTGCTTTTGTTTGTGTGTAGTGTAAAAGGACACACTATGGTTTACCTCCTAGAAAAAGCCACGTTTGCAATCATCAATAATTAAATCGTTAAATTGAGAAAAAAAGAGAGGATATATATTAGCATAATATTCATCAGTCAATGCAAGATGGTATGTTTGACAGCTGTCATAATTTGACAATAGACCTGATTAGAAGCGCTGCCACCTAATGTGTCTTGTCGGAAGCTCCCCAGAAAACCTCCCATTTCACTTCAATAATTTTTCATCACTATCTACATAGGTAGGTACCTACCTACATAAAAATATTACTTTTCTATGAACAAAATTTGTCGACAAAAGAATCAAAATTTAGAAAAAAAGAGTAAAAATATTTCAGATTTAATTACGACTCTGATTTTAAACTCGAATTACCTACATAAAAAAAACATGTAAAAAGAGTAGTAGAAAATTCAAAACAAATAAATTTAATGGTGACCTGTAACAATGCTTATCGTTAGGATTTCAATTGTTGATCAAAAACCAGAATTCTGAAATATTGATTAAGTACCTACTCAAATGTTGTTATTCGAAAAAATTAATGCCCGTAAAATGTCATAGGAATCTATGGAAAGTTAAAAAGTTCGTTATTTGAAATTGAAAATGGAAGACTTGTTGATAGACACATACTATTTCATTTTGAAGAAATTGAAGAAACTTCTACATAATACGTAAAGCCTGACTCACCCTTGCGTTCATCCCTGTGGATGAAACTACCCCTAATTAACCGTCTGCACCCAACACACAAAAACACACATCCTGCTTTGTCCTTTCATGAGTTTTTGTTCGTTTTCCCGGTCCAGTGGCGGTATATGTGGCAATTTTTTTAAGCAACATTGTCCGTCCTTAAAGGATCATTCATCATGGTTAGTGCAGTCACTGCATTGATAAGGTCCGTAGGGGAGGGGGAGGGGGCGATCGATTTGTCAAATACGCCTTCGTCCCTTTTACCTCCCCCAATAGAAACCGCCCAAAAATTAGGAGAGATTCTTTGATGTCTTTTTGAAAATTGTGAAACTTTTGAAAGTACTGGGTATGTTTTGTATGGATTGTATTTTATTTTGGGAAAGCGGGACATTTTGTAGAAAACGGTAAATTATATTGCGCCCCATTTCCTTTGGTCCTCGCATCACGCGTTACTGGCCAATTTCGCAAATTTTGTTGTGTTTGCTATTGTCCTAGGTGTTTGTAAAGACTCATAGTTCAGATTCTGTGTTTAAAAGAAAGAATGGGTAGTAAAACTTATCTGCCGGATATAACTAGGTACCTATTTTCCCATTTAACCCTGGATCGGTCGCGTGGATTACATATGTAATCCAGTCATATTAAAAGTTAAATAACTTGAAATAGAGAAAAGTTGATGCACTGTTCTTCTAGGTACTTTAAGATCTCTAATTGGCCGACGTGCTCAGTGCTCCGCAAGTGTCGGTTGCGTGGGGGTTGTGATGTAGGAGGATCTGAAAGTGCGTGGATTACTATTGTAATCCACGCGATCAATTACGTAAGTATTTTATGACACATTTTTTTGGCTTTTACTAATTTTTTTATTTTAATATTGTTTCTATATTATAAATATGTTTATTTTAAGTCATTTATATTAATTTTTAAGTATTTTTTTTTCAATTTTGGACAAAATTGACCGCCAGACTCCTCCAATTCTATTGGTCGCTGTTATGACTGTGGTGGATAGAGCACGCAATAAAAGTACAAGAAAAAAGTGTGATTTATGCCAAAAATTTATTTTCCAAATCATACTAAAACTGTGTTCTGCTCCTTCGAAGCAGAGCTGAGGAATCTGGACATATTGTGGGTGGAGGTCATAAACATTGCGCAAGATCGAGCGCAATCGAGAGCTTTTGTTGCCTCACTATGCCCCTGAGTGAGGCGGAAAGGGAGATTTGATTGGATTGGATACTAAAACTGTTTGTTTTTCTTGCATAGAAAATAATAATAAGTATTTAAGTACTTATTTAAGATTTGTATTTGTCCCTTTATTAATTTCATTGATCCCACAGTGTGATTCTTATAAGAAAATATGTACATCTTTATTATTTTTTTTTTTTAAATATATTTATAGTATTTAGTTATGTTTTCTTATTTTTAATGTTAAAACAAATGTGGGAGACAATATTAAACCGATAATAAAAAACATTATAGACTACTTAATCGTTCATTTTCCTTTTTTTAAAATGGCATACATATGTAATCCACGCGACCTATTACGTCAGGATTAGGTGCGCGACTGATGCAGGGTTAAATTTATTTTATTTTATTTATTCATTCGTTTACATATTTATACAAAATTCAATACAACATTACATGATGATATAAAACATATTTGAAAGCCTCACTAGGCGTATGCCTGTGTTGAGGCGGTGAAAATGAGCACAGAGATTCATCACGAAATCATCACAATAAAATATTGGAAGCTTAAAGTGAAATCTGGCAAACTCCTTCCATAATTTGTATTCCAATCGAGGAGCATTTTTCAAGGTACAAACTTCAAATCTACTTGAAGTTTTTTTACGCATCTTCGTACCTTTATTTTTTCGATAAAACTTTCCAAAACCTTTAAGAATACCTGACAAATTTTGAAGTCACTTAAGAACGTAATTTTAAACTTTATTTTACAACTTTTGAAACCAGAATATTATCGATAAGGATTTTTTTTAAGTAACAAACAGCCATAAATTCTATTAGAAACTCATTTTTTGAATTACAACAATATTATTTTTTGATGATATTTTTTTATGTTCACCAACTTGCAGAACTCCATTGAATTTATAGATACCTACTTTAAAATAGTCGATAATCCAGTATCTTAAGTTTCTACTTCTCATTTCTTTCCATGTCCCACACATATTATTCTTGGTAGAGCTTCCATCTCTATAGTATAAATTTTACTAAACTCATCCTCTTTCGTCCATGTCCACGATTCACAGCCATATTAGGAGTTCGGAGACTTAAACATTACCACCTAATGGTGAACGTTGTTAACCTAAAGTGATCACACTAGGCCAGCCCTCGAAATGACAGTAGAAGACGTTCGTAAGTCCGTAGGGGTTTCTTTCATTAAAAAATGGAACATCAGTAATGAATTGTTGGAGTCATTAGTTGTTACATATTATTCTTTAAGAATAACTTTGACATAAAGCGGTATCCTTTAAAATTTTGTGGGTACTTCTCAGGTGCCGATGAAATAGTGGGTCATTCTCGAAAAATTATAAGGTTAATTTTTACGCACTTAAAAAAAAATTTAAAGAAAATTTCGTGGCGCTTTCTCTGTCACAAAGATAAACATTTTGTATGCGGTGACACTGTGGAAAAAAATGACTAAAATAGGGCGGAAAACATAGCAAAACGGGAATAATATTATTGTTTACAGATTTCGTTTATTAATTCATAAACCATAATAATAAATAAACACAAAAAACGACACTTTGGTGCTCTATTGAGAAATGAAATTGACAGATCAACAGAAATCCTGCGAAAATATTAGTAAACAACCTATGTTTTCCATAGATTTCCATGGTAACACTACCAACTGCAACCAACTTTAAAATATTTTTTGACATTTCAAATTTTAGCTGGAACATTTTTTATGAAACGGGTCAGCTTAAAGGAGTATTTAAATTTTAAAAGGAACTTTAACTAAAGTGTTCTTTGAAGCTTTCTATGAAACCGGCTGCAAATGGGTGGATATTAAGGGATATTTGTTGCCTCTCCGAGAAAGTATTTTGAGGCAAACCAAGACGTGTAAAATGTATACTTCAGCAGTTTACACTGAAATATAATAAGAAAGGGTTGATTTTGTAGAATCAGAATAATACTTTGATAAAGACAAGCTAATTGTAATTGAAAACCAACCAAGTAAAAGGGGTTTGGGCCGTCGGTCGAACTGACAGTTTTATTATTATGGCGGCTAATCTTTGTGATATCACGTGGTCCAAAATAACATTTGTTATTATTAATAATATTACATTAATATTTTAGCTGATAAAATAAATTAAACAGCCTTAGAGAATAAAGGAAATGTTGTATTAGATACTAGCAACATTACCCCACGAGCACATTTTCGAAAAACTCCTCTCATAACAAAAAAAAACTAAGTTGATTGTATTATCAATTAATAGTATTTTATTTTTACACGTGATACATTCTTTTCCCTTTTACATCCATGTAATAGTAAAAGTGTTATAGCCTTAGTAATAATTTCTTTACTAATGACTTATCTACACCCATTCGCTTTCTAATGTGTGTTTTGAGGCCCGGAAGTACATGTGCACATATAAGAGTGCACTTTTTGTGCAAGTGGCAATACTCAAATTTGACAACTGTTACCTACGTTTAATTCGAATATATTATAAAAACACGGTGCGCTTACGAGCTCCTATTTACTCCAAGGAACATAGTCGCCGGAAACTGCCGAACGAACCCGAAGTGTAACGAAGACGACTGTATGATTATATTAGTGAAAATTATAATATGATGCTATTTTGTATTACATACTTTAAATTAATTCGCAAGAGAAGGTGTTAAGGTACCTAACTCAGTCGTGTAAATAGTAGAAAGCTTGCTAACGCTAACGTAAAATAAAATTGAACACTTAGACAATCACACAGTCGTTTCCGTTATACTTCGGGTTGATTCGGCAGTTTCCGGCTACCATGTTCCTTAGAGTAAATAGGAGTTCGTGTGCGCTTTATGAAAGAACAACGCGTTGTATTGTAATAGTGAACAATGAATTTTCACAATACAGTAGTGTGATATACCTACATAGATACATTACACATGACATACAAAATGGACATCAACGTTTTATTATGGTAGATTAACATTATTGTTATTAAATCAGATGGTTAGCAGTAGTTCGGAATGCTATCGCGATGGCGTTGGTGTGGGCGTTAGAGGATTAACTGTCAAAACCTTGAGGCCTTTGTTCAAATAATTATTTCTAACAGCGTTGTTTGTACAAGGTATCTTTTTGAAAAGACGTCAGTCTGTCACTTCAATAAGTTTGAATTTGAAATGAGAACGTTTTGAAGTAGGTATTGCCTGTTGCGAAAATTATTTATATTTCAGCAGGAAAACACTTTGAACCCTTTTCTACAAAATCTGCCTAAAATTGATAAAGTAAAGATATAAACGTGGATAATGATTGTCTTAAAACCACAATTTATATTCAATAACGAGTTGTATGACGTACGATTGTAAAGTTCTCTCAGTAAACACTGTTGATGGTACCTACGTGCCATTTGTGTCGCGTTGGTGCCACGTCGGAATTCGCATTCCAAAATTTAATTAGACGAATTTATAAAGTATCAATTATGACGAAAAATGTCCAGATGTACCTAATGAAAATAAAACGCTAGTCAATAAACAAAAGACTGGCTTCGTTAAAAAAATTATCTAAGTCTTTTTAAAACTAAATATATTTGAATTTAGAATTCAATGCCGTTCAATTGTCTTCGTGAGGTTGAGTGTATGACTTCGTTCCCGCTGGACGTGTTTTTTGTTACGTGGTGACAAGTCGCAACTGGAATACATTTTCTGCTGAACTCGATAAGATTTTTCAATTTATTTCTTTTTATTATTATACTTACCTTCACTAACTATTAATTTAAATAGACATAAACTTTGTAGAATAGATTAACAAATTAATGAGGAATGTTGTTTTATTTTTTATTATTTGTTTTGTTTGTCCCGTGCGACATTATTGTTGCCACGGGGCGGAAATATTATTTTTTCGTATGTTTTTTTATTTAGTTTAATTTTGTTTTTTCTTTTGCAAAACATCGAAGTGTGTGTGTTTTTTTTTTCTTTCTTTTTTTTTTTTGAAATTTCTTACGTTTTTTTTTTTTTAATTTAATCACGGCACTGACGGATTTTTTTTTCTTTATTTTTTCTTTTCTTTTGTAAAACATCGAAGTGTGTTTTTTTTCTTCTTTCTTTTTTTTGATATTTCTTACGTTTTTTAATTTAATCACGGCACTGACCGATTTTTTTTTTTTTTTTCTCTTTAATTTTTTTTTCTTTCATACAAACTTACCATATAGTTTGTGCTTAAAAAACGTTTATTTATTTTTTCTTCTTATGAAGTAAGCGTCACAATGGATGATCCTCACGATAAAGACCCTCCAGATAGGGTGAGCTTGAAAAGAAAAAAGATTGATGATGCGGAAAAGATAACCATTTCTACCAATTCCCAAAATATGTCTTTGGAAGCCAAACAGTTAGAATATCCTGCTTCGGCATTAGCTCCATTTTTGGTAGTCATAGAGAGCACAGAGAAGGGTAAACAAATACATCCCATGACGGTGGGTGGCTTTTTGTCACGCAGCGGCACGGAGGGAATAGTCCCTGGTGGTGTTAAAGCTGACGGTAAACGTCGAATAACTGTTAAAATAAAATTCTCATCACATAAGTATGCAAATAATTTCATAAAATCAGAAAAATTATCATCTAACAATTTAAAAGCATACATCCCTAATTATAAACTTTTCAAAAGTGGCTTGATCAGAGGAATACCTACTGATTTAAGCAGTGAAGACATCTTAGAGAATTTGCAAGTACCTTCCACCTATGGCCGTGTGATAAAATTACGACGACTCGACCGAAGAGTCAATGTGGATGGGAAATTCGAATGGAGACCTTCGGGTACTATCTTGTTGACCTTTGAAAGTCAAAAACTCCCACATCAAGTCTTCCTTTTTTATAATGCTATAAAAGTAGACCTGTATATTCCTCCATCTTACTTATGCCACAAATGTTTAAGATTTGGTCACACGCATAAGCGTTGTGAAAATACCCCCAGATGTGTGAAGTGTGGAGAAAAACACGAGAGTGGCACCTGCCAGAAAGAAGAAGAAAAGAAGTGCCTTAATTGTAAGGGCGAACATTCAACAACTAGTAATTTGTGTCCAGAACTCCAAAGACAAAAGGACATTCGACGCGTTATGGCCTCTGAAGGGGTCTCTTTTGTCCAAGCCTCGTCTAAAGTCCCCTTCGCAAAAAGGAGCTTCAGTGAGGTGGTATCTGCCTCTAACCAAAAAAAATTTAATAAAATACCGGACCAGGTTCGTCCGTCAAGTCAAAACTCTAACACCGATAAAAAAGCAATAGAAAACCTTTTAATGTATAAAAATGGTCAACCTTCTCAGATGAAGGATGGCTTTGCTCTACTATCACATTCTGAAGAACCTTCCTGTGGTCTAACCACGGAAATGACCCAAATAACTGAACTATTGGAAAATTCTCAAGCTATAAAACTGATTTACAAGATTTTCACGTACCTTTTGACAAATATTAATGACGAAAATATCCTTAATCAAATGTCCTCGCAACTGGTGAGTTCAGCAAATGCCCAAACTGAACATACCAGTGACACAAAATAATTCTTCCCTTAAAAGGTTATTTATCCCTCCTTTTTACTCACAGCAAAAATTACTGTTGTTTGTGCCATTAAAATAATATTATTGGCGATAGTATAAATATGAACAAACACTCACAAAATATAACAATCTTACAATGGAATGCTCGTAGTGCTGTGAGCAATCGAACGGATATTATTACCCTTATTAATCTTTATGACGTAAAGATCGTGGCGATTTCAGAAACATGGATCAGACCACATTTTTCTTTCAACATTCCAGGTTTTTCTTGCGTTAGGTGTGACCGTCAGGTGGGTAGAGGGGGCGGTTCGGCCTTATTAATCAGCTCCACTCTCCCTTTCTCTCAGATAATACTTCCTTACAACCCTTTTCTTGAGGTTGTAGCTGTAAGCATTGGAAATGTGGGCTATGTCTCATTGTATATACCACCCGATACTGGCTTCGATAATGACTACTGGAACTCTATAATCCCTCTCCTTCCTCAATCATTCATTCTCCTCGGAGATTTTAATGCTCATAGCCAAGTATGGGGCTGTTCCATCTCGGACAGGGCTGGAAATCGCCTTTTATCTTTTATTGACGATCACCATTTATGTATTCTAAATGACGGGTCTGCAACCAGACTCACACCTGCTAATCAAAATCGAAGTGCACTGGACTTGTCCTTGTGCACTCGAGACTTAGCCAGCTCAATAGACTGGTCCATTACGTATGACGCCTTTTCCAGTGACCACTTTCCCATACTTCTAACCTTGTGCTCCAGTTCCAATCAATATATCTGTGGTGGCATGGTAAAAGGCATTAAGTCAATGGGATGACATTTCTCAGTATGGCGGATTTACTAGTCAGTATTTTAAGAGGTTTCATTTTTGTCAAATATTATTTAATACAAATAAAATAGATCAACTTTGATGCATTTACTTCGTTAAAAAGGGTTCACTTTACGATTACTCATATTTATTTCTTCAATATTTCTTTGTTTATATGCTTTATTTATAATGCGTGTCTTTTTACCTTGACAATTTTGGCTCATAGGTTGAAAAAATTTGTACTTGGGTCAAATTTTACAAGGAAATATACCCAGTTACTCTCTATCACATGCTAATTTATTATTTTTCAACATTTACATTTTATTCTTCACTAGCTTATACCCGTCTTGCTTTACGTTTTTGATTCCGAATGTCAGGCTTGATCGGTAGGTAATTAAACAGGTTCTATTGTTCTAGTCTAGCTTCTCATTGCTTAACTGACCTCTATAACTGACATAAGCATAGAAAAAGAAGAATTACACTTTCACAATTCATAAAAAAAGAGAAGAATGACACTTTTAATGTTTATTAAAATTTTGTATGAAGATCCTAAAAAATAGAGTTTTTTTAAAAAGCTCTAAATATAGTAAAGTTAATGCGGCAAATTGTATTAAAGAACCTTCTCCGGCATTTTGCACGGCTCTGTGCAGATTCATATCTGACGTAGCATTTGTATTTTGAGCGTCATGCTATGGCATACGGTAAAAATCAAATAAAAAACATTTCTGAATTATTATGTGGATAGAGAAGGAGGGGATAATGCGAGTTTTATTTAATTTACCACGCAACTTTCTTAATTTTTTCTTTCATAAGAACCTTCTACTGATAAAAGCCAATACGACAAAAAAAGAATTAGTGAAATCGGTTCAGCCGTTTAGGCGTGATGCTCCCATATACGGTAAAAGGCAAATAAAAAAACATTTCTGAATAATTATGTAGATAAAATGCAATTTACGATGTAGAAACTTAATTAATTTTAGCTAATAAGTTATTGTATTATGTTAAGTTATCGTTGATTCGGGTAAAGGATGACGTTCGATGGGACATAAGCTTGAAATCAAAACATTTTCCTCTTTAATTGCTTTACTTTTTAAAAAATCCAATAGATGGCGGTGTAGTAGGAAGTACATAACATGTGATGTATGTTTGCGTATTGTATAGATACGTCGAAAGAATTGACCCATTTAAACCAATTTTTCAGAATTATTATGTTAAGATAAATATTAGTTATTTTTTAGCTTACCTATTAGTATTTTCTAGCATAGCATTCCCAAAACATCAGTAGGTATATTTTTTTTGCTCAGAATGTAATATTGTTAAGTAATAAATAAAGAATATTCTTTGAATAATAAAATGAAATTAGTTAATTATAGGTATTATTACCTTTGTTAAGATAACCATCTCTCACAATATACCGATCCTTCAAAGCAGAGCTGAGGAATTTATACACGGTTTGGGAAAAGGTCATACAAGCTGCAAAAAATCATGCGCAGGGGAGGTTCCAACATCAAATCATTGCAAACCAGATGAATATTCGGAAATTTGAACATTACGACCTAATAGCGAACGTTGTTAACGTAAAGTGATCACACTAATCCACCCTTCGAAACAATATTAGAAGATGGTCGTAAGCCCGTAGTGGTTTGTTCATACTATTTTAAAATAGAACTGTATAATCAGTCATCAGTTGTTGATATAATAGTCGCACTAGCACGACTTTCTTTAATTTACATCAATAATAGTATTAAAATAGCAATGAAAAAATATTTAAAAAAAATAATAATATGCAGATAGTATTACCGATCTATTGTCTATAGCTTAACAATATAAACAACGAATGTTGTAAACAGATTGGTCGACAGACTGATAAGGATGATACCTGCCATAAAGTTCACAAAATACATTATTTAAACACATTTTAAAAAGGTTCACTTTTAAAAGAATGGCTTCTCACGGCAGCTCTATCATAGACAACACCGTTTTACTTCGTGGTAGACAAAATTTGACGCGCGTCGTTTTACCTTGCCAAATAAAATTAATATTGAGTTATGCCGGAATGAAAAAATGCTTTAAAATCCTTTATAAGTGGATTTTTTTAAACGTATGTTTTTGAACTTTGTTCTGTTTGTGATAATGTATGATGTAGTGCATATAACTCAAAATGCTGAAAATCGCGACTTAATGCCTTTTACCATGCCACCACAGATATATATAAGGGTCAAAGGCAACTTTACAATGTCAGAAAAGCTGACTGGTCCAAATTTAAAGAAATAATGGAGGTTTCTGGTCGGAAACTTTCCCAAGCTTTCAATGTTAACTCTCCTGTCCAGACCAACTATAAAAACTTCCACAAAATACTGCTCAACGTAGTTGATGAAAGCATACCAAAAAAGAAGAAAGGGGGTAACAAGCCCAAAAAGAATGCTCCTTGGTGGGATGAAGAGTGTGATGATTTAATACATGCACGCAAAACTGCCATGCTTCAATATAAAAAAGACATGTCTCCCGAAAAATTTTTGTCTGCTAAAGCTTTACAAGCTAAAACAAAAAAAATCCTTAGACAAAAAAACGGAATGGCTGGTTAAAATTTTGTTCATCACTATCTCCAAATTCCCCTTCATCATACGTATGGCAAATGATCAAACGCTTCAGAGGATCAAAGATCAGTCCTGGAAATATCCAACACCCAAAAATTTGGCTGTCCAGTTTCGTTAATACCCTAGCTCCTTCATATGTTCCAAATGTGTCACAGCTCCCTCTTCAAATACAAAGAGTGGAGAACAATAACCTCTGTCCATTAATATATCCATTCACCTTGGATGAATTAAAAATTGTATTACAAAAAACAAAAAATTCCTCTCCTGGAATTGATCTTATTCCATACTCCATACTGAAAAAGCTTAATAATCAATTCATTTTTACTCTTTTAAACATTTACAATCAGATATTAGCTACAGCTGTAATTCCAGATGACTGGAAATACCAACTTATTATCCCAATACCCAAGCCGGGCAAGGATCCTAATCTCTGAGCTTCATATCGTCCAATCGCCCTCTCTTCCTGTTTGGGTAAAACCCTTGAACACCTCATTAGATCACGACTGGAATGGTTTCTGGAACACACTGGATCCCTTTCACAAAATCAATATGGGTATAGAAAATCCCTATCTTGTATGGACTGTCTAAGTGTTCTCACCACAGACATCCAGCTGGCATTCTCTAAAAAAGAATTTGTTTTGGCTGCCTTTTTGGATATGAATGCAGCATATGACAATGTTTGCCTCCACAAATTATACCATAAACTCCTAAAACTCTCAGTTCCCTCATCTCTGGCTACGCTCATTTTTAATTTGTATACTGATAGAAGAATCATCGTATTAGACGACGGAAAAGAGATCACAAGAACAGTATGGAGGGGTCTCCCGCAGGGGTCGGTTTTGAGTCCTCTGCTTTTTAACATTTATTGTTCCGACATCCGATCAGACATGCCAGATTACTGTCATATAATACAATATGCAGATGATCTGGTAATATACGTTGTCGATAAGGATATTAATAGAGCCACGAATCGTTTACAGACATCTCTTGAACACCTCAATAGTTGGCTGATTGCCCACTCTCTGCAGATCTCTCCCCTCAAATCCAAAATCTTGGCGTTTTCTCGGAAACACAAAGATCCAACCATCACTGTAACCCTTAATGATGTACCTATTCCTCAGGTTGTTGAAACGAAATTTTTGGGACTTACACTGGATAGGAAAATGACCTGGAACCCTTTTATTAATTCAGTGATTACAAAATGTGAAAAAAATACGAATATCCTGAGAGCAGTGGCTGGCGTGACATGGGGGTCTCACCCTACTGTCATGAGAAATCTGTATAATGCCTTGATCAGATACCATCTGGATTATGCTTGTTTTCTGTTAGATTCACTTCCTGCTCACCTCGAAACCAAGCTTGAGAGAGCTCAATCTAGGTGTCTCAGACTCATAACCGGAGCGATGAACTCTACTCCAATAGGTGCCCTTCAAATCGAATGCCAAGAAATGCCCATACATCTAAGGCGACAATACGTTGCAGAAAGATTCATGATGAAACGAATAAGCTACGTAAGTCATCCTCTTTTCAACAACATAAGTAATCTTAATCAGTCTATTCAGACAAACCGATATTGGTTAAAAAAACGCTCTCCTCTACTTTGCTCTGCCTTCAACACAATAAATTCTATGTATAATGGCCCAAAATATCATTTTCCGTCTCCTATGTTTGACTTACCTCTTAAAGCATTACAAGTATCCCCTAATGTTGTAGAAAACATTGGCATCGATAAGAAACCAAATAACTCGTTTGATAATTACAACAGTAAATTCATTGCAACCGCGAATGAACACTGGCCAAATCACATAAAAATTTACACAGACGGATCCAAAGCGGGGTTGAACGGTGAGGGTGGTTCGGCCTATGTGATCCCAAAACTAAAGATTAGAGTGGGCTTTATATTGCCTCCTGATTCTTCTGTTTATACGTGTGAATGCCTTGCAATGAGAGAGGCCCTACGTGGGTGCTTATATTTATCAGATCAAAGATTTATAGTTTTCTCGGATTCACTGTCATTGATTAGAAGTTTAGCGTCTCCAGTATCACTTTTTTCGCGAAATAAATTAATATTGGACATTAGAATTCTTCTTTTAGAATTGGATGAGATGAATAAAGATGTAATCCTAGCCTGGATTCCAGCTCACAAAGGTATTTACGGTAATGAAATGGCCGATTCTTTAGCAAAGGAGGCTTGTTCTCAAGGAGATCAGCCTCCTGATTTCAGCCTACCAGAAAGCGACTGTCTAAGAATAATAGAACGGAAATGTAGAAAGCTGTGGCTTTCAGCTTGGAATCAGGATACCAAAGGCTCCCATTATAGGATGATACAGCCAGATTTACCTTCGCGCCCGTGGTTCAATGCTTCTAAAAGAATGTCTAGGAGTTTCATAGTGAACATATCCAGGATGCGTTTTGGACATGTTCGACTGGATAGTCACTTGTTCAGATTTGGCCTTGTTCAATCTCCATTATGCGAATGCGAATGGGATGAAGAAACGCTAGATCACGTGTTTTTTGGGTGTCCACTGAGGGACTCCTTGGATATTTATTTTCTCTTCAAAAACGTCAGTTTTCCTTTATGTATCATTTACTTGCTCTCACTTAATTCCCCAGATGTCCATAAAATTTTGTTTAATTTCATAAATAAAAACATGCTCTTGTTGTAATTTTTTTTCTCTTTTTTATGAATTATTATTTGTTTTTGTTTTGACTTAATATGACAAGAATCTGGCTGTATCATCCTTTTTTGGATGCAATGCCAAAACAAAAAAAAAAAAAAAAATTGTCTTCGTTTGAAATGGCCAGTGCTGAAAAACGGCAACTTCATAGAAAAAGACCTTACCTATATTTGAAAATATTAAAATGTTGGCATTTCGTTTTTTGCTTCGGCTAAGTAAACCCGAAAGTTTAAAGAGATTCCAATAAACCTACAGTCTCTCTAGCCAGTAAGTGGCCATTTATAATGACGAAAAAAAACAACATCAAAGAAAATCAAATGATTACCTTTTGTTTTTATCCTTTTCGTGGCACTGTCTTACATCTACTTTGGGGTCGTTACCGTAAATCCTCCAAAGGCCAACTTGATCTCCTGGCAAGAGTATTTCAACGTAGAGATATTCTTCAGAGAGAATGGGACAAAGGATTTCTTTTTAAAGAAAGAAAAAAACAAACGAATTTTCCTTTATATTCTTTTAAACAAAACAAAAAAAAATGCTTTGAAGATTAGATAATTTAGTTTTGTTTTAAAATAATTATAACTTTTTTTGGGTTAATCTGTCGTTTTTTTTTTGTTTAAGTGATGGTGTGTTTTACGTAACTAGATTAAACTCTTCTTTAAAATCATCAGCGTTCTTGAAATGGTAAGCAGAGAGGCAAGATATCCACTTTTTTTAATCAAACTACACTTTTCTTCTTCTTCCAGGGATTTATAATTTTGTATACCTACAATTCTTGTATTCCTTTCAGGAGTTAGTCTTTACAAATGATAAGTGCTCTGCTTTTAAGAATATTTGCTATGGAAAATGCTGTGGAAATGAGATCACTGCGTAGGATATGCGGAAAGAGACTGATTGATAGGTGAGGAATGATATTTTTAGAAAGGAATGTGGAATGGGTGTTAGCGTAGTGACTAGAATGAAAGTGAATAAATTAAGATGGTTTGGGCATGTAGAGAGAATGAACGAGGAGAGAATGACTAAAAGGATAGAAATCTGAAAGAATGGGTGCACGCAGACGAGGCCGACCTCGAATGACATGGTCCGACCATATCGGTGCCGTCTTACAGGAGGGCCATATTTTTTAAATACATATTGTTTTTATCTTCTTCTTCTCTGCTTAAGCTTATTAACTAGTTACCTTTCTACTACATTATCATCCTCCGATGTGAATTTTAAACTCTCCTACCATAAAATGACAATTTATCAACTTATTGATGCAAACCTTACACTAAAAATGTAAACGCCGAACAAACAACCGTCTTCTACTGTTGTTTCGAAGGTTCACTTTACGTTAACAACGCCAACGTTCGCGATTAGGTAGCCATATTTTAAATTCTAACCGTCTTACTTATAAAAAATTCGTTTATCGTAAGATTACGTATAAATCCGATTAGTTTTTACTTCAATTATAAAAAAATATTTAATCCGCGTTTGTTATGTATGAAGATGACATTTCAAACATTGACATTGTAAACAAACAAAAAGTAGCTGGGCAACGCGAGTGGTAACTGCCAATATTCGCTATGTCAGATTTGAACGATTTATTGATGCAGTATAGGTACCTTATTTTTTAATTATTTATTTTAAATCAAAATATAGTTAAGTCCTTATTAAATCACGAAACCTTTATGTTTCAGCCAAAATGAACCAATTCATGTGTGATCACTTCTTTTTTAATATTTATACCTACTTACAAAGTATTCTTTGAGTATATTCTTCAAAACGTCATTATATTTCTTAAAATATATAAAAATGGAGAGCTATTTCCCGATATTTGTGTATTTGTGTATTGATATATTTAATGTTTGTATGATTGTAAATTTATGATTATTGTATATTGTTATAAAAAAAAGGCTCTTAAGCCGTACAATGAATTAATAAATAAATAAATAAATAGATATCATCGCATCACGCCTAAACGGCTGGACAAATTTCGCTAATTCTTTTTTTGTCGTGTAGACTTTTATCAGGAGAGTGTACTTTTCCAATCCAATCCAAACTCCCTTTAGACCCCACTTAGGGGCATAGGGAGGCAACAAGAGCTCTCCATTGCGCTCGATCTTGCGCAACGGTGATGACCTCCTCCCACACCATGTCCAGTGTAATAATAATAATAATAATAATAAATCAGATTTATTTTCGATATATAAAAATTCAGTATAAAAAAACAAGCATACAATTAAAACAAAAAGCAAATACAAGTATTTAAAACAATTAATCGAAAATCCCACAAGGCAGTGCCTGTGTGTGGGGGTATACATTAAAATAAGCCATAAAAGTCAGTGTGAATAAAATAAAATAAAAAATCAAAACAATAAAAAGTACTTAGTAAAAACAATATACAATTAGTAAAAACAATAATAAAATATGGAAAATAATAATGATAAAAATGATAGTAGAGTTATATCCAGCATAGTTGGACAGATTTCCCATAAATACACATTTCAAATGAAATAAATAGTTTACATGTTTTACAAAAAGAATAAGATTACATAAAGGATAAATAGTCAATTAGATAAATTCAAATCTAATTAATAGTAAATATCAATAATAATAGAGAATTTGAAGGTATCCATAAACGTGTACTTTTAGAAGAAAAAAATTAAGAAAAATGCATGGAAAATTAGAAAATTAAAGAAAACTCTACATAGACAATCTTAATAGTATACTTATTGCCTTAAAAGTTTTATTCCAATTTTGAAATTTTAACAGAAATAGTCGATTGGTGCGATTTACAGAATGCGGATGGAATATACATGGTTTAAAACAGACGCATCGTTCGGAATCACATTGGTCAAATGATAATCAATTCATCACCATACAAATTCGAATTCAATATTCTTATTTAGGAACAGGACATCGTCTGTCGGGAAAGCTAGTTTCTTATAATTTTAGTTGACGCATCATGGTTGTAAGCCCTCGAATGATTACGGGAATGCATATTTGCTTTATTTCTTAAAATTTTCTATGATTGACATGATAAACCAAAATACAATGGACCTAAATGTGAAGGGAGCACATAATTGGAAGGGAAAAAAGCTCAAAAACAGTGTATTTATTACAGAAAGCGTTGTTGTACACTCGAAACCATTGTCAGTTGACATAAAATCCAACATGGCGGGCTAAAATCTACAGAGATCAGCTCGCAATCAATCGATATGGATTAAACTACCTCGACGACGGCTTGATCGCAAATTTTCTACCGCTGAACTCTTATTTTCCACTGATCACAGTTTTTAAATAAAGCAATAAGGGTCTATACAGACCCTTAGCCCATCAAGAGTGTTCTTATAATGTTAAAAAAAATCCATGCCTACTATAGGATTCGAACCTTAAAAATTGAAGAAACAGAAGATTTCAGAAAATAATGAAACAGCTGAATTTCTTGTAAAATAATGAAAATTAAAATCTTGATGAAATTCGTAAAAGTAATGTTCTTTCCTATTTCAAGGCAGATTTCTGTGTGGAGAAATTCACCAACATTCTATTCGCCTTACATTTTCGAAATTTCTGCTTTCAAATTAATTTAATTGAATAATTTCGAAGAAGATGTAATGTAATGTGAAGTACAAAAGTTACAAACGATTTCAAACATTTGTATAGAGGGTGAACTTTTGTGTTTCGTAAAATCACAAACTAAAAAAAACTGAGTCAAAGTTAGTTATTTTAGTTAAGTCAAGTTCTGTGTTTCGTATGATCTGATCCTTGGGTTCTATATTCACTATCAGATAGCTTTCATACAGCACGCCATTTACGATCACTCTATCCAAACGTCCAAATGAAGTGATGTCACTCCAAATTATGACTGTGAGTGGGGACAACCAAATCGTCGATGTGGAGTGATGGGTGAGTCGGATATCCATCAGTCCAGAATTCAATTGCATCAAGCCATTAAGAATATTCATCACTCCAAACTCGAGCGGTCGTGGTCTAAAAAGGTAGCTGGTAAATTCATCGCGAACAATTCATCTCCTAATGATTCACCGCAGGTACAATTCATCGCGAGGTTACATTTTCAAAGACTAAGCGAGCGCTTTTCAAATTTTTCTTTGAAAAACAATCACATGTCAAATTTGAAATTTTGATATGTACAAAGTTTTTTCTGTTATTATTAAAGTCAAACAATAGGTATTAATCTATTCTAAATTTACATACCGCCTTCAAATAAATTTCTGCGCTCATTATGGGGCGCTTTTAGTTTTACATTTGTTTCATGATCTTAAGTAGTCTGTGGAAGTGTGTGTGAGTATCAAATACATAACATTACAGTTGTGTTTTTTTATTGATTTCATCTATTTTTTATACATACTTTTAAAAAAAACATTAGCATTCGCCACTCCTCTATATAAACTATAAGTGTGCTTAATTTCATACACCTCCGTCACATCTCACCATCATTAAGTACTTTTAGAATGCAATTCGATTCAGGGTTCTGGGTTTTTGTATATAACTATGCATATTTTTGGTAAAACTTCAGTTTAGTCACTTCTAATATTTCGGGGGATTATTTAATATGAATTTTCCTAGATCCGTCCAAGAAGTTACCATTCTTGTTGTTAGTGTTAAAAACTTTGTCCAAATTATCACATTTTGTCATAATCATTCCACCAGTATACAAGATTTTCCAGTTTTCAGTTTCCAGTTTCCAGCAAAAAATCCGTGTATTATTACATAACGTGGTGAAATTTCGTTATATTATGTAATATTGAAAAAAAAATCTAGTTGCACATGTCTGTCAAAAATGTATTACACCTATTTGGAGTGAACGTAAATGGGGTTCTTGAGGGACCTCTAGCCATCATATTTACACGCGTTGAACCAAAAATTAACGTCAAAACGTGAGTCCATCATAAACTTGATAACTCAGTGGTCGTCAACAGCTGTTGATTCAACTACTTTAGAATAAAAATATTCAAAAGCTTGCAAGATTTGTGCGAGAATCAGAATATGTGATCTAGTAAGAGGAGGAATCTGAGAGTTTAAAAAGTGAAATGTTTATAAGGAAACTTTTGTTCCAAAAATGTGGTTTAATTTTCCGAACGTGACAGATGTGAGACGCTTCAGAGAAGTTCTACATTCAGAACTTTTTTATTAGTTTTTCAGACTCCCTCAAGGAAGGCTTTCATCTGGATGAATTTCGAAGAGTTTTCGAAACAGCCACTCTTGTGAAGTACCTACGTCTGTTATTACCTTGCATCTTCATCAGCCTGTCTTTTCAAACGGGCACCAATTTTAGATTTTGAGCCTACATAAAATTATAGAAAACTAGCTTTCCCGACAGACGTGGTCCTGTGTTCCTAACTATGAATATTGAATTAGAATATGTATGGTGGTGAATTAATTATCTTTTGACCAATGTGATTTCGACCGATGCGTCTGTTTAAAACCATGTATTTTCCATCCGCATTCTATCAATCGCACCAACTATCTAACAACTGATAGTTCCTGTCAAAATTTCAAAATAAGAATAAAAATTATATGGTAAAAAAACTAATAAGGTTGCCTATTTATAGTGTTTTCTTTAATTTACTAATTTTCCATACATTTTTTTTTTATTTTTTTTCTTTTCAAACAACCTTCTAGGTCCAGACGTTTAGGCGTGATGCGATGACATCGGGAAATAGCTCTCCATTTTTATATATAAGATAATTGGTTTCCACATATAAATGGTAAACTCCAAGGTAATTTTTCCTAGTCAACCCGTCCCGTCCAATTTTAGACAGACCAACCCCGGGTAAAAATTTCAAGTAAAAACACTGACTAGATCGGGATTCGAACCCGGAGCATCTTGATTAGAAAATTAGCGCCTAATACTTAGCGGCTACTGGGATCAAAAATAAAAATATTTTTGTAAATAATCTAAATAAAAAAGAAAAATACTTATTATCATTCTCAAATGGACGCATTGAATGGCATGTGTTATGTTTTTTTGAAAAAAAAAAAAAAAAAAAAAAAAAAAAAAAAAACAGAACGTCAAGGAAAATGTTTATCGGTTGATAAGGTTGTATTTTGAAAGCAGATTTTTTCAAAACGTCCTTCGGAGGATATGCGGAAATGTAAATATTATGTTCAATTCGGCGCAGGTTTTCAACCTTGGGACTGCGAATTTCTTCTATATTTCATTAGCTAACCCGACGAAAGTTGTCCGGCCGTATAAATTGTTTTATTTATTTATCATTTTTTCTCGTGACCGTGAATAATATTGCAACATTGTAAATATAGACGTGCATGTCTCAACACTCTATGACCACAAACTAATACTGAAATTTATAAAAAAAGTTCCAATACCTACTGAAATTTGAATATTTTTTTTGTGTAGGTATCTTCATCATGGGCAGTAGCCCATTATAGTAGTAAGAGCGGCAATTACGTATGCGAGAATGAGAGGGAACTACTATCAAGTGCAGTAAATAATGTAAACATGTTATAAATTTTTTCTCATAAATATCAACGACGAATATTGAGATAAAATAATCATTCAACTAAACTAATATGGAGCTATCCATTGATGCGAGGGAGCATTCTTATAGTGTGCATCGTCTAGAGAGCGAAGATGCTTTGGAAGGGGTCATATGGAGAGAATGGCAGACGACAGAACCCACAAAATTATTGTCTTTAAAAAGTTTCCGAGGGTCAGCAAACTTGACCACCAAAGGCTGCAACAGCTGGTTATCTAGGTCTAAAAGACGAAAACCATCTAGAAAAAACAGATGCCTGAGGCAATTTTTTCCTGTCAAACGACCCCGTCCACTATGAGATAGACTCGGCAATCCCGGGTAAGGCAAAACACTTTGAAAAACTCTGACCCGACCGGGAATCGAACCCGGGACCATTTGATCTGAACTCCAAGCCTCTACCACTAGGCTACCGAGATCGGTTATCGATAACAAGAGAACAAAAAATAAATAAGAAATTCAATATTATATAAACCGCGAATCGCTTCTTAAAATCGTCTGATATAATATTTTGTAGACTAAATTATGCACCTACCTATACGTAGAAATTTTCGTATCTGAGAAAGGCTATCGTTTTCTTAGTGAAAACTAAAGAAGGAGAATTGTACCCTTATTCTGGAGAAGGTCCCCCATTCGGCAGCGCCCCAAGGGACGTGAGAAGGAGATCCTTGTAATTTATAGTGATTACAGAAGGGGATTAGGCCGTCCTCAAAGGGAGACCAGAACACAGCGTTGAGGGAACGCTTCGGGAGATTTCTCAAGAAATGTTTCTCATACTAAAACCTGTCTGTAGATATATAATTTTACCATTTTGGTTCCTTAAATTGTTTGTATTCGAGTAGTATATACGAATATTTTTATTTATTATTTATGAAATCTACGGCCTAGGCCATTTACATGTTAAATGTTTCATAATATAGTTCAAAACTAGAAAAAAACATAACATTACATTTAGAATACAACGGTATAATTACATATATAAATTTAAATAAAATGTATATAATGAAATTATGATTTTGTAAATAGTCATAAAACAATAAAAACATAAACACAATGAATATATTGGTGGTTGCAAAAGAAACATCGAGATAAAAGTGAACATATTAACACAAGTCAACAGCGGCAAGACAAGAGGGACATCAGATATAAATGAAAATATTGGTGGTTGCAAAAGAAACATCAAGATAAAAGTGAACATATTAACACAAGTCAACAGCGGCAAGACAAGAGGGACATCAGGTATAAATGAAAATATTGGTGGTTGCAAAAGAAACATCGAGATAAAAGTGAACATATTAACACAAGTCAACAGCGGCAAGACAAGAGGGACATAAATTATAAATGAAAATATTGGTGGTTGCAAAAGAAACATCGAGATAAAAGTGAACATATTAACACAAGTCAACAGCGGCAAGACAAGAGGGACATAAATTATAAATGAAAATATTGGTGGTTGCAAAAGAAACATCGAGATAAAAGTGAACATATTAACACAAGTCCACAGCGGCAAGACAAGAGGGACATAAATTAAAAATGAAAATATTGGTGATTGCAAAAGAAACATCGAGATAAAAGTGAACATATAAACACAAGTCAACAGCGGCAAGACAAGAGGGACATCAGATATAAATGAAAATATTGGTGGTTGCAAAAGAAACATCGAGATAAAAGTGAACATATTAACACAAGTCAACAGCGGCAAGACAAGAGGGACATCAGATATAAAAGAAAAAAAAAGAAGAACAATGTCAACAGTATACCTAATAACTATAGGGTCAGTATACTTTCAGTCAAAGTCAACAACAGTGCGCATGGACAAAATTGCATTTGGCGATTGACTACAAACGAACTTTTCGCCAATGGGTCAGTTTGGTAGACAAAACCACATAATGACAGTTCATTAGAAACGATATTTTCTTTTCGCTTCCATGACGTCACGATTTCTTTCGACGCCCGACGAAGAGCTTTGCAGGAAACAACGAAGTCAAAATCAATTAAAACGAAAACTCAGTCAATGAGAAAAACAAGAAAAAACGGTTTCATTTAATTTCATCCATTTTTGAAGGGTTTTTACATTTTTTGTTTATTTTACTCAATACGCCGTGTCCCGTAAGGAATGGGCAGAGAAAACCGACCTCCACTCTTTTCTCTCTAAGCACACTTCTTTCGCTTCTTTCACCGATGTACCATTCCTCATACAACATCTCCTATTTCTCTTACTTCTGACCTGACCTTCCTCGAGGCTAGAATCGCTGTGTTTGATCCACGTCATTCTCGATCGTCCATGCTTTCTTTCACCTTTCCTATCAATCTTATGAATTTTCTTTTTGTCATTTTGTTTGCATCCATTCTTTCCACATACCCTAACTATCTCAATTTATTGACTTTTATCTGTGTCACAACACCAAATGCCATACCATATTTCAGTCATATTTTTTTGTCATTCTGTTTGCATCCATTTTTTCACATTCCTAAACCATCTCAAATAATTGACTGAAAATCTTTGTCACTTTCTTCCATACTACATTTTTCCTTTGTTATATTTTTATTGAAAGAGTCAAGGAGTGTATTTGTGTTCACTTTGAGTGAGTACAGATTCATTTAAAAAAAAATAAAAAAATAAAATTCCTTTCCATATCTCACTGACTCTTTCCGCAAATTCTTCGTAGAGCTCTCATTTCTACTGCAATTATAATACATTCATCTTTTTTCGTCCATGTCCACGTTTCACATCCATACATTATTGATGGTAACAGGATTAAATGATCCTTCGAGTTATATAAAGAAAAATGTTTTTTCACTAACTTAGCATTATGGTAGTGACAATTTTCAAAGGCACACGTGAAAGCCGTTTAGGGGTAGGCAGAAAGAAGTAACCTCACTCCATTTTCTTTCCAAGCACCCTTTCTTCCAAAAATTTCTCATGCGTCCTCTTCCAGTTACTTTGCGTCTGATCAGGAACCTTTCTTGCATTTACATCACGACTCCGATCCAATTCAAATCTAAATAAGGATGTCATTATTAAGATTTTGGTTTCCAAGCATAAATAAAGTTTTACGTAGGTATATTTTGAGTCCGGTATCGCTTTACGAAAAACAAGACATAAAATAAGGATTCATACAATTATTATTTAAAGTATAGACAGTCGACAATTTGACATTGAAAACGGGATTGAATTTGGAGAGACGATTCCTTTTTGCACCATTTTATACCAATAATTTTGAACAATTTTATACCAACTAATTTTTAAACGACTATTATACAATTCGTTCTTACTTAATTTAATCACTTTTGAAGTTTTTTGCACAATTCTCAAACACCATTGACACAAGTCAAGTTCTTGCAAATTATTTTCACATTCATCCAAAATTACTAAATTATTTGCATACATTAGTGCATGACCATTATATACCACCCCAATATTTTTTATCTTTTTTCCCAATCATTGTAGATTTTATTTTCATTTAAACCAAAAAAAAATCTTATTCATCATTATTGCACATGTTCTGAGCTTATATGTCCATGATTGCTGAATCAAGATAAAAAGAAGTTTTTACAAAGCTGTATTTCTATCAGTAGAAAATCAAATTTTATTTCTAAAAAAAAAATTCTAGCAATTCTTCTTTGAAGATACAATATGTGACCTTTGTGTATATGTATTTAAATCTTTTTAAAAAAGCATATAGGTATAACAAAGTTTTCAAAGCTTCGAATAATGAGAGACTGCATGTTTCAAGGACTTCGAAAATTGCTTCAAATCTCTCGGAGGATTTTTCGGGAGCGCATTTCGAAATCCCTTTGATGTTTTTATTTCAAACAAGAACTCTGATTATTTTTTTCAACTCTGCCCAAATAAACTGTTTTTATAATTGCGTTTTTTGTCTTTGATATAAAGATACCTATACTTTACTATCTTTACTTAAATTTATTTGCATATTTTTTTGCATATTTTGTATACCGTAGAAATATTGTGAAATTTTGGGCTTGATTAATTTTTGTCTGCAAGGCATGTTTTGGCAAAGAATTGTCCTTGACCAGTTTTGGTCAGAAGAATGAATATAAAAGAAGACCGCTCATAATACTAGATTTAAATCAAATGGAGGATATTTAGTACCAATATATAATAACAAATACGGTAGAGAACTTTGGAATATAATGTGCCTAAATTGCTTAGATAATAATATAATATGATGCCGACATCTATTAAGAAATGTGGTCATAAATGTGCAACATAAAGACTTGTCAAGGAATCGTTATAGAAATGTGGATTTATTTTTATAAGTAAAACTAGCTTTCCCGACAGACGTTGTCCTGTGGACCCTTTGGACTTAACCAGAGGCGGCCCGTTCATTATGCACTGAGCCTCCAGAAACAAAAATAAACTAACTAAATAATAAAATTAAAATAGTAATTCTAAAACGTCCATATTTCATTCGTATTCAAAGCTCAGACGGGATCAAGGGATCAACGCGAGATTATAATTATTATATGCGCGCAATTTGTTTGACTTTGTATGAAAAATTTCTAAAACGCCCGAAACGTGTAGTAACGGCCGGTTTCAATAACCTATCTATCTCCTATCTATGGTTAAAAATCTATCTATCTTTACACTTTGGTGTTTCAATAAACAAAGGATAGATAGAATTTCTATCTAAACTTTCTATCTATCTTTCATTATATGATTTGTATAGAAATCGGCGATAAAGCGTTTCAATAACCTATCTCTAGTAGCTTGTGACATTTGTGATTACTGTTTTTCCTATCCCCCGATTTCGACGGCAAGTGTTTAATATATTGTCCATAGACAATATTATATTAATATTGTTGATATTGAAACTCCGACGTATATTCGAAAATTGACATGGACGAAGTATTGACGCGAATAGTTTCCATAGTAACTGACATAAATAGTATATATCTGTTGTTTGTTTATTGAAACATGGATAAGGATAGAATATTAACTGCGGTTAATTGACGGATAGCGTTTAACTGATTACTACGGATAGGTTATTGAAACCGGCCGTAAGTGAAATGGGCTACTGTAAGATTTGCAATTGCGTATGCGTGAATTCTCATTCCGCCCTCTCAGGCGCAGGTGCAAAAGACAATAGTTTTGTTGTTAGATTTTTTTAAAGATGGCGTCGAATGACTTCGTTTCATACTAAGTTTAATATCATATTTTATATTATTTCTTATCCATTTTTCAACTTTTTATTAGTTATTATGTTATCTGGAGCGGAGAAGAATCCAATAAATCACACATCGGAAAAATCTGTTGAACCAATCTCGAGTTTTAAGTGTTTGCACTAACCCGACATTAATTTATATTAGAGATTTTCTATATAGTTGAGAATATGTTTGCTGCTATTGGTGAGGGTTTAACTTACTTAAATTTTATTATTGTTTTTTATTTTGTAGGAGAATGCGTCGACAAATCCATTAATTTGTATTCGGCATGACTTTAGTATTGTTTATTTAACTTTGCAAAATTTTATTCTGATAAATATTTTTTTTTGTTTATTGAGGTATCCAAGCTACGCTTATTTACACTTAACGCCAATATTACACTGTCTCTTTCCCGGTTTCATTATTTTACGTCCGGTAGTGAAAGAGATAAATATAGAAAGTCTAAAAGAATACTGCGTTCGCAGTGTTAAGACCACTTTTCTAAGAAACCAAAGCACTACATTTTTATGGCATAATTATCGACTTTCTAGTTTAATTTAGCTCTTCATTTTTTTTTTAATTTGAGTTTCAGCCCATACTTTGTAACAAATTACAAATTGTTTGTTTCAATTATGTAATAGTTTCCCTTATATTAATAGAAAATGGTACAACATTTTTTTGATATCACAGTATACTTAAATGTATTTATTGTATGAAAAGATGTTACCTTTACTGTTAATCCCGTTAACCCCTTTAAGTTCATTATAGCTTGGGTTTCTGCTTACCTGTAAACAATCAAAATGAAAAAAAAAACATTAGTGAAAATAATGTACAAAATACAAAAGTACAGAACTACAAATTGAAATGATATTGTAATATTAATACGGTTGGTAGCCCAGTGAAATCAGTCAAAGGTTTCCGTACATACACAGCGTACTGAAGGTCGTGGGTTCGAATCCCGGTGCTGATCATTTCCACTTTCACAACACAAGCTTAATGTAAAATATGTCTAAAGTGTATTTTTGTTCACATCGGTTCATAATAAGATTAATAAGAAAGATCTATTACTGCTCTTTGAATTCAAATAGGTAACAAATTGTACCTAAATCTTCTGCGCATGATCTTTCTGTTATTAGTTTATTTATGTGCCTCAAATATGAAATATATCAAAGGTCTTACTCTTCATTTTTATCGCGATTCCAATCCCATTTCAATCTTAATAACAATATCATTATGACATTTGGATTTTGGTTGCTTAGAATAAAAAGTAGATAGTTTTTTAATCCGCTATTGCTTTATAAAAAAAATGGTAAGTATATAAAAAAGGATCTTTAGTATTATAAGTATGATCAGTCGACATTGAGATCGGGATTAAAATTCAAGAGCAACCCTTCTGGTCTTGTACATTCAACAGAAAGACATTCAACTGTTGAGAGACTGGGAACATTGCTGCAATATAACAGGCCTTTAACCATAACCAATTGATGTTGTAAGCCCTCAACTCTACCGTATGTCCGTTATTTCAGAGAATGAGTGTATGTTTTGTATTCAAATACCTACCTCGGAGTGGACTTGTGTGGGCGGCCCGATCTTCCGACAGAAATATTGGGTCAAATCAACAAGGCTGCTTCAATATCAGGATGCGTTAGAAACTCCGTATGGAAGAACCCTGATATGCGAATCAACAGCAAGATAAATATTTATAAAACTTGTGTCAGACCCATCATGACATACGGGATCGAGTCCAGGGCCGATACCACAGTGACTAAAAATAGCCGGGAAGACCCTCAGAGATAGTCAGAAATACGAGGGTACGAGAAATATTCGAGGTCGAGGACATAGCAAGATATGGGGAATGCGACGAAGAAGGTTCTGGTATGCCCATGTGAGGAGAATCAACTCTTCCAGACTCCGGCCAACCCCATGGAAGACGCCTCCCGGGCAGACCACCAAAAAGGTGGAAGGATAGCTGGGAATCGACCTCGCAGTAGGCCAACCCCACCTCTTGAATTACAGGCCACGAGGCCTAAATTAAGAAGAAGAAGAGCGTATGTTGTGATTAATTCGCACAGTTTAAAGCATTCGCTGAAACAGGGTTAATATGTGGTTAACAAAAAAATAATCAATAAAAGTACCTATATGACTTGGTTCAAAAAGGATTAACTCACCAGGATTAAGCTTTAGTGAGCTGAAGGTAATTATTGGATTACGGCTAATCTATTGTGCGTCTCTTATCTGGGTCACGCTGTATGGGTGTAGGTACTCGGGGGTTGATGTAATTCTTCCGCAGGTTGATAGTGAAGGGTTAAATGTGGGTGGGTGACTGTATTGGTAGTAAGGCAGTACAGTTAACCCTCGATTAACGCCTTAATTGGGGGGCGGATGTTTCGGTTGATGTCGAAATTCCAGTTTAAAATATTTAAAAAACAAATGATAAGTAATCAGCTGTGTTGTTATATAGCGCCAGCTACCGACATCTACATACAAGAATTATTTAGTGATTATTCATACTCTGCTGAAAAGACCATATTATTGACTGGTATTCTCAAATTCACGTTCCAACTCAACGCAGCTCTTGCTTAGAACTTAATCGGTTGCCAGTAGTTATGTAGGTAACTAATGTATTGGATAAAACATTTTCAGAATACAGAAATGTCAAAACTCTCAATAAAAATTGGATACGACGCAACTCAATCGTCTGTTTTTCATTTCAGAATAACCGTCATTATATTGATTTATTCATCTATAATGCATGAACAGATAACAGTTGTGATAGAGTACAATATGTGGGTGATAACAATGCGAAATCAATTTTTGTCACCCAATTACTCATACATCCTTAGAACATTATTTTTCGTCATTCACTCAAAGCTCTTAATGATTGTTTGTTGTATTTTATCATCCTTAGTTCCATTCGGACACTTGGAATCGTCATTTGAAGATCATTTATGCAATAAATAAAAAATAGAAAATAAGACAAAACCAAGAAACAGCATAGACACAGAAATATACATGGAAAAAAAATTAATAGTTTATACAGAGGCAGAGAACAGTCAAAAGAACAATATGCAATGCTGGTTGCAGTGTAAAGAGCTCCGACCAGCATTTTGTCTGGTAATCTATATACAACAATTATTAATATCAACGTATCAATGTAATCGAACGCTGGGCAGGATGTATAAGTTTCTGGCCAGCGTTCACGTAAATCGTTACATGGTACAAAGGAGTGCGAGACAACTATTCGTTCTAAATCACCATATTATATTTTTTATGAAAAGAGATGGAAAAGTAGAAAAAAATAGCTAAAAAAAAAAACATTTATCGTTTTAATTCATTTTTACGTTATTTTATCGTTTTTTTTTTCGTTTTTATTGTTTTGCAATATTCCTTTAACGTGTATCACACATGTGGATGAACTAGTTTTATTATAGAAAGAATGAAATTATGTATCATATTATTATAATATCATAGGTACTAGCTTTCCCGACAGACGTTGTCCTGTAGTGTATTGATTTCAAATTTGTAATTTATACAAAAAATACTTTTAAATATGTTTGAATGTTAAAAAATTATTTCTGAAAGCTCTAAAAAAATTCCATCAAAAATCCGCGTACCAGTATTTTTAATGTCAATGGTTGTCAGGTAAACAATAGATTTATTGTTATAGAATTTTCCATAGATTGCGTCGCAGAAAATGCGTTCCATACTAACTTTACGTACTGTTATAATTTATATAATTTTTTATCCATTTTTTTTTCAACTTTTTGTTAGTTATTATGTTATCCTGAGCAGAGAGGAATACAATAAATCAAACATCGGAAGAATCTGTTCAGCCGATCTCGAGTTTTAAGTGTTCGCACTAACCCGACTTTCATTCATTTTAAGCGTCTTATTAATATTTAGCAAAACACCGACTGACTAACAAAGCCTACCCGAACACATACATATGTAGGTACTGGTACTAATTCTGTAATGGTGCGTGAGTTTTGTTGTTTTAAAACGGGCGAAGACACATTTACCATACCACAGTTTATCTGAACATGTTAGTGTAATAATATATTTTTTCTTCTTTTTTTTTATTTATCCATCCGTTAAAATGATGATCGTTATACCGAGGTTTTAGTGTACCTAGATATCTTATTGAAGAGATTGGATTGGAATGGCTTAATGGAAAAGAGCAAAGCGTTCAATATGGAACGCAACCTCATTCTAATCAAAACATCCAATGCATTAGTAAATATATAAATGGGTTTGTGAATGAAAGGGATCATCATTTCAACAAACTGCATATGTAGGTATATAGGTATATTATATCAAATCAAGTTACAACGAATATTATGCAATATGGGACGCGACCTCATTCTTATCATAACATCCAATGCATTAGTAAATATATAAATGGGTTTGTGAATGAAAGGGATCATCATTTCAACAAACTGCATATGTAGGTATATAGGTATATTATATCAAATCAAGTTACAACGAATATTATGCAATATGGGACGCGACCTCATTCTTATCATAACATCCAATGCATTAGTAAATATATAAATGGGTTTGTGAATGAAAGGGATTATCATTTCAAATGTAGGTATATTATGTCAAATCTAGTTATAACGAATATTATAGAGGAACCTATGTATAAGAATATGGAAATAACGAATATGGGTCTAAAAACTTCTCAGTATAAAGAATGTGGAAATATATTGACGAAGCGGTTACGAGTTACGACGCTACGCCGCCGGCTTTCGTGCGAAGGTCGCTGGTTCGATCCCAGGTGCCGACCATCATCCGCTTTCGCGACACAAGCTTTAAGTGGCTTACCGTGAAAGGGTCAAAGAGTGTTATTGTGTTAACTTTGAGTGAGCACAGATTCATTAAAAAATATAATCGCGAATCAATGTAACGAATATGGAAGTAAAAAAAATTATTAGTAAGTATAACAAACATGGATTAAAGTGGAGCGTAAAGGGAGCATGTGTGTTTGAAAATAATTTGCAGTCAGAGTGTTTCACCGAAACCCCCTTAATTATTACGAATGAACAAATAAATTGTTTTACTAAGGTCTATGGTGAAAATATCAGCTATGTTACAAATTCTAAATCACTAACATACACAATCTTATAATTTTAAACTGCAGTTAAATGTGTCATTTTTTCCAAGTTTTAATAGATTGATATATGTCCAAGTTTTAGTAGATATGTTTAAAGTCAAGCCAAAACCAATCGATAATCTATTAGAAATTTTGCAGGATGAATCTCGACACATTGTCCTTACTGCAAACAAAGCCTTGAATGAAAAAGCTCATTTGGTCTATATTGGCTTGTGTCGAGTGAAAAGAGGAGTGGTACAGGGCCAGTATCACAGATTGCACTTGCTTTCAAAGGAAACTGCTCCTAACTGAATACATCTAAGGATACAAGAGGCTGTTAGTGGTTATTGGATTCTATAATGATATGTAGGTGCCTTACCCACATAGAGAGCTCTGTGTTTCTATTTTAACTCTGATCACACTCGAGAAACAAATTTTGTTGTTGCTAATACCTACATATTTGACGATTCAATTCTCGAGATTAGATTTTATCAATGAATTCAAAAATGCCTTAGAAAAAACGAAACTTAATCAAAATTTCTAAAAGCAAAAGTAGCTGAGAAGGAATAGAACAAGAAGCTCATGCTTAGAACTTAATCGGTTGCCAGTAACTAATGTAACTAATGTATTGGATAAAACATTTTCAGAATAGAGAAATGTCAAAAGTCTCAATAAAAATTGGATACGACGCAACTCAATCGTCTGTTTTTCATTTCAGAATAACAGTCATTAGATGCGTAACTACTGGCATCTGATTAAGTTCTAAGCAAGAGCTTCTTGCGTTGATTTGAGAATACCAGTCATTGGCAGAATAGGCACTCAACTACTCTCTAAGAAAGTGATGCGCGAGAGATATAGACCTTTCTGCAGTTCTACATTAATCCACATACACGTCAAGCAAATCTACAGTTCTACATTAATCCACATGCACATCTGCAGTTCTACATTAATCCAAATACACATCAAGCAAACTGTCATAAAGAAACGTTAAAGCAGATGAAGTCTTCTTTGAGGCACCTTATCACACAATTTTATTGAAAACAATTCAGAATCTAAATACGTGTAGGAAGGAATAAGAAGCCTTTCTGAATTTATTGCATGCTCTCTAAGGGATTAAGTAGTTGAAGTGTTGGATTAGAACGTTACAATGTTTCCAAGAAACATTGTTGCTAACGTGATGTATACCTTACATTGTTTCTGTTTAGTGTTTTATGTGTCTAGAGAGTAGTTTCTAGTATAAAATGCCGGATCTACCCGTCATCTAATCGATGGCCATTGGCCAACTACCGTTCACGAACAAAGGATCCAGTCTTCTCTACACTCTCTTTACGTAATCTCATTTCGATATTCCACGTGAAGGATATTTACTTGAGACTTTACAGGAAGGACTACAGTAAACAGTACACACACTGCACTGGCCATTATTAATACGTATTTTGGTACAATGGACTTTTTGTTATTTGATACAACCAAAACTCATTCAGGGCAACAGCCCTATCTCCTTGAATGGCTGAACAAATTCCGTTGATTCCTCTTTGATGTGTTTGCTATTGTCAGGTTGAAATAAAAAAATATGAAAGTTCGCGGAGCGGAACATTAGAAAAATTAAGAAAACTTGAAGTAGGTAACCTTCTAACTTCTTTTTACAATACATTATGTTTTATATAAAGAAACAAATCTGAGCTCATTTAAAGTGAACACTAATATACATAATTCGACATATTTCATAGAAAGCAAAGACTTTAGTAGTGAAAGAGGAAGATGGTCGGCACCTGTGATCGAACCCACGACCTTCGGATTGAAAGCCGCCGACTGAACCTGCCAGGTTACCATTTACCAACCACCTATTTTTGATTAATACGCGTTTGACAGAAACTGTCAGTAGTTATTGGTGCGATTGACAGAATGCGGATGGAAAATATATGGGTTAAAACAGAGGAATTACATTGATTTAACGATAGTTAATGCATCATTATTCAAATTCGAATACAATATTCATAGTTAGGAGCACAGGACAACGTCTGTAGGGAAAATTAGTCAATCAATAAAAAAATAAATCTATGCAACTGCATTTATAATATGAAATTCAAATTATTTTAGTTGTCTGTAATCAATACCTGAAAAGCTAATAAAGCTAAAGCTACCTCGTCCGACACTTTGTGTCATTAGGGCATGGAAGCCATTGGACATAACCCTGTCATTATCCTGCCATAATCTCCATCACCTACCTCCGCAACCCCTTGAAAATATTCCTATGTAAAGGGGTGTATTACAAGTAGCCGACTTCTTGTAATAATCTTTTGTTACGCAATGTTACACTAAAGATTTTCAGTAATTTATACCGGTGTGTCTCGTTTGCTTTGTTGTCCAGTGCAATCTTTCAATCAAGGTTTAACTTACTTCCGTATTAGCTAGAAATGTATAAAGTTACTTTTGGAATAGCTTGAAGTCATAAACATTATTTTTATTTGGATGTTTGTAGACTGAATTGTTACTTACAACTCGGGTAGGTCAAACCCCTATATTTTGGAAATATAAACGCAAAAGATAAGTACTGAATTTTTCAGATTTTGGACATTAGGACTGAGGGGAATGCGATCCAATAACATTGGTATCGGGAGGTCAAATAATGAGCACCAAAAGCAAATAAATCAAAAAATATTTTTACACAGGTATGTTAATTTATTTTGAAAAAGAGAAAATATAAAATTCTTCAGATAATAAATATGTTTTTTTTATACATGTATGAAATTATATACTTACTTAAAACAATGGCTGGTTCTGAATTAATAATGTAGAATTTTCTTTATCTGTTTTATTTACCGAGAGAATTGAGATGATGAATAAAAGAGGAAGAGAAATGAAAAAATAAAGAAAGGAGAGAAAAAAAGTAAATTAAGTATTCCTGTTTCTGTTTAAGAATAATAAGAGGTAATATAACGAGATAATGTTATTATCAGAAGATACGTTGAAAAAAACTCAGAATGTACTTACATAGCCAGAATGTAATCAAAGAAATTAGACTTTTTTAAACAGAAAATATTATAATAATATAAAAAAATAATAATCCGTATTTTTTTTAATTCTAATCTTGAACGAGTCAAATCATCATTATTCGTGTTGGCATCGGCATTGATCTGACAATCTGAACAAAATATTCAAAATTTGATGTCACATTTTTGTTTTTGAGGTACGCAGCTGATGGAAAAATAGTGACAACGTCAAAAAATCATTGCAGATATTCTTAATTAAAGTTTAATTTAATTTTTATTTAAACATAATAGGTATTTATTTATTTAAACATATTTTATTTTTTAACTTTTGTGATCTCAGTAGGTATTATTGTTTGAAATGTATCTGTATGATCATCTGTAGGTATTATTTAGTAATATTTTTGATGCAATGTTTTTGGAAAAAAAAATGTGTTTTTAAGGCGAAAGCCGTTTATATTATGTAAATAAAAAATATAAACGGTGCAAACGTCTTTTGAACACTAAATACATTATAACAGACAACAATATAACAAAATGAATCATAAGACTCACGAAAATTTAAACTAAGTATCCGTAAACTAGGCAGTAGTTATAAATTGTAACATAAAAATTAAACACTGCATAGAAATCCTATAGCAACATCCGAAATATGTACAATCAGTTCAGAGGTGGTTGATGGACCAGCGGTTACGACGCCGGCTTTCGCACTGTTTCGTGCGGAGGTCGTGGGTTCGAATCCCGGCCGTGTCGACCATTTTCCGCTTTCACGACACAAGCATTTGCTTACTGTGAAAGATGTCAAAAGGGTATTTGTGTTCACTTCGAGTGAGCACAGATTCATTTAAAAAAAAAAAAAAAAGTTCAATTAATTCAATACAATTAAAAAAAATAATGATAATTATAAAAAAAACAATAAAATAATGATAAAGTTAGGTTAGGCAAGTGCGCTTTCGTTGCGAATGCTAGCAATATAATATATTTGTTGTTATGGGTGGAGCCAAATTGACTTGAACGGTCTCATTATATTTTGTCTGTCTCCTTCCTCCTATATACGAAGCGAGATAGCAATGAACTAAATTAGTGTTAGTATCAAGAAACTTTCGAAAAAGGTATCTGCATTCGATATACGAGAATGAGGGGTTTATTTGAAAATACAATTACCCTTTATCGATCTTTGCGAGGATGACGGCCTGTCACCTCCTTTGTGAGGAGCTGTCGCTTCTAGTACCTACGTAAAACATAGTTATTCAATTGTTCTTAGTTCTTTATTTTTTACGAAAGCTTAATTCTCTTAACTATATGCAATATTCATTGTGCCTTTATGTACCTATATGAGACAAGTGTAAGCTGCTATAAATATTATTTTAATTTATCAGTGGTACTAATAGAAACTGCGTAGCAATAATAATATTTATTATGGCATAAATCGTTTAAGTATACCACGCGCTACTAATAATCAACCCTATACCGTGTCATGACTATACCGTAGAATACTTTGGCAACCTCGTATTTATCAATGAAGCTTGCGGTTGTTCCATACTACAGGGTTGATTTCTAAGCATTCCGTACGAACCCGATTGGAACCCTCGAGAAAGTTCGTGTGTGGAATATCGCGAGTATGTACGAATATTTCCGAAGGTCGATTCGATTCATTAACAGACAGCTCGGACTTGTTACAACTTTGAATTTTTTTACGTATTATGTTAAGTGTCAAAATATGAAGAGAGCAGTTGTAGTCTGTCTCATTAATTTCGCTATTACTTCTTCATACCTGGGGGTAGCCAGGAATAAAGTTGTCATGGAAATTATTCTTGTTATAGCTTATTACTTGTTTTGTTAGTAGCACTTTTGCCTATTCCGCGTGTATTCGAAGAATAACGTTCTAATAGTACGGCTGTATAAGTATAAAATAGGAATACGTTTCCTTCCTAATAAAAAATATTTTTGGGGGAAACCATAGAATAATATTATATTATACCTAGATAGAGTTTGTCTAAATTGTCAACATGGGAATTGCGCAGAAAAAAAACACAGCTAAAAGAAATAGTTTCGGCAGTAAAATTATTTATTGACGCAAGACGGATGTAATAAATATTCAACGTGTCCAATAAAAATGTTTGATGAATTGTTATTCTTTGCGAAGGTTTTGTCTATGGATGGGAAAGTACTTAAACAATAAATTACATAAAAACAATAAGTCTATTATTATTGAATAAACCTTTTTTGTAATAAAACTTTCAAGGATAATGTAATTATTGTGTTTTATATAAATAGTTTAGATAGTTTTATCCTCGATCCTTCAATTATTATGTAAGTGTTTTTACATATTATTTCCTCAAACCCACTATAGCTATAATAACATTCCGCATACATGCTCTCCTATTTCTTTTGCTCCTAACTTGGCCCTCCTCTAAGACTGAACCGATATGATCGGACCATGTCATTCGAGGTCGGCCTCGTCTGCGTGCACCCATTCTTTCAGATTTATATATCCTTTTTGTCATTCTTTCCTCGTTCATTCTCTCTACATGCCCAAACCATCTTAATTTAGTAACTTTCATTCTAGTCACTAAACTAACATCCACTCCACATTCCTTTCTAATATTCTCATTCCTCACCTTATCAATCAGTCTCTTTCCGCATATCCTACGGAGTGATCTCATTTCCACAGCATTCATTCCAACTTCCATATTTTTCGTCCATGTCCATGTTTCACTCCCATACATCATGGATGGTATCAGGATTGCATTGTGCATCAGCTGTTTGCTTGATTTAAGAGATACGTTCTTATTTCTCATTAGAGGTCTTAGTGCACCGCCAACCCTTCTACCAGCCAGTTTCCTTCTTTCAATCTCCTTTTCAATCTCCTTGGCAAGATCGTTCACATATCCAAAGACTTAATATAAGTCTTGTCGAATGTCAGCTAGTATTCCACCCACACTGCGGATCACCCTCTCCAACGCAAGATTGGGAACAATGGATGACAACAATTGACCATGTTTTCACCGCGAATGGTGCAGTTAAGTCTCCATCTCTGAATATAGAACTTGTAACGCATACTTTTGTCATTTTACTATGCATTAACAAAACGATGTCGATTCAATTTCAATCTCTAGAACGATGTCTTTTTGACATTTAGATTTTGGTTGAAAAGACTTCACTCCATAACTCCGTTTCCCGAAGGGAGGAGGCAGAGAGTACGAATTTCCATTCTTTCCTATCCAAACAAACCTCTTTCGCTTCCTTCAAACGCAGAACATTCCGCATACATGCTCTTCTATTCCTTTTGCTCCGGCGGCGCCGGTAAGACGACGCCGACGTGGTCAATCCATGTCATTCGAGATCGGCAATCGAAGGAAAGAAAGTGAGTTTCATACATACGAAAACATTTAACTGTGATATAAAGTACTTTCTGTTGATTTGCTGGATTTTTCTGATTGAGGTGGATTTTTGTAGCTCGTGCTTAGCCTAGAAAGCCAATGTAGATAATGTATGATAGATATTTTGTATTTGAAATATTGGGATTTATGAACTTACTATAATAAATGCACGTTTGTGCAACCTTTGATTTGTTTTGACTTATCAATTTCCGGAAAATCCCCACGGAAAATATTCTTATCACCTATGTCTGAATGACTCGTTTTAGCACGCTTAGCAGAAGAAGAAGAAGAAAAAGCAAAAAACTTGGACTTATGAAACAGTTTTTGGGAAAGGGTTTTGAAAATAAGATTGGAAACAAACGAACGGGTTTGCTAAAGATTTGATTTTTACGAGTAGCCATCAAAAAGGGTGAAAAAAAATAATTAATTGTTCCAAAAAATAATTGAAATTGTGTCCATTTTAGACGCTCTTTTACAAAATTGAAAATATGTTAATATACGGGTGGAAATATACTATCACACCTGTCGTCCCTGTGGGGTGAGTTTATCTACAAAAATAATTCCCTGGCATACATAAAAGATGGCGTTTATTTTTATTGGAAAAGTAACCAAGGTAAGTCGATCCGATTTATGGTTATATGGATGATCCAGGTGTTAAAATACGAGGGTAAAACCATCCCCTTTTTCACGCTACCCCTAAATTTATCTTATCCCGTATAGAATAATATATAGAATATCTTTTAATAAAATATATCGGGAATTATTTTTCCCTGAAAATTCATTTTAAAAATGAAATAGTTTTTTTCAGCAGGAACTACCAATCTTAATTCTTTTTCCAAACTTGGGTTGAATTTTTGTACCTACTTAGGTTTATATTTTTACTAGCGGTTACCCGTGGCTTCGCTCACATGATTCTGTATTTGGTTTATATCGTCCTAAACAATGTAGAATTATATTCTTATCAAAATTAAAAAAAAACATCTTGTCCCATTTCCAAGACTGTCTGAGATGGCTGAGTATTTCTTTTTTAATTGATATTCTAAAATTTCCATTAAATAACCTAATTACCTACTATATTATTATTATATTTTTGTCATTATCAATCTGTATTTAAATTAAATACCTATGTCTTTCTAATACAATCAGCCCGAAAACTTAAAAATCATCATATTTTGCTAACTTGACAGACTTGTCCTATCAGAATTCCAAAAAAACAACTCGAATAACTTTTATTGCTCCAAATGTCGTCATTTGAAATCAATTTTTATATTGCTGGATATGAATAAAAAAATGTTCAGTATCCCTATTCTCAGCTTTAACGGAAGGTAGTCACGGTAGTAAAGTGATTATTACACGATACATTTTGTATGAAAAACGTCTATATGTATCGAATGCAAGAATCGCTTTTCTTCTAGAAATATCTGTGGCGGAGCTATACTATACACGTTTCTCAAACAAAATGTATCGTGTAATACTCACTTTACTACCGTGACTACCTTCCGATAAAACTGAGTATAGGGGTACCTACTGGTCTTGAAAAGCAATTAAATTAGTGTTCTTTAAAATACTCAATTCAACCTGCTTTGGGCATTATTCAAGCTATACAAACATTTTTTAAACATTTCAATTTATATCTTTCACGTTGATTTGCTATATTATTGGTCTGGTCGTAAGTTTGAACGTCTAATTTATACCATAAAAACCTTCTCCTGACAAAAGCAAACACGAGAAAAAAAGAATTAGCGATACCGGACCAGCCGTTCAGGCGTGTGTAAGTGTGATATTGTGAAAACACGTAAAAAGCCGATTCCGACCCGCGCTGACCGGCGCAAAGAGTGTTGTCTATGGTTTCAATGCATTTAAATGGGCATGCCGGAAAGCGAGTTCCTGCTTTTGCTGTGCATCCCCATTCAATTGCATAGAAACATTCTTTATTTCAAAGGACGTCCTGTATTTCAGACCCAAAAATTGATCTTGTCCTTTAATTTGGAAAAAAAAACAGCGTGGTTTTGCGCGATGAAAAATATTCGTTATTCAAAATATGAAAAATATTCGTTATTCTAAATTCGGCGTTTAGTGTCGAGAGGAAATGTAAACTATTTGATGCGTGTGTGTTGCCCATTCTCCTGTATGGGTGTGAGTCCTGGCACCTGACTTTGGCCCAGGCACAAAAAGTATCTGCATTCGAAACGAAGTGCCTCAGGAGAATTTTGGGTATAAGATGGTACCACCGCATCACGAACGACGCTATACGCCGGCGCACCCAGCGTGAGCCCATCACCTCAAGAAATCCCGAGTTCACTTCCCGCTCTGGTCAGAATTTTTAACTGGAAATTTTTTACCGTGGTTTGCCTATCTCAAATTGGACCGGGCCGGTTAGGTAGAAAAGATTGCCTCAGACAGAAAGTATTTACGTCCGCTATATTATTATACTGACACCTTTGTTTAGAAAAGTTTAGTGTTTCATTTAATTTGATAATAATAAAAAAATCTTAGCTATTTTTCTATTCTTGCTGACAGAGAATCTTTTTAATTCCTGGAAAATCCTCTAAGGTATATGGGAGAGAATTGTCTTCAAAAAAATTAAATAGGTAATAAATCTTTTTGTGCGACATAATTCAATAGAGAAAATTAAAATCGACTCGACTGCTCGGTAGAACTATGGGACATTTTGTGATAATTTGAAACACTTGATAATAATTGAAATATACGAGTAATTACTACCCTTATATCAGCTCTCTCTGCTTTTATGTCTGTGTGTTTCGTCAAATTTTAAAGGAACGTCAATTTTTTTTTTATTTATTCACCTACCATGGGGACATGTGTTAAGGATGCCGAATGACAGTTGGCCGAGGAGAGCGCTGTTCTTCCTCCCATCAGGGTCCCGAGGACGAAGAAGACCCTCTCATACTGTGTTCCGCTCCTTCGAAGCAGAGCTGAGGAATCTGGACATAGTGTGGGAGGAGGTCATTAACGTTGCGCAAGATCGAGCGCAATGGAGAGCTCTTGTTGCCTCCCTATGCCCCTAAGTGGGGTCTTAAGGGAGTTTGGATTGGATTGGATTCAAAATATCGTTCGCTCAGCTAATCGTAGGTTCAGTTTTTCTTGGTGAATACCGAGATGTTGACGGACAGCGTTAAACTGCGATTATGTAATATTTTTTTTTTATTTAATTTTTGGCATTGCATCCATTTGGATGATTCATGCCACCAACAAATCAAAATTATAATTAGGTAATAATGGTAATGTAAATATTGTATATAATTGTCGAAAAATAAACTATTATTATTATTATTGAAACCGGGTGTTACTTGGCTTCAATAAACGACAAACAACGTTGCATTGCGTATTACCTTTTTCGTGTATAAAATTCGCATTAACAAAATAATATCTTCTCGTTTAAGAGAAAGTATTCACAATTCTTCGAGCTTATTTTTTTTTGCACCTTTATTAATAAAATAATCTTTTTGCAAAGTTCTCGTAATAATTGACTAACCTAGCCACACGCATTCGACCTTGTTGTGCACGTGTAATCGTGAAGAGTAGGTATAGATAGGTGCCTATGTACCTAATATAAGGCCCACTCTCCACACTGATTCGTGGCGTATGATAGCAAAATATGTGTTTTTGAAATTTTGTATGTTGATTCTGTGATGTATTTGTTATGTTAAGATTTTATGTGTTACTCTACCAATATACAGTAAAGTATGAATAAAATAAAATAAATTCCAATACTTATACAGTAAAATAAATTTTAAACGATTTCTTGCAGATGCACAATATTAAAAAGACACGAATTTTTATTTATTATTTCGCATTATTTATTTATTGATCTATGCTGGACTTACGGAGTCAGATTTATTGCTATTTATGTTGTACCTCTGGACTTGTTTATTTTTGATTAGATAGTTGAAAAGAATCTGTGTTTGTACAATAATGCTATTAATTATTGTGATTTTTTTCTATATATAAATGTATGTAGAAGAAGATTTATTAACGCATTTGACTTTGAAGGAAGTAATAAGCTAAAGACGTTCCAATCACACATTTAGTACGCCGGGCTGCACGGCGAACTTTGTCGCGTCTCGTACGCTATGTCGATGCCGCGCCGTGGACACTAGGGCTTACTGTATCTACTCATATTATTACGTTTGATGCAAAACTTAAAAATATATCTCCCCTTAAACTGAATCTTTGACAAAACAATGAAACCGGTCGATTTTTAATTTAAAATAAGAATCTATAAATTAATATACAGCTCTTTAACTTAATTTATCTAAGAGATATGGTTTTTCGATATTTATTTTTTATATATTTTTACTTTTAAAATCGGAATAATAAAATTTGACTCTTTCTGCAGTTGAAATTTCGATAAAACCAGTTTAAAACGTTTCGGCGTTTTTCGATATTTTTATAAAAATCTGAAATATAGGCACTGAAACTCGTAAATTTGTCATAAAAAAAATGTTTTTCTTTATAAAAAAAGTTTGAGAAATCCTGGAACTTTTTCATTAAATTTGATTTTAGATATTGTATTTTTCTATATACATACACATTTTTAGGGTTCTAGATTTTATGGTTTTTGAGATATATGAAAAAATGAAATAAAAATTCAAAGGTTGATTACCCCTGACTGAATTTTTTTTTCATAATTCTGAGTATACATATTTTGTAGGCTTAAAGTATTAAATATTTTCTGAAATTTTAGGACCTGTACATCAAGCGAATCAAAAGTTATAAGGGGGGACGGACACACACACACACAAACGTTGGAAAAGCGCCCCCCACCCCTTTCCCTCTAATTAATGTTATCTTTTGAAAACAAAATAGTATAATTTGACTCTTTTTGTAGAAATTGTTTTTTTGAAATTTCGATAAAACCAGTTTTAAACTTTTTAGGAGACACACAAAAATCATCCCTTTTTATATGTGCACTTTTTCGTCCCTTTTAGTGAAAATTTGGAAAAACTGTCCAAGAAAACTACTACTCATTTCTATAGAAGAATTCATATGCCAAATCTCAAGTTCGTACCATGTCTAGTTTCCGAGATATTCGCATACTTTGAAAAACATTCAACCCTATTTTTCACCCCCTTAGGGGTGGAATTTCCAAAAATCCTTTCTTAGTGGAAGGTTTTGTATTAAAACCTACCTGCTTTCCAAATTTCACTTCTCTACGATTAGCCGTTTGGACTGTGCGTTGATGAGTAAAATGTGTTTCACATGCAAATAGATAGAATTTACATATAGAATTTACTAATCCAATCAAGTGCGTAGGTACTCCACTACACTCAAATGTTGGGTAGGTACCTACCTACCTAGTTTATAACCTCAGTTCTCGCGAGACGGCCTCGACATAGCTTTAGGTAGGTACCTAAACCCCGCGGCGCGAAATGTGACCTCGATAAATATGATATTTAATCAAAATATTTATCTTCGCGTATCTCCTCTTTAACTATATCTTTCAATCTTGAAATTCGAATTTTATTTTTATATTAAAATTAGAATCTATATATTAATTTACAGCTTTCTAAATTCATTAATCTAAGAGATATGGTTGTTCAATAAAAAGCGCCCCCCACCCCTTTCCCATTAATTAATATTATATTTTGAAAACGAAATAGTATAATTTGACTCTTTCTGAAGAAATCATTTTTTTGAAATTTCGATAAAACCAGTTTTAAACTATTTAGGAGCCACTTAAAAATCATCCCTTTTTATATGTGCCCTTTTTCGTCCCTTTTAGTTAAATTTTGGAAAAATTGCCGAATATGCTAACACTCATTTCTATAGAAGAATTCATATGCCAAATCTCAAGCTCGTACCATGTCTAGTTTCCGAGATATTCGCATACTTTGAAAAACATTCAACCCTATTTTTCACCCCCTTAGGGGTGGAATTTCCAAAAATCCTTTCTTAGTGGAAGGTTTTGTATTGAGACCTACCTGATTTCCAAATTTCACTTCTCTACGATTAGCCGTTTGGGCTGTGCGTTGATGAGTCAATCAGTCAGTCAGTCAATCAGTCAGTCAGTCAGGCACTTTCCTTTATTATTATAGATTAGATAATTCGCATATTTCGCAATCATTTGTAATGCCAGTTGCGTCAAATAATGAATAACAGATTGTATTTTATGTCTTTGTAATATATTACTACGACATTATTTTTACGTCACCACATTGTTAGCGAAGAACGAGTCTGACATGGCAGAACTCATCGAGCAGGTGGAGAGAGAGAGTCTACATTATGGGTTAGAAATTAACAGAGGCAAGACCAAACACATGATAATAGACCGGGCAAACCTTCTCCAAATGTCAGACAGACTCCGTGATCTAGAAGTCGTGAACGACTTTGTATACCTGGGATCTCAAACCAGAGCAGAGGGTGGGTGTGCGAAGGAAATAAAGCGACGAATTTCTATAGCAACTAGTTGCATGTATACATGAGATCCAACTGTCGATGGCCTGAGTCGGTATGTTCATTGTATGAAACGATGTCGTCAATAAATTAAATTTTTACAAAAAATGTTAAGAAAAGTTTGAGATGTACTGATATAATGTATATATTTTTTATAGAAAATTTAATTATCTAGTTGACATGTTTCGGCGTTTTTCGATATTTTTTTTAAATTCTGAAATATAGGCATTGAAACTCGTAAATTTGTCATAAAAAAAATATTTTTCTATATAAAAAAAGTTTGAGAAACCCTGGAACTTTTTCATTAAATACAATTTGAGATATTGTATTTTTCTATATACATACACATTTTTAGGGTTCTAGCTTTTATAGTTTTCGAGATATATGCAAAAATTAAGTAAAAATTCAAAGGTTGATTACCCCTGACTGAAAGAAAATTTAAAAATTCTGAGTATACAAGTTTTGTAGGCTTAGAGTATTAAATATTTTCTGAAATTTTAAGATCTGTGCATCAAGCGAATCAAAAGTTATAAGGGGGGGACGGACACACACACACACAGACACACAGACACACACACAGACACACACACAGACACACACACAGACACACTAAATGTTCTCCTCCGAATTCTGAGTAAATCCATATATGGAATATATATGCTGCGAAGCCTCTAAGTTGGTGTTTTTTGTCGTCAAAGTTTGAAAAACCGTTTAAAATGTAGACCTGGCAATACAAATCTCACGTATCTTGGCTTGATACTGTCGATCTGTCTCGAGAAATAATTTCTCTTCAACAAATCGACAGTTGGAAAAGCTCGCTCACTGGCGTCTAAATAAAATATGGAAAGACCGAAAAGTGTCCAATCACACCGAAATGAAATTAATCCGCACCCTAATAACGCCAATATTTCTCTACGCAGCCGAAACATGGACAATGGTAGCCCGTGATAGAGCAAGCATCGATGCCTTTGAAATGTGGTGTTGGCGTCGTATGCTGAGGATCCCGTGGACTGCCAAGAGAACAAACGACTCCATTCTTAAAGAGCTGAATACCTCTGAGAGAATGTCTGCAGTCTGTAGTCGGCGGATGCTGAGTTTCTTTTGTCTGAGCCAGATGACCTGGCAAAAATTATAATCATCGGAGGCCTTCCAGGCAGAAGAAGCAGAGGCAGATCACCTGCGAGGTGGTGTGACCAGATAAAAAAGGCAGCAGGGGGAGACTTGCACTCGACGATGCGGGCGGCGGAGGACAGAGAGGATTGGAGGCGTTTGGTGCTCACAACAGGCACCCAGTAGTTCCATGGGTCACTAACCTCAATAATGAGGAAACGAAGAAGAGAGAGAATGTATTGCTTATTTTGCGCAATAGACTGTGTTATGTTTGCATCCAAAAAGTTTGTTTATTAAAACGAGTTAAGTAGCAAGCGACGTCATGTAAGAATTTCAACAACGAACGCCTTGAAAAATTTTAAATAACTTTATTTAGTTACAATTAGAATCTTCAAAATTGGCCAATTTACAAAGTTCATCTGGTATAAGTAAGGGTCGATTATTTTATAATATGGTAAGCAACTGACGTAACGGTAAAACAATTATTAGGTGATGACACTTTTCTATATGCTTGTCGTCCAACAGGCTTTGCCGATGCTGGTTTGTTTAATAATTTGATAAGAATATTTCGACCGTTGTTCTTCTTCATTATCAGCCATCTGTTCACTGCTCTATACAGGCCTCCTCCAATTTCTTTCACTACACTCTTCTTGGGCGCTTCTTTGACTGCTTTCTGTGGGCGTCAGGGATAATGTATTCGGCCCATATTTTGGGGCTTTTCCACGCTGGCTTGTTATTTTTTTAAATGATATTTTGAATCTGAAAACTGTTTCAAAATAAATTGCTTCCATTTCTTTTTTTCTAGATACTTACATATTATTATTATCATGTCGATATGGTTAACACGGTTTGTTTTAATAATTTTACTCATCATTTTCTCAAACTTAAAGCTCAAAATATTGGTGCTTTGTAGAAGATGAATGCCTTATTCCAGTGAACGAATAATATGTGTATTTAGAAAGTAGGAAAGTTGCTAGTAACAGGGTGTGCGGTGCACAAGACCTATTATAGCTAACTATACGTCTCACTGAAGCTAAAAAAAAACTAGCACATCTTGTAACCATTAATGATGTATGACTGTAAAACGTGGATATGAACTAAAAAAAGAAGAAGAGGTGAGACCTCTACAAAGAATATTTGAAAGACTATGTGGGACATATTAGGAAGGAATGTCATATTATATAAGTTATTGTTGTTACGTAGGTAGACTATTAACATGGTTTGGTATGCTGAAATAATGATATGAAAAATTGAAAGAGGTGACATAGAAAAGAGTGGAGGTCCGTTCTCTCTGCGTACCCCTTAAAACACAGTATATTAGGTAAAAAAAGGTAATTTATGAGTAGGTAACTGAAGTATTTAACGGTATATCCAAACCAAAAAATATGATTTAAATAAAATATATAAATAACGTTTGCCCTTTTCATTGGGATTAATTACCTTGTCATTAGAGTCGCCTCTTATTTATGGACCATAAACCAAAATGAAATGGGGTTTCTATGGGGGACAGCTGCCCATTAGGAAGGCTTCACTGCGAATTATCGTATATTATTTCTCTTCCTTTATTTCCCAAATGCGCCGCTGCACGAAGGCCATTGGATGTGTCTGTCGGCAGAAGATTGCAATAATGGTTCCACCCATACCTTTCTCCACGTAAAATTATTAATTATTTGAAATGGAAAACTCGACCGCAATCAACGTAGAACTGCAACAGACAGCGAATCTATCTTAAATATTGATTTTCAAAGAGGGGATGTTTTCAACATGTTTGTGTGCAGAAATGTCTAACGATATTTGTTGTCCAAGAATCTTAATTAGTCTCATTAATAATAACAAAGCGCCTCAGGAGAATTTTGGGTATAAGATGGTACCACCGCATCACGAACGGCACTATACGTCGGCACACCCAGCGCAGGCCTATAACTTCCACCATTACGGAGAGGAGATGGGCATGGCCGGGACATGTGTTGAGGATGCCGAATGACAGTTGGCCGAGGAGAGCGCTGTTTTTCCTCCCATCAGGGTCTCGAAGACGTGGAAGACCCTCTCATACCGTGTTCCGTTCCTTCGAAGCAGAGCTGAGAGAAATGGAGTTGGTGTGGGAGGAGGTCATAAGCATTACGCAAGATAAGATCGAGCGCAATGGAGAGCTCTTGTTGCCTCCCTATGCTCCTAAGTGGAGTTCAAAGGAAGTTTTGATTTGATTGATTGAATTATAATACAGTGTCTCCGACCTTGGTGGCCTAGAAGTAAAGGCGCTGTCTTCTGACAAAGAGGTACCGTGTTCGATTCCCGGTCAAGCCAGAATTTTTATCCGGGGCTGACCAGTGACAGATTTGATAATGCCAAGATCCACCGACTATACTTCCTGACACATGCAGTGTTCATTTATCTAAACGAGTCGTAAAGAGTAGTTAAGTTGGTAGCTTCGATCCTCGGGCCTACCCTTTTATGACACAACCTTTGCTTTATATGACCCAGATTCATTTAAAAATTCCCATCTGGTTTATAGTAAGCATAGTAAAAAGAACGCAAGAATCTATAAATATGTTTAATATTTGGTATGGGTACAATAAAATTAGGTATTTTGCGAGTGGTTTTGAAATTAAAGCTTAAAAATTGGCTCGAAAATCATAATTAGTAAGCCTATTCTACTCGCGAATATAGCTTAAAAAGCATTTAGAGATGAAACTTAATGAGGGTTAAACACTCGTCATAAAAAACAGTCACAATTTGTGGAAAGAAATATGTTATGAAAACTTTGTAGCAGCTTAGTCATGTCGCCAGACAAGGAACAGAGCGATGGGCACCCAAAATCCGTGGGATAAAAGATAAAGAGGATTAGGCCAGTCCAAAAAAATATGGTTCGATAACATTATCCCTGTCCCGGGTAGAAAGTTGTAAAGAAAAGCCCAAGATAGAGTGTAGTGAAAGAAGGTAGAGGACTATATCCAGCAGTAGAAAGATGACTGAGAAAGAAGAAGAACAAGAAAGTAGCCAAAATAACAATTATGGATTATAAGTGTGACGTTTCCAAGTTAAAATAACAGCATTGAATATTCGCTGAACCAAGTTCAAAAATCAGGGAACCGTCCGTTCTCAAAGAATTTTTCTGTGGGAGACCCACTGGAAGGAGAGAGCATTGTAAGACCCAGACTGAGATGGCTGGATGGAGCGGAGAGAGACCTGGGACTGCTGGAGGTGGGCGATTGGCTGGAAACAGGGTGGCATGGAGTAATCTTCTGAAGATGCCCAAGACCCACACTGATAAAATAAAAGTATATTATTTCACAGTGATTTTCAGAATATGTAATTCCTAACTTAGTCCTGGTATTAAAATCAAAGTCACTAATTACCTTAAAATAATAACCTCGTAGAATAATAATATAATATATTAAATAATAATTATATAAAAGTAAGAATAATAATGGCGGTCATTATCGGGGGGGGGGGGATCCTCCTAATTCGTGTTCACGCAAAAAACTAATTAACAAAGGGTTACACATTGCCCCACATAGCACAAGTCTGTACGCGGGCAAATATTACCCTACATAATTTTACAAAGTTTCGAATCCCGACAGATAAATCGACATTTATGTCGCTTTTACCAAACAGTTCTCTGAAAGGCCAAAGTCACTTTCAGGGAGTCTCTAGGCTCAAAAATCTTAGACAGTGATTTGGAATACCGGATTCACCTTCATTAATAAGACAGCGAGGAGATCAAACTGACGGTCGCCAACCTTCTTTAGGAGAGGCACACTAAAAAGATGATACAAAGGTGGAAATAAAGACGGTGGAAGTATTGTTGCCCGAGGCAATTTTTTCAAGGCAACTGTACCTGTCTAATCTGAGACAGGCTAGTCCCAGGTTGTTTTCAAGTAAAAAAAAACTCCAAGGTATGTATTAGGGATTGCAATGCCGCACCATTTTCAATCCCGCGGGATTTTCGCGGGATGGATCTATGGTATGTAATAATCAAATATGGTTAAAAGCCTAGTTTCAGTCTGTCTGTGTAATATTCATTCTCTTGTTTCAGCTGCATTTCTAATTCCTTTTGTAAAGTAAAATTGTTTTCCAAGTCCAAAGACTGTTGGCTATTGTTGTCTGCATTAACATCATCTGCAACTGCAACAAATTGTACATTTTGAGAGTCTTCTTTAATATATCTTGTTCTTTTTAATGTAGGCCTAGTGGGCCTGTCATTCAAAAGGTGGGGTTAGCTTCCTGCGACGTCGACTCCCAGCTGACCCTCCACCTCTTTGGTGGTCTGCTTGGAAAGCGTCTTCCATGGGGTTGGTCGTGCAACGCCATTTCATTCATTGCCGCCACTTATTCTTGAGAAAATTATGTTTGTCGCAATAAATCGCGTTGCGCCGCGTATTGCTGGAGAAATTTAGGTGACAAATTTGAATGAATTTACGAAATTTGCTGCTTACGGATCCGCACTTGCGCCGTTGCGGGATCCCGTAGGCCCTAAAATTACGCGGATCCCGCGGGATTCCGGGATTGCAATCCCTAGTATGTATATCAAAGAATTGAATCCAGGATCTCTTGATCAGAAAATAACTTCTCACCACCACCATTTGGTGGCTACCCATTTGGTTGCTAATAGTCGTTATCGAATACTCCAACATATGGCTCTATAATTCGTTAACAAATAAAATGTATCTACTCGTAGAAAACCTGTATATGATTGAACTAAGGATGAAAATTAAATCATCCAACTTTGATTAGCAAGTTTGTGGTCAGATGGCGCTAGCATACTTCCTATATCCATTTATTTTTAATATTTTTTTGTTCAAACAATTTCCTCCCATGTGAATGACGCAATCTCTTTGATCACTTTGTGGACCGTTCCAAAGGCAGAGTGTTAAACTTACAGAGTCATCGTTAATTGTTTGCCATAGAAAAAACCCTTTATAATTATTGTTCCGTACGCTGAATTCCCGCCGAACAAAAATGAAAACACGTCAAATTATTGTAACCATAGAAGAATTATTTTTAATGAGGTTTTTTTTTTATTATTTTTGCTGACGTTTTTGTAGTAATTTTCCTGTGATGTTTATACAGGTTTAAAAGAATAAAAACCTGAAAAAAAATATCAAAAGGGCCGCTCTCTCAAATCTACATTTTTTAATTAAGATTCGAAAAATTAATTTTAATTTCGAATATTTTTAGTTTTTACTCTATGTATGTAGATCGTTTCGTCCATTTCGCATCGACATTATCACGGGAAAAGTTTCCATAGAGATAATAGACAGTTTAATAATCAGTGCACACCATCAAAGACGAGTTCCTGAACAGGGTTGACGAAGAGAAACAAGGCAATTTCTCAAAAAGAAAAAAAGGCAAACAGGGCAATTTGGAAATTCTATGGCAGCAGTTAGTTGTAAAGGTCGTTCTTAAAACAGCTACATATAACACGTGATAAGCTGAGCTGGAGAAACAAGGCAACTCCTAAAAAGACTTGAATGGGCCACAACTTCCGGAACCCAGACCTACTTTACGGCTTTGTTAATGGAAAGTTTCATCGAGGTAATTGGAGTGTTGATTGGAGATAATTATGTTCTCTAGCTCGCATGCAGGTATCAAGAGGCTGGCTGACATAGAGACGTGGATACTTGGTTAGACCAAACAACAGATTGAAACCCGAAAAAAGTAGGGTTGTATTCATAAGAAAGCCTTTGTTTCACTCACCATCAATAAAGCTTACGATGAAGACCTTCATCTAGCCCAGGATAGAGATGCTTGACGAGATTTTGTAGCGACCACATGCACCACCTACGGAGCGAACGTGGATTTAGTAAGTAATTTGTTTCTTATTCTTCCCAAAGTAGCCTACATCAGAGCAAAGATCCAACGTCACTCAGCATTTTTTTACCCTGGGTTGCTCGTTATGCATTCAATTCGTCTCTTAATGATACCCGTTACCTAAAATTCGCAGCTAAGACTTCTGCATTTTTCCACGCCATCTGCTTCTCTTTTCTTACATTGATACATTTGAGGATTTTTTGTCCATTCGTAAACCATCTCCACTTTATGTAGCAACATATAAACTACCTAATAAGTGCTACCGTCCTAACTGGAAAGCAAAATCATTTACGGAAAGTAAAATAATTGGATGCAGTTTAAGCGCCAGAAACTGTATAATTTCAACAATTAAGTTTACATTAATTGATTAATTATACCTATCAAGAAAATTCTTTTACGACATGAGCGCTTAGAAGAAGACATTTTCATAATGAAACGTAACAAGCCTTAGAATGAACGTATAAAGATTATGCTAAAGCATTTGATAATTAAAACCACACAATCGAGATGTAGGTATGCATGGAGTAGTGAAAGTAGGTAATACTTAATACATATTACCAGTGGCGTAACTAGGGGGGGGCGGGGGGGGCGGTCCGCCCCGGGCGGCACTTTTCAGGGGGCGGCAAAATGAGCCGACAAATAAAAAAAAACTTGGTAAAAAACACAAAACTGAAATAGTATAGGTAGGTACGAGAATTTGTGAAGGAAAAATAAATGAGAAAAAAAATCGGGTCTCCGAGTTTGTGAAGGGAAAATAAATGAGAAAAAATCGGGGCCCCGAGCTTGTGAAGGGAAAATAAATGAGAAAAAAAATCGGGGCTCCGAGTTTGTGAAGGGAAAATAAATGAGAAAAAAAATCACTAAAATTCTTAAAATTGATAAAATATTTTTTTTCCTTTTAACCTGTCTCAGCGTAAGCTAGTACAAAAAGTGTACACCGGAGTGAGTTAATTCAAGTTCCTTTTTTTCTTTTTTAAGTAATTTCGGGTTAAGGTCTTAAAAAAAACTTTTGCGGTGATTCCGCAGGTAGAAAAATCTGTGTCAGAAGTAAGCTCTATCCCATTATCCAAAAATTGAATTTTTGTACTATATTAATAGGTGAAGGGAAAACTTTGTGCCCCTTTTTACGAAAATTGAGCGGACGGAGGAGTATGAAATTTCGCACACTTACAGTTTTTATAGAGAAGGGGTGGCAAATGCTAATATTTTTTTTTAAATTTTTTTTTTTTTTTTTTTTTATTTTTTTATTAATTATTGGCATTGCGTCCAACCAGGGACGATTTGTGCCATGATCAATCTTATACATACATAGATACATTAAAATTCATTCAAAACAGTCTCAGAATGAAAAATTAGCCAAAAACAATCTAAAGCAAAGAATATTTTCAGATCAATAAATTATCTATGAAGTTTATAGTATAATAATGTTCTTATTTATAAACCTAAGGAGCACTGATCGCACCGTTGTATCATTTATTGATAAAAGATGCTCCACATTCGTTGGAAGTGGAACATCGGGAAGAGCCGAGCAAACGTCATAGGCATCTCGCAGAGGACAACCAAGGAAGACATGGTCCAGTGTCTCCAGGTCTAGACCACACTCACAATACGGTGACTCCACCATATTGAATCTGAACAGGTGTGAGTTCAGTCGATGATGATTGAAACGCATCCTGCAAAGTCGTGAAATGTCAGACCTCGAGAGACCGGTCCCATGAAACCATGGCCTGGAAGGTATCACAGATTGAACCCTGCGATACGCCGATCCCTTCGCCCGACTCTCGTGATCCCACCATTCCTTCCATTTGATTCGGGTTTCTAGGGACAGTTGATTCTTAAGATCACTTATAGGAACAGTAAATTCTTCCGGGGCTACGCCAGCAGTGATTGCTGACCTCGCCAACTCATCCACGTCCTCATTACCCTGTATTCCAGAGTGAGAAGGAATCCAGACGATGTCTGCCTCACCGCCGTCGCAACTCCGAACATGAAGCAAGTGTTTCACTTCCAAAACTATGGGATTGGGATGAAACGCAGAGAGAGGCGAAGCAAGGAGCTGCACCAAAGATAGGGAGTCTGTGAATATTACAATTTTTCTAAAACCATGTTTATTCGAAATTATCAAGGCTTCTTTGACTGCTACACATTCAGCTGTGAAAATGGAGCACTCGCCAGGAAGTTTCAATCTTGAGCAAATGTTAAGTTTAGGGACCAATACAGCTGCCCCCAAATTGTCCAATTCTGGCATCTTTGAACCATCGGTAAAAATGTAAACATGCGTTGGCCATCTTTTCCGGACCTTTTCATTAAACAAATTATTTGTTTGTTTCTGGGACATCCCAGTTCCCTTATCGATACCAATATTTTCTATTGTGTTTGGAATATGATGTAAAGATTTGAGGGGATAGTTATAGGTTGGAGAAATGTAGCTATACGATTTAATATTTAGGTTTTTAATTTTTTGTAAACTTGAACATAGGTTGGGGATAGGTTTATGAGCCAAAGAACGACGGGTTAAATAAATGTTAAGAAGTTCCGAGATTCTGGGGGACAGAGGATGTCCAGAAATCTGAAGTCTAGTAAGGAGGAATGTGTCGGCCATGTATCCCCTCCTGAGCCGTAGAGGCATGTCAACGCACTCCACCTGAAGTGCATTGATGGGAGTCGATTGCATGGCGCCTGTTATTAGTCTCAATGACTTTGACTGTACTTTCTCCAACTTCGTCTCCAGATAACTTGGTAAGGGGTCAAAAAGGAAACTGGAATAGTCCAAGTGGCTTCGGATCAGCGCGTTATACATAATCTTTAGTGTAGAAGGGTGTGAACCCCAAGACACTCCGGTAACAGCTCTAAGCATGTTCAAATTTTTTTCACATTTTGCAACAGTATAATTTACGTGAGTACTCCAAGACAATTTTCTGTCAATGTGTAGTCCCAGAAATTTCACCTCGCTAGACTGGGGGATTGTTGAGTCATCAATTTTAACACATACGGGAGGGTCGACATGCTTTCGAGAAAAAACTATAAGCTTTGATTTGTGTGGAGATAGTTGTAGGCAATTATTTTCCATCCATGAGTGCACGATATTTACTGCATTTTGTATACTATTTCTAACATTGGATAGATTTTTACCTGAACTATAGATGATTATATCATCGGCATATTGAATTATCGTACAATCTCGAGGTATATTAGATGCCATATCGGAGCAATAGATGTTGAATAGGATAGGGCTCAGCACGGATCCCTGCGGTAATCCCTTCCAAACACTCCTCTCAATATTTTCCCTTTCATCTTGTATAACAATCGTTCTATCTTTATTCAAATTGAACAGTAGGTGGGACATTTTTTCAGTAACACCTAATTTCAAAAGTTTGTTGAACAGGATGTTAATAGCGACATTGTCATATGCTGAGCTTATATCCAAAAACACTGCAATCACCAATTGTTTCTTCAAGAATGCGACACTGATGTCTGTCACCAACAGACTCAAGTTGTCGCAGCATGAGAGGGATTTTCTAAATCCAAACTGATACAGTGGGAGGAGAGAGTTATGTTCAACAAACCAAACTAATCTGTTTTTAATAAGGTGTTCCAAAATTTTGAGGACACATGACGACAAAGCTATAGGTCTATAGGATAGACCTAAGTTAGGGTCCTTGCCGGGTTTTAATATTGGGATGATTATCTGGCGTTTCCAAGAATGTGGAACGGTGGATGAAGAAAATATGTGGTTATAGAGGATCAGCAGACACTGAAGTACCTCCTCGGGAGCCTTTTTTAGGAAGAGATATGGGACTCTGTCCTCTCCGGGAGATGTATTTCCGGTGGTTTGTAGACAGACTTTAAGCTCATTGACTTCAAAGGGTTCGTCCAGAAGTGTGTTATTACAAGAGGGGATAGCTGTATTGGAGGTACTTGGATATAACTGATTGATGTCAGGAACAGTTGTGGGTGCTACATTATTGCAAAACTCGGGTAGCCAAGATGATCGTAACCCAGGTGGTTTGGGAGCCACAAACGAGCCTTTGTATCTCCGTATCATATTCCAGATATACGACGGGGGTGACTGAGGGCCCAAGGAAGAACAGAATGATTGCCACGCGTGACGTTTCTTACAACGCAATTTTTTCTTTACTTTAGCCTGTACTGATTTTGCATGTAGGTAGGTTTGGGGATTGATATCTAGTCTATATAAACGCATAGCTGTTTTTCGCTCCTCAATCAAGTCTGAACATTCTTGGTCCCACCAAGGAGCGTTTCTATTGCATTTACCTTTACCAGACCCGACTGGCATACACCTTTCTGCAACCGAACATAAAATGTTGATATACGATTCGTATCTACGCTCTATAGTAGAGTCGGAATTCACAATAGATTGTATTTCTGGTATTTTTTCCTCAAGTAATTGCTGGTATAATTTCCAATTAGCCTTCTTTGTATTAAACAACTTCCTAGAAAATTTACTATATTTTACGGGTTCAAAAATTATGGTCAACAATATTGGATAGTGGTCACTTGACCAGGGATCGCCCATGACACTCCAGTTTATATTGGATATAATATCATTTGTGCAGATGCTAAGATCTATGGCACTTTTGTTTTGATTGGGAGGGGTCAGTCTGGTAGGAGATCCGTCGTTTAGGATACCGAGATTGTTTCTGTCAATGAAGTCCAATATCGCATTTCCAGCCCTATCGCTTATAGTACATCCCCACGAAGTGGAATGAGCATTAAAGTCTCCAAGTAATAGGAAAGAAGAGGGTAACAGGGGAATAATACTGTTAAAATAAGATGAATCGAAACCACTTTTCGGTGGGATGTACACAGACACGAAGCCTACACTTCCTATCTCAACTGCCACCACTTCCAGGAATGGGTTTTGAGGAAGGGTAATTACTTTGAATGGAATGGATGTCCTTATAAGCAAAGCCGCACCGCCCCCCCTACCCTCCTGGCGGTCAGCTCTTACGATACAGTATCCCGGGATTTTAAAATGAAAACTTGGAGGCAGCCAAGTTTCACATATAGATGCCAAGTCCGTGTCATTTGAACTTAACAATTGTATTATTTCGTATCTGTTGCGTACTGCGCTTCTGCAATTCCATTGGAGAATCTTCAAATTCTTAGATTTATGCTTATTGTCCATCTATTTACTTAATATGTAAGGTAATTTACGTGTAGAATTATAAGGAGATTTCATTTTTCTAAGGAATCGAGAAGACATCGTGAAAATAATAAACGGGAACAAACACAAAAAAGGGATTCATTTATCTTGGTTTATATTGGTAACAGATTCAATTAAAGGTGTCAAAAGTGAAAGAATAGAAGGATTAATGTTGTCATTGTTGGTTTTCATCAAAAATGACAAAATGATTTGGGACAGCAGTTGAATGAGCGTCGGGCTCTTGAAAAGTTCCGAGATGAGATCTCTAATTGGTAACGGATCGGATGTGGGTTTATCCTGAGACTGTGTAGGGAGTCCCATAGATAGTGCACAACCGTCCTCTAGGTTTGTCGCTTGGCCATTACTATAGGATAATAGAGAGTTTATTGTCTGTTTATCTTTTTCATTTGGTCGAGAATGGTTCATCAACTTTTGTTTTGGTTGGGTGGATGGTTTTTTTAAATTAATATTGGGGGTAGAAGTTACCTCACTGTAAGATTTTTTAGCTTGTGGGACCATTTTAGCTGCCTGAATAAAGGAGACATTCTCCAATGCCATTGTGCGTTTTATATCTCGTTGCCTAAGGAGTTCAGGACATAAGTTGCTACTTGCAAGATGATCCCCTTTGCAGTTTACACAAGTTGGAGGGTTGTCTTTATTAGGACATTCATTATCAGTATGTTTTTCTCCGCATTTGATGCATCTAGTAGCAGATGTACACCGAGCTCGAGTATGGCCGAATTTCAAACAGTTGTGGCACAAGTATGTAGGTTGGGCATATAATTCTACCTTAATGCAATTATAAAATAAAAAGACACGATCGGGTAGCTTTTGACCTTTAAACGTCACAAGTATGGTAGAGGAAGGAACCCACTCACCAGACGTGCGATCCTTTCGGCTTAGGCGACGTAGTTTATGTACGCTACCGTAATTTGGGGGCACCTGTATATTCTCCATGATCTCAGTCTCGGAGATATCCACAGGAACACCTTTTATCAAACCATTTTTATATAACTTGTAATTTGGAACATACGCCTTTAAGTTGTTGAATTTAATCTCAGTATTTGAGTTAATAAAGAAGTTAGCTTGGGAATATGACATAAATGTTATATTTATACGATTTCTGCCGTCTGCACGTATCCCTCCTGGGGCTATCCCATCAACGCCAGATTTGGCAAGGATTCCTCCGAAGGTCATGGGATGCAAAGGCTTCCCCGAATCCGAACTCTCCACCACAACCAGATATGGTGGGAGAGCAGTCGGGGGATAGTTGGTTGACTGATGAATCATTGTTTCGGGGGAAGAAGGGATCTCGGGGACCGCATCTATCTTCTTCCTTTTGACTGTTTTTTTGTCCCTATCAATGTCGGGAGGCTCCTTATTAGGTGGGTCGTCGGACATAATATTTTATAAAATACTATTACCCCAAAAGAAACAAAAATAGAAGTAACTATAAAAAGATAAACAATAAACCTACTATAAGGTTAAAGGAAACAAAAAAGAAAATAAACAATAAACCAATAAAAAGGTTTCAAGAAAAAAAAAAACAAAAATATACGATAACTTACTACTAAGTATAGAGTTTTAATAGAGAATATAATTATAAAAATAATCTATAAATGATAAGAATAATAAACTGAAAAGAAGTCACCGGGATAGCTCCAGTTACCGTGTACTGTACACTGTAGGTGCAGTACGCCTGTGTAGATAATAGTATGTATAGGTTATAATCGCAGGGCTTGTATACACAACACACAATTGCAGCGGGCACAGTTTGTAGGTACCTATAGGTATACGGGCAGGCGAGGCCCGGACCCCGGCGCACCGCCAACCACTGTCTATTGTCACAACAACAATTCGATATTATTTTGATTATTATTGCACTTATTACAAATATTTTACAATCATTTATATTAATTTAAAAATAACTTTTTTTTTAACAAAACATTTCAAATATAACTGGATTGTATTTCGAGCTTAATGTAACATGTAAGTTCCATTTAAGTAGCGATAATTAAGTACGAAATAAATCTTTTAATTTAGCAACAGACTTCGGCAATCTATAACACGACCGGACCGCGCGACGTCAGGTTAACCTCACCTTTTTTTTTTTTTTTTTTTTTTTTTTTTTTTAAATCGTACATAAAAATAGATTAAATCAATAAAAAAACTCTACGCACACTATTGTAATATGTATATTATAGTTTAAATTAATTATGGTCGAATTTCGACCAATGAACTGAACCACTAGTTATAAAAAATATGCGAACTTTTTTATTTTGATTTTTTTTCCATTTATATAGGGGGGTGGGGCGCCAAACTTTATTAGGTGGGTGGGGGGGGGGGGGCGCCTAATGTTAATCCCGCCCCGGGCGGCGAAAACCCACGTTACGCCACTGCATATTACCTGCAACCTATACCACGTACTACGTAGGGGTGGCAATGTTCTGTTTGTTATCTATCGATTTTGTTAAATTGAAACCATAGAACTTTTATTCCGCAATAATCGAGCTTGATGGTGTAATAACCCGGATGTCCGCAAAATCGCAGGGCCACTTGTAGAAGGGATCAGAATCTGATTGAGCGATTGAAGAGTTTTAAAAATTGTTTCTAGATCATAGATAATATGATAATTTGATCTAGATCAAATCACAAAAGACAGAAATATAAAATGAACGGAAGATTCGTAGGAAGTCGAACACAAGACAAACAGACTCCAGGATTGTAAGTGAAGATTTAATGCTTAGCCTTCTAGCACTTTCTTTCTTATTCCCTTTAGCGAGTTTGTGTCTCAAATATTGAAATATTGTGTATCAAACTGAGTATATAAAATTGGACAAGACTAAGGGGCTATTCACGTACCTATTTCTAAATACGAACTTGTTAAAGTTTAGCTCAGACGCGTTCTTGAGAAAATTTTGGGGTGTATTTTACAGAAACTGTTCAAAGGCATACGACCGTGTCTCTCATATTATTTTTCGTACGTTTGTGAATGTTCACTATTAGATGTGATTTTAAACAAAAACAGTTGCATTCTCAAGATTTTTTTATGCATATAGTATAGTTAAAAATTTACATATACAATAATATATATAGTAAACAAGTTACTTATAAAATAAACATTGACAAGTTACCCTTTTTTTTATGCTAACCTTAGATTTATCATGTTTGAAATTTAAATTAACGTAAATTTAGCATCTCTACACAATGGTTTGGCCACTGATTGTAAGCAAATCTCCCTCGTCATTGTTCTAAAGCATTGAAAAAATAGTCCTGCGAAATATTTTCTTAATATAGAATTGAAAAAAAATAACACTCCTATATACATATATGTCAGTATAGCCGGCGGAACTAAATGCTTGAAGCATTCTCTACCAGTCAACCGATCCCGTCAAATCTGAGACAGGATTCCAATCCGGAGTAAAAATTCAAGTGAATAAACACTTTTAAAATTTCTGACCCGACCGGGAATCGAACCTGGGACATCTTGATCTGAAGTCGGAGCCTTTGTCACTAGGATTCCGAGGTCGGTATTTCGAGTATAGTAGCTGTCAATGGTTCGATGTCGATGGAATGCGTCATCCCTACATCCTTTTCAACTTGCGCGGAATAATTTCAAATCCCTTATATTGGTAAAGCAATACGGCATCAGCTAAAAGCTCAGACTTGTTAAATCTCGTATTTCATGTGCTCCTGGTAGCTTCGTACCACTTAATAACAATTACCATTCGCTAATGTCATTCTCGACTCACCGATGCATTCACAATCTATTTATGGCACACAAACTAACTGGAGCGCTTGTGTGCCGATCATTCCTGTTACGTTCATGTTTGCCTGGTAGCTTTGTGTGACTTTGTTAGACTAAATAATAGCAAACAACAACGTTTGTAACTAACTTAATTTTGATACAACGACAGTTTCAAAAGGTTAGCATGGAATTTATGAAATTCAAGAATTGATTGAACCGCAAACGAAGTTTGAAAACCACTTGTTTCTATCCGTACTTTTGAAAAATCATCAGAAACTAGCAGATACCTACCCGGCTCTGCTACTACGTTCGTTTGACATGTTCTACGCAGTAACCACAATTGGTTTTCCTTTTTTTTTTTATCGGAATGACAAATAAATATTATTTATTTATTTGAAATCTACGCAACCAATGGTTGCTTTTATATACAATTTACAAATCAGAAGGAAAAAAATACAATAGTTATGCATCACGGTAAAGAAATATAAGTATCTCAAAGAATTTAATGAGCCAATCGGTACCTATCCTTTCGCATTACATTACAAGGGTGTAGAAAATATATCAATTTCCCCAAGATCGTTTACCCCGTAAGTAACCTTTGCATGGGCGTGTTGAAAGAACAGTTTGTGACACTGTTTACTAATCTAAAGGTCTGTGCATTAGATTAAGTTCTTATTCATTCAATACATGTGAGTAAGCTCAAGAAACATGTAGGTAATTAAAAAACAATTTTGAGCAAAATATTAAAATATTTAATTACTCCTAGTTATTTATTTAGGTCGTGTAAGCACGTGTCTTATGAATATACAATGTAATAATTTACCGTTCTTCATTTTGACAAATCAATCATGAACATTTTGACAGTTTAGTCATGCGACGCTTTCAAAATTGGATTATGAATTCATTCGTCAGGTAAAGAAAGAGGTTTTGTTACATTACGCACACTCATTCAAAAGGTATAGAAAAGATTCACAATTCGGACTGTTCAACGTGTATTTCTTTAAATTATCTTGATTTCAGACGTTTTGTAAATGGAACGATTTTCAAAAGCAATGAAAAGGGTGTGTCAACGTGAACGCCAGATTTGAATTTGGAATCATTCGTTGACAAAAATGTTGGCAACCCTGTTTGAGAAAGCATTTTTTGAGATCTAGATAACTAATGCTTAGCAGATGAGTCTACGTATCGAAAATTTGTACAACCTATCTACGAAAATGGTGTTTTTAAAATAAAATATAATGTTAAAGTTAACGGATTTACTAAAAACAACGCCATCTGCGAAAAATTCCATAACAAGACAATTTTTATTTACTTGACAACCATTGAGTTTCGAAACATTTGTATACAGATTTTTGATAGAATTTCTATCGAGCTTTCAGAAACATTCAAACCTATTTATAAACTTATTTTTGTAAACTAATTCAAAATTAATATTTACATAGTAAGGACTACAAGACAACGTCTATTGGGAAAGCTTGTAATAAAAAATAATTATGCAATTTATCACCACAAAAACTGAGCAATGGATGAAATGAGGTGGTTGGTTTATAGCCTGGTTGTTACGAAGCCATCATTCATACTGTTACGTATTAGAGATCGTGAGTTCGATCCCAGGTAGCGACCAGGAAGACCTCTTTCACGACACAAGCTTTTTAAGTAGCCTACTGGAAAAATCAAAGTTTGTTTTCACATTTATTGGGCACAGATTCATTTATGAAAAAAAATTACATTACATTCTCCCTTCAAACCCCATTTAGGGACATAAGGAGACCACAAGAACTCTCCATTGCACTCAATCTTGCGCCATCGCAGGGGGGGATACTATTTGCCTGAACCTTCTTCCCCCTGATGGGGTTCAGGCGTCCCCGGGGCTTATTCTTTATGCCTTTTTTGACGTGTGGAGGTTTAAGGAACGCTCCCGATGTGATTTTTCGATTTCCTGCCTCTTACAGGATACTAGAAAAACCAGCAAAAAGAGCAGAAGTGATATTCTTAGCCGGCAACCCCACGGCTAGAAAAGAAAATACCCAACATTAAAACAAAGCTAATAAGTATTCGATATTGTATTGACTATTATAGTCAGTCAGTTTATTCAACACGACGCAGATCTGAAGTTCATGATATCATTTCACTACCATCCAGAGGTATTTCATGTGGTGAGGCACATAGCTAAGGCTAGGTAGTATCAGAACAACATATAAAGATGTGACAGGTGGCCATTAATCATATGTGCCACGCAGTAGGAAATAAAATATACTCTTCTATTGGTCGACTGGAGTTTTTAAATTTATCACTTTGGCGCTGTAGTCGCATTTTTTTCTCCTAATCACGAGAATTGTCGATATGTTCAACATGTCGAAAAACCTTATGTATACAACAAGTAGATATTTAATAATAATAATTAATGAAATATAGAGAAAAAAAGTCGGAAATGATGTAGAACAAGAGAGCTGGTTGCTAGGCATTTCAAATACTTAATTACGTGTCTAATATGCATTTATGACTACCTGCTACATTTCTAATCTACTTAAATTTTCTTCATCAACGTTGTTATGTACATTTTTTCCATTTTTATTTTTCCATTTTTTTTTCCAATTTGCACTACGTTCGCCGATAGGTAGTATTGTTTTAATCTCTGAAACTTTTAATCACGAGAATTCTTAACATTTTCAACATGTAAAAAATACCATGTATACAACAAGTAGATATTAAATAATAATTAATGAGATATAGAGAGAAAAGTTGGAAATTATTGAGAATAAGAGAACATCCAAATTTAAAGACTGCGACTGCTGTCATGTATTTGGCGCCAGGATATGAATATATCCATTTTTGTAAAGAAACTGCTAAAACTAAATATGACTCAAATATTCCTTTGACCTTAGGCTTCACAATTGTTTGTAGGCTCATACCAAGTTCTAGTTCCAATTTTCACCGCAGGAAACGTAAATTTGTAGCGCTCTTAGACACAAGTAGTATTATTTTACCAAACCTTTCCGCTGTCCTTTCACGTTTGGACTACCCTCGCCCCTAAAACACCAAACCAACGCCACTGTGCCAAGGTAACATTATTATAAAGATGGGTATCATTCCTTTTGGGTACGCACTTATCTTTTCCACGTGTCGTTTACATTATACTAGCTGACCCATAGAACTTCGTCCCGCCTTAAAGTCAATAAAATATTGCTGGGTAATATAACATAGCTGACATACCTACATGACTACTCATTGTGTATGTAAGTTATGTGGTTAGGTATAATATCATTAATCGGTTATTTTAAAAGCACTAAACCCACACATTCTATAATATACTAGCTTTCCCGACAGACGTTGACCTGTAGTCCTTACTATGAATATTGATTTCAAATTTGTAATTTATACAAACATACGTTTAAAATAATATGTTTAAATATTTTTTTCGAAAGCTCGAAAAAAATCCATCAAAAATCTGCGTACCATTATTTTCAATTTCAATGGTTGTCAGGGAAATAATAATTTTGTTGTTATAGAATGTTTCATAGATAGCGTTGGGGTGGCTGGAAATCCATTTTTAACCATCTTTAATATTATATTTTATATTATTTCTTATGCTTTTTTACCATTTTAATAGTTATTCTGGTTATTCGGAGCGGAGATAAATCGAATAAATCAAACATTGAAAGAATCTGTTCAGCCGATCTCGAATTATAAGTGTTCGCACTAACCCGACTTTCTTTTATATGATAGATTATATATTAGTCAGATAATTCAGACTTTTTTATAAGTCAGATGATGACAAATTTAATGCTCAACAAAAAAACCGGAAAAGGATTCATTGGTTATCAGGTAGGTAAATAAAAATTGTGTTGTTATGGAATTTTTCACAGATGGCGTTGTTGTTAGGAAGTCCGTTCCATACTAACTTTAATATTATATTTTATCATTTGCATAAATTCGCGGACTTCGTTGTAAAGATCAGATGGGAGGAGAGATCTTTTCCTATGTTTAAACCTTTACAATGGGATTATTTTCAAATAATATCAAGTTGCACATTCTTGACTATTGGATTTCAAAAACATTGATCAGTTTTTTGTTCAACAACGTTAACCAGCGGGAGTGGAATCGGTTTCCTAAAAATTAAAACCATTATAAAAATGCAAATTAACCCTTGGTATTATTATTTATTAGGAATCTTTTTATCTCCATAGAAGGGTTATAGGGCCGGTCTTTGTTCATTTATCACTGAGATTTGTAAATAAAATTTAAAATATTTAAATAAAGCATAATCCGGACTGAAACAACAGACCTTTGTTTTTCAATTTTTTATTTCAAAACTAGTTGTTAAGCCCGTAATTAAAATAAAATATCTTTTCATAAATGTTTATAAACATCTTACAATGAACTTTTTAAGCCACACAACAAATTTTTTAAATCCTGAAAAGATCAATATTTTGTTTATGCATAAGTGCTAAATAAGGATTTTTTTTAAATAAATCTGTGCTCACTCAAAGTGAATACAAATACACCCTTTGACTCTTTCACAGAAACGTACTTAAAGCTTGTGTCGTTAAAGAGGAAGATGGTCGATACGTGGGATCGAACCCACAACCTCCAAATGAAACAATTCGAAACCCGGCATCGTAACCGCTAAGCTACCAACCACCAATTGAGAAATAAAAAGAATAACTGTGTTCAAAATCATGGATCAGATAAGAAATCTGAAAGGGTGAACATTTTTCAAGTCAAGATAGCACACACTCATTGTATATTTAGTGAAAGTTTTGTAAAACAGACTTCTTCAAAAAACGTTTGCGTCACCCTTACAAGAGATCAGATCAAAAAAGAACTTAAAATACATTAAGTACAGGGTAAAACAAAACATACATAATTTATCAATATTTTTTATTAACTACTAGCTGACCCATCGAACTTCGTCCCGCCTTAAAGTCAATAAAATATTTCTGGGTAACTTAAGATACCTAATATACATGACTACTACAAACACGATAAAAATATGTTCAACCGATATCGAGTTATAAGTGTTCGCACTAACCCTATTTTCTTTTATATTATAGCTAGATTGTAAAAAAGCTTGAAAAAAGTAGCATAAAAAATGTGATTACGTATCAATATTTTTTTTATTTCAATGGTGATTACACTGGTAGCATTACCGCCATCTGTGGAAATATAGGGAAAGCATTGATCTATAGAATCTTTCTACCAAAATATCAATCAACCAGACATCTCCATATTTCCTTAACAGATGGCGATAATGTCCCCAACAGAACAGCCATTCCATACTAACTACATAAAATATTATATTTTATATCATTTTTAGCCTTTTATTCAACTTTTTATTAGTTATTCTGTTATCCGGAGTGAAGAAGAATCCAATAAATCAAACATCGGAAGAATTTTGTCAGCCAAACTCGAGTTATAAGTGTTCGCACTAACCCAACTTTCATTTATATTAGTTTCACACTTATGTTACAAATTTACTTAAAACAGATCATGCTATAATCATTTTTTTACACCAAATACTAAATACGCTTGCTTGATTTTTTTAATGAATCTGTGCTCACTCAAGTGAACATAAGTACACTCTTTGACTCTTTCAGGATGGTCAGAGGAAGATGGTCGGAACCCAGGATCGAACCCACGACCTCCGCACGAAACAGTACGAAAGCCGGCGTTGTAACCGCTTTCTTCCTTCCATTTCCGTTTATATTATGTAAATAAATTCGCCTTAAACACACATTTTTTTCCGAACACATTGCATAAAAAATATCACAATAATACCTATAAGAGGTGGAGGGGTACAGACATCAGCCATCAGGAAAAAGTGGAACTTTATGGAAGAGGAATTTGTCCAGCAGAGAACAAACGTACACACAATTGTACAAATTATCATAGGGACATTATTTGAGTGGATTAATTTTTTGTGTAAATATTTTTCATTGTCGTTGTTGCAGTGAGTTGTTTGTCCGTTGTCTATGTTGATTTAAATGATAATAAAATAAAAAGTAAACACAAAAAAGAAGATGCATTGTTTCCCAGACAGTCATTTAAAGTAATGTCGAGTTGAAAATAACCAGCGTCGCGTTGCTACAATAAACGAATTTGTTTTTTTGTTTTTTTTTTTGTAACATCCAATTTTAATAATGTTAAGTATAACGTTAAAATATATAATTTTACATACACACCTAGATACTCGTACATTGTAGTTTATGAAACAGACATAGTCATGTCCTTTCTATGAATATTACATTCTAAACTTTGTTTTCACAAACTTTGTTTTCTATGAAAAATGTCGAAGGTGTTTTTGTGTTCACTTTGGGTGACCCAAATTGATTAAAAAGAAAACAAGGAACCATTTTTATATTATAGAGATTAATGTTATTAGGTACATTACGCTAGATCTTGCGTAATGTTCATGAATTTCTTCCACATCATATCCAGGTCTCTCAGCTCTGCCTCGAAGGAACCGAATACAACATGAGAGGGTCTTTCTCGTCTTCGAGACTCTGATGGGAGGAAGAACAACGCTGTCCTTTTATTATAATTTTTAATTTGATTTATTTCAACTAAATTCATCATTAAGATTATTTGATTTAGTTGAACTATTTAAAAAATATATATTATATAATAATAATTGTCCTCCAGGTAAAATGACGTAGCCTCTCCGTCATCCCTTAAATGAATTCATTCAACCCTTTCAAATTATCCCTCTTGTTTCGTAATTATTATGCATCCCTCGGGTCCTTTTTCAAAATACACCAAGTAGGTACCTACATCATTCATAAAATGTTTTTGTTCTAGTTTGTTAAAGCATTTCTGGACAATTTGTACCGTTAGGGTGACATTTAAAAACTTCAACTTGAATACATACCCAGTTTTCAACCATTTTCTGTTATATAAGTACCTACCTAATGTAAGGTTGCATTTTCTAAATTTTCCTATAATTTGGTGTATTTATCTTTCATTACCAACAAACTATATCTATAGCAGTGGTTCTTAATCTTAGCTCGATCGAACACCAGGGGTTTGGTGAATCAGGCCTTGTCCTAGATTGTTCGCATAATCGCACGATCGTGCGATTGGGTTGATCGCATGAACGCATAAACAAATTTGTGATCGCACGATGAAAAATTGTGTGTCCTAACTGCCAACAAGCAGGTGTCGTATTAATTATCGATTCAACAGAGCAACACAAGCGACGCGCGATCATTTCAAAGAAGGCACCGATCGGACGATCGAATTTACGTCTCTCCGTCTGCCCAGTTGTTACTACACGTTCATAAAATGTTATATGTTTGAACAGGGCATCTACGTTCATGAGATCATCGAGATCATGCGACCAGCTAGAAAGGGCCTCTGTCTTGTGGGTTGAGAAGTGCTCAAGACACACACCCAACTCATATGAAGAACTTATCACTGAACCCCTCTTTAAATTAAGAAGGGTTCAGTTAAATCACATATGAAACTGTGGGATTCAGTACAACCAAAAAGGTTAGGAGCCACTGATTTATAACTTAAAGTAGTAAACTATCATTATAAACATCTATGGAGCTATAATACACAGTCGTTCTTGATGTTTTCAAGCAGCCATTGCCATTTTTACTCTGCTTAACTGCTTCTATATGGACACCAAGGAAATAACAACGAGAAAGAATCATAATTCTGTCATCGCATCGCCCATTAATTAGTTCTTAATCGTTGTTGTTTCCATGGTGTCCATTATCAACGATACAAGAAACAATGCTCTGTCTCGATGTTCGTTTAGTCCAGTGTAAACGCACACTTACACATCATTTATTTTATCCTGTATCTGCCAGCCATCTTATATCCAATCAATAGGTAAGTACTTCTTCTTGGTGGAAACACACTTGCAAAATACAAATTATGGTTCAATTTAGTTTTTGAATAATAAATTCAAATTTCGAACATTATGAATTTGAAAAAAAAGAATCTTTTTGTAAACGTTTTCGTCATCCTAACCGCAAAAGATCGAGCGCGTTGAAGGCTCTTGTTGTATCCTTATATATACCCTAGATGGGGTAACAAACGGAGTATGTTGTCTTTGTTTTATTTATAGCTGATTCTAAAGAATCCTGTATTAATATTTTTTTATTATCATACTTTATCATAAGTTTAGGTTTATGAAAAAATAAAACTCAAGTAAAATAAATAATAATTGCGGGGTTAATTTATACAACTTTACTTATTTCAGAATGAATTAACGAATTTTGTTTTTATCCATCACGCCGTTTCCCGAAGGGGGTAGGCAGAGAGTGCGGACTTCCATTCTTTCCTATCCAAACAAACCTTTCGCTTCCTCCAAACGCATAACATTCCGCATAGTATTATTATTATATAAATATGGCATTACGTCACGTAAAGGACGATTTGTGCCAACTGGCAGCAAAGTAAGACTTACTCACAGACGGAAAATAGACATGGAGAGAAAAAAAAAAAATATCTATCTATAATAAAATCATATTTTTCTCTATGTACACCAAAATATGTTTGTATATGCTCTTCGAAGGAGTGGACAAGAGATGGGTCATATTGATAGGGAGTTGAATATTCATTCTATTGTAAAATTCGTATCTGTCTCTTAAAGGACAGTCAAAGAACACATGGTCCAAGTTCTCCAGATCCAGCTCGCACTCGCAATATGGACTGTCGACTAGATTAATTTTGAACAAATGACTGTTCAGTCTATGGTGACCAAAACGCATTCGGCAAATGTTAACGATTTGAGGTCGGGTCAACTTCAAATTATGATACCAGGGTTTTTTGGAGATACTATGTTCTTCTATTCCTTTTACTCCTGACTTGACCTTCCTAAGACGGCACCAATATGATCAGTACACTTCATTCGAGGTGGGCCATGTCTGCGTGCATCCATTATTTCAGATTTATAGTAATATCTCCTTTTAGTCATTCTCTCTTTTTGTTCATCCTCTCTACATGCACAAACCACTTTAATTTATTCACTTTTATTCTAGTCATTGCTCTAGAATATTTGTAGATAGGTTTACTGGTATATATATACAAAGTAAAGGGGTCAGTATAGTAAAAATATAAGAAAACTTTTTTATTAATGGTTATACGCCCTAAAATTGTATTCGCGAAGAAGAAAGAATCGAACGTTTCAATTCAAATAAATATCAAAAATAGTTCACATTTATTTCGATAGGCAATCACAGATCGCGTAACTCTACAGGTTTACTGCAGTAATTTATTTGTTTGAAAACTATAAGAGCTGGACGGAGCGCGGTGAAATATATTAATGGCGCTCTAACAAAAACATTTTATGGGGTGCTGTGAGACATTTAATAACATCAAATGTGTTTCATTTCAAAAGTGATTCAATTGCAGCAATAGTTGGATGATGTGTTATTATACCCCATTATAGCATTATGGGTTTTCAGACAATTCCGACCCATACAACCGAGTTATTGCAATTTGTTATTAAGTAGGTATACAACAATTATTATTTTTTTCTAATTTATCAGATATTTCATAAGTTCTATAGTAACATTTATCAGTAATTGTTTTTTAATGAATCTGGCCTACTCAAAGTGAACAAAAATACACTTCTGACATCTTTCACACTAAGCTAAAGCTTGTGTCATTGATGTGGAAATGGTCGGCACCGGAATTTTCTTTAACGATTTTCAATACGCTGTACGTACCGACCTCGGTAGTCTAGTGGCAAAGGCTCCGACTTCAGATCAAGAGGTCCCGGGTTCGATTACCGGTCGGGTCAGAAATTTTCAAAGTGTTTTTTCACTTGAAATTTCTACTCGGGGTTGGAATCCTATCTCAGATTGGACGGGACCGGTTGACTGGTAGAGAATGTTTCAAGCATTAAGTTCCGCCGGCTATACTGACACCTATGTATAGAAGAGTGTTATTTATTTATTTATTTATTTATTATTATTATTATTATGTTTATGGCATCCCATCCCTTGAGGGACGATTTGTGCCAGTTTCAAATATTTGATGTTTGCAAAACAAAAATATTACGCTTTAATTTATTATTTTTCTATTATTTTATATAAAGACTTACTATTTTTACATTCACACACGGCCTTACATACTTACAATCACGCCCTTACATACATACATTCTCGCATTTATATAAAAAAATATATACATACACGCACACACACATACCTACTGTTTATATAATTATGTAATTCTGTTTTACTGATTTTAAAATTTTTTTGTAGACAGAAAGCTTTTCAGAGTGTAACAGACAAGACATATTAATGGGGAACTGAATTTCATCAATTTCGTAATAAAGTTCATATGAATCTCTTATTGGGCAACCGAGGAAGACGTGGTCTAATGTCTCCATATCGAGTTCGCACTCACAGAGTGGAGACGAGGCTAAATTTATTTTAAATAGATGACTATCCAGTCTGTGGTGATTAAATCTCATGCGAGTCAGTGTGACTATTTCTGATCTGGAGAATTTGAATTCATGGTACCATGGCTTTCTGGAGATAGACTCCTTAATGTCCCGATAAATCGACCCCTTAGCTCTACCTACCTCATCCCAATGATCGGTCCAGGCCGACATTGCTCCGAGAAAGGCAGAACGTTTTATATCACTCAGGGGGAGTTCAAAATTTCGTGGGACCAATCCATTGCTGGTGGCCTCTTTTGCCAATGCGTCTACGTCCTCATTGGGTGTTATACCACAATGAGCCGGGATCCAAGCGATGACAATATCTCTCCCTTTTACTTTATGACTATATAGGTTTCTCCTAATGTCTAAGATAATACAGTTATCAGTAACTGAGCCGGACGCAAGTACATTATTTACTAGAGATAAGGAATCCGTGAAGACGATTGCTCTTTCCAATTCATGGTGATCGCATAGAGTGAGAGCCTGGTGCAGAGCAGCACACTCTGCCGTGAAAACGGAGGCTTCCGGGGGAAGTTTTAGCATTGATTTTATTTTGAGTTTGGGGATGAAAACCGCCGATCCAGAATGATCATTGGTAGAAAATTTGGAGCCATCAGTAAAAATTTGGATGTGGTTTGGCCAAGAAGAGTCAACTTTTGAAAAGAACGTCTGATTTATTCGATTGGAGGACATTTTAGGAGTTTTACCGATACCGATATTTTCAAAGACGGTTGGGGAGAATTGCAAGACTTCCAAAGGAAGGTCATAAACAGCGGATGGAAAGGGGTAACGTTTAACGCCAAACTGAGTCATGTAATTACTGTAACTGTTGCATAAATAAGGACTCGATTTATTTTTCCAGTAACCGTTAACGTGATATAGGTTACGTAGTATGGGTAAATTTTTTAGCAATGGATGGTCAGTGAAAGTCCGTTTTTTAATAAAGAAGGAATCAGATAGATATTGTCTTCTAATCTTTAGTGGCATATCAACACATTCCACCTGGAGAGAGTTGTTTGGAGTGGAGGGCATTGCGCCAACCAAGAGCCTTAAAGATTTTGTTTGTACAGCATCCAGCTTGTTCACCAAGGTTTTGGATATTGGAGTCAATAAAAAGCTACCGTAATCTAAGTGGCTGCGAATTAATGCATTGTATATATTCTTCATGGAGGAAGGGTGGGAGCCCCAAGAGGTGCCAGAGATCGCTCTAAGTATATTTAAACCTCTTTCGCATTTGGCCAGTGTATGAGTTACGTGAGGGTTCCAGGTCAATTTCCTATCTAAAGACATACCCAAAAATTTTACCTCTTCGCACTGAGGAATTATATTTCCGTTAAGCTCTACAGAAATGGATGGATTCACGTGCTTTCTGGAGAATGATACAACTCTCGACTTTTGAGGGGATAGGAATAAGTTATTCCGTTCCATCCATGAATTGACAATATTTAAGGCTCCTGTCAAAGCTCTTTCAGCGCATACATTATTTTTATTAGTAGTATATATTGCAATATCATCCGCGTATTGAATCAACTGACAGTCATCAGGTATCTTGGGGAGGTCTGAACAATAGACGTTAAATAAGATAGGGCTTAAAACTGACCCCTGAGGAAGGCCCTTCCAGACCACCCTGTGGTCTCCAGGAACGTCTCCGCTCACTGAAATGCTTCTCTCCGTAAACATGCTAAATATCAATGTGGCAATTTTGTGAGGGATACCAAGACTTACAAGTTTTTTGAAAAGAAGAGGGATAGAGACATTGTCGAAAGCAGATGTTATATCAAGGAATACGACCGACATCGGATTCTTCTTAGTAAAAGCAATCTGGATATCCGTGATCAATACACTCAAATTATCTACACAAGACAGTGACTTTCTAAAACCAAACTGTGTAGAAGGTAGTATAGAGTTGTGTTCTATATACCAAACCAGTCTGCTTTTCAAAATGTGTTCCAGAATTTTCATGGCGCATGCGGACAAGGCTATAGGCCGGTAAGAAGAAGCGAGTTTAGGATTTTTTCCAGGTTTTAAGATGGGAATAATTAGCTGGTGTTTCCAAGAGTTGGGAATGTTTCCCGAAGATAGTATTTTGTTGAGAAGGTCGAGGAAGGATTCGATAAAGATGTCAGGAGCTTTCTGAAAGAAAGCGTACGGAATTCTGTCTTCGCCAGGAGATGAATGCCTTACCGATAGTAGGCAGAGCTTTAGTTCATACATATTTACTTTTTCTAACAATCTATTGTTATTTTGAGGAAGATTTCTGTTATTTATACAAGGGGGAATAAGTTGGTCCAAATTAGGGGCAGTAGGAGGAGCTAGGTTATTTAAAAACTCCGAAAGCCAGTCAGAAAGAGGAGCAGAAGCTCTGGAAGTCTGGAAGGAACCCTTGAAGCGTCTGATCATATTCCAAACATGTGAAGGGGGAGAATTCGGGGACAGAGAAGAGCAAAAGGTCTGCCAACTCTGTCGCTTTTTAGCTCGTAGTTTTTTTTTTACCTTGGCTTGTATGGCCTTTGCCTGTATAAAGGAGTCTGAATCAAATTTTTTTCTAAAGTTTCGCATAGCTTGTTTTCTTTCAGTGATAAGATCAGAGCACTCCTGATCCCACCAAGGAGCATTTTTCGTGTTTTTGCTCGATTTATTTCTAGAGGGAATGCTGTTATTAGCCGCCTCGTAAATAATCTGTGTCAGGTCATCATAATGCTTTTGGACAGGAGACTTGGACGTATCTCCGATTTTAGACATGGATTCCTTTACGATTTCGGCAAATCTAGCCCAGTTTGCCCTTTTTGTACTGTATAATTGTCTGCTGTAAGAAATTTTTCTGGATGGAGCTACGGATAGAGTAACAAAAATTGGGTAGTGGTCGCTAGAAAATGGGTCGTCTAGGATACTCCAGCTTGATGAACAAGCCAGATTGCCAGTACAAATTGTTAAGTCCACTGCACTTGGATTCTGGTTAGGGGAAGTCAGTCTGGTTGGCGAACCGTCATTCAAGATGCATAGGTCATGCTTATCTACAAATGACAATATTTGGTTACCCGCTCTGTCAGTTAGGGCATTTCCCCAGGCAACAGCATGGGCATTGTAGTCTCCGAGCAGGAAAAATGATGTTGGAAGTAAAGGGACAATCGAGTTGAAATAACTACTGTCAAATCCACCATTTGGGGGAATATATACAGAGAAGTATCCAATACCGTCAATGCAGACAGCAATTATTTCGAAAAAGGGATTGCTTGGAATTGGAATAAGATCACAATGGAGAGATGATTTCACCAATATGGCTACTCCACCTCCCCTGCCCTCAACTCTGTCATTTCGAAAGACAGAGTAACCAGGAATATTATAGGTATAATGTGGTTTGATCCATGTTTCGTTTAAAGCTGAAAGGTGAATAGAGAATTGATTTAACATATGTATAATATCTGATTTGTTGGAGATTGCGCTTCTGCAGTTCCACTGAAGAATATTCAATTGATTATTATCTGACATATTGAATTATTAGTAGGTAATAAACGTTTACTAGAATAAATAGTTTGAATTCGAAATAACAAATAGCATTCTCCAACGAAATGTTGAGAATGCTGTTTGTCTATTCTTTTTCTATGATCGTTTTAATAAGAGGAAGTATTTTTGAAGTGAACATATCAGATTTGTTAAAAATAATATCAAGCAACAGCTCTAGGGCTGATTTCAAAGAATTTGTCTCATCGGTGGAAGATTTTGAAATGTTATTTTTGAGAGATGAGGTACTCTCATTTAAGATTTCGTTATCGGATGGAGTTAAAGTGAATGACTCTGGAGTTGTAAGAGCACATCCTGGAGTTAGATTCACAGCCTGCCCGTTAGTGTAAAAAAGGTTGTCTATGTAAGATTTATCATTATACAGAGGTGAAACTTTTTTGAGAGGAGCTGAGTTAGCTTTAGTCGAGATTGTAACTCGTCGACTAGAGTTTAGGGAATTATTAGGAACTTGGACTGAGGGGAGTTTCCCTTCTAAGGGCTTGACAATTTCACTATAGGGTTTGCTAGATTTCGGGAAGAGCTTAACAGCCTGGGCGAACGATAAGTTGTCCGCAGCCATAACCTTTTTTATGTCTCTTTGCCTTTTTAGTTCGGGACAACTAGAGTGCAGAGCACTATGATCTCCATGACAGTTAGGACACTTCACCTCTTTAGAGGTGCAATTATCCTTGTTATGTTCAGTGGAACTACAGATTGCGCATCTGGGTTTGGATCGACAATTTTTCCTTAAGTGCCCAAATCTAGCACAAAGGTGACAAATTATAGTAGGTTCAGAGTATAGTTCTACTGGTAAGGAATTATAAAATAAGTAAATGTTTTTGGGCAAGATTTGCCCGCGGAAAGTCAGAATACAAGTAGTTGAAGGGACCCATGATATTTTATTAGTATCTTTGTCAACTTTTTTCCTATTAAGTCGGCGGGCTTTTAAGACTTTTATCGAGGATCCAAATGTGGAAGAATTTTCAACGATATCAGATTCAGATAATTCCAGGGGAATATCTCTAACTAGTCCTGATTTAACCAACTTATAAGTCGGAATAAAGGCCTTCAATTTGTTTTCGGAGACAAAGGTCGATTTAACGAACTCGTTTGCAGATAAATAATTATTAAATGTTAGAGAAATTTTATATCTGTTTTCGGCTCTAATACATTCAGGTTTTATGCAGAGAAAGTTTCTCCTATATAAGAAATTCCCGAATGTTAGCGGATGCAAATGAGTGTCGTCAGCGTTCTGAACAAACACGACAAATGGCCCGGGAATATCCGGTGTATATAACAATTCATTTTGGATCACGTGGCTCGTGTTCTGAGCAAGAGAAACATCTTTGTCTTTAATTGTATTTTCAGAGTTAGTTTCAGCAAGTTTACGTTTTTTCCCCGACTCTGGAGGGTCAGAGACCGATGAAATCACCCCAATGTCAGGGGGTATCTCACCTCCATCACGTTCCTCCATTTTTTAAACGTCACATATAATAATATTCACAAGTGATTTAAATACAAAATAAAGAAACAAAAATAATAAAGAAATAATAATTACGTATTTACGTACCGCGCCGTCCCGATGCAACAATAACGTCGCACGGGACAAACAAAACAAAATAATATAAAAAAATAAATGTACAGTAATTTAAATGGTGTTAAACTAAATACAAAAATAATATTTAAATAAATAAAAAGATAGTAAGAATTAGTCAAAAAGAAATAGAAAAAAAAACTTATCGAGTGTAGAAAAAATCAAATTCCAATAGTAATTAATTCACGCAGCACAAAACACGTCCAGCGGGGAACTTGTTTCACCGTCGACCCATTTATTTATTTATTTACGTACGAAAATCTTCGACTGGACCGCTGCGCACTGGGCTACCAAACACCACCCTGAAAATATTTTCAAGAACGCATTTTCATCGTGTTAAAATGTGCATTTAAACCCAACGAACAAAGCCCCAGAGCTTGAAAAAAGAGAAAATTTTCCTAATCGTTGATACTGGACAGCATGGAAACAACAATTATTACTAGGCGATGACAGGTCTTTCTGGTTATTATTTCCTTGGTGACCATATCAACAATTAGGAAAATATACTCTATTTTCAAGCTCTGGGTGTTTCGTCTGGCATAAATGCACCTTTATACTATCAATATTTCAAATGTTCAACTAGAATAAAATTTGTAAAAAAAAAACCCATTAGAATTTAGTGCTAAAACTACCTGCCTACTGCGAAAACTCAAAAACAAAAGAATAGGAATTTCTGTTATGATCACTCAACAAATGGATTTAACTCCGAAAAATGATCTTGAGTGGGGAAACCCAAATGGATGGTGTTGAGTGATAGGGTGACTCACGATCAGTCCAAAATTCAATTGCGTTTAGCCATTCGTCCGTCACTCCAAACGGATCGTCAATGGGGCCACCCGAGTGGACGTGGTCCATATCGTTACGTCAACTGATTGTCAGTGTCAAAAATTGGTCCAAAATTGTCTCATTTTGTCATAATCCTTCAACCGGGGTACACGTGTTGCGTAGTGAAATTTCATAATAATATTGATTGAAAAAATAACTTTCAACAGAGTTTCACATCTGTTACAAATAGATGACATTCAATAGAGAGCTCTTAATGCCTCCCACTCAGGAGCATAGGGAGGCATTAAGAGCTCTCTATTGCGCTCGAAGGCGTCCGAGGCTCATAGTGCCTTTTCTGACCGGTTGAGGTTTAAGGACGTGAGATAATCAACCTCACTGTCCCAATCTGATTTTTCGATTTCCTGCCTCTTACAGGATGCTCAAAAAACCAGCAAAAAGAGCAGAGGAGCTATTCTTACCCGGCAACACCACGGCACGATCACTCATTAGAATTTTAAAACCAAACCGGTTCTTATAGCATATTAATAATTATGAATTAAACACTTTTAACTTTAATAAAATATCATATTCATACAAAGATAATATTTCATCTTAAAACAAAATCTAATTATGATAAGACTTAATAAACGTGGATTAACTAAATTAATAAGAATCACATTTAATTAAATCTTAAAAACAAAGTCAAATATATTTAATCCTATTATTTCTTTCCTCACAAGCCTTGAGATCGTGTCGCAAATTTTAATTAATTTTCCCTCTTCATTTTAATTTTATCATCATTCCTAGTGATTCATATCTGTATATAAATAATATTACCTCTAAATATATTTTCTTCCTTTCTGCGTCAAGGTATTTCTCAGAATGTGAGAGAGTTCAGAAAAAAAAATGTTTGGGAGATCTTAACCTCTTCAAACGCAGCATGGCGCAATAAAGCGAAAGAGAGCATAGGCAAATATCGCATAAATAAAACAATATGGCGCTAAAAATCAGCAACGTAGATACAGACATCCATGTAATTCGATTCCTTGAATATGATGTAGCATAAACAGCATCACCCCGGTTCTCCAACATTGGAACCGTGTGCTTCCAACAAGCTCGCCAAATCCCTCGGGACGAATTTAGAAAAGACCTGTCAACCAACCACTCAGGTTACTTGGTATTCCCAGATACAGAAGCTAAACCTAATGCAGTAGTTTATGCAAGAGCAAGACGTTTTGGTAAACACAGGATAGAGGTGGAGGACATCGCCGCCTTGGATCCCCTCCTAATGCTAGAGTTCCTGAAGCATCTGGTATTAGTGGGGAAGCTCCAATTGGGAAACACCATGAGCAAGCAGGGGAAGCACAATAGACCACTACAGGTCGGAGCGCAAAATACCCCGAAAAAAATATCACGTGAACCTTTTAAACTCTAATCTTGTGATTTATAATACCTAAGTTTTACAAATTTCATAACGAACATCAGGAAACGAAACGAAGTAGGTACGAACCTACGTGGTCTGTGATCTTTCGAATTCTATGGGGTGTAAAAATAGTGACTTTTTTTTAAGAGAGAGTAAAAAAAATCATTGATCCCTTGAACTTCTGCGACCAAAAGAGGTCTATGCATCCTTTGATTTTGCAAGACGTCCTTAAGAACGATGTGTGTCATTGTATCTCATATACATAGCTGGGTGTGAGGAGTCTTTCTTGGCCCTCCAACAGCATGAATTATTTTGCCAGCGAGTGCATTATAGTTACAGAGGATTTGAATAGACGATTTGTTGCCTTTTTTTATCAGAATCTTCCAACTGAGTTGCCTTTAAATCAAATTTTGGGTTATGTTTCTGGGGTCAAATTTCGTAACATTTGTCTTCGTCCCAGCTTTAAATGTTTGTCTTCATGAGTGTCGCTTGACAATTGTGACTTACTCAAAAATAATATTTTTCAGGGTTCCAAATGAGCAAAATATTTTTACTGTCTACTTCAAAAACAACCCTCTTCTTGAATTTCCCTTGATCTAGCTTCAGATAATGATGGATAAAAATCATGAGACTTTACCATCAACACCTTCTTTCAAATAAAAGACAGGGCAAGAAAATATAGGAACATTAGTAAAATCGATTTCAAGAACCCGAACTTAAAAAAGCTGTTTTTCTCGTAGACAATATACTGCTCCTTTAAAATTGATTTAACTATAATGATTTCAAAGTTGATAAATAAATTAAATATGTACGGTTTAGAATAAATATTATTTTTTGTGATGGACTTTCCAATTCACCCTCTGTAAACATATGCCGGCGGTTAGTGGATAGAACTTGTTCCAAAGTTTCTTTTCAAACTCACCTAATGCAAATACAGATAAAAGTTTGTTTCTTTTCTAACCAAAGAAAAAGGTCATATCTACTCAAAAACTGAAATAAAAAGGAACTTAATATCCTTTTAGTCATTCTATCTTCGTTCACTCTCTACATGCCCAAACCACCTTTAATTTATTCACTTTCATTCTAGTCACTATGCTAACATCCACTCCACATTCTTTTCTAATTTTATATCATTCCTCACCTTATCAATCAGTCTCTTTCCGCATATCCTATGCAGTGATCTCATTTCCACAGAATTTATTCCAACTTCCAGATTTTTCGTCCATGTCCAAGTTTCACTCCCATACATCAAGGATGGAATCAGGATTATATTGTGCATCAACTGTTTGGATTTAAGAGATACGTTCTTATTTCTCATTAGAGGTCTAAGTGCAACGCCAACCCTTCTACTAGCCAGTTTTCTTCTTTCAATTTCCTTTTCACACATATGTAATCAGGATATTAGATATAATCAGGTAACAAAATAAATCTGTTGCAAACAATCCAAGAAAATGACAGTGAAAGATATTAAATACGAGGAGAATGTAAAGGGTTCCCCTGGTATTACGTCAAATACATGTATACAATATTATGATGCTATCGAAGAGTCATTCTCGATTAGCATCTTAAAAGATAAAGATAGACTAGCGATTTTGAACTTGGTGGCTGCCAAATGCTCCATCAAATTTGAACTGTAAACTATCAATCATGATAGTAATTGTTATTTGATGAACCTAGACGTGGAATTGGGCCATTTTGGATTTGTCTTCTTTAGTAAGATTGCAGAATGAATACAAACAACTGTTCTTTTAAGAGGGCTGTTTTTGTTAAGCAAAACTATTTCGTGAGGTGTACGGTACACAATCAAAGCTCAAACTTTACATCTAAGTAAAGTAATAAAATGAATAAATAAATAGCTAAACTTTTATCTAATCCAGATAATCCAGAAAAAACTTATTTTGCCTCATTTAGCCGATTCAAGTTTTTACTAAAAAAGAATAACAGTAAAAAGAAAATCCTTTAGGGAGATTTATAATTAACAAATAATTTTTGAAAGAGAAATTTACAGCTTAATAAGCATATAATTTTTTTTTTTGATAAATCGAGTCGACATCTTAAAAATCACAATCTAGTAAAATTTTAGGTAATGCTTATTGCCTTATCAAAGAACTATGCAAAATGGAAGGTAAAAATAATACAACGAATAAACACTGCGGCATTTAAAAAGATGAAAATATCGCGGGCATCAAGCCAGAAGGGCGAACATGCAAAAATGCGATTTTTCGTTTTTAATGCCATTCGATGCCTGAATATCATCTCCACCTCTCCTAAAAAAATAAGAGCATTCCATTGAGTATGTTTTAAGATTTTGAAAAAAATAGTTATGGGCATATGCTATGGTATTGTCGATCATGTTGAGCCATAAGGGCGTATAAACATACGCCGTGGACTTGACAGAATATGTTTGTGTAATATTGTCGAGCCAGAAGGGCATATGAACATACGCCGCAGACTTAACAGAATATGTTTGTGTAATATTGTCTTGCCATAAAGGCGAACGTACATACGCCCTGTAATTTTGATGCGTGCATGTAATATTTTTCCTAAACACCGGGCGAACACCATCTCAGCACCTATACATATCAACCTACTAACGAACGGACGTTTGTATTTTTGTTGGTTACATCCTAGCTAAATAACTAACCCTCCCTTTTACACTCACTCAGGGGCATTTATGGAGGCAACAAGAGCTCTCCATTGCGATCAATTTTGCGTAATATTTATGACCTCCTCCTACACCATGTCCAAATCCCTCAGCTCTGCTTCGAAGGAGCGGAACACAGTGTGAGAGAGTCTTCCTTGTCTTCGGGACCCTGATGGGAGGAAGAACAATGCTCTCCTAGGCCAACTGTAATTCATCATCCTGAGACATGACCCAGCCAGTTGGCGGGGTCATGTGGTCAGGATGAGAGGGACTTGCCTCTCCTCTCCACAATGGTAGAGATGATGGGCCCGCGATGGGTGTGCCAGCGTATTCAGCGTATAGCGTCGTTCGTGATGCGATGGCATCATTTTATACACAAAATTCTCCAAAGGCACTTCAATTGGATGCGGAGATTTTTTGTGGCAGGGCTTTGGTCAAGTGCCAGGACCCCTCACCCATCCAGAATGAGAACACACGCATTTCGTCTCGGCACTAAACGCCGACATTTTCCATATCTTGGTCATGTTGTTAATGGCGCCACTTGTCATACCGATACGTAGCAGGAGCTTAGCCCCTTGGTCACCAGAGGTGGTATTTTTGCTCCTAGTTCTTTAAATTTATCTACCCGGGAGACCTGGTGACCGTCGATGGTTATCGGGGTAAGCATTTTTCGCCATGAGCTCCGTCTTACTAGCATTGACTCGAAGATTAAAGCGTGCTGTTTTGTCGCAGAGTCTTGAAACACTGGGCTGTAATTTCTTAACTAGTGTTCTGAAGAAATAATACATTCCGTAATGGTATCAATATTACACCACATAATTGCTACACAAGACTGTGAAATAGATGTCCTGGATCATACAATTTTGGAACTGGACCATAGCTTAATCATGAAGTGCGACATAATGCATTGGACAATTGAACGTGAATCCGAATATGCCAAAATTTATGTAACAAAGGACTGACATAATGGAATCAGTTTGGCACGTAAAGATATGCCTTGATTAAAGATAAGCTCAAAATTATGAATCATTAAGCTTTCTATTACTGGATATTCTGGAATATTAAAATGCCCAAATGCTTGTAATTCACACGTAAAGTATAATAATAGAACAATGCGAGGTAGCCACCTTTTAAGAAAGATGAACCAAACTCACTTTTTTTCAAAAACAAATTATTGGTAGGAATTTAAGCAGCCGGTAATATCGAGCATAACGACTCGATCTGGATCTTGCGGGAACGTCAATCAGGCTTATTTTAGAAAAATAGGTGCCTATCAAAGCTAGTATAAAGATTTCAGGAATTTGTGTCAACTGGGGACTATTCAAGGAGTCATCAGAATTATAACGAAAGCCTATCGGTTGATCTGAATGACAATGGTTATTTAAATAGTGAAGAGTTTTACTGTCTCAAGAAGAAAAAAAGAAGTTCTTTGTTTTTTTATGTAAATAAATATAAAGGTTTTTAAATCTGTTTTGTTTAATTATGATTTTTTTTTACTATAAGTAAAACTTTCAAAAAATTGATGTCATAATCATTTCTGTTTTTTTACCTATTACAAATATTATGTACTAATATTTCTTTTAAATAAAGTTTTGAGTACTATGCGTACCAATAGTATTTTGTGCTTTACTAATTGATTCTCTATTGAAATTTCCTTAATGGCCTTAGAGAAAAACACTGTAGGTAAATGAGAGTGCTTGTTTTATATCTCTACTATAAAATAATTATTTTATTCAAAATTGACACTTGTAAGTGTGATCGTGTTGGCTTTATTCTCTTTTATTTCAGGAATACTCATTGATAGAACTTGAAATTAGGGACATTCAAATGTTATTGGTCTTTTCATTTTAGGTTATGGAATAATTGTTAATCATAATATATTTTAATTTATTATCAAAATCTATTTTGTAAAAAAAATCATTTTAAAATTACAACTTTTTTCAATTGGAGAGTGATTATTACGAAGATTATAAGAAAAAGTATATACGACCTCCTGTTAAAATGGCACGGTAACACTGAAATCTGTCAAGCCACAAGGGCGAACAGACATTAAAAATCGTATAAGCTTTAGAAAAATTGGCTCAATTTCTGAATCAAGGGGCTTAAATATTAGTAGTAATAAGCTCAATAATTTTTATCTATAAAATATAGCTGTTTCCGATACTTGTTTTTACGCCCTTCAGTTTTCTTAGAATTTGATGTACAAATATTGAGTCCATATTCACGTATATAAACGAACCAGAAGGGCGTATGTGCAGAATCTATGCGTAAATAATAAAAAAATTGAATTTGGGTGGCACCCTTTGATTGTGATTATTTTTTGCTTAATTTCATAAAAAATAACTACATTGATAAATTCAATCGTTACGGAAATAAATAGTTTTTTGTCTCTCCTGTAAAGTTGTCATTTCGTTCATACGCCCTTCTGGCTTGATGCCCGCGATATGTAACAGAAAAAACAAGAAAAACGTAACTAAAAGATGGCAAATAAAAAATAAAAAAAATATACTTCATATATCACAAAAACAACAATAAAAAAGTAAAGTAGCAAAAAAGACTGCCGAACGACAAAACAATTAAGGACGACATGAAAAAAAGAATTCCCAAAACATCTCAATAAAATTAGATGCAGAGAGAGAACAAACTCTCAATAATGTAAACCAAAATCTTGCATCATGTAGAAAAAATCTGATCTGCAAGGTCTATTAAAAACCCAAACAACACTTTATTTTACTTCTCACCCACAAAGATGAAACAAGTTGTTACCTAATTATTGTGACTTGAAATCTAGACAGCCGTAAGCCCTTAATAACTGAATTTTACTATTCATTTTTCAACCTTTGATGATTCGTTCGTTAGATCACTCAACACTCAAAGTCTGATAGAACAGCAAATAATAAAAAGCAACCTTTGTATCGACTGTATAACAGCCTCTCGAAGAATTATTGAAAGATTACTATTGACATCGTTATGTCAGCTACTGGGAGACTACTGTATCCCAAGTAAGAGATTTTCTACCATCGGGACGAAATGGGTGTGATCTTTGAAAAGAAGTTTCGACGGAAATTCCGTTGTTAACGCAGTTTTGAATAAAATCATCAAGATATAAATGCGTCTTTACAGATATTTTACCATTTTTTTTAATCATATTTGTTAACCTTTGTAATTATTCAGTTTTAAATATAACATACTATTTTATATCGAAAAAGAAAAGATTGAGCAGACAAGGTGAAATCACGCATCCTCTTACGACTGGGGTGAAGCAAGGATGCGTGATGTCACCTTGGCTGTTCAATCAGCTTTTCTTTGATTTTTGCGTGCGTGATATAATAAACAGTACAGTGGGTGTAGATCTGAATGAAATGAATGTGTGCGCTCTGATGTATGCAGATGATCTAGTATTGATGGCTGAAAGCAAGCGTGATTTGCAAGAACTTGTGACGCATGTTTATCAAAACTGTGAAATGAATGGTCTTAAGATGAATGTCAATAAGAAAAAAGGTGCTTGTTTTTGAAAGAGAAGATTTAAGAACGCAATGTTGTGTGAAAGCGAATGATGTGAACTTGGAACAAGTGGATGAGTATGTCTATTTCACAGAGATGGTAGGTATGTAAAGGAGATTGAAAGAAGGAAACTGGCTGGTAGAAGGGTTGGTGGTGCACTTAGACCTCTAACGAGAAATAATAACGTATCTCTTAAATCTAAACAGTTGATGCACAATGCAATCCTGATTACATACATGATGTATGGTAGTGAAACTTAGACATGGACGAAAAATCTGGAAGTTTGAATAAATGCTGTGGAAATGAGAAAACTGCGTAAGATATGCGGAAAGCGACTGATTGATAAGATGAGGAATGATAAAAAATTATAAGTAGGCGATGAGATTTCTTTCTTGTTGATTAGGAAAATATATTCTTATTTTCAACCTCAGGTTAATTACTCATAGTATGTGGAATAAACATCTTGTGATCGGATTTCAAAAAAAAAATAGATTTCGCTGAAATTAATTTTCTCGACGTTTTCCTGGGTGTAGATTCCAAAAATGCAAAAAAATAATTTTAAAAATTTCCGCGTACCCGTACGCGTACGCCAAAAATGTGTGCGCACCCATAACTCATAGTAATTCTTATCCGATTTGATTGAAAAAAAAAAGGTGCTTGTTTTTGAAAGAGAAGATTTAAGAACGCAATGTTGTGTGAAAGCGAATGATGTGAACTTGGAACAAGTGGATGAGTATGTCTATTTCACAGAGATGGTAGGTATGTAAAGGAGATTGAAAGAAGGAAACTGGCTGGTAGAAGGGTTGGTGGTGCACTTAGACCTCTAACGAGAAATAATAACGTATCTCTTAAATCTAAACAGTTGATGCACAATGCAATCCTGATTACATACATGATGTATGGTAGTGAAACTTAGACATGGACGAAAAATCTGGAAGTTTGAATAAATGCTGTGGAAATGAGAAAACTGCGTAAGATATGCGGAAAGCGACTGATTGATAAGATGAGGAATGATAAAAAATTATAAGTAGGCGATGAGATTTCTTTCTTGTTGATTAGGAAAATATATTCTTATTTTCAACCTCAGGTTAATTACTCATAGTATGTGGAATAAACATCTTGTGATCGGATTTCAAAAAAAAAATAGATTTCGCTGAAATTAATTTTCTCGACGTTTTCCTGGGTGTAGATTCCAAAAATGCAAAAAAATAATTTTAAAAATTTCCGCGTACCCGTACGCGTACGCCAAAAATGTGTGCGCACCCATAACTCATAGTAATTCTTATCCGATTTGATTGAAATTTGGTAGAACGGTTAGCCCCTCGATGTAGATGAGTCTGTAAAATGTTGAGATCTGCACCTTTAGGGGACCCTCTTAAAGTAACCAAAGAAAATTTCACTTGTTCTAGAAAATAGGCTAAAAAAGAAAAAAAAATTCTTCGATTTTCATAAAATTTGGTATACGGGTTGGTCTTATACTCCTACACAAGCACGTAAAATTTGAGTTCTAAAGCAGATAATAAAAAGCTCCAATAGTCGATATCATTTTAAAGTTTCTATAATAATTCCAAGGATAAATTCATTTTAATCGTAAAATGATGAATTTTTATGCAAAGATATGTTTTACACGAAAAGGCTGTTATAATATACTACGAGTTCTGGGCTACCCTAGGTTAGCAGCTTTTTTTTCGTTTGGTATAAATGCACCTTTATAAAACTCATCGATCTGAATCAACAAAACCCATAAAATCAACGTAGAAAATTATCGAAATGAAAATGACGAAAACATTATGTATTGTGACAAATAAGCAATTATACAACAATAATTATCCACTTACAAACTCTTACTGTCCCTACTGGTAGTATTTAGTGGCTGCATACAGTTCCACCCTTTACCAACTTGCAGTGTGATGATGTAGAATAAAAGTTGTAGTAGTCGAGTTAACAACACTTGATCCATCCGTTTCACACCTCTCCGGCAGTCTGCAACCCCCTCCCCCTGTGCCAATATCCCCCCATCACTGCAAGACTAAGAGTACCAGATTCTATTGTTTTAATATTGCTTTGTCACCGCACCCTCCCCGGAACATTCTTCTATTAGATATTATCTTTTCCGCAACAGACATTAACAACCTTTTTCCCCAAAAATCTACTACCTTAAATGATTGGCTATTTTTGTTTCCGGTCGGTTTAACCCTTATGGGGATAAGGTACAGAATATAAAATTAATTATGAAGACTAACGCTTATACAGGATGGGGCAGACTCCATTTTAATTTCAAGTAGTCCGGTGAGCATCGAGGCTTTGTCGTAAAAACGTTCTTTTAAAACAACGATAGCCTACGAAAAGCCCTCTGCGTCGCAACCACACTATCATTGTTTTAAACGAACGTTTCTACGACAAAGCCTCGATGCTCACCGAACCACTGCATGTGACTACTGAAATCAAAATGGCGTCGCCTCTCCCACCTTATTTTACTACTCCCACTCCGCTAACCCACCTTCGCGCACTACAGTGAGCGTTTGAAACTCGGGAGTTCATTCTGCCCCATCCTGTATTTAAAAGTTGGTGTATTTTTGCAAAAATTCAGTCTACAATAAAATTAGTAATTATTTTTAAAGAACATATTAAGTTTTACCGGCAAATGAGTGCTTCGATGTTGGTTTAATCGAGTGCAAAAATGCATACATTTCATCGAGGTTTTAAATTATTTTTGGTTTTATTAAATACTTACTTTAAGGTAAAAAAAAATGTACGATCTCTTCCCAGGTTCTCCCACGCGACACACATTCTCACCTATTCATCTCCACTTTTCCAATTCCTTTCATTCCAACTTTTCCTTATTCCTTCACACGTTCCTCCTTTCTCCTAACACAATATTTCACACCCAACCTGTTTTTTACATTTTTCTCCCAACTCATAAGAGCACGGTTGCACCATCACTCATCATAATTTACAGGTACGGACGCGAAAAATATTCTTTCTCAAAAATGTTAAAGAACCCGCACAAAATTACATAACAACAAATAAACTAAAGATTTGAAAATCTACATATTATATGTTCAACCTCTCTTTTAATCATTGAATTATTATATAGATACTACACACTAGAAGCAGTATCTCCTAATAAATGGGACAGTGACAAAATGTTGACAGGCCATCACCCTTGCAATGTTCATTGTTTGACAAGAGGTATTCTCATTTTTAATGGTTAATAATCAGGATTCATAAGTCTCTAGATACACTAATAATATACCTAGGTAAATGTTTTATTTCTATCTCCCTTTGAATAATCATCCGAAATAACAAGATGGAAAGAGAGAGACATAATATAAGGAGACCGTTCAAGTAAATTTGGCTCCACCCCGAACAAGTTATACGAGAAATAATGTACCTGCTCGCAACGAAACGAAACTTGCTTAGCACAGTGATTATTTCTATCTAGGACTATCTGCGTTGGGTTTTTGACGTTGTCAGTCCTTTTCATTCCCTTGGACAGTCCTTCACCTCCATAAACTTCATAAACTTAAATGTGACATTATAAACTTCATAAACTTAAATGTGACATTACGTATAAACTTCATAAACTTAAATGTGACATTACGTATAAACTTCATAAACTTAAATGTGACATTATAAACTTCATAAACTTAAATGTGACATTATAAACTTCATAAACTTAAATGTGACATTATAAACTTCATAAATTTAAATGTGACATTATATTTTGAAAATTTGTTCCGTATACTATATTATACCTACCTACGGAACAAATTTTCATGTCTTTTTATAAAATATGACTACATTATTTGTCTGTCATTAGCCATTACATAAACAAAACATCCCTTTTTTTCAATAAACAAATCAAATTGTCTAACCTTTTTTATCACAGTATCAATTATTATATGTTATGTGGATTTCACTAGTCCAAATAAAAATATTGAGAAGATTAATAATGAACGTATGTGACAAAGGGAGTCTAAATTAAACAGATTTGCTAGTGTATAAATACTTCCCAAAGTAAGCAGTTAAGGGTGAACTGTTTCAACCTAATCCAACCCTTGTCCCGATCCCTCGCACCTCTAAGCCTCCACATTCGCACCCCTCACACACGCCCGAGCCATTTAGATCTAAGATAATGATTGCTACCACCGACAATCCTTTGTCATTATTTCTTCTGTTTTTACTATAATGCATAGTTTCTATATTTCATTCAAAATTTGCCAATTTATCTTTTTGTTTTATACGAGAAAACTATGAAACAATTTAATTTTTTTTTTGGAGATTCTGGCATATTGATAAATGGACAGATTAGGCAGGCAAGTTGGGAACGAATCAAAGTACCTAATGGAGAGTGCTGTATACATAAAAGTGATCACAACTAACCCAGCCATCAATGATGAAAGTCGCAAGCCCTAATGGTACAATTATTAACATTAAAGTAGCACTCATGTAAATTGTGACGTCTACTACGTTATATTGAACGTGTATTCATTGAATCGCATCCACAATATGTGGTCTAAAGTTGATAACATGCGCAAATATTGTAAAAATATTGTATGTTGTGAACATAATATGTCGAGAATTACGCCTAAAATTTAAGTCCTACATCAAACCAGAAAACAGGGCTCTAATTGAGAGACACCATGAGCAAGCAGGGGAAGCGCAATATACCACTAAATTAGATCGAAACGCAAAATACCCCCACGGAAAAATATATTTAAAAAAAACAGAAAACATACCATTGTATTGGGCATCTTAATGATACCAATTATTATGGTTGGCAAAACTCATTGCCATTTTAAAACAGTCAACAAATTAAAATCTGCGCTGATTCATGTCAAAAAATACTGGAACTATTACAGAGATCCCGAATCAGAAATCAGCATGTTTAGATGCTGTTGAAGCTTGACTACCAAGTAAATTAATGCATATCTACTAATGTTCGAATGGGGGTAGAAATGTAGGGAATACTTTTTTTTAAGAACTTTCCTGTATTATCAATTAAGGGAGATACTGACACGTCACAAACAGAAGCAAAAAAAGCTTTTCTGAAAAAAGACAAATGGATGAACTTTTTCCCGGATGAACAAACATTTTTGCGGCAGCCAAAGTTATGCCGTAAAGGTTGAGTGACAAATATTTTCATCCTTTGTGAGCATGGGAGGTTTTCACGTATGCATGGTGCTGATATTGCTTAATTTAAAGCACTATCGAATTCCTATCATCTACTATAGTTTCAAAGGCTGGCTTATGGATTTGTTTCCTTAGATCTCTTTAGGATAAACTCATAGTTGTTTACCCGTAAATCAAGATACTCCATACAGAGGAGTAGTGTTATAGTTCATGGTTTAATTATTGTTGGACCCGATGCATTTTAGTTTCACTTATGCGGTCTAAAACCAAACATAATATTATTTTTTCGATTAAACTTCATCAGAGTATTTTTTACATATTTTTATTATGTAATTTAATATCTCCCATGGGTAACATTCACATAACATTTATGTACAATAGAAAATAAAAAGTTCACATTAAGAGAAAAAAAAAACAACAACAGTTAATGCGCCTATCAGACATACATCTTACTCCTTTCAATTTTTTTTTTCATTTTCTGTTTCAATTCCTGTTGTCAGATAGGTTTTGCTGTAAGTAAATAAATAAACACCTGACTTTGGCCCAGGCACAAAAAATATCTGCATTCGAAACGAAGTGCCTCAGGAGAATTTTGGGTATAAGATGGTACCACCGCATCACGAACGACGCTATACGTCGGCGCACCCAGCGTGAGCCCATCATAATGTGGAGGAGATGGACTTGGCTGGGACATGTGTTAAGGATGCCGAATGACAGTTGGCCGAGGAGAGCGCTGTTCTTCCTCCCATCAGGGTCCCGGGGACGAGGAAGACCCTCTCATACTGTGTTCCGCTCTTTCGAAGCAGAGCTGAGGAATCTGGACATGGTGTGGGAGGAGGTCATTAACGTTGCGCAAGATCGAGCGCAATGGAGAGCTCTTGTTGCCTCCCTATGCCCCTAAGTGGGGTCGTAAGGGAGTTTGGATTGGAAATAAATAAACAAATTCCGATCGCCACATATTATTTTGTTATCTTTATGACCACCAAAGGTAGATCTTCAGCCATCAACATAATAATATAAAAAAAACTTACAAGATACAAACAATTTAAATATACAGTCTATCGGAAATGGATATCATGAATTCTGGACAGTGAAGTGTCTCCTTGATAAGGGCACATGGCAATGGGAGTATGCTATGACTAAAACAACACTTGTGCATAAAAACTTAAAATTTTCATTGGATTCCGGAGCCTGGGGCCTGCATTACGTATTCCAGAGGCGCACGCCCTATAAATATGAGAATAGTCGGAACGTCTTTTGCATGATATACCGATATTTCAGGGGTGAACAACACGAGGGTCGCATGTCTTTTGACGTCAATGAAAAAAAAATTAATAAGGAAGTATGTATTGGAATCCGAACCCCTTGAGCTGAATTTTGCCCCTTCTATATCTGAATCTTCACCTAAACGAGAAATAATAATAAAGCGAAAGATTCAAACGTGCATTTTGGGCGAAATTGTTTGAAAATATAATTATTTTAAAGGTTGTTAGTCCAGTGGCATAAATCGGCAGCTTTCGTACAAAGCATATTGGAGGTCGTAGGTTCAAATCCCGGCCATGCCGACCATTTCCGCATTCACGACACAAGCATTTGCTAAATGTGAAATTGTCAAAAGTGTATTTGTGTTCACTTCGAGTGAGCTCAGATTCTTTTAAAAAAATAAGTGGAAAAGCTTTAAAAAAATGTAATAAAATATCAATGTTAAGTATTTTGGGCGCTTTAACTTCCGGATACGGAAAAAAGGTAAATATCTTAGTAGGTATGATAATCTATAAAGCTGACCTTCAGCCCGTTGGTGTTGACTGGGGTGCGGCTGCTGAAATTGCGGGAGACAGGACCGCATGGCGAGGACTTATCGAGTCTTTATGCTCCAACTAGGGAGCAGACATGGATAAACAAGAAAAACAATAATAATCTATAATTAGGTGTCAGTATAGCCGGCGGAACTTAATTCTTGAAGCATTCTCTACTAGTTAACCGGTACCGTCTAATCTGAGACAGGATTCCATCTCCGAGTAAAAATTTCATGTGAAAAAACACAGAAAATTTCTGTAAATGAAATCGAACCCGGGACCTCCTGATCTGAAGTCGGGGCCTTTATCACTAGGCTACCGAGGTCGGCAATATCTACTTCGAAATAAAAATTCTCACCGCCCTTGAAGCATAAAAAATGTATAAAAGTACTATGTTGAAGTGGTTGGTAGAGCGATGGGAATGCTTGGAGAATAAGGTTTAATTGAAGTGGTTGGTAGCCCAGAGGTTACAACGCCGGCTTTCGTACTGTTTCATATGGAGGTCGTGAGTTCGATCCCTGGTGCCGACTATCTTCCTCTTTCACGACACAAGCTTTACAGATCTTAATATTTGACGTAATGCCAGAAGAACCCTTTACATTCTTCTGGTAGGTATTTAATACTTATTACCTATCAGCTTCCTTTTGACTTTTGATAATATAATTAATTATGGTTTATTGTTAAGTTTATCATCCCTTAAAATGTTTGTTGTGAATCTTTTGTTAATCTGTTGTAAAATTGAGATTGTACTTATTGTTATCGTTATAAAAAAGACGAACCCAAGTGCCTCGCATGAGAGCTAGAGGTGATAATAAAGAATAATGTGAAAGAGTCAAAAGAGTGTATTTGTGTTCACTTTGAGTGAGCACAGATTGGTAAAATTGGTAATGAATGCAGCCCCTGTGTTAAGTAGGCCTGCTTCCTCAGAAGGAGACAACAATATAACTAACGTATGCAGAACACAACACACTCACCCCGTGACCTCATTGTTGGAGAGTTTGACCCGGGAACATCTGGTGGGAAAGACATCAGGCACGCCGAGTTCTATGTACCAACCCCTTGCCAGAACTTACCTAACGTATAAGGTTATATAGGGACTGCAATATCTCCTTCGAACATCGAATTTTCTAATAATGATTGTTTTCAACTTCAGATGGGTGACGGTGAAAATCTATGGAAAACATACGTTGTTTACTAATATTTTCGCGGAATTTTTGTTAATCTGTCAATTTTGTTTCTCAATAAAGCATTAATGTATCATTATTGTTGTTAATTTATTATTATGGTATATGTAAAGTAAACAACCATTATTTTTCGCGTTTTGCCGTGTTTTCCACCCTATTCCGGTCATTATTGTCCACAGTGTCACCGTATACAAATGTTGATAATTTGTGATAGTTAAAGCGCCACAAAATTTTCTATGAACTCCTGTGTTAAAAGATTGAACTGCACTAAAGTCGACTTTAATGCAAATAACGAGACTTTAACATAAAGTCGGGTTTAGAATGTCATTTTGTTGTTATGAAACGCGATATTTTTTAAAGGAAACTTAAAGTCTCCTTTATTTTTTAAAAAAAACCGGCTGTTAGCAACCAAAATTTCAATATAACCTGGACGTGATGAATAAATTATAAGAAAAAAACACTCTTCTATACATAGGCCCAGTCAACGGATCCCGCCCAACCGAGGTGGTTGGTAGTCCAGTGGCATCAATCGGTGGCTTTCGAACTTTCACCGTATTGGAGGTCATAGGTTCGAATCCCGGCGGTGCCGACCATTTCCGCTATCACGACACAAGCCTTTGCTTAGCGTGAAAGATGTCAAAAGTGTATTTTTGTGCTCACTTCGAGGGAGCATAGATTCATTTTAATAAAAAAAAAATCACAGCAGCACCGAGTTTTTTAACACCGAGTAGAAAAAATGTATTTAGTGAAAAATCACAAAGAATATTTCTGAACCGATCGAAGTCGTCGAAGTCTGAGGTCGGCGCCTATGTTAGCTTCTTCTTTTTCTTCAATGGCGTTACAGCCCAAATCCGACATGATCTATCCTCCGATGCTGTCTTCCAGCTAGCTACCTCCTCCGCATCCTTCCCAACCTATCCTCCCATCTAAGTCTTGGTCTTCCCACCTTTCTTCTTCACCCTGGGTCTCCCGTCAGAATTTTCTTTAAAGTACGAGAATTCGCATCCTCTGTACATGCTTATTTTGCTTATATGTTACCAGTCTAACAAAATTGGCAGTACATATTGTCATTCGAATTCGCGAAGTTCTCACAACCATTGGCAGTAATTTTTTTAATCTGAGCTAATAAAAGTTAAAAAAAAAAAAAAAACATTTTTGACATCTTTGAAACAAAGCGAAGGCTTGTGAAACCTTAAAACGTTTATCCTTTATGTGACTAACATCCTTTTCCGAAATAAAATCCAGAAAGAAAAATCCGTAGAAATCTTACATGAGTCCTATTGGGTAGGGTAGTTTGATGTTACTTTCAGCGACTTTTCAAGGACCTACGAACCCCTTAAAATACGATAAAGAGGAGGCCGTTGTCTAGCAGTGGATGAAATGGGGTAGAAAGAATGAAAAAGAAAGGTACTTATCCAGCTACCCGATACTCCATGATGCATGAGAATCCAAGTCGTTGATTGAACCAAACCTAAATTGTTACTATACTATGTCACTTTTAAACATCGGTTTTTTTTTACGTCTCCATCATGAGAAATTATTATGTTTAAAAAAAGATCGATGTTTTTGTTTTGCAACATTTGGCTACACTAATCAGTGATTTCTACGCCTCTCAGATAAATAATGGCTGTACAAGAGATAACTTAAATCAATCCTCCATTAGCAACATAAAAAATGATTTATCTTGAAATTGAATTTTGATATCATTCGGTTAAATTAAATTTCACTTGAAACTTAGAAAGAAAAATACATGTAGCTAGCTGACCCCCCATCGAACTTCAGAGTAAAAAAATAATTTACTCCTGGTTTACGCAACGTTTGTTACATTATAACCTTTTCTACTTGCAACTATCCTCCAAGGAGTGGTATTGAAGCCATACTCCGCTCAAACCTTCCCGGACATTAGTAGAACAGATCACTAAAGTTTCATCGAAATACGTTCACTGGTATTTGAATCTATCGAGTACACACACACACACATAAATTCAGTTTTAGATATATCGATGACAACTCAAACTACTATGAATACAGCGGCTGGCTTAATGAAAAATATAATGTTTTATAATGACTTAGGTATATGTTTATTGAGAAGGAATTAACAGTACCCCTATTCTAACTTTCCGTGACATTTACGCTGGCGTGAAGTAAGAAAATTTTGTATGGAAACATTTATAGCAAAACAGAATACTTTGGATAGGTCATTAGCCCATACAAAATTCCTGTGAAATTCTCACTTACGTTCGTGAGATAAAATCGGAATAGAGGTAGGTTCATACAATCGATTTGTGGCTAGTGCCTTTGTGTAGCTTAGGATGCAGTTCGAGTCCTGCTAAAGTCATGGTTTTTGGAAATGTTTCATAAAATTTCTAAAGTAGGATTTTTGGGTATTTATGTATAACAAAAATATTCAACTATGCCTGCACCGAAAACATCATTAGACGCCGATCGTAAGCCCGTAGTGCTCAAATCGCTACATCATACTAAATATTTGATCTTATGTATGTATTAAACATACCAAAACCTATTTTTTTTAAATTCATAATAATAATTCATTCCATTTATATATAAGTTGTATTCCATATAATTTAATGGTATTCTGAAAGCATGTTAATATAAAGTTATCTTATTTACCTTAAGATGCAGGATATGAAACATTCAAAATGGCTTACCTGAAAAAAAAGAAACAGTGTGTTAATTATTTTATTATAAGTGGTTGGTAGACTAGCGGTTACGACGCCGGCTTTCGCATTGGTTTGTGCAATGATTGTGGGTTCGCTCCTAAGTGCCGACCATCTTCCTCTCTTACGACCAAATCTTTAAGTAGACGACTGTGACAGAGTCAAAGAGTGTATTTTATAAAAAAAAAATTATCCATTCGTATCGATTATCGATCTTATTGCTTATCTTATAAAAATGTTAAAAAGGTGATATAGTAGAAAATCATAATGTAAAACTATAAGATAGAGTATTTCAAACAACATAAGATCATAATAAAGTATAGAAAGTATTTTTAAACATTAAGAAAATAAAGAATTCTGATGATAGTATTTCAAACAATATGAAATTATCATAATAGAGAATTTTAAACATTATGAAATATCATCATAGATTAATAATTATTCAAACAATATAATGATGTCAAAATATTTCAAACAATGTGCACTAATTATGAGAGAGCATTCGAAACATTATGGAATAAAGATGATGGAGTATTTCAAACAACATGGAATTATAATGATACATAGACAAATTAATTCAAACAATATAATAATGAGGGTATATGAAACAATATGATAACAGAGTATTTCAAACAATACGAATGTATGTATGATAATAGAGTATTTCATACAATATTATGGATCACAGAGTATTTCAAACAATATGAAATGATGATAATGCATCGTTTCAAACTTTCATAAATTTAATTTTAACGTACATTTGAAATCTTGATGGTAAAGACCAAATCCAAACATCATGAAATAATTATCATAGAAAAGGAAATTCAAATGAGAATAAAGCATGACGATAGAATATTGAGACGATGATAAATACGATGGATTATTTTGTATTGAGTACCTATTTTAAACAATTAGTATGAAATCATGATGATATAGTATTTCAAACAAAAACTATATCAGAATTTCGATGATCAATGCAAATTTACAGGATGTCGACGGAGTGTTTTCGAATAAAAGCGTTCTAATTCAATTACTGTTCCATTGGAACAGTTTCCCATTTTGAACTATAATACACTTTTGTAATTGGAGCATCTCCTACAGAACAAACGAGGGCAGGGCACGCCATTGTTTTCGAGCTTTGCAACGGCAAAGTTCAATTTTTTTTTTCAGTTTTATGTAGATAGCTTTTGTTTGTTTCATAGACTTTCCAGTTTTTTGATATTATGAAAACAAAGGGTAGTTTTCGATTAAAAACAAATTTTTGTCCTACTTTTTCTGTTGCTTTGAAAGAATAAATCCTAACAATCTAGATTTTTTTTATAAAGTTTTATTTTTGAACTATTATACTTCAACTAGAGTTTAAAGTTTTTGTCAATTAGTTCATTTTTCTACCACCACCGCACCGGAACGATATTTTTTTAATATAGCTTGGATTATTATAAAATTCTTTCGGTGTCAGGGTGGTGACAAGCCCCTAAGTGTCCTTGACGCCTACCTTAAGTTCTTGATGACTCCAAATGACAAACATTTGACGTGACCTGTACGGGGTATGTGTGTGTTAATTTTCAAATAACAAAACTCACCCACAACAATATATGAATATGTGTGGCCCACAGGAAATCGCAAAGTAGGCGGTGTTAGTCAGTCATTTAATAAGTCAGTGTCTTGGTCTAATCTAAATATTTAGATTTTAGATAGGTATATAGATTTTCAACAAAAAAAATATTTTTTTGTAGAGAAAAAACGGGTTTCATGAAACAATTTATTACATAGTTTCGTATCGCATGAAAACAAATCTGATTTCGAGAGGCCTTTGACCCTAGACAAATTGACATTGGCGAACCACTACAAAAGAATTTTCGCAAGTTTAGAGTAGGAAGAAAATTTACTGTCATCTTTTTATATTTTTATAAAAGTGTTTATACGTTCCATTGGACAGTTCATTTTTTTCGCACGACGAAATGTGTGTTTGTAGTCTAACGCCAATTTGAATTTGTCTAGATCGGTTTCGAAGTTTGTGTTAGCATTATCCCTTTTATAAACGAAATTCGCCGTCAGATTTTCGAAATTCGAATATGTACATTACTCTTAAAACTTTCACCAGACTGAAAAAGCTCACACTCTCAGTAGGATTCGAACTCGCTTCCCTCTTTGCCCACATTTGCAACACAAATATCCAGTTCACCACATCATTCAAAATACACTTCTATTTCTCTCTATTTTGAGTTATATATATATTTCGAGTCTATTTTTAAAATAAGACCTAAAAAAATGGAATTGTCTTTGTACCGTTTCCAGAGAGCCGGAACTTTGTTAGCCAATATCAGGAGCGATGCATGCTGGAAAATTCCAGAAGAAGCCATATAGATACGACGTAATCCTGTACCACGTCTCTGCAAAGCATAAAACGTTGCCGCAGAGAAATTTACTAGGGGTCTTCCAATAAAATCTGCTGTATTGTCAGACATATTGCGGTTCAAAGGATTAACCTGTTCAACGTCCATAAGCCTCATCTGACATATTGGAATTTATGACTTGTGCAATTTTATACGACTCTAGATTCGTTATTCTCAGCCATCGCGGGTCGCGTTGTACAAAACAGATTTATGTATATGCGGCTACATTCTATTTCGCGATATTCATCTTTATGAATGATATAAATAACTTTCAAAATTGGAATGTTAGAACAATTTATGTAAAAAAAAATAATAACATGGCCAGGCCATCTACCGACGCACGCTGAATATTCTTGACGACCCGTCATTTTATTGCTAAATAATATTATCTGATTTTTTCAATAGATGTCTGTCCTGCAATGCTAGTTTTTTTTTATTTAAAATGCATTTAAATAAAACATTGTATAAGTTTTCCACAATTTTTTATTATCCTGACTAGTTTCGTAGGCACACGTCCTACATGGTCACGGCAGACTAAGAAACGTTTCTGGACGTGTGCCTACGAAACTAGTCAGGATAAAAAAAAATTTGGAAAAGTTATAAAATCTTGTATTTAAATGCAACCAAGAAATGCATGCTCATCATATAGTTAGTTTCATTAAAATGCATCTCTTCGAATGGGGATACGCACAACAAAATCAGAAACCTGCTTTCCGGTATGCCCATTTAAATGCATTGAAACTCGTAGAACGCCGATTCCGACCCTCGCCGACCGGCGCAAAGAATGTCACTGTGCATTTGAATGGGGATACGCATAGCAAAAGCAGAAACCCGCTCTCCGGTATGCTCATTTAAATGCATAGAAATCATAGATAGACAACATTCTTTTCGCCGGTCGGCGCGGGTTGGAATCGACTTTCTACGTGTTCTCACCCATAGACAAGAATTTGTGCGCCGGTTGGCGGGGATCGGAATCGGTGTTCTATGTGTTTAATCCAGTACATCCTCCTCAACCATAACTGTCCACGCAGAGAAAAAGATGGGAGACTGCCATCAATAAAAATGGACCAATTCTTTCAACATTTAAAAGTATCTCATTGTTTCTAAGCTTCTTCTTAATGTATTCGCTCTGGCAGGTCTTTCCAGCATTGGATATCACTTGGACAAAGACCTCCCTGATGTCTCTAACTGCATGATCAATTCTTCGATGGTTTGGATTCCAGTCCACGTTGTTGCGGAGCCATGAAATCTGTCACCCACACCATATCATCCCTCGATTATCCTTAGATGATTAACTGTAGAAACGAGAACTTGTCACCACTGAATGAGTGATTATTTAAGGTACCGGGTTTTGATGTCGTGTCAGAAATTATATGTAGGTATTCTATCAATATTTACCCTATTCATGATCTCCGAATTGCTGATCATATCTAATTAAGCGGGATACTCAATATTCTACGATGAATCTACATTTTAATATATTTTATTATATTGTTCTTTTTGACTATCTTCATTTCTTTCCATATTACAGAGTCATATTTTTTGTTAATTTAAAATAGCGTCAACAATGGAAATCTTATCTATATATTAATACGTGAAGGAAAACGTTGTGACTAATTTTACGAAAATTGTGCGGAAGGTTGAGTAAGAAATTTCGCACATTTATAGTTTATATAGAGGATTGGCGAACGCTAATGTTTTTTTTTTAATTATGTTTTAGAAATATATAAAATAAATAAAAAAAAACATTACATTGACACAGACGCATATGTTATTTTCTTTATCCGTGGTCAAATTGGGAATAAATAAACGTTTTTTTAGTCTATACTACTATTATAAAGAGGAAAGTTTTGATTGATTGTTTGTTTGACGGGAATAGGCTCCGAAACTACTGAACCGATTTGAAGAATTCTTTCACTGTTGGGAAGCTACACTCTCCCCGCTGAACATAGGCTATATTTTATTTTCATATAGCCTTTGATCCTTACTAAAACTCCAATAAGGTGCAAAAATTACCTAAAATATTCTTTACATCGCGAACGCTGCGAAAACTATTGAAGATAGAGTAAAATAATGTACTACAACTTTGTAGAAGACATAATTATCTACAAAAAGTGTCGCGACAGCATACGTCTAACTATTATAATAATGCCACAATAAGTGTTGATTTATTAAAAAAAATAATTTGAAATGCGGCAGAGATATAGGCGTCACTGGGGTACGAGCCGGACGGGAGGGGACCATTGGAATGCTACATTATTCCAGATTAACATAGCCTATAGAATATTTTGATAAAGTTAGGGATCTATAAGGATCATAAGAACACTGAATTATTTTTTTAAATACGTATGTACCTACCCGTGCGAAGCAGGAACAGACTGCTAGTATTAAATAACCATAGAAAACACATTGAACACATCTAGAATTCAAATTTGACGTATCCGTGTCGTTATTTTTGGAAAAAGCGCTCGCTCTGTCTGTGACAATGGAACCTTATGTTCAAAGTTCAAACTTAGGTATAATTAAAATAAGTTATGGTCGAATTTCGAGCACTGGTCGATCTCTAGTAAAAATTAATTCACCTAGAGCGTGACAGAGTCGCATTTTTATTAAAGTTGCATGTGCTAAGTAACATAAAATTAAATTATAAATTAATGCATGTAAAATTATTTCCTATTAATGCATGCTAGATTATAATAATTATCACGAGAGCTTATTGCATTACATACATAATTACTGACATGCCATGTACCTACCTTAAGGGAGTAGGAAAAGCGTAGAAAGCTTCATCCACTTAAATACCTGAATCTATAAAACTTAAGATTCGTTTTGTATAAATTAAGGGTCCTGAAAGGATCTTCTAATATTGCAAGAATCTTATCCATTTGTCTACTTTCGAATATTTTTTTGTTGAAGTTTTTTAGTATATATTATTTTATTTTATTCTATCAACGGCAATAGCCTTTTACATGTTAAAAAAAAATAACAATCATAATATTTTTCACTCCAACAACACAGCAATATAAATAAGTAATATATAATATCAACAAATCTACATAATAATTCAGAAATGTTTGCGTGCTTTTGACAATACTTTACCGTATATGTGAACATCACGCTCAAAATACAAATGCTACGTCAGATATGAATCTGCGCAGAGCGGTGAAATTTGCTCGAGAACGTTCTAAGATACAATTGGCAACGTTAACTTTAATATATTAAGAGCTATTTAAAAAACTTTATTTTTTTAGGATCTTCATACAAATTTTTCAAAAAAGACAGAAAGCCATCTTTTGGAAACAAAATTACTCATGTAAACGTTGAATAGAATCTTGGTATTACGGTATGAAAATGTTATAAAATAATTGGAGATTGATTCGTTATACATATAAAAGTTATTCAAATCTTATTATTCTCAATAAATAAAGATTTAATGAAAAATTTTGGAAAAAAAAATCCTCCATTTTGAAAATTGACACATTTTAAAAAATTTATGGCCACATTTTGTGTAAATCTGTCGTAGCCATTAGATGAGTAAGTACCTGATAAAATCATATTAAATGTTGGTAAATAATAAAGATACATGAAATTAAATTCATAATACATTTAAATATATTAATCGTAAAAATGATTTTTGAAAATTGAAATGAGTATAAAAATTCTTTAGTAGATTTGGTCAATAAAACAGAACTCTGAAAGAAAGCGAACCTGACAGGAACTAATGACGTTCCTGTTTATCAAAATCATAATGGATTTGTCAGGTATTTGTGCATGTTTATTATAGTAAAAAATATATTTGTTTTATCCACATCATAATAATTAAGAAATACTGTATAATATTCATATCTCAATTAATCACATAAAACAGATTGTTGTGGACAGAATCATTGAATATCACTTTATTTGAAGATCACTTTGTTAGCTATTATAATAACAAAATTATCTAAATTCTTAATTAATAGGTATGAAGATAAATTAAAAACAATGTTAAATATATATTAATATTTTATTGCGTTAATATAACAATCTTCACGTATGTTTCATAATACGACAAGAAGCATTTTAAAAAAGTATGGTATGGGATAATTGGTGTAGTAGTTTCTTCCGTCAACAACATATTCTCTTTATACATCTCAAACATGATCCTGTAGAATAAAGAATCCTTCAAAGACCAAAACTGCAATCGTTGGATGTGGTATGTGCAGATTGACAGGTTTCGACCAAGTTTTGACGCAAAAAAAACCCAAAGTTGACTCTGTCACAGCCCAATTTGATGACAGATAAAAGCAACCAAGGTTTATGACACTGAAAATGAATAAATTAATCATCAGTCAGTAAATATTTGCGTTTATTTTTCTTTACTAACCCCTTTGCACTAATGGTTGAATTTAAAATCAAATCTTATAGTTTATCATAAATCATATTGCTTATATAATTTGAAAAAAGTATGGAAGTCTTAGCTCATTTGTTTCCAATTCGGTTAACATTTCAAAGTGATTTTCATGCATTCTTAAACTAAAAAAATAAAATCCTAAGCGATGGAAAGAATGTCACAGAAAAGGTCATCATTTTTTATGTTTCTGAGTCAGTACTTAAAAATTACAAAGAAGTGATTATATAATAAATCTTAATAAACAACATTAGGTACCTACCGAAAATATCTATTGAGCAGCAAATAAATGCTTCCAATATTTTGAAATTGGAAGCATTTAGCATTCCATCACTCTCTTATTTTTTTTGACAGATCAATATTTATCAATATTGAGTGACATTGACAATGAATTCTACTAATCTATGTATTAGTAAATCTATGGTTGGTGTGGCGCACAATCTAATTAAAATAAAGCAGCGTATTTTTCACAAATCATTCTTCCAGGATGGGTTGGCTAAGAATAATAAAATAATAATATTGCTTAACCAATTTATATATTATATTTTGTGTGTAAATGACATCTACTTCATATTATATTTTTATGAAGGTTGGTTTTACAGACACTATCAAATGAAAATATGTATAGCGGAATAAAATGTCGCCTATAATTAATTAGTAACTTTGCTACGTCATAATTAATTATTAAATAAAAAAAGGTTTTAATTATTTATATGAATAAAAAATATATTTTCAATAATCAATTTTATAAATATACAATATTAAAATGAAATATTTCTGTACTGTATGCACTGTCTTCATCTATGGTATTTTGCTTTCGTATGAGCTGTCAAATTTTATGCGCAAATACACAAATACACGATAATTGTAGAGATTGCCGGTAACGATATTATTGTCCTAGATAATATAATAATATACTGTATTATTGTGTTTGTGTTGACATTAAGTAATGACTTTTGTGTAATGTTGAGTTATTTTTTGTGTAATGTTTAGTACAAAATATATATTTTAATTGTAAGAGTGGTTTGTCGAAAATAGACATTAAAACTGATTCATTCCTTGGAAAAACATGTCAGTATGTGTTTGATGGATGGACTAAGATTTAAATTCATTAATTTGGATTTCTGGTCTTCAGGTAGGTACGTAACCTATTTCATAGTTTCAAAAAACATATAATTTATAACCTAAAAATAATTATCAATACAGATTCAAACATCACCTTCATTTTCAACCTGTGGAACATTATTCCAAATTCCTTCCAATGTTTTATTGGAAATTATAAAAAGAAATAGACATTAAATGCAGCAAATTTAAAAGGCTAAATAAAAACATTTGTCAACACACATATTTTTTTTGTTGCAGATAAGTATCTAGCCTGATAGAATTGAAGGAGCCAGTCATTGCAAGGAATCACAGAGACGGCAGAGCAATAGGTATCTGATAATATTTTGACAAGGGGATGAACTGATGAGAACGATGAATATAACTTTGCTTGAACACAAATCAATTCTAAGTAAGTATTGAATCTTCTCAATAATAACTTATCAATATCAACGTTTGTAATTATAGATTTATTTTAGAATTTATTATTCAGTACATTTAATTTTACTTCTCACTCCTAAAATATGTTCTTTTTATTAAACTCATGTTATATCCATTACTTTATTTAAAAAGTGTAATCTCTTATTTGTTTTAAAATTATGCGTAAGATAATTTTGAGATACCCGTCTAACCTTAGAAAGTCCCATCCTAATATTGGTTTTATTATTATAGATAAAGACTACGCTGGGCCAGACATGAGCAGATAATGCCATCATTGCGAGCACCAAAGAGAATTATGGGTGGACATCCGGCCGAATTGGAAGACCTAGGCTGCAATGAGAGAATGAAGTCAGGAGGGATGCCGAGCAACTTTTTGACACACGAAATCAGGACAGATGTAGAGACAGGGTTAACTCTAGGCGTCGAGTATTGGAAGCCAAGGCTGAATTAGGCTGTAGCGCCATCGGAAGAAGAAATATTTATAGATATTATGTTAAAATAACCAACACCAGGCCGATTAAAACGTCATTTACTTATAAACGTTTCACAATTTTTAATATTATTCTTATGAATATGAAGATTACCTATGTATATTTAATTTGCAGATTATGTGTATTAAGTAAATACTAAAAAGAGCATTCATAGATTTGTTAAAAGAACCTAGCAACATCATTAACTTACAAGTGATTGCATTGGAGGGCAATTATTGTTAACTAAATTCCAAACTATTAATTTTTTTTAAATTTAGATATATTATTATTTTAATTTCAGAATTATTATTATTGTAAACCTGTTTTTTTTTTTTGTTGAAATTTAGTTGAAGTTTCTATAATCAGACCTCTTTTCCTGTAACATAGAAAAAATTCATATTATTACAGACTGATATATTCAACATTACACCGTTATTTATGGTCAATTTTAAAATGCCATTTTTTTTTTAACATTTGACCAGTACTAACTTTCTTCTCTTGCTATTTCGAATGGCTTTGTGTGATGACTTCACGTTAACAACGTTCCTTATTTAGGTGGTCAAATTGAAATCCTTGAGTATTCGACAAATTCAACAATCTGCCAAGATGCTAGCGGCCCGTTGCATTTATGCCTTCCATAATTCGTCTATGGAGCTGAGATTCCTAGGATTATATCTTATAATGAATGCAATGCCAATATGTCTACAGAATTTTAAAATGTGTCAAAATTTTCAAGATATTTTCTCACAACAATAACATTTACATGTTTTGTATATCTCTTATTAATTGTCAACTCTTGGTATGACTTATATTAAGCACCTATGAGAGATGAGAGTTCTAATTCTCTAGAAGTACCTAAATATTTATACTCAAAATTATCATTTATTAAAAAGTTTTACCCTGTTAAATGAAGTTTATCAACTGCAAAATACCTTAGTTATTTATTATAAAAGTGTGTTTCTTTACCAATTGTATTGATTGTTTTATTAATGTAAGTAAAATTAATTTTTGAAATCGAAACTCCCTTTACGCCCCACTTAGGGGCATAGGGATTTAATAAATTGGTGGTATTATTGCCATAGCAACTTGAAATTTTTATTATTACCCTATTCCTTATATTTTTAATAAGCAATCTACACTGATTTTTCTATTCACACGAAGGCTGGATGTGAGGTGCAGGTTCGAATCCTTGGCCACAAAATTCTTTACTATGCTCAAAATAATTAACACCCACTTCTGGTAAGAAATTTCTGGTTCCAACTCCCAGATGGGTCAGAATATTTATAGGAGTTTTTTATGCAATTTTATGCAGACAATTTTTCATACAAAAGATTTTCAGGTACAAAATCACTGGCTCGGGTAGAGGTTTAACACTTAAAATAATTATGTACCTACCTGTTAAATTTGATATTAAGAATAAATAAAGCTTTGTAGGTACATAATTATATTTTTGCAGAAGAACAACTAAAGCATTTACAGAAATCAAGTGTTCTATCTAAATGTACTTGAAGGGGAAGGTATAGAAGAGATAAAAATGCTATACTCACCTTTGCTGCCTCCACAGCAATTCTACAAATTTCTCATACTATCTAATTATATCTACCTATTTACCAATTCAAATCCTCAGACTTATAGGTAATACAAACTCGATCAGTCAATCAATTCTCCATTTTTTGACCCCACTTAGGGACATACTTTATAGGTACCATATTTTATATTTTATTAATCCATAAATCAGGTTCTGTAATTCACATTTTTCTCAACAAACTTCATCAACAATTTTATGGACGGGTAAAAAGGCTAGTAATAAATATTGTAGGTACAATCGCAAACGCAAATAAAAATGTGCACATTGAATAGTAATAAAAATATAATCGGCCATAACGGAGTAGGCAGTGAAATAATACAAATTTAATGTCAATAATAGCAGGATGTCAGGTAATACTAATGTCAAAAAAGGAAATTATCATATATGAGCCCTATTTCGCCTGTTCATCGTATCTCGCCTAAACGGCTGGACAGATTTCGCTAATTATTTTTTCGTCGTGTTTGCTTTTGTCAGTAGAAGGTTCTTGTGAATGAAAAAAAGAAAAACGGAAAATTTAAGAAAAAACAAAGTTATAATACAATTTTTACCAATTTTGAAAATGAATTGGAGTTTGACAGTAACTGTCAGTTGTTTGACGATTGGAGACACTGACAGAATGCGGAAGCAAAATGTCATATTAATGTGGCTCAAAACAGACGCATCGGTCGGAATTACAATGGTTAAAAAGAATCTAATTTATTTATATCTAAATAAATTATCACAGGACAACGTTTCTCGAGAAAATTAGGTTCTGGTAATGCGAGTAAATGGCCATTAGTGTTAAATAACTAAAAACGGGACAAAGTTCAACGCGGCAACTAGTAGTTAATAACTATTAAATCAAATCTCCTTTTGAATCCCACTTACGGACATTTTGCACTTCACTGTCAATTTTTCATAATTGAAATGAGTAGGTATACCTACGTAAGTATGTAAGTGTATATACCACGCAATGCATTCTATTAATTGATTGATTAAGAAGGTATGTAGTTTGTGATTAGTGATACGAGATTGGTTTAGTGTTAAGATCTAAGTGCTGAGTTTTGAGTATTCAAGTTTAGTTTTTTTGTTTTGTTTCAATGAATTTGGCTCACTTCAAAGTGAACACAAATACAATCTTTGACTCTTTCATAGTAAGCTACTTATAGCTTGTGTGGTGAAAGAGGAAGATAGTCGGCACCTATGTAGGATCGAACCCACGGCCTCCGCACGAAACAGTTCGAAAGCCGGCCTCGTAATTGCTAGTCTACCAAAAACATGAAGGGACACAGTTCTTAGTAGAAATGAAAGATTTATAAGAAGAAAAAAAAACATTTCCAGCTTTCGCTTCAAATTAGGACAAAATAGCGAACAATAAGACAGCGCGATGTATGCAACACAAAGAGCAGAAAAAAAATTACCGTGTGATAAGCAGGCTGACTTGCAAGTAAGCAAGTACCTCGTCAGCTAGACGGCGGGGAGTTCTCTTGACAAGCTTCATTGCTGTGAAAAATCTCGCTTAGAAGAGATTCCTATTCTAAGCGTACTTCATGCACTTTCTTTACACAGAGACGGATTATCGAAAACGATTTATGAATATTTTTTTTATAATATCGCGTATTTACATGGATTCTTCAATAATCAAACATAAATGACATGATTTGTCAAATGAAATTTAAAAACTCACTCAATCCAGCCATGTTATAATTAGGCACACTAAGCAGCCAGGATTGTGTCTCCTCTGGTTGTCTAGCACCCTTTTGTACCATGTAACGATGACGTGAACGCTGGCCAGAAACTTATACATCCTACCCAACGTTCGATTACATTGATAATCTTACCATAATAAGTCAGTAAAATTTGGTTTTGATAGACGTCTATTATTTCCACAACATAATAAATAATATCGTGACATGTATCACATGTGATTTATTTCCTGTTACACCGCCATCTCTTGGATTTTTTTTAAGTTACAAATCTACCGTGGAATTATTGTTTTTATTACAAACTTATGACCCGTCGAACTTCATCCCGCATCCGAATCAAAAATAATAATTATTACACACATAATGAAATAAATTATTAGCTAAATTTAATTAAGTTTTTATGTCACAAACAGTTGGTATTCAATTCATTCAATTCAATTCAAGTCAAAATAAAATTATTTTTTTATTCTGGATTATGTCGAAGTTCAACGGGCGGGTGAGTGATAGCTAGTTCATAATAAAGGTTACATTTCCTATATTGTGATATTTGTTGTATATAGACTACCTGACAAAATGCTGGTCGGAGCTCTTTACAATGCAACCAGCATTGCTCTTGTATCATGTCATTGTTCTGTTGACTGTTCTCTGCCACTGTATTATCACTTCTTCTTCTTCTCAGCCCACTCCGTTTTAGGCTTTTTAGACCCAGTTGACATGTATAAACTATTAGCTATTATTTTCCATGTTTTCTATGTCTATGCTTTTTCATGGTTTTGCCTTTTTTGGATAAAGCATGTTCAGATGACGATTCCAAGTGTCTGAATGGACCTAAAGATGATAAAATACAATAATAATAATAATAAAAAGTTTATTTCTCTGGTAAAAAAAGTGTTACAAAGGGTAGGTATACAGCATATCATTTTTAACACAAGTACAAATAATAATGACAGGTATGTATAATGACATGATTGTAAACTATTGTTGAGAAATCCCACAAGGCAAAGCCTGTCTGTGGGTATAGCAAGGGTTTCGTCAAGATAGGTCAACAATACAATATTCATACATACCATAAAAATAGTCAGCTCTCTTAGCTATTAAACAAAAAACATAAATATAAAATGATTGAGCAGTAAACAATAAACAACGTATCTAAAGCTTTGTTTCCACTGCTTTATTTTAGTTTTTCTGGAAGGAACCGCCACCTCTGGTGACCTCGGTGCTGAGCTCCCGATAAGTACGGGTATGGGAAGTGGCGCCTTTAACAATATGGCCAATATTTGGAAAGCGTCGGCGTTTTGTGTCGAGAGGAATTGCAAACTCTTTGATACGTGTGTGTTCCCATTCTCCTTTAAGGGTGTGAGTCCTGACACTTGACCAAAGCCCAGGCACACAAAGTATCTGCATTTTAAACGATGTGCCTCAGGAGAATCTTGGGTATAAGATGGTACCTCCGCATCATGAACGACGCTATACGCCGGCGCACCTAGCGCAGGAGACGAGGTTGGCATGGCTGGTGCATTGTGTTAAGGATGCCGTTTGACTTTGGCCAAGGAGTGTGCTATTCTTCCTTCTATCAAGGTCTCGAAGACAAGGACGACCCTCTCATACCGTGTTTAGATCTTTGGAAGCAGAGCTGAGGGATTAAGACATGGTTTGGTAGGAGGCTGTAAAGGAAAAGGTCCTGTAAAAGACACAGGATCATTTTAAATCTTGAATGACGTATTCCAATCCAGCCCTGTCGTTTTTTAGAATATCACGTGGTTTGTTATGTCGGATACGTATGTTGGTTTGAAACCTCGCGTGAGAGATACGTGTTTGGTTTATAATGGTGAGTACATCTCACAAGTACAGCACAAGTACACCATGAGGCACTTTGTAAAAATGTACATTCATTCTCATACGTACGTGTTGTACTTGTCATATTACTACTCTACTCGCACATAAACGTGAGGATAAATAGAAAAGGAATCGGTGTAATAGTAATCACTTTTCTTTTATTTCGCGAATTGCTTTTTTTCTTTCTTTTCTTCTCTTTCTTACTTCCGACACAAATAGAGGAGTAATTTTCAAATTCCTTGTCTCTTCACATGCACTGGAAGTTGACCGTTTTACTCGTTTCATTTAAAAATTAAAAGCTTGTAGATAAATGTAATTAAGTAGATGAGGTGATTGGTAGCCTAGTGCTTATGACGCAAGCTTCAGTGCGGTTTCGTAAGGAGGTCGTGGGTTCGATTCCAGTCTACGAACATCTTCTTTCTTCACGACAAGTAGCTTAGTGTGAAAGAGTCAAAGAATGTATTTGCGTCCACTTTGAGTGGGTGCAGATTCACTTAAAAAACAAATAAAAATACCACCGTCCCCAAATTTTTTTTTAACAAATAAATAAGGCTAGGTAGTTAAAAACATAATATATAATATATATTATTATTATATAATGAACACCAACAAGCACAAAATTAAACAATTTTCATTATTTATTTTTATGTTAACTATTGCATACTTCTGTTAATTTTAGAGGCTGATTCTCCCTAAAACCCAGAAGGTTAATTAGATTGTACCACCGCATCACTAAAGACGCAATACGCCAGCGCACCAGTTCTACCATTATGGAGAGGAAAAGGACTTGGACAAGAATACCGAACGACAGTTACGGAGATTTCAATAATTCTACCCTCCATCAAGATTCCCAAAACGAGGAAGTATGTTACGTTCCTTCGAAGCAGAGTTGAGGGATTCGTACGTGGTGTGGGAGGAGATAATAAACGTTGTTCAAGAAGGAGCGCAATTGAGAGCTCTTGTTACGTCATTATGCCCTTAAGTAGAGTTTCAAATAGTGAATGAGATGGATAGAAACTAGTAGAAATAAAAAAAAAACAAAGGGTATAATATATGCTTAAGTATATTTTCCCAGGCCCTAGTATGTGAGCACCTTAATTACGTAGTTCAAGATATAAAGTATGGTAGCCATGACCTTCTACCCGGATCATCAACTCTCTCCAATGGGTTTTAAAACCGTATCTAATGGAGTCGTATATCTTGCCAAACTACGAATATAACAGGAGAGAATAGACCAGAGGGGTTGGGGAGAACAGAGCAGAGAGAATTGGGGTGTGTTGTAAAAGAAACATATTCAACCTTTGTTAGAAATAGTTAGAATAGAATAAAGCTGGAATGAAAATCCTCTCTTGAACAATCTCTACATATTGTTACACAACTTATGGGTTGTTTTCAATTGGAAGTAAGTAGGTATATTATGTAGATCAACACTTATGTAACGTAATGTTTGTAAAGCAAAATTTGTAAGTGCAAGTGTAAACATTGTAAAAAAAGCTGCTAACCTAGGGTAGCCCAGAACTCATAGTATATTTTACTTTCTAGAATTTTCCAGAAATTTCGACAAATTACCAAAAGTTGTTTTCCGACAAACTTTCAGTATAGGTACAGGGCGAATTAAATTTTTTTTTTTTTTTGTACGAATTAATTTACAAGAGCAATATTTCACCAATTTTTTTTTTTTTTTTTTAACATATTCAATATTAATCTGTACTTTACAGGGAACCCACTGAAGTTACGGACCTCCAATTTTACGTGCTAATGTAGGAGCATAAGACCAACCGGCAACCTGTATACCAAATGTTATGAAAATCGAAGAAATTTTTTTTTTCTTTTTTAGCCCTTTTTCTAGAACAAGTGAAATTTTCTTTGGATACTTTAAGAGTTTTCCCCTGAAGGTACAGATCTCAACATTTTACTGACTCATCTACATCGAGGGGCTAACCGTTCTACCAAATTTCAATCAAATCGGATAAGAAATACTATGAGTTATGGGTGCGCGTATTTTTGGAATCTACACTCTCGAAAACGTCGAGAAAATAATTTCAGCGAAATCTATTTTTTTTTTGAAATCCGATCACAAGACTCAGGCATATTCCATATACTATGAGTAATGCAATAGTTCTGATGACACCTGACCAAATCCCAGAAACAGAAAGTCCCCGTCTTCGAAATTAAGTGCCTCATGAGAATTTTGGGTGTAAGATGGTTCCACTGCATCACGAACGACGCTAGAAACCGGCAGCGAACCTATGGAGAGGAGATGGACTTGGTTGGGGCATGTATTTAGGATGCTGAATGATAGCTGGTCGAGGAGAGCGCTGCTATTCTTCCTCCCATCAGGGTCACGAAGACGAGGAAGACCCTCTCATACCATTTTCGGCTCTTTCGAAGCAGAGATGAGGGATCTGGAGATGGTGTGGGAGGAGATCATAATAAACATTACGAAAGATCGAGCGCAATGGAGAGTACTTGTTGCCTCCCTACGCTCATAAGCGGGGTGTTAAGAGAGTTCGGATTGGATAGGAGTAGAAATATCGGTCGGAAGATAGGCAAAGAAAATGGTCATTAATTTGAGAAAGCATAAATATTTATTAATGATTCTTGCGCCATTTTCTAGGACTAGATCTTAAATACTTTAGTCTCATTTCTAAGTCCAAATTTAGCACTGATATGTTCAAGAAAAGAAGCTGACATCCACTATCCCTCCAGCCCTTAGGTGGTCGTTCTGAAGGTCTGTTTCCCTATGGTATCTTGTCCTGGCAAAGTGCGTCTCTTTAAACCTATATTCTTACAATATCCTGCTTAGAGTCTCCTTACAATATCCTCGAATCCTTCGACTATCCGTGTTAACAACTCCATCACAAAAATTGTATTGAATAAACACGATTGTATTAACATGTTCTTGAATTTATTATTTTTATTTTATCAACCAACACAACTCCTTGTACCAGCCGCTAAATTAATTTTACAAAAAGGAAGATTACAAATTTCCGGAACTGAATCATCCCATTGATGAAACCATAAAAGAAAGATGAAAAATGTGATTTCATTCGTTTAGTTGTAATAAATAGATTCGTTTCATTATGTTGTACAATCTCGAGTTTTAGACGGAAAATATTTAATAACGATTTCCACAATAAAACTCCTCATATCGCCAGATTCAAAAACAATACTCGTTTATCGGAATGAAGTATATTGTTACGTTTAAGCCGGCGCGTACTGAACTAAGCCGCTAGCATGAGCCGCTGCATCGATATTATTATCAAAACGCGTTCTACTCACGTTCGATTTTCGAAGCATGTAACCCGATGGGTACCTACCCAACACATCTATAAGATTCGTCACCAACTTCCAATATTCGAAATAATTATAGGTATACATATTAGGGACATGGACATGGTGTGGGAGGAGGTCATACACATTGCGCAAGATCGAGCGCAATGGAGAGCTCTTGTTGCCTCCCTATGCCCCTGAGTGGGGTGTAAAAGGGAGAATTGATTGATTGATTGATTGATTGATACATATTATCTTGTTCGAGGTTTATAATTTTTGGAGTTTTGGATTCTTTTTATTAGTTTATTATTGTTACAAATCCACTTTTTTTTTTATCAAAATTGCTTATTTTGTTACATGCACGGCAAATATATCGGCATGGATCTCTCTCTCGAGAGAGAGAGTGGATTGCCACATTCCAAAAAAGAAGAAATACCTGACCTACCTATTGATAATTTTAATGCAACGATTCATGCTCAGCGCTCACAACTGGTCGGCGAACCGAATCCTCTGTTTTTTTTTATGATGTTAAATTTACTATTTTTTACCGAATTTATATCGACTACTAATGACTCTGAAAATTCACCAATACTGTTCGATTTTTAAATGGTATGAACAAATCACTACGGGCTTACGACCGTCTTCTACTATTATTTCAAATTCAATGTGATCACACTAAGCCAGCCTTTGAAATAACAACTTCGAACATATTTAATGTAAGGTTAGGGTCATTAGATATTCGAAAAGGAGTCGTCACTCCATAAACATTGAATAATAAATTATTTTTTAAAGAATTTTTTTTCAATATTGGCAATCCAAATTTAATCATCGTAAAAAATCGAGGTTGGACTGTATCTCTGCGAGGTACGGTTATTTCAAATATATTTCCATCCCTTTCTATTATTCGCTCCTTCTCGGTTTTTCCACAGCCTTCCTTTCTTATTTTCTCCGCAAGTAATAAAATATATTATTTCGTTCCCTAATTAAGTTGATATATCTATTCTTTTTACGCAACGGTAATATTTTAAGACAGGGAAATATATTACTCAATGACCTTCTGAGATATTTTTCGTGTTGAAAGAAGAAGAAAATACTTACTTACATATTAGGGAGAAGGTACTTTTTGGCGCAACACCCCGAAAGAAATACGCTTTATTTTGTATTCAAGAGAGGTTTTTTTTTCATTACTTTTTTCTGAAACAACCCATATATTTACTGTTTGATAATTTCGTTTGTAACTCATCTGTGTTGCTTGGATACGTTAAAAAGAAAAAAAACAAACATCCAATTCGTTTATATAAAAATATGTCATCCGCTTTCATTGGTATAATATTTATTTATTTATTTATTTACATACGGCAAGGCCATTTACATGTTTATCAATTATACAGGTATATAAAATAAAATATGACAGACACAATAAAAGCACATAAAACAAACTTTAAACTCACATCCAAAGAATTCAAGATACATAAAATAATATCAAATTAAGACAATAAATTATAACAATTAAAATGCATGAAAAATGAACAATAATCAGAACTAAGCTACAAGCACAATAGTTTTTTTTTTTTTTTAGTCTTTAACAAAATAAAAATCTTACAATTATACAGGAAACATTTCAATCGCATCTCTTTGTCTATATTCGCACACACAAGTCATGTTGGAATATGATAATATGCCGATATGTAGTGAAGAAAATTAGAATTTGGTATAAAAAATTGTATTTACTAACTTGTTAAGTTCGTCCGTAACATTGTATTTTCGTTTAAAAATGAAATATGTGATACTTAAACAAACTGTTTATACTAACATTTTTATGTATTTTCCTACATACAAATGTTGCTGGATTAAGAAATCACAAATTATTGTTAACAAAAGAAACAGGTTTTTTTATTCTTTTTTAATGTATGATGCGTATATGTTTTTCTATTTTTTCTTTCATAAGAACCGTCTCCTGATAAAAGCCAATACGACAAAAAAATCAATTAGCGAAATCGGTCCAGTCGTTTAGGCGTGGTGCTATGACCACGGAAAATAGCTCTCTATTTTTATAATATAGAAGATATAAACAATTTTTAGATAATTATAGATCAACAGTTTATTAAAAAAAACCTACTTACACATAATTTTTGTACATTGACCACTTCAATTGTATTATACCACCATCTATCGAACAATTTCAAAAATAATTCCTCTCAAAGTGAACAATAAAATGTTTTCTACTTCTTTCTTTAGAAACCTCAACAGGTTTGGCTCGCACGGATCATCAACAAGGATTTACGGTGAGAAGCTTTTATATGGAGAATCTCTGCATTCTCATCCATCAACTAAAATATCTTTTCTTTTTTTCTTCCTATGAAAGGAATTTATTTTAAAATACTTACACATTTTATTCGCCTCCTGATTATTAACCCAGCCCGCTCACTTTTTGTAAAGCACAACAATTTTTGCTTCGAACAAAAAAAACGTTAAAAGTGCAAACGTTATCGACTTTTTATTATCTTACAAATAACTTGACATTTCTTTTAGAATACTTCAGAGACTTTCCTATCCATTTACATCGCAACTGCGATCCAATTCTTAATAACTATGTCATTGTGAAAATTATATTTTGGTTACTTAGTTTTAAAAAAAGTTTCACGTAGTTGTAATATGAATCCGCGGGTTAAAAGTTTTGCGTCAGTGGGTTAAAAGATATAACTATAGGGGTTGAATTGAATGGAATAAAGGTATGTGCGCTTATGTATGCAGATGATTTAGTACTTACGGCTGAGTGTGAAAATGATTTGCAAGAACTTGTGTCAAGTGTGTTTGAAAATTTTGCAAAAAACGGTAAAATGTAAGCAAAACAAAGGTTTTTTTGTTTCAAAGGAATGAAGCAAGAACGAATTGTAAAATAACCGTTGAAAATGAATGTCTTGAGCAAGTGAATGAGTATGTGTATTTAGGAAGCATGTTTAGTCGGGATGGAAAATGTGAAAAAGAAATCGAACGTAGGAAAGTTGCTGGTTGCAGGGTGGGCGGTGCACTAAGACCTATAATGAGAAACAACAACGTCTCACTACAAGCAAAGAAACTAGTGCATAACGCAATCCTGTTACCATCGATGATGTATGGTTGTGAATCGTGGACATGGACGAAAAAAGAAGAATGTAGTATAAATGCAGTAGAGATGAAATCTCTACGAAGAATATGTGTGGAAAAACTTTATGGGATATGGAAAGGAATGAAAATATTAGGTAGGAATGTGGTATGGAAGTAAGTGTTGTGACAAAGATAAAAGTTAATAAGTTGAGATGGTTTGGGCATGTGGAAACAATAGATGCAAACAGAATGACAAAGATAATTCATAAGGCTGAAAGGAAAGGTGTAAGAAAGCGTGGCCGACCGAGAATGACGTGGATAGAACACATCGATTCCGTCCTCAAGGAAGGCCAGGTAAGAAGTAAGAGAAATAGGAGAAGTTGTATGAGAAATGTTATGTCGGTGGTACATTATGAACGCACGTGCACTTTTAAATTAATTAATACATTAATTTACACTTCTCCATATAAAGATGTCAGCCGGAACATTCAAGTAAAAAAATACTGAAAAACTCGACCGGGAACTCTTGATCTAAAGTCCAGACTTTACCACTAAGCTAGCGAGATCGGTGACTTTTGACATATTGTGTTACAGAAAACAAAGCTTTCTTTGTGAAAGAGGAAGATTGTCGGCTCCGAGAATCGAACCCACGATCATCAGAAGGCTAGGCTACCAATCACTTCGTAACATCTCATTACTCGGATGCATTAAAATAGAAAATCATGAAAAAGAAATAACGACCAATTATTGCTGATATTTTCATAGCGTAGCTGCTCTTTCATCAAATGTATCGCATCTCAAACAATCTGAACGAATATGAGACAAAAATGCTTGAAATTCAATTTAATTTTAGTTAAGCGCAAGTGGAGAGGTTTACAAAAATATCTTCTAAAGAGCAAGCCCTTTGGCAGAAGATCACCAGGAAGACCAAGACAGCAATATCTTGGAAAATGTCTTTCGGGACCTGAACGTGCTAGGTGTGGGAGATCAGTGGGAGACCGTTGCGCAGGCCAGGATGACTTGGTAAAACATTGTTCATCAGGAGGCCAAAGCTCTGGAAGAGTTGTACAGCAGTAAGAAGTAAGAAAGTAGTAAGCCCATTTTCAGAAATAAAACATTTAAAAATTTAAAACAAATTATTGTTCATTCATTCAGACAATTACGAGTCCTTACTTTGGCAAAGGGGTAAGGAATTGAATAAAACCTCAAGTCCACCTACTCGCGAACCGTTAATTAAAAGTTGTGTTTGAAAACATAAAATAAATAAATTAATACTTGTATTTTATTCTTGTAAAATAAATTAATTTATTTTATTAAAATCGCGAAATATAGAACATTTAATTGAAAAATCACCAAGAAGAACAAACCAGACAATTAATAATAATTATTCGTCACACACAAAACGACAATATAAATAGGAAATGTCGCCGCAATAGGGATGGAAATCAAACATCGATTACATAATATATAGAACGAAATAAATCAAACATATCATTAAATCAAATGGATGAGAAAACGCTACCCAATTGTGACTCTTTTAAGTATCTTAAGTATATTGGATCACACATTCAAAGTGACGGAAGCTCTGCGGCAAACGTAACACACAGAATTTAATGTAGAATGGATGCAGCTTCTAGGGTTCTGCGTAGAATCTTTGGACCAGTGAGCATTGGGAAAGCATGGAGAATAAAGTTTAACCAAGAACCGAACCCCGAAATCTCTGCTTACTAAATAGGCATGAGCAGGATATGTGCAGAAGATGCCATCGAAGCGCACACCAAAAAAAAACACTTGAAGGATAGCCAAGTGGGAGAAGAAGAGTTAGCAGGCCTAGACTACGGTAAGAGTATGAGGTCGAGGGAGATGCTGCATAGATAATGTATATTCCCAGTTGGAAGACTGCAGCAGAAGACAGAAGAGGTAGGAGGCAAAGTTTACTGGAGGCCAATACTCGATATGGGTTGTAGAATCATAGGAAAGAAAAAAAACATGCAGATTAGATCAAAGTCGAAGGTTCTATGTGATCCCAAAATGCCAACAAAATTGAAAGGAAAAGTCTACCAGACAATTGTCATAACCACACATCCTGGATTACTCCGAATGTTGGACAATGTACAAGAGCTATAACAGACAATTTGAGAACTGAAATGCGCATGCTGGGATGGTCCACTGGTGTGTCCTTAAGAGAGATTTAAAGTGTTCACATTCGTGGAAGCCTAGACGTGATAGACATAGCTACACCGCTTGAGAAAATGCAATTGATATGGTATATGGACACAGAGAACGACGACTGCAGGACCATATTGTCACACATGTAAACTGCATGGATGTTTGGCGTTCGGTGAATAATGGGAGAAATTCCTGGGTGGTGCAAAAGCGAGATCAGATGCAAATATGTGGGGTGGAGGAATTGGTTCAGCAGAGTAGAACATACAGCCAGAAGACGAGGAGTCTATACAGGATGTTGAGCTGGGAGAAAGTCAGTGAGAGAGAGATATTCGAATCAAATGTACCAGACACATTCCATAAGATTCGTATCATATTCAACCTGATGTTTGACAGGATAAATGAATATAAATTAACTTCTTAGCACAGGTAAGTTTACAATCCTCACAACTCAATTTCTATCGGTCCCGTCTAATATGAAGAGATTCCAAATACCTATTCCATTTCGTGATACAAACCCAGAAGAATTTTGATTGGACGATAAATGTATACACGAAAAGAAGATGTCATATTATAAGCTGCGAACGTATTCTTCCAATTACTAAGGATGAATTTTAAACTATTCCGAATTACCAAGGTAAGAAAAACGCACCTGATATTAATGTGGCACATCTTCTTCGTTTTGCTTCTTTCTTAGCCACCCTCTACTGAGTTTTCCGTATTCACTCTCAACCTGTAACTGGGATTATATTATGAGTCCTAAGCCAGTAGTACAATTATTTCAACACACGTAGCTTACAGCCTTCCTCGAAAATATATATAGTTATCAATCAATGAACTGCCCTCTGAGAGCATTCCCTGGACCATACACAGATATCCATAATGCTATCCCCTATGCTCTTGAATGGCTTGAAAGCCTGGATGTTGCTCTATAGGGTGCGTGTCTCCTGTATGTAACAGATAGCATACTTCTCCAACTTCTGACGTTGCCGCAATAATAATAATAATCAATAATAAAATCGAGCGAACCCGATTGGTAAATCCTGTGATAAGAACACTGAAATAGTCTTTGGACTATGGTTTACCAAAGAAGATTTTTTGAGACCTGGAAAGAAACCCCATATTTTGTTAGTACTATATCTTTAAGGCTGTTTTAAATGGATTTGAGAACGACGTATAATGAGATTTATTTCTGAAAAAGAAGTGAAAATTTAGCGCCATCACGTAAGGTTAGGTCAAGACCAAACAAACAAAAAGCCAGAGCTAGAGTAGAAAATTAATTCGTGAGAGAAATGGCTCGTTTTTAGCGTTTCCAATTAGTTAATGTAAGCCAACAAGAACTTTAATTCTAGGGCACATGCTCTTGTGATCTTGATCATGAGTACCAATTATTATTCCTTCCTAAAGCGTCTGTAAACGGTAATGTACCATCCATTCATACGTAGAGTAACTAAAGAATGATCTACCTCTATTTACACTAAAAGAATTTCGTAGAATCGGATATACCTAATAGCATTAGGCCGTTAGTCTTCACTACAAAAAAATAACATCGAGATAATTTTGATGGTTGCACATTAAAAAGCTATCGTTGAACCATCGATGATACAAAGCATTGCAATCACTAAAATAAAACTTCTCTGCGAAAAACTTCAATTTTCCTCTTTGTTGAAAAAAAAGAGAGAAATGAAATGACTCTCAGTCAAAACTTTTCTTAGACTCCGAACAAGATCTGTCAGTGACAGCGAGGCCGCCATTTTCCTATCGATTTCCGACATTCTTGTCCCATTTACTTAAAGAGTTTTCAAATCGTGCACTCAACAAATAGCGGGGGTGTGGAACCCCGACTCCAAAACCCCCTTCCACATTTTTTTTTTTTTTTGAAAAATGATTTTTCAAGAGTTGAGCGGAGAATTGGTTAGAGAACAAATTATTGAAATACTTTTTTTTTTCTCTCTCAAAACAAAATTTATTATTATTCGGAACATTTTGTTGTAAAGCGACATTTTATTTTCCCTTTCTTATTGTTCCTTTATACATGTTTTACCCTTTTTAAGTTTTCGACGGAAATTCAAAATGGCTGTTGTTGTTTATGACTATACCATAAATAAAAAAAACACGCCAACTCTTCGAAATATTTCTTTGAAATAAAGTTTATCTTTGATTTTTCAGATTTTGGAATCAAAAACTGTGCTAATTTTTGTAAAATCACGATGTCGGAGCAGCAAAAGAAGACGAGAGAACGTGGGTGGAAACCGACATGCGAAAACAAATATATGCATCTTTGTACCGCCCATAGTTGGTGAAGTTCTACTTGTCAAACAAGTGTTGACAGCCATCAAAAATGTATCCAAAGTGTAGCCTTAAGAAGTACAAGATTTATAGAAAATTGTGTGTAGTTAAGAACTTTAAGTCACTTTATATCGTCGATTTGACTTAAGATATAAGACTTCTATTTATAATTAGGTGAACACAAATAATATAGCCACTTGTTGACATCTTTCGCACTAAGCAAAAACCTTTGTCGTGAAGAAGGAAGATTGTCTTAATTTTATCCACAAAGCTATGTTTTTTTTTTCATCTTTTTAAATGAATTTTGAGTAACCAAAAAAAAAACACAAAAAACAAACTGTCTACATATTTCACATAAATCAAAGCTTGTGTTGTGAAAGCGGAAATGGTCGGCATCGGAATTCGAACCCGTGACCATCAGAACGCTGTACGTACAAAAGTTGCCGACTGACTAATATGATACGATAAGCAAAATAATTTCTTAGCATCTCCCCTTTTAAAACGCTTAAAGCCACTCGAATGCCAAGTTTGTAATAAAAAGTTAATAAAGAGTTCAATCAACCGAGTACTCTAAAGACTCGCATGCGAATTCAGCGATACGAAAGCAATGTTTGCAAGAAAAATCCAGAAGTGGGCGCCACGGGCCCCTTTGAAAGAATAGTTTGAATATATAATCATTCTTTTACCTTTTATTCAAAAAATAAAATAAAAAACTGATAAAATTGTCAACTTTCGATACTTTTTTATCAAAAAAAAAAAAGGTACAGTGTAATAAGGTTGGATGTTATTGCGAAAGGTAATGTTTCCTGTTTTACAACCTACACCGAGGAATTTTTGTGTTTTGAAAAATCATATAATTCACCGACAATAAAACGTGAATTATTTTAGATATTTTGTTGCCTGAAAATATTGTTGGGAGCATGCGTTGTTCAGATTTTATTACCTGTACTAGCCACCCTATTCGGCTTTCCGCTTTAAACAATATTATCCTGTGAATTTTCAAGGAATTACACTTCTCTTCTTCTGGATTAGTTTTTGATCAGCTGAAATTTGCAGTCTTCTTTTTGGATATGGTCTCTCACCATTAGATACACGAAACGATTGGATAGGATCATCAGTCAGTGTCATGTCAAGTCCTGCATTCCCTCTTTGAATGCGTAAATGGGGCACTCATTAATCAGATGTTCCATCGTTTATGTCATCCCATATACGCATGATGATGAGTCCATCCATCCCCATTTATGAAGATTTGAAGCGGTGCAGTCTACATCACATCTTATTCTCATGATTAGGAGTTTCGGAGACAAACATTACCACCTAATGGCGAACGTTGTTAACGTAAAGTGATCACACTAAGCCAGCCTTCGAAATAACAGTAGAAGACGGTCGTAAGCCCGTAGTGGTTTGTTCCATTTAAAAATCGAACATTAGTAATGAATTGTTAGAGTCATTAGTTGTTATTTTTTCTTTATTCTGTTGACTCTATGCCGTATTTTTCTGGGTTGTGTTTAGCCATGCAGTTCTTTTGTTGGATCAGATACTAGGTTCTAGAATTTGTCTTTTCGTGGCACTTTGTTATGGGTGTAGCCTTTTTTATTATATTATTAGGTACCCTTTAGACTCCACTTAGGAGCATAATTGTGAAGTAACAAGAGCTCTCCATTGCGCAATATTTATGACCTTCTACCGCACAATGTCAATATTCCTCAGATTCGCTTCGAAGGAACGTTATGAGTGGGTCTTCCTCGTTTTCGAAACCCTAATTTGAAAAAGAACTGCAATTTCCTCGGCCAAATATAGTTTCGCATCCTTAAGACACGTACCAGTCATGTCCATCTCCTCTCCACACTGGTGGAAGTGATGGGTCTGTGCTGGGTGCGTCGATGAATATTGTTCGTGATGCAGTTGTACTACTTTATGCAGTTGTACCACTTTATGTCCGGTATTCGTCTTGAAAAAAAACCGTAAATTATTTTGAAGTGGAGATGGACATGGCGTGGACATGATGCCGAATGACAGTCGGCAGAGTAGAACGCTGTTCTATCTCCCATTAGGGTCTCAAAGACGTGAAAGAGCCTGATAGGAGGAAGAATAGTATTCGTTCCTTCGAGGGAGATCTGAGAGATCTGTTATGGTGTGGAAGAAAGTCATCTGATATCGTGTCTAGTGGAGAGTTCTTTTTGCCTGCCTAAGTGGAGTTTAAAGAGAGAATAAATGAATGAATCTGTAATGATAAATTAAAATAATTAATATCTATACTAATATTAAAAGTAATAATTATCTCATAGAAATTCTGCAGTTATTGTCTCCAACATTCTAAAATTATATAAAGTTCCGCCACATTCTAGGATATAAATCGCGTCTACCTTCTGAAATATTACAGTACCGACACCACTCATAACGAGCACGTGTGCGCCCCGTAGGGAGGCCGTACAATTTCTTTCTGACAAATTCTTTTATTCGCACGCCACATAACTCCAAAGCCATTCTTTTAAATCGCGCACAGTTTATTGTTTGTACCCAAGGACTCAATGTCATCTTCAGTTAATCTTACATATAATTGGTCCACTTATTGTTATAATACCTGTTTAATATTTATGTATTGTTAATGACTGTTTGTTTACCTGAATAAATAAAAAAAAATAATAAATATCAACCGCTACCTACCTACTTTGTTTCGAGTATTCTGCAAAAACTTTATTAAAAGAAAATTTCTATGAATATTTAATTTCTCACGTCCTTCGTTTGGAAGTGCCCGTGAAAACCCTTAAACATTAGTTATCTTTGCGGAAAGGACTGACTCATAATGACAAATATTTGAATGCCAATATGCGGGGTTTATAGCAGTCTACTACCCAAGCCACGTCTTTCCTAAATCTTGACTTCTGTGATGGTATTTTTGTCACCCTTGACGTGGTCTAGATGTTGATGTCTTTCGGCAATTCTCTGTCTTTCAATACTCTCCCTTATTGTTAGTGAATTAAATTGGTTTGATTCATAAAAATCCCGATAACCTGCCTACCCTGTCTTACTACTGTAAAAATTGGGGATAAGATGAATTTTACAAAACCCAATACGCTATCCTTTGTAATCGGTTGAAAACCAGCTAATATAATTGTTACGCTAACTTCAGCGATGATGACGTCTTGAGCACTTTGATTTCTCTTTGTGTTTTTTTTGTCTTGTTCTTTTTTTATGTACTATATTTAGTCTCCCCGAGACAGGCTTGGCCTAGTGAATAGATTTATCATATAGTATTTTGTACTGAGATATTCTATTGAATAAATGTTTATTATTATTATTATATTTATACCAAAATATAAAGCATGAAAAATTGGCGCCCAACGTGTGTAGAGAACTAAAACAGTATGGAAGATCAAGTTTCTTCTTAGAATGCAGCTTATTATCGTACTAGCTGACCCGCCCATCGAACTTCGATGTTACCCAGAATAAAAAAAATAATTTTGACATATTCCATTAATTAAATACAGTTTAGGACTTTATAACTGAATTAAATTAGCTAAAAATGTATTGTATAATGTAATAATTATTGTTGATTCAGATTCGGGATGAAGTTCGACATTCATGACCATAAGTTTGTAATTAAAACAATAATTCCTCTTTAGTTGCATAACTTTAAAAAAAATCAAGAGATGGCGGTGTAGTAGGAAATAAGTCACGTGTGAAACATGGTACGTTATTTTATATATCTTTTATATATCAAATTCAAATAATATCAATCGAATTATTATAGTAAGATTCTTCGTACTAAATATGATTGACCATTAAAAAGCTAACACACTAATAAACGCCCATGTCCAGTTTTTATCGATTCACTTGGAAAGACCACAAAGGTTTTATGACTGACAAAAGTTCATGTAAGCCTCAGCTACCACAGAGAACCAGAAGGCAAACTATGAGAATAACTAATGAAGCTAATCTTTGGGTTCAATTCCCAACCGAAAACAGGCGAAGATAACTGCAAAGGAATGGATGAACTATGCAACGAAGGATTAATCCCTTTCGTTCACATCTTCGTACAATTCTTTCCTTTACTTTTAACCTACCCTTTTGGTAGAAAATATGTGTGAGTAGGTATACATTCAATTTTAATGTTTCGGTCTTAAAACAGACATTCTTCTATGAATCGTTGGAATGCTGACAAATCTGAAAATAATGCAGTACAAACAGTTTAATCGAATCAGTGAAAACACTTCTTAAAGAAGTACCACCCTCCCTTGCAAAACAGCTGGAGAATTTCCATGGATTATGGAAGCGATAGAATTCATAACACAAATTCATTATTTTTGAACCACTAATAATTTGAAAGCATATCTTGAATTCCTTCAAAAGCGAGAATATCATTTACAAGCAGAACCGATTTTTCCTTGTAGATTTCAAGCTGATATTATTAGAAGCAAGCTGGAAGTGGCGTGCAATGTGTAATAAAGCAGAAACTCTCGTATATAATGAGGATTACGTGCTAGTTTGGAATTAATAAGAACGTTTCGTATTTGCCTTCTTCAAGATACTCAAACATTAACAAAAAATAAAAGAATACTCCTCATTATATCAATCATTTGATACTATACCTATGTGTCAGTTGTAACACGAGAGAGATATTTGAGGGCAGTGATTTTAAAAACACAAGTTTTTTTAACTGGCTAGTAGTGCTTTATATCGCTGTACATATATACACATTGAGCCCTACAATGACATATTATCTTCCGTGGTCATTGTATCACGCGTGAACGGTAAACGGCAAGCCCAATTTCACTAATTATATTTTGTTGTGTTTACTATTTTCAGAAAGTTCTTAGAAAAAAAAAAAGAATGTTGCGCGAAACATAAGAAAATTTAAGAAAACATAAATAGGTAACCTTTATAATTCATAGTAAGGACCACTGAAATGAATTAGGGAAGCTAGTTTCAATATACACAGCACGCCTTGGCTAACGAGTCAATGCCAGTAAGACGGAGCTCATGGCGAATAATGCCTGCCCCGATAACCATCGATGGTCACCAGGTCTCCTGGGTGAATAAATTTAAATACCTGGGAGCAACCATTACCACCCCTGGTGACCTCGGTGCTGAGCTCCTGATACGTATCGGTATGGCAAGTGGCGCCTTTAACAACATGACCAAGATTTGGAAGGCGTCGGCGTTTAGTGTCGATACGAAATGTAAACAGTTTGATGCGTGTGTGTTACCCACTCTCCTGTATGGGTTTGAAGCCTGGCACCTGACCAAAGCCTAGGCACGAAAAACTCTGCATTTGAAATGAAGTAGCTCACGATAATTTGATACCACCGTATCACGAACGACGCTATAAGCCGTTGCATCCAGCATAGGCCCATCACCTCTACCATTGTGGAGAGGAGATAGACTTGCTGGGATATATGTTAAGAATGCCGAATGACAGTTGGCCGAGGAAAGCGCTGTTCTTCCTCCCATCAGGATCCCGAAGACGAGGAAGACCCTCTCACACTATGTTCCGCTCCTTCGAAGCAGAGCTAATGGATTTGGACATGGTGTGGGAGGAGGTCATAAACATTGCGCAAGATCGAGCGCAATGGAGAGCTCTTGTTGTCTCCCTATGCTCCTGAGTGGGGTGTAAAATGGAGAATTGATTGATTGTTTGAGTTTTAATATGAATAAATTCAATACACTATTATTTTTTTGCATTAAAACGTTAGTAAATAATGTAGTAAGAAATAGTAAACATGGTCTAGATAGACATTCTGACAGTCAGCAAAAATAAACTACCGACTAATAAAATTAAAGTGTAGACTAGAATTTAATAACACGAATCAGTAACATAATAATAACTGCAATAATTCCACTCTAAATGAAATGAAAAATGCCAGCGTACACTAAGCTTTATAATATAAAGCACAATGCACACCTGGAAACATTTAGAGTGCACATTAATTAATTAACCTTGGCTGGAATGATACATCGCCTCGGAGTTAATGCTATTTGTCAAAACGTCATCTACCCCTCATTACATTCCGCCAACCCTCAAAGACAAAATATAATTTTTGTGTGAATACATGAACACGCTAAATTCGTCCTTATTGCAAATTTTAACAAAACTGTGTTTGATACACCTAACTGTGCGAAATAAAATTCGGATAAATTTGGAGGTTCGCACTCAATTTTCTGAAAATTTGTACTTAAGTCTAATTTTGCTTGCATTTGAATTTACACAAGTATTTTTTACGTATTGGCGACATTTTGTATTGTCACCGTATGTTCAGAGTGGCAAAACGTGCTTGAAAATTGAACAAAAATGCCTTTTCCTCCTATTCATCATATTTTTGCGCTTACTTTTACGAGCGAGCGTAGTGAAGAGGTCTTGTGGCCTTCTTATGCTTCCTATTGATCCAAAGGGATTTTTAGTTGATTACCAAAAAACAGTTTTATGAAATTTTATGCTTAGATTCTTCTTTTTCTTGGTTTGATAACAGATCTATTTTTCAGAAAAGCAACTTCTTCAAAGCTGAATTCCACCTGTCTTTCTACTCTCTTATATATTGGTCTTCAAAACGAAAGTAGTAGTGGAATTAGTAGTAATTAAAGTAGTATTGGAATTAGTAGTAATGAAAGTAGTATTGGAATTAGTAGTAATGAAAGTAGTATTGGAATTAGTAGTAATGAAAGTAGTATTGGAATTAGTAGTAATGAAAGTAGTATTGGAATTAGTAGTAATGAAAGTAGTATTGGAATTAGTAGTAATGAAAGTAGTATTGGAATTAGTAGTAATGAAAGTAGTATTGGAATTAGTAGTAATGAAAGTAGTATTGGAATTAGTAGTAATGAAAGTAGTATTGGAATTAGTAGTAATGAAAGTAGTATTGGAATTAGTAGTAATGAAAGTAGTATTGGAATTAGTAGTAATGAAAGTAGTATTGGAATTAGTAGTAATGAAAGTAGTATTGGAATTAGTAGTAATGAAAGTAGTATCGGAAGGATCCAAATCCTGCTGCGAAAATGGTAGATGAAGAAAAAGGTCGATCATGTATTAGACAGCTACCATCAGATATATTACGGACGTCTTCAACGAATAGACGAAAATTTAATTCCAAAGAAAATAAAAGAGACAAATCCAGATGGAAGATGAATAATGGAAAAAAAAAGTTGGTTTATGGATGTTGAGACAGGAAACATGAAAGCACTTGATCCGATTGATTGAAGAGACCAGGTGATGGATAGGATCGAATGGCAGATTATTCTGAAAGATGTCAAGGGTCACACTGTCAAAGATTATGATAACTGGTAGTTGAACTCGCGACAAGCTAACGTCACATCTAAAACAAAAGGTTACAGGGCCTTTATTAAGAAAAAAAGCGGACATATTATTAAAAGAGAAAAATGATGAAAAAACAAAAGATGACATATTATAAAAAGAGAAAAATCTGATGATAAAAACAAATAATAGTTAGCATAAAACCTAAAAAACTTAAAAATGAAGGTCTTATAAAAGAAATAGTTCCCAAAAACATCTTCGTCACCTAAATATAAGTGGAATAATACCTAAGTTATAAAATACCTATGTAATTTTTGTAACTTCATAACCTAAATAAATACATAATTTCTAGAACAACTAAGTACCTACTATTTAGTTTTGTTGCTTGACTATTTTTAACGCTAAGGCCACCAAACATGGAATGTCCAGCGATAATTTTACATTCATTACTCATAAATGTCACATATATTTTTTCATAATTACAGGTTTTACCATTGATTAAAATGAAATCGATTCAATGTTTCGTACTAAAATGTTGTTCGAAGGTTCAATAGTCAGAATCCCATGTATTATTTTTTGAGTTTAATACAGTAGTACTTTCACAGAGTTGTGTTGAATCATCTAGCTTATTATGAATGTTTGTTCTAGCCTCTTGAAACTGTATTGACTTTGCTATTCTATTTGTATAATTTTTTTCCACATGCCGTGATGTCAACATGCTTGGCAACATTTTATTCAGTAGAAATGATTTTTCCTAAATTGCATAATTGGGCTCAAGTATACCGTATTCTAAAACATAATATGATGATTTCAAAGATCATGTTGTAGATTCTAATGATGAATTTTATAAACTAACTAGTGGAAAGGCAGCTAAGAGTCGATCTCGCAGGAAGCTAGCTCCACCTCTTGAATATCCAACCACAAGGCCTTAATTAAGAAGATGGAGAGTAAGACTTAACGGAAGTTGTTACTTTAAAAAGTATGCCTAAACTCAGACTTAAAACATAAAACAGATAGCGAATTCATCAAAATAATAAAGATAATGTTCGCATCAAAAGATAAAGAATGAACTTTCTGCTACAAAAGAGAATGTAAAACAAGGTAACATGGATAACATTGTAGCTCTCGAGTTGGGGGAGCTATCTGGAGTATGGAAGCTACTCCCTTCCAGCGCTGACTCCTCACGCTGGGAATATGGTGGAGCCGGTTGGCTCTGACACCAGACAGCAGAGCAAGGCGCTCAGATGCTGTTTCCTGATTAGGTTAATTAGATGATAGAACAAACGCGAGTAAATCTAGACTTAGTTTATTGAATCAAATAATATGTGTTACAATGAATTACATGAATGAACGAATATAAATATTAAACTGATAGAAGCTAGTAAAGGCGTGTAGCGACAGGCGACGTCTCACACGAGAATGATTTCTCGTTGCTCGTCTGTAGGGCTGGAGGCCCTACGGGACGTATTGTCGCTCCTTGTTATAAGGTGACAATACGTGTGAGGAACAGTGGCGTTCCCAAGACAGTGGCGTGCCGCTACACCAGCCTCCCTCCTTCAAGAAGGAAGCTGAGAAAGAACAAGAGGAAAAATGAAATTGTAAGTATGGGACATTCTAGACATTATATAATACAAGTCCCTAATAGTATGTGTAATGGAGCCTTTATGTAATCAAAAAAAGAAATATATAGTAATGAGTAACTCTCTCTTAAGTACTAGGTGCGTTTTTACATTATAAAAAGGAAAGAAAGAAAGTTAAGTATTTATACAATTCGATAGCGATCATGTTGGATGAAGGAAAAAAAGAAATACCTAATATTATACAAGAAAAAAATAAAAAATTTCCTTTGATCGCTTGTTCTTCAGAAAAGTTTGTCTATTGTATGGAAAAAAAAAATGAAAAAGTTGAAAGCGAATAAGTTAACTTGCTATAGGTACATGGTAAGTATTATCCATACAAAAAAATCAGTAGCAAGGGAAGATATTCTATACAATTCAAAAGTTTATAAAAAAATTTGATCGTGTTATCTAGAAATATTTTTCTCATGTACCAAAATTATCTGGGAAAAGAAAAAAAAATTTTGCTTTACTATACATGTATGTGGTATTAAGAACTTATGATGCTTAAAAGTAAGAATTAAAACCTAATGTGATAAAGGCTTGTTGCCTAGTAATGTAAACCTTATAATAATATTACACTTAAATTATTTGTATATACACGAGTACATATTTTATAGAAACAAAAAAGAAAGTAAGCTATTTACAAAAAAATATTTGATACATGTCCTTAATTAAGGAAAAGTTTTTTATATACAAAATATAGTACTGGTTGAAATTTGTTCAACAAGTGTAAAAGGTGTTGGTGGTTGCTAGTATGTATTGCTAAAATAACAATGTAAATTAGTACATACTTATATTGTAGAATTATATTCTATGTCGAAATAATATCTACTGCAATGGTTTGCATCTTGGCTGAATGCCGTGAATCAATGTAATTTAATTTATTGAAATTGAATAAAAAAAAAAATCTAAGATAATGGTTTGCGCCTTGGCTAAAAACCTATATTACTATACTTAATGTAGATTTACGTGCTAAAGATTAAATGTAAGTACTTAATATTACTAACTCAGTAGTTTCTGAGTCGGCTGGTTGCCTTAAGAAAATAGTATACAAATATTTACAGTTGTAGGTTGGTATCTATATAAATATTTTTAATTAATATTAGATATTCGCCTTTAAGTTATATGTGCAAAAGTCTGTTGTTACCAGGTTTCGTTAAAATGGTACAAGTAATTGCTCTGTTAGTCTCTGCGATTAACTTTTTTTCATGTGCATGAAAAGCTAAATTGCATATAGGTAATTAATGTCAAATTAATGTTGAGAGCAGTTTGACGTATATGATATCAGGCATTCTTATTTACAAAAAAAAATGGGCGTATTTACATATGGCATATAATTATTTAAAGAACATGGGCACCAAGCAAATCTCACGAATGATTTTACGTTTGAAAAATTGAATTTAAACTTTCGACCGCTCCTAGTGGTGTAAGGTTGCTTGTGCGGTGTGTCTTCTTCTTCTTCGTGGCTGTGTGCTGTTGGTTGATGATGCTTTGCTTGGTGTGGTTGGTGTATTTACAATATTTACATGAGCCAGCTTGTGGTGGCTGTGGGGTTTCTTGAAACCGTCTCCTCTAACGAATGCAAGGGCTGTACGTTGAAGATCGTGGTTGTGAAACTATGTATATTTATGAGTATGTATTTACATTATTTACATGAGCCATGGTATGGTGGCTGTTGAGGTTTCTTGAAGCCGTCTCCTCTAACGAATGCAAGGGCTGTACGTTGAAGATCGGGGTTGTGAAACTATGTATACTTGAGGGTTTGTATTTACAATATTTACAAGGACCAGAGTGTGGTGGCTGCTGATGTTTCTTGATGCCGTCTCCTCTAACGAATGCTAGTGCTGTACGTTGAAGATCGGGGTTGTGAAACTATGGGTTCTCTGTTGTGACATCCTACAATCTTGTGACCGCTTGCTGTGCTGCTGACCTCTTAGCGTACGCGTGGTACGTTGCGCGCTGCTTGCGCGACTTGGTGCGCCCTCCCATGGGCGACTTGCTGCGCACTGGTGTGCGGCTTGGTGCGCACTACTGTACGGCTGCTGCGCACTGGTGTGCGACTTGGTGCTGCGCGCTAGTTGTGCGTCTTGGTGAAGCGGTTATGTACTAGAGACTTGCTTGCGATTGGCTGGTGGCTGCTGGATCCATGAGCTATTACGTAGGTTGTATAAGCTTGGAACTGCGTGGCTGTAGCGGAATCGGTAAGCGTGATGTCTGTGTACTTGCTTGAGTTGGAGGTCGAAGTTGGTCTTGATGATTGCTGTTGGTGTCGTTCGTCACGTGGGTGGTATGCAGCGTTGGTTAGGTGTACTCTCTGGGTTTGCAGGTTTGAAGCTGCCTGGTGGGTTGCGTTTCCGTGCTATTTCCTTGAATCTGCTGTGAAAGTAGCACGAGCCGTCTTGTGTGTTGTAAGATCTTCTCGCAGGTGAACGTCAGTGTGGTGAATGGCTTCCACTGCTGCGTTGCCTGAAAGATCTGTCTCGCGAACCCGAACGGTTTAGTCTCGCCTTCAAAGTCTTCATTTCGTTGGTCAGAGACTCGATTGTTTTCATGATGACGTCGCTGTTGCTGTTATGGCTTGGTCCCTCCGTGGTTAGATGAAGTGTTGGGGACCTGGATGTGCGCGTCCATGGTTGATGGATTGCTTCTAAATTGGGTCATAATGATGACGAAGGTACATGAAGAGTTTCGAAATCCGGTATACGGGTATCTTCTGTCTTCTTGTCGTCTACCATGATGAATAATGGCGGTGCGAATATGTATCGAAATTGAAAGTTTATGATGTAAAAAAAATTAAGGGAAAAAGAACAATAATTTAAAATTCACGTGAGATGTACTTGGTTGTGCCTTCGAAGTGAAAATGTAGGTATTATTTCATTGTAAAAATATGAGAACTGCCAATGGATAAAAATAATTAATTTGATTTGATCGCAAGTTAAAATATGTAAAAATTATCATTAATAAAAATTATTATTAATAAGGATTATGAGAAAACAAAATTATTGTTGGTAAGTATGCGAATTGATTATGCGGTACATTGTTTGTGAAAAGATTGCTTGCATGTAAACTTGTTACAAGAATGTAAAATACTTGTACTGGTATACATAAGTTTCAATAATATGACGGCAGCGTGTTTGCTGGCTGGCCGTTGATATAACGTTGCGAGTGCGTCAATTGTAAGGCTGAGCGTATTTGAATGAAGTATTCAATGCTGCGGGGCCGAAATGACGTCCTCGCAAGGTTGATTCATTTTTTTCACAATCGCCGCAAGATGGCGGATATTAACAATATTTTATTTTCACAACTTTGTTGTTACAATAACATTATTTTATCGTCAATTATTTGTTAATGAAATAATTTTGCCTGAATTACGAGTTTACTGATAAAATGAATGATGTCGCATATTATGCAATATTTAAGTTGTGAATGCTTGTTTTATGAGAAACTTATTTACTTTTAGTAATGCGACGAAAAGATTTGAGACGTTGGTAAACACTCAAAAAAAAAAATTGGCAAAATTGTGCGAAATGAATTGATTGATTGATTGATTGACCAAAAAGGAAAAAAAAAATATTACAATTATTTTAGGTATATATCTTTTTGTATGTCGTAAGGACCAAATGAAAATGAAATAAGTATGATAAAATTTGTACTGTTGTTCCGATGCGTTATGTTCCTTGCGATGTTTGCTGGAGTTAGCGCTATTGTCGACGTGTTTTGCTGCTGGGACGAGCGTCGTCGTGCCGAGAGAACGTGGTGTGCTCGATGCTCGTATTGTACGTGCTGGAGTTTTGTTGCCTCCGCAATGTTATTGGCTGAAAATAATACAAATTTTATTAGAATATTGTCGTGTCCATTCTGTTTCCGTTGTTCACTTTTTAGTTTGGAGGGTTTGAGAGATAAAATAGGGGAAAAAAATGTTTGTTGTACTATGAGTAGGTATATGATGGCAATTGATTGAATTTTTGACGACGATTATTGTTGATTGTTGTAAAGTGAAGAAAAATTGTTTTTGTAAAAATATTGAAAGTAACAATTTGGATCGATCTTACCATACTGAGATGAATGTTGCATAAAAAAATATTAATTTTTGTGTTACAATGACGATTTATCTTCCGTCGTTGTCGTGATGTCGCGATGTCTGCTGCCAACTTGATGGCACGTGTCTGCTGATCCGGTAGTCTTCCGGCAGAGTTGTCACGTGTTGATCTCGTTGTTACAATGTTACCGAAAACACAAATTGGAAGATGTATTAGAAATCGTACTATATAAGAATGTTACCTGTTGTCTTTGTCCTCGCCATATAATTCAATTATGAAAATTTTAGCTGGGTATCTTTTCTTTCAAAAAGAGTAATCCACAAGATTCGATAAAAGGAATTTATATGAGGCGCGGGCGTGTGTGTGCCCGAAAGACTATTGAAAAATGAACAGATAGAAATGGAAAAGAGTGAACAGAATGAACAGAAGAAATGAGAATTTATGCATTGAAAATGAAATATGATCTGGTGCGTGGTAATCCGTGATTTTAAGTTAAAGGTTATATAAAATTGGAATGGACTTACCAGCTCCAGAAAAGATTCTCGGTGGACGCCGCCTCGCCTTTGTCACAATTATACACGTGTTTTGTAAAATAAAAAGTACGCGATTTTACCAGAAATTTTGAAGGTTGTTGCCGTGCGTTCAGATATCGGGTCACCAGTGTAGCTCTCGAGTTGGGGGAGCTATCTGGAGTATGGAAGCTACTCCCTTCCAGCGCTGACTCCTCACGCTGGGAATATGGTGGAGCCGGTTGGCTCTGACACCAGACAGCAGAGCAAGGCGCTCAGATGCTGTTTCCTGATTAGGTTAATTAGATGATAGAACAAACGCGAGTAAATCTAGACTTAGTTTATTGAATCAAATAATATGTGTTACAATGAATTACATGAATGAACGAATATAAATATTAAACTGATAGAAGCTAGTAAAGGCGTGTAGCGACAGGCGACGTCTCACACGAGAATGATTTCTCGTTGCTCGTCTGTAGGGCTGGAGGCCCTACGGGACGTATTGTCGCTCCTTGTTATAAGGTGACAATACGTGTGAGGAACAGTGGCGTTCCCAAGACAGTGGCGTGCCGCTACAACATGAAAAACGTCTTACTTTTCAACCAAAATTATGTTCCGCCTAATTAATAGCGCGAATTTTACCTATATACGGATGTTATTCCAGGCACCTGACAAATGCATAAAAAAGAACTATTGATTGTTGGAAATAGGTGATTCGTGAAATATAACTATGGCATAATCTATCGCTAAAATAGCACAGGTGCCAAGCATCATGGTCATCCACAAAAGCATATTGAATTGGCTTGTATGTTCCCCAAGACTATTGGGGATGAAAAGCTTCTAATATCCGTATGGAATAAGCAGATGAGGAAAGCCATAATACTGACTTTCAACCGGATATTCACTGGAGACCTACGAAATGCTGGAAAATGGTTGTCCGCTGATCCTTTAATAGGATAGAAAGTGGATTACATAGAGTTTATGTTATTTGTTCTTCTTCTCTGATCACAATCCTAAGATTGGTAGGCAGCAATTATTTTCCCCACACTGTCTCTCCAGTCCACTCCATTCGCAGCCTATATTTTCAGTTCTTCATAGAAGGAACAGCAAATATCTGAATACACGTCATGCAGGATCAATCGCCAATCCTAAAATTATGAACAGAGAAGAAGGATTTAGTTGCATATGTGACCAGAGAAGAAGTTATTTGCATGAAAAATTGGTAGAAGGAATATATAGTACTAAGTATGCTAAATCACGGTATGGAAGAATGATTTTGTATAAACTTTGTTTGCGGTTAGCACTTGAAAAGAATGGTGTTGTATTATGGAGATTTCCTGTGGAACAAACTGTCTGTTTGTCGGAACATAATAGTTTTCAACTTAAATGCGAGTGTATTGTGAAGACTAGCGCCAGGATAATTCTAGTCGCTACTCTAAAAGCTCTTGGAGGGGAGAAAGTGCCAAATCATGCCGACATTAGCAGCCATCAATAGGGCCGGCATTGTAAACAGAACTTTGCACACTCGTACCTCGAGGAGCGAACATTTGATGTTGGACAAATCAAAATGTCCTTCTCTTTTTCTTGTTTTAAGCAGCGAGGCCCGATTTATTACTCATAGTATATATATATATATTTTTTTTTTTTATTAAATGAATCTGTGCTCACTCGAAGTGAACACAAATACACTTTTGACATCTTTCACAGTAAGCAAATGCTTGTGTCGTGAAAGCGGAAAATGGTGGACACGGCCGGGATTCGAACCCACGACCTCCGCACGAAACAGTGCGAAAGCCGGCGTCGTAACCGCTGGTCTATCAACCACCTCACCAACCACTATGGAATATACATACATAATAATATATCTTGTGATCGGATTTAAAAAAAAAATAGATCTCGCTGAAATTAATTTTCTCGACGTTTTCGAGGGTGTAGATTCCAAAAATGCAAAAAAAAAAATTTTTAATTTCCGCGTACCCGTACGCGTACGTCAAAAATGTGTGCGCACCCATAACTCATAGTAATTCTTATCCGATTTGATTGAAATTTGGTAGAACGGTTAGCCCCTCGATGTAGAAAATTTCACATGTTCAAGAAAAAAGGGCTAAAAAAGAAAAAAAAAATCTTCGATTTTCATAAAATTACATTGGTATACGAGTTGGTCTTATGCTCCTACACAAGCACGTAAAATTTGAGGTCCGTAACTTCAGTGGGTCCCCCTTAAAGTACCGATTAATATTGAATTTGTAGTTCCAAAGCAGATAATAAAAAGCTCCAATAGTCGATATCATTTTAAAGTTTCTATAATAATTCCAAGGATAAATTCATTTTAATCGTAAAATTATGAATTTTTATGCAAAGATATGTTTTACACGAAAAGGCTGTTATAATATACTATGAGTTCTGGGCTACCCTAGGTTAGCAGCTTTTTTTAGTTGTAATCGTTATAAACTTAAAGTATGTGAGTAAGGAGTGGATTGAGATTTCTTTTATAAAAATGAATCTGTGAATCTGTAAGCTACTAAAAGCTTGTGTCATGAAAGAGGTTGATATTCGGAAACTGCGATCGAACCCACGACCTCCGATACGAAACAGTACGAAAGCCGGCGTCGTAGCCGCTAGACTACCAACCTCTCTAACTCTACCAAGAATATCATGTGTATTTTTTGATAAATGACTCGAAGTGAACAAAAATACACTTTTGACGTCTTCACACTAAGCAAAGACTTGTGTCGTGAAAGTGGAGATAGTTGGCACCGGGATTCGAACTCACGACCTCCAATACGCTGTTAGTATGCATGAAAGCCGCTGGTGATACCACTGGACTACCAGCCACCTCGTATTATTTCAAGTAGACTTTTTTCACTTCTTCACCCGTCGTACCATTTCTTATAAAAATTCTCCTGTTTCATTCGCTTCTGATGACCTGGCTTTTCCAAAGAAAATGATTGACGTTAGGTCAAACAAAAATTACACCTTTCTTCTTCTTCTTCAGCCCGTCTCCGTCCATTGCTGAACATAGGCCTCCCCCTCTCCTTCCTGTCCTTAGCCTCTCTCATCCATGTGTGGCCTGTAACCTTTGCGATGTCGTCCGCCCATCTGGCCTGGGGTCTGCCGACATTTCTTCTGCCTTGTCTAGGCTGTACACACCTACTGTCTACACCTTTATAAACCTAAATTATTTTTATACCTAACTCTATTTGCATTCATTTTATCAACATTCAACATACCCAAACCATCTAAACTTTTTAACATTCATGTATGTACAAAAAACGATATTTTCAATACCACATTCCATCCAAATATAAAATCTATATTTCCACGTTTCACAGCCATACGTCATTGATGGTAACAGTACTGCGTTATGCGCTAGTTTATTAGATCATAGTGAGACGTTGTTGTTTGTTGGTCATAATAGGTTTTAGTACATCACTCACGTTTACATTGAATTAGCTGAAAAAAAATTAACAAAAAATGCAAAAAATATCACTCAAAACACTCGCATAGTAGGATTCGAGAGTAAGTGCCTCAGGAGAATGCTGGGCATACGTTGGAACCATATTGTGCCGAACACAGTTGTCAGAACCTAACAGGTCAACCACTGGTCACTACCACTATAAGATTCCGCCGACTGACCTGGCTAGGTCACGTACTCAGGAAGCCTACAGAGGACATAACCTGTCTTAGCCTCAACTACCATCCAGAAGGCAATCGCAGACGCGGTAGTCCCCTCCAAACAATTAAAAGGCTACGAAGCTTACCTTCAGGCCGTCGATGTTGACTGGGGTGCGACTGCTGGAATCGCAGGAGACAGGCATGGCGAGGACTAGTGGAGTCCATATGCTCCAACAAGGGAGCGGACATGGATAAAGAAGAAGAAGAAAAAATATCAGCAAACATTGAACTTTCATATCTGAAGGAACGACTGTATATTGAAAGTAGTACTAAATATTCATTGGTATTTTGTATATTTTAGTATCGATCTTCGGCTACGAATTGAGTATTAGATGTGTGCTAAGAAATCGGCCTCGAAAACCATATCTACATATTATTTTACTAAGATTTTTTGTATAGTACCTAATTTTGAAAACTGCCTTTGGTTGTGAAGTGTGGGCAATATCATCTTCGTATGACAAATTTCACCTTTCTCAATATATGATCCAAAAGTGTCGGTTTTTTTGTGAAAATGTTTTCCATCCTCCTCTAATAACGGAAGTTCCGAAACATGGGAAACACCATGGCATAAAAAAGTAACTGCGTTAGAAACAAATTTTGTTCGGGTGGAATTATGGGAAGCTGTTTTCATCTACGCCCCAATATCTAAAGATCCATTGAAGTCAAAGTAAAGCCGGGTAAATAAGGCAACTCTTAAAAAGAGTAACTCAATGGTTTCGGCATAACATAAGGCAATCATGTCCTTCTTGTCGAAGACATTTTTGAAGACAAAAATTACGAAGGCCGCCTTAGAGATATTTATAAAGACCAGGTTATCGGGGACTATTACCACGTCTGGTGACCTTCGGGCTAAACTCCTCATACGTATCGGCATGGCAAGTGGTGCCTTTAGCAATATGAGCAAGGTATGGAAAGCGTCGGCATTTAGTGTCGCGACGGAATGTAAAATGTTTGGTGCGTGTATGTATGTTCCCCATTCTTATCTTTACTAAATCCCAGGCAGAAAAAAAACTGATTTTCAAACTGCTTCAGGAGAATCATGAGTATAAGATGGTACCACCGCATCACGAACGACGCACCGGCGCACCCAGCGCAGACCTATCACTTCCACCATTACGGAGAGGAGATGGGCATGGCTGGGACATATTGTGTTGAGCATGTCTAATGACAGATGGCCGAGAAGAGCGCTGTTTTTCCTCCCATCACAGTCTCGAAGACGTGGAAGACCCTCTCATACCATGTTCCGTTCCTTCGAGGCGGAGCTGAGGGAGTTGACTTATATCATAATTATTTATCATTTCAGTTACATAGCGTAATGCTTAAAAAAAAACAATATTTTTAGAATCTGAGACAAAAGGTTTGCAAAACATTCTCTCGTGAATATAACAACGTGACTATGGGCGTAAGTTGAATGTACAATATTGCGAAGTTGGCTGCAGTGTTACTAGAAAAGGGAGCTTTGATTGTATACGAATTAAGTCGTTGGTGTAGAAACAACTTGTCTTTTTCGTGAAATGCCTTATTGAAAAATGGCGTATGTAAAGCAAACGACATTTCTGCTCCAATGTGGAGAGAATGTTTTGCAAACCTTTTGTCTCAGATTCTAAAAATATTGTTTTTTTTTAAGCATTACGCTATGTAACTGAAATGATAAATAATTATGATATAAGTCAACTCCCTCAGCTCCGCCTCGAAGGAACGGAACATGGTATGAGAGGGTCTTCCACGTCTTCGAGACTGTGATGGGAGGAAAAACAGCGCTCTTCTCGGCCATCTGTCATTAGACATGCTCAACACAATATGTCCCAGCCATGCCCATCTCCTCTCCGTAATGGTGGAAGTGATAGGTCTGCGCTGGGTGCGCCGGTGCGTCGTTCGTGATGCGGTGGTACCATCTTATACCCAAAATTCTCCTGGCACTTCGTTTCGAATGCAGATACATTTTGTGCCTGGGCTTTAGTCAGGTGGCAGGACTCACACCCATGCAGGAGAATGGGCAACACACACGCATCAAATAGTTTACATTTCGTCTAGACACTAAACGCACGCCTTCCATATCTTGGTCATGTTGTTGAAGGCACCACTTGCCATAACGATACGTATCGGGAGCTCGACCCCGAGGTGACCAGAGGTGGTAATGTTTGCTCCCAGGTACTTAAATTTATCCACCCGGGAGACCTGGTGACCGTCGATGGTTATCGGTAGCCGTTTATCCGGGCAGACATTATTCGCCATGAGCTCCATCTTACTGGCATTCACTCAAAGGCCAAGGCGTGCTGTTTCGTCGCAGAGTCTTCAATGTCGAGTTCGTCAATGTAGAGTGCGAAAAAAATGAACATTTCACTGGAACATTTAAAGATTTTTTTAATCCAAACAAAGACACTTAAAAAAGTATAAAAAGTTGACAGTTAATTTTCTTCCTACTCTACATTGTTGAATAATTGGTTTGTAGACGTTCGCCAATTTCAATTTATCTTGGGCCCCTAGTTAAAGAGAGATTCCTTTGACGTAGAACGCCTTTTAAGTTATGCTTTATAGATATACATGGTGTTCCCACACCATGTCCAAATCATCCACATGGTGGAGGTCAAAAACATAGCACAAGATCGAGCGCAATGGATAGCTCTTGATGCCTCAGTACGCTCCCAAGCAAGGAGTGAAGGAGTATAGATTAGATTTTATAGATATCACAAAACTGAGAAAACAAACAAAAAATTTGTCTTAATGAAGATTATTTGTATAAAAAGAAAAACAAATGGCTAAAAGTCAATATCCTTATATTTATCTTTATTTTGAAGAATCATCATTTGATAGGAAGTATATCAACAGTGTTAAAATCTAGTGTATAGCGTACCTACTCAAGGTCGAAGTTCGATTTGAGTTTGATCAAAGGTTTTGATTTATGTGAAAAATTTCTTAAGTGCATCTGTGTTTACTTTCGGTGAGCACTGATTCATTTATATAAAAAGAATAGTTACAAAATTTTCATCTGGCTCTATTACAAATGGTTACGAACCCCTGTTTTCTCTTAAACTTATTACTATTTATGATATTGTTATTGGAGTCATGCAGGTGTGCATTACCATCGGTATTAGAAACACGCAACAATGTTTAATCAAGAGTTTGCAGGAAGAATGGAGTGGGTGATAGTTGTTTGAAGCAAGTGGAATGTGGGGCAGTTGGTACTTGAAACTAGTAGTTGGCAACTCCTTAAACACTAAACAATCGCGGTGTAAGATTAACTACACTTTACGCTTGTTCTCTTCGGCTGATGGGAGACTGCAGCGCTGTAAGCGGGAGAACTTTGTAACTAAAACGAGTTTATAAAATGTAATGTAAATTATTATTTTACGTTATGTAATAATTCAAACAAATGCTGTCGTAAAAACTTATTCGCAAAGTTTTCTGAATATTTCGAAAGATAGCGCTAATTATTATACATTTCTCTACTGTCTCATATTATAAGCTTCTTCATAACACGCAATGTCTATCAACCAAATTATTATGATTAATTTTTTTTAAGCTTATTTCCGTACATACATAGAAAGTATACTCCTTTTTTTGACTCCATTTAAAAACACAGGGAGGCAAAAAGAGCTCTCCATTGCGCTCGATCTGGCGCAATGTTTGTTTATGACCAATACCATATCAAGATCCCTCAGCTTTGCCTCGAATGAACAGAACACGATATGAGAGGGTCTTTCCCGTCTTCGAGACCCTGGCAATTGAAGGAATTCAGTTCGAGATGTTATAGGTGTCATGAAAAATCCCTTAAAAAGAGCCGAGAGTTGCATAGCGAATCGCGGTCACCATTTAGGCAATATGATTTTCCATCATAACGAAAAAAAATGTAAAGACCAAATAAACTTTTTATGAAAACCAAACCTACTTAATTACCTATCTTTTCTTTGAACAAAGTTATACTATGCAATTAAAATGGTAGCGGGACTTTCGTCCCACCCTATATAATATGAATAACTTGTCCTTCGATAGTCCTAACTATGAATATTGATTTTGAATTTGTTATTTATACAAAATTACGTTTAAAATAATATGTTATGTAAGTTAAAAAATATTTCGGAAAGAATTATCTAACAACTAATGACTCTAACAGCCGGTTTCATAAAAAGCTTCAAAAGAACACTTTAGTTAAAGTTCCTTTTAAAATTTAAAGACTCCTTTAAGCTGACGCGTTTCATAAAATATCCTACAGCTAAATTTGAAATGTCAAATAAATATTTTAAAGTTGGTAGCAGTTGGTAGTGTTACCATGGAAATCTATGGAAAACATAGGTTGTTTACTAATATTTTCGCGGAATTTCTGTTGATCTGTCAATAATTTCATTTCTCAATAGAGCATCAAAGTGCCGTTTTTGTGTTAATTTATTATTATGGTTTATGAATTAGTAAACGAAACCTCAAAACAATAATATTCTTCCCGTTTTGCTACGTTTTCCGCCCTGTTTTAGTCATTTTTGTCCACAGTGTCACTGCATACAAAATGTTTATCTTTGTGACAGATTGAGTTGCGTCGTATGCCACGAAATTTTCTATGAACTCCGGTGGTAAAAATTTGAACTACCTAAAGTCGACTTTAACTAAAAAATAATCATCAATAACGGTACTTAGCTAAAATTCGGTTTTAAATGTCATTTTGTTTTTATGAAACCCGTTATTTTTTAAAGGGAGTTTAAAGTCTCCTTTATTTTTTATGAAACCGGCGGTAACAATTCATTACTGATGTTCGATTTTTAAATGGAACAAACCTTGAAAGCTTGAAAGAAATTCTATCATAAATCTGCGTACCAATGTTTTAAAACGCAATGATTGTAAAGTAAATAAAATAATTATTTTTATGGAAATGTTCACAGTTGGCGTTGTTGTATGTAAATCCGTTCCATTCTAACTTTTATATTATTTGCTATCTATTTTTCGAATTTTTAATAATTACCTACCTACTATATTATCTGGACCGGAGAAAAATCCAATAAATCAAACATCGGAAGAACCTGTGCAGCCGATCTCGGGTTATAAGTGTTTGCACTAACCCGACTTTCTTTTATATAATAGAAAGTGGTCTCAAACCATCTTGGAATTATTACCTTTCTAATGAAACTAATTTGTACCACATCGGTTGGATGGTTTCCGAGTCAATAATCGACAAACAAACATTTTTCGTGATTCCTATTGATTTTGATTCCGAGGGTTTTTTTGCTGCCTTATGTTCTTAAGCGGAATATAACAATGAATGGGAGCATTGTTTGTTGTGTGTTAATTCAATCCATGGTGTGAATCTGATGGTGTTTATTCTGTAAATGGTGTTTGCAATCATACGGGGATCTATGGGGGGCACTCCTGTTAGTTTATACCAATCGGTCAGCCCTCGATGGGGGAAATTCAATTATAATAAACATCAATACAAAGGGATTAAGAAAGATTGCCTATGGTGTTGACCATAAACAATATTTTTCATGCACGCATAAAATAAGACTGGAAAAGATAATTTTTTCCCCTTTAAGTCTAGAAAAATTAGTCTAAAAAAAGTAATAAAAAAGCTATGGATCTTTCCCTAACATTCTAATGTCACCGGTTTTCGAGATTAATTTAAAAAATCGGAATAAACCATTGATTTTTATAAACTAAGTAGGTAGGCTTTTGGATAAAATTTTCGAATTATTGACTGATATTCTCAAATTCACGTTCCAACTCAACGCAAGAAGCTCTTGCTTAGAGCTTAATCGGTTGCCATTAGTTACGCATCTAATTTATTTTGGATAAAACATGTTCAGAATACAGAAATGTCAAGTCTCAATAAAAATTGGATACGACGCAACTCAATCGTCTGTTTTTCATTTCAGAATAATAGTCATTATATCAAAGTTTGTAAATACACAAAAAGATCCCTGTTTTAACCTTCTGTCATGGCATACTTTACCTTTTATATTTTCATGTGAAAATCCTTATAAAATAAGAATTATATGACTTCTACTTATATATTTTTATTTTATTTTAAATGCTACAATACTATACAAAATTTACACGTCATACATTGAGAATATCAGTCAATAATTTCACTTTTACATGACTGCCTCATTAATTGAAATTTTTGTATGAAGATTTTAAATTTTTAGAAATTTATAAAATACATAAATTAATTATTTTTGGGAAATAGCAAAAATTCGTATCTATGATTACCATACATATTCCTGCAAGGATCCACGGCGAATAAAATCAAACGTAGAGTGTGCGATTGATGCGTGATGTACCAACATACGAAAATAAATACATACATAACTGAATTATTATGCAGATTACTATGCCTGTTGGTAAAACCGAATGAGATAGAAAATGATCGGTTTTAAAAAGTCGATTAAATTAACAAAAGCAATCTTCTGGCGAACATCCCACCACAAAAAAGATAAAGTTTACAAGTCCGTGACCGTAGATACATAATAGTGGACCAAATTCCATAGGGGAAGGGAGCTAGCCCGTTTAGTTTTATACAAACACCAAGTGTATGGATGAATTCGATTGAAATAATATATATGGAATTTGGAAGAAGGATTCCAAATAATGCCCACGACACGATTCGGGAATATTTCATAGCGCAGGAGGTCAAAGAGGGACGCGTGATGATATCAAATACATAATATTTGACAGACACTGGAATGGAGAAGGACGTATGAATAGTTGTGGAATCTGTGGTATGTCCGCAGGATAACCTCCCTCCACAAGGATGAGAGTTCAGTGCCAAAATGATGAATCGTCTCTCTTCTTCCTTATTCCTTTCACTTCTTCAAACAACAACAGATAATATTTCATTTCAGGATAGATAGGAGTCAATAGGGCCAACGTGTTTTAGTGTCATCTACACATTGAGGTATTTTCTTTATTATTCAGAATTTTTTATGGCTTTGAAAGGTTAGGTTAAAAATTCAAATTTGCCAACCAGTCTACTGGTTATGACGCCGGCTTTCGTACTGTTTCGGTGCTGACCATCTTTCACGACACAAGTTTTATGTAACATTCAGTCAAAGAGTGTTTTCGTGTTAGCTTTGTGTGAACACATTTAATCGTTATTTATACAAAAAAAAAAACAAAGATTAATATTTTTAATCTTTCACGCCGTATTCCTAATGGGGCAAACAAAGAATACAATTCTCCATATCGACATACTTCTTTTGCTCCTTTAAACAAGATTTCTCGTGCAACCTCACCTATTTTTTTTTTTTTAATTTTGATCTTGTTTTTTTACGAAAGCAATCGATTTGTCCGACTTTCGGTCGATTAAGTCTTTTCAAAGCTTTCTCTTCTGCTTTTGTATTCTTCAAACTATTATCAAATTAGCATTCATTCTTTTAGCATGTTCAAACCGCCTCAATTGTTTTATAAAATCACTAGCTTTCCCGACAGACATTGTCCTGTGGTTCTAGCCCGAAGTGGCCCGTTAATATATACATGATGTGCACTGCGCCCCCGTTAAACAATACAAAATTAATTCGATTAGATAAGTTAATAAAATAATAACATTAAACTATTTCTGAAACATCCCTATTTCATTCGTATTCAAAGCTCTGGCGGGAACAACTTGCGAAAAATGCGCTCGCGCACACTCCCTACCTCGCCTATTACCAATACGAATATGCCGGATAATATTGTTGACTTTGTATGAAAATTTTCTAAAACTATCGAAACGGTGCGGTGGAGTAAGTGGGATGGGCTACTGTAAGAGCGTATGCGAGAATGAGAGGGAACTACCCGCGATGTCGTGGGCGCGTCCCAGGTAACCTTTCCATACAAACTTAAATATTGTATTTTACATCATTTCTTATCCAGTTTTTTTTACTTTTTATTAGTGATTCTGTTATCCGGAGCGGAGAAGAATCCAATAAATCAAACATCAGAGGAATCTGTTGAGCTTATCTCGAGTTATAAATGTTCGCACTAACCCGACTTTAATTTAAATAGTAGATTAGAACGTCTTTTTTTTAATGTTAAATTTAAGGGTTTACATTATTTTGGAAATGTTTCACTGCCACCTACCTACCTTTTTGAATAAAATTTACCCTGAATCGTATTTGAATGCCTACCCAAAATCGTTAAACAGCTCTCGGACTATAAGGTACAATAATTATTTGAAGTGGTTGATAGCCTGGCGCTTACGACACAGTCTTTCTTATTATTTCGTATCATAGGTTCTATCCCAGGTGCCGAATATCTTCCTCTTTTACGACGCAAGTTTTAAGTTGTTCATATTATAAAAAAAGTTTATATTAAGTATTTTTAAGAAATTGTGACCAAAATTATTATATGATCTCGCTGTTTTTTTTTCACATGTTCACAGATTCAGCCAAATCTTATTAAATAAATTTGTTCCGAGTAAAAATGAATTTCACTTATTTTAATTAAGTACAAAAAAAAATACACACAAGATTATGAGTAGTTTATTTCAAATTACAAAAAAAAATGAAGTGAGGAAAGTATGACGTGGTAATATTGTGTACCTCAGATTGACCCAAATCTGGAAAAATGTAAAAAAGAATCCACAAGATGAAGAATTTACAGGCAGTGGTTAAATTACGCTGCCCACTTTAATTTATAAAAACATACATTAGAATCTCTTTGATATTCCTTAAAAATGAGATTTATTCCTTTAGTGATAACCAGCTGAAAACTGTCAACAGACAATGGTAAGTACAATGTTTTCCGGAGAACGAACAAAACACTCCGCCCTATAGAAGAATTCAGCATTCGAGATAATAAGAAACTCTGAAATTCGAATAATCTGCGATTTCAATGATACCATTCGATGGTGTGATCACATCAACATAGAACATCTGATTAAATTGGCAAAAATAGCGGGTGACAAAATACCATCAATCTGCTTATAACCTGAATAAGTACCAAAAAGTTGAAGGGATAGTTGGACATATTATGTACGCTTTCCAAAATTGTTGAAGGCGGGAGATGGGTATCCTGTTAGGACGTGTCTTTCGGGGGCATCGAAAAGAAAATTAAGGAGACTTTATGGAGGGCAGGCGCCGGGAAGAGGCATGCACTGTCACTCTGCAAGAGGCCTCTGGAGACGTGGCACAATAAGAGGCAGCGCTTTGAAGGATGTCGCAATATATCTCACCATGAAAGAATTCGAATTCAAAAGAATGAATTTTAACCAATGTCATTTCGAACGATGAATCTGTTTTAAACCACATATATTATTCCATCCGAATTCAGTCAATCGCACTAACTGTTAAACATCTGACAGTTTGTGTCAAACGACAGTTAGATTTTTTCCACTTTTCGCGATCTTATTTTTTAAAAGAAATGCGCTTAATTTCTTAACAAATTAGAAAAAATCTGCCTGCCAATATTTTTATGTCAACGGGTGTTACGTAGGTAAATAAAAATTGCGTTTTTATAGAATTTGATAGCGTTGTTGAATCGAAATTCGTTCCATACTAACTTTAATATTATATTATTTATCATTTTGCCATCAATTTTTCAATATTTTGCTAGTTATTCTGTTCATCGGAGAGGAGAAGAAACTAATTACTAAACATCGGGAGAATCTGTTCAGCCGATCTAGAGTTATAAGTTGGTCGAGGGACATTTGGACATACCTTTTCATTAAAAAACATATTCGAGAATAAAAAACAGTTCTTTAGCAGGAGGAAAAAACTAGATGTCTTCTTTTATTTCTGCTGATAAATTATTGGTTGTAAAACTGTAACCAGGGATTGTATCAAGAGGGGTAGAAGGTGATTCTACACCCCCCGCATGCAATAGAACGATTCATCATTAGTGTAGCCGGCAAGTATATTATTAAACGCTTGACCACGGGGTATTAATATCGCCTTGTGGGGGGTCCATTTAACAGCCATTACACCTTTTTTTATTAAGTTTTTGTCTGAAGCCTCAACCTCATATCTTACCTCGGGTTCAGGGGAAATTTATACTTTTTTTTTATGAATGTCTGTATATTCTTTCAGCGTTAAGATAAAAAAAAGCTTTTATGATGTCTCTAAAAAGTCGATCATTATATTGTAGTTTCTAGGTTTTTTTTGTCATTAACACTCTTTTAAATAGTAGAAAATGAGTACGCTTCAGAAGAAAGAAAGGAGGATGAGCATTTTCTATAAAACATTGGTTTCTATAACCATATAGAATTTTTTGCAATTTTTGTGGTTCTGTATTATGAACAAACAAATTCTTTTCAGCTGTATCAGTTTTATTGTTTTACAAGCTGACCCGGCCGTCGATTTTCGACCTCACCCAGAATAAAAAAATAAAATTTTGACTTATTACATGAATAAAATGTGATTTACGACATAAAAACTTAATAAAATTTAGCTAATAATTTTTATTACATTATGTAATAGCTATCTTTAATTCGGATGCGGGATGAAAATCGATGGGTCATATGTTTAAAATTTAAAAAAATCCTCTATAATTGCTTTACTTTTTTTAAATCCAAGAGATGGCGGTGTAGTAGAAAACTAATCACATGTGAAACCTGTTAACTTATTGTCTACATTGTTGAAAGAATAGACCCCGTTCAAACCAAATTTTACTGAGTTATAATGGTAAGATATTTTTTTTAACATATTCCTTGGTGGAGTTTGGAACCTACCCTTGTATCCTTGGTGGGGTTTGGAACCGACCCAACCCTCTAACTCACGAACAAGTTGAATTCGGGTTAAAATTAATTATTTACTTAAGGTGTCGTTTCCGTTAAAAACGATATTTTTAGATGAATGAAAAAAAATCCAATTATTATTATTAAATTTTTATTTCCAATTTTTAGCTAAAATATTTAATTAAGATTTATTCTACAATATTAAACGAAAATTTCAATTAAGTATGTCAAGGAATAGCGGTATCATTAAGAATCATTGATACAGAAAAAGTGCCAAAAACGTTTTTTTTTTTTTTTTTTGAGAAAGGGGCCTTAATTTTCAAATATTCGTCTAGTTTTAAACTTTTTCTTGAATTACCCTGCTGATCCTGGTACCGGTATGGCCTGGTGTACGTGTGCGACAGACGTTTTCCGATAGTCCTTACTATGAATATTGATTTCGATTTTGTAATTTATAAAAATATGCGTTTAAAACATGTTTCTAAGTTAAAAAAATCATTCCTGAAAGCTTGAAGAAAATTCCAAAAAAAATCTGCATTCCAATATTTTAAAATGTCACTTGTTGTCAGGTAAACATTTTTGTTGTTGTTATAGAATTGTTTACAGATGGCGTCGGCGTCACAGGAAATCCCTTCCATACTAACTTTAATATTATATTTTATGTTATTTACAATCCATTTATCGATTTTTTATTAATTATTATCCGGAGCGGAGAAGAAGAAGAAATTAACTATCGGTAGAATCTGTTCATCAGATCTCCACTTATAAGTGTTCGCACGTTCTTTTATTTTATAGATTATATAATCTAGCTGTTTTTCTTTTACGCTTACCACTTGTCTTTTGTTTCATTTTGTTACCGCTTTCTTTTTGTGAATAATTAACAAATAGTTTTATTGGTTGAAAAATGTAAAAACTCGAAGATGGTCACCCCAAACGGTACTCAATAACGATCATAGATTTTAATAAAGTCAGGAGTAATATTATAATGGATCGTACTTTGAATACTGTAATGTATCTCCAAGCTGGATAAACCACACACAGATCTTTATCAAAAACAATTAAGGGTTGATTGATTGAGGGATTGGCTGAGACCAACGCCTTCGCTCGAAGAACCAAGTAGTTTTTCGAGCTTATTTCGGATATTAGGTTCTTACTGGGCTATTAGGCTAAGCGTTCGGCTTGAACGAGCAGAATACAACAATCACGCAAATTTCTTTAATGAAGATTTTTTAGGGTGTAAGCTTGAAAATGATTGATTCAAAAATGTTTGAAATGTTAATTTTAATAGGTCAGATTTATTTTCAGGTCAGGCACCCTTAAGTAGTAAATAAAATTGTCGCATAGTTCCAGCGACTACGCTTATATTTTTTGTTGGTACCCGTAATATTTAATGTAGGTATTATAATACCTACCTAGAGATAATATTCTAATAATTATTTTTTTATGTTTTACTATCAAACAACTATTTTTTTTTTTTTTCAAAACGATCACGACATCTCTATAAACGGGTATTTTATATTTTAACGTGTTTTTTTTTATCTTTATAGAAAAATTCGTAACTTTTAAAAAAAAAATACTTTCATATTCTTATATGGTAGGCAACGTGACAGTCGATGGAACACCAGTCGAACAAGTCACCAAGTTTAAATATCTTGGCGTCAGCATGGCATCCAACGGTGACCTTTATGGGGAAGAACTGGAACAAACACAAAAAGCTGCAGCCATATCAGGATGCCTTAGAGAGGCGATATGGAAAAATGACCCTTACAATTTGTTACTGATGTTCGATTTTTAAATGGAACAAACCACTGCGGGCTTATGACCGTCTTCTTTTGTTATTTCGAAGGCTGTTTTGGTGTATTCACTTTACGTTAACTACGTTCGCCATTAGGTGGTGATGTTTAAGTCTCCGAAACTTGTAATCATGAGAATTCGCGACATGTTCAACATGTCGAAACATCTCATGTATACAACAAATAAATAATATTTAATAATTAATGAAATATAGAGATACAATTTGAAATTATTGAGAACAAGAGAGCAACCAAATTTAAAGACCGCGACTGCTGGCATGTGCTACGTATTCTTAACTAGAACTATTCAAGTCTTTAAAACTATATCATAATCTATATGCCCTACCAAGTCTCCTATGATTTTATTGCACCGTTTCAACTTCATACAATATAACACAAAAAGTGAAATTTATTTATTCCAAGACATCTTCTTTCATTCGTTTTTATTCTTAAACAATAGTATCGATCCATTAGAGGTATGCGTCTATTCCTACCCCTATTCTTCGTACAACAACTACCCTCTCTCGTTTATTTCAGGCTGACACCCTTGTCTGTTCTTCAAATCTACACGAAAACGTATTGGGGGTAGATTAAAATCAAAAAATTGTCTATTCTCTTTGAATTATAATAATACAATAAAGTAGATATACTGAACACATCTATCTTCTTTCTTAGACGAAGATCTATATAAAACATTTATAATTCTCTATAGGTAAATAAAGCTCAAGGAGAGCTCTTGTTGCCTCCCTATGCCCCTGAGTGGGGTGGAAAAGGGAGAATTGATTGATTGATTGATAGGTAATATAAAAGAATGACGTGTTAGTGCGGACACTATAACTCGAGATTGGCTGTATAGATTTGTATGATGCTTGGTTTATTGGATTCTTCTCCGCTCCGGATAACAGAATAATTATTATTAAAAGTTCGAAAAATGGATAGCAAATAATACAAAATATAATATTAAATTTAGTATGGAACGGATTGCATCGCTACTGCCACCGCCATCTGTTGGGGAAATAGGGAGATGTCTGGTATATTGATATTTTGGTAGAAAGATTCTATAGATCAATGCTTTCCCTATGTTTCCACAGATAGCTATCTGGCTTATAAAAAAGTCTGTTAATACTTTTGTATAAGTCAGATGATGAAAATTCAATATAGATATCTAATATATACCTAAATGGGTGAGTTTTGGTGCTATTGAAATGACCGATTTTTTTATTTTTTCACAATGAGTAGTCATGTATGTTAGCTATGTTCTGTTACCCAGCAGTAGTTTATTGAATTTAAGGTGGGACGAAGTTCGATGGGTCAGCTAGTCTATAATATAAAAGAAAGCCGGGATAGATTGACCACCTCACGTCCTTAAACCTCAACCGGTCAGAAAAGGCACAATGAGCCTCGGACGCTTTCGAGCGCAATTGAGAGCTCTTGATGCCTCTCAATGCACCTGAGTGGGGTCGTGGGTTCAAATTCCGGCGGTGCCGAACACAGATTTATTTTTATTAAAAAAAAATACATACCTACTAATATAGAGAAAGTAGCTAGATGTAAATCGTTTTCATACAATTATTTCACAAAGCAATACTGGTGAAAAAATACACCAATCGTGGAACTCTTTATGCTAGGCACCCAAAACCCAAATGCTATAACGACATGTTATTGAGGTTGCAATTGGATCGGAGTCGCGATATATTAGATGCTTTTATACAACTGTAGCTAGTGGAAGAAATTTGTTAAATTTTCTCAAAAACTGGGGCATATTTCAAATATAGGCATCGTTTTGAAAGCACGTAAGAAAACTGTATTCCATATCGTCGCTTCCCCTCATTCGAAGAGTCTCATATGGTATTAAAAAATAAATATATTGTTTTATAGATGTCATGTAGGAGTGAAAATATGGAGGGCATCTATGTAAGGTATAAAGATTTATAGTCAGTTAGACCCCTTACGTATAGATGGCATCTTCTCTTTCAACCAGGTTTTTGTCACAGTCAAATGAAAACATTCGGTTATTTTTTATTGAAAATTCATGGTGTACCGGCATGTCATCGACCTATTCGCTGACCTACAAACGAGACAGACTGTTTAGTACAGACTATCCGACACTAGACTACTTTGGACAAACTGACTGACGAACCCTTACAGAAATAAATTACAAAACAATCTCCTATGCCCTTCTCCTTCCTCATCCTTACTTCCCTTAAAAGCTCTCAATTTAAAAAGTGAAATGGTATAGAAGTGTAAAGCTGTGTAATAATTATTAATAGTGCGAATAAAAGTGTAAAATTTATATAAATAAATCAAATTTTATTGTGAAATTTAAAAACAATTTTTATACAAACATTTAAAAGAGTCAAAAGGCGGACTTATCCCGAAGGATCTTTTCCAGCCAAACCAAATTACAAACAAATAATATAAAAACAAGAAACGCGAAAAGAAAAAAAGAGATCACACTATTAAGAGACAAAATAAAGATAAAAGATTTACAAAGGGTAAAATTCATATAAAATTAAACTAAAATAAAATAAATTATAAATAAATTCAATAAAATAAAATAAAACACATCTGGATACACATAAATGACGATATAAAAAAGTAAATATTATATTGAATATTGTTAATTTATACAAAAATGTCTGTCTACACAATAAAAGAAATAAAATAAGTAAAAAAAGTCTTACTTAGGCCGAGGGAGAGCACTGTTCTTCCTCCCATTAGGATCTTCAAGACGAGGAAGGTTCTTTCATACCATGTTCCGTTCTTTCGAAGCAGGGCTGAGGGATTTGGACATGGTGTGGGAGGAATTTATTTAAGCTACGCACGATCGAACACGGTGGAGGGCTTTTGTTGCATCCCTATGCCCCTAAGTAGGATCAAGGAGCATTTCCTTGTATTTTCTTTATAACAAGAGTAAGAAACTAACCTCAAACATTCTATAGGTGCACTTTTTTAGAATGAACTAACTCTTAAGAGCCGGGGGCATGGGATTTTCCGAATTCCATTTGGATGACACCCAAAATATTAGTCCCATTCACATCACTCGGATAGATGTCATCTATTGTGACATCTATATGTGAAACATAAGGGTTTTTTTCAATCATTATAACGGAAATTCACTACATTGTGAATAAAGGAATAAATGTGTGTATATATGCGTGTGCGAAATCTCACTGCATTGTGTATAAAGGAATGAATGTGTGTATATATACGAGTGCGAAATTTCACTACATTGTGTATAAAGGAATGAATGTGTGTATATATACGAGTGCGAAATTTCACTACATTGTGTATAAAGGAATGAATGTGTGTATATATACGAGTGCGAAATCTCACTGCATTGTGTATAAAGGAATGAATGTGTGTATATATGCGAGTGCGTGTGATCTGTGTCGAAGATTGCGGGCATTGGTGTCCCTTCCTCTCCTACCCTACCCGCTCCCGTTTTTCTCCTCTTTTCATTCGCTTAGATATTTAGATAAGATTCATAATTGGCGATGTAAAATAAAATTGTTACTACCTACTTATGAGTGTAAAAAATATTATAAAATACCTAGCTGTTGTATCTTTAAATAAAATAAACAATACAATTCTCCCTTTTACACCCCACTCAGGGGCATAGGGAGGCAACAAGAGCTCTCCATTGCGCTCAATCTTGCGCGATGTTTATGACCTCCTCCCACACCATGTCCATGTCCCTCAGCTCTGCTTCGAAGGAGCGGAACGCAGTGTGAGAGGGTCTTCCTCCCATCAGGGTCCCGAAGACGAGGAAGAAAATAAAATTAAAAAAAAAAAAAAAAAAAAATAATAATAATAATGTATGTTTCTATTATCAAATGCAAAACAGCCACACATATTGTACCCTGGTGGAAGGATGAAGACAAAATGAGACGAAGTTGGATCAAATTTTTAACACTGACAATCAAGTGACGTGACGACTTTGACCACGTTTACTCGAGTTTCCCCATTGACGATACGTTTGGAGTGATGGACGAATGGTTTGACGCGATTGAATTTTGAACTGGACCGAAAAAAAGTGACTATTAGGCGATACATTTTGTATGAAAAACGTCTATATGCGATTCTCGCATTCGATACGTATAGACGTTTTTCATACAAAATGTATCGCCTAATAGTAACTTTTTTCAAGTGACTACCCTACACTTGCTACAGAATAGGGGTACTGATGGATATCCGGCTCCCGCTATCCCTCCACATCAGAGATGCACAATGCACATACTGCGGCCCGCTGGAGTTTTTCGGAGTATAATTAAAGACTGTTAATTAGTTAGGTTTTTGGTTTCTTGTGTGAAATATCGATTGTGGAAGTCGTAAGTAACAATATTTCTGGACTTTTTTTTTAAACTTTTGGAATGTTAGTAATAAAAATGCAGCATTAGGTAAATACCTACCTTCGACTTTCCTATTCAGGTTTACTAAGAACCTATTCTACTCGTCGCACCAAGAACATATAGGTATCAATTTCGATATGGATAAGCCAGGAACTAGTAAAAAAACGTAAGATAAAGATGAAAATCCGCAGTTTCAAGATATATGAAAATACCTTTTTGTTTCATCGCCTAATAATAATATTGTGTATTTAATATGTAACTGCACTATTGCCATTCCGAAGGAATATAATGTGCCACTATGAATACAAAAGCATCCTATTTTTATAAAATTTACCACTGAAATACGAAATCAAAAAATAAAACTTTAAGCGCGGCCCGTCTTTGGCTCATTATCTTCTCCATTCGCCGTTGTTCCCTATAAGTGTGTGCAATGTGCATCCCTGCTCTATGCACATCATTCATTTGGTGTTTCCCAGCCGTGGCTATGGACTGACATCGCTCCGTTTGAACGTATGAGAGTGATCATTAATGGCGGTTGTTAAAGAAGGTTCTACAAAATCCCGATTACCAACCATATCTGTGACACATTCCAACCTACAAAACTTGATATCTGTTTTAATATGCAAAGCGACAATTTTATAGCGTGTGCACATCTTGTAATGTAATAAATATGTAATTTTTGTCTTCCTTATCCCATACAAGAGAGGTTTTCATTTGCTTATTGTAGGATTGTCACCCTGGGGACATACAAAGCTTGTACCTACAATATAAAAGACAAAATCTCATGTTATTGTCTTTTTTTTTATTCTAGCATATACACAATAATATGTACTTAGGTATGTTTTTATTATACCTATCCTTTTTTTGTTTATTTAATTTCTTTTCATTATCTCCCGCTTTCGGTTTATGTAGAAATAAAAACTTTATGCTAGAATATACATAGGTACGTATAACATACTTTTTTGTGACTCCATTTAGGGGTATAGGGAGGCAACAATTTCCTCCACTGCGCTCGATCTTGCACAGTTGTAATGACCTCCTCCAGCATTATGTTTTAATTCTCTCATCTCTGCTTTGAAGGAGCCGAACTCGGTGTGAGAGGGCTTCCTCGACTTCTGGATCCTGATGGAAGGAAGAGCAGCTTAGTACATAGGGATGCAAAAATCGCTTAATATTGATCTCCTTAATCTAAATCCTTCTTCTTCTATTTTAGTGTAAGTCCTGATACCTGAATCTAGAGCATAGGCATAAATATGTCCTTCTTTGAAATAGAGGAATTAAAGAATTTTTGGTAAAAGTTGATACTACCGCATCACAAACGACGCTAAACGATGATTCACCCAGTACCTAAAGGTCCGTCGCCTCTACCATTATGGAGAGGAGATTGGCATGTATTTATTTATTTATTTATTTACGGCAGAATGCCTTGAACAGTAATGATACATCATAATATATTTTAGTAAAACTTACAACACTATACAACAATATAAGATAACAGTGTATGTATAATAAGTACACAAAACAATATAAAATAACAATATTATGTGGCATGTGTAAAGGATACCAAATGACAGCAATCCGAAAAAAGAGACTAATTTTAATTCCTCATCTACACTCCTTCGAAATGCTGGTAGATGTACAATTTTTCGAATAATTACTACTTAATACATTTATTCAAATACATATATTTAATAAGAAAATGAGTATTAAGAAGTGGTTGGTAGCCTAGCGGAGTGTTACGACGTCGGCTTTCGTACTGTTTCATTCGGAGTTTATGGGTTCGATCCCAGGTGCCGACCATCATCCTCTTTCACGACACAAGTTTTAAGTAGCTTTCTGCGAAAGAGTCAAAAACTGTATTTTATGTTCACTTTGAGCGAGCACAGATTCACAGGTAAGCATTGCATAATTACATAAAAGTGATCAAAGCTATTCCAGCCATCAAAAATAAAAGTTGCAAGCCCTAATGGTACAATTATTATTAATAACATTGAAAATAGTTCATTCTTACTTAACAAATGCGATGTTTTTTTATATTGATACATTCGAATCTTTGACACATAATATTATGCTACATCGGCAAGTTAAGTAAACCAATGCTTAACTTTACAAAGGTAGTTTAAACCTCGACATACTCGTAAGTTGATTAGTAAACTGACATCAGCAGGTAACAACAGATTAACTAAAGAATTAGTAATAAATCCCCGTTGAACGCAAAGTATGACTCGTACATATGTAAATGAATTATAGTGCACGCAAAATCATTATACTGATTGTGTACATTTTCAAGCGCACGCAAAATTGATTTCTGTGAAATTTATTGGAAATGTCTAAATTTAAGTGCACGAAAATATATACTGTGTGCACCAAAATGTGCAAATTTAGACAGTATAATAATTATTATATGTGCCCTTAATTAATGTACGCAGTTTAATTTTTAGTGTACTGAAACATACATATAAAGTATGATTCAAACACGCTATTTTTCACAGTTTACACAGTGTTACTTTGCGTGTACTTAAATTTTATCCAGCATAATTTATACATACATTTCACAGAAACATGATTCATGCACGGTATTTTTCATAGTTTACACCATAACTTTGCGTGTACTGAAGTTTACACAGTACAATTTCGCGTATACTCTAGTTTACACAGTATAATTTTTAGTGCGCTTAAATTTATACACATACTAGCTTTCCCGACAGACGTTGTCCTGTGGTTCTAACCCGAGGCGGCCCGTTTATATGTACATAATATGCATTGCGTCCCCATAAAAAAAATACATAATTAATTCGATTGAGCATATAAAATATTAACATTAAAATATTTCACAAACATCCATATTTCATTCGTATTCAAAACTCAGGCGGGAACAACTTGAGAATATAATATGCGCGCAGACACTCTACCTCTATATGTAAAAAATTGGAGTAAGTGGGATGGGCTACTGTAAGAGCGGCAATTACGTTTGCAAGAATGAGAGGGAACTACCCGCGATGGCGTTGGCGAGTCACAGGTGATCCGTTCCATAAAAACTTAAATATTATATTATATATCACTTCTTACCCATTTCTTCAACGTTTTATTAGTCATTCTGTTATCCGGAGCGGAGAAGAATCCAATAAATCTAGATTGAAAGAATCTGTTCAGCCGATCTCGAGTTATAAGTGTTCGCACTAACCCGACTTTAATTTATATTAGAGATTATTATGGCCTCGGTAGCCTAGTGGCAAAGGCTCCGACTTCAGATCAAGAGGTCCCGGGTTCGACTCCCGGTCGGGTCCGAAATTTCAATGTGTTTTTTCACTTGAAATTTCTACTCGGGGTTGGAATCCTGTCTCAGATTGGACGGGACCGTTTGACTGGTAGAGAATGCTTCAAGCATTAAGTTCCGCCGGCTATACTGAAACCTATGTATAGAAGAGTGTGATTTATTATTAATATTATTTTCTGTGAAACAACGATAATTCCACCCGTGAGCATTTTATAAAAATGTGTAAACATAAATGTCTTAACATATCGTTATTCTTGTTAAAAAATTTATGGTATTATTTTTTATTCTGTTATTGTATTGTTTCTTTTGTCATGTTTTTATTATTATTATATTGTTATTATTGTTGTTTGAAACAAGACATAAGACTTTCTACAGAACGATAGAAAAGTTTCGAGCTGTTATTTTTTTATACAGGTAGTTTCTTTACAATCGTACATAACGGCAAATTTAAGCGTTTCATTTTACTGTAATTTTTTTTATAAAAATGAATCCGAGCTTATCCAAAGTGAACACAAATCGGTACACTTTTGACATCTTGAGTTTGCTTATAGATCATCATCATCATCATTCTCCCATAAAGGCTCCCCACACACCGCAAGTCGGAGGAGACCTATCCGCAACAAACACGACCCGCACGAAACCGACCCCCTAGCTCGATCAAAGCAATCAAACCAAAAAGCCGGCCACACACAAATCAAGCCCGCCGCGGATCCCCCCAAACCAACCCGCAATGCGGAAGGCCTAAGCCCCACTCAGAAGCATAGGGAGGCATCAAGAGCATCCTGTAAGAGACAGGAAATCGAACAATCAGATCGGGACTGTGAGGTTGACCACCTCACGTCCTTAAACCTCAACCGGTCAGAAAAGGCACAATGAGCCTCGGACGTCTTGCTTATAGATATACTTTTATTTAATCAAGCCGTAGGGAATGTTTGCTCCGGGTTGTTTGAGTACCCACCCAATACATCTCTACAACATTCGCCACACACTATGAGAAATATCTAGATTTTTTGCATATCTCTAATATAAATGAAATTCGGGCTAGTGCGAACACTTATAACTCGAGATCGGATAAACAAAATCTTCTGATGTTTGATTTATTGGATTCTTCTCCGCTCCGGATAACAGAATAACTAATAAAATGTTGAAAAATGCATAAAACATTAAATAAAATATGACATTAAAGTTAGTATAAAATATGACATTAATGGATGTCCTACGACGCCTTCTATGAAAAAATCTAACAACAAAATAATTATTGTCTACTGCACCTTCACCGTTTCGAGCGTTTTACATAATTTTCAAACAAATTCAACAAAATTGTGCGCTAATTATTATATTCTCGCGTTTTTCCTGCCTGAGCTTTGAATACGAATGAAATATGGACGTTTTAGAAATAAATATTTTAATCTTATTGTTTTATTAGTTTATTTTTGTTTTTGGTTATGAAAGAAAAAATTTATAAAATCGCGTGGATAATTAGAAAACTCTAAGTAGGTAACCTTCTTAGTTACTTCAACGATATACTTTTTATTCCAAATTTGAAAAATTAAATTAAATTAAAGTTTGACAGGAACTGTCAGTTGTTTGATAGTTGGTGCGATTGACAGAATGTCGATGGAAAATATATGATTTGAAACACATGCATCGATCTAAATAACATTGGTCAAAAGGTAATAAATAAGCTTATCATTTTACATATTCGAATTTAATATTCATAGTATTATGTATTAGTATTATGGTACACAGGACAACATCTGTCGGGAAAGCGAGTTGCTCTTTGGAAATATTTTGATTTTGGCGTAGATTTTTTTTTACCCATATTGCCGTTTCCCGAAGGGAAGTAGAGAGTACGGATTTCCATTCTTTTCCATTCATGTCATTCGAGGTCGATCTCGTCTGCGTGCACCCATTCTTTCAGATTTATATATCCTTTTTGTCATTCTTTCCTCGTTCATTATCTCTACATGCCCAAACCACCTTAATTTATTAACTTTCATTCTAGTCACTACACTAACATCCACTCCACATTCCTTTCTAATATTCTCATTCCTCACCTTATCAATCAGTCTCTTCCCGCATATCCTACGGAGTGATCTCATTTCCACAGCATTCATTCCAACTTCCATATTTTTCGTCCATGTCCATGTTTCACTCCCATACATCATGGATGGTATCAGGATTGCATTTTGCATCAGCTGTTTGGATTTAAGAGATACTTTCTTATTATTGGCGTAGATTACACCTCGAAATTGGATTTCCACGAAGGATGAAAAAATTAAACAACAATTTCGTTTGATTTCCAAATAAAATCGCTAATTGTTATTGCAATATTTATGACTGTGTTCGGTTGTTTTTGGACAAAAAAATGTTGAACGTTGTATTGTTAGTTTTGAATATATAAAATAAAATGAAAATATTTTTCACATTACACAGTAGGTATAACTGAGATTTACACATCAGTATAACTTTACATTATTATTTTCGTTTTCTTCAATAAAATGTTAATATGCCGATAAGTGTTCTGTTGAGTGACACAACCTTGTACTTAATCTTACATATAAAAATGGAGAGCTATTTCCCGATGTCATGGCATTACGCCTAAACGGCTGGACTGATTTCGCCAATTCTTTTTTGTCGTGTAGGCTTTTATCAGGAGAATGTCCTTTTAGAAGAAAAAAATTAAGAAAAATGCATAGAAAATTAGAAAATTAATGAAAACTCTACGAAGACAACCTTTTTACCTTATAATTATTATTCCAATTTTGAAATTTTGACAGAAATTGTCAATTGGTGCGATTGACAGAATTCGGATGGAATATACATGGTTTAAAACAGACGCATCGTTCGGAATCACATTGGTTAAATGTTAATTAATTCGTCACCATACAAATTCGAATTCGATATTCATATTTAGGAACACAGGACAACGTGTCGGGAAAGCTAGTCTATATTATAAAAATGGAGACCTATTTTGCGTTGTCATCGCATTACGCCTAAACTGCTGGACCGATTTCGCTAATTCTTTTTTGTCGTATCGGCTATTATCATGAAAGAAAAAATTTAGAAAGTTGCGTGGAAAATTAGAAAATTAAAGAAAGCTCTAAGTAACCTTATAAGTATGATTCTTGCCATATAATTTTTATTCCAATTTTGACAGGAACTGCCAGTTGTTAGATAGTTGGTGCGATTGACAGAATGCGGATGGAATATACATGGTTTAAAACAGACACATCGGTTGGAATTACATTGGTTAAATGTTAATGAATTCGAACGTAATATATAGTTAGGAACACAGGAGAACGTCTCTCGGGAAAGCTAGTATGAAATCACTTGAACCACACTAATTTTACAATAATAATTAGGTTCGAGTGTGTTTGAAAATGAAATTTTCATAAATGACTTTGGTTTTATGTAATTCAATTAATCATCTTGTGTTTTACTAAAAGTAACAATTTATTGAATGAAAGTACACGCTGAACGTTACACCCTGCATTTCTTTAAGTGTACCTAAATAAAAACAACGGCTCCGAAAGGAATTCTTATATAAAACAAATGAAATTTGCTAATATTACACGCTTTTTTGGAACATTTTTTATGAAATTATATACCAAATATCTATGTTATTATATCACGTGCTTCAATTCCGCTTAAAACTAATAACACGGTAGGTATATTATTTTTACTTACGTAGCTGTATTTTTTTTTTCAAGGAACTTCAAAAGAATTTCCATTGTGTCGCCGCGATCAAAATTGGTCCTATAGCCATTTTCTAATTCGTCTCCGGAGGCCTCTTGGAGAGTTTCAGGACTCCTTTTCAGCTCCAGCCCTCCGCAAGATATGTCCTGTAAAAATCCTCATAACCTTTTTCAGGGATATTTTTTAGTCATGTGTGCTAACGTCTCCTTTGACCTCTCATGTGGAGGTAATAGGTTACTTTGGATCAGGGCGACTCTGTGGAGGTTCTAAAAGTACCCTCAAAATCTTACGGAAATGAGAGCCCCGCGTATGTAGGGGTAAGACAATTGAAGTAGTTGTTAGCCTAGCCAACTTTCGAACTGTTGAGTGCGGAGGTCATGAGTTCGATCGCAGGTGCCGACCATCTTCTTCTTTCACGGTAAGACTGTAAGTAGCTTACTGTGAAAGAGTCAAAGAGCGTATTTGTGTTCACTTTGAGTGAGCACAGATTTATTTTTATGTAAAAAAAAAGTCACCTTGAGTTTGCCTGGTATCAGCGCTAGTAATGTTGCCTATGGTTTCAATGCGTTTAAGTGGGCATGCCGGAAAGCAGATTCCTGCTTTTGCTGTGTTTATCCCGATTCATTTGCATAGTAACATTCTTTGCGCCGGTCGGAATCGGCGTTCTACGTGTTTTCACCCTTAGTTACTAACCTACCATTTAGTCACGCATGCTTCGGATTGTGGAGCTTTAAGCAGAAAGTTTTACCCCTCCGTAATGATAGGTCTACGTGAAAGAGAACTTAGGATAGTGGTATAGGATATGACAGCCATTACTCTTGTATGGTAGTCGATACTAGCATTCACTGAGACCATTTGTATCATTAGTTTTGCTCACCATATCAAAGTCTACCACGAGAAGGTGGGTGTAGAATTGAAATGCTGAGGTTTATTTATTGCTGGTTATAAGCATATTCAAAACCCTTTCAGACTCAGAAAGCCCGCCTCTATTCGTTTTCTATACAAAAAAAAAAGTAATACTTAAAGACATAATTATAAGACTCTTATATATAGGTAGGTACTTTTACTACCAATTTTCTTTAATTAATATAAATTTCATCCTTACTGAACACTTTTAATTGGTGCGAAAATTCTTGAAAACATTTCGAATGAAGTAAAAATATGTTTCGAGAAGAAACTTCGAAAACATTGAAATTCCCACCTCCCTTCAATTACAGCGCTTAGTTTCTTTGGCGCCTATAACCCTCTCCAATACATCCCTTAATTAAATTAACCCTTAACGACCCAGCGATTCCTCTCCTCGCCTCTTTTCTTCCGCTGATTTTTACAAAAGAACATAAATTTTCTCAGGGAATTACGTACAGACATATTTATTTCTTACACACACATACATTCTCCAAAGGGTTTAACAGTATTGATACTTTTGCAAGACATCCTATGTCAAGTTTTTCGTCGAATTGACTGTTTAAGAAAATTTACCTAAGTTAGTCACTCAAGAAAACGGTAGAGGCATTTAACTATGTTTAATGTTAGACATATCGCTTAAAAAGTGGGTATGATTGATAGAGTAATCCTGAAATCATCATTGCTTAAATTTTGAAAAGTATCCTTTTAACATCCCTTAGTTTCAATATATTGAGATTTTTCAACCAAGCAGTTATTGTTTCCCGGTATAATCAGCTCGAAAACTTTGTTCAAATTCACACAATTCACGTCAATAAAATGCCGTGAAAGCACAAATACGTTTGTTAAAAATTAATGAATATAAATGATTATTTCGTTTTTACATAGAAGAAGAAGAAGTTTTACATACATACCTATATATAGTTAACCGAACAAGATGTTATGTAGGCTGCACCGCTTCAACCCTACATAAAATAGGGATGGATAGACTCACTAGCATGCGCATGTGGGAGGACACATACAATTGACCATCTGACTAGTGTCCAATGTACGACACATTTATAGAAGTACTAAAGGACTTGCACGCACTAACGGATGACACAATGGCTTAGTTCTCTAGAGGTCAGACTGTGAGAGACATTAATAAGAAGAATGCAAACATCATCAACAAAATGTTGTGGAATCAAAAGAAAAACTCATATGAACAATATGCCTCACATTGGGGCCCAAGGAAATGTTACGCGCAATAAAAGAGCATTTAATGCCTCTCAGCCACTGCATTTCAACTCGACTCTCACCTACAAGTGGTGGACCCTGTTACGTTGGCCCAGTCGAAGAGAGTACGGGGTGCCTTGCATGGCTGTCCAACATGCAGGGCATTTCCTACACCTGAATCCAATCCTCCTGCCTTCTATGAGCCCTCCCATCCATATTCCCTAGTCCTATCATTCCGGAAGGAGTAAAACTTTCTGCCCAAAAATCCCCAATCCATGGTGTCATTCGACCCGTGCCAAGGGATGCGTGACTAACGGGTAGGTTAGTAACTAACGGAGGCTCCCTGATACCAGGCAACCTCAGGGTGACTTTTTGCCTTACCCCTACATGCAGGGATCTGTAGGGGCGGACTTTTATTTCCCTAGTTCTGGCTATGGAGGATGTACATGGCACCTTTGTAGAGCCGACCTGGTGTGGTGGATATAATAGGTACTTCCACATCAGTGGTCAAAGTGGACATAAGTTCACATGATCAAAAGCATTTGTTGCAACCGAGAGATGGGAATCCTGTTGGAACCTATCTTTCAAAAAGAAGATTAAGGAGACCTTTTGCGGAGGGCAGGAGCCGGGAAGAGGCACTGTCACTCTGCAAGAGGCCTCTGGAGACGTGGCACAATAAGAGGCAGCGCTCCATGAATTCATTGAAGGATGTCACAATAGATCTTATTGGTCGCGGTGACTCAAAGGGCATAATAATATGGTCTTTTAAACCTTCTTTACAAAAAAAAAAATGCCGCACATTGCAATGCATGGAGATATTCATGAAAGATATACATAGTTCCTAAGCAGACTACCTGGGAATCGATCTCGCTAAAGACAAAGAACTCTGCGTCTTAAGATAAAGACCACAAAATCACAAATTAAGAAAAATGACTGAATTTTTTTTATGCTTTAAAAAATGTATAAAAATTGTGATAGGAGGTTAGTTAGGAGTAACGTCCCAATGATTACACGTAGTCGGATGTACAAGTGTGAATGTCTCAATAAATTGTACCTGCCTGTTCCTGCCTGGAGGGTGTTGTACAACGAAACACCCTCCCTCGTTATGTTCCTTATTCTTCTTCTTCTTCTTCCTTCACGTCTTGGAATATCCTGTCTTAGCGCTCATTTGTTCTTCTACCCTCGGGATATTCAAGGCACCCTCTCCCTGAAGATATTCTTTCTGTACAAGATCTCACATAACACAGACGAATCTTACACCTTACAACACGCTTATTTATTTATTTATTTATGTGTAGTTTTCTAATGCATCTAAAGGGTGCTTGTATGCTCCCGCAAATGGGGTAACCATTCATGTTATTTATTTTGTTTTCTTCATATATTATTTATTTCAAATAACGCACGCAAAATGTTTTATTGCCGTATGTAATATTTTCTTCCAGAGCAATGTCACAAATCATTACCTACACACTTTTTATTCTTTCCCTTACTTTTTGTCAAGTGTTAAGTGCAGGTGTTAAGCAGAAAATATCTCGAAGTGAACACAAATACACTTTTGAAATCTTTTACACTAAGAGAATGTTTGTGTCGTGAAATGTTTAAAAAAGTGAAAAAACATATTTTAAAAATTGGAAACGGGACGTTTCATATATATGTAGTTCAAAATGGAACTTGATCAGCCGATACCATCATCTCTCTCTTTCTGGCCATAATCCTATATTGATTCACAAAAATTATTTCTACCCATTTTTATACCATTCACTTCCCTCATCTCCAAAGCAGTGAATGGCGAAAACCCTTATCAAAGTATACTGATTCAAGTGTTTTGCCAGAAATCAAAAAGGCTGCTTTAGTTTCAGACGAATGGAGAAGAAAATGTGAAAATATTTCTTCAAAGAACTCGTACAGGGACATAGGGAGACAACAAGAGCTCTCAATTGCACTCGATCTTGCGCAATTCTCATGACCTCCTCCGCCATGTCCAACACCTTCAGCTCTGCCTCGAAGGAGAGGAACATAGTATGAGAGGGTCTTCCTCGTCTTCTGGAAGGAAGAATAGTGCTTTCCTCAGCTAACTGTCATTCGGCATCCTTAACACATTACCAGCCAAGTCCATCTCCTCTCGACAGTTGTAGAAGTGATGGCCTAATAATCACGCGTATTTCTCTAAAGGTAGAAAATATCTTAAAATAAATACACGTGATATTCTCGTGACGTTTCCTGCTCTCATGTTATATTTCATGTGAATTAATTAGTACCTAATACATTAGTGGTATTGCTGTTGCATAAATTTAGGTGTAGTTTAAGTGTTTGGTTACCCAGTTGTATCAGAGGACGGCTTTCGGTTCAGGTCGTGGGTTCGAATCCCGGTACCGACCATTTCCACTTTCACGCAACAAGCCTTTATTTAGTGAGAAAGATGTTAAAAGATGTTGAAGTTGGATATTGGAGATTGTTTCGGCAATATAGTCCCGCCATTGTCCACTAATTTATTAGTGGATTGATGATGAGTGGATTAGCCCTATAAAGCCCAGATTAATTTAAAAAAGAAGATGTCTAACCTGTTTAAATATATTGAATGATTCCCTAAAAAATATTGTAATTAAACTATTGATAAATTAACAAAGGCTTCGACTGTCTAAAAACGCTTCATTAGTTTTGAAAAATAAACCTCGAAATCTCCTGTTGAAATCAGGCAAATATGCCAGTCACCCTACGACTGATGCAAATACCTTTCGAAATAAAGCTTCACTTTGCGCCTAATAGCCACCCCTTACTGGAAAACACTAGGGATGATTTTCAAATGAATCGCTGCGTTCAAATGTTACGTGTAACGAGTTCAAATTATATGAAATGACGAAATCCGACATGGTAAAATGTCGAATTAGGAGCAGTTAAATACGTAAGTAATGAAGTGCTAATGCTAGTCAGAAGGTGAAAATGGCGATGAAGATATCGTTTTAATCATACCCAGAAAATTAACATTAATGCCTCTGCACAATCAACACGACGGAAGTATAATACTTCCTCGACAAAGTCCTACAAGAGATGACAAAACATCTGCTGGGATCCTACTTAACAAAGGGAACGATCTCAGAACTTTCCTCTGGGGCTTTACTCTGTATTTAGATCGCGCCTCCGATCCAATACGAGAGACGTTACAAAAAAAAAGAAAATTACTAAAAAAGCTTTCAATAAAGAAGCTCAACTATTTATGTAAAGTTTATTCTACAATAAAACGTATGTGTCTGTTTCGCATGCTAAGGAAAAAAGGAATCATTACGCAAAATCGATTAAGAAAAAGTTACAAATAAGCGATTTTAAGAGAATGGGCCCTTAATTTTCATATTTTTTTACTAGTTCTAAATTTTTACTTTCTCGTTATCTCGTTAATGCGTAGAAAATTTCTTATTTCAATAATTTGTTTTCTGAGGTAGTTTTTTTATGCGTCAGTTTTTGGTAGGTAAAATTAGTCAGGTACTAACAATACAAATATAATTATTTGAATAAATAAAGTTTCTTTTATTCAAATCGGCATTATTCAAATGAACCGCGGCAAATTCCAAAAACATTTTTATCTCCCGGGAAGCCAATCAGGTTCACCGTTTTCTTACATTCTTTTTTTGAATTTTCAAAATTCTTAGAAGAATCAATTCTGTTGGAACATTTCGAATTCGGAGAGCGTCGTCAATCGACAAATTCAGTTTGTTTCGGGATGATTCATGGAGGGATATTACAATATTTTTCCAAATACTTCAACTTTTTGCAGTTTGAAACGGTCACCTTGCTTGAAATTCGACCATAACTTATTCAAATTGTTAGCATGCTTTTTTCCTTTTTTTTTTTTGACACGGATACGTCAAATTTGAAATGTTGATAACAATAACAATATGTACAAAGATTTTCTATTATTATTGAAGGCTACAGGCAATTTTTTTTTTTCTACTCTTTGGCAGTTTATCCGCAAGGATGATGGTTTTGCCATGCAAATTATATTAATTTATTCTCAATTAGACCACAGATAAACAAAAGAATGTTTTCATGTGTCTGCATCAATGTCAAAAATACATCGAAATGTGTGTATAAATACATAACATTACATTTGTAATGTTTTTATTGATTTAATGTATTTTTGTGCGTAATTTAAAAAAAATATTAGCTCTCGCTACTCTTCCTCTGTACAAATTATAAGAGTGCGAAATTTCATTCTGCTCCATACGCGCAATGTTCGTAAAAAGGGGTAAAAAGCTTTTGATTCACGTATTATATGAAAACCTGCATTTCGAAAATTCTGCTTAAGTTTCTCACCTTTTTCTTATATTGTGATATGGTCTTTCAAGAAAATCCCTAATATTCTTCTAAAACACTACTTTTCAAACCATCCAGTCTCTGCTTCTTTTTTGGTGTGGCACCATGTCTTGCTGCCATACATCAATATGTTGCGGATGGTAGCTCTTCTACGACACAATCTTTTTTAGTAGCTTACTGTGAAATAGTCGAATGGTGTATTTTTGTGTTCACATGTCATTGTTTTTTTAGAGAAAATTGTGAAGTAGCGCTCGCTCAATATACCTATCTAATATAAAATCACATTATAAAAAGAATCACGTTCAAAGTTGTAATTTAAAGTAGTTATGGTCAAATTTTGACCATCGAGCGACCACTATAGTGCTTCCACCGAGTAAATGCGCGTCAGGTACGACAGTATCATTCTCTCGCGATAGTAAAGGAAACGTTTTATTTTTTGTTAACAACCACTCACGCGCCAATCCCAATGAACGGTCTAGGGACAAGGGACAGGATAGAAGAAGGGGTTTAGAGGGGAGTCGCATGCACTTACTCGGTGGAAGCACTATAGTTACTATTTATGGCAAGAATATAGGATTTCCATGCATATGGCAGTCGAAATCCGCGGAAAGGTCATCTATAAGGAGTACTTAATATTATTATGGATAACCTGGGAGCAACCACTACCACCTCTGGTGACCTCGGGGCTGAGCTCCCGATACGTATTGGTATGACAAGTGACGCCTTTAACAACCTGACCAAGATTTGGAAAACGTCAGCGTTTAGTGTCGAGACGAAATGTAAACTGTTTGATGCGTGTGTGTTGCCCATTCTTCTGTATGGGTGTGAGTCCTGGCACCTGACCAAAGCCCAGGCACAAAAAGCATCTGCATTCGAAACTAAGTACCTCAGGAGAATTTTGGGTATAAGATGGTACCACCGCATCACGAACGACGCTATACGCCGGCGCACCCAGCTTGAGCCCATCACTTCTACTATTGAGCGCTGTTCTTCCTCCCATCAGGGTCCTGAGGACGAGGAAGACCCTCTCATACTGTGTTCCGCTCCTTCGAAGCAGAGCTGAGGAATCTGGACATGGTATTGGACGAGGTCATAAACATTACGCAAGATCGAGCGCAATGGAGAGCTCTTGTTGTCTCCCTATGCCCCTAAGTGGGGCGTAAAAGGGAAAGTTCGTTATTTATGATTAAAAGTAGACCATTTCGTTATGATGAAGAGTAAATTTTCTTTTTATTTCCAGCGCTCAAAGGAATGGAATCGTTTCGAACCGTTTATATACCGGTTTGGTTTTTTATTAATGGTTGGGAATTAGGAATTCTCCGGGGCTTACGCAACAACCCTAAATAACAAATTTCTACCGCTGACCCAACAAATAAAAAGGCTTTTTCGAAAATTAATAATTCAACACGAAATGGCTTATTAGGTATTCGGGGCCGCGAAATCTAAGGATGAGTACGAAAAGGAATGAATTTAAGAGAATGGGAGGATGAGAGATGATAGACGGAAGAAATGGGAGAAGGGAATGAATGATGGAATCCGAATGTATAAAACTCTCGGTATTTTAATTAAAACAAACGCAAGAGATTGGCGGTGATCAAATTAGTTTTTATTCAAACATTCAGAAGGATGTATTGAATTGATACTTTTTTAACTTTTTTAAGAATAGAAAAAAAAAACTGTTTTAATTTTTTATATTTTTTATACTTACAGCACAAGCTATAAACTACTATACAACGGAACATAGTGATCTTCAGATTTCAGATCACATTTCAATGTATACCTAATATTGATGTAGTTTTTTAAATCAAGTGCATTAATATTCGTATTACATTCGATCCTTGCTAGCTTTCCCGACAGACGTTGTCCTCTTGTAGTCCTTACTATGAATATTAATTTCAAATTTGTACTTTATTCAAAAATACGTTTAATATAAGTATGTTTGAATGCTCTGAAAGCTTGAAAGATCTGCGTATCTTCCAATATTTTGAAAAGCAAAAAATAAAAATTGTGTTGCTATAGAATATTTCACAGATGGCGTTGTTATTATCATTAAGGGTTGCGCCCTCCCATACCCCTGGATGTTTCAGGAACCTAAGTTCTCATTTCATCCAGACTTTATAAGCCAAAAAAAAAAAAAGTAGACAAAAGTGCAAGGTTTCAGAATAAAGTCGGAAGGACTTCATCTGACGCGCAAAGAGAAAGCAAAGAAAAAGATCCTTGCAACAAATAATTCATTTAAGTGTAAATTAAAGAAAAACTTCAGATTGGCGTTGTTATTAGTAAATTCTTCTTCTTCGTCAGCCTGTCTCCGTCCATTGCTGAACATAGGCCTCCCCCCTCTCCTTCCAATCATTCCTGTCCTGAGCCTCTCTCATCCATGTGTAGCCTGCAATCTTTGCGATGTCGTCCGCCCATCTGGCCTGGGGTCTGCCGACATTTCTTCTGCCGTGTCTAGGCTGCCACTCCGTTAATAATAATAATAATAGTAAATTCATTCCATACTAATTTTAATAATATATTTTATATTATTTGGTATCAATTTTTCGAATTTTTAATAATTATTATTCGGTCATCCGGAGCGGAGAAGAATCCAATAAACCAAAAAATCTGTTCAGCCGATCTGGAATTATAAGTCTTCGCACTAACCGGACTAAAAAAATATTTTCTTACACAATCAATAGGGTTGCTGTATGTAACATTTTTTTTTAGTTTGAACATTTTGTTTACTCACTTATTTTTTACCCTCTTTATATACTTCAGAAGTTCTTTAATATATTTATTTATAAATTAACGGCAAATTGCCTTTTGAAGAAAATAAAAATTACAAAGAGAGCAACAAAAAACACAAAAAAGAACAAAAAAAAAATACAATACACACAATTTCTTTCCATAAGCACTACAGTGATAAAAAGTACATGTCTGACATTTGTTTCGTAGGTATGGTAGGAGAATACAACAATATGAGAATAGGTATATTAAAAGGCTATTGGATGACTGACGACAGTTGCCAGAGAGATGGTTAGAAACCTCGGTTTAAAATGACACAAAAGAAGAAGATATATGTATTTAATTTTATTTTTTATTGTATTGTAGGATATTGATGAGTTTTTGAAGGAACTTCGCTGGTTTAAAATTAATTATTTATTACTTACTTTATTGTTGATTGCATTTTTTAGAATGACTGTAGGTATGCTCGTATAAGATTTATTAAAATAAAATATTATATAAATTTTCAAAACAATAATTATAATTATATTTATAATACAAAATTACTAACAAAGTGTTGTGTTTTGGCGGGATAATTTTGCAGATATGCATAAGACATAACATAATTAAATAACACACGAGATCTCTAGTGTTCCAATTGAACCTCATATTATCTCTCATGTAGACTAATGGAGAAAATATATATTTCTAAATCTTCTTGGCATAATTTTGGAAATTCCTGCCGCAAAAAGCACAACTAAGATGTTTTCTCCATGACGTATTATCAATTACTATGTAAATTTCTTTGCTTTATTTATTTTGCTCAAGAAAGCCCTCATTTTACCTACTGTTTACTTTATGTTGCTTTGTTTTATTCTCGAACCGTTGCTGTGTTCTTTCTGTAAATCTTAATTTTCTTTTCCTTTTGCAATTGAATAGAATTTGTTCCCCGATGTGATTTATCGAAGAAAAATAAATAATAAGGACCTTTCATTGCTGCGCTGACTTCGGTTTTTCCTATAATATAAATGTTTGACTTTGTTTTTTATATTTATTTTTACTGTAATATATGGGGTAAATTTCCCAACCATATTCTGCAATTTAGTTTATTTTTATTTAATATTCTCATCCCTAGGCCTTTTCAGGCACTTGAAGTCGTCCAAATTATACAAAATATTACATTACTTATCTTCAAAAGTACACAACGAAATAGACAAATGAATACCTACGTAGGCGGACTGAAAAGGTGTAAAGAGCCTTTCAGTCTCCTGTCAGTAAATGATAAATTGCTATGTATGTATCGGAAACCTGGACCTTGAAAGTATGCACGATTAATCGGTTGGAAGCATTCGAGATATTAAGGCTCCACAAAAGAATGCTTACGCTAAATGTACCGTGGACAGATTTAGTTGGTAATTCAAAGATAGTGAGGAGAGCTGACAGCCACAGAGAGTTTCTGAAAAATGTTTGCAGTCCGCAAGGTTTCATATCTGGGGCATAGTATGTCTCCAACTTATTGTGATGGTCAAGATATATGGACACAGTGGACCTGGTAGAAGGCAGATCTCTTGGTTAGGTAATGTACGTGATTGGACCGGAATAGGGCAAGTGCAGGCCCTGTTTATGGTAGCAAGAGATCTTCAAAGAAGTGATTGCCAACGTCGGACAGACTTGATCACAAGAAGAAGAATTACAGGTTTGAATAATATTGTCCTTTGGAAATGTACAACCTTATTTGATTGTTTCTCGGAAACTGTGCAACTTTTAACCTTACCATTTATAAACGAAAAAAGCAATTTCGTTAATCACATTTCTTAAGTTGTGTTTGAAATTCGGGATTCATCATTTTATCCTGTATTTCATCATCACCATTTAGTATCTACCATTGGTACTCATATAAGAGGAATATTTAATGTTTCTGCTTACCAAATAATATCGTTGAGACCACCCCTTAGATATTTTCTTCGAAATAAAGCACCATCTCCTATACACAGAAAACCACAATTTTGATTTTCTCAACAAGAACACTATTACACAACAATTTCAATATTCGATTCAATGAACAATAATTTTAATTACTGGCCACTAACTTAAATTACATCAGTAATTAATAGTTTAAAATTTAGCTAATTAATTTAATTTAATTTTTATTTGAATAAATTTAATCACATCATCAAAACGACAACTAAAAACACTTTTTCTCATACTTATTTTAAACAGCCTATTTTAATGTTTAAATAATTTAACAAGTTAGGTATTTCTCGAAATATTCTTATTCAATTAAAATAAAAACACAGTTAACAGTAAAACAACACACAAAAAAACAAATCACAGTAAGTTAATCAATAATAATTAAAATTAATTTCCTAACACACGTCCACTTAAAATAACACTTGATAAGAAATTCAGTGAATACTTAAAAAAAATACAATAATATTATTCACATGTTGGATGAACGTCAAAACATTAATTAATTATTTATTACTTAATTGAAATATTATATTTTTAATTTATATTTTATTTGTTTAGTTCTGACATCATTCAAATATGTCTCGATGTTTTATATTTATTTGGTTACGGTTTAAAATTAAGAGGTTATATTATTATTTTGTATATCGATGTCTGGATTTAAAATAGGCCTTCTATTTTCAAATTATTTTGTTTTTTTTTATTTTAATGACATTAATTTAAAACGATGTTTTAATTGTTGGCTTTCGTCATCAAGTTTTGTCTCTATGTTTTAATTGTTAAGTTAAGATTTTAAAATTTACAGGTTATATTTTGTGTATCGATGTCCTGAACGTTGGAGCGCGCGAATTCGTGGTTGACACAAGCACCCCGACGCGCACGACGGCTCAATACTGACTGGGGTAGTTTTGTCTTCAGTGGCGCACCCACCCCTTTCCCTTCGTATCTTCCTCATGTTTCCCTCCCCTAAATAAACCCAATACATATATTGCTCCCATCCTTTCATTACTACTTACTTTTTCCTTTTTTTCTGTACCCAACAACATCCTACAAAACGTATAGCTATTTTGAATATTTCTATAAATATCCTTATTATTGTGTGTGTAACACAAAGAATCAAAATTCTCCAAAATTCACCTTCTTTGTCAGCCTATCCTTCACTGCTGGATTTAGGCCTCTTCTTAAGTTTTCCACCTTTTCCTACATATTTTGCGCTGCTCTCGACCAGTTTCTTCCCACCCATAGAATCACATCGTCCACTCATCTTTTTTGGGGTCTCCCGATTGGCCTCTTCCAGATCCCCATCTTTAAAATTTAAAAAAAAAGCTTTATTAGGTACTAATAAGTATAATGTGGTGATAAAAACATTTGGATAATAGAATGGGCAGTTATGCCGAAGGATATCTGTCAACCAACCCATTAATAACAAAGATAACATACCAAAAAGGTACAAATTGACAAAACAGCAGATAACACTTAACGAAAACACACAATTATATTTGAAAGCATGAATAAATAGCAGACATAGGCCAGCTTGCACCTTCCAAATTTATTCGCTCTAATCTCGGATTAGTTAGTTAAGGGAATAGTTAGCGAAGTTAACTAAATTTTTTCTTGCACCGACGCTAATCTCGAATTAAGTCGCTATTATTTTAAACCTACACGACCCCATGGTTTAAGTGTTTATTTTCTTAACTACGCAACTGTCAAAGTCAATCTGCGCGTTCGTTAGATCGTTCACCACCGGAGAGACCAAGAAAAAGTCAGATTCTTGGTCTGACGATCCGAACTCGGAAAGTAAGTACCTAATCGAGGATGAATAGAATTAGCTATCCAGTGGGGCTAGTACCTACGAGTTTCATCGAAAGCTTATTGCACGCAAATAAGCGCTTATTAGCGTGCAAATAGTGTTCTAAAATCAAACGATCGAATCATTCGATCATTTTTGTATGGAAATTTTTCGAAACTCTTTCGATGATCGTTTCGATATTCGATCATCGAAAACTTATACTAGTGGTACCCACAACATCAGTTGAAACTGATACGACTGATGGGAAACGGCGGTGGAAGCTTTTAATTGAACATTACTTTAAAAGTCTTTTGTCCAAAATCACTCGAGTCCGGGTGGAGGTCAATAATAAAAAAAAAAAGTCTTTTGTAAGGAATATCTTACTTGATATTATTCTAAACTAGCTTTCCCGACAGACGTTGTTCTGTGGTTCTAGCCCGAAGTGGCCCGTTAATATGTACATGATGTGCATCGCGCCCCCGTTAAACAATACAAAGTTAATTCGATTGAGATAAGCTAATAAAATAATAACATTAAACTATTTCTGAAACATCCCTATTTCATTCGTATACAAAGCTCTGGCGGGAACAACTTGAGAAAAATGCGCTCGCGCACACACCCTACCTCGTCTATTACCATCACGAATGTGGGTGATAATATTGTTGACATTGTATGAAAATTTTCTAAAAATATCGAAACGGTGCGGTGAAGTAAGTGGGATAGGCTACTGTAAGAGCGTATGCGAGAATGAGAGGGAACTACCCGCGATGTCGTGGGAGCGTCCCAGGTAACCTTTCCATACAAACTTAATTATTGTATTTTACATTATTTCTTATCCATTTTTTTTAATTTTTATTAGTTATTCTGTTATCCGGAGCGGAGAAGAATCCAATAAATCAAACATCAGAAGAATCTGTTGAGCCAATCTCGAGTTATAAGTGTTCGCACTAACCCGACTTTAATTTATATAGTAGATACTCACGTACCTGCTTCAAAAGATATTTTATTTTTATTATTTTTATTTGTTTATTTTTAATATTTATATACAGACGGTGAAAGTGACAAATATAAGACTGTACATAAAATTTACAAAACATACACCAGTAAAGTAGGTATATACATTTAAACTAAACATATAAAAGTGTGAGGTAAAACATTTTTTTTTTATTTACCAATATTATTTGTGCAGTTCGTTTTAAATTGTAATACAATTAAATAATTTTTTTTAATAAGAATATGTAACAACTAAAAACTCTAATAATTAATTACTGATGTTCGAATTTAAATGGAACAAACCACTACGGGCTTACGACTGTTATTTTGTTTCGATACTCGTTGTATTATATCTACGACTTTTGTTCGTCATCTTATCGCTTTATTTCTTATTTTTTTGCCTCAAAGACTTATTACTAACATTGTTTGTCTCTTCATAACCCTTTGAGGGCTTTTTAATTTGTATATTGTATTGGCTGTAAGTGACAATGTTTCCATCCCGTATATCGTTACCGGGAGGATAGATTTTCTCGATTATTTAAAGGTTTTTTGTCATATATTTGTTAAAATATTACAAATACATGACAGCAGTCGCAGTCTTTAAATTTGGTTGCTCTCTTGTATCTCTTTATTTCATTAATTGTTAAATTTCTACTTGTTGTAAACATGTAATAAAAAAATTCCAAATTCCTGTAATACTCGGGTGGTGGAGAGCCTTATTCAACGTTGTATACATGAAATTTTTCGACACGTTGAACATGTCGAGAATTCTCATGAATAGGAGTTTCGGAGACATAAACATTATTACCACCTAATGGCGAACGTAGTTAAAGTAAAGTGATCACACTAAACCAGCCTTCTAAATAAGAGTAGAAGACGGTAGTAAGCCCGTAGTGGTTTGTTCCATTTAAAATCGAACATCAGTAATGAATTTTTAGAGTTATTAGTTGTAACATATTCACCAGTAAGACTCGACATTTGACGACCAATATTAATTAGAAGCTGCCTATTTATACAATTGCGAGAAGCAATCTTGACCGCTGCCTTCACTCGGTCTTTTTTATCCACAAATACAGTTTCTTCCTAAACGCTGCAAATGTCTCCAATTGTTTCTGAATGTGCGTGTTGTTGTCTTGAAAAGAAAGATTCAAATTCGTGTGTGCAAATTTCTTGGTGTATTAGTTTTTATGCAATTTACTGCACCAGTGACACATTCTAGTTCAGTTAAGAGCTCATTTGCTTTGATGCAAGAACTTCCTTATGAAGATGCGTACGCTCAAAATGGGAATTATTGCTTTGTAGTAGCTACCCGCGAATATTTCTGATTCGTGGTCGGTGGTTTCGGATGATGATAGAGGATTGACTCACGGCGCCCCTCTTCACTTCTACGGCGCACCAGGGCGCCGCGGCGCACACTTTGGGAACCCCTGACATAAGGTGAATTCATATGTTAAAAATGTTGCCTACTATCAGGGGTATATGGATAATTGAGGATTTTCATAGTTCCTTTTTATAAGAAGATAAGGTATGTATGTACCATAATATTTTGTTCTTTTTGTGACTCTAAATTAAATTATAAGAATATAAAAAGATCGAATTTGGAAGTATAAAAGTAGAGAGTATAATTATTTTAGGGTCAGTGTCCTACATTGCAGTCAAATCGCACAGCATAATCATTTCTAATTCAATACAATATTATAAGTTATAATAATTGATAAATGTATGTGCATTGAGTTAATTGATGTATGAACTAAAACGTATCTCAATAGTTCAGTAAACCATCGCAATTCGCAAGACAATGGTGCATAAATTAATGTATTGGTGTTCCCCATGGAACATGGTTCTGCTGCGCCATTTCTCCGTAGGTATATACCATTAGACGGCACCATTAATATTATATAAATGATATTATGTATATATGTACAACATATATCTATTTCTGATGGTGGGTTTGTAAGGCATTGATCAAAAATAAAGTTATATAGGTACTATATTTGATAAAAAGACCAATGTGTGGAAAACGTGGGCGTTTAGTGTCCGTACATACATGCGTACATTCTTTCTTTAAAGCCCACTAAGGGGCATATGGATGCAACCAAGGCTGTCCATTGCACTCGAGCTTGCACAATGTCAATGAACTCTTCCCACACCAAATCCCTCAGTTCTGCTTCGAAGGAGTGGAAGTAGTGGAACACGGTATGAGAGGGTCTTCCTCGATTTTGAAACCCTGAAGGGAAGCATAGTGCTCTCGGTCAGCTATCTGTTGGCATTCTTAACACATATCTCAGTCATGTCCAGCTCCTCTTCACAATAATTGTGAAAGTGAACGGCCTGTACTGGGTGCGTTATTGTATATAGCGTAGATCGTGATGCGATGGTACCATCTGATGATTAATTTCAGTCAAGTAACATAGGTAAATGATGCTCCAAGGTATTTGAATTTATCCACCCGGGAAATCCTGGTGATCATCGATGGTTACCTCTAGCTGTTTATCGGGGCAGACATTATTCGCCATGAGCTCCATCTAACTTTTATTATTATTTCGTATGGCTTCTGCCACCAACGGGCGGCAACGTCAGAAGATGGAGAAGTATGCTATCTGCTACATACAGGAAGACACGCACCCTACAGAGCAACATCCAGGCTTTCAAGACTTTCAAGACATTCAAGAGCATCGGGGGTGGCATTGTGGATATCTGCGTATGGTCCAGGAAATGCTCTCAGAGGGCAGTCTTCGACAATGTGCTTAATGGATTGTACCGGTTCTCCGCAATCACAGGCTGGGGTGGGGAATCCCGCATGTGCCATCTGTGGAGCATCTGGGCACATCGTCCGTGTTCCGTGCAAATTCGGTTTAAAGTGACCCATTGAGGTCAGTGATTTCCATCTTACTGGGATAGATAGATTAGAAATATTTAAGGTTTAATACCAGTGTGGACAAAAATAGGCTCAACACAATACACAATCCATAACACTACAGTTCGGATATTCAGTCAAACAGGTAGATTTTATACAGTTTTTACAATTTCGACAACTTTACGATCACACTACTTTATGAGCACACCGTTAGAATATTATTATTATTATTATTATCTATTTGAGCATACATGCAAATTACTTCTTACGTGAAATATTATTAATTAATTTATTGCATCTTGCACGGCGAACGTAAGACTACGTAATTTTACTACAAAGTGTCAAAGTGGAGCAACTACAAAAAAAAACTATGATATTTTTTTTATAATATGTGACAAAATCCAATCCAAACTCCCTTGAGACCCCACTTAGGGGCATAGGGAGGCAACAAGAGCTCTCCATTGCGCTCGATCTTGCGCAACGTGAATGACCTCCTCCCACACCATGTCCAGATTCCTCAGCTCTGCTTCGAAGGAGCGGAACACAGTATGAGAGGGTCTTCCTCGTCCTCGGGACCCTGATGGGAAGAAGAACAGCGCTCTCCTCCTCTTAACACATGTCCCAGCCAAGTCCATCTCCTCCACATAATAGTAGAGGTGATGGGCTCACGCTGGGTGCGCCGGCGTATAGCGTCGTTCGTGATGCGGTGGTACCATCTTATACCCAAAATTCTCCTGAGGCACTTCGTTTCGAATGCAGATACTTTTTGTGCCTGGGCCAAAGTCAGGTGCCAGGACTCACACCTCCATACAGGAGAATGGGCAACACACACGCATCAAACAGTTTACATTTCGTCTCGACACTGAACGCCAACGCCTTCCATATCTTAGTCATGTTGTTGAAGGCGCCACTTGCCATACCGATACGTATCGGGAGCTCAGCCCCGAGGTCACCAGTGGTGGTAATGGTTGCTCCCAGGTACTTAAATTTATCCACCCGGTAGACCTGGTGACCATCGATGGTTATCGGTAGCTGTTTATCGGGGCAGGCATTATTCGCCATGAGCTCCGTCTTACTGGCATTGACTCGAAGGCCGAGGCGTGCTGTATATATACAAAATAATATGTTTAATATTTAATTAATTACTTACTTTTTCCTTTAACTAAGTTGTCCCCCATCGAGATATTGGTAATTCTATGTATAATGAATTCACTGTTTTTTTATTATACCTATCTCTAATCGGAATTCGTCAGCATATACAATATACATCGCAGAATATTCATCTCGTAGGTGCACTAAGGGGTTACTTAATAGAGACTGAGGCCCTGTCGAAAAAAAAATTGAGAAACTGAAGTTTTTTTTTTTTATTATAGCATTATTGTTCTAGAGAACAAAAAAAACAATTTTGACGTTTCAAATTTGTGGTATACAAGTTGTTGTCTCAACACTCACCACCCTAGATACCGCTGTACGATTGGAAAGAGTTTTCAAATGATCTAGACGCCTCCAAGCAAATATTTTGATTTCATGGAACAAGATCGTTTCGCGCTAGGCGATTTTCGCATAATGCAATGTAACGGTCATGGGTATGAAACCCTAGGATACCTGCCATGGCGAACTAACAATGCCAAGTTCTTTCATCTGGAATTGCCTGTTTTTTGCCAGGAAGAACGCAATACCCAATACCCCAATAAATGCCGAGATTCACAATTATGAGACCCGTCATAACTCCAACATAAGACCAATAAAACAGACTTGCCACGATGTCGAAAAGCTTTATTTGTATCGGCATTAGATTATTTAAAAAATTACCTCTCGAAGTAAGAAACGAAAGCGAGGACAAGTTTTGTGGAAGAGTGAAGAAGTATCTTGTTGACAATGAATTCTACTCTGTTGACGACATGTTGAATGAAGCAATATGCAACAATATTTTGTTAACCTTATTTTTTTAAATTTACTTGACCAAATGCCATTCCGGACCTTTTACATCTAGAATGGCATTCAATATTAAATTATCATTATTTTATCATTGTTAAATATAAAGTACTAGCTTTCCCGGCAGACGTTGTCCTGTGTTCCTAACTATGAATATTGAATTCGAATTTGTATGATAATGAATTGATTATCATTTGACCAATGTGATTCCAAACGATGCGTCTGTTTTAAATCATGTATATTCCATCCGAATTCTGTCAATCGCACCAATTGACAATTTCTGTCAAAATATCAAAATTTGAATAATAATTATAAGGTAAAAAGTACTAATAAGATTGTCTACGTAGAGTTTTCATTAATTTTCTAATTTTCCGTGCATTTTTCTTAATTTGTTTCTTCTAAAAGGACATTTTCCTGTTAAAAACCTACACGAAAAAAAAAGAATTAGCGAAATCGGTCCAGCCGTTTAAGCGTGATGCGATGACATCGGGAAATATCTCTCATATTAAATAAATAAATAATGTGCAAAGTATCATGGTGGAACGGGGTCAGATATTTTTTCCAATTTCGCAAAAAATAAAACAGTGTTTTTGAGTTACACATTTTTGTCACTAAGCAATCAATAATAATAATATGTGCTAATTTAGGAGGCCGCAGTGTCTTGTATAAGATGAATCTATTTTCCCTTTAATTATGTTAGAGACACGCTGCATTGCACTGAAACGTATACGGAGTTTGAGAGCTTGCTTTATTATAATGTAGGTATGCTTATTGATTACTAAGTGCGTTGTCTTAAAAAAAATCCGCCAATTACTATCAATACATTCGTCCAAATAAAGCGAGGATCTCCAAAATATAAAATATTATTTAAATAGAGTAGGTACGTATCCTTTTTTACCTACACATTCTTATGAAAAAACAATTGATAATAGGCCCAGTACATAAACTGCATAATTGGGCATAAACCATAAACTATTTAGTACTAGCTTTCCCAACAGACGTTGTCCTGTGCTCCTAATAATTATGAATATTGTATTAGAATTTGTATAGTTAACTATTTACCAATGTAAGTTCGACGATGCATTTGTTTTGAACCATTTATTTTTCATCCATATTATGTCGATCGCACTTACTGACACCAGTTTCAGTCAAACACCAATTTAATTTCAATGTGAGAATTAATTTTATTTCAAAGTTGTTGGTAAACTAGCGGCTATGACGCCGGCTTTCGCACAGTTTCGTGCGGAGGTCGTGGGTTCGATCCCAGGTGCCGACCATCTTCCTCTTTCACGACACCAGCTTTAAATAACTTAGGTACTGTGAAATGGTCAAAGAGTGTATTTGTGTTCACTTTGAGTGAACACAGATTCGTTTATTTAAAAAGCACCTTCCCCAAAGAAAGTCTTTTAGTTTTCTTTAATATTCTTACATTCCATCCTCCTTTAAAATTCCTTAAGAAACTTTTACTGACAATAACAAACACAACAACAATAGATACGTTCTTTATTTCTCATCAGAGGTCTTATAAGAACGTATCTATTGTTGTTGTGTTTGTTATTGTCAGTAAAAGTTTCTTAAGGAACTTTAAAGGAGGATGGAATGTAAGAATATTAACAATAAGAATCAGCGAAATTGGTCCAGCCATTCTTGCATGATAAGATGATCACAGAAAATAAAGAACGAACCAGTAGGGTTATTCTCGTAGCGGTCTTAATACGCTCCTATCTTGATTGACAATCATCAAATGGCGGATTGGTATTCACAAAACAAGAATTCGTCAAGTTTGAAATATTAGTATGAAAATGCAATATGCCTGCAAGTAGCATGCCAGTAAATCAAATGTTGTGCGATCTACTGGCGTGCCAGCTACAGGCATGTGTATTTCCAGCTTATGCAGCAATCGCCCGAATATGTAGGTGCGTGCTGTATTTAAATTTGAATGAGAATATTCAGTTAATATTATTCACAGTCAAATGATTTCAACAAAGGTACCTACCTATTTAAAAATCATTTAACATTTTGGACGAAGTTCAAAAAATAAATTTATGTATTCTGAACGGGGTTGTTAATATTAAAGTAACTAACAGCACAATAATAACATCAACGCCCGATAAAACTAACGGTCGCTTAAGTGAATCATTTCCTAGAGTGTCTCTCAGTTTTGTACGTATTGTATAATTATTATTATTCTTTTGGCAAATGGACAACTTTTTGTCCTGCTCTAACGCTGTTAAAAATTAAAGGAGATGCATATTATTATGTACATATACCGACGTTAACAGGTTTTTTTACTTCAAATTGAACTTTTTATTTTTTATTTATTAAAATTAAAGATTTACAAAGTATATAAAATTAACATGAACATGACACAATACGACATAACATTTAGATACAATAACACTCCGTCGATAGAGCAAAGCTCGTGTTCGACAGTGTGTTTTTGTTTTTTTTTTTTCAAATCAAAATATTCCTTTTTCAAATCAAAATATTCCTTTTTCAAATCAAAATATTCCTTTTTCAAATCAAAATATTCCTTTTTCAAATCAAAATATTCCTTTTTCAAATCAAAATATTTCTTTTTCAAATCAAAATATTCGGGTTAGGTTTTTTTACTTCAAATTGAACTTTTTTTTTTTATTTATTAAAATTAAAGATTTACAAAGTATATAAAATTAACATGAACATGACACAATACGACATAACATTTAGATACAATAACACTCCGTCGATAGAGCAAAGCTCGTGTTCGACAGTGTGTTTTTGTTTTTTTTTTTCAAATCAAAATATTTCTTTTTCAAATCAAAATATTCCTTTTTCAAATCAAAATATTCCTTTTTCAAATCAAAATATTCCTTTTTCAAATCAAAATATTCCTTTTTCAAATCAAAATATTCCTTTTTCAAATGAAAATATTCCTTTTTCAAATCAAAATATTCCTTTTTCAAATGAAATAGAACGTTAAAGAAATTATAGCTGTATGAAGCGAACATGATGAAGAACTCAAAAGTGAATGATGGCTGAATGTTAAATTATATGAACAAATAAAAAATAAACACAAATTGAAGAATTGTAAAGTTGAAATCCAGAAAACCTGCATAAGACCAATCCTGACAGATATAAAAGAATTGTCGGGTTAGTGCGGACACTTATAACTCGAGATCGGCTGAACAGATTCTTCCGATGTTTGATTTATTGGATTTTTCTTCTCTCCGGATAACAGAGTAACTATTAATAAGTTGAAAACAAATGGATTTGAAATAATAATATAAAATATATGTAATATTAAAGTTGATATGGATCGGATTTACTGATAACAACGCCATTTGTGAAAAATGCCATAGCAACACAATTTTACTTGACAACCATTGAGTTTCAAAACTTAAAAAGTTGTAAAAAAAATGCATTAGAAATAATATAAGATGTTTTTTTTCTAATCAACCGGTACCCTCCATTCTAAGACAGGCCAACCCCGGGTTGAAATTTCATCTGAAAAAACACACAGAAATATTCTGACCCGACCGGGAATCGAACCCGAGAAAAAATGCGGCTTTCAGTGTAACTGTTACAGACAACTACGTATGTGTATAATGGTCGATCAAAATATCTTATAAACATAATCTTTACTAGCTGACCCGCCCGTCGAACTTCGACCTAGCCCAGAATCAAATAATAATTATGACTTATTATAGGAATTAAACACAGTTTACGACATAAAAAATGAATTAATCGCATTATGTAATAATTATTTTTGATTCGGATGTGGAATGAATTTCGAAGGTCATTTTGTAATAAAAGCGATTCCTCCATAGTTGCGTAACTTAAAAATGTGTCAATAGATGGCGGTGTAGTAGGAAATAAGTCACATATTGTGTCAATAGATGGCGGTGTAGTAGGAAATAAGTCACATATTGTGTCAATAGATGGCGGTGTAGTAGGAAATAAGTCACATATTGTGTCAATAGATGGCGGTGTAGTAGGAAATAAGTCACATATTGTGAAACACGTTACGTTATTGTACCTACATGTTGTTGAAAGAATCTCTCTATGGTTTCAATCCGAAGATTGGTTCGCAGCAATTCCCTCAATTCTTCTCCTCCATTCTTCCCTGTCTTGAGCGGCTCTTTTAAGATCCACATATGACTGGCATCGCACGTCCACCAACAGGTCCTCCAGGCAGTGGCGTAACTAAGGGGGGGCGGGGGGGGCGGTCCGCCCCGGGCGGCACTTTTCAGGGGGCGGCAAAATGAGCCGACAAATAAAAAAAAAACTTGGTAAAAAACACAAAACTTAAATAGGTACGAGAATTTGTGAAGGGAAAGTAAATGAGAAAAAAATCGGGTCCCCGAGTTTGTGAAGGGAAAATAACTGAGAAAAAAATCGGGGCCCCGAGTTTGTGAAGGGAAAATAAATGAGAAAAAAAAATCTTAAAATTGATAAAATAAAGGTTTTTTTCCTTTTAACCTGTCTCAGCGTAAGCTAGCTAGTAGTTTTTTCCATTTATATACGGGGATGGGGCGCCAAACTTTATTAGATTAGGGGGGGGGGCGCCAAACTTTATTAGATAGGGGGGGGGGGGGGGGGGCGCCAAATGTTAATCCCGCCCCGGGCGGCGAAAACCCACGTTACGCCACTGCCTCCAGGTACTCTCGGCGTGGTCCTCGTCCCCTCGGTCATACCCTCAATTATGGCATGCAAGAGGCCTTCTTGTCTTTTTATATGGCCGATTCATATTGCACGCCTTTCGGACAAGGTCCTCAGCAGGTGCCTTACACCTTCGATTCTTTGAAAAACCTCCTCGTTTGTAATGCAGTCTTTCCAGGAAATTCCCTATTGGTAATTTCCTGTAAGACCACATCTCAAAAGCCTCTAGTCTCCGTTTACCTCTTTCAGATAGGCACCATGTCTCGCAGCCGTACATCAAGATATTCCATACATAGGTCTTGATGAGGAGTATTCTCAGTTTCAGGTCAATATTATGCGATTCTATTATTTTCGTCCTTTTATTAAAGGCAAGCCTAGCTGTCGACCTCGCTCTTAGACCGACCGTCCCATGTTATCTTGCTCCCGAGGTAGATAAACTTGAAAGAATAAACATCATTCAATTTTTTTTCTGAATTGTTACGGTAAGATTTACTTTCCAACATTATCTTTCTCAGTTTCAGAATCATAATCCACAAAAATTATTGTACTCCGCAGTGGGTAGGGGAATAAAGGTAAAAATTTTAACCTTCTATTTTTGCTGATTATTATAAAATAATCCCCTTTTTTAAAAACCCGAAATAAAAAAAGAGTTCAACATTTCAAAAAATGGCTAACACGCATCTTTATCCCGGTGGTAAAATTCAGAACTAAAAAGTTTAATTATTGGGTACTTTTAACAAAAGGGCTGCGTAGTGTTTTTAGTTAAATCACAATATAACTCGCCTGCAGCGCCCTCGCCAAAGAGGTCGTTATTTTGCTTTTATTTTTACTCTCATTCTAAGGGGTAGGCAACCTTTTTAAAAGTCCAAAACCTCTCCAAATTATTCGACAATATAATGTAGTAATGAACTGTACCAGCCATGGCATTAAAAACGATATGGAAAAGAAATCTACGCAAAACGAGTCAAAAAACAAAAGATAATAAGATATATGAAGTGGTTGGTGACCCAGCGGTTACAACGCCGGCTTTCGTACTGCGGACGTCGTGGTTCGATCCCAGGTGCCGACCATCTTCCTCTTTCACGACACAAGCTTTAAGTAGCTTATTGTGAAAGAGTCAAGGAGTGTATTTGTGTTCACTTTGAGTGAGCACAGATTCATTTTATATAAAAAAAAAAAAACAAAAAAAAATATAATGGGTGCTGTAATCCACAAAATGGTGCTTACAACTGCTTACTATTCTATGGCCGAATTTCAATCATATAAATGTCAAAATGTTTAAACATAACGTATAATTTATTTGTAAGTGAATATTATATGATATAAAAAAAAATATGTCGGAAAAATATCCAAATTAGTAAAAGGTACCTACTTAATTTTTTTAAAATGAATTGGATGTTGTACTTACCTGTTAGAATTACAGTCCATTCGTAAACATTTGTAATGTCAGACAACAACCTATGTTCAGTGTTGCCAGAGTGATAACATTTTAATTCATCAATTATTAATTTCTACTCCTTTTAGCCAGACTGTACGTCAACGGGGATCAAGAGAAAGCGTAAGGTAATAAAATTATAATAATGTTAACTTATAATTTTATCGGAGTGTGTATAATGTAATATCATATTAGTGTAAAAAAAGTTCATCTTTTCGATATCATAAAGTCTTTTATATACAACTAGCTTTCCCGACAGACGTTGTCCTGTGGACCCTTTGATAAATTTCAATCATTACCGCCATCTGTGGAAACATAGGGAAAACATTTATCTATAGAATCTTGCTACCAAAGTATCAATTTACCAGACATCTCTTTATTTCCCCAACAGATGGCGATAGCAGTACCATTACCGAAACCGTTCAATACAGACTTTGATATTATATTTTGATATGATTTATTATTCATTTATTCAACTTTTTATTGGTTATTCTGTTATCCGAAGCGGAGAAGAATCCAATAAATCACACATCGGTAGAATCTGTTGAGCCGATCTCGACTTAAAAGTGTTCGCACCGTTAGAGATATATCTCTAATATAAATTTAAGTCGGGTTAGTGCGAACACTTATAACTCGAGATCGGCTCAACAGATCCTTTCGATGTTTGATTTATTGGATTCTTCTCCGCTCCGGATAACATAGGTAATAACCAATAAAAAGTTGAAAAAAAATGGACAAAAAGTGATATAAAATATAATATTAAAATTGTGATTGCCGCTCTTACAGTAGCCCATCCCACTTACTCCACCGCACCGTTTCGAGCGTTTTAGAAAATGTTCATACAAAGTCAACAAAATTATCGGGCACATTCGTATAGACGAGGTAGAATGTGCACGCGCGCATATATTCTCACGTTGTTCCCGCCTGAGCTTTGAATTTGAATACGAATGAAATATGATTGTTTTAGAAATATTTTTTTTATTTAATTTTATTTCCAAAAAAATAATACAAACAAATATGAATTACATGAGAATAAAATTATTGGAATTTATCACCCCACTAGGCAAGAGCCCGTGCTGAGGTGATACTTCATGTTATGTTTATTTATTTATTATTTTATTTGTTTAACTCAATCGCACTAAGTAATTATTTATTTTTGTTGCTGGGGTCGCAGTGCACATATGAACGGGCCGCCTCTGGTTAGCACTACAGGACAACGTCTGTCGGGAAAGCTAGTAAATAAATAAATAAATAAATAAATAATGCTTTATTGTTCAAATTAAGAATGCAGTCCTGATACAATCCATTCACGAGAGTCAAAGGGCGGACTTATCCCGCAGGATCTCTTCCAGCCAACCCAATATATACTTATTTTTATTGCAACAATTTACTTGTCCGCAAGCGTACCTACTCAAATGCGACGGAAATGCAACGGTTGCCTACCCCTGTCCTAGACTCATTTCTTCGCAATTCACCCAAATTATCTGCACATTTCATTTAGCCGCTGCCTCGGACCGTGTCGAGTGTGTGATAAAGTCGAGGAGAAGAAAAAAACAGGGAAAAAATTAAGAACACAGAATGAAAAAGCGGAAGGAAATGGAGCTACCCAATGGGTAAACAAAAGCATTTAATTGCGTATAACTCGGAAATACATTTTAAACACAGAAACTTTTTTGTTTTTTTATAATTCTAGGAATATTTTTTTTTATTATTTAAGAGAACAAATGGAAGGAAAGACTAGTATTGGAACAAGGTGTTTTTACATTATTATTATTTAAGGTGGCGATATTTAAATGACAATAGACCTACATGGAAATGTTAATTTTATTCATAGCAACCAAAATTTAAGTGTGATAAAAAAAAATCGTTATTGAGATTGAAATAAGATCGGTATTGTGATGCAGAGTAACGAAAATGCGAGTCTTTTCTCTCTACCTACCCCTTTTAACCAAGGTGTGATAGGTTATTTAAAAAAAAATGAAACAATACAAGAATTACCTACCTTTACTCTATTTCTAGAGAAAACAATCAAAATTAATGACCAATTTCAAAAAATCCGCTATCGTCAAAATGGGGCTGACACGTATATCAATCGTATGCAGTTTTTTCTTCCGTAACAAATTATTTTTTGTTATTTTATTTCATTTTTAACCATACATACTATTTCATGGTCCATTAGAAACATTGAAATGCAAATACAGTAGGTACCTATCTCTATTGTCAAAATATAAACTTGAGCATTTCTTGAAAAAGGACGTTCAAATAGTATACGAATTTGAAACATTTTGAGCGAATAAAGGTGGTTTGCATCCGCTTGTCACACACCCAGCATTGACATTTGAATGACAAGGTGGGACAACAAGTCTTTAATTGCGAACAATAATGTTTCGTGTATTTTAGATATATTACCCTTTACACATTTGAATAAAATACAAATTTTGATCCATTTGACTATCGACAACCATTTGCTTGTCTTTCTGACTTTTGTACCCACATTTGTTAAAGCTTTTAGATAGCCACTTCAAAGTTTCTGACGGGAAATAACAAGAAAGATATTGTTTGTCCAAAGTAGCTCAAATTTGACCATTGAAATCATTTTAATATAATATTAGGTCTTTACCTATGAAATTGCCGTTTTTTATTAAAAATTTAATGTACATTTTTTTTCAACTTTTTTTATTTATGTTATTCTAACTTATCACCCATGAAATCGATGAATCTTTATTGCCAATGCAGCAGTAGTATATTGATGCCCTTCTTGTAAAAATTAGCTGCAAGGGAGGCGAGAAACTCTTCAAAGGCATATTGTACTGTCTCTCGGTAATTGAATTTTTTCCCGCTAAAAGGTTATCCAAATTTTGGAAAAGGTAATAGTCGATAAGTGTAAGTTCTGGTGAGCATGGTTGATGAGGGAGAGCCTCCAACCGCAACTCTCGCAGCTTGGAGACTGTCTGTTGTGCAGTATGGGGTCGCGCGTTGTTGTGAAGGAACAACGGGGATGACCGATTGACCATAGCTGGTTGTAGATGTGCGAGTTCTCCATCATTGTCTTCAGTTCTTCACAATACACATCTTCAGTAATGCTCATCTGTTGTGTAAGAAGCTGTGATGAATCACACCAGCACTAGACCACCAAACAGTGACCATCGCCTTTCTAGGGGTCATTTTTCGTTTAGGGTGAACCAGCATCTAACCACTTTGCTGATCTTTTTTTTAGAGAGAATCCAATTTTCGACGCACATAACAATTCGGTTCAATTTTTTCTTCATTTCTGCGCCTCTTGAGCAGTGCAAGGTAGATGTCGATGCGTATGTTGTACTGGCGATCGTCAAGTACATGTTGCACCCATCTACCAAGCTTTTTTATCTTGTCAATTTGTCGCAAATGGACCAATATTGTTTTGATGTAAACATAAAAAAATGCTGCTAGCTCAGCTTCTGATTGAGCATCATCAGCTTCCACCATCGCCTTTAATTCATCATCCTTGACCAAAGGGTCCGGACGACCAAGTGGTTCATTTTTCAACTCAATATTTCCAGAACGGAACCGGGCAAACCAATAACGAGTTGTGCGTTCGTTTGTATGGTTCTCTCCGTAAGCGTTGTCGATGTTACGTGTCGTTTGTGCCGCGTTGGTTCCACGATGAAACTCATATCCCATAATAATTACACTAAAAATTTTGAAAGTAACCATTAGAACGAAAAATGTTCAAATATAATGAAAATACAACAGTTATCAAAAACAAAAGACTGATTTTGAAAAAAGAATGTCATCTTTATAAAACAAAATAATAAATTTGAAATTCCTAACCAATCAAAACTTTTTTTGTTTGAAATGATCAGTACTGATAAACGGCAATTTCATAGGTATAAACCTGATATATCTTAAGATATGAAAGAATGTCGGGTTAGTGCGAACACTTATAACTCGAGATCGGCTGAACATAAATAAATCTTTATTGGACACAAAAAATAGTAAAATTAACCAACTCGTGAACATGCATTTCTTGGTGGATATATTTGAAAATAATGTTCAAATAAAACAATGTTTAACTTATCCACAAATTTTTATTTTCCCGACTAGTTTCGTAGGTACACGTCCTACATGGTCACGGGAGACTAAGAAACTTAGTTTTATTTGAACATTATTACAAAAAATAGTTTTAGTACAATTTTAAAAAACTACCAAAAGGCGGACTTATTGCTGCAAAGCAATGTCTTACAGCCAACCTCAACATAATATCTTTATGATGTTTGTTTATTGGATTCTTCTCCGCTCCGGATTACAGAATAACTAGTAAAAATTAAACGCATATATAAGAAATAATACGAAATATAGAATATTAAAAAAAAAAGTATGGAACGGATTTCTTGCGACGTCAACGCCATTTATGAAATTTTTTATAACAAAATTATTGTTTACCCGACAACCATTGACATTAAAAATATTGGTTCGCATATTTTTGATGAATTTTTTTCGAGTTCTCAGAAATATATTTTATTAAATATTAAAATATATTTTAAACGCATTTTTGTATAAATTACAAATTTGAAATCATTATTAGTAACAGTAAGGACTACAGTGGGGCTAGTACGAGTATTATCGAAAGCTTATTGCAGGCTAATAAGCTCTTATAAACGTGCAAATAGTGTTCTAAAATCAAACTATCGAATCGTTCGATCATTTTTGTATGAAAATTTTTCGTAACTCTTTCGATGATCGTTTCGATATTGGATCATCGAAAACATATACTAGGGCTACTGCTGGACAACATCTGTCGGGAGAGCTAGTAAGACATAAAGACACATCGCATGAAAACGTCGAATATGCATACTAACGGTACGTAATATTCATAATATTTGTTGGAGAAATAAAAATCTTTAAATTAACTAGATATGTGATATCAAATGCATTGTACCTACATGTAGTAGGTATGTTTGTTATATCCCCGTTTCACAAAAGCGTCTTTTCGCTTTAGAAACGGGGTCTATATTGACTTAATAATATAAATATAGCCGGCGGAACTTATTGCCTGAGGCATTTTTCCCCAGTCAACCGGTCCCATCCAATCTGAGACAGGCAAATCCCGGGTAGAAATTTCAAGTGAAAAAACCTGACCCGACCGAGAATCGAACCCGGGACCTCGGATCTGAAGTCCACGCTAGTACTTACAACAAAACTAGCGAGGTAATTTTTTTCATGCAATGTGCCAAATGTAGAACATTAATCCTAGGTCAATGTTCAACATTGCGCAAAATAATGGTTGCATAGCACATTCAGCTAGTAAGACTTATACACGAGTATCAGGTTCATTTCCCGCTGTCCTAATATAGGTAGGTAGGTAGGTATCCACTTCTCGGTTGTGGCAACACTTGAAATATTATCCAAACTTGTTTGTCAACAATTGAATGATTGCAAGGCGTTGTCATTTATCTGCGATGTGGTAATAATATCATTATTAGGATCAAGTAGGCACTATACAGGGAGTCACGTTTCACTTAGACTCATTCCTATATTACATTATACTAGCTTTCCCGACAGACGTTGCTCTGTGTTCCTAACTAACTTCTAAAATGACATTCTCCTGATAAAAGCCTACACGACAAAAAAAAATTAGCGAAATCGGTCCAGCCGTTTAGGCGTGATGCCATGACATCCGGAAATAGCTCTCCATTTTTATAATTTGACGATGTCTCTCGGTTTCTTTTTAAGAAACTTGTCACCGTTAGAGTTATATTGTAGACAGATGGTTAGAGGCTCGTGATGTGGGTCGGGTGAAACCAGCTGAGAGTGAGACGGTGTCACATCGCAAACCATATTTGAGATCACGAGGTCCAGTAGTCTATTTGAGGAGTTTCGTACGGAATTGTATTGTTTCATGTTTGATAGTGACATAAAATCGACAAAGCAATTGTTAGTCTATGTTCTTGATCATAGCTTAAAATTCGACGTATTTATAAAACCCACATTTAGCGAAAATATTATTCACGCGTCCTCCCAACACCATATCTCCCACAAAATGTCGGTTTTTCATTCCCTCATCCATAGGTTAGTCAATATTCCCTTATCAGTTTCCAATTTCAACAAAGAATTAGAGATAATAAAATTATTAGCTTCAAACAACGGGTATAACGTTAAAATCATCGACAAATTATTAATTCGTAAAAATAAACAAATAGGTTCGAATCTCTTAGCGCCAGGGTTAAAGTCTCCGCGGGAAAATGATAAATGGGTTAAACTTCGGTACATTGATGGGGTTTCTAATAAAATATCTAAAGTCATTAAAAAAAATAACCTTAAAGCCGCGTTTTATAATAAATTAAATTTAAAATCATTCCTAGTTCGTAAAAAAGATAAACGTGAATTATTAGATAACAGCGGTGTTTATTTATTAAATTGTAATAGTTGCCCTAGCGTATACGTAGGACAATCTGGACGTTCGGTTAAAAAACGCGTGCATGAAGATTTTCTTAGTTTTAAAAATCGGGATAATAAATCGTCATTTGGGGAACATTTAAATGAACATTCACATACTTTTGATCCAGATTCGGGAATAAAATTAATTCATAAATGTGACAAAGGCAAACGTATGGATAGGTTAGAAGCGTCAGAACTGAATAGGTATAATATTGATAGCTCAGTTAATATTCTTAATGACCAAATGGAATTGAATAATTCACCCCTTTTAAAACCTATTGTTTGAAAAAAAAATGTTTATGTTAAAATCTTCTATGAATCGATTACCGCCGCTATTTTTTCTTTTGTTACAGATTATTGTGACTACCAAAAACACACTTGGGTCCACGCGGACTGCAGGATATTTCCCAGGCCGCCTTCATTCATCTATTGTTTATTTTATAATCTTAATTTGCTACTGTAGTAACTAGATAATAATAATATTTCAAGTACCTACCTAATCCACCATTGTTAAATAATAAATATAATAGTTCGTATGATGTTATCAGTACACCTTGTAAAAATAGCACTTCTATATTAACGATTAGTTCGTGTATTTTTATTTTCACATCTGCCCCTTTTCATATTGTGTAACTTTTTACTTCCACTCTATTTGGTTATGTATAATTTTAGTCCTTGTTTGTATTGTAAGCTAACTTATGTTTTGTATTATATAAAATCAGTCTTAAACATTTGATAATGGAGACAGTAGTCTCCGAAAACCGGTTCATGTTTGAACAATAAATTTTGTGATAGAACCTATACAAAACTCTTTCATTTTTATTTTGAAATGGACATCACCAAGCACCTTCTGCCCAAAACATCGAAAATATTTTTGTCCTTGTGAATGATGACGGACAGACGATTAGAAGTTTTTAGCCGCGCTTTTCAGTTTTACAGATGCATTCGCACATAATTATGATAATTGTTGAGCGAGATGTTGACAAGTCATTTAAATGACTTAACGGGTTTCGCTCATTTGTTGCACTGTTTCTGTGTAAAATATTGTGTAGTTTCTTATTGTATCTTTCTGTTTGCTTGTGTATATTTATTTATTTAATAAAAGTTTAATTTTAATTTAATTTCAGATAGCTAATATATTAGAGCGAGATAGACTGAATATTTCTAGAGATGGGCATTATAACGACAGCTGATAAAAATAACGCATCTAACGTTATTAATATTTAACAATATTTATAAATAATAGTTGAAAAAAAAATACTCAAGGAAATAATAGCCTATATGTATATGTCAGGTAATATTAGCCGAATGAAACTGAGAAAAGGACCTTTCCAGATACCTAATTTTGGACCTTTTTTTTAGGAAAAAGTCATGTTTCCAGATACCAAATTTTGGAAACGACCTTTTTTTTTTAGGAAAAAGATAAGTTTCCAGATACATACCAAATTTTGGAAACGCCTTTTTTTTTTTAGAAAAAAGTCATGTTTCTAGATACCAAATTTAGGAAACAACCTATTTTTTAGGAAAAAGATAAGTTTCCAGATACCAAATGTTTAAAATAGCTTTCAGCTTTTAATATTAACGTTATTTTCAATTAACGAAATGGCTATAACGTTTTTGAATTTAAGCCGTTAGTCCCATCTCTAAATATTTCCTGGGCGATTTAGGCCTCGTTCGCACGGGAGTTTAAAAAGCGTCGCGTTAAAACCCGGCGTTGTCGCTTTTTTAACGCCCTTGGTAAACCTGTTCATACGAACGCTTTTAAATTAGTCTTGTCTTGTCTCTGGCATTAGTAAGACGTGAAAACGGTTTCTGTAAAATTATTAGCAAACGAAACTTGTGTAGCTAGAAGACGAAAACGTAAACAAAAGGTTTTCTGGGTACATCGTCTGAATGAACAGAGATACCTAAAAGGGCAGTTTGTGACACTGTACTTTGTCACTGTACTCTGTACTAGTTTGTGAGCTGAGGGAATACCCTAGTAATCTTTTTAATTATTTTTGAATGTGTATAACATCATTTGATGAATTATTAGAAATAGTGGGGCTTCGAATAATACTTCAAGACACCAATAATAGCTATTTTTTTGTTCGTTGGTGAGGGTTTCCCAGTCCTCTGGGAGATTTTTGGTAATACTTTTCCAGGCATTAAAAAAACTTTGTACGTAGTGTGGTCTGTAATTTTGTGCAGTTGGACAAAATTACCAGATTCCTCAGCTCTGCTTCGAAGGAGCGGAACACAGTATGAGAGGGTCTTCCTCGTCTTCGGGACCCTGATGGGAGGAAGAACAGCGCTCTCCTCGGCCAACTGTCATTCGGCATCCTCAACACATGTCCCAGCCAAGTCCATCTCCTCCACATAATGGTAAAAGTGATGGGCTCACGCTGGGTGCGCCGACGTATAGCGTCGTTCGTGATCGTGGTGGGAGGAGGTCATAAACGTTGCGCAATGGAGAGCTCTTGTTGCCTCCCTATAAGTGAGGCTTTAAGGGAGTTTGGATTGGATTGGACAAAATTACCGGCCAAAATTACATTGAGAAATGGACGCGACTCAACACCTATAATTAGCACTTCGGGATCTATAACCCACGACATCGTACCGCCACCGTTCTAGTAATACACGTCCGACCACTGAGAGAGCGAGCGGCGAAGTGAACGCAGCGCCAGCGCTTTTTTAGCGCTCGTGCGAATAATATTATTAAGTTTCATATGGTCTATTTTATTTAACGCCCAACGCTGAAAATACAACATTGCGCGATAAAAAAACGCCGCGTTAAAAAAGCGCTGACGTGTGAACATACTTGTGAATGCATTTGTTCTATTTCAACGCTTTTTTAACGCGCGTTGAAAAAGCGCTCGTGCGAACGAGGCCTTAGACTCTTGTCAAAATTTATCTTTATGCGGTGTTCAGACGAGGCGAATGTCGCCAGGACACTAAAATATCGCCAGCCAATTGAACCGTGTGAACAGATTGTCGATATCTGAAGCGATAAAAATGGTTGAAAGCGATATCGTCTCAAGTTGAACGCCTTTCAACTTTTGTATCAGGTGGAACGATTCACGCATGCACAGATATGCGCGGTGTCCGTATGTTCTGTTTCTTGACAGTTGACAGCACTGCTCTAAATTTATTTCTCCTTAGAATCCAATTCCGCACCCAATATCTGCGTTTTTTTTTATTTTTCCTCAAATAGGAGTCTTTATATCGTCTAAAACAATATTTTCAACTAACTCCAATTACTCCGCGACTTCTACCTCGACGTCCGCCATTTTTAAAACAATCAGCGTACCTGACAGATTGAATGTATGTCGGTGGACTCGTGTGAACACATCAGACGATCTATGGGCGACCGAGCGATATTTTTTTTATGCAAGCGAAATCGTCTGGCCTTACATCGCCCCGTCTGAACACCGCATTAGTTGCGATAGGCGCGACATATTATATTATCTAGGGCGACATCTATCAGCATTAATGACATCTGTCAGTGTGCCCATAGATAATATAATATACTGTAATAAGATAAGCGTCTCCCCACCACTTCTTGCGTAATTCTAAAAAATGGCCGCCAACAGTATACTACTACTGCGCCTCTAGCGTCGTTTTCATGTAACTACAGCACCACCCACCCACCAAAATTTGTATCCCACCCACCCACCAAATTTCGTATCCTTTTGAAAATTCTGCTTAAAAATCGAAAATAAAACCATAAATTTGCATTATTAAATAAATCTTTATTGCAAAAAAATGTATACACTAATAATGATTAAATCAATTTTTTCACATAACACCATCTTGGTCTTGTACTGCAAAAGGTTGGTTCATTTCATTTGACACTCCTTACTTCCTCATAAACCTTGAACAAATAAAACAGTTTTATTGATAATTGCACGATATTATATTGGTTACATAACGAGATTTCAAGAGATGTGTTAAAATATGCTATTGTACTCGATAAATACGGGACACGTAAACATGAGTCAAATCCAAACATTAGTCATTAGAGAGAAAGGCAGATAATTTAAAACAATTAATTGTGTGTTCTTAAATAGAGGAATTGAAATAATAAATATGATTTCCACATACCTCCGGATATATTCCAAGTTGGCAAATTTACATCAGATTCGTACTTTTAAAACGTCACTCGTACAATTCAACATATTCTAATTGGATTTTTCTTATACACTTTATTATTATGTCAGCAGAAGAAACAAAGTGTTTGCATTTTCCATAGTGTTCCAAACATCATTCACAAAATAACACGAACAAATTAAACTGTATTAAACAAAGTTTTTAAACAGAAAAGTAATAAAATAAACGTATTATGTGAAACACCTCACACTCCAACAGACAATACAAAACTTCAAACGTCATCAAATCCAAAGAGCGTGCGTGTGAGCAGGGTAGCCTAGTATGTACAGGGAACCAGATTCGCGCTAAAAATTCAAATGGCGTCAACAATTCAAATGCGCCTAAAATTCAAATATATTCGGTTTGCAGAGGGTAAAATGGATTCGGGGGTGTGTGCGAAGATGTATGGGGGGCTCTGCCCCCCAAACCCCCCTAAATAATTATGTTCTAACCTAACCTATTTTCATGACTGTTAGTCATGAAAATAGGCTAACGAACCTATTTTTTATGAATTTGGCTCAGCCAAAGTGAACACAAATACACTTTAGACATCTTTCACAGAAAAAAAACGGATAAATAGAAAAAAAAAAAAAACGAAAAAAAGGTCCGCCCCCACTGGGATTCGAACCAACAACCATCAGTACCAACGGCGGCGACTATAACCGTAGGACCATTGAGAACTTGCTAGCGATGCCGAAAAACTGTAATATCTACTGTTAGTGTCACGCATGCGCACTTTATGCAAGGATTCTATTGTTGCGAATCTGGTTCCCCGTACATACTAGGTTACCCGTGTGAGCAGGACCGCATATACTAGGACTCGCGTCATACGCAAAAAAGAGACAGCGATATGACGCAAAGGTATTTAGCGCTTTGAGTGTAAGATTCGGGAACTACAACTTTGTACAAAGAAATATGTATGATGTTTCCTCCCCGTGAGTGTGCCAGTGTGCAAGACAAATATTTTATAGATTACGTCTGCTGTGATGTCATTTTGGATATTTGGTGTGTTTATTTACGAAAATCTCAAATGGCAATAATGAACGACACATGTGCCGAAAGTGATATTGTAATTTCTGAACTATATGAAAATGAAATAGAAGCTTTTCTAAAAAATGTAAAAATCGAAATTGTTAATGAACCGTACTATCATGTCGTTAGTAAGGAATCAGGATCTTCAGGAACAAATTTACAAAATTATACTAGGGAAAAGCCATACAAGTGCAATATTTGCAATAAAATGTTCGCTCAATCTGGATATTTAAAGAGACACATGCGGGTGCATAGCGGAGAAAAGCCGTACAAGTGCAATATTTGTAATAAAATGTTCGCAGAATCTGGTTATTTAAAGAAACACATGCGACTGCATAGCGGAGAAAAGCCGAACAAGTGCAATATTATTTGCAATAAAATGTTCGCTCCATCTGATCATTTAAAGACACACATGACACTGCATAGCAGAGAAAAGCCGTACAAGTGCAATATTTGCAATAAAATGTTCGCTCAATCTTGTTCTTTAAAACCACACATGCGACTACATAGTGGAGAAAAGCCGTACGAGTGCAATATTTGCAATAAAATGTTCGCTCAATCTGGTCATTTAAAGACACACATGCAGTTGCATAACGGAGAAAAGCCATACGAGTGCAATATTTGTAATAAAATGTTCGCTCGATCTTGGGATTTAAGGAGACACATGAGACTGCATAGCGGAGAAAAGTCATACGAGTGCAATATTTGCAATAAAACGTTCACAGAATCTGGTAATTTAAAGAAACACATGAGACTGCATAGCGGAGTAAAGCCGTACAAGTGCAATATTTGTAATAAAATGTTCGCTCAATCTTGTGATTTAAGAAGACACATGAGACTGCATAGCGGAGAAAAGCCATACGAGTGCAATATTTGCAATAATACGTTCACAGAATCTGGTTATTTAAAGAAACACATGCAACTGCATAGCGGAGAAAAGCCGTACAAGTGCAATATTTGCAATAAAATGTTCGCTCAATCTGGATATTTAAAGAAACACATGCGGGTGCATAGCGGAGAAAAGCCGTACAAGTGCAATATTTGTAATAAAATGTTCGTTCAATCTTGTGATTTAAGGAGACACATGAGACTGCATAGCGGAGAAAAGCCATACGAGTGCAATATTTGCAATAAAACGTTCACAGAATCTGGTAAATTAAAGAAACACATGCGACTGCATAGCGGAGAAAAGCCGAACAAGTGCAATATTTGCAATAAAATGTTCGCTCACTCTAGTAATTTAAAGAAACACATGAGACTGCATAGCGGAGAAAAGCCGAACAAGTGCAATATTTGCAATAAAATGTTCGCTCAATCTTGTGATTTAAGGAGACACATTCGACTGCATAGCGGAGAAAAGCCATACGAGTGAAATATTTTGCAATAACACGTTCACAGAATCTGGTGATTTAAAGAAACACATGAGACTGCATAGCGGAGAAAAGCCGTACAAGTGCAATACTTGCAATAAAATATTCGCTCAATCTCCTTATTTAAAGAGACACATGAGACGGCATAGCGGAGAAAAGCCGAACAAGTGCAATATTTGCAATAAAATGTTCGCTCAATCTGGTCATTTAAAGACACACATGCAGGTGCATAACGGAGAAAAGCCATACGAGTGGAATATTTGTAATAAAATGTTCGCTCGATCTTGTGATTTAAGGAGACACATGAGTCTGCATAGCGGAGAAAAGCCATACGAGTGCAATATTTGTAATAAAATGTTCGCTCAATCTGGTGATTTAAAGAAACACATGAGACTGCATAGCGGAGAAAAGCCGTACAAGTGCAATACTTGCAATAAAATATTCGCTCAATCTCCTTATTTAAAGAGACACATGAGACGGCATAGCGGAGAAAAGCCGAACAAGTGCAATATTTGCAATAAAATGTTCGCTCAATCTGGTCATTTAAAGACACACATGCAGGTGCATAACGGAGAAAAGCCATACGAGTGGAATATTTGTAACAAAATGTTCGCTCGATCTTGTGATTTAAGGAGACACATGAGTCTGCATAGCGGAGAAAAGCCATACGAGTGCAATATTTGCAATAAAACGTTCATAGAATCTGGTAATTTAAAGAAACACATGCGACTGCGTAGCGGAGAAAAGCCGTACAAGTGCAATATTTGTAATAAAATGTTCGCTCAATCTTGTGATTTAAGGAGACACATGAGACTGCATAGCGGAGAAAAGCCATACGAGTGCAATATTTGAAATAAAACGTTCACAGAATCTGGTAAATTAAAGAAACACATGCGACTGCATAGCGGAGAAAAGCCGAACAAGTGCAATATTTGCAATAAAATGTTCGCTCACTCTAGTAATTTAAAGAAACACATGAGACTGCATAGCGGAGAAAAGCCGAACAAGGGCAATATTTGCAATAAAATGTTCGCTGAATCTGGTTATTTAAAGAGACACATTCGGCTGCATAGCGGAGAAAAGCCGTACAACTGCAATATTTGCAATAAAATGTTTGCTCAATCTTGTTATTAAAAAAAATGAAACAATAAATTGAAATAAAAAGTTCGTGAACTGTTTGCATGCTAATGAAAGGAAATTGCGGTTATATACTTAACTCAGGTCCGTAGAATTCCTCAAAAGTAAATTCTGGTTGACCAAATCACTCCTCCGTTCCTCTCAACAACTAGACGTTCGCTCAAACATTTGGCATCCGCAATCCTCAAATTTATAGATTATTTCCCCAATAATACCATTGAGCAGCTACCTTGCTTGGTTCTGGTCTACAATCCACATCATTCCAGGAAGACCCGCATCGACAAATGTAGATATAAATTTTACCCGCGGTTAGGGTTAAATTGTTTTACGCATTGCCTAATACGTTTCATCCAACATTTTAGTCTAAACGACTGACTTTAAATTCCAAAACTCCGAGCTTTATTCGCCCATGACTATGAGATTTTCTCCCCAAGACTAGAAAGTTTCCTCCCCAGGACTAGAACCCGCTTTTCTGTAAATAAAATTTACAAAAAGTGTCACTAATAAGAAAATTATATGATTGTCACCATTGCTTCACCGCAACGATATTACTTTATAAATTTCACGACCAAATTTATATTTTATTTAAACATTACGTACCTCTTAATACTGTGGGTTGAATTTACCACATTAAAATCACTCCACACAAATTAAACTTAGTTAATTTAAAAAATTACATTTCTATTCATCTCGTGCAATGCAAAAATGCATCGTCACGGTATGTATCCCCCGCTGTGATTTCAACAAATGCCGTCGTATGGCTAAGCGCTTCGGACTATCTCGTGAAACTTCGTAACACCTACGGCCCTTCGGCTATCGCCGAACTAATATTGCCTTATCATTCAAAATATCTGTTACAGGTCATTTATTTTTTTTGTTGTTTTTGTTTTTGTTTTTTTTTGTTTGTTACAATTTTTTACAATTTGTTACAATTTTTTCAATATAAAGTTGTGGGTAAAATTTTTTCTGCTGAAATTTATATGTGCAGTGGGTAGAAAATTTTTCTGCTGAAATTTATAAGTGTGGGTATGAATAATTTTTTTATGAAGAAGTTAAGGAGGCAACAAAATTTTAATTTGTTGATACATTAATATTCTTTTATGGAGCAAATGCTGATTTCAATATTTTGAAAAACCCAAGTTATAAAGAATTAAAATGAAAACCAATGTATAAGATATCTATATGGAATATAAACTAATATACTCGATTATGACTATGTTCTAGATCCATGTTATTGAAGGAGTTATTATGGTTTTGGCTGAAATTCTTTCACTGCGAATGCTGTTTAAATTCCTGGGACCACACAGATGTGCGAACAAAAATTTCTAGAGGTTAATTTATGGAAACAAATAAAAGAAACAAGAAGAGACTTTATTATTTAATCAAGAAAAAACAAAACCGCAAGTTGAAATTTGAATTAATTCTATTTTTCTTTTACGGTAGTATAACAAATCTGAATATTTTGCTGAGGTTCAGTACCTTTTTTTCTGTTTTTTATTTTTGCTGCTCATAGTACGAAATTTGAGAATGAAAGAACTAGTTGTCTAAAGGGAACGCTTAGAGGAACGGTGAAGAAATTGTTAGACATAATTTTTTTAGAATGTTTTCTTTTTAAGATCGAATGGAAGGAAGTGTTTCGGTTATAAAAGATTTCTCAAGTTTATCTTGGTGATATTTTGAGTGGGGAATATCGATCATACATAGCTAAGTGAGTAGAACGTAGCATAGTTGTAATTTTTTATTTTTATTAATATGCAGCGGCACTAGAGTTAAAAGGGTGAAGTTGTCGATATACGCGAGACCATTGCGAGTTATGTACACGGCGGCCATTTTTATAAATTCGTTTCTTATCGTTTGAAAGTTAAAGTCAAGAGGTTATGTATTTGTTTACATTTCGTCAGGTGCTGAAAGTTAATTTAATAAATCGATCATACTGAGTTGGAAACTCGTTTTAAAATTATAAGGAATATTACGCCGGCGCGTGAATTTTTACAAAGTTTAGCGAATTTAAAATAGTAAATTATGTGCACGGGAGTTTAGTTTTTTTTTTCTTCCTTTTAATTCTTTGTGAAGAGAAATTTTTAGTAAAATATTTATTACAGTAAATATTAATTTTCATTGTTAATTTCAATTAATATAGGTGAATATCTAAATTTGTAGGATAAAGGTAGGCGATAGCCACTTTGACGAAAGTGTTAAATTTCATTTGTTAATTTTTTTAGCAATTCTTTTAAGTTTTTTTTTTTTAATTTTTAGTCACGAATTTTTAATTGATAATTCGGTAGGCATGAGAAGAAAGTTGAGGAATATAAGGCTGGGTCTATGAATTTGAAAAGAAATAAAGGATGGTAGAGGCAAAGAAGGATTTTTTTTCTGTTTTTAGTTAAGATTTACCTTGGTTTATTCAGTCTTAGAGATAGACATTGTTTAGGTTATTGATATTTTTTTTGAGAAACATCAGCCAAAATGGACAAAGATCCCTTAATCAAGCTTAGCGTACCTAAAGATGGGGTGGAGTTAGCATCAACATTATCGGACGACGGAATGAAATATCAAAATATAGATTCAGAGGTACCGGAATTGGTAAATGTGAAACAACATACAAGGAAATCGCCTTCACTTAGGAAGAAGGATATTAAACCTTTGGTGACGGACCAAGATAGTCAGGTTATATCAAGCAACGGCGTAAATCGAACGAAAGACGTAGATCCAAGGAAATGGAATCTGACTTTTTCGGGAAATACCGATCCGCGCGAATTTTTGACGCGTGTAGAAGAGTTAGCTTCGGTGTATAATGTACATCTAGATTCTTTGGTTATGTACATGCCTATTATTTTATCAGGTTTTCTTTTGGTTTGGTTTAGAGCAACAGATGTTGAAAGACAATGGGGCGACTTTAAGGGGAAGTTCTTGATACAATTCGAAGGCACTAATAAGCAGAGGGAGTTAAAGCTAGAAATTATGTCAGCAAGACAGAATAATAGTTCGTCGGCAAGCGAATTTATTCTGGAACTGGTCGCGAAGAATAAGTTACTTCATTTTCCGATTGAGAGTGAAGAGTTTTTAGAAATTATTAAGCAGGGTTTGTCTGAAAAATACGCAGGTTTGTTGGCAACGACTAACGTAACTAGTACGCGGGAATTGATGAGCGTTTGTGCGAAATATGACTCCTACGTCAACAAGAAATCTTCCAGATATAACTCGGGGTCCGGAAAAATTATGGAACTGTCAAATGACAATGTCAGGTGTAGTCAAGTAGATCAACATTGTAGTGCCAGTCGAACTACCGAACGGGTAAAAAACATTTGTGTCGTAGGGGATTCGAAGGGAAAGAATGAATTTCGTTACGGTAATCGTCAGCCAAATTCACATTTCGCAAGAAAGAATATCTCACACCACGAACACAGAACAAATAACTTCGTGAAAGGCAACGGTAATATACGGTGTTTCTAATGCAATAAAACAGGGCATAAACAGGTAGATTGCTATAGCCGTTTGAATTCGAAAAAGGTGGGAAGAAAGTGGACTCATAGAAAGTTAAATAAAGCAAGAGGATTAACGAGTAAACCTTCTTACGAAGAAAGGGCAAGAGAGTGGGAACAATGGCTAGATTATGTAACACTATTTTTCGAAACTCATAAAATGGCTCCGTTAGTGTGCGCTAAATGGAGACAACAGGCCGTACCTACGCGTAGAGATAGAAGGGGAAAAATTCACTTGTTTATTGGATTCGAGGGCATCCATTAGTGCGATGAGCCGTAATATAGGCGAATTCTTCGTGAATAAGGCAAAGACTTATAGATCATTCAGGCGAGCATATCACTTTGGCCGATGGTAGTAGGAAAGAGATTTTGGGAAGTTTAAAGTTGCGGGTCGACTATTGGTGTTGCCAGTGTCAACCTTTCCTTTCCATCTCATTTTTTCTATCAATTTGTTGTTACCCATTTTTTGGTCCCTACCTCTAGCTAACCAGGATGAGTGACAATACTGTTCAATACAAGAAATCAACCGCATCGCACCGCATAGCAATCATCATTTTTTATATTCATTTTATTTCGATCTACTATTTAAATTAATAATAAATAGAATCATCCGCGCCGCGTTTTATAAATTTATTGTGCTGTGTTGTTTTATGTTTTTGTGTTTTAAACAAAGAAGAGCTGGCCAGCAAAGGAGATCACCGTGGAGTTTTAAGGTTAGTCCATTCTTCCTGATCCATTTCTTTCCAGCTGGTCGCACCACTCCTCCAGCACAGCATACCAAGCATACAGTCCACTTAGTCAATATACCGCGCCAATCCATTTTAATGGTCCATACGAACCGGATTTATGGTTAGATTAATGGTAAAATCATATGCACCAAATTTTATTGAAAAATTTGTTTTAGGTACCCATTTAATGGTATCAGCTACCGGATCTAGATTTAGCAAGCCTAATCTTGTTATAAATTCATTCAAAAATCGCGTTTAGCTTGTTTTAAGCGAAAGTGTATTCACCAAGTTTCATTAATTGTTAAAGACAATATATGATTTAATAACATTTACAGGTACATATTACTTACAAATTCCTATACAATTACTATACAAATCATAAAACCATCGCGAATCTTAATATTTAAAATCATAATTGTGAAATTTATCATATTATGTATAGTCACAATATTTAATTTAACAACATAAAAAATCTTTGATTTCATTTCATATAACCAAAGTACTCAAATAATTAAACGCCACCTATATTGATTATAGGTAAGTTTCTTAAGGAAGAATTATTAGATTAATAGATTACATTTGTAGTTTAAAGAGCATTGGTTTAAATTGCATAGATGGCGTTTGTCGCAGTTTTTTAATACCAATGATTAATAAAATTGTTTGAACTTTGAAAATTATTGATGTTGGTTTAAATTACACAGATGGTGCTTGTTCCATTTCAAATAAATAATATTAATATAGGTAATATTATTTGAACGGTTTTTTTATTTTTTCATTTAGAATAATATTCTTAGTGTTGTATGTTTTAATATTAATTATTTTTAGAGTTTGAACTTATTATAATCTTTGAGGCAATTAGTTACCTACAACGTAATTAATAGTTTCGCTTGTCGCATAATTCAATATACCTACCTACTATTGATTTGACACAGTTCAGAAACTCATTGTTATATACCTACTGTGGTATAGAGACGACATACCTACGCATTGTACTTTTATTGAATTTATATTTTTCGCCCGCACTTATACCTAACACTGTATAAGCATTTATCATTATTTAATTGTTGAAATAATCAACGTCCTAGTGTATTATATTAAATTTACGCTTTCTTATTATATTTCTTTTTTGTATACATTTATATAGGCAATTTAAGGCTTGTTTATGTATACTTAAATTTAACGCTTCCTTATTATATTTCTTTTTTCTTCTTTTTACATACATTCATATAGGCAACTAAATGCTTATTTATGTATAGTTAACTTAAGACATCTTAGTTGAGTTTCACGGTTTCTTATTTTTATGTACCTTCGTTCATAAACGAACATAAGCCCGCGTAGTTTATAAGTTGATAACTTACTCAGTTTACTCAACATGTCTTGCATCTATTTTAATTGTTTATTTATATTAGGCGTTTCACAATGGAACGTATCAAATTTAGAAGCCAAATCTAATTCACTTCTCTCAAAGGTTAGTGAGTTTTTTGAGAGGTCAAAATTGACATTGAGTCACGGAACTCGGGAAACAACTGCTTTCATCTCAGACACTTTCTCAATTGATGAATTATGATATAGTTACCGCACTGGACGAACGTGTACTGTTAAAAATTTCGTACGATAAAACGTACGAGCCATCGTACGATAGTTTAAATACTTTAAACAGTCAGGTAAATGCCATTAAATTCAAACGGTCTCAGTTGTTGACTGCAGACCAAGTTTCAAATGTAAATACCTCAAATCAATCAAAAGATAATAAAAAATCTCATATTAAATTACCGCCTATTCAAATACCATGTTTCGATGGTAAATTAGAAAATTGGTCTCTATTTTATAAGTCATTTAAGAATAATATCCATCTTAACGAAAATCTTAATGATTCGCAGCGTATGCAATATTTGCTTGGAAAACTAAGTCATTCAGCTTTGAATGTGTTTTCCCGGATTATTCCTACAGGCGAAAATTATGCAAACATATGGAAAGGTTTAGTTTAGAGATATCAGGATAATAGATCTCTGGGAGATTATTATTTAAATAACATTTGAGAGAGTAAACGTCCGGAAAGAGTGCTACTGAATTAAATGAATATTCAGAGAATATATCTGCCTCGGTATCAGCTCTTTTTTTTTTTTTCTTTTTGGCATTCACTCTTTTATTGAGAGTGTTATCTGCCATTATCATGTTTTAAACATTACACACAGATAAGAAACACAAGCAAAGAAGATCTAAAAACTTATTTAAATCTGGACATTATTTTTAATAATAAAACTTGATATTATCTTAAAAACGGAAGGGTCAAATTTAGAGAGCAAAAGCTCAACCGTAGTTGGAAATTGTACGCCGCATTTGGCTAAGTCGGTGCAAAAACCTGGGTATGAATTTCTCAAGATACAATTAAAAAATATGTGGTTTATGGTTTCCTGCTCTAGTCCACAATCACACATGTTTGGGTCTGCTATATTAATTTTAAACAAAAAAACTTTTTGTACAAACATGTCCAAACTTGATTTGGCAAATGACAGACGAACTCTGTCTAGGTAACGTCAACTTGTTAAACCAAGGTACGCGAGTAATGGTATCAATGAGGGTCCTATATTTTGAATGGTCACTCTCCCATGTTTTCTGCCAGTCTTCGTACATTTTAAACCTGCGTATAGAAAAAAGGTCCGCGAAGGGAACCCGCCAGCGAGAGGCAGTATTCATTCTCGCAGCTTCCTTAGCCAACTGGTCCACTATTTCATTACCCTCTATCCCAGAGTGACCCGGAATCCAACCAAGTACAATACGTTTACCTTGAGCGTGTAGCTTATAGAATAGTTCTTTCATTTTTAGCACTATGATGTCAAACGGGTATTGAAAAGAAGAGCTGGCGATTCTCTGAATAGCACTCAAGGAGTCACTCAGAATCAAAATATCTTTACAATCTTCTTAGGATATAAATTCGAGCGCTTCATAAATCGCCACGCATTCCGCTGAAAATATTGTGCATTCTCTCGGTAGTGGAATATGCTTTCCGTACCTATCAGATTGACTATAGAAAGCTGCGCCTGTTAAGCCATTTTCCCCTTCCTTAGAGCCGTCAGTAAATAAAAGCGAAAAATTTTTCCAGTATTTTTTAATATTTTTGTCAAATTTATCACTAGCGTTTGAAATGTACTTAGAATCAAAGAATTTCACTATTTGAGGACTATGAATCAAAGAAGGGAAAGAAACAGAGTATAAGGGAGGCATTTCTAGCTCCATGATATGTTGTTTAAGTTCTTTTAATGTGATGTAACTTAAAACCACAGAAGGGGCAGTTTTTTTCGCCCAAAATCGTTTTTTGATTTGTATCATCTCAGATAGTTTGTGTATCTTAGTAAGTAATACATTATCTCTATAAGCGATACATCTGGTGATGAATTTATCAGACAGATATTGTCTTCTCAGGTTTAATGGAGGTTCAGAAGCCTCTACTCGCATGGCTTCTGCCGGCGAGGACCTCATAACTCCCAGAGAGATTCTAAGGCCCTCATTCTGTACCTTCTCCAATTTTTTTATGTTTCCTTTGGAAAGGGGAGACATGAGATAACAGCAATAATCTAGTCTGGAACGAACAAGGGAACTGTACATAAGTTTTAAAATTCTTGGATGAGATCCCCACCATACTCTTGAAACAGCTCGCATAGCGTTAAGCCCACTCTGGCAACCACTCACAACATGAGAAACAGCGGCGTTCCACGTAAGTTTACTGTCTAATACTAGCCCCAAGAATTTTAATTCTTGATTTTGTTGCAATAAAGAGTCATTAATCATGATCGAACAGGATTGAGGAATTCGTGATTTAGAAAAGATTATTGTCTTACATTTAGAAGGGTTGAGAGAGAGGCCCAAATTATTTAATTTATCTGAGATGGTTTTCAAACTATTATTAATTATTTCTTCTGATTTATTTAAATTTTTGTTTGTGCTGTACATGAAAAAATCATCGGCATAGTTAAGCAGAGTAATTTCTGGAGGTATATCCTCGAAGATATCATGTATGTACGCGTTGAATAAAAAAGGACTGATAACTGATCCCTGTGGGAGACCCCGAAAAACCCTTCTACTGTGTACACTGCCAGAAGGTTCTTCCACCAAAATTGTTCGTTCACTTAAAATAGACATTATTAAATCTACAATTTTGTCAGGTATTTTGAGCCTACAGAGCTTAGTTCTAAGTATTGTCAACAAAACGTTGTCGTAGGCACCTGTGATATCAAGGGCCACACCGACAACATGTTTTGACTCCGAAAAAGCATTTAATACATCGGTTGTTAAATGAGCAATGCTCTCAGTTGTGGATTTGCCTCTTCTAAAACCAAACATAAGTTGAGAAAAGTTTTTACTTCTCTCCACGCACCAATCCTAAAAAGCATTTAATACATCGGTTGTTAAATGAGCAATGCTCTCAGTTGTGGATTTGCCTCTTCTAAAACCAAACATAAGTTGAGAAAAGTTTTTACTTCTCTCCACGCACCAATCCAGACGTCTTTTTAAAATGTGTTCAACAATCTTTAAAAGAACACTTGAGAGAGCAATCGGCCTGAAGGATAACTCATAAATATCATTTGTTTGTGCTTTTGGGATAGGTATGATCAATTGTTGCATCCATGAGACTGGTACCTTACAGTGTACAAAAACTACATTAATTATTTCTAAGAAAAAGGAAAGTATAGTATCACCACATCTGGCCAATAAACCATATGGTATACCATCAATACCAGGAGCTGAGTCTTTGGTGGTTTTTAAAACAGACTTTAACTCTTCAAGAGAAACAGCGGAAGTTAAGGTGTTAAGGTGAGGTGTTAAGGAAGTTAAGGTGATTATAGCAACACTGATCTGACAAGGAAAGGTTTATTGTTTACACTGTCTGTGATTATAATTAAAATAAATACGATATTTGCATTAAACTAATAGTGAAATAGATGAAAGTGAAGTTTATATCTTAAATATCAAGTAGAAATTAATAAACCAGTTATAATATATAGATTAACATTAAAAAACATAATTTTAAATCACTTGATATTATTGTTGCAATATGCCTACATTAACATGTACTGGATGTAATAAAAACGTTTCTAAAGAAGAACTGATACAATGCTCAAAGTGCGAAAGTCACTACCACTACTCGTGTGCTGGCTTCACCTTAGATTACTTCAAAAAAATGAGTGCGGCAAGCAGGGACTCCTGGAAGTGTTGCAAGGTAAAGAAAAACAACGAACTTACTGATCTTATGAAGACGTTGAAGGGGGACCTCATAGCTATGCAACGGGAAAGCAACGACCGAATCTTCAAAAAAGTGGAGGAACAAACAGCTATGATGGCATCCCTTCTCAAAGAGAATGAAGAAATAACGAAGACCATACAATTTCTTACGGAAAAGTATGACACACTCCTCATAAAACTCAATGCACAGGACGAATTGGAAAAGCAGGTGCAGAATCTTAAGCAGGCGAACAGTGATATGGAAAGAAAGATTGAGTATCTGGAGGAGAGGGTGGACAACGAAGACCAAATGAAGAATAAAAAAAAGGTGGAAATCCGTGGAATACCTTATGTCCCGGGAGAGAGACTTGAGGATGTAGTTATTAAGATTGGAAGTGTTGCGAATGTGGAGATGCGCAGAGAGGACATAGAAAGGGTCAAGAGATTCTCCTATACAAGTAAAGATAAAAACATTACTAATGTAGAGCCTCCAAGTATTGATGTGGGACGACAAGGGAACATCACTGCGACTTTTTCATCGGCCACATTAAGAGATAAGTTTTTAGAGGCCATTAAAATTCACAATAAGAGCAAGGGCAACAAGATGCAGAAACTAAACACGGCTGATATTGGTATGAATATTAACATACCCATTTATGTTCAAGAAGCCCTAACGCCTAGAATTAGACATATATATCTAACAACCAGGAGATCGGCGAGAGAGAAAAATTACAAGTACGTGTGGGTCAAGGAAGGAAAAATACTGCTGAGGAAAGAGGACTCTGGAAGAGTTATACACATAAAATCACTGTCCGTTCTCTGTACATTATGAAATATGAAGGCCCGTACCACAGGTGCAACCTTGAACCTTTTCATGTGTGCCATTCCTATATTTTGCACATTTTTTAAAATTTTTTTACTTTTAATTTTTTTAATCTTATATTTTCGTTTTTTACTTTTATTTTTTTTATTACAAAATTATCACACTAAAAAATGACATTTGCAGTTTTATAGCAGAGTCGTTGAATCGGAATGTAGAGTTTGAACGCAAAAAAAAATTATTATACTTTTTTACTATTGCTAAAACTTTGTCCTATATTGAAATTACAATTTTTTTGCAATGTGATGTGGGAAGCGGAAAGTATTTGCATGTGGAGAGGCGAAGGTGTACAATTCTCAGTGCGTGTTTTGCCGTAAATTGGTTTGCTCTCATGGCGGGTAGATTGGGATTGAACAGTGAACGCGGTAAACGTCAACTAATTTTTGATGTGTCAGGTGTATTGAGTTTTTTATACCGAAATGGTGAAAATGATATGCGTATCGGTGAATAGTTTCGTGTGTGCGGACGGCTCGTCGATCCTGCTCAGTGTGTCTGCTCTGAAACGACTCATATTGATAGCACTGAAAAGATTTTATGTGTTGACGGGAGACGAACGGTGTTTTGTGTTGGATGTTTTATGCCTGAATTTGAAGGCAGAGGCAACTATCGCCTGTGTGTCTTTTTCCAATGTGCGGTACTTCGGGGTCGTGTTATGTCTGAAGTGGCGAGCTGTGGGGAACGTTTCGCCATTGTTTATGATTTTGTTTACAATCTGCGGTCACCGCCGCCATATTGATTGTTTTTGTTTTCATGGGGACTGTTCTGCTGGTGAATTAATGGTTGAAAATTGTTTTAAATGTTTATACAGTAATCGAATGAGTTGTCTTGATGTAATGTGCATGTGTGGGGATGAATTCAAGCACCATTCATTGAGTGGCGGGCTCGGGGTGAGTACATTAATTGATGTATCTGTATAATATAGCTGGGTTGGCTGGCAGAGATCCTTCGGGATAAGTCCGCCCTTTCGACTGTCCTAATTACTGTCACCACACTATATTTTGATATAATAAAGTTTTATTTATTTATTTATTATTTATTTATAATATATTGTTCCGGTTACTGTCTGTATTCATGGTGTTGATGTTTTACTTTATAACATGAGTGGTGATCGGCCGGCGCGTTGGGATGATCCGGGGGAAACTGATTACACTGTGTGTTGCATTTTACTAAAATTCCAAGAAATAAATTATGGATACAAATGTGTATCATGTGGTAGATTCATGCCATTGTTGAGTTGCACTATATGTATATGGGGTTATTTAATAGTGGGTTTCCATCGGAGGTCCTTTTCACTGAATTTGGCGTGTTGGACATAAGACAGACATATACGAAAACAATAATACTACACTACATCAAACACAAACACTTACAGACGGGAATAACACATTTACTGACGACAAGATGTAGAAACAAACAATACTTTAAAGTGCCAAAGACGAGGACAAGATTCGCACAACGACATTTTACATTTCTGGCACCTAGATTATTGAATAAAATACAAGACAACGTACTGACTAAAAGACAAATGACGTATACACCCCTAACTAAAAAACTCTTAAATGACTGGTTACTAAGAATTGGACGACACGAGACGGAGACCATACTAAATTACATACCAACTTGACATGACTATACTCCGCCAAAGACTGTTCCTTGAGCCTTCCTCGCGTCCTTGCTGGGCACTGCTGGACGGGGTGTTAGTGTGTGTGTGTGAGGGGGTGTGTGTGTTAGAGAGAGAGAGAAGGAGAGAGGGTGTGAGGTTTCAATGACTGAGTGTGTGTTGGGGATGATACCGCTTCCTACATGCATGCATTGCATTATTTTATTTTATTTTTTATTCTTGAATGCATTTTTTGTTATTTCCTACATGCATCTTTTATTCCTTTATTTTTATTTAAAATAAATAAATCTTTATTGGATGAAAAAAAAAAGTATAGTGTATAATGCAATTTTGAAAAACTTCCAAAAGGCGGACTTATTGCTGCAAGCAATGTCTTACAGTCAACCTCTTATTTATTTATTTTATTATATTTATTTATTTTATTATTATTTACTTTGTTATGTTAAATAAAAAATAGTTGCTATAGGTCTACCTTAGTACGGGCTTTGCCCAGTTAGGTGGATTTAAATGCTTATAAAATTTTGTACATATTATCAATGAATAAAGAAGTTATTATTATTATTATTCATCAGATTGTGATAACGCCACATTCTCGGGAAAATCTATATGCGGTGTAAGAACAGGCGACGAGGATGTTTCCTCTAAGAGTGGTACATATGGAGGAGCTAGCTTGTTAACGAGTTCCAATATGGCCGATTCAGAGACGTTTTTCGTTCTTTTTTTATTGTATATACCCCGAAACTTGCGAATGTTTGTCCAAACATTGGCAATTGGTGTTTGTGGTGAGAGAGAAGAACAAAAGGATATCCAAGCTGCCTTCTTCTTACCTTTGAATGTTTTCTTTGCTCGAGCCTGTATATTCTTAAGATTTAAGAAATTTTCCATATTTCCATTACGTCTGTACCTCTTCATAGCATTCTTCCGATCTTGCACAACTTTTTCACACTCATCATCCCACCAGGGAGGAGTTACAGATTTGTTAGGCTTTTTAAAGTCAGATTTATTTTTAAGCTTTGAGGAACTGTGCAATATATCTGCGAAAGACTCCAAACATTCGTCCAAATTGTTCACTGAGGGACAAGGTAAAGATTTACAAGAAGTTTCAGCGGATATTTTGAATTGCTCCCAATTGATGTTGTTAAGAGCAATTCTTTTTTGAAAATGTTTATATTTGTTGCCTGAATGGTCTCTGCTCCCACCACCATAAGGAAAACTCCATTCTATCAGAATTGGAAGGTGATCACTGCCTCCCACTTCCTCTAGATCGCTTCAGGTGAAAAAAGGTGATATTTCACTTGAAGTGAAGGATAAATCTGGAGTACTTGGGTTTTGATTGGGAATTGGAATTCTAGTTGCGGATCCATCATTTAAAATGCATAAATTTAGGTCGCTCAGAGAGTCAACGATCCTCGCGCCCAGTCTATCCGAGGTATTTGAGCCCCACATAGGATGACGCGCATTGAAATCTCCAAAAAGCACAACGGGTTTTGGCGCTTTATCGACAATTGATTTGATATAACTATATGAATTTTGGGAGATATTTGGGGAAATATAAATAGAGATGAAAGTGACATTGAAAATTCTAACTGCAACGACTTCGAATGGACATGCAGTAGGTTTAACTCGAACGGGAGAATAAGGTATCTCGTCTTTTATCAAAATGGCTGCCCCGCCATATCCTGAAGGCCGATCGTCTCTCACACAGTGAAAACCGTTGATCACAAATTGTTTATCTGGTTTAAGCCAGGTTTCTGAGAGAAATAATAAAGACAAATTATAGTTTGTAATAAGGCTCAAAATATCAGACTTGTTGCAGATTGCACTTCTACAATTGTATTGCAAAATATTATAAGTATTCTTTGTCGCCATTATTTATAAAAATGAGTTATGTTCAAATGTCTGGTATGAATTTACTGACTTTAAAGGAACGTCTGAGATAAATCTGTGTTAGAGTTTGTGTTTTTTGTAATAGAATGTTCAGAAGAATCAACAAGTAAGCCTTTGGCACAAATATTATCAAGTTGTTTGCGTATATTTATATCATTAGTTGGTGACGAAATAAATTGACCAGATTTTAAAAAGTTGGATAAGGCCCTTAACACCTCGAGAACAGTTTCTTCACAGTCCACCGAATCGTTCCTCTCTGTCGTATTTCGCAAAGCACAGCCATCATCGGGCTGAGAATAATTTCCATTAGGGGCAATGAGTATGGATTTCAGTTCTTTCAATATTTCATTTAAGTGACTTTGTTTCCTTTTGCCTTCTACTACTCTATAAGAAGTTTGCTCAGCTTTCTGCCATTTAATACTCGATGATTGTGAATGGGTGGGGGAACGAGGGGGAGAAATCGATTTTGGACTATTTCCAGTGTCGATCGACGAAAATGCAGCTTTACTCTTTGGAAACTGCACACTTGCCTCGAAGTACGAGAGGCTTTTTTCGGCCATAACCTTTTTAATGTTTCTTTGTCTTGTCAACTCCGGACACAGAACGCTTACAGCCGTATGACGGCCACCACAGTTGATGCATGTTACTTCGTCATCTTTTACACAACATTTATCACCAGTGTGGTCACCTTTACATCGGTAGCACACTGGTTTTCCGCGGCACTGAAGTTTAGTGTGCCCGAACTTTGAGCACTTATAACATTGTATCGTCGGCTGCACATATGTTTCTACGGAGATTCTATTATAATACAGATATATATAATCAGGCAACTTTTGTCCCTCAAAAGTTACCACTATCGAGTGAGTGGGTTTCCAAATAAAACTTCCATCAGTATTTTTTTCCGTCGTTTTATAATTTAATCGACGTACTTTGATCGGTTTACCCATTCCTCTTGGAGAGGTTATTTCTTGTACAAGCTCATCCTCCGGGATATCTGCAGGAACGCCTCTTATAACTCCCATTCTCGTGGCAAGAAATTTCGGTATGTACGCTACGTATCCGTTTTTGATAAGGACAGCATCTTTTAAAAACAAATTTGCGTATGTATAATTATTAAATTCAATGAAGATTTTTTGCCTACCGATTGACTTAACTCGCATAATATTGTTTGATGCATTGATGTTATTTTTGTAAGGGAATGATCCGAATTTAATAGAGTCGATATTTTCCATCTCTTCTTTTTCATTCTTTTTAAAACCGTGAATGATGTACGGCGGGAGGAACGTCGCATTATAAAGAAGTTCGGGGTGCGGAGTATTTTCAACGACAATATTTGGCCTCTTGGGCTGTGAAATAATTGTTACAATATTGTTATCCGGTGCAGCAGTCCGTTTTATAGGAACTGCTTCACCTCCTGTGGCAGGGGGAGGTACCCCCCCGCTGGCAGACGCCATGCGCCCACACACTCGCTTCCCGCTACTTAAAAACTATTTTATGTAAACAAATCAAATAATATGTTAAATAATTAAAACAAAATTAAACTAAATCATAATATACTTATGAAAAAAGTATAGTTATATTTATAAAATTAACAAAAAAAAAGGAACGAACTCACCGAGTTGTTGAAAACTTAATAAGGTTTGAAATATACTTTTTAATAAACAAAACACTCAACGCAGCTCGCAACACGACCGCTAGCTAAGACGGCTACACCGGAAAACGGTATCAGCTCTTAAACAATTAAAAATTAAAGACTTGTCAGACTTCATATTTTTCACATGTGCCCTTAAGGGATTGCACCCTCAAATAGTGCATGACTTTGAAATGTCGGTAAGAGGAGGAAAAGATTTTCCTTCGTTCGACCAATTAATGGATCAAGGATAAAGTTAAAATTTTAGAACGCACATCTCGTGATCGTTTAAATAGTCAATATAAAAGAGTACCATGGCAAGGAAAAAATAAATCTCAAAACATTTCTAAATCATTTTTGATAAATATTGGCTCTGCTAGTAAGAAGTGTACTTTATGTAACTTCTCTCACACTCATCTATATCAGTGTGAAAAGTTTAAACCTCTTACTCCAAAAGAGAAATTTAATTTAATTAAATCTATTTTTGGATGTATCAACTGTCTTAGTTGTAATCATCAAAGTAAAAATTGTAAATCAAAACAATCATGTAAAATTTGTAACAAACCGCACCATACTTTGCTTCATTTTGATGATAAAGACACTAGTAAGCTTTATCAGAAAAAATGTACTTCAAATGAAAAACCATCAACCAGTAAAAATGTTACAACTACTTCTACAACTTTATGCGCTCGCAATAACATAAGATTGACATAACCTATAATTTTACCTACTGCTCAGGTACTTGCCTATCGAAATGAATCTGAGAAGAGGCTAGTTCGGTGCTTGATTGATAATGCCTCACATAATAATCTCATTACTCTTGCTTGTTGTAAGAAATTAAGTTTAGATATAATCCCTTTGAACAATTCCTTTGTTAAAGGAGTTGGTCTGTCTAGCAAACCGATTCACGGCTTTGTTATATTTCACATACAATCCCGCATCTCGCATCAAACATATAAGATAAAATGTCTAGTGTTGGACGTTGGACCTAATAACGGACTCGTTACCTACGGAAGATATAGATTTCACATGGGTCGGTCAGTTGAGCGGAGTTCCGCTGGCTGATGGCGAGTGGAATATATCTACTGGGATAGAAATTGTTTTAGGAGCTCAACTATTTCCACATATTTTATTGAGTGGGAAAATTGAAATACCAGGTTTATCACCGCTTATTGAAACTACGCTGGGATATTTGATAATGGGTAGTATTTCGAATAAAAACTCAAAACCTCAATGCTCTACGACTGTCACCCTTGCCACGGTTTCGCGAGTGAACCACGACGATGATACATCTGTATCCTGTAACAATTGTGGAAGCTTGGAGGGAAGTCTGCATAGGTTTTGGAAGTTGGAGGATTTGCCGATGATTGAGGTCGCAAGTCCTGAGAGTGTCGCGTGTGAGTCTGCTTATCAGTCCTCGGTATCTCGTGGGTCTCAGGGCAGATATACAGTGTCCCTTCCTTTTTGTAAAAGTCCAAATGAATTGGGTGATTCGTTCGCTACAGCTCAAAGAGGTTTAGTTTCACTAGAACGCAAATTAAATATTGATTCCCGATTGCGTGAACAATATAATAATGTTATTCAAGATTACATTAACAATAATTATCTAGAAGAAATTCCATCTCATGAGACGGAGGGATATTTTATTCCACATCACGCCGTCATTAGACAAGATAAAACCACTACCAAGGTTAGAATTGTCCTGGATGCCAGCGCCAAGACGCATACAGGACTATCACTTAACGATATTCTGTTTTCGGGCCCAAATTTGCAGGCTGATTTATTCTTGCTTCTGCTTGAATTTCGATTGTTTGCTGTAGCAATGACCGCTGACATACGTCAAATGTATCTAAGAATAGGAGTTCACAATGATCATCAGAGATATCAAAAAATATTGTTCCGCTTCAATACCGATGAAAAAATACGCGTTTTTAAATTCAAATCCCTTCCCTTTGGACTTAAGGCTAGTCCTTATTTGGCTATGCGAACAATGCGTCAACTTGCTGCGGATGAAGGAAAGTCGTTTCCAAATGCTGCCAAGATGGCTGTCACAAATTTTTACATGTATGATTTCGTAAAGTCAATGCCGTCAAGTCCTGGAGAAATCGAGTCTATTAGTTTAATGAGGGAATTAATATCATTGTTTTCCATGGGAGGATTTGATCTGGTAAAATTCTCGAGTAACTCCGAGGAGCTTTTGGCTGAACTTCCACCACAAAATAGAGCTGCAGTGGATTTCTCAGACACTGGAGTTACTAACGGTTTAACCATATTGGGTTTTAAATGGCTGCCTGAGGAAGACGTTTTCACCTTTAAAACTTCTTCATGTAACAAGACTTGTACCAAGCGAAATATATTATCAGTTGTTGCGCGACTGTTTGATGTATTGGGTTTGGTATCCCCAGTTGTCCTTTTGGCAAAGCTGCTTATTAAGGCATAGGATGGGATGATACGCCCCCTATGAATATTGTAGCAGCTTACCAAAGATTAATTGTTGAACTGCCGCTGTTGTCGAATATAAAAATACCGCGTCACTTGAAAGTGACACCTGGTTGCAAGGTAAATATCGTAGCCTTCTGTGATGCCAGTTTAAAAGCTTACGGCTGTGTGGTGTACTTACATGTCACAGATGCCAAGGGTAATATTTTCATAAGTTTAGTGTGCTCAAAATCAAAAGTGGCACCGGTTAAGGTGATCTCACTTGCCCGCTTGGAGCTGTGCTCAGCTCTGTTATTATCCAAATTAGTAAAAACTGTTTTTGATACGTTCAATCCACTTTATGCTATAAACAACATATACGCCTTTTCGGATTCCACGATAGCTTTATACTGGATACATTCTTCACCGCACCGCTGGTCTATTTTTGTATCTAATAGAGTGACTCAGATACAAGAGAATCTAGATTGCAAACACTTTTTTCATATATCTGGGGTCGAAAATCCCAGTGACTGCTTATCTCGGGGATTGTATCCATCTCAATTGCTGGAGCACAGTCTTTGGATGACAGGTCCAAAGTGGCTTCTCAGCCAACCAAATTCTTGGCCTATCAAGCCGTTTGCACCTATAAGTTCAGATGTACCTGAAGCAGTTTCTACTGTTTTGACATCCGTTATGAAAGATCTGCCAACTCAATAATTAATTTACTAAGTTTTTTAGAAGTACCTCTTTAATTTTTATTAAACCGCATTAGTAAAGTAAATATTTGGACTTGCATATATGAAGTTCACATTTCGTATTAATTTCTATAAATTATTATTATAGTTCCGCATATGTTGTCTTTTCACGTAAATTTGGTGAATGTACCCGCTTTGAAAAACCGCATTTTTTATATAACCCGCATTTTTTTAAATATCAGACTTTTAACTGATATTAACCGCATTTTTTTAAATATCAGACTTTGATCTGATATTAACCGCATTTTTAAATATATCATAAAATGATATAATCCGCATCTTTAAAATATCAGACTTGTGATCTGATATTCACCGCATTTGTTAAACCCGCATTTTTTAAACATCAGATATTTGATCTGATACTAACCGCATTTTTAAATATATCATAAAATGCTATAATCCGCATCTTTAAAATATCAAATTTATGATCTGATATTAACCGCATTTTAAATATATCATAAAATGATATAATCCGCATCTTTAAAATATCAGATTTATGATCTGATATTAACCGCATTTTAAATATATCATAAAATGATATTTTTTTTTTAAATTTATTTATTTATTCACATTTACATACTTATACAAAATGTACAACATTACATGATGATACAATATATACATATTTGATAGCCTCACTAGGCGTATGCCTGTGTTGAGGCGATTTCAGCACAATACATAATTAATCAATATAATTTATTTATAATACATTAATCTTTCACTCTATACTAATGTGTGAAATAGTTCAGTCTGTGATTTTTCTCTTCCAATCATCATCAACCACTCAGTCAGAGACACCCTGAATACTCTCACACTCTCACAATCTCTCAGCTCACGGGGTAATTTATTAAACATTCTAGGACCCAGATATTCAGAGGATCTCCGTCCCAGCGCCGTCTCCCTGTTTGGGACCTGTCGCTTGTTTACATATGATGATCTTAGTATACGTGTATGTGGAACCTCTTTATTATTTTCAAACGCCTTTAACAGAACTGACCTGATAAACAACTGCCTGACGTCCAACACCCCAAAGCGTCTGAACAACGGATCCGACGGACTCATATATCCAGAGCCACTCATAACTCGGAGAACTGCCGTCTGCATGACGTTGACAGAGTTGAGGTGCACGGTAGCAGCACCTCCCCAACACTCCAAGCCATACAGGAGTATGGAATTGCAAAGTGCAAAGTACACAGATCTGACACTATTCTCGTCCATTATATGCCGCAGCACCCGGAATACATATAGCAGCTTCCTCAAACGCGTCGTGAGAACCTTCAAATACTTATCCCACCTAAGGTGTTTATCAATAATAAGCCCCAGGTATTTAATATTGTCACAACTATTGATTGACGGACACGCGCACCGAACACCGTCATCGGGACAGGAATGCATTCTTATGCGGTCAAAATCCGGCATTGCACCTCCCATGGTTAGAGAAAAGGGAACAAATTTGGTCTTTTCCACATTGAGGGTGAGCAAATGACTAGAAAGCCATCTGCCAACTATCCTCAAACCTCCCTCAGCCCGCCGACATGCATCAGCCCACGTGTGGCCATCAAAAATCAGTGCAGTGTCATCAGCAAACGATACAATCCGACCCCCAATATCCAAATTGCAAAGGTCGTTTACATATATTAAAAATAACAAGGGACCAAGAGTACTCCCTTGTGGAACGCCAAACAAGAGCGAGTCTGAGTTGCTCACTATATTCCCTATCCTTATATACTGTCTGCGATTCTGAAGATAGCTATGAAAGAATTCCTGAGCCAATCCCCTAACTCCCACCGCTTCCAGCTTCCGGAGTAAGATCTTGTGCGACACCGTATCAAACGCCTTCGCTAAGTCTAAAAAAATTGCAATGCATTTCTCCCTTCTTTCCAAATGGGTCGTTATGCAGTTTGTTAATTCCAGAACGGCATCTTGTTTACACAATCCTGGACGAAATCCGAACTGCCCCGGCGAAAAGAATCTTTTTTCTTCCAGATATTGACGCAGGCGCTGTCCAATCGTCCTCTCGAACACCTTTGACAGGGTACTCAACAGCGAGATCGGACGATAATTTGAAATAAGTTTCCTGTCACCACTTTCGTAGATTGGAACCACAATCGCCTGCTTAAGGCATTCCGGGTAAACACCCCCCGTCATACACAGATTATACAAGTGTGCAAGTGGTACGGCAACATTCTCTTTGCACAATTTTAACATGACGGATTTGATCATATCAATTCCGAAAGACTGAGTATTTTTTAGAGAGCTTATTTGTTTAGAGATCTCAACCTCTGTAACAGGGTAAAGAAAGAAAGAACCAGTGGGACCATTCAATATATCAATGTTATCAGCCAATAATCCGCATCTTTTAAAATATCAGATTTCTGACCTGATATTAACCCCATTTTTGCAATATCAGCACTCTGATATTCACCGCATAAAAATCCGCTATGGGAAAACCGCATTTGTAAATCCGCTATGGGAAAATCGCATTTATTATCCGCAATGGGAAAACATCATTTATTATCCGCAATGGGCTAACCGCAATTAATATCCGTAATGGGCTAACAGCATTTAAAATACCGCTTTATTTATTTATACATACCGCATTTTTCTTATTTAATCCTCTTTCTTTTATTTTTGTGTTGAAAGCTTTGGAGCTTTCAAGGTGGGGAGTGTGGTGTTGCCAGTGTCAACCTTTCCTTTCCATCTCATTTTTTTCATCAATTTGTTGTTACCCATTTTTTGGTCCCTACCTTTAGCTAACCAGGATGAGTGACAATACTGTTCAATACAAGAAATCAACCGCATCGCACCGCATAGCAATCATCATTTTTTATATTCATTTTATTTCGATCTACTATTTAAATTAATATTAAATAGAATCATCCGCGCCGCGTTTTATAAATTTATCGTGCTGTGTTGTTTTATGTTTTTGTGTTTTAAACAAAGAAGAGCTAGCCAGCAAAGGAGATCACCGTGGAGTTTTAAGGTTAGTCCATTCTTCCTGATCCATTTCTTTCCAGCTGGTCGCACCACTCCTCCAGCACAGCATACCAAGCATACAGTCCACTTAGTCAATATACCGCGCCAATCCAACTGTAATAACTCATCGAAAATTCAAGAATTTTACGTAATCGAAAATCTTAATCAGGGGGTTATACTGGGCGTCGATTTTTGGAGAAGTTTTGATCTGGCTCCAAAATTATTCGCGGATATTGAATATGGGAATTACAAGGGCATCGAAGAATTGGGAAAAATCGAAAATAGAGAAAGTCTAAGCGATCATCAGGAAGCACGATTAGAGGAAATTGAAGAGGAATTTCGAAAAATTTCTTTCGAAGAAAAGGGACTAGGGTGTACTAACCTGATAGAACATAAGATCGAGACGACGGGTGAACCAATCAGGCAACGCTACTATCCGTTATCACCCGCGAAACAGGAACAAGTCGAGAGAGAGTTGGACGACATGTTGAAGTTAGGCGTCGTGGTGCCTTCAAAATCGTCGTGGGCGAGTCCGACGCTAATTGTTTCAAAACGCGACGGGTCCGGTAGATTTTGTTTAGATTCTAGAAACGAGATAATTATCTACTGCCAAACTTGAACAGAACTCTATCGAACTTAAGGTACATCTCATCTATCGATCTGTCTAAGGCTTTCTGGCAAATCCCTTTAGATCGTAAGGGATTAGGCATCTTCATATTTAAAATTATTTGTACAAATTTTCTTGTCAATAAATTAAAAAAAAAAAAAAAGAATTCTCGTGAAAAGACCGCATTCGTCGTACCCCGAAGGGGGTTGTTCGAATTCACAAAAATGCCTTTTGGGTTAGTAAATGCAGCCAGCGAGCTTCAAAGGCTGGCAGACAGATTGTTTGGGCCGAAATTCGACGAGAATGTCTTTTGCTATATAGATGATTTGATAATAGTGAGTAATGATTTCGATGCACATATTACATTGTTAAAAAAGGTAAAAAATAGATTGATGGAAGCAGGATTGACAGTCAAGTTATCGAAATGCGAATTCTGCAAGAGCCAATTGAAGTTCTTGGGTTTCCTGATCGACAGAGAAGGGTTAAGACCAGACCCAGAAAAGGTAAAATGTATAGCGGAATATCCTGAGCCAAGGACATTGAAACAGTTGAGGATGTTTCTCGGCATGGTGGGTTTCTATCGCAGGTCAATAAAGGATTGCAGTAAGCTATCGGAACCGCTTAACAAACTCCTAAGAGTAAAGAGGGGAGATTCCACGTTCGGATGGAATGATGAAGCCGCCGTAGCATTCGGGAAATTAAAAAGGGCGCTGGTGACCGCGCCGGTTCTGACATGCCCAGATTTTACGAAACCATTTATCCTCCACGCTGATGCCAGTCAGCATCAAATTGGCGCGGCCTTACACCAAAAGTTCGGCGAAGAAGAGAAACCAATAGCATTTTACTCGAGGTCGTTGTCGAAGTCAGAAGTGAACTATAGCGTCACCGAGAAAGAACTACTTGCCATTCTGGATGGGATAGAATTTTTCAGGCCGTACATCGAGGGTATGCAATTCAAGGTCATTACAGATCATGCAGCGTTACGCTTCCCAACCAAGCTGTCGAACCCGTCGGGAAGATTAGCCAGGTGGAGCAATAGACTGTCGCAGTTTAAGTTCGAGATAGAACACAGAAAGGGGAGCGCTCACAAGGTACCTGACGCTCTGTCCAGATTACCCTACAGTATTAATGAACTGGCCTTGCCTAACGTAGAGGAAGAAGAAGACCCATGGTATGATAGGATCTTAAAAGGTTGTACTGAAAGTCCGATGAGGTTCATAAACTATCATGTGGAAGATAACAAATTATATAGATTATCCAAAGACGATAACCCATTGCTGAGAGAGTTTGCGTGGAAAGAAGTACCTAGGAAGGAACTTCGGAATAAGATCGTTGAACGGGCCCACCACGTAGGACACACCGGGATATTCAAGACTTTCAAACTAGTAGAGAGAGATTTTTATTGGCCAAATATGTACCACGAAGTAAAGAGGTTTGTGACGTCATGCAAGACGTGCAAGGATATAAGCCATCCAACGCCGCACCGGGTGGACTTATGACTAATCGGAAGTTAGTAGACAGATCCCTCAAGATGCTGAGCGTAGATCTTGTCGGCCCTTTGCCCAAGTCGAAGAGGGGGTTCCTCAATATTCTAAGTGTGGTCGATGTCTTTACCAAATACGTGTGGTTTTTCGCCCTGCGAAAGGCGACCGCCGGAGCGATCGTAAATTGCATAGAGAAGAAAATCTTCCTACATGAAGGGGTACCACAAACGATGCGTAGGGTAAGTGGTCGATCAGGCTACTCGAAGAAGGGCGGTTAGAGGAAAATATTTTGTGTATTCTTAGATACACAAAAATTTAATTGGGAAGAGGGGTATTGTAGCGAGAATATTTAGCACTAAGCGTGTTAGTTAGAGGGGGTACACTATGACGACCGCGTAAGTACGAGTGAGAAAGAAATATCGCGCGAGAAACGACACCGCGTTATTAGCGAGAACAATAATTTTTCTCCAGAGTTTGGCCGGCAATTTAGATTGTTCGACGCCTTGTGAGAGACGATTGCTTTGCATGTCTCTGGAACGAAAATAATTGTAACAGTCTAACTATAAAATGTAATCCCTACATACAAAGGGCCGTTTTGAATTTTATTCTGTTGGTGTAAATTGGTTAAAGTCGGTGTAAAACCAAGGAAGAATTCCGCAACGAAAAAGGTACGAATCTTTTCGATAAATTTACTTTCAAATTTATGAATTGTGACATTGACAGACAGAGTGTATAGAAAAGAAACTACATTAGATTATTATTCGTATGGCTTCGGCTTTCTTTTTTTTTTTTTCTCGTTTCTTTTTTTCATTATAAATTTGTACATTTTTAACTCTAAATGTTGAGGTCAATCTCTGTCAACCACCGCACCGCCCCCGGTGTTGACTTGTGGATGTCAATCCAATCCCCTACATTAGAAGTACGTATATACTACTTCACGTCAATCTTAAATATTAAGTATGTCTGAATACTAATTTTCAGATATGCGGTTCTAGTCTTGGGGTGAAAACTACCTAGTTTTGAGTAGATAATCTTTGGATGAGCGACGTGAATAAAGTTAACAATTTGGTTAGGAGGAACTATCTATATGCGGCAACTATTCAAGACTCTGTCGAGTCTTACACGCCTAGACACTTAGATGGGAAGGACAAGAGCTCTTTGGTTATAAAATTCACATCCATTATCAAGGACGGATTATTTTCATAGCTACTGCATGTGTGGTGTACAGTTGGCCCGTGGGTAGGTCGGCTGTAGAGAGAACAGAGGGAGATCAAAGTGGATCTTTTGGAATCAGTAAAGGGCGAAGAGAGGTCTGAGGGTCAGGTCGTGTCCCTCACATTTGGGAATAAATACAGCTGAGTAATCTTTTTTTAATTTTTATTTCGTATGAATCATGGTACGATCAAATTAAGTCAGTAGTTTGAATTTTTGTATAAAAGTTAATAGTAATAGGATGCCCATCATATAAAGATCAAAGTTGGTAGCGTTGATAATAAAATCTTAGGAAAAGAAATGTTTGATAAGTTTAAGTAAAGACATTATTTTTTACTTTAGTTTTGAAGTTCATAAAGTAAGATACTTTTTGCAATTTATTTTATGCAGATTATTTAAAGATTTGAATAATTTTTGTTAAAGACTTTGTGTAGATTAATATGTTTTATTGATTACAATGAATAAACTGTGATTTCTTTATATGAAACCCATGATCTATAATTGTAAAATACCCACCTCTTTTCAGGACATGATAATGGTCGCTACAACCCACTCCCTGTAGAGTCTCAAAGTCCGTGGCATAGTTTTCGTATGAGAACAATAGATATTTAGATCTGTCTTTTTTTATGCTAATGGAGGCTGATCATCCTTGCTTAAGAGGGAGCAAGGGAGGGTCGAGCACTCTTAACAAGTAACAGTCAACGTTACAACACGCACGCGATTCTGCCCACGGGCAGGCGAGATGTCCCTTTGGGATATCTCGCCAACCAGTTAACCAGTATTTAATATAATTCCATATAAGATAAACAAACAGTTTCGTTAAGTAAAATGGTGTAAACTATAAATTGAAGTGAAAATCTACAGAACTTTTATAACCTTTAACCTTTCGTCGTGTACAGTGACTTCAGAGTTAAGTCAACTGACTTGGTGCCTTCAGCAAAGGTAATGTGCAACGTGTTATTAACTCATGTTAGTGTAAATTCAAATTTAAGTAAATATTTACCGATATGGACCCTTATATGTTAAAATCATACCTGTCATCAAATCATAGTGATGAAAGACGGCTTTCACAGTGTTTTCATTGTTAAATTCACTGATAGTGCTGCCTTCTGAACAGTAATGCGAGACAGTGTTAAAAGAAGTTATGTACAATTAAATTAAATACATATTAAACAATATTCGAAAGCCTATATGTAAAGGATGTCTCCAGTTCATTATGATATAAGACTTTAATTTGATAAATTGAACAACACAATATTCGTCCAGTAAATAAAGAATCGTATACCTACAGTGCAAATCGGACTTTAATTTATCTATTTTTGAGAAGCTTCATCGAACTTTCACAAGTCCTTGATGATGAGAGCAACTGCTCAGCTAAGCTAGTCGGACAAGATGTGTGAGCAACAGGTTGTATCCAGGGACCCTGTCTTCTCTGGTAAGTCAAAAGCTGTATTCAACCATGACCTGGAACCCCATCACCAACTTAGAAGAGAGATGACACGAACCTTCAACAAGAAAATTAACTTCGTTTCTTTTTCTTTTTTTTTTTCATTTCAGTAGATAGGTATATCCCAATTTCACCAAGAATGCACATTCAATTCGTTAATTTTATTAAAACGTACTAATCGTAAATCAAACATTTTGAAATTAACAAAAAATAGAATTATAAAATGCGGAGTTATTAAAATAGTCTGCCAGTCGCTTTGCAACAAAACTCAACGCCTAATGCGATTTTTTACCTCGATTCCTAATACATTACTGCATGAATTTAAAATATAGGTACCTACCTACCTTCCTCGTTAGTAGTTTGACCTACTTAGCTGTAGTACTCGATAATATGGTACATTCTCTCTGCTTCTCTCCAAGCAAGCCATAGCCAACAATACTACTAAAAAAGATTCCTGTTTTACCCTCCTGTCATGGCATACCTTATATTTTATATTGTTCTGCGAAAATATTTAGTAAATAAGAATTATAAGACTTCAATTGTTTTTATACATATATGTTGTTCAGTGTTATGTTGGTGTATCTATGAAATAAATAAATAAATATACATTTTCATACCGTAATGCTACAGTTCTACTCAAAATTTTATTTTTATTTTTAAAACATGACTATCTCATTACCTAATTGAAATTTTTGTATAAAGAAATTTGTAAATAACATTTAATATATTTGAGAAATTTGAAAATATTGTATCTATGATTACCATAAACATACCTCCAAGGATCCACAACGATTAAGGTTGGGTTTCTCGACGCCGCAAGTAATAGTAAAGTATTAGCACAACACTTTACTATGAGGTGTTCCTCGATCGAAAGGGTAAGAACACGTAGAAAGCCGATTCCGACCGGCGCACACAAGCCCAAGAACACTACGCTGGGACGACAAAAATCAAAAAACACACTTTCTTCCAACCAATCAGAAATCCGTCAAAATATATTTTAATTAACCATTCCATTATAAACCATAAGAATTTTTGATGTCAATCTAACAGCATCGTCTCAGCATGCGTACAAAGATGATGAACATTCACAGGGCCGAAATCGCTTAGTTGTGCTCCAATAATTGATGTACTAGTTGCGTTCGTGCTGTTTTCCCTAAGTTGTTTTTCTTCCAATTTTAATTTGGATATTGAAGCAACAGGTGTGTACTGTAATATGCAAGATTGTTTTGACATAACAATTTTATTTAGTCTAGATAAAATATGTTTTATCAAATGCTATTTTTGTTCTTAAAAATATCCAAATATTAAAAATAACTAGATTTATGTAAAAAGTTCCACAGAGTACCGCTATAAATTTTTAATAGTTTGTTAAAACACTTTATAATTAACGTAAAAAAGTAAAAAACACGTCCCCCTGTTTCCACCTTTTTGTTTAATCGTATGTAATCTTTACTGAGGGTGACGCTTTTCTACACCAAGTTAAGTTGAAGAAAAGATAATTATTTTTAGTGCTGAACAATGAATTGTTTCATTAATTTTCATCATAAAAGTGCAATGAACGATTTTTAATATATATTGGGGTTTGGTATTAGTGAACTTTCTGAAAAATGAAATCCTCCTTGGAGCTCCATGTAGCTACATTAGGACGACAAAAATATAAAATGGTAGCTTATTCGATATTCTGATCAATTTTTTTTATTGTGAGGCTACTTCATAATAATCTTTCACAAAAAATACCTTTTTAGGGTAGATTGGGGTAAAATAGGGCATACCCATATAGGGTAGATGGGGGTAATAATACTCCGATTTGAAAATGAAACAATAAAAATGTAATATATCTGTATTTTTATTACTGAGGTCGTATATTTTTAAGATTCTTACCAGTATTCTCGTCGTCTTCATCATACTTCGTTTATGTACAACTTACAAGAAATTACCGTAAGAATTGTGCATTAATTCCAGTTATTTCAGAAAGTTCACTAATACCAAACCCCAATATATATTAAAAATCGTTCATTGCACTTTTATGATGAAAATTAATGAAACAATTCATTGTTCAGCACTAAAAATAATTATCTTTTCTTCAACTTAACTTGGTGTAGAAAAGCGTCACCCTCAGTAAAGATTACATACGATTAAACAAAAAGGTGGAAACAGGGGGACGTGTTTTTTACTTTTTTACGTTAATTATAAAGTGTTTTAACAAACTATTAAAAATTTATAGCGGTACTCTGTGGAACTTTTTACATAAATCTAGTTATTTTTAATATTTGGATATTTTTAAGAACAAAAATAGCATTTGATAAAACATATTTTATCTAGACTAAATAAAATTGTTATGTCAAAACAATCTTGCATATTACAGTACACACCTGTTGCTTCAATATCCAAATTAAAATTGGAAGAAAAACAACTTAGGGAAAACAGCACGAACGCAACTAGTACATCAATTATTGGAGCACAACTAAGCGATTTCGGCCCTGTGAATGTTCATCATCTTTGTACGCATGCTGAGACGATGCTGTTAGATTGACATCAAAAATTCTTATGGTTTATAATGGAATGGTTAATGAAAAAATACTTTGACGAATTTCTGATTGGTTGGAAGAAAGTGTGTTTTTTTATTTTTGTCGTCCCAATGTAGCTCCTTGGGCTTGTGTGCGGCGCACTGTGGAATATGGTAGAACAGTCGCAAAATTTTAATGGTTTTTTAGGTACATATTTTCCACTTGTTTTTAATTGCATTTGATAAAATAAATGTTAACCATTATAATGATATCAAATTTCTACATTTTTAACATTTATATGTATGTAATATAACGAATCAAAGATAGTTTACTTGTAGAATCACAACTAAACAAGTATATTTTGTTACATTTCAAATTCAAATATCTTATCTATTGCTAACAACTAATGGTATGTATTATATATTTTTGAAAACCTGATTTAATATAGATAAATGGTTGCCCAAAAAAATTTTGATATTTTATTTATTATAAGTTTTTTCTTAATAATATTGTAAAATCATAAAAATATCAATTCCATGAGTTTGTCGAAGGTTGTCACTTTTACCAACGTCTCCCGACGCGCCGAAATTTATGTTATATTATAGCCTAGGTATATTATCCTTAACATATCAAAAAATTGGATGCTCGTTTTTGCTCATTTAGAAGTTATGAATTAAAAAGTATACTCGGTACCAGTAGAGTGTCGCAGATACTCCTATTGCGAAAACCGGCGCTGTCTTTACTTAAATCTATAACTCTTTTTTTTTTAAATAACGTTTTCGAATTTTGCACAATAATAGCAGAATATTTATTTATTATGATGGTATACATATTTTAAATTTTTTGTGTCAATCTTTATTAAAATATATGAAAATTGTTTTTTTGTAAATAATAATCATACTCCCTTAATAATATATTTACTGAACTTTAATTCGATTTTAAATTAAGTAAAAATAATTTTCATATGTATAAAATAGATAAAATAAACTAAAAAAATAAAAGAGAATGTTCTATTCAGGGTGTAACGTGATAAACATTTCAAACAATTAATTTTAATATTACTGAAAAACTACAATGGTAAATATGCTGAAAATAATAGGTATTTATATCCTTCAACCCTTTTATCATGCTTTTACATTACACTTCATGATCAATATAATATACAATTAAAATAATAATAATATTTTTCCACAATTACTTTCTTTATGCTATTAGAAGATAGGTTTATTTTATACTCTTCTTAATACTCCAGATCCTATAATGACATAATACTATTGGGAAACTATAGGTAGGTAACTTCAAAAATGTTCGAATTTGATGAAGCAGGTACCCACTTTGTATCTACTATAATTCGTTTTTGATTTTAAAGGTCACGAGATCTAATACGCACACGCTTATATTTATATGTCCATCAAATAAAATATAATAAAAATAGAATAAAATCGAAACAATATATTATTTTAAATTTATTTAATTTATTAATTGCTTACATGGTTCTCCGTTTAACCATAAAAATGAGTTTTATGATGGCCAACCCTGGTTTTCACAATATGATTTTCTTTGGCACTTTACTATTACTGGGTGTACTTTTATCATTCATAACTTCTAAAAGAGCAAAAGCGAGCAGCCTATTTTTAGATATGTTGAGGACACTTGCTATTAAATAGGCAAAACATTGACCAATTAATAGTTAAGGTAGTAGAGGGTTCATTTTTAGTTTGAGGTGAAAGTAGCTAAAATAAGTAAATTAACAAGAACAAAAATGGAGCAATATTTTTATAATTCATTTTCAGTATGGACGACACTATTTCTAAAATGTACCTTCTACTACTTTAACTGCTGTTTGTTCAATGTTTTGCCTATTTAGTAGCAAGTATTATACCTTTTTGAAAAGCTAAAGAGACGTAGAAGTTTTTACAATTATCTGCAGAACAAGTTCCATAACTTTTTAAAAAAAAAAGCGCTTCAAATTTAAAAACACTTAGAGAAAATTCTTTAATCATAACCTTTGTCGAGCTGTATTTTTAAGCTCTTAGTAGTAGGTTCAGTTTTTCTCTCACACACCAGATTCCTCAGCTCTGCTTCGAAAGAGCGAAACACAGTATGAGAGGGTCTTCCTCGTCTTCGGGACCCTGATTGGAGGAAGAACAGCGTTCCCCTTAAAATATCAGTGTTTTTTTTTTTATTTATAAAATTTGCAAGTGCTAAAGAAGTCGTACTAAACTCTCTTGCTAATACTCTCTTGCTAAAGAAGTATAGCCCGGGCAGTGCGTGATTTACCGTGTGTACAACGCATGAATTACGCTTACGTAGGCGGCATACCCCATTCGACTGACTCTATTGCCGGAACGTTATTGTTCCAAAAATTGGAGAATCTATCTGCATCTTCCAGCAGGATGATATTTATTTATTTATTTATTTTAAAGATCACACTGCTCATATATATGACGAAACGTATTTTTATTAAATTTTCCTTATTTACGGAGACGAGCCAAGCCGCTTGCTACCTCTATTTAAAGAAATAAGTATTCATTCTCCATAATTTACCCTTATTGCAGTATGTTTGCTAATCAATTTTGTAAGATGTAGATTTTCTTTGAGATTAAAGGTGTATTTCTTAAGTGTTATTACTAAATAAATCAATAAGTTATCAAAACATACCTTTATTTACTAACCCTATATAACTTTTGTTATAACTTATCGCTAGATAATAATATAATATTGTACTGTAATAATGAACTTATCTTCCACTGAAACATAATGTTTTCGAATTCAGATAGAAATATTGTGTGTAAAGTTTTTGGAAAGTGCATGCAATAATTAGATTTAGAAGAAATCTAATAAACTGCTAGTCACACATTTTATCGGAAGAACGCGGAATGAAATTAGAAACTTTCTTTTGAAAATACTAATGGTAATAGTAAGCAATAACATCAGCTGTTATACTATAATATTCTACCTATGTATATCGTTGATATAACAGCGAATTTATTAATGACATAAGGTAAATAGGCAAGTAATTGATATTTCAAGCTCCAATCGTGTATATTATTATTTAGAGTGAAATATAAGTCAATCGACAAAATGTCATATTCACAAAGTAGCGTGTACTATCATACCAGACACAAAATATAAATATTTGCACGGCATCCAACCTCCATCTCTAATATGTACGAGTACATAGAATAATATTTTTGTCCTTGTGAATGATGACGGACAGACGATTAGAAGTTTTTAGCCGCGCTTCTCAGTTTTACAGATGCATTCGCACATATTATGATAACTGTTGAGCGAGATAGCTAATATATTAGAGCGAGATAGACTGAATATTTCTAGAGATGGGCATTATAACGACAGCTGATAAAAATAACGCATCTAACGTTATTAATATATAACGATATTTATAAATAATAATAGTTGAAAAAAAATAATACTCAGGGAAATAATAGCCTAGACCTATATGTATATGTCAGGTAATATTAGCCGAATGAAACTGAGAAAAGGACCTTTCCAGATACCAAATTTTGGACCTTTTTTTTTTAGGAAAAAGATAAGTTTCCAGATACCAAATGTTTAAAATAGCTTTCAGCTTTTAATATTAACGTTATTTTCAATAAACGAAATGGCTATAACGTTTTTGAATTTAAGCCGTTAGTCCCATCTCTAAATATTTCCTGGGCGATTTAGACTCTTGTCAAAATTTATATTTAGTTGCGATAGGCGCGACATATTATATTATCTAGGGCGACATCTATCAGCATTAATGTCAGTGTGCCAGTGTGCAAGACAAATATTTTATAGATTACGTCTGCTGTGATGTCATTTTGGATATTTGGTGTGTTTATTTACGAAAATCTCAAATGGCAATAATGAACGTCACATGTGCCGAAAGTGATATTGTAATTTCTGAACTATATGAAAATGAAATAGAAGCTTTTCTAAAAAATGTAAAAATCGAAATTGGTATTGAACAGTACTATCATGTCATTAGTAAGGAGTTCGCGGAATCACGGTCTTCATCCAGTAACATAATTATCTAACAACTATTGACTCTAAAAATTAATTACTGATGTTCGATTTTTGAATGGAACAAACCACCACGGGCTTACGACCGTCTTCTACTAACATAAGCACCCGTATATATAATACTTCGAAAAGCTCGGCAGTCCATACAAACTTTCTAGTGAGTTTCTCTCTAACGCTAGTTAGTAATATTATAACAACCCTTTTAAAAATAATGTAACGAAAATAAAATTGTTAAATAAATCCTCTTTTTAAATGATCGGCATGCAGAACGAGAAACACCCTGTATTATAAAGTATTTATAAGGAATAGAGAGGGCTGCAGATATCCTTGTGTTGCCAATTATTAATCGATGATAATCGTGGCGACACGACAGCCTGATAGACACACAGACCGTTAAGATCTATGGCCAACAATCAGACATGCGCCGAAGAGAATCATAAACAATGGAAGTTTAAAAATCGAACGGATTTTTAAATTCGAGAAGAACCTTTTCGAAATTCAAATTTATTTTAAATGACACCTACCATTAAAATAAAGGACGTGCATTTTAAAAATGTTTACTTACATACTTGAAAGGAATTTCGTCGCTATAACGAAACAAGTATTTTCGTACGACCTTGATACGGTTAAGATAATAAGTACCTACCTATAATAAAAAGTCATTTTTAATAACTACAACATTGAAGCATTTAAGTAATTAAATATACTGGAGTATTTAACTTACTTATAGCAGACCAGTGTTTCGCAAACTTTTTAAAGATTTGAGAATATACCGTATTTGACCTCGTAAGTTTAGTTACCTCTTACATAAGTCGTCTAGTCTTCTGAACAAGTTCTGAATTCGATTTCAGAATGCTGCTTTTTTATATACAATAAACCGGATTTTTTTTTAATTTAGAAAAATGAATCTGTGCTCACTCAAAGTGAACACAAATACACTCTTTGACAGTGAGCTACTTAAAGCTTGTGTCGTGAAAGAGGAAGATGGTCGGCACCTGGGATCGAACCCATGACCTCCGAACAATACAGTACGGAAGCCGGCGTTGTAACCGCTGGGCTACCAACCACTTCAAAACTAGCTTCCCCGACAGACGAAGTCCTATAGTACTTACTATGAATATTGATTTAGAATTTGTAATTTACCTATACAAAAATACGTTTAAAATATGTTTGAATGTTAAAAACAATATACATGAAAGCTTGAAAGAAATTCTATGAAAAACCTGCGTACCGATGTTTTGAAACTTAATGGTTGGAAATTAAAATTGTGTTGCTATGACATTTTTCACAAATGGTGTTGTTGTCAGTATTTCCGTTCGATACTTACTTTAATATTATATTTTATATTATTTCTTACACATTATTTTTTTCATTTTTTATTAGTCGTTTTAACAGAACAGAATACTGTTTTTCGAAGTATACAGGTAAGAAATTCAATGCAGAGTATCATGAATAACGTTTTAAAGAATATTCATGGATTAAGTAGATTAACTAGAACAACTGATTTATATTATTTAACCAATGAACTTAACCTGGATCAAATGATAAAAATAGAAAAAAAATGGTATGGGAAAAACTAATTTAAAATTAGCATTGAATAGCAATGTACATCAGAACAATACGCGAACGGCTCCTGACTTAAGAAATGAATTGCCTTGAACAAAATAGAAAACGAAATGGCTTCAAATATACTGCTACATTGCTATATAACAGGATATCAAAGGACACCAGAATCTTAAAGAACATAAAGGAGTTTACAAGGAAAATGAAAGGTCTTATCAAGAATAGGTAACATGATGTAGCTAGTGATAAGGATGGTGGGTGGGTCCAGTGTTAAAAAGTGATGTTATTAAGTGAATTGCATGAATATGTTTGTAATGTGTTCATATTTGACTTAAATTAATTGTAATATATTTATTGTATCTTAACGGCCTTCTGAAACCACCAGATTCTACCTGCTGTTTGAGGGTTTCTTTGAAAATAAATGAAAAAAAAAATGAAATCCAATGAAGCAAACATCGGAAGAATCTGTTAAGTTTATCCCAATCAAAAAAAAATGTACAAAATCTAATGTTAATAAATAATCTACGCCTTTGGCAGGATGTGACAATATACAAAAATCATAGATAACTGAATTACTTAGAATCTAAAGCCGGTGATGGAAGAAAAACAATCATTAGTGTCTTCATTCAGTATCTATTACCAAAGAAAATGTGGTCCAACGGTCAGGGGTGAATTCCCGTGTCCAAGGTGTGGCAGGATATATTGTTTCTCCTGGATTGGACTCGACAGCCATAGCGGGTGGCACCGAAGACACATTTGTTCCTGTTTTGGTTACCTAACTTCGTACTACGGGCAATAGCCGTTGATTGATTACCAAAATCAGTCAATTTGACGTTTCATTGGTTGATTTCCGATTCATAAAAAAAAAAAAAAAAAAATTGAAAAGTCAGTTTTTTTTTGTTTTGTACATCGACAACACCCAGAATGGATAAGTACAATTCTATTTATACCAAAAAATGTCGACATGTGTGTGTGTTTATATTATGCAACATTAAAATTTCATATCAAAGGGTTGTTCAATTTCAAGCCAAACTGCCAAACAGTTTTTTAGTTTTTTTTTATTTTTTTACCAACTATCTCACTAAAAAACCGAATTTGAAGCACTAATCAAAATAATTACCCGAATAATGACATAAGCTCATTATTTAAATTACTTATCTATATTGAGGTGGTTGATAGACCAGCAGTTACGACGCCGGCTTTCGCACTGTTTCGTGCGGAGGTCGTGGGTTCGAATCCCGGCCGTGTCCACCATTTTCCGCTTTCACGACACAATCATTTGCTTACTGTGAAAGATGTCAAAAGTGTATTTGTGTTCACTTCGAGTGACCACAGACTCATTAAAAATAATAAAATATTATATATATACGTGAATGAAAAATTTTGTGACCATTATTACGAAATTGCTAAGACGGAGGAGTATGAAATTTCGCACACCTACAGTTTATATAGAGAAGGAGTGGCGAATGCTATTATTTCTTTTAAATTATGCATAAAAATAGATTAAATCAATAAAAAAAAACACTACTGCATATTAATTCATACTCGCACACACTTCGATGTATTTGACATTATTTGATACAGATCTTTTGTTTATCTGTGGTCAAATTGAGAATAGATTAATATTTTTTTGTATTAAAAATAACCATAGAAAAAACTTTAAACATATCAACCTTAGATTAGGAAAGAGAGGGGATACGTAACTATGCCCGGTGGCGTGTGATCATTTTTATGCCTGTTTGCCACCATCCTGTCACTTTTCAAATCTTCCGTGGCGCATGAAAGTTTCCTTTCTTCCAGTATCTACATGTTGTTTGACATCGCATGCATGTTCTTTAGAGTTTATAATTATTTACTGTTCTGGCAAATTATTTATATTTAGTACAAAAAATGTACTTGTACCTGCCACCAATTAATAATGTCGAAATGATCACAGATTCTTAGTACGGCAATGCATAGAAGTTACGCATCCCCTCTCTTTCCTAATCTAAGATATCAACATTTCAAATTTGACGTATCATATATGTCATTATTTTTTAATAAATATTGTGAAATAGCGCTCGCTTAGTCTTTGACAATGGAAATGTTCAAACTTATAATTTAAATTAGTTATGGTTGATTTCGAGCACTGATCGACCATTCATAGGATCCAATTATAATTTGGTCATCTGTTAGTAATAGTGTCTTCCTCTACAAAAATATAGGACCACGTCTTCAGTTTTGTTTCAAATTTTAGTTTTAGTCTCTTGATCATAATATTCTACTTTAGTTAGATGAAAGCCCTGGAGATTCTATAAAAAGTGTTTTTCTAAATTCATATTTATGAATGTATGTTTGGCAACTAGTATTATTAACCATTCTGTTCTAAATAAGTTGGTTTCTATATTGCAATGCTTTGTCTTATTTGTGCTGTGATTTGTCTCATTAGTGCTGTGATTTTTGCGCTTTTCTCTTGTCTATCCTATGCTTATTCAAAAACTTATAAAGAAAACGCATTTAAGAATTTAAACCAATTAGGCTCACGCATTTGAAATACTTCATTTTATAGCTAAATGAACCCATAAACTTACTTCTTACAAAATATTAATTTTTAAAAATAATATGATTTGAATATCGAAAAAAAACCTCAATCACTTAAATTACCTACCTAAATCAAATATTTAATTTCAAATTTCTTGGAAAATTGATATCGAATTAAAATATAATATTTTGGACGGCTTCTACTTGAGAAATTGCAAAAAAAAAGTAAGATTTCATTCACTGCATAATTTATTCTCTCGAAATTTATTTTCCAAGTTCGGAATTCTAAAATAAATTATTAATAAAAAATAATGAGAAAAAAAACTTTTCGATTGAAACACCCATTTTATTGGGCGTGTTTACACATGACAACACACTCGCGCGAGTGTACTGGCTCAACAAGGAAGTAGGTACGTACGTCGATACAATACGAGAATATTTAAAAATACCTTTCCGCACAACTTGCATCAGTTCACTGTCATGTATTTATTATGAATATCGACAACGAAATCATGCGATACGTACGTGTTTTGCTTACAATAAACTCGTATGACATACCTACATAAGTTATAAGATATTGTATGAATGTGAATATGCAATATTCGTTCGTATTCACAAGCCAGTAAACTAGATTTAGACGCAGCTGAATATTTTCAATCATAAAAGGATTTTGAAGAAGTATGTGATCCTATCCTATCCTCCATTCTTCACTTGTGGGCATGAGGAAGCAACAAAAGCTCTCAGCTGATCACAATTTTGCGAATTTTGGTGACATCTTCACTGCACAATAAATGGTACAAAAAAGTTTATCAAAGTCAGTGTGTAATTGGCGTATACAAATTAACACAAAAAGTTTATCAAAGTCAGTGTGTTATTGGCGTATACAAATTAACACAAAAAGTTTATCAAAGTCAGTGTGTTATTGGCGTATACAAATTAACACAAAAAGTTTATCAAAGTCAGTGTGTAATTGGCGTATACAAATTAACACAAAAAGTTTATCAAAGTCAGTGTGTAATTGGCGTATACAAATTAACACAAAAAGTTTATCAAAGTCAGTGTGTAATTGGCGTATACAAATTAACACAAAAAGATGCAATCGGAAAATTCTTCTTTCTCTCTTTCTTTCATTTTAGCCCATTTTGCCCACATCTGAACAAGGGCCTCCTTTATTTTATTTTAACGGAAAGTCATACCATGCTGTCATGCATAGGTTTGCAACAGGTTCTCTTCATGCTACTTTTATAGGAATTTAGTTAAATTAAAGTGATTTATTTGTACCAGCGGAACTCGATGGTAATAACCTTGTTCGTTTTCTAGAAGAGATTACCTCATACAGGTGAGTTTGATTAAGATCTATTCTTAGGACTTAGAAGTAAAAAAAAACCAATTCTCAAAAAATATCAAATTAAAAAAATAACTTTTAAAAGAATATGTTTTGTTAGTCATGTTTGCATAGAATCCTCTCTTTGTATAAGCTTCTACAAACTTTATGAGAGAGGAAATTGTGTTGCTATGGAAAAAACGTTTAAACATTAAAAAAAGTTTGCACTAATTTATTTATTACGATTATGACGTAGTCCTAACGATACAAGAAACAGCATTCTCACAATAATATGCTACAAACATACTGACATTGAATTTTACTCTCTAGTGCGGTCACTCGACCATATTATGATTGTATAATTATTATTGTGTATCACACCGCCCAGAGCCCACGTCGACTATTTAATAGCAGTTCCTTGTGCTGTTATATCACTCGCATAAGTACTTGCCCAGATCATACTACACTTACTACTTTACTACGCTGCGCTACTTACCCAGTGTAAGCGTTTCATAATTGCATTAATAGAATTAACAGAATTGTAAATTGAAATACAAAAATTTGGCATAATTATTTATGGAAATATTTGGATTCTTTTGGCGTTAATTCAGAACCCTTCGTTGATATTTGAGGCTTCTATATTTAACGAATATGTAACAACTATTCACTCTAACTGATCTGATTTTTAAATGGAACAAATAACTACCATTAGTCGGTAAACATAAAGTAGAAATGCAATGTTTTATAATTTTTTTTCTAAGATCAAATCAAAATCAAAACTCCCTTTGAACTCCACACAGGAGCATAGGGAGGCAACAAGAGCTATCCATTGCGCTTGCTTATGACCTCCTCCCACACCATGTCCAAATCCCTCTCGGAAAACTGCGCGCTCCTCGACCAACTACTGTCATTCGACATCCTCAACACATGTCCCAGCGTAATGGTGGAAACTGGAAATCATGGGTGGTACCACCTTATACCCAAGATTCTCCTGAGGCACTTGGTTTCAAATACAAAATTGTCCAAGATCAAGGATATTTATACAGCATCACAATATGATTTAAAGCGAGTACTTTACTTTACTATGTTGAACGGTATAGCTGTAGCTGTGCATTAAATAACACTTCAGTTTGACTTTTCTGGCCTGCATCTCAGGCAGGCTAATCTCAGTACCAATCTCATTCGTATTCGCTGGGGTATTGCTACTTTTCCGCGTTGATCTACATTTTCGTCTTGTTTAATATTTACATAAATAGAGTATTGAGAAACAATCTCAACAGACATTGAATCTGACAGATCTCGGACTGGGGGGCTTACAACCTCTATTAGATCGGGTTCAAAGATTCTTCTGCATAGCAGCATCGGTTTCTGTTTCCCTACTGCCAAAAAATGACGATTCTACAAAATCGTATACTTACTTACATAGCTTGTTTCATCCAAGTTTTTCTACACTAGACATGTATCAATTGATTTAACTAGAATTTGTCATTTTGGACTGAAAATGAACCCAAATTATGTGCCAAGACAATATTGACAATATTACTATTCACGGTTTTCAAAAAATTAAAAAGTTTGCCTAATGCATCCATTTTGTGCCTGACTAAAACTTCACAAAAATTCTCAGCTTTTGAAATGAAGTGCCTCAGGAGAATTCTGGACGTAAGATGGTACCACCGCATCACTAACGAGCCCATCACCTCAACCATTGTGGGGAGGAGATGGACTTGGCTGGGACATGTGTAAGGGATGCCGAATGACAGTTGGCCGAGGAAAGCCCAGCAAAGTCCGTCAACTCTACATTATAGATCATGGGCTTTCGTTGGGTGTGTTGGCGTAAAGCATCGTTCGTGATGTGTTGGTACCATGTTGATGATGATGATGATTTTGGATGATTTGTTTGGCGCCGTTTAATGGATTTCCATCTCAAGGGCGCACGGGAAACTCTGTGGGAAGAGCAGTGTCTTCAGTTTGCTCCTGAATGTGCTGATGTTCTTTGTTCTTCGGGAAGTCGGTTCCAGGAGACGGGTCCTGCTATTCTGAAAGCCCTGTAGTGGAAGTTCGACTTGTTGCTCCTGTTGATCTCATTTAGCATGTTGGTAGATTTCATAGCTGAACGTAGGAGTCTTGTTGCTGGTTCTTTCGTGCTGCAGAGTTCAGAGAGTTTATGGGGTGCCATGTCATTTATGGCCATGTATACTGTGAGGCACAATTTATATTGAATTCTCTGTTATACCCAAAATTTCTGAGGAACTTTATTATTAAAAAAAAATGCATATAGAGCAGTGGTTCCCAAACTTTGAACTTCGCGTACCACACACGAAATTATAAATTAGTAGCGTACCACAGAACTGTAACCGTTTAAAAAAAAACTTCAAAATGGTAAAGTAATAAAAACTGCAACAACTGTATGACAACATAATCATTTATTAATTATAGGAAAAAATACAATACTTAGTGCGAAAAATGGTGCTGCATATTCGAGACAAGCTAGGAAATATCTGGCTCAGTTGTACCTGATTTTAAGCGCAAATTGGGGTCTACGTTAAGCTTATCACATAAGATATTTGTTTTTTATAATCAACATAGGAGAAATTCCGCTCTCACAGAGATACATGGTTGCAAATGGAATCAGAAACAGTAATGCTTTTCTGGACAGCGATGGATATTCATTTTTGACATTTAGCCAAAATTCACACAGCTCTACTTTGTTGAATTTCGCTTGCAAACCTCCATCGCAAGATAATTCTATCAGAGATTCCTTTTCACTCACACTTAAATTTTCACCCACACTATCCAGATCCGAAACGAATGGGTCCCTTATCCAATTGAACTCCGAATAATCTTTTTTGAAATATTCTTGCGTACCACCTTAATAATTGTCGTACCATAGTTAGGGAATCACTGATATAGAGAGATCATCTAACCATTTCAGAACTAAAATACTTCACACGATATATTGTAAGTGTGTCAAGAAAGTGTGACAATTTCACACAAACACTAATCAAGAGCTCGTAGACAAAGGAACGGACGTGTTTGTTTTGGATAGAGTTAATAATAATTGTAATTCATACTACATCACTACAGTAACAATTTTACATTCCCGCAGCCCACCCACGGCTCTTACTTTTGTAATTACGAAATAATAATATTATCCTTAAGTTACATAACAATGTTGTTATATCATTTTGATACCGAATTATATTATTAATTAATTATTATGATAAGGCCGTGTTTCGTTTGTATCAGAGCGAGTAAACTCCCTGCCGCCCGCCCACCGTTAAAAACTGTAACGTCCGCTGTAGTGGGCCGTAGGGCTATAAACGGTATTATAATATAGTGGACGTTCAAATTATTTAGCATTTTACAGTGGGCGGTAGCGGTTTAAAACCATTTCTAGAGAACCAAAGGATGGCTTAGAAATATTAATGAAAATGAAAAAAATCGGTGGAGTTATCAAAAAATTAAAAAAAAAACTGATTTTCAAAAGTGTTTGAAGCAACGTAAAATATAGACAAAAAATCATTTTAAAGAAAAACTATGCTTCTGAGAAATATTATGGTGGGCGGTAGGCAGCTTACAGTTTTCTACCCCTGATTTATGCAAATGATAGGGACAAGGAGAACGCTGTTCTTCCTCCCATCAGGGTCCCGAAGACGAGCACGACCCTCTCACACTGTGTTCCGCTCCTTCGAAGCAGAGCTGAGGGATTTGGACATGGTGTGGGAGGAGGACATAAACATTGCGCAAGATCGAGCGCAATCGAGAGCTCTTGCTACCTCCCTATGCCCCTAAGTGGGGCATAAAGGGAGTTCGGATTTATGCAAACTTGAATATTATAAGTACATCTATTTGAAAACAGGATGATTTTAAAAAAAATTACTTCCGAGAGAAAGAGAATGGTGGGCGCCAGGCTGAACAAGGTTGACTACCCCTGATTTATACAAAATTGAATACGAAACTCCGATTTGGTATTAATTAACTTAATTCAATTTAGAGCATGTTTATATAATATCTGCGTGCTTTTCTTTCCATTTAAAACAAACACACGAGTACTACGAAACACCAAACTTCTAAAATCTATCCATCTCTTTCAATCAATTGTTTTAGTAAGAAGGAGAAGAGGTGACTAAAATAGGTCTATTGTGACATCCTTCGATTCATTCATGGAGCGGTGCCTCTTATTGTGCCTTGTCTCTAGAGGACACTTGCAGAGTGTCAGTATCTCTTCCTGGCTCTTGTCCTTCTCAAGAAGTCTCCTCAATTGTCTTTTTGATGCCTCTAAAAGAAAGGCCCTAACGGGAGTTCCACCTACCGGTTACAATAATTGTTTTTGGTCATGTGACGTTATGACTCCTTTGACCCCACTAATACGGAAGTACGGAGTGTATCCACTGGATGACTGTCTTCTAAAGTTCGATGTGAAAAATAAAAAAATGGCGATTCTAGATAATACTGTGAAGTTTATTGGAACAATAAATATAAAGAAGTATGTATGCACAGCCTGGGCGGCACGAAGAGAATATTGCAAAGACTAAAATATTATTTGTCGATGCCTCTATACAAGCTTACAAAGAAATCACGACAGATGGCAGCTACTGCCAGATGTCACGTGACCTTGAATGGACCGTCTGCGGAAGACGTCTGTCTCCTCATCTCTTTCAAAGGAAATCATTATTGGGAAACTCGAATCCCTCAAATAAATCTATCCATCCACCACATCACGTCGTCTCTAAAGAGGTGTCAGTAGTGTTCTCACCTAAAAATCAGACTCGACAGAACTCCTCGTGACGCCCTTCAAGGCAACTCTGAAGGAAGAAGACCCCCGGGAAGACCACCAAAGCAATTGAGATATAGTTGGCAGTCGAACTTCCAAGAGGCTGAAACGACCGCGACGGCACGGCAAACAAGAGAAGAAGAAAAAGACCCAGGGGTAAGGTAATGAATAAGTCATCCTGAGGTTGCCTGGTGTCAGGGAGCCTCCATTAATTACTAACCTGCCCGTTAGTCACGCATCCTTCGGCAAGAATAGGTAATACCTTATTGGTTTGGGGTTTTTGAGCAGAAAGGCTCCTTCCGGAATGATAGGACTAGATGAGTATGGATGGATGGAAGGACTCATAGAAGGCAGGAGAATAGGATTCAGGTGTAGGACAATATCCTCTGTTTGCTCTAGACTAGGGACCATTTTGTACCGCAGTACCTGTCTTAGACAACGTAACGTAACCATGAACGTGTAGGTGAGAATAGAGTTGAAATGCAGTGGCTGAAGAGGCATTAATTGCTCTTAAAAACACGAAAGCATCTCTTTTCTATAGGGACTTTCTGAAAGCCTCTAAGTACCTACCTTTTTGTCTCAATCAGATAAACATAATGTCTCGCCGCTTTGCATCACCTATGAAAAAAAAATTTGAGTGTTTTTTTTTTATACTAGCGGATGCTTGACTTGTGCTACAACGCATAAGAAATTAAGGACAAACTAAAATGATAAAACATTCTGATTCTGATTATAATGATAGATCAGCGACAGACAGACGATACCGCATGATTATCCAGTACAAATTATCCCCTTTTCTGGTTTTGGTTAGAATTAACATAAGAACGTTCCAAATTTTAAGAGGCGCCCTAGCTCTATTGTCAAATTCAGTGTTACCAACGGGGTCGATTTACTGCCGTTTGGGCTATTTGGAACGAGAATCAGCGACAAAATAATCTAAAAGGCGACAGGTAGCCAATTAGGCTACTTCCTTTTTAGCGAATTTTCACCTTTCCGGATACTAAATGACCTTTTTTTAGTGAACTCCCACCTCTCTTCTTATTTTATTTTTTATATATCTACCTAAATACAATTGAAAAAATACCGTAACAGAAAACAATAAAACAAGAAGATACAAAGCAGCACCACTGAGATTCATTCTCAAAGAACAGCACTGGAAATCCACCCTTGAAGACAAATATATACCTAGTGTTTTGTTTGTGTGTAGTGTAAAAGGACACATTATGGTTTTACTCCTAGAAAAAGCCACTTTTGCCAAAAATTAAAACGTTAAATTGTTTGATTGAGAAAACATAAAAGAGAGGAGATATAATATATTAGCATAATATTCACCAGTCAATGCTAGATGGTATGTTTGACAGCTGTCATAATTAGACCTGATTAGAAGTGCTGCCACCTAGTGTGTCTTGTCGGAAGCTCCCCAGAAAACATCACACTTCATAGGTACTTACGTAGATACATTTTTTGTGTTTTATATCATGTATTTTTTTTTCAATTGTATTTATTCTCACAGGAAAATATTAATTTGAATCGACGCAGGAAATACGAATTTCGTAAAATTTATCAGCCGTGACATTATTTAATGTATTATCATCATTTGAATTACAAAAATAACAATTTATTTTAAAACAGAAATATTTATAATTTACATGGCTTCCTCCGCTACCCTTTCCTATTCTGCCCACGATCATCCCCAACAATAATTCTCCCTGCCGATAACTACAGTTTTAATTATTAAAATTATAATAATAATTCAAACGAACGATTCATTGAATATTTTTCGATGGAGATACTCAAGTGCATACTATTTTGTTTTCATCATTTTTTTTGTTTGTGATAATTTTATTAATTTTTTTCTAATGTAGTACATACTTGGTAGAGTTATTTGAATAAAGGTTTCTTCGTCGTTCAAAATTCGACCTCCAGAGACCATCAAGATCGGATCGCATCTTCCGTCACTGTGTTCAAGTCCTGCAGTCCCTCTTTAAATGCGCACAAGGAGTGCATCCATCCCCATTTATGTAGGCTTGAAGCATTGCAGCCTGCCTAAATCACATCTTATTCAGTTTATTCTACACCATATTATCTTTCTTGGTTGTGTTGATCCAGCCAGTTTTTCCTCGGATCAGCTACTATTACAGGTTCTTATTCTTTATTGATGATTCGATCCATATTGATCTTCATTTGTCTTCCATTGAGCAATATGCAGCAGCAAGCTAGATTTTAGGCACAGATTATCAAGCTGAATTGGTAGAGTATTGCTCCTTTTTAACATTTGGTCATACGCGAATAGAAAACATGGTCACACGCAATGTCTGGGAATGCTCAACTTTTTATTATTGCAGGGTTATTTAGGACTATTAAAAGTAAAATCAACATTTCCTAGATCTCCATCAGCTTTAAAAATATGGCCAACATCTTCTATCAAACTCCTTTTGGCAATATTAGTCTCTTCTTCTTGTGCCCTATCAGGTCTCATCTTTCTCACTTTTTTTACCCATCACGCCGTTTCCCGTAAGGGGTAGGCAGAGAGAACGGACCTCCACTCTTTTCTATCCAAGCATACTTCTTTCGCTTCTTCTACCGACATAACATTTCTCATACACTCTCTCCTATTTATCTTACTTCTTACCTGGCCTTCCTTGAGAACGGAATCGATGTGTTCGATCCAAGTAATTCTTGGTCGGCCACGCTTTCTTACACCTTTCCTTGAAGGCTTCTCTATCTCTTGCTTCCTATTTGGGTCTAATTTCACATTGTGCAATCAAGAGCTCTGTTCTACCTGGTTCACGGTGCCCCTTTATCTTGCCCAACAAAATAAGTTAGATGATCTCCTATTTTTCTCCACGCACAATATTTGCCAGATATAAAACCTTACGGACTTTGATGATTGATCCCTCATCATTAAACAAAGATGAAATAACATCGATGCTCTATGAACATTCCTATTTTGGTATTTTTAAAGCAGGTAAAATCAATTTTATGTCGTCTCTTTTCCTGTTATAATAATTACTTTTGTAAAAAATGTTTGCTAAAACAATAGATTGAAATATTCACTGAATGAGTATTTTTTAAATACTTTTTCATTCATTTAGTTGCTTGCTCACTTCTCCCAATGATGATGTTCCTCGTGTTTTTTTTTTCACTCCTCTAACTCTTTTTTCTTCTGTTTCAAGACTCTGCGACGAAACAGCACGCCTTGGCCTTCGAGTCAACGCCAGTAAAACGGAGCTCATGGCGAATAATACCTGCCCCGATAAACAGCTACCGATAACCATCGACGGTCACCAGGTCTCCCGGGTAGATAAATTTAAATTCCTGGGAGCAACCATTACCACCTCTGATGACCTCAGGGCTGAGCTCTCTATACGTATTGGTATTACAAGTGGCGCCTTTAACAACATGACCAAAATTTGGAAAGCGTCGGCGTTTGGTGTTGAGACGAAATGTAAAATGTTTGATACATATGTGTTGGCCATTCTCCTGTATAGGTGTGAGTCCTGGCACCTGACCAAAGCCCAGGCACAAAAAGTCTCAGCTTTTGAAATTAAGTACCTAAGGAGAATTCTGGGCGTAAGATGGTACTACCGCATCAAGAACGAAGCCTCCACAAATCCCAGGCACAAACACGAAGGCCAGCCATATGCTCCTGAGTGGGGTGTAAAAGGGAGAATTGGAATTTGGAACCCTTTTTAGGTCTTAGTTTGATTAATCGGATTTATTTTCATATTATACTGCTCTGTAGCGCCTGATTGTCATTTATTATGGATTGAGTGTTGAAGCATCCATTACTAGATTCTGTTTAAATCATTTTTCCAACAAATCTAATATTCGCAACGAACAATAGCTACCCGCAATATAATATCTAGTGGTTAAAATTTTAGAGTATCTTTAAGTCTCTACGTAACATGCAGCGGGCACTTCAGACCAAGATAAACCATTCACCGATTACTTACAGCTGACCCACATCGTAGAACAAGTCCTTCAGACCTGACTCGGTCGCTAGACGGGCGTCAAATACAGGAAGTGTTTTCTAGACGCTGCTGCATAACTCCATGTACTTGGCGCACATTCTCTCCGACTCCGAGGCTTTTTTGTCGACACCTTAATGTTGATCACCACCAAAATGGATTTATTTTAACCTTTTTTTTGAAAATATCTTCATTTTTCACGTGTTTTTTTGACGTTTTTGAGGTTTCAATTCTTATCTTACCATAATGATTCTATAAAATTTGGTTTTGATGGACGTCAATTCTTTCAACAACATATCATAGAATATCGTAAAGTGTAGCACATGTGATTTATTTCCTACTGCTCCTCCATCTCTCGGATTTTTTTTTAGTTACACGTCTATAGAGGAATTTATTGTATATTGTTTTTATTACAAACTTATTATGATCCGTCAAACTTTATCCCGCATCCGAATCAACAATAATTATTACATATACGTAATGAAATAAATTATTAGCTAAATTTAATTCCGTTTTTATGTCATAGACTGTATTTAATTAACGCAATAAGTCAACATTATATTTTTATTCTTGATTAGGTATGTCGAAATTCGACGGGCGGGTCAGCTAGTCAGTAGTTAATGTATTCAATGGTTAGTTGTGCATATGTCTCACTGACCTAAACACTCGCAAAGGAGTGAAGTCTTAAAAAATATATCACTAAAATTGAGAACGGCTCGACCGATTTTAGTTTGTGAAATATTTCAATAAGCTCAGGGTGTCTGAATAAGCGATAGTACAAAAAAAGTGCAAGGAAATTAGAAAAAAAAATATTAAATTTGTTTTGTCTAACAGATGTAACACATCCAAGTATCTTGATTTTTGGTCGTCAGTTAGTTTATTATTTTGTCAAATGATCCCGTAATAGAGCGAAGGTAAAATTACGGTTCAGGTACCTAATACGATAAACATTTACGGTGTAATTTACTTCTCTCCACCATTAGGTTAACATAGACGACATTCAAAATTACATTATGCTCCCCGTATTACGTCCGCTATATATCGGCACCGCTTTTCAAGGAAAACAGAGCTTTACGGAAAATGAAGTATGCTTAGGATTATGTAGGTGGTACGATGCTTACCAGGTCATCTTGCTTGATCTAATACAGGGTTACAGGGAATGTTGTACGGAACATTAAAGGACTTTATTCTTCAGGTCATTTCTGATGGATTTGATCCCATAATATGGTGTCCGAAACTTACGGTTAAGTTTCGGACAGTGATAACACGAGATCCTCTTTTTCCCGACACCCTCTCAATTTATCGCCTCTGTTGGCTGTTAGGGTCGGCTTTTGTCGTCCAGAGGTTGTATAATCTAAGTTTCTGGATTTTTTTTTCCAATTTTTCTCAGGGGTCCGTCTATATTGCATAAATGATGGGAGAAATTCATAGATGATTGGTCCATTCTAACTTAATTGACGATTTTCTAATTTGATGTGTATGTCAAAGTATCCTAGTATGTAGAGTCTTACATCTTGGAGTGATTCTACATATTTATACTCAGATTATCCAAAAATATTCATAAATTTGGCTTTCATAGTAATTAAATTTGTCAACCGACTGATCTAGCTGATTAGGCGCTGACTTCTGATTAAAAGGTCCCGGGTATGATTCCCGGTCGAGTCAAGTATATCTTTCGCTTGAAGGTTGGGGCCGGAACTAATTTGTTTCAAACTGAAGAAATGCTTTTGAAATTTTTCACAGAAAGCAAATCCTGTGCTGCGAAAGATAAAGATTTTTTGCATTTGGCCATTAAGGAGTGTTTGGTTTCATAGACTTCAATTATTATAAACAAAAAGGATACCAGAAATAAAACACCAAATTAATGTTATTTTTAACTTTTTATGCATTTTTTTTTCTTGTTTTTTCATTTCTTTTTCTTTTTCTCTCAATTCAATTCCTACGTTGACTTTTCACACATGTTATCGTAATTACACTTTAGTGATGTTCATATTATTATTATAATTTTATTTTCTTTTTTTTTTTCTTCATTTAAAAATATAGGTAAGTATTATTGAAAAAAAAATTAAATAAAAAAAAAATAATAATAAATAATAATATTTTGTAAAATCACAAATCTTTAAATATTATTTATCACATATTATTTTTTTATGTATTTACGATAGGTATTTATATACAAACAAAAAAAAACGTAAAATATATAACTTACAAGGAATAGTCACAGTCTGTTACTTTTTTATTTTAAAAAATCACTAGTTTTTTTTATATAATTTAGAATTTGCTACTGAAAGAGTAAGCGAAACCGTCTGGAGATCTGTTGAGGTCCAACTTGCCTGGTGGGAAGAATCTTGAAGCCTGGGTTGGCTCTGGTTGGGAGTAGGATGGCTGTGGTCTTGGAGAAGCTACTTGTGGAGCGCTGTATTGAGCTGGAGAACTTTGGACACCGCTGTATTGAGCTTGGGACAAACCAACGTATTGCTGGTTTTGTTGGGGTCTTGGAGCTGTGTAAGCTGGTTGGGCAGCTGGAGCAGTGTAACGAGGTTGCTGAGGAGCTGGATTGTACTGTGGTTGAGGAGCGGCATACTGGGCTGGTCCTGAAGACTGTGATTCCTTTTCGTACAATTCTGGGTAATATTGACCGTCATCTTCGTTGGGGATAGCGTTGGAGAAGGTTTGTGGAGCTGGATTGTATCTGGCTTGTGGAGCTGGGTTGTATCTTTCTTGTGGAGCTGGGTTGTATCTTTCTTGTGGAACTGGAGCGGCTGGTGCAGGTGGGGCAACTGGCAAATGATCCCCAGTGGCTACGAATCCGTTTTTGCCAGCTGTGTAAGAGACGGTTCTCCTTTGTCCAGATGGATCAACGTAGGAATAACTTCCTCTCCTGTTTCCAGCAGCGTCACTTTCTTCCTTGAAATCGACTCCATCCTCTTGTGTGTAAGCGGCTCCGAAAGTTCCATCACCACTCAAGTACCTCTGCTCACTGAGGATGGCTGCGATTCTTGGATCGTCCACATAACGTCCCTTCTGGGCTTGCACGGCAAACACCAAAGCACAAAGACACACAAATCTGAACATTTTGCCCGTAACGTTATGTTAACCTGTCTGAATAAGTGACGCTGTTCAACTGGTGAAATGTGGAGAGGCGATTAGTATATATACCAGGCGAACAGCCTTGAACGGAGGTATGGAAACAAGTATGGGTGTTCACTCTGTGTACTGGGTTGACCGCGAAATATTATTCTTATTACTTATTATTATTATTAACTTCACTTTTCGACAAGGAGAAGAAAGACCACCTTAAGATAATGAAGGTATCAGGTTCTCATGAACAATAAACGGTGGTTTCCGTTTTTAATTATGATTAAACTTTTTCCTGGAGCATTAAACCATATTAAATTGAATATTTTTTTAAGCAGTCTACAATAATTTAAAATGAATTAAACCCGGTCTTTTACATACAAAATTATACATATAATCAAAACTGCACCACATAAAATAAATAAAATGATACATTTTTAAAACATATAAGAATGAATGAAGGTACGAAAATTATGACATTAGAATTTAATTTTATAAAAAAAAAAAAAAAAAGAGTTATCATCATGTCAATAGGTAAAGACCTAATTGTCTCTTTTTCTGGAGCTGCAATCAAACATAGATGCTTGTTTTGAAAAATCAATCTAAACGTTTATCTTTGTAAATTATTTAGCAATATCTCGGATGTCAAATCATTTCTAGGCGTCAGACTTCTGAACAAGAGTTTCTTCTCAATTTCTGCGTAAATTAAATTTATACGAGTAAATTCCACCACACATTTCCACCTTACAAAATGTCAATAATACCACCTTTTTATGTAAAAGATTGAAAGAAGAAAATATATAAAGTAATATTTCTGCAAAAGAAAACGTGGAATCCTTCTTATGAATATTAAGTAGGTACTCTAATTAAACCAGAAAATCTTCATGTCATGTGGATGATGAGAATTATGATGTTTGTTGAATAAGGATGCGTTCCGCTTATAATGTAAGCTTTTTACAAACCCCATAAGGAGCATTGTGTAAAGATTAGAAAAGTTGCATATCAGCTACAAACCTAACCTTTGTTAAAACTTTGCTTCCAATAATCTTGTGTTGAAGTTAGGCCCATGAAAAATGTTACGGAATATAAACCATATAGTTCATTACGTATGTATCTTGAGGTTATTTGCCCTCAAACTCAGTGTTCTAAATCTGATGATTTCATTTTCTCTTCATGTAAATAATATGTGGATATTTGTCATGATTATTACACACATGAACTTGTTTGATTGTATGTATGTGAATGTATGTAACCGCCCCACATGGAAGTGCAGTGACCAATTAACAAGATAATGGACTCCATTCCAAACCGGTTCTTGAAGGACTTTGGGAAATTACTTATTTTAATTTCTAAAATAGGAAGTAGATCTTCTAGATCAAGATTTAGAGTAAGTACATTTAATCATTTCCGTAAGATCAATTTTGTGTATTGCATCCAATCCAATCCAAACTCCCTTAAGACCCCACTTAGGGGCATAGGGAGACAACAAGAGCTCTCCATTGCGCTCGATCTTGCGCAATGTTTATGACCTCCTCCCACACCATGTCCATGTCCCTCAGCTCTGCTTCGAAGGAGCGGAACACAGTGTGACAGGGTCTTCCTCGTCTTCGGGACCCTGATGGGAGGAAGAACAGCGCTCTCCTCGGCCAACTGTCATTCGGCATCCTTAACACATGTCCCAGCCAAGTCCATCTCCTCCCCACAATGGTGGAGGTGATGGGCTCACGCTGGGTGCGCCGGCGTATAGCGTCGTTCGTGATGCGGTGGTACCATCTTACGCCCAGAATTCTCCTTAGGCACTTCATCTCAAAGGCTGAGACTTTTTGTGCCTGGGCCTTGGTCAGGTGCCTTGTGTATTGCATAGGAACATAAAATTTTAATGTAAAATACATTACAAATATTTTTGATACAAATGCTGTTATTGGATTCTTGCACAAAATAAAATGAAATGAAATAAAATAGCCGCTAGTCTACTGAGCGCTTTTGTATGGATAGCATAAAGAACGTTAATACGGATTTCTCAATTAAAATGTCTTGATGACTTCTTATATATGTACCCAGGGGATTCACGTGTTTTCAAGCTACAAAATAATGATAAACAAACAAATTTATTAACAAGTTAATTATATTCATGAAATCCACTGTGTCACTAAATATTATAATAATGAAAAAGCAGATATTGAAACAGAACAGTGCGTTTATCGGTGGGTGACTACACTAAGCACACGGTTTAACAATATTTCATGATTCTAATAGATTTATTAAAATTAATTCATCGTTTCTTATAATAATTAATTATATTGATGTTTGACATAAACCTTTCCCTCCCCCAGTTATAGAATGATTGAGGGGGGAGGGGGGGGGTATAATAATATTAATGTTCACATACTTTGCTTCTAGATATTCTGCATGTGATCATCATTTCTGTTCTTTTGTAATTACAATGGTCACCGGAATACCTTAGTAATCAAAATAAGATTTTTAGACATTATGGGAAGATTATGTCCTTCAAAATGACATTAAATCTCTCAATAATCCCAAATCCAGTATCAGAAAGGGAAAAAGGAAGCGTTCCTTCAATTTACAGGCAAACTAGAATAATATATTTTACGTCTTTTTGTTTTCCATTTTCTTACGTTTACAGATTTTGCGTATATGCCAAATTGTGATCTGCATCTATCTCCTCTTTCATTTTAGTAAGCATGTGGTCGGAGAAGAGATCTTCTTTGTCACAGTTCCTTTTAACATCATTTTATACTCTTATTGAAGCCACGCTAATATAGGTTCCACTGCGAAACGCAATTTGCTGTACAAAACATTAAAACATAAGAAATTCCACTGACGTAAGAAACTAACTATTATAAAATAACCGATATGGATTAAATAATTATTATTAAAGGGAATGATGTAGTATAAATCGCCCTCCAGTTACATGGCTTTTCTAAGCACGGTCTTACTCTTACACGGTAAGACGGAAGATGGTAAGATGGAAGTTATATGAGATAACTGACTTTAGAAATTGTATTAAGTATATTATTAAGTCAAGTTCCTACTAAATGGGCAGGTCATCTTGCAAGACGTGATAAAAATAGGTAAAGAACAGTCAAAAGACCACAGGAAAGTTTGTTCTGGATCCATTTTATTCCCACTAGCAAGTTGGAAGAAAAAAGGATAAAGAAGACACAAGTTATTCATTGTAGCAATAATATTTTTTTACAATGTTATGATTTTGTTCTTAGTGCAGAGAAGCCTGCCTACTATTATTATTTAATTGTGTTCCTGGATTAGCGCGCACTACGCATTGATGCGTCTAGTACACTCAATATAAACGTTCTTTTCTTTTCTTGTTTACTTTTGTTTTATTTTGTTCGAATTGTCTTACTTAACAATTATTGTCATTATATAGTATAATATAAGCTTACTTAAATGATACGAACCTTTATTCCAAATGACTTTTGATAGATATATATTCGCAGGATTACATTAATTATGTTACAGACGCCTGTAGGGCTATTCTCGTAATCAATCGCTTTTAAAAATCACTTAACAATAAGATTAAGACACGATCGCAAGCAGTCCTATTCACAAAACTATCGGAATCTAATGTTAATCCTATCTTGAACTGGATCATTTTCATACTGATATTTCAAACATAACGAATTTTTAAGATATCTACTAGATATCTTGTTTTGTGAATACCAATCCGCCATTTTATGATTGTCAATCAAGATAAGAGCGTGTTAAGACCGCTACGAGAATAAGGGCACTGTTATGTTTTCTAATATGTCTATATTTGTATGTGTTTTCAATGTTTTGTTGGTGTCTTTTATAATAAATAAATAAACCAAGTTATAGGCGTTTGGATAAACATGAAATAGGGCAGAATAGTCTTCTTCTTAATTCAGGCCTTGTGGTCTGTAATTCAAGAGGTGGGGTTATCGACGCCTTCTTATCTGGCCTTCCACCTCTTCTGATCTTCCTGGGAGCCATGGGAGGGAAGAATCTATTTTTCACACAAGGTATGCATGCCACAACCTTCTGCGTTGCCTTTCCCAACTCACTATGTCTTTGGCCTCTCATAATTCCCTGATCCTCGAATTCCTAACTATCTCTGAGAGTCTTTCCGGCTATGCTCGTAAGAACTTTCATTTTTGAAGGCAGAATCCAGCAGTTCTACGAAAAACCACATCAAAGTAGATGCAGAAGAAATGCTACAAAATCGGAATTCAAAATTTATGTTAAATGGAATTTATCACAGATGACGTTGTTGTCGGGAAATCTGAGTTGTTAAAATAACTTTAACGTAATATTATTTGCTATCCGTTTTCCGATTTTTTTAATAATAATTACGTTTTCCCGAGCGGAGAAGAATCCAATAAACCAAACATCATAAAAAACTGTTCAGCCGATCTCGAGTTATAAGTTTTCGTACTAGCACGACTTTCTTTCATATTATTATAGAGATGTATGACCTAGTATTCTTTAACAATACGATATATTTAAAGAAACTATCTACATACCGTGTAGAAAAAAGGTTTGTGTATTATCTTAAAATTGCACTTATTGTACCAGATTTTACCTATATCTATTTACCCACATTTGCATTATTGCTTAAATGCTGGTTATGCAATATTCAATAATATAAACATTTTTTTACAATGTATTTGCACCTTATCTATCTCATCGTTTATTTTCATTATCTTTTAAGTTGTAAATTTTAAGACAGAACTAAATTAATGTGTCTTCATTTAATTCTAAAATCAAGATATTTATTCAAAGGAAACAATTTATTTGTTTATCCACCAATTTTAATACCCTGACTAGTTTCACAGGCACAGTCCTGCATGGTCATAGGTGACTAAGAAACTTATAAGATATTTATATTGATAGTCCATCAAATACATATGAGAAGAAAGAATCCGAAAAGAATGTCTTATTCTCTAGAAATGCCTAGGAGGTTGTAAGCCCTCAGCTCTGTTGTCCAAGATCTGATAGACTCATTGTCTGGAGATTCTTTTCCAACATTGGTTTGATTACCTACGTTACTAGGAAAAATCCAGTTTTCAATCGGCGAGGATACAAATAAGATAGGAATATCTTATTCTTAAATTTTCCATTTGTTCCTTCCCAGAATCTGATAGGGGTAAGAACAGCGCTCCTTAACACAACGACATGTCCCAGCCAAGGTCACCTCCTCTCCATATGGATGAAGTCTTGAGTTTTCGCTGGGTGTGCCGGCGTATAGCGTCGTTTGTGATACGGTGGTCTCATCTTATACCCAATATTCTCCTGGGGGAATTCATTTCAAATGCGGGGGCTTTTTGTGTCTGGGCTTTGGTCAGGTGCCAGGACTCACACTAAAAGTGGGGCTAGTACGAGTTTAATCGAAAGTTAATTGCACGCTAATAAGCGCTTATTAGCGTGCAAATTGTGTTCGAAAATCAAACGATCGAATCATTCGATCATTTTTGTATGCAAATTTTCGAAACTCTTTCGATGATCGTTTCGATATTCGATTATCGAAAACTTATACTAGTGGTACAGGAGAATGGGCAACACACACACTGTAATAAAGTTGCTTCATACTGTATTTTTCCGGTGTTTTACCGGTATTTGGTGTCCTGAAATATCCACTATAAGGACCAATAATTAAGACATCATCTTTCAAATTGTGATAAAATGAATATCTTCTTTTCAAAACCAATTACCTGTTGATATGTGTATTCAACTCACGAAATTGAGTAATAATTATTAATAGTGATCAATTACTCTAACTGATAGTTCAATGAACCGCGTATAAAATTTCGGAAGACAACTTCGTAGGCTCTATTCAAGGTTCACAACCTGTATGCGTGCATATTTCATACTCGGTATAATTTGATATGATGTTGCGCAACACATCAAGCACACAGTTTTTACTTTCATCTTTATTTTTTTTTCAGTTATTCCTGAAGTACTTAAGTACGTTTAAAAAAATTCCGTTGGCTATGGTTTGGGGAGAATAGGTCCGCGGCTTGATTTGTTCGGTTGCTTCTATCAGACTAGGGGGTTGGTTTGTGCGGGTCGGGTTTGCTGCATATTGGGGCCTCAAGGGAGAATGTATTATATATAATATAAGTAGGTACTTAGTAGAAAAAAATCATTACTTGCCTACTTCAACATCACAGAGGCATGGAGATTGAAATGGAGTGAAGTGGCAGCTGCTCCTTCCTTTCCCAGCATCACTGATAAACCTCCAGGTTTTGACCTTCCAAGAAGAATGTGGACCGCGCTGAATAGGATTACGCACGGGTCATGGAAGATTATGCGGACTACTTTTTTAAATGTGGTTGACAGAATTCTCCTGAATGCGACTGCGGAGCAGATACACAGACGGTGAGCCACGTTGTGTTTGAGTGCAGCCTCAGATCATGCGAGGGAAGCATTGAAGACTTCTACACACTAAAAGAGACAGCGACTGACTTTTTGAATACAACTGACTTTAAATTTTAAATACTGCCATTTTTTTTAGTGACACTGGTATACAATATATCTCAATTTTTCGTTTGTAATTAATTATGATGTGATGTAATAGATAACCATACGATAAATAAATACTGTCTATAATTAGTTTTAACAAACTTTTCAACGTTTGCGTTTCTACCAACTCATTTCGTTCAGTCATAAATATAACAATTTAATCTAATCAACTATATCAATCTAATCTAATCTAATACTCCTTTCTTGATCCCACTTAGAGGCATAGTGAGGCAACAAAAGCCCTTCACTACGCTCGATCTTGCGTTGCTTCTATGCCAATACTTCCACGCCATGTCGGCCAACTGTCATTCTCTAACATCCTTAACACATAACCCAGCCAAGTCCATCTCCTCTCCATAATGATTGAAGTGATAAGCCTCCGCTGGGTGCGCCATCAGCGTATGCATAGATAGTCATAAACAGACATTCCAATTGAGTGGAGAACCTTGTTGCAGAAATAACAAATCTTCATAAATCACTCCTACTAGGAACTCGAAATAAACAAAATACTACTAAGTATTGTCCGTTTTGTGAAAGATGCCTATAATTGGAGCACTGGAGATCTTAGGTATAAATAAAATAAACAAAACCGAAATACCGCAGAATACTGTTTGAAACCTTATTTCTATTCCGATATAGATGTGAATCCATATTTCATTTCGAAGCGATACATGTTTGACAACCACAGACATAGGAGAACATGTTAAGATGGCAAGAACGCTCACATTTCCGGTAGAATCACTTCCGCAAACATGCCCGCTACGCCCATGTATGCAGCGCCAGATAATATATGAAATCATTTATATACATAGGTATATTTAGTCTCATACATAAGTCTCGCCTTTGGCTATCAATGAAATATTACTTGGAGATTTCAATAATTTATTATTCTACGTACAAGAAGTCGTACGTAGACACACTTGCGCTAACCAGGTTTCCGTCAAAACAACAATGTCAATATTTCATTCCTTTTAATATTTTTTTAGCATATAGAAATTGAAAATTTTTATGACATCACTCTTATGCAAAGTTCAACTTTTTTCCCCAGCCTTCACCTTAATGACAATATATTTTCGATGTAAAGTGTTGTTCTCAGTTGAGAAACATCATATCGTTCTTATATCGTTATTATAAGATCAGGGGGCGTCAGTAATCACGTGAGCCCAAAAGGGGGAGGGGGGGGGGTCTAGTGAGAAAATCACGTGTATTAATTTTTTCTGATTATTTTTGATTTTCTAATCAGAAACACAGTTGATTTTTCAGAAATTATAAAAAATGTCGAAAATTAAAATCATAAGTTTCATAATTCTTTGTAGGTACTGAAAAAGTACATGTGATTTTCGGGGGGTGGAGGGGGGTATTCTGAAACATCACCAAATATCACCAGGGGGGAGGGGGGTCTCAAAAAATTAAAAAAAAATCATCACGTGATTAATGAACGCCCCCTAAGGTGCAACCATAGTTAGACCAAAAACATTTAATTTATAAAGACGATACAATGGATGATAATCAAATTTCAAAGAAATTCTTAAAGACACATTCAGGTAGAAGACGAAGTTCAAGAATACTTGAGGTGAGGCAGAAGGATAGACTAAAAATGGGTCATGAAGGTTATTGAACTGATAAACAATCAGATATTGAAGGCGATGAACCGGCTAGAATCATCATCATTCATGTCCGTTCATTGCGTGATGATAGCCCTCCAAAAAGTTCGAAACTGAAAATGGTGTAGGGGAATGATCTCAATGCGTGTCCAGGGGTTTTTATTGATCTCATCCCACATTGGCTCATGAGTAAACATTATCCGCCAGGTTTCCAAGAGTGACCAGTGACGAGGAGGTGCGGGTCGCAAATCGATTTTCCACTGGCGCAACTCTTACCTCCGCCAATACGGCCGGAATAAAAAAGCGGTCACGCCCAAACACAATAGCCGCGTATGATAAAATGTTACAACACAGCACTAGAGTTGAAAGTCCCATGCGACGACCTTGATTTATCCAACGTTCTTCACCTTTAAGTTGACCGCATCTCGTATGGAAAAAATAACTTAATGTACTGGAAAATTGTCTACATTGTAATCAATCTACAATATTATGCTTATCCCCCTGAAATTATGATAATTATCTTGGAGACGATTTTAAAATGCGTGTATATATTTTTATTGTGTCTGCCCTCAAGTTTTTTTTTTTTTTGAAAAGCTCTCTATTTTCGGCACTACAAATTACAATGTTTTTGATAAGATAGGATTATCAGAGTAGCAATACCTTGAAAATATAGCACTTTTCGAGAGTTGACAAAAATATAAATGACTCAATTTAGGGGACATAAAGACAACTGCATGCCTTTGCTAGAAAATCGTCATCAAAACAGGACAAAGTATGTCAATTTTCATTAAAGAAAATAGTACATACCTAAATTCTTAAAATGATAAAAAAAAAATAAAAAAAATACACTTTCCTATGAAAAAAAAAATCATTATATTCGACGTTACTACTGAACACCAACTCTTCTCGGGGTTGAAAACTGCAAGAAAAAAACATATAAAAAAAAAATATGACCACACCAGGAATCGAACGCAGTGTTCATGTTCACGTGTCAAATCTATCGATGCTGCCGACAGACTATAAAAAAGTTGAACTAAAAATATACAAACTTGACAAAATAAATGTCGATATAAAAAAAAATCTAATAGCAGAAACAATATGTGTCTCCGATCTAAACTATTTGAAAGGTATTACTACTAAACAGGCGGCATAGTTTTTTTCGCCTTATAACCATTTGAAACCTGCAACTTTTTTATTGCCAAGGACATGGACGTGATTGTAGTGACTGACCCAACAATTATTTGTCAACGGAGCGACGGGTTTTACACTAGTTTGAAACTTAAAAGGAAGGACAAATGGTAACAAAAGTTAGTTTTGAAAATGTTGACAATAATAATTATACATGCTTCTTCATCATAGTCATTTAAATAAACTAGAAAAGTGCACAGAATCGTCAAAAAAGTGAAAAACTTGAAGACAGAATACAAAGGCTTAGTCAAAATCAAACATCAGAACTTAATCTTATAACGAAAATAAACAATAATTATAATAACGAGCCTGAAAACTTATGTATCCTTTGAGAATAAGCTTTTGCCAAAGATGATGCAGTATTAGATAATAATACCCTTGCATTTATTGGTTCTGTAACTCACTGGACACCAATCAAAGACTTTGTTTATCCAAAAATGTCTTCCCAGGTGTCTTATTTCAATATCTTCGACACATCCTTCGTTTCCGATTCCCTCAGAATAAATATTTCGCTTTGACTACAAACATGTTCTGGTTATAGCCCAGTTCTCTTCCGTTAAGCCTGTTCTAAAGATCTCCTGTAGGCGAATCTTTGCATATTTTGGATAATGTCATCCTTATTTTTTGGATATTAACACATTCTTTTGTCACCATTTATTCCACACTTTTACTTAATTTTAAGTTCCTCGGAGTTTATGCAACACCTGATGGCGGAATAGAAAAGGAGATATCAGTGAGAATCGCTTTGACGGGATCCACTTTTAACAACATGTGGAATATAATATGGAGATCGATCAACTTCTCATTATTTAAAAACTAATGTCGTATTTTCAATGCTTGTGTATGTGTAATGCCAGTGTTTTTATATGGATGTGAGTCTTGGCGGTTAACAAAAACACACAAAAACGAAATTCTAAGCATTGAAAATAAACTTCTTAGACGAATCCTGGAGATAAGATGGTTTTACTTTGTAACAAACGAAACCGTCCGATCACGAACAATGCAACCTCCAGTGACAACGGTTATCCTGGATCGTAGACTGAGCTGGCTCGGCCATGTCCTACGTGTGTCCCCATGTCCATATTATTATGGAAGCTCATTTTATACACCGGCTGGTACAAGAAGACGTGGCAGACCATCAAGAGAGCTTACGATGAAGACCTTCGGGATACCGGATTCGGCATAGTTGGAATTACGCCCTGGATCTAGCCCAGGATAGATATGCTTGTCGAGGCTTTGTGGCAACCACATGCTCCACCTAGGGAGCGAACGTGGATTAAGTAAGTAAATAAGTTACTTAATAACTAATCTAACCCGTGATTGATTCAATGTCGTTTTTTTAACACATCAAATACCAATGCGTCTTTTGATAAAGTCAACGGGAACAAACGAGTTAAATAGTCGTTTCAGATAATAGTAAGACAAAGTTAAATCCTTTAATGTGGTAACTTCAGGTTTCCAAGACTGATTATACGCGTATCCGGTTGTTTCAAAAGATCAACCAGTGAATAAAAGGCGTGGCCATTTGTTATATTATTATTTATAGCGTTTGAAGCAAAATATTCATGAGCAAATAGACAATGTCCCTGTCGGAGATCTAGCAACTTTATATTTCTATCGATTATACAATAGCACTACTTATAAACCTGGAGAAATCCATATTATCGAATGGCTTTCACGGGTTTTCGTTAAATGGTAATGGTACATTAACAAAAATTGATATATTCATATCCTGGCGTCAAATACATGACAGCAGTCGCAGTCTTTAAATTAGGTTGCTCGGCTTGTTCTCAATAATTTCCAACTTTAATCTCTATATTTCATTAATTATTGAATATCTACTTGTTGTATAGGTACATGAGATTTTTTGACACGTTGAACATGTCGAGAATTCTCATGATTAGGAGTTTTGGAGACCTTTAAAAAACAAATTACCACCTAATGGCGAACGTTGTTAACGTAAAGTGATCCAGCAAGCCTTCGAAATAACAGTAGAAGACGGTCTTAAGCCCGTAGTGGTTTGTTCCATTTAAAAACTCGAACATAAAATCAACACAAAATCGAACATCAGTAATGAATTGTTAGAGTTATTAGTTGTTACATATTCGTTTAAATTACGGTGTCATTATTATACTAAGATTTATGTCCTAAAAGGCAAACAAGCAGTAAATGAAGAGAATGAAAAACAAATCGTTATACGAATAATTTTATAGTTCAATCATGCGCAAATTTATTTTGAATTAAAAATGGGTAATAAATGTATTTAAATGGAAAAGTGTTCTGCAGTATTATTAATTGGAAAGCCGTCATTTCCTAAGATTCCACTTGCGCTAACGAAGCCGACAGGGATGGTAAAAAAAGGAAATAACTTCACTACCCCTATTCGAAGTTTCCGTTTCATCGCTCAGGTGAAGTATTCATATTTTGTATGGAAATGTGTAAAGCGCCCCGACAGAATACTTCGGAAAGCTCCGCAGCCCATACAATATTGCCGTGAGTTTCTCACTTACGTTAATGATTGGAATTCGGAATAGAGGTACAAATGTTTCCATTATTAATCTCTAATATAAATGAAAGTCGGGTTAGTGTGAACACTTATAACTCGAGATCGGCCGAACAGATTCTTCCGATGTTCGATTTATTGGATTCTTCTCCGCTCCGGATTACAGAATAATGATTAAAAAGTTAAAAATGCATGAGAAATATTATACAATACTAGCATACCCGACAGACTTTGTCCTGTGGTCTTTACTATATATTATGAATATTGAATTCGTATTTGCATATTAATGTTATTCTCACCGATGCATCTGTTTTAAGCCATATAATATGTACCTACTGTAACAAATACTAAGAAGGTTACCTACTTCGAGATTTCTTTGATTTTCTAATTTTCCACGCAACTTTCTTAATTTTTTCATTCATAAGAACCTTCTCCTGATAAAAGCAAACACGAAAAAAAAGAATTAGCGAAATCAGTCCAGCCGTTTTTTAGGCGTGTCCACGGAAAATAGCTAGAAGAAGATTATATATATTTATGTTAGTACTAAAAATATATAGGTACTATCACTAAGTAATAATGTAATAAATGAATGGGTATTCGAATGAATCCATTATAATTATTACAGAAATGAACTCTATTCAACACGTAGGGGTATGTGGAATAGGAGAAAGGAAGACCGCTTCCGGTCATGCTCGCACTTCCCGTTGGTCGAGATAACCGGAAGTGCGCGGTCTGTCCCCCATCCCCCTCTCTCTGTACCCACCCTTCCTGGTTTTCATCTACCGAAGCTTTGTTTGTTTTGTCTTAATATTTAGAGATTTATTTTATTTCTTTTTAAAATATATTTTATCAAATTAATCTTTTAACTGAGAGATATGAATAAAGCAGTAATAATTTTACTTCCTTACTTAAATAAAATAAATTAAATTTCTTCTTCTTCTTCCTGTGCTATGTTAGGTTCCTATCTGACCGTTATGGTAGTTGGCGTAAGCTTCTCCTGGGGGTACTCTGAGGGTTTTCATGAAAGAAAAAATTGAGAAAATTGCGTGGAAAATTAGAAAATTAAAGGAAAACTCTAAGTAGATAACCTTTTTAGTACCTACTTTTTACAATATTATTTTATTTAAAAAAAAAAATATATTTATATTCCCATTTTGAAATGTTGACAGAAACTGTCAGTTGTAAGATAGATGATGTGATTGACAGAATGCTGATGGAAAATATGGTTTAAAGCAGACGCGCCAGTCGGAATCACATTGGTCAAATGATAATAATTACCTACTTCATCACCATACAAATTCGAATTCAATATTCATAGTTATAGGAATACAGTGCAACGTCTGTCGGGAAAGCTGGTAAATAAATTTAAAAAAAAGAGACCAAAGAATCAGAATTCAGGAGAATGAGTAAAATCCTATTGCGTCTTTACATTGCAGACAGAAACGTAAATGGAACTGTCAAATGTCATAGAGTGTCAGCAAATGTTCATTATAAAAATTCGAAATCAACAATATTCAAACCACAGGACAACTACTGTCGGGAAAGCTAGTAATAAATAATAAAGCTTTAATTATTCGTGAAAATATACCAATATCCTAGGGATAGTCGTTATCCAACAGTAGGAACAGTAGATAGGGCGTCGGATATCCTAAACATAACCGATATCTACACATTGATCCGGCAAATATCTCAAAGACCGGCTTTTCTTTGAGATAAATTTATTTATTTATCCACTAATTGATGCGTTGAGCCTTAGCTAGCAGCCAACCATAGAAACTAAACGATAAACCAAGCTAATCTACATAATAATTCAGAATCTTTGTATATTTGCATTTTATCGTATGTCGGAGCATCACGCTCAAAATACAAATGCTACGTCAGATATGAATCTGCGCAGAGCCGTGCAAAATGCCGGAGAAGGTTCTTAAATACAATTTGCTGCATTAACTTTAATATATTTAGAGCTATTTAAAAAACTCTATTTTTTAGGATGGGAAGCTAGACTAGAACCTGTTAATTACCTACCAATCAAGCCTGACAATCCGGATCAAAAACGTAAAGCAAGACGGGTATAATCTAGTAGAATATAATATGGTGTGTCTGATATTATAAGTAGGTTCTTGTTCAACTGCAGTGTAAGATAAAACGAAGGATTTATGGTATAACAAAAAGAATGTGCGTCTATGGCACAAAGTTTACCCTGATATAACCGACATAGAATGTCAAGGCGAACTTTTGCCACTTTATTCTCATTTCTGTCATCAACCCGAAAATTTTTGGGCCGATAATAACCATCCGCTTTTCTATGTCAATCATTCTTCCAATGAAACCTATCCATTATCACACTTCGATTATAGTTTCTATGCATAAAAAAGTGTTCCACGTAGGTCTATTTGAAATCCGGTATTATTTTATAAAATAAAAATGTAATAAGGCTTTCTGTCGGTATTTATAGTATTAAAAATGTTAAGAGTAACCCTAATCACGATCTTCCTGAATAGTCCAAGGTTCCTATCCTACCTGCGGCCTAAGTTGTTGTCACGTATTATTCCCGCCTGGATATCCCTTCTTGTACGACTTACGAGTCAGTATTAATTGGGCTCCTCGCGCGAGATGGTTGGTTTTCGTTGTTCGATCGTGAGCAAATTATCAAGTAAATCGTCAAATGTACAGTCCAATTATATACGTAGTGCAACTGGAGAAAAAAGAAAAACTTTGGGTAAGTCGTACTCTCTCCCTTTTTCTTTCCAGTTTTGACCTTCACCGATCGGCGTTGAGAAGCCTTGCATCGACGGTCGACTTTGAGATCGGGATTGTGTTTCAAGAGTCCTGATTCTGTAAAAGTCACTCTTCTATACAAATAATTATTTTATTACCTTTGGAATATTTTCTTGGCGGAGTGGCAGCCTAGACAAAGCAGAAGAAAGGTCGGCAGGCTCCAAACCAGATGGACGAACGACATCGCGGGCCACGCATTTGTAGGGAGGCTCAGAACAGGAATGATTGGAAGGAGAGGGGGGAAGGCCTATGTTCAGCAATGAACGGAGACAGGCTGACGAAGAATTTGGCTGAAAAAGAATTCTTATGAGCAAAAATCCAAACTGGCGAGAAAATCCAAACGAGCGGGATGCACATAAATGGTGATGTAAAATATTATATTGAATATTGGTTAAAAGCTGTCTGTATCCAATAAAAAAACTTATCACATACAACATTTATTTAGTAAAGAAAAACTTGTCCCAAATACTAGAATTGTACAAAAGTTTTCGGGTGGTGAGAGAATCGCAGAGCTTAATACGCTTAGAGGGAGCGTATCAAACTAATTTTCTTAGATTCCAAGATCCGTGAAATTGCATCTTCACACAAAGAAACTATGTAGAGAATTAACAAAATAATAAGAGAGCTAGAACGCCTCGAAGACTTTGTAGACGAAAAGAGCGTTATACCTATACTTAACTGATTTCGTTAGGGCAATTCTTTGCCTGTGTCGTTTTTATATCAAAACAATCTATAAGCAATAATCGTATAGCGATTTCAAATTTGTCAATGTTTTCCTTCGTTAATTCTACTCGCCTTCCTTAGAATCAGCTACTTTTTTTGTATCGGAATCTCCTGTTCAGAAATCAGCGCCTATGCCACTAAGCTACCAAGGTCGATTTTTTAAATTTATTTAAAGAAAACATTTCAAAACCAAACAAATGTAACACAATATAAAACATATGTTTTCAAAAATATTTTCGTCAAAGAATTGCCAGTAGCAACAAATAATGATGTCTATCGGTTACAACGCCGGCTTTCGTACTGTTTCATGCTGAGATCGTGGGTTCGATCCCAGTACCGACCATCTTCCTCTATTACGACGCAAGCTTTAAGTAGCTTACTGTGAAAGAGTGAATCTGTGTTCACTTTGAGTGAGCACAGATACATTTTTTTATAAATAAAAAAAAAAAGGTTTTTAAATTTTACGAGATCTTAACATACGACGACTTGGCAAATATTGCCCATGCGCTGTTTCAAAACTTGGCTGTTGATTTTTATGTAGAATAATTTTTTTCTTCAAAAGTTGAAGTTTTTTTATCAATCATTTTAGGGAAATTTGTCTAAAAATAGCAACACCACACACTGGTTGAAGAATGTTAACAAAATGAGACGAAGTTGGACCACGTCTTAACACTGACACTAACTCCGACTTATCACTCCACATCATCCATTTGGTTATCCCCTCTCACTGTCATTTTTTGGAGTGACAACGCTCCATTTCGACGCATCCATTCAGACATTACACATTTGAAAGAAACAGTTCCAAAAATCATACAAAACAATTTTATAGTACCTACCTATACAAAATATAAATACAAAAAAAAATGAATGAATTGTCAGTACTCGTATTCTGAGTTTAAGCGAAGGTGCTCACGGTTACAGTACCCGGCGTATTCAAAGTTTTAGCGGAAGGTATAGTCATGGAAGTAAAGTGAGTAACGCGATACATTTTGTATGGAAAACGTGTATACGTATCGATAGCGAGAATCGCTTTTGTTTCTAGAAATACTATGTATCGTGTAATACTCATTTTACTTCCGTGACTATCTTCCGATAAAACTTAGAAAACGGGTAGGTACAGTACGCGATATTTTACACACTATCAAATTTCACAAAAAATCTACATAATAATTCAGAAATGTTTCTGTTCTTTCTATCGTATATGTGAATATCACGCTCAAAATACAAATGCTACGTCAGATATGAATCTGCGCAGCAAGTGCAGCGGTGCAATTTGCTTGAGAAGGTTCTTAAATACAATTTGCTGCATTAACTTTAATATATTTAGAGCTATTTAAAAAACTATTTTTTTAGGATCTTCATACAAATTTCTCAAAAAGACAGTAAGCCATCTTTTGGAAACAAAATTACTCATGTAAACGTTGAATGGAATCTTGGTATTACGGTATGAAAATGTAATAAAATAATTGTAGATTGATTTGTTATACATATAAATGTTATTCAAATCTTATTATTCTCTATAAATAAAGATTTAATGAAAAAATTTGCAAAATGATTCCTCCATTTTGAAGTTTGACAGATAGCTCAAATCACCCTCTATGGGTGGAGAGCCTAATTAATTATCACACATTAGGGAATGTAGCTAAGATTCAAACCACAGAGCTATCTCTCTCTATGAAAACTTGCAAATTATGTCGGTAGGTTCGTATAATATTATGAGGTCGGTGAAACAAAAATTTTAAAAGTGTCATTCTTCTTTTCCTGTGCTTATGTCAGTTATAGAGGTCTGTTAAGCAATGGGAAGCTAGACTAGAACCTGTTTAATTACCTACCGATCAAGCCTGACAATCGGAATCAAAAACGTAAAGCAAGACGGGTATAAGCTAGTATTCAATAAAGTTAAGAAAATTGTTAGAATCGTTCATGTTACCGTTTCAGGCAAAGAATTGCCCGATTGCGTTTTTGCAGTGGCAATAGGATATAGTGGAGCGTTTTCGTAGTCTTAATAAAATAGGTAACCTACAGACAGCTTGTGACACAAATGGTAACATGATACCCTGCGCATTGTGCATATGAGTGAGATAGTTGTATACTAATATACTCCAAGATAGAGCGAGACAATAGATTTTGTTGCACAAAGGTATCAGCTTATTTTGTTAGCTGGAAATTTAACACTGGAGTTCTTGAAACATGATTGGCAATGAACAATGATGAAAGAAAATGAAGGTTTGCTGTATATTACCTGTCTTCCGATTTGAACATGTGGAGTGAATGACAATAATTGACAGACTAATAAAAGTTATATAACATCACAGCAGAAATTCAAGAGATCTATACTGCGGCATATTATGCAACAAGCAAACTGCAACAAATCTTACAAACATATTTGGTTCTTTGTAAAATATGTACCTACTATCCTTCTTCCTCTCTCTCTAAACCTTTACCCTCTCCTCTTGTTTCCTTTTCCAGTATCTGAGCCGAGTACTTGTCTATTGTTGGAAATTTTCATATTACACCAAAAAACAAATAAGTTTATTTAAATGTAATATACCTACTTCACTTGTATATGTTTCGTACTGTCTTATTTTTGTATCAATTTCACTGTCTGTATATTAATGTTAAAATTAAAATAATTAAAATAACTGTCCCCAAATATGGGCATTGGAAGGATCCTACACGGCTTCATGGTCACCTCTCACACCATATCTAAATTCCTCAGTTCTGCTTCAAGGGAACGGAACACGGTATGTGAGGGTCTTCCTCGTCTTCAAAACCATGACAGGAGGAATAACAGCGCACTCTCTTCGGCCAAGTATAATTCGGCATACTCAACAAACTCTTTGTGTCATAAAAGAGGAAGATGGTCAGCAACTAGGATCGAATCCACGACACTAGAACGAAAATCGGCGACGAAACCGCTAGGCAACCAACTACTTCTAATGTATGGTACAACTTGGTGTCTATAATGAGTGTACACATTATCCCTTTAAGGCCCCCCGCACACCGCAAGCCTGCCCGGAGGAGACCAATACGAAGCAAATCCGACCCGCACGAAACCGACCTCCTAGCTCGATCGAAGCAATCAAACCAAAAAGCCGGCCCCGAACAAATCACCCGCCGCGAATCACCCCCAAACCAACCAGCAATGCGAGGGCCTAAACCCCACTCGGGAGCATAGAGAGGCATCAAGAGCTCTCCATTGCGCTCGAAGGCGTCCAAGGCTTATTGTGTCTTTTCTTACAAGTTGAGATTTAAGGACGTGAAGTGGTCAACCTCACGGTCCCGATCTGATTTTTCGATTTCCTGACTCTTAAAGGATGCTCGAAAAATCAGCAAAAAGAGCAGAGGTGATATTCTTCGACGGCAACCCCACGGCAAATTAGTGTGACCCACCTATAATGAGTGTGACCCACCTATGATGAGTGTGACCCACCTATAATGAGTGTGACCCACCTCTATTTGCTCATAAAGTTTCAAATTCGTATACTATATTTTTTCGTCGATGCACAGACAGTTGATGCACAATGCAATCTCGATACCATCCATGATGTCAGGGAGTGAAACTTGGACATGGACGTAAAATCTGAAAGTTGGAATAAATACTGTGGAAATAAGATCTCTGCGTAGGATATGCGGAATGAGACTGATTGATAAGGTGAGGAATGATAATATTATAAAGGAATTTGGAGTGGATGTTAGCGCAGTGATTAGAATGAAAGTGAATAAATTAAGGTGGTTTTGGCATGTAGAGAGAATGAACGAAGGGAGAATGACTAAAAGGATATATAAATTTGAAAGAATGGGTGCACGGAGACGTGGCAGATTTAGATTGGTGTGGGCCGATCATATCGGTGCCGTCTTACAGGAGCAAAAGTAATTGAAGAGCATGTATGTGGATTTTTTGGAGGAAGCGAAAGAGGTTTGTTTGGATAGGAAAGAATGGATTTCCGTTCTCTTTGTCTACCCCCTTCGGAAAACGCGTGATGGGTAAAAAAAATATTTTTTATTCATTCTCTGCAAAGATAGAGTACCTATAATATTGTTTAGTTTTTGGTAATACTATGGCAATCTGCCTATCCTTCAAGGATGTTGTTGGCGAGAGAAAGATATCAAAACCTATTTTCTATAATAATAGTGTTATCGCCACATATTAACTATTATTTATCTCTCTTCATACATTAAACTCCGCTGGAATTATTATTTGAATAATGGTCAAAGTTTTTTGGCTTCCTAATACTACATAATAAAGTTTAGCTTATAAATTGATACAACCAGGCATCTTGCAGCAAGAAATAATTTGTTTCAAACTCTCTAAGAGATATTTTATTGTTTGACAAATGTATAGGAAAACCAAGTAAGTATTTTAGGACCATTTTAGAAAGGAACGGAAGTATAGATGGAAAGGGTAAAAAGGAGATTTATAGAAGAAAAATGGCTGGTAGAAGGTTGGACATGCACTTTGATGTCTAATTAGAAATAAAAACATACTTCTAAAATCCAAACAGTTGACACAATGCAATCCAAGTTATTATCATCATCGTTGGCACTACAATCCATTGTGAACCTCGGCCTCATCCAGAATTCTCTGCCATTCTCCCCTGTCCATCGCTCGCCTCTTCTAGTTAGTCTGCCCCATTGTCCTGAGATCTCCCTCCACGCCATCCATCCACCTCAGCCTTGATCTTTCCACACCACCTCTCCCCTCTAGTTCGTTACTAAGAATCTTCCTTGGAGTTCTGTCATCCTCCATTCGCTGGGCATGCACCAACCATCGAAGCCGATGTATTTTTATAAATTTTATAATGTTGGCTTTTCTTTTCATGGTTGTATCTGATTCATTCCAAGTTCCATTATCACATAAAGGACCGAAGATTTTTCTCAGTAGGTACTTTTGTTTCCAAGAACAGTACCACTAGTCTAATAGTTTTCGATGATCGAATATCGAAACAATCATCGAAAGAGTTTCGAAAAATGTTCATACAACAATGATCGAATGATAAGATTGTTTGATTTTCTGTAGAAATTAGAATAGATCCTTGCGCAGGATATGCTGAAAAAGACTTAGGTATTGATAAGGTGAGGAATGATGATAATATTAGATAAATAAATAAATAAATAATATTAGAAAGAAATGTGGAGTGGATGTTAGCGTAGTGACTAGAATGAAAGTGAATAAATTGAGGTGGCGAGGGCGTGTTCAGAGAATGAATGAAGATACAATGACAAATAGGATATGTAAATCTGAAAAAATGGGTCCACGGAGACGTGGCAGATCTAGATAGGCGTGGGACGATCATATCGGTGCCGTCTCAACTCAATGCAGGGCCAAGTAAGGAGTAAAGGGAATAGGATACAATGAATGCGGAACGTTATGCTCCCGATTGAAGCGAAAGAGGTTTGTCTGGATAGGAATGAATGGAAATCCATACTCTCTGCCAACCCCCTGAGGGATAGGGCATGATGGGTAAAAAAAGTAATAGATACAAAATTCGTGTGGAATCAGACAAGAATTAAAATCTCCGTTTGACTTATGCGTTGACAGTATCCTATAAGAATTAAGTTAAGTGTCAACCCAACCGGTGAGATCGTCGGATGATATTACTTTAAAGTGAAAAATCTCCTAGTAGTTTTGATACGAACGAGAATCAAGCACAACCCCTTGTTTAAACGTTGCACCTTATTAGGTATTGATAAGTAGTTTTTATACTTGCAAAAGTTAGTATAGCCGACGTAATATGCCTTTATCGTGATTTTTCGGTATTCGAGGTCAAATCTTAAGTAGGTACTATTGTTTTTTATTCAAAGTGACATAAATTATTATCAATACTCAATCAACTTTCATATTTTTTACTTAAAAAAACGTACACAGTCATTCATTATAAGTACATAGTTAGGAAGGTATTCAATTGAAATTGCCGAATTTGAACGAATCACTCGATTTGTATTAAGAAAACCAAATATGTAAAATTAATTTTATAAGTTTTTTATATATTATATAATTATCATTTCAGATTCAATTCAAAGATACAATTCAAAAATTACAAATATATAAGAATCATTTAACATAACTTTATGTGATACATCATTATTACTTATAATGTAAATGATTCCAAAACAAAACTGTGAAAACTTCTCAGTAATCACGAAGTACCAGCGTGTATGAAAAGCGAGCTTGTAAAAGTATTGCATAGATGGCGGTGTAATCGTTTTCACATGACATGCGGTAGCTGTCGGCGGTTACGATATAGTCTCTGGCCGCTGTGAGGAACTCATACTTACCTGGCGTAGGGGACACCGTGATCAACAAGGCGGTTCCCCCAGGACGAGGCTCTTCCATTGCACTCCGGTTGGGCTGACCCCTGCGATTGCCCCTAATGTGGGCAACTCGGGCGCGTAATTTTTGGTAGTCGGGACTGCGTACGCGCTGTCCCGGACCTCAAACTGGAAAATTTCTAACCGGCTGCTCGTCGTCGCACTTTGTACATCTACTTACCTCATGATGGCTTAGTCTGGGGGAGGGGTCGTGCTTCTTTATCAGCAGTTGTCGTCCTAATTTGCTGAGGGTCTTGGCCATCATGAATTCATTCTCGTGACTCGGTATCATTTTTTCAATATCCAAATTTGACCATATTGTCATATTATAAAGAAACCTTTAGGTACTTATCTATTTTCTGTCAAAATGAAGCATTGCTCACCATTACAGAGTAATCCTTTGCGGTGAACAATGCACATACACCTATCGGCAGCTCTTATAAATTTAAGGATACATACCTACTTACTAATTGCTTATCACAAAAAAATTATAAACTGTGTGATTTGGTAAATTAATTGATTTTGTAATAATCAAAAAATGTAATAATATTTGTACACCATCAGCGCAAAGGCGGGTGTTATATTGTAATTTTGTAAAATAAAATTAATTTTTCTGAGCTTCCGATACGTATTGGTATGGCAAGTGGCTCCTTCAACAACACGACCAAATCATTTTGGAAAGCGTCGGCGTTTAGTGTAGAGACAACTTTTTGAAACGTGTGTGTCGTGTGTTGACCATTCTCCTGTATGGGTGCGAGTCCTGGCACCTGACCAAAGCCCACACAAAAAGTCTCCGCGTTCGAAACGAATTGCCTCTGAGAATTTTGAATATAAGATGGTACCACCGCATCACAACCGACTCTATACACCGGCGCACCTAGCGGAGGCCCATAACTTCTACCATTATTGAGAGGAGATGGTCTGGCTGGGACATTTGTTAGGGATGCCAAAGACTGCTGGGCGAGGAGAGCGCTGTTCTTCCTCCCATCAGGATCCCGAAGCCGAGAAAGACCCTCTAATACCGTGTAATATAAAAACTAGCTTTCCCGACAGACGTTGACCTGTAGTCCTCACTATGAATAAATACGTTTAAATGTTATTTGAATGTTAAAAAAAATATATTACTAAAAGTTCGAAAAAAAATCCATCAAAAATCTGCGTACCAATATTTACAATGTCAATGGTCAGGTTGACAATTATTATTGTGTTGCTATAGATTTTTCAATAAATCCGTTCCATGCTAACTATTTTATTTTTTCTTATCCATTTTCCTTCGAAGACCATCAGTAGGGCATTTTCGTCTCTCCTGCTAAGCACCCAGCATTCAGCACCGTTCACAAGTACTGGCAGCAACAGGGCTTTATATAATTATAGCTTGGTGTTTCTTGTCAACAGACGACATTTGAGATGTTTTTGGATACCGGAATAGCATTAATTATTTGCCACAGTAATTCTTATTATTTTAATCTCGATGCTAATATCGTTATTGTTGCTCACTACTGAGCCAAGTTTTAAAACAATGAAATCCTGATACCATCCGTAAATTTGGGAATGAAATTTGTATTGGGAAGAAAAATTTGAATGTTGGTACTTATACATTCTGTAGAAATTAGATTAGATTCTTGCGCAGGATATGCTGAAAAAGACTTTTTGCTAAGGTGAGGAATGTGATAATATTAGAAAGGAATGTGGAGTAAATTTTAAACTAGCGACTAGAATGAATGTGAATAAATTGAGGTGGTTCGGGAATGTTGAGGTTATGAATGAAGGAAGAATGGCAAAAATAATATGTAAATCTGAAAGAATGGGTGCACAGAAACGTGGCCGATCTCTATTGATGTGGGCCGATCACATCAGTGCCGTCTTAAAGGAACGGCAAGTCAGGAGTAAAAGGAATAGGAGACAATGTATGGAGAACATTATGCTCTTGATTGAAGCGAAAGTGGTTTGTCTGGATGGGAATTAATGGAAATCCGTACTCTCTGCCAACCCCCTCATGGATAAGGCGTGATGGGTAAAATAAGAAATAGATACAAAAATCGTGTGGAATCAGACAAGAATTGTCCTCGAAATGTCAGCCCAACACGCCGGGATCGTCGAATGATATTATTTAAAGTGAAAAATCTCCTAGTAATTTTGACACGAACGAGGATCAAGCACAACCCTTGTTTAGACGTTGCACCTATAAGTATTATTAGGTTAATGCCTACCTTCATTTTTATACTTGCAAAAGTCAGTATAGCCGACGTACCTTCATTATAAGTACCTAGTTACGTATAGGTATGCAATTGTAATTACCGAATTTGAACGAATCACTCAATTTGTGTTAAGAAAACCAAATAGGTAAAATAATTTTACAAGTTTTAAAACAAATTTAACATAGTTTTAAGGCAAATTACATACATACCTACACTAATGTAAATAATAACGCCATTAAAGTACACGTCATTTGTCGAATTTATAAAAATGTATGTGTTTGTACTAACAAAAATGTATTATTTAAAAATCCCTATAACAAAACTCTGAAGACTTCTCAGAAATCACGCAGTATCAGCGTGTACGAAAAGCGAGCTTGTAAAATTCTCGCATAGATGGCGGTGTAATCGTTTTCACATGACATGCGGTAGCTGTCGGCGGTTAGGATATAGTCTCTGGCCGCTGTGAGGAACTCATACTTACCTGGCGTAGGGGACACCGTGATCAACAAGGCGGTTCCCCCAGGACGAGGCTCTTCCATTGCACTCCGGTTGGGCTGACCCCTGCGATTGCCCCTAATGTGGGCAACTCGGGCGCGTAATTTTTGGTAGTCGGGACTGCGTACGCGCTGTCCCGGACCTCATACTCGAATATTTCTCTCAGGCTGTCAGCATGATGCTCGTGGTCGCAGTCTGTGGGGCTGCTTATCTCTGCGGTAACTTTGACTGCGAGGCGGTGCGTCATTTTACAAGACGTCTGTCTTGGCGTTCCAGGGTTCTATATTCTCTCTCGAACTAGGCTTGTTCTTGCTCGGACAATTTTGGGAGCGATCTGATCTAGTACATTGGTCCTACTGTACTAGTTCGTTCATCTAGTACTATTAGTACACTGAATATTTCCGTACCAAATGATTCCGTCATGAATGTAGTACATGTACTAATAAGAATATATAGGATTACGACTTGTACACTATGCAGGGTACATACATATGAAATGCACATTTAATAAATTAATATTTTGTGATTATGAAAATTAATACTTGATAATAATTAACAGAGAGAGAATTCAGAAAATTTATTATTTTGATAGCTCAAAAGACTCTTCATTTCAATCAATTAAATTGATTTTGCTATCTATCGAAATAATTCTAGGTACATATTATGTTTGAATAACTTCATTACACGGGCCCTAGACAATGTGAATTTTTCGTAGAGAACGAAAAAAATAACTTTCGTAGTAGAGAGCAACATCCAAAGCATGAATCCATTGAACTAAAAGAATATACCTTATTCCTCACGGATAGTACTCATAGTACTGTACTACTGTACTAAAAGAGCTAAAGGAACTAATAGTACTAATAAGAAGCAAAAGAGAAGGCACTATATTCTCCATACAATCATCACGTCAGGTATCTCACTCGCACTCGTCTCCAGTTCCGACGAAAACCGAGTGGCGCCGAACGTCACACATCATTTCTGTCATTCCGTCCGATTAAGGGAATGGGAATAAAATGTACTAATAGTACTAAAGAACGAATAAGAGAGGGAATAGTTCGTTCTAGTTCAGTACTGTGAACTAGTTCCTAATAGTACTTAGTACATGTACTACACAAGCCTATCTCGAACCATTGCTCTCCAGGATGTTCTGTCCGCCGCCAGGTGTACGGCTCTGATTTTTTGTATGTATAGCTGTGGTTTTTTACATAGTAGAACTGAATATGAGTGTGTACCATTAATATTTTTAAAATATTCAAATTTTGATGCCTCATTTCATATAAAAACCCTTTAGGTACTTATTTCATATGTACTTACTAATTAATTGCTACTTCGCATCAAGCTTTTTGTAGATATTATGGTGTAGAGTAATAAATGAAACAATTAATTTGTCATTCCACAAAATATTTTACAAACTGATGTGTGGTTTCGCCGAACTTCCGATATGAATCGGTATGGCAAGTGACTGCTTTAACAACACGACCTAATTATTTTGGAAATCGTCGGCGTTTAGTGTCGAGACTTAATCTAAACTGATGCGTGTCTGTTGCCCATTCTCCTGTATGGGTGTGAGTTCTGGCACTTGACCAAAGCCCAGGCACAAAAAGTCTCCGCTTGCGAAACGAATTGCCTCAAGGAATTTTGAGTATAAGATGGTACCACCCCATCACTAAGAACACTATACGTCGGCGCACCCAGCGTGAGCACTTCACTGCTACCATTATGTGGAGGAGATGTACTTGGCTGGGACATGTGTTGTTTGACAATTGGCCGAGAAGAGCGCCGTTCTTCCTCCCATCAGGATCCCGAAGCCGAGGAAGACCCTCTCATGCCTTATTCTGCTCCTTCGAAGTAGAGCTGAGGGGTTTGGATAGGCGGTATAAACATTCCGCAATGCATAGATTTTGTTGCCTCCCTATGCCCCTGAGTGGGGTGTAGGTAAAGGGAGTTTTGATTTGATTGTAGTTTCGCAGGCACAGGTCCTGCATGGTCAACTATGTGACCATATTCACGATACAGTCAAAATTTCTTCTTGACGCTAAAAGGCGATGCCTTGCATTCTGCACCTAGTCATGCAGGCGTCCTTTGCCATAAAACTCTTATATGAAATTCATCCATGCATACAATCAATCAATCAACGTAATCTTAATAGAGAAGGCAGATGTGTATATAGAATTCATGTTTTGTTGCATATTATCATATCCTCAACAATATGTTAGGGGAGGCTATATTGGAGATAATTGAATTTGGAGATCAGTGGAAGGGTTGACTGGTAGAATGAAGTCAGCCGAGTGCAGCTAAACCTACGTAGGTGTAAATCGTTATCGAAATATAATCTGATAAGTACTTTAATGAAAGAGTGTGGATCACAAGTGGACTAATTGAAAAAAAATACACGCAAAAAATTAAATTGATGTAGTTATTTGATTTGCCACGTACTTTTGTTTTTTTTTTTTTTTTAATGAATCTGTGCTCACTCAAAGTGAACACAAATACACTCTTTGACTCTTTCACAGTAAGCTAATGAAAGCTTGTGTCGTGAAAGAGGAAGATGGTCGGCACCTGGGATCGAACCACGACGTCCGCAGTACGAAAGCCGGCGTTGTAACCGCTGGGTCACCAACCACTTCAAAGTTTATTTGGACTAGTTTCATGAGCACATTTTTTTTTTCTTTTTATAAATGAATCTGTGCTCACTCAAAGTGAACACAAATACACTCCTTGACTCTTTCACAGTAAGCTACTTAAAGCTTGTGTCGTGAAAGAGGAAGAACATATCTTGTATGTTTATAGAAGAGGTGACGAATCAAAAACTGAAGAATAAATTGGAGCAGGTCCATGGTCCCAGGATAAATTACTCTGAACCAATGGGAAATCTCCCAAGTGTTTTTCAAGCCGAAATACTCGCTCTGGATAGATGCCTCCAGCTCAACCAAGACAGAAGATACAAAAAGGCGACATAGCCATGTTTCCTGACAGCGAAGCAGCCATTAAAGCATTTAGTTCCAACATTTTTAGCTCTAACACGGTATAGGAATGCCTATCAACATTTGAAATTTCAAGCGAAAAATGCAGAACCCATTATCAGATGTTTGCCCCATTAGGGTACGTTTACACCAAAGGAATGTAGAGCCAGAGCTGGAATATAGAGTATATTATTTTCTTAACAGTTGATATGGTCACCAAGGAAACATACCTACCACGAGAAAGAAACTGGCGGCGTGTAAATCTGTCACCATTAATAATTAGTACTTGCTTGTGTTTTTTTACCCATCACGCCGTGTCCCGTAAAGGGTAGGCAGAGAGAACGGACCTCCACACTTTTCTATCCAAGACTTCTTTTGATTCTTCCACCGACATAACATTTTTCATACATCTTCTATTTCTCTTACTTCTTACCTGACCTTCCTTGAAGACGAAATCGATGTGTTCGATCCACGTCATTCTCGGTCGGCCACGCTTTGTTACACCTTTCCTTTCAGCCTTATAAATTCTATTTGTCATTCTGTTTGCTTCCGTTCTTTCAACATGCCCAAACTATCTCAACTTATTAACTTTCATCTTTGTCACAACTCTTACTTCCATACCACATTCATTCCCAATATTTTCATTCCTTTCCATATCGCATAAAGTTTTTCCACATATTCTTCGTAGAGATTTATACTACATTCTTCTTTTTTTGTCCATGTCCACGTTTCACAATCGTGCATCATCGATGGTAACAGGATTGCGTTATGCACGAGTTTCTTTGCTTGTAGTGAGACGTTATGGTTTCTCATTATAAGTCTTAGTGCACCGCCCACGCTGCGACCAGCAACTTTCCTACGTTCGATTTCTTGTTTCCATGGTGCTCCAAAATCAACGATAAAAGAAAATATGCTCTATTTCTAGCTGTGGTATTTTGAAAAACGGTGATGGGTTTATTTTTGGTTTAGTATGTGTTGTAGCTTGTTTATTTTTATTATTTGGTGGGATTTGGTTATGGTGTGGTTGTTGGGAGGAATCATTAACGGTTGTTAAAATTCAAATTAAACTAAAAATTTCCACAATTTAATTTAATTATAATTGTTAACTCAATCTGAAGTTTTTCTTTAATTTACACTTAAATGAATTATTTGTTGCAAGGATCTTTTTCTTTGCTTTCTCTTTGCGCGTCAGATGAAGTCCTTCCGACTTTATTCTGAAACCTTGCACTTTTTGTCTACTTTTTTTTTTGGCTTATAAAGTCTGGATGAAATGAGAACTTAGGTTCCTGAAACATCCAGGGGTATGGGAGGGCGCAACCCTTAATGATGTGGTATTCTTTTGGTGTAAACACATACAGACTAAAAAATCAAGTTTCAAAATTCGAACGTAGGTATATGCCCTTATAATTTCTCTTTGTTACACTTGATAATTTTAGACTTGAGCCGCTCGTTATCTCAATATTTCGTGCAGTCATGTGTAGTATGCAATCGGGTTAATAATGGCTGTGATCATGGTACCAGTATCAGTACCAGCAAATCCTATGTCTAGCCCTTGTAAATCCCATTCTACTTTCACAAAATATTACTTTTTTCCCATATTATACGATATCTGCATATTTTACAGTCATTTGAACGAAATTGAAAGTGCCTGATAGAAGGGTGAGTGGTGCACTTAAGGCCTATTATGAGAAACAGCAACAATCAATACAAGCTAAAAAAATAATTTAGTTATAACGCAATCCTATACCCCTGATTCCAAATTTTACTCACCGACGCGTCGGGACGACATTTACGTCGCGACGTAAATGTGAAGCTCACAGAACTTTTGTATAGGGCATGGGCTGACGAGCTTTCCGAAGTATTTGTACAAGTATCTATAGATTTATAGTTATAGGGGCGCTGTAACAATAAATGTATATAAATAAAATGAAGTCTCAAAAAACCTATATCCTTTATAGACTCCGTAACCGAGATAGACAGAGGTAAAATAATACCCTCTATACCGGGTCTCATTGGGGCTTAGCACTCTAGGCTACAAATATTTTTAAAATACGTTAATAATTATTATCCGTAAAAATATTACATTTTTTCATAAAATTCCCATACAAATCGATTTGATATCTTGTCGTTTTGTTGGAATTCAGGTATCTTGAAACTGTATTTAAATCTTATTTAGTTGAATTGGTACCTACTTATGTTCGGTTTTGTTTTATTCTACAAAGTATAAACTTTCATTTTATTTCAAAACATTTTACTCCATAGTGGAAAATATTAGAGGACAACGGACTGAGACTAAGCAGGAAGAAAACGGAATACCTATATTTACCGTTTGAACCAGAATGTTTGACCATGCCTATCCTAGGCATCCTGCCCACATTGATAATGGATGGGGTAACGCTGCCAAATAGTGACTCCTTTAAGTATCTAGGATCACTCATCCAAAATGACGGAAGCTCTGCGGCAGATGTAACACACATATTAAATGTAGGATGGATGCAGTTTAGATCAGTGTCGGGGGTTCTATGTGATCCAAAAATGCCAATCAAATTGAAAGGGAAAGTCTATCAGACAATTGTCAGACCCGCACTCCTGTATGGCTCCGAATGTTGGACAATGTACAAGACCTATATTAGACAATTAGAGACAGCAGAAATGCTTATGCTGAGATGGTCCACTGGTGTGTCCCTAAGAGATAAGATCAAAAGTGCTCACATTCGTGGAAGCCTAGGAGTGCTATAGACATCAATAATAGTAAACTAGAAGAAAGGCAGTTGAAATGGTATGGACACATAGAACGACGACCACAGGTTCTGTGACTAGAGAGAGGCCAAAGAATTCCTGGGTGACGCAAAGGCGCGAGCAGATGCAAAGATGTGAGGTGAGGGAAGTAGTGCAGCAGAGGAGAGTGTACAGCCTGAGGACGAGGAGAGCTGACCCTAGCAGTCTTCAAAGACGTTAAGCTGGGAGCAAGCCAGGTAGAGAGAGAGAGAGATTTTACTCTATAGAAGTAAAAACATTAAAACAAAATAAAACAACACACTCCCTCAGCTCTGCCTCGAAGGAACGGAACACGGTCTTCCGCGTCTTCGAGGCCCTGGTGGGAGGAAAAACGGCACTCTCCTCGGCCAACTGTCATAAAACTAACAAGTGTCCATTGGTTATAATTTGATTCCAATGAAATTAGACTAAACTTAAATAGATATTTCTCGTTGTCATGAAACAGTTGTGTCCAAGCAACAAATAATATCCAAGCTAACCGTGTTGAGATATAGGTACATACTTAACAAAAAAGCTCTAAGAACAATGTCGATTTTCTTTATTTATGTCCAACCCCAATTTTACCCATTCTTTTTACTTCCTGTTTTTTGTTCCCCTTTTTACCCAATCTTCTGATATGCGAGGAGGTACCTTCTACATACCGCAAGCTATTTATCAGCAAATAGAAAGGAAATGCATTAATCCTCGGAGATTCGTCGTGAATATGTACTTGCCAACTTTTTCCTTCTGTTTTGCGACAAAAAGAGGGCATATCTCTTTCTCTTGTCGACTCTAAGAAAATATACCACAGAGATCCACCTTCATAAGAGTATGGGTGTATCATCAGGGCCAAACTCTGAGAAGTTATCTTAAAAATAATTGAATTATTATGTTTCAAATGTTACAAGATTAGTATTGGGTAGTTCGATTTTAATCGTCACTGATCCTTGCAAATATAATTGTAGTAGGTATCTACCTACTCGTTATCTTTTTTTTTATATATATAAAAACTAGCGTTCCCGACAGACGTTGTCCTGTGGGGCTAGTACGAGTTAAATCGAAAACTAATTGCACGCAAATAAGCGCTTATTAGCGTGCAAATAGTGTTCGAAAATCAAACGATCGAATCATTCGATCATTTTTGTATGGAAATTTTTCGAAACTGTTTCGATGATCGAATATCGAAACGATCATATTCGATGATCGCATATCGAAACTTATACTAGTGGTACAGTAGTCCTCACTATGAATATTGATTTTGACTTAATACGTTGAAAATATGTTTTATGAGAGAAAAAAATCCATCACAAATCTGCGTACCAATATTTTTAATGTCAATGGTTGTCAGGTAAACAATAATTTTATTGTTTTTGTGAATTTATCGTAGATGGCGTTAGCGTCGAAGGAAATCCGTTCCATTCTAACTTTAATATTATATTTTATATGATTTCTTATGCATTTTTCAATTTTTGAATAGTTATTCTGTTCTCCGGAGAAGAATCCAATAAATCAAACGTCAGAAGAATCTGTTCAACCCAACTCGAGTTATGAGTGTTCGCACTAACTTGACTTTCTTTTGTATTATAGATACTAGTAATCTTTTTTCTTACCCATCACGTCGTGTTTCTTAGGGGGTAGGCAGAGAGAACGAACCTACAGTCTTTTTTTATCAAACCACACCTCTTTCGCTTCTTCCACCAACAAACCAATTCTCACACATCTCTGCTAATCGTTTTGCTTCTAACCTGACCTTTCTTAAAGATCCATAGCCCTTGTTCCATCTATGTTTCTGTCATGTATTTTTGGCACACAAAATCAGTCTTCGAAATTAACGATAGAAGACGGTCGTATGCCCGTAATGGTTTGTTCCATTTAAAATCGAACATCAGTTATGAATTGTTACATTAATTAGTTGTTACATATTTTTTAAGATTTAAAAAATTTAATTCCCTTTTTCAATTTAGCAAGTCCCTCGATTGCGGCCCTGAAATTTTCAGAAAAAAGACATATTAAGGTTGCAGAATGAATGGATATGTGTGTATATTTGGGTCAGAGATTCTTCTAAGTAGCTCCATCGCTGCGGTAATGCAACCTCAGAAGGTTAAAGAAATGTCTAAGAAAGAGGGAGGAGAACAGAAGGTAAGAAATAGTAGGTAATTGATGCGATTGTTGCTTGTCTGACAGAACATCAGAAAGAAGTTTCTCTCTGACACTGTTGCTTGATTTTCTGGATTGTTTAGTAAGATCCTTGTTTTTCTAAATGAAAATGGTTACCTACTAGATTTCACAAAAGACATTTCCTGTCTTTATTATGAATATTGAATTCGAATTTATATAATGATACATTAATTACCTATTTAACCAATTCTAGTAGTCGACTAATGCTCGAAATTCGACCATAACTTATTTAAATTATAAGTTTGAACTTTATTAGGGTTTCATTGTCAAAGACTGAGCGAGCGCTATTTCACAATTTTCTTTCAAAAACAATGACATGGATATTGGATACGTCAAATTTTGTAATTTTATATGTATCTACATTTTTTTTATTTATTATTATTAAAAACAAACAATATGAATCTACTATCTTAATATTAATATGCGTCTGTGTCAATGTCAAATACATCGAAGTGTGTGTGTGTATCAAGTACATAACATTACAGTAGTGTTTGTAATGTATTTTTTATTGATTTAGTGTATTTTTATACATAATTTAAAAAAAAATACCTATTAGCATTCGCCACTCCTTTTCTATATAAACTATATAATAAGTGTGGGAAATTTCAATCCCATTCGTCCGCGCATCGTTCGTAAAAATGGTCACAAAGCTTTTCCTTCACGTATTAATATATAGATAGCCAATATAATTCTGACCGATGCGACTGTTTTAAACCGTGTTTATAAGTCGCATTCTAAAAATCGCACAAACTATGCATCACAATATTTTGACAAGTGTCAAATTCAATCAAAATTGAAATGTGGAAAAGTATGTATATAGTCAAAGCACTAAGAGTGTTTTTTTTTTTTAAACCCTTTGCACTCGTTGTCGAGTGATTTGGGCACTAAGAGGGTTACCTACATTAAATAAGTTTTCTTTAATTTTCTATTGTTCTGCGCTACTTTCATATCTTTTTCTTTCATAAGACCGTTGTGCTAATGAATATCAAACACAACGAAATAAGAATTGGGTAATTTATTGAAAATCCACATTATTCTACTATTAGTTTCATGTATTTCATTTTACATATTATGAACCTTAATGCATATAAGATTGTGAAGCTCTAAAAATGTCTAAGTTATGTTATCATAAACTGTATGAAAAACAAACATAAAGAAATGATCATTTCTCCTCAATAAATTTCAAAATAGGTAATAGTAATGAAAAATCTATCGAGTCCATCTATTGTGAAAAGTTGAAAGCATTGTAATAACATCATATTTCGATAGATGTCTCAAAATTCTTTTACATCGTCCCGTATTAACAAATTAATAATGAATTTAGGTCTGACCTGACGCCGCGAATCTTGGTATTTCATTATAGTTATTATATATTTTATTTTCTCATAAATTTATACAATATAGGTCAATCAAATCTCTTTATAGCGAATACCGAAGTAAAGAAAATTCCAGTATAACGAATCGTCAGTTTGTCCCCGAAAAACTTCCATATAAAATGTACTGAACCAAAATTCATTGTAACGAAGTGGATCTCAGTATCGCGAACTTATTTATATAATTTTTTTTAAATCATGTTACAATAATACATAATTATTATTAGGCAATACAATTTCTCCGACTTCAGTTTGTCCTTGGCACTGGCGAGTTTGCAAGTGTTTGCCTGAAACATATTATATCTTTACGTGATTAATAAATTATTCTTGAAATATGTTTTTGTTCTCATGTAAAAATAACAACGTACCTACTGTGTACCTATATTTATTTCATTATTCTCATAGAAACTATCGACAAACAGACAATAATTATATAATAAGTAGGAAAAATATTTCATATAGATATATGGATGTGTCATTTGTATGAAAAATATTTCATATACCGGGGTTACGGACGAACTTATCAATTATAATATGAGAAAGTCAAATAATTGAATCAACAGTGGCGTTCCGTAATTATTAAAAATTACACCATTTTTGTAATATGCATCTAAAGGTAGTTAGCTAAACCACTTGAAGAAATAATTTAAAAATAAACCGTTTGTACACCACTATACATAAAATAAGAAGTAGATACCTACCTGTGTACGTTGGAAGGAAATTGAAAGAAGTGGAGCTGTAGTAATTTGTTAAGAAAAATGAGATCTTGGAAAAAAGGAATGTCAATGATGAACTTTATTTATTTATTTATTTATTTATTTTCTGTCAAAAATTAAGCATTGTTCACCATTACATCGATGTTTTTTTTTTATTGTAAACAACCTTTTGTTCTTATTGTTATGCTATTACTAACATCTTTATAGAGTTGTTTAAATTTGGTTGCTCTCTTGTTCTCAATAATTTTCAACTTTTATCTCTACATCTCATTAATCAATCAATATCTACTTGTTGCGCCTATACATGAGATTTTTTGGACATGTTGAGAATTCTCATGATTAGGAGTTTCGGAGACTTTACCACCTAACGACGAATGTTGTTAACGTAAAGTGATCACACTAAGCCAAACTTAGAAATAACAATAGATTACGCTAGTAACACCCGTAGTGGGTTCCATTTAAAAATGGATCATCAGTAATGAATTATTAGAGTCATTAGTTGTTACATATTCGTTGATTGCATTTCCTTTATTATATTCTTAGCTGTTTTTAAATGTGCCTTGTTTTATTAGCATAATATAATTCTGACTCTGAAATCTTTTTTGAGAATTTTGTAGGTTTATATACAAAAAAAAACATAATTTACGAAATAGTATAATATCATAAAATATAAAATTACTGAATATAAAATGTGTGTCTTTAGAGACTTGTGCAAAAAACATTTGAAAACATAAATTATTACAATTGTTTTTACCATTTAAGTAACATTTTCTTATTGCTTTTTGTGTCTCATTCTTACTACATATGTACTAAATATTATGTTTCGTTATGTGTTAAATAAATACATCAAAATATCCAAAACCTTTACTCAGTAGTATTAATAAATGTTTGTAGAAGCTTGATTTGTACATAAAAATGAGGATTAAAGCTATATTATAAGAACTCCCAGTCAAAACCATTAAACAATCTATTCTTAATAGAATATGTCATCATGTTTTAGCAAGATTGTGAAATGATCTGAATCTACAATCCATCAGGGTCCCGAAAATAAGGAAGAACCTTCCGTATTCCGTTCCTTCGAAGCAGAACTGAGGGATTTGTAGGGACATTATGTGTGTTCTAAACATATCGCAATATCGAGTGCAACGAAGAGAAACTATCATCAAAATTATTATTAAGTAAGTATACTATTTTGGGTATTTAATGAGAAAAAACGATGTTATTTTTAAATCGATGGAAATATTGCAGTCTCTATAGCTGTGGTAAGAATTCTTAAACCGCCATCTTGATGGGGAAACTGGGTATGTTGGAGTAGAGGAGGTCGTGACCCAATCTTAACCTGAGAGGCACGCTCCTGAGACCGACGTGAAATTAAGTCAATTTATTTCCATTTTGCAATTGTAATAGACTTATCTATCTCTATTTCCTAGAAAGTAGACTAGATATTTCTTTTAGTACTTAACATACTTTATAAATGGACTCAAATGGACTGTATTATTTGTACAAGTATGTATACTATAAGTTACCATTTTAAATCTAATTTTCTACTAACTAATTTTGTTTTGTTTTTTGCAAGTTGCCAAATTAAAATGGAAATGGAATTACCAAGAAGGGGGATCTAATAAATGCTCTGAATTACTAGAAAATCCGTAATATTACGGACGCATGTTTAAAATAGTGGTATGAATTTGACGGTTGGTCAAAGTAAATCTAGAAACGTCAACGTTTCTGCTATTTTATAATATACGGTTAGCACAGATTAGCAGTGGAAATTCACGATATCTCGTAAGCGCCTTTGTCGATTTAAAAAAAAATACATAGATGGCGTTATGTGTACCTATTTAAGAAACAAACCACAATTCCTACTTATTTTGATCGAAATGGACAACCATGATCACTCTTTCGATGTTACTATAAGATTCTTTCGCTAGATGTCTCTTTATAACATTTTGTATCTTTCATATTTTCCGTTTTACGAGCCCGATTTTTTGTGTTTTTGTATCGTGTAAAGAAAAGTCTTCATGTTAAATAAGTATTCCATGTTTATTAAATTATCTATTTATATTGCAAATATGTTGAACAACATTTCATTTTTTCATATTATATTTATTTCATTAAAAAACTAACATAGAGTTTTCTTTTCAATTTCAATCACATAAGAGCTTACCTATCCTTTAAAAATTCGACATTTATAAATACCTACCAACTTTGTTCATTCTGAATTTGAAATGACATTAAAAAATCTTTCGCAGTAAGTAAGTAGGTAGGTATATTTATTTAAACAAAATATCTAAAAAAAGGTTAGGGCACATTTGTAAAGTTTTAAAAAAAAGTACCTAACTGTTAAGAGTTAGTGATATTTTCAAAAAACCATGTAGATTTCGAAAACCTTATTTCGACGTATTTATTGTACAGACATAGGTTTAATTTTTAAATATTTTTATTTATTTAATTCATTAATAACTTTATAGTTTAAATATTAAAATTAAATGAAAATGTTTTCAAAAACAGAATAACATACTTAGATTTTTATTTTTCTTACTAGATTATTATATGTTAATTTATTTACTGTTAATGTAAATATATTTGATTTTATTGTCAATTTCATTGAAAATATGGACGACAACGTCGCGCAATTCCATGCTGAATAAATTTTTCAAATTCTTTCCTCATAGGCGGTATGTTTCGGGCATGACTGTGTATTAGGAGAACACGAAACGTAAGAGGTGGCTTCACATTCATACAACAAACTTCAACCGTGTGGCGGGAAAAAGAATGTAGTCGACAATTTGATTCAAAGAGGTCGCGTCGATAGGTACCTCGATATTACAAAACTAACCATAGAGTTTACACACACATATTCATATATATTGATAGGTAGGTATCTACTGACTTTCGAAATAATTTATTATAAGTAGTACAGTAAATGTTCGTTTAACGTTGAGGAGTCACTTTATGAGAATGACACATTTTTAAAAGTCATTTTGTCAAAATACTTTATACGTATTTCCATAAAAAACTAAATGGCTTTTCAAATTATATTCAAACACTATTTTGAGAGATGTCACTTTGCTTCATAAGAATGTATCCGCTCTGTTTTGCGTATGTGTCGTTTGTACTAAAAAAATACCGGATGATCACAGAGAAGTGAAATGGCACATCCAGTATTCCAGTAATACAGTTAATTTCGTAGTTACTTTTTCCATATAAAATAACATTGATTTCAGACTTGTTTGTCGCAGAAAGTTTTAAGATATTATGTATCTTTTCCATTTAACCGACAATTAATATCTGCAGTGCGATAATTCAACTTATCGCGGCTTCACTGTACTACATAGAACACATTCAAAAATATTATATGTACCTACTTTCAACCATGTTCACGAACACTTTCAAATCCGTATTATAAAATTCACTTATACATCGTTAGAGCTCATAGGAATGTACTTACAGACCCGTGTAGAGATATTTCATTGTAGGTAACTCTTTTCGTCTCTGCTCTCCTGATACACTAGAGTTTAAATTGTTGCATATTTGCAACACCGGGTTTCCCTTGGTTTTTTGTCAGTTGTAATTTCTGACAATTCAATAATCAACGTGATTTTGTTTCACAGACATACATTACGAAATAATGATACAATTATTGATATCAATACTTCAGTAATTTGATATTGTGGTAAATTTTGCAATCATTGAATATTATTTTCAGTATTTCTGCTAATTCTTAATGAATTATCATCAGATATTTCCGCGTTGATCAATGGATAAGACAAAATCCATTCCGCTCGACAATGTTAATATTATCAATCTCGGTATTATTAATTCTAAATAACTTATTATTCATAATGTCGGTATCTACGAATAAATTGAATATTCTCGGCGTTTTTATTTTCCCGAATGAGATGCATTTTTTAACGTTTGAACCGCTCTTAAGACGATTGGCCGAAAGCGGGCATCGAGTTACGGTGATTTCAAACTACGCCATGGATACCCCGCCGAATAATTACGAAGACATTTTCATTTTTGTTCCAAATTCAAATTATTACGAAAAAAATTTGACAGTCATAGATAAAGTTATGAGTGAAAAGAAAATTGTGAAACGATTTCTGAACGCCCTGAATTTTTTCAAAAGTAGCGTATATAATTGCGACGTTTTTCTTAAATGGTTTATAAAAGATGATGTTTTATCGCGTTTGTGCGATGTTTTTTGTTACGATGTTGTAATAACTGAGGACTTTGATAGCGATTGTGCCTTAGGATTCTTGCAATTTGTGAGTAATAATAATAATTGTTCCGCAAATCACATCAGTTTGTCCTTCAGATCTCTGCTTCCTTGGCAATACTCGAGATTGCATAAAATCCGCGCTCCTTCATACTCGCCTGATACATTAACCTGTCTAATGTGGCACTTAATTTTTTCTAACGCTTCCGATCGTGAATATTCTTGGTTAGATTTATATCATTGTATTCTTTATAATGCAATCGCTCATAGAGGGGAACAAACAATATGGAATAAACGCGTTTTTGGGGTGAATGGAAACAATCGATTGCCTACCCTAAAAGAGATTGGGGCAAATACAAGTTTATTTTTAGTGAATAGCTATGGGGCGAAATATAAATACCCAAATTTGATAGAAATCGGAGGAGTTCATATCAAGGAATCCAAAAAGAGTGTGGTAAGTAAAGCGTTGAAGATTCGTGACATTATGGGTTTTGCATCATAACCAGTTTTGTGTCCACACTTCCACAGATATTCTTAACCAAAATGTGGTCTTTTCCAAATTATTCCAAGTCTCTCGATCTACACAAATCCTTATCCATTTTCAAAATTTATGTCGTCTTTCATAAACTCTTGGTTTTTTTTCCATAACCCGAGTACAAAATCGAGGATTTCCAAAACACAAACATAGCACGCCGCTTGATTTATAAATAAGATAGAACCTTACCTTAGAACACTTTTTTAATAACTCATGTCCACAATATTTCCCTCCAAAATGACAACCACTGACATAAACCAAAACTTATTTATGATGTTTCTTTGTTATCTTTGATTCTTTGACTAAACATACCTACATAAATATAATAAATAAATAATAAACGTATACTGTTTTCCTATAATATAGGTTTATTATGTAAACGTCATATTGTGTTGTATCAAGAAGTCTATTAAAATACTAGAATAATCATACTAGCCAGTCGCTTGCTGGCGTAAATGCAATCAACATTGTTTGATATTGTTTTAATTTATGTTCTTGAGAATTTAAATCTGTGTTTAAAATATGAATAGATAGGAAAAAAGTGTTATTTATTAAAGATTACTCAAACAATAGTTAGTGACATAATTAACCATGGACAAATACCATACTCTAACGTTAATTTTAGTGATCTATGCACAGTGTTTGAATATCGAATGTCTTAAAGTCTTAGCAATATTTCCATACAACGGAAAAAGCCATCATTATGTAGTTGAACCGATTTTAACAGAGTTAACGGAAAGAGGTGATGATTTGACAGTTATCAGTCGAGTCCCGCCAAAAGTAGTAAAAAAGAATCGAGTCGATATAGTTTTAGGCCAAGATGATGAATTAGCCGGTGATCTCATAGATTTAAAAATGATCGATGGCATTCCAGATTATTTAGAATTTAAGAAAGTTTACAACGAAATTGTGTATTTTAAGAAAAATGTTAAGGAGTTGTGTGTGGAACTTTTGAGTGATAAACGCGTTGGAAATTTGGTTAAAAGTGGAATAAAATACGATGTTATATTGGTGGAGCAGTTTTATTCGGATTGTAGTTTGGCTTTAGCGCATAAATTAGAATCTCCAACTGTTGGCCTGTCTGCTGACACTCTTCTGCCATGGCATTATGATAGATTAGGGGCACTGAGCAATCCATCCTTTATCCCGTGCAGAAATCTCGGATACGGAACTAATCCGACGCTTTTGCAAACATTTTTATCCATGGGAGTCTGCAAGGCTATGCAATGGGCCTATCACATTGTTATTAATCTCCCTACACAAGATGTCACTAGACAAATACTAGGAAATGATGTTCCACCTTTGGATTATCTTGCTAAAAATATAAGTATGGTGTTAGCAAATGCCTATTTTCCTCTTCACGGAGCATTTTATCTACCACCTAATATTGTAGAAGTTGGCGGTATTCATTTGAAAGAGCCAAAAAATAAGACAAACGTAAGATACATCTACACTTATTAGTAATAAGTATAATAATACGTGATCTTGCTGTATTTTTTAAATTTTTAGGAAGTACAAAAAATACTACAGGAAGCTAAAAATGGGGTTATATACTTCAGTTTCGGATCAATGGCCAAAATGAGCACAATGCCTGATTCAGTGTTGAAAGAATTCCAAGATGCTTTTTCAAAAAGGTCAGAGACAATTTTATGGAAATGGGAGGAGGACTTTATGCCTAATAAACCAGCAAATGTCATCATCAAGAAATGGCTTCCGCAATTAGAAATATTAAGTAAGGATGTAATTTGTGTTTTTCTATCTTTGATTATCAGCTTGATATAGCACATTTGGAAAAAAGATTCTTAAATCTTCCATAAAATCCTCAGACCATGATTTTGAATCTGTTTTATATGGTATGCTTTTTATGATCCACCAGTAGACATTTTGAAATTCTGGAAAGATAGTCTTTTGATTACGCTTATTCAAGGATATTTTTTTGCAGAACATGAAAATGTCAAAGCTTTTATAACTCATGCTGGAATGTTGAGCACTACAGAAGCTGTTTACGCTGGTGTACCAATATTGGCAATTCCTCTGTTTGGAGATCAATTCCACAACGCTCAAATGGCCAAAGAAAGTGGTTTGGGAACAATTGTATTCTTTCATCAGATCACTAAAGATCATATTCTGAATTCAATAACAGAAATCACGGATCCGAAGTAAGTTAGTTTTGCCTTAAATTCGATAAACCAAGTTCCCGATCTCCTGAGAGGTGGTGTTCCGCAAGGTTCCAAATTAAGCCCATTACATTAATATTTCAGGTTCCAAGCAAATGTTAAGAGGATTTCAAAAATATGGAACGATAGACCGATGAGTCCGATTGATACTGCCATATTCTGGATTGAACATGTCGCCAAGTTTGGAGGAGCTCATCTTAGACCGGCTGCAGCGGATCTTCCGCTTCACAAATATCTTCTATTGGATCTGATTGGAATCGTGCTTATTTTCATTTTGTCTATTTTCTTGACTCTATATTTAACTTGTCGTATGTGCTGTGCTTTTCGAGATAGATCTTCAAAAACAAAATCTGATTAATCATATCATTTTCTAAGAATGTGCAATTTAAGAACTTACAGCTATCTTTAAGTATTATTTCGACGGCTGGATTCGTTAAATTTAATTCCCAAAAATTTCTTATAGCCTTTTTAAAAGAAATTACTTATCTTGAGAGCCAAAGGACAAGGTCACGAAGTATTTTGAGCAAAATTGGTCTCTAATTTGTCAATTTGTGGATTTTATTATTTATCAAATCAAAATGATACATGCGTGGATAAAAATGTGTTTTATTCCAACAAAATATGTCATGATTGGTATCTTTAAAAAAAACTCCCATTAACTACTTTATTAGTTTGTGATCAAAATCATGAAATCAAAGGTTTTGAAAAGACACTGTAATGACATCTTGAAGTTTTTTTTAAACTTTAATCATACCAATCATAGATAACCCTCAACAAAGTGTTGATAGTGAAAATAAATCAACTTTGCTTTCTTATCTTTATTTTATTTTTATTTATTTATTTTCTGTCAAAATTAATCATTGCTCACCATTACAGAGTAATCCTTTGCGGTGAGCAATGCACACGTTCAGATTGTAGAAAATGTGGGTCAGATAATAAAAAAACCAGCTCAGCAAAAAAGCTCAATTTTTTCCATGTTATCCAACTGTCGAATTGGCAATAAGTTCCGTTTATTTATTTGAAAGTGAAGGGCAAATATTATACTTCATCGTTTGACAGTTTGGTGACTCCTTTTTCTAAAAATAAAAATCAATTAGATAGGTACTAACTAATCTTTAAACAACAACATTCCTTTTTACTACTCAATCTGTCAAAAGTATCATTCTTCACTTTTGCTATGAAAAGAATATAGGAGTACAGTACACATAATATCAAAATCTGTGGTGTTAGTATTGTATTATTTTATTTATTTGTTCTTCAAAAGTAAATTAAAAATTTAATACTGTTGTTTTTATTTTTTTTTTCTATTCACATATTATTATTTCCTACTCGGAAAAACTAGCGCACATTCCTTTCACATTTATTCGCACCCCGCATATTCAGTGGAAGAATTGGGTCAAATATTTTCTCGAGGGAATAAAAAATCCACATTCGACATACAGATGAAGAAATATTAGAAAATTCCACATTATCGCTTATTCTCTCAATAATCATAATATTATGTCATGATGATAATATTGGAGATAAGAGAGATAGAATCCATCATGACGTAATACATACACAGTACTAAAACAGCTGTAGGTATACTGTGGGTGCCTACCGCTTCCTCCAAGCGTCGCTTTGTAGCCTGATCCAGTTCCAGTAGTATGCGACGAGGCGGGGAAGGGTGTGCTAGTCTCGCGTTTGTTTATGGGGGAAAATAGCGCTTGTTTTTATTTTCCTAAAAATCATTACTTTTTCGTACATATTATCTGAACGATGAATTGATAGTGAAAATACAATCTAATCCGGTGTTAAAAATACTAAACAACAGTTGTTTCGATTCATTAATTTATTTAAATAATCAACAATAATGAATACTTCAATTCCGTTGTTTTGTGTATTGTTTATCTTTTGTTTTTCCGCGGATGTTGCTGTGACGTCTTCGTTAAAAATACTAGCGATATTTCCATACACCGGCAAAAGCCACCATTATGTGATAGATCCCATTTTAACCGAACTCGCTGTCAGAGGGAATGAAGTCACGGTTTTAAGCAGGTTTCCACCTAAGCAAGAAGTCCAGAATCGTAAAGATATTGTGTTTGGTTTTAATAAAACTTTAGGCGAACATACAATAGGATTGGATATGATAGAGGCTATCCCAGAGATGATAAAGTTCACCAAGATCATTGCGGAGATGACTTATCTTTCGGCTAATGCCAAGGAATCCTGCGTGGAACTTTTGGCTAATACAGAGGTGCAAGATTTGTTGCAGAGCAAGAAAAAGTTTGACGTTGTTCTTGTGGAGCAATTCAACACTGATTGTGGTTTGGGTTTGGTCTATAGATTCGGAGCTCCAGCTGTGGGTTTTACAGCGGATACTCTCATGCCTTGGCATTTTGAAAGATTTGGAGCCTTAACAAACCCCTCGTTCGTACCTTGCCACAGTCTTGGATACGGCACTCGACCAAATATTATCGAAACAGCCGTTTCTTGGACAATTTGTACAGCGGTACAGTGGACTTATTATTTCACGATAACCGTCCCTACGCAGAAAATCACTAGAGAATATCTAGGAGATGATATTCCATCTTTTGATATCCTCACAAGGAATATTAGCATGGTCATTACCAACTCTTATTTTCCTTTGAATGGAGCATTTCCAACATCTCCCAATATGGTTGAAGCAGGAGGACTTCATTTGACAAACCCTAAAGAAATTCCCGATGTAAGTGACAACCGAATTTTGCATCATATATTAATCCTTGCCATGACATATGTATTGTGACAATAATACTTTGACCTTTTATTAGAATCATTTATCAATAGATTTATCTAACAATTGTTTTAAAACCGGTACCTACTCATATTTTGAGATATTTATCTTTTAAATCATTTCAGGATTTGCAACAATTTTTGGATGAATCGACCAATGGCATTATCTACTTCAGTTTTGGATCTATGGCAAAAATGAGCACGATGCCCAGCGAAAAACTAAAAGCGCTACAGATGGCGTTTTCAGAGTTGACCCAAACCGTTTTATGGAAATGGGAGAACGACACAATGCCAAATCAGCCCAAGAACGTTGTTATCATGAAATGGTTTCCACAATTTGAAATATTAAGTGAGTTGTTTTCTCTATTTTGCTAAGAATTTCTTAATAAAGCTTTTTAAATTCCAGATCTTAATATTCTTCATAATTCACAGGTCACAAAAACGTCAAAGCCTTCATAACGCATTCTGGAATGTTAAGCACAACTGAAGCAGTTTTTGCTGGAGTTCCGATTGTTGCAGTGCCACTATTTGGGGATCAATTTCTAAATGCGCAAGCAGCCAAGGAAAGTGGTCTTGGAACCATCCTACATTTTCATGATGTCACCAGGGAAACCGTGTCAAATGCTTTGAAAGAAGTTTTGGATCCTAGGTTAGTACACAAAGTTTTTGTAAAAAGCAAAGAAAATTCTTCTACCTACTAGTACCTAACATATTTCATTTCCAGTTTTTTTTTTTAATTTTTGCACCTTATTCTACTTAATGGTAGTCGATTTGAAGAAGCATTTATTTTCTTATTAGTACCTACCCATGTATACGGCCTTTATCGACACATTATTTTATAAAACCTATCTTGATTTTTCTTTTACCTCTTTTGTTTATTTTTCTTCTTCTTCTATTTCTTTTACGTCTTATCCAGACATTCTTTTATTTTATCCTAATTTTTACTTTGTTCGTTTTCTTCCTATCCATGTATACCTCCTTCATGGACATTATATTTTTATACTCTTTCTTTTACCTGTCTTGTTTATTCAACTTCTTCTATTTCTTTTACGTCCGGTCCAGGATTTCCTAACCTTCATGTTACTTTACATATTTATGCTCCTCTCATAAATAATTTCTTTATTCTATATTTTAATTACAGATTCCGGGAAAATGTTAAAAAGCTTTCAAACATCTGGAAAGACAGGCCCATGACTCCGATAGACACGGCCATCTTCTGGATTGAACACGTGACAAAGTATGGAGGGGAACACCTGAGACCTGCCCATGCTGATCTTCCTCTTTACAAATATTTACTTTTAGACATCATAGGAATATTGTCTTTGATATTTTTTATTTTGTTGTCTATAGCCTGTCTATGTTGTCGTTTAGTTTGTAGATGTTGTCAAAGAACACCCCCAAAAACAAAGACTGATTAATTGATTAATAAATAATTGTTGTTGTTAAAAAATGATAATTTTTTTCTTGTCTTTCTTCTACCTTTCTCTCGCAATTATTTATCCACAGTTTGTACGAAAGAGTCAGGATCATAAGGTTATTGTTTGTTGATCACCTTTTTGCTACGGGTTTGTGGGATTACTGAGCGCAGTTTTTACCATCTCTTCTCATGGTATGAGTTTTTTTTTATGAATCTGGGTTCACTCAAAGTGAACAGAAACACATTTTTGACATATTTCACACTAAGCAAAGGCTCGTGTCTTGGCAGTGAAAATGCTCAGCACCGGGATTTGAACCAACGACCTGTCGACTTTACCAGGTTTATCTCAGATTCCAAAAACTACACCTATTGAATATATACACATATTACATATCCACATGTTTTTTTCCGATTTCAAAATAAAAACAAGTAAGTACTGATTTGTGTTAAATTTTTATTTGATATTAAAAATATTAATTTGTACATATTTATAAAATTTATCTTTGGTGGTTTCATATGATTTATTGGTCATTAATAAAATTGCGTAAATAAACTAATTCTACGTGTTATTTTCTAAAACAATAATTTTGAAAAAAAAAGTATTCATCGTTATTAAAGTTCTATAAACGATGTAGGTAAAGTATATCGCCATCTTTGGAAACATCTCCCTAAACTCTAATACGTATTATAGTATATAAGCTTCACGATTTTTTACATAGATGTCGGTAGTGAATGTTCCTCAAATGCTTTGATAAAAAAATGTAAATAACTGTCATGGATATTTTTTTTAAATTGGAAGCTGCGTAAAAGATTCTCAATAATAAATCGGCTAATCCACTTTTCGTTTCTTTGATGAACGCCATCTGCACAAAACTAGACATAACAAATAATTCACATACAAAATTATCGAAATGATCACAATCAAGACTATGAATACGTCCAGCAGAAGATACCGATACCACGGCAGATTGGCATGAGCAGGACGAAGATGTTCGCCTCCATATTTGGCAATATGCTCCACCCAATATGCGGACATTTGTAATGCTGAACTGGGTCGATCTTTCCATATTTCAGCCAATTTGTTACTTCTTTCTTGAACTCTGAAAAAAAATATTTTCAATAAAGTTTTTTAAAAAATAAATGCAGGGGATGATGTTTTCGAACGTTTAAGGCAACAAAACACAAATAAATGGTCGACTTGAATATATAGAAACAGGAAAGATGGAAAGCGCAATTAGTATCAGTAACACCATGGATTTTCAAAGTGCTCCCTCCCGTCACAACTGCTGTTTTTATTGACATTTATCAATTAGTCTGCCATTTATTTTTTAATAAACCAAGATTACGTTAGTTATTAGTGTATCATTAATTATTAGCTGAATGAAATTCCATCTACTGGAATAATTATTCTTAGAAAATGGGATGGTGGGGTAAGATGGTAAATTTATGGTCAAGTAAAGATATTATTTGATGCTAATTAAAAAAATATCAAAAATCTATTAGTAAAACAAAATAAATGTATGGGAACAGCCTAATCTACTAGAGATATTAAATATACTTTCGATATATTCTCATATACAAACCAAATATGCATAATAAATTATTATTATATAGGCGAACTACTCTGTTGTTTCAAGTACATATTTTGAATTTAAAGGGAACAAAAACCGATCCCTGTGGGTATCCTATATTTTAGAAATCTTTGATGAAACGCTATTTCTTCATTCAAGAACGCCACATGGATGCTTTTTATTTTGCTTTAATCAATAAAACCCTAAGATTTCTAAAATTACTCACATTGGATCCAACATATTTGTGATCGCTTGTACGACCGTTTCATTGGTGATTTCCTTATACTCCAAATACTCTCCAACGCCACTGTCTCTCGCTGCTCCAGCATTGCAGAACTGGTCTCCGTATATTGGGATAGTAACCACAGGAACTCCATTGTGTATAGCTTCTGATAAGCCAAGCATACCTGCGTGAGTAATGAAGACCTTCACATTTTCATGACCTGCAACCAAAAAAGGTATGTAGTATATGAATTTCATTCTTCCTCTTTGTATTAAATTTTAGCTTTTTTATTTGAATCACGTTGAATATTTAAGGAAGTTTGCCATTAGGTGGACAAAAATATTGATTCCCCGTTACACTGTGAGACTTAAAACATGCATAAGATGTCCAAATTTGCGATCCCTCTGGCAAAACTTGAATCCAAGATACATACTAACCTCTTGACAAATTTCCTAAGGCGCAGGACACTTCAACAAGACATCCGATTTGTTTGTTTAATAAGAAACATAATAGACTTACTGAGAACCTCAAACTGAGGCAGCCATTTAAGAAGCTTGACATTTTTCGGTTTATTCTCCATAGAATCTTGGTCCCATTTCCAAATCACATTATACGTCGACAAGGTCTCGAAGGCATTTTGGAAAGCTTTTAGCTTATCCTCTGGCCAGGAACTGGAACGAAGCATAGAGCCCATTGTGAACAGAATCACTCCATTCTTAGAATTATCCAAATATGATTGTAAATCCTGCAACAAAAGATTCATGGTTATATCGGGGTATAGGATCTACCTTTACCATACACCTTTGTACCTATATAACTAAATGAAAGCAATGCAAACAAGCAAACAGTTTGCCAAGAGGCTAACTTTTGGGTATGAGACAATCAGAGATGCGGATTCAAACCCTACCACAAATTGACCATTTATATCAAGAAGTTTGTAAGTAATAAAAAGAACATTAACCTGATCCAGATTCTTCTTTTTCTGGTGATGTATCCCTCCAATTTCAATAGCATTGGGAGACATTGGAATAGCACCCGTCAAGGGGAAATATGTGTACACCATAACCATGCTCATATTCTTGGCAATATCTCCTAAAGCAGGAGTATCTTTGTCATAAAGCTGAATCAATAAATCCCTTTCAGGTTTTTGGAGAAAATAGTAGTAAGCCAACTTGTACCAGTTAGATAAAACCATCGATTCAATTATTTCAAAAACTCCCGGATTCCTGCCGTATTTCAAAAAGTGACTTGGAACATAGGAAGGGTTGTCGATGAGGCTTGATCTTTCTACAGTCCATGGCATCATGACATGAGAGGTGATGCCAATAAATGGCACTTTCATTTTGTGAATGATTCCCAATCCACAATCACTATTAAATTGTTCAATGATTGCCACATCAAAATCACCCTCTTTCATATTCAAAACCTCTTGGTTTTTAAGCATGGCTTCGCAAGATTGTATCCCAACTTCGAACAAATTCTGCATTGATAAGACATGCCTCAAAATCATGTCAGTTCCATAGGGATAGTTGAACCAATCTAAATCAAAAGATTCCCAAAAAGGAACCGTCCCGTGGAGGCTGATATCTCTGTAATTCTTGGGTGGATCTTCGGATGGAAAGTGGCTGATGACTGTAACTTCGTGTCCTCTCAACGCCAACTCTTTCATCAATGGTAAAAATGCGTAGCTGTGACTTTTTCCGATGTGAGGAAATATGCCCAAAATTCTGAATCCGCACACTTGATTGAATGTTAATAGTGATAGAACAGAAAAGGCGAACACAATTTTCTTATCGATTTCCAGCATCATTCTTTTTTTTTTGTTTTTTCTTCCTTTATAAACTCAGCATTGGCTCTCGTTTTTAATTTTTTTTAGAATTTGGCAGTTGAGTAAGAAGAGAATCATTAGGCTGAAACAGAAATATTTAAAATTTTATGACAATAGAGAAAAATAGTTTAATATTTTTTTAACCCGTCACCTGTCTTCAAATCAGAAACTCTATTGCCAGAATGGTATCTTAATTTTCAGAAATAATAATGTGACCAATTTCCTAAGACATGTATTTTGGGCAATGTACATTCTACTTTAAAACAACTGCCAACTGTCAATATGGGTTTTTATTTTACAATTTTCCAGGATTTCCATGCTTCGACTTTCTAACACGCTTGGAACAAAAATCTCAAAATGTTATATTTTGGTTTTTGATGTACAAAGGTAAAGGGACGTCCACGGCAAGGCAAGTAGTGACTGGGTTAAAAAATCACCACAGATTATCTTAATTATTAGTACATAATATTAACAATGCTTAGGCAAGTGCCCTTTTTTCGCAAATATTATAATATAAGACGGAGGTATACCTACTACAGGAAAGGAGCAAATTCAAGTCAAGCGTTGTTTGAAGTGTAAAAAGTCATATGTTGTAGTTTTAAAAAAGTTTCTATCTTTAAATTAATTTTATTAAAGTTTATGTTACTAGACTTGCCGTGGGGTTGCCGGCGAAGAATAGCACCTCTGCTCTTTTTGCTGGTTTTTCGAGCATCCTGTAAGAGGCAGTTAATCGAAAAATCAGATCGGGACCGCGAGGTTGATCACTTCACGTCCTTAAATCTCAACTGGTCAGAAAAGGCACAATGAGCCTCGGACGCCTTCGAGCGCAATAGAGAGCTCTTGATGCCTCCCTATGCTCCCGAGTGGGGTTTAGGCCCCCGCATTGCTGGTTGGTTTGGGGGTAGTTCGCGGCGGGGTTGATTTGTCCGGGGCCGGCTTTTTGGTTGGATTGCTTGGATCGAGCTAGGTCGGTTTCGTGCGGGTTGGGTTTGCTGCGGATTGGTCTCCTCCGGGCTGGCTTGCGGTGTGCGGGGGCCTTAAAGGGAGAATGAATGAATGAATGTTACTAGAACATACAACAGCGGGACAAAGATTTTAACGCAGATGGAAACTGATAATACTTTTTATTAAAGCAAAAGGAAAACACACACAAGAATATAACGAGCTTCACCTTAACATAGGAAGCACAGGAAATGGAAAAGAACCATAAAGAGCAGAACAATAAAACAAGAATACTGCCCATAGATCAAATCAAATCAAATCTCCCTTTGAACTCCACTTAGGAGCATAGGGAGGCAACAAGAGCTCTCCATTGCGCTCGATCTTGCGCAATGCTTATGACCTCCTCCCACACCAAGTCCATTTCCCTCAGCTCTGCCTGCCCATAGATAATAAAATTAAAACATTGAATTTTCAATTCCAATAAGTACTATAAATTTTGACTTTTCGGAATAGCGAGGTGCCTGCCTACGCTAAATTTGGTGATAATAATGTTTCAGGTGCTGTACGGTACTCGATTATTCTTAAGTATATTATATAAACAGGTATTGTGTACATGTTGGTATCATTAATACCTTTTATCTGTGTATAATACAATTGGATGTATTAATTATTGTCATGTTGTTTGCGCTGGCTGCGACTGACCAATCTAATGTTGCTTCTCCTTGATATTAACTGTCCCATTTAATTGTTCTGTATTGTTTTTTTCTTTTTGTTTATAGGATTATACATAGATTAGTACTCCCTTCCTTTACAACAGCATTTTGCCTTTTAAGAAGGGCAAACAGTTTTTTTATTTGATATGTTTATAAAAAAACAATTATTGCGTAAAATTGTAATATTTATATAAAGAAATAAAGGTATATTATTGTTATTATCTAATCGATTTTTGTGTATGTAGAGTTTTAGTTAGGTACATAATAATATCGAAACACTACATCATAACTTGATAATCGTTGTACAATATGACATAAAAATCTATTTAGTTATCTCTAATATTTTTCGATAAGATCTCCATCAATCCTGATTGGTCCGACCATAGATAAAGTCATACCATGCAGAACTAAAAATGGAACTACTGACAAGAGTATTTCTAATTTCCTATACATACCTGCCTTTTTAATTCCACCGAAGTGATGCAAAATTGATTCCATGGTGTCCAACGACAAAAAAAAAGCATAAAGTATGCTCTATTTCCAGGATTGGTTCCGTGTTCGTTTGGTGTAAGCACACCCTTAAATAAATATCTTTCGGTTAGGCACCAGTCTCAAGTAAGGCTTGATAAGGAGGACTCAGATTTCCATTTTGGAACACTGGATGGGGTACTTTATACGTAAGCAATCTTTTCTAGCCTCACATAGGATTGCCTTGAATAGAAATTTAAATTGGCATAAACCCGGAAAATGATTTCAATTCATTATTAGAGTATCGAAGTAGAAATTCATGATATTAAGTGCGTACATTAATTTGTTTTGGCATTATAAAAATAATCTAATCATTGAAAACATTTGGCCTACATAATAATATTATTGAGTTTCAATTTTATCAGCTGTTACTTAAATAAAACGTTTCTAAAAACATATTTTTAAATATAATATATTTTAATAATAAGTATATGTTTGCAAATTAGGTGCGTATCATTAAAGATCAATCCATCAATTCTCATTTTTACACACCACGGGAGCACAGGGAGGCAACAAGAGCTCTCCATTGCACTCGATCTTGCGTAATGTTTATGACCTCCTCCCACACTATGTCCAAATCCCTCAGCTCTGCTTCGAAGACACGTAGGTACTTTAATAACAGTATCTTTACAAAAATTGGGTGATTTTAAGCTATTTTCAGCTGTGAGAAAAGAAAACATACTTTGAAAGCCCATAGATAATGTTTATAGGTTTTTTAGTTGATTGAACACATTTTTATTTTCAGGTTAGGTATGTTACAGTAGCCCAAATATCACTGTTTGACTCCGGCGCAATCAAGTAGGTACTTCAATAGGCATTTCTTTTCGACCCTGATCTATACCACAAAGGGTATTTTCACCTACCTAATTTGAGTATAGAAACCAACAGAAAACAGACAAATATAGTAAATTTTTCAATGTCAATAAAAATCCTGTTGCTAATGAGTTTTTGGTGAAGTCTGTCAATATAAATAATTGACCATGGACTCTATATTTTTTCTCTGCATATTGTTTTGTCATTATTTAGGAAATACATATTAAATAAATTTTTGTATGCAACAGCATAAAATCATACCATATGGCTGTCTGAATTACTATTTTTCATACAAATTATTAAATTATCATTGCACTAGATTAGCATAATTTCGTTATGAAAATGTGTGTTTTTATTTTATCTTAAAAACCAGATAAGTAGGTGCATATATGAAAACAGAACATATGTAATTTTCTATAAGTCAGTACTTACTTTGAAAAATCATATAATAAAGAAAAACCTCTTTCAAATATCACAATATTGATTCACTCCATCAAAACAAAACAAAAATATTACGATAAAACCACTTAAATTCGTAACTCAATAAGCAATTTAGTTAATAAATTTCAAACTATCCAATCAACAAAGTTTTTTGATAGCGGCAACACTCTCACACAGAACAAACCAATTCAAATTCAAATATTATTCCCATTTTTTAAAAAACGAACGTACCTATTACGAAACAAAAGATTATCGTTACATACACTATTCAAATAATGAATTAATGAATGAACAGAACACACGCGCACACTAGGAGACGTATTATGTCGACTTCATAATACACTCGCCAGAAACTAATCGATATAATCGTTCTAAAGACAACTTCAAAATAACAACAGTACATATCGCGTGTATAGCTCGCATATTACATCTGGAATGTGGAGAAAATAAAAAGTAAGTATTTAACAAACATAACATTGCCAGCTAAAAATGTTATCATGGATATCTTACGTTGCGATGGAATGGAAGTAAATAATAATAAAGAAAGCTCTATTTCAATAATTATCACACTGAGAAAGAGTGACAATTTCAAATATCAACTTGAGCCAAATAATCGAGGTCTGAATTTTAGAGGAGCGCAAAAAATTCATATTGGAATTATCTGAGTTACTATATTCCTGATTTGGATAAAAATACATACCTACAAACATCTATGTAAGTTAGTATAGCTACAATACCTTCACACCATGGCTCTTTCTTTGTCTAAAGTAGGTACCTACCTAAATTAAGCTTGTTTTTTTTTGTTCTTTTTTTTCAAATTCTTAACACAACTGGAATTCGTTTTAAGCTTAATTAAATGGCACTTATTAATATGCGCGTATAAAATAGTTGATTGTGTGTTTTCCTATCGTAGCCAGAAATATTCTGAAGAAGTGGAAAAATATTTTAAAACAGTTTTTTTTTTTTCAAATTTCGAACACTAATGGAATTTGTTTGATATTTAAAAAAATTACAGTTGGCTAGAAATTTTTGAGTATGTATACATTTCCCTATCTCAGTCTCTAGTAGCTTGAAATAGTTCATGAAGAATCAAGGAATTGCGTATATAAGTACGTAGGTAGGTATATTTTAATTGTATATACCCAGAGACCAACGCGACGCTAGTTGGGCGTCCATGTGGCGACTTGACGCGGCGTCCCGACTACCTACGTCATATTAGGTAGGTATATTATTGTCTCCAAACCCGCCTACTTACTATAGCTATCTATTATTAATTACCTACCTTATAACGAAATTAACACTAATTATATAACAATGAACTTAACGTTGTATTTATAATGCTACTAGGGTGACAAATGTGTCATCTACATGTATAGACAACATCTTCGCAGATATGGAGTACCAGGAGGTGAATACGTTGAACCTAGTCAAATCCGACCACTTCGGTCAATCAATAAAGATACAATTAACGAGTTTGTCAAAATGTAGAAGTAGAAATTACGTATACAAAAGATTTCACAATGAGGAAAGTATTGAATTGTTTTGTGAGTCCGTTAACGGGTGGAATGATCCACTTGTGAACAATGATGTAGACTCTTATTTTAAAGGCTTCTTTGAAAACATTGTTGTAAACTTAAATTATTTTATTCCAATCAAAAAGGTTACAAAAGATCACAAAAAAACGTTTAAATGTTGGGCAACCCCTGGTATTCTAGTCTCACGTGGAGTGCTGTATGATTTGTATGGGAGGAGAGAGCGTGACGGCTCACGGGAGATGAAAGAATATGTTATGACTTACAGTAAGGTATTTAAACGGGTCTGTGGTGAAGCTAAAGCGATGTACATTAGAGAAAGAATTGAAAAATCTGATAACATAATTAAGACAACATGGAAAGTAATTAGGGAAGAAACGGGGAAATCAAATACCAACCATTTGAATTTTGAGGAATGTGATGATGATTCATTCAATAAGTTCTTTATAAATATAGCTGCAAATTTAACAAAAGATCTAAACTCCTCGATATATAATCCGGAGAGATATTTATGTTTTACCAAAACGAGCACTAGTATTTTTAAATTTAAGAAAATTTCTACAAATGATGTGATTCGCGTATGTCAGCAGATAAAAACAAAAACATCTGATGACCTATGGCATATCTCATCAAAATTGATGAAATCCATTGTGGTTGGAGTAGCCAGCAACATTGCAAACATCGTTAATATGTGTTTTGAGCAGGGTGTTTTTCCCACCTTACTTAAAAAGTCTAAAGTTGTTCCGATATTTAAAAAGGGTGATAAGAACGACCCAAGTAACTACAGACCTGTTTCTGTACTTCCTGTATTTAGTAAAATTTTTGAAAAAATTGTTGCTGAACAGCTCGTTCACTTTTTGGTTGAAAACAAATTGTTGCATCCGCAGCAATTTGGATTCCAGAAAGGTAAGAGTACCAATGACGCCATAGCTTATCTTATTAAAAATGTTTTAGAAGCTTTTGAGAAAGAATGCGACACATATACTATATTCTGTGATTTAACTAAAGCATTCGACTGTGTTGACCATGAAATCCTTATGAAAAAATTAGAACACTATGGCATAAAACAGGTTGAAAGTTCATTTTTCAGGTCCTACCTATCAAATAGACAGCAATTGACTGAGATTAACAACAGAAAATCATCTTTGGAAAACATTGACCGTGAAGTCCCACAGGGCTCCATATTAGGTCCTTTATTGTTCCTGATTTATATCAACGACTTACCATTCTTTCTTAATGACGAGGTGGAAACTGTCATGTTTGCGGATGACACTTCGCTCATGATAAGGGATGGTGAGGATAAAGATAAAAATAAAACCAATGTAAATTTAATTAATGTTATAGATAATGTGAGTGAGTGGTTCAGTGACAATAAATTGATTTTAAATCTGACGAAAACAAATGCGATGCACTTCTCTCTCAGGAAACAAACACAGAGTAAAGAAAAAATAACAACTAATGACTCTAACAATTCATTACTAATGTTCGATTTTTAAATGGAACAAACCACTACGGGCTTACGACCGTCTTCTACTGTTATTTCGAAGGCTGGCTTAGTGTGATCACTTTACGTTAACAACGTTCGCCATTAGGTGGTAATGTTTGTCTCCGAAACTCCTAATCATGGGAATTCTCAACATGTTCAACATGTCGAAAAATCTCATGTATGAAACAAGTAGAAATTTAATAATAAAAAAATGAAAAATAGAGATAAAAGTTGGAAATTGTTGAGAACAAGAGAGCACAGAGTAACCCAATTATTGCCACATTGCACAATCGTCAAATTGAAATGACTAATGGGTATAAATTTCTTGGTGTTATAGTTGACAGAACTCTGCAATGGAGTTCCCACATAGATGCACTATGCGGTAAACTATGCCCCGCAATATATGCTATAAAAAAGATCAGAGATACTTGTGGAGCAAAAACCGCCAGATCCGTATACTTCGCATATTTTCATAGCATCATGTCGTACGGAATAATGTTCTGGGGCAGAGGGGCTGACATAAATCGAGTATTCATCCTACAAAAACGGGCAATAAGGGCAATGTGCAATATGAGACCACGTGAATCATGCAAAACCGTATTCAAGGAACAAAACGTCCTAACACTGGCTGGTTTATATATTTTTGAATGTCTTCTCTATGCCCAAAAAAACATGGGTAATACTCCTTTAAATAAGGATATTCATAATTACAATACACGACATGGTAACAAAATCAGACCAGTAGAACATAGACTTGCCAAATTTGATAAAAGTTTCCTATGTCTTAGCGTACGCTTATATAATAAGCTCCCTGACTATTTAAAAAACTTAAATGAAATGCATTTCCGGAGAGAGGTGAAATCGTATTTGGTTGATAAAGCATTTTATTCTGTTGACGAAATGATAAATGAATAAATATGAAATATGTTACCTACTGTAGGTACTGTTACAATACTTAAATTTTTTTTTATATACCTATTATAATATTATTGTGAATCTTGACGACACGCTGGATTGGGCCCTTTACACCCAGCCAGCGTTGATCTATAAATTTGAATTTTTAGTGATGATTTGCAATCATATGTGAATGTTGCTCCATTTTTTGTTTTTTGTTGTTTTATTAATTGTTGCTTGTATTAATAATAATAATAAAGTTTATTTTCGATAAGTAATGAAAAAACAATACAGTAAGAAAATCACAAACAATTACAAAACTTGAAATATATAAATTTGAAATAAAATCGAAAATCCCACGAGGCAGGGCCTGTAAGTGGGGTAACACATAGAAGTAAAACATCGATGTCAAAGTGAATAATTTAACAAATGATTCAATATAAAATAAAACGTTCAAATAAGAAACTGTCAAAAACCTACCGAAACTTGTGATTTTTTGAATTTTGATGAGTCTAAGTGCCTCTTTGGGGTCAATGGACGAAATAAAGAAAATAAAAAAATAAAAATTAAACACAGTATTAGGATTAGGTACGTTATATAATATGAAAAGTTTTACACCACACCTATCATAATAGATCTTGTTAGAACAAGTTCATTGATCGCTTTTGTTTTTTTCCGTCTCAACTAACCATACAATTATTTTAATGACAGGATCATCCTACATTATAATATCATCATTATTGGCGATAAAGGTGGGTGTACATCAGGAATATCGATGAAAAAAATCATCAAGCCAATCTACAACTATTACCCCGTTAGCACACCTCCGCTGCGGATTAGCCGAAGCGACGACGGTCACATCTGTCAGTTTCTGCGCGCCATGTTGAGAGTGAGATAGCATGCTCAAACCCTTACTGTTTTCTATACATTCATCTCTCTCTTGCGGTGTTTCGCCATAGATTACTTCAAATTGTATTCACACCTCCGCCTGATATTTCGCGGATCCGTGTGTTTCGCATTCCGCCCGCTTTTGAAGTTGTCAAAATCGACAGAATTTTGGAGCGAAATTGAAGCGAACGTCATGTTTTCCATAGAAATCAAAGATGGCAAACGTTAATTGCGTTTTGTTATGGGATGGTTTGCAGAAGTTGGATGTGCATATTTTCTAAATTGTAAGTAAAAACGTTGTTGATGTTGTAATATTTAAAAATATATATGAAATGTGAAATAATATTGTGGTTTTAATTATTTATATTTCTCAACAAAACATAACCATAGAATACTTACTTATGTGTATTTTTCTCTTTCGCTACTCGTTTACCCGCTAGTGTATGTACTAACACTACCTGCGATTTCGCTTTCTGCAGTTTCGTGTTCCGTGATTCGCGGCGGAGGTGTGCTAACAGCCTTAACACTTTACCTGCGGGAAGCGGCTAGATCATAACAGCTCCTGCCGTCGATGTGTTAAAATTATACCTTATGTATTTAATAAGAATTTACGGTTGACCCATTACCAGCCAAATAAACTTAACACGTCATAATTAGAAGAACAAAATATTTAATGGTCAAAGAAAACAAAATAAAATCAATTCCGTTCTAAACGGGAAATAAATAGGAACTATTGCGGCATTTATTTATTTGGGATAATTTTGACACAATTTGTTTTTTTTATACATACCAGACGGTCGATAGGTCCTATGTTTTTTTGTGGTATTATTTTTTTTTTTATGACTTCATACTTTTTGACTTTTATGATATTTTAATAATGTTTTATAGTAAACTTCACTTTTTTACATTGAAATTACTAGTCTACAAGGTCTCACTTCTTTATATTAAAATTAGGAGTATACAAGTTTAAGTTACTCATTTATGTAAATATTTTTTTTTTGTTATTTCAATTAATGTTTATAACCTGTTAAAGGCACAGTGGTGCCGTATACATGTAAATAAATAAATAAATCTTCTAAAGATAATATAAAAGAAAGTCGGGTTAGTGCAAACACTTATAACTCAAGATCGGCTGAATAGATTCTTCCGATGTTTGATTTATTGGATTCTTCTCCGCTCCGGATAACAGAATAACTATTAAAAAATCGAAAAATGGATAGAAAAAAATATAAAATATAATATTAAAGTTAGTTCTTAACAATTAAGCCATCTGTGAAAAATTCCAAGACAAATATTTTTTATTTACCTGACAATCATTAAGTTCCGCCGGCTATACTGACACCTATGTATAGAAGAGTGTTATTTATTTATTTATTTATTTATTTATTTATTTATTTATTTATTTATTTATTTATTTATTTATTTATTTATTTATTTATTATAATCATTGAGATTCAAAACATTGGTACGCAGATTATTGATGGAATGTCATTCAAGCTTTCAGAAATATCTTTTTTTTTTAATTCATACATATTTTAATAATTTAACAATAGAAAGGATCCTTTTCTGGTGTTTTTGTTGTACATAAGAGTGTACAAACTTATAATTTAAATAAGTTTTGGTCGAATTTCGATCACTGGTCGGCCACTAGTATTCCTAAACAAAATATCTCATAAAAAAGGAAGTACATATTTGAAAATACTAGGACCTTGCGAACACAAAGTGTTGCATGCTATACGCATGAGTGACTAAACGCCGGTTTCATAAAAAATAAAGGAGACTAAGTTTGATTTAAAAAATAACGCATTTCATAACAACAAAATGACATTTTAAACCCGACTTTATGTTAAAGTCTCGTTATTGGCACTAAGTCGACTTTAGTGTAGTTCAATATTTTAACACCGGAGTTCATGGTAAATTTTGTGGCGATTTAACCGTCACAATTATGAACATTTGATACGGTGACACTGTGGACAATAATGACCGAAATAGGATGGAAAACATGGCAAAACGGAAAATATTATTGTTTACTGATTTCATTTAAGTAGGTACTAATTCATAAACCATAATAATAAATTAACAACAACAACGACACATTGATGCTTTATTGAGAAATGAAATTGACAGATCAACAGAAATTCCGCGAAAATATTAGTAAACAACCTATGTTTTCCATAGATTTCCATGGTACCACTATCAACTGCTACCAACATTAATTTTTTTTTTTATGAAACGCGGCAACTTAAAGGATACTGTGTTTCTTTAGCTAAAGAGTTCTTTAGTCGCTTTTTTTGAGACCGGCCGTATTTAAGTAGTGTAGCGTTTATTTGATAAGGAATTAAATTAGATTCAACTAAGAAGGTAGGCTACATAAAACAAGCGTGTTAAATTGGAAATGTTTATTAAATAATATGATAAGTTTGGGATGAACAAATCACAATAATGAGCCCGCTACTAATACGCGTCGTATAAACAAGAAAACGCGGGAAGTGGTAGAGCTTGTAAAACATGCAGTTGTATGTACGACTACATGTAAAACTACTAGCGCACAGAAAACATTGGCGCCAGTGAGTAATCCACGTACCAGGCGACATGCCGGTAACGTAGGAATCTACAATTTACTATGTAGGTAATTACCTACTTACATACTTATGTTATGTAAGTAGCCACCTACATTGCTCCCCCTGAAGAATGAACATTAAAAAATAATAAATTTTATTATTGTATACACCTTTAAACATTAAAAATATAAGCAATTAAAAACTACTATACCCTTAGTACTTATTGCACAAATTGTATGTATTTAATGATAATATTAATATGATCTAATAAAAATTCTTAATCCTCCTTTAAATAACCTTTAAACATTATACAAACAGTTAAAATTTGGTATGTGATTTATCAGAGTTTTTCTTTTACATTTTCAAATTTAAATTAGGTATACAGTTGCATATATTGTATGTATCTACTAAATTATAAAAATATGATCTTATAAATTATAATAAGATTAATTCTATGTATGTACTTGAATAAGAATGACAACCTTTCAATTCACATTAAAAATTTTAAAAAATTTAATAAAAATAATATCTTATTTTAATTTTTAAACGATGTGAGTTAATTTCTTGGTTACTTCTCACTGGTATCGTTTAGGTTGTTGTACTGCCCTTCCTGAACGAGTTTTTAAAGTTGATGTCTGTGTTGAAAATTGTACTTTTTTTGTCTTTTTCAATAGGTCAGCGTTTTGTTCTGTCTGTATTTTTGTTTGAATTGATGTTGGTTGTGTAGTAACATTTGTAGTCTCGTCATTTGTGTTTGTTTGCATTAAAAATGCTGGTTTTAGCCTATCAATAGTAATATTAACGTCTTTATTGTCAAGGTCTATTTTATAGAACTTTTCGTTGCGCTCTAGAACTTTAAAAGGTCCTTTGTATGGTGCTGTCAGAGATCTTTTAACTTCGTTTCTGATAAAAACATGTGTGCATGTTTTTAATTGCGGGTGTAAAAAAATTTGTCTGTTACTGCTATGTGAACTCGTGGTCAGCTTTAAGTCCTTAAAAGAATCTATTAACTGTCTTGTATAGTCAGAATGGTTTATGTTAGTCGTAGATGTTGTAAAATAGTCTCCGGGCAGGTTAATAGTCTTGCCGTAAGTCATCTGTGCTGGGCTGTAGTCATTTTCTTTTGGGACTGATCTCATTCCCAAAAGAATCAACGGTAGATGATTATACCAATTGGCGTTATCGCTGCATTTGGCCATTATTGCTGCTTTCAGTGTTCTATGCAGTCTTTCAATTTTTCCGTTGCATCTCGGATTGTAAGCTGTTGTCCTCGTTTTCGTTATTCCAAGTAGATGAGCAAGTTGGTTGAATAGATCAGACTCAAACTGGCGTCCTTGATCTGTTGTTATTTTGGACGGTACACCAAACCTCGCTATCCAGCTTGTGACTAATGCTTTAGCTACCGTTTCGGCCGTCATATCTCTGGTTGGAATAACCTCTGGCCATGATGTTGCTCGATCAATGAATGTTATGCAGTATCTATTTTCTTCTGATGGTGGTAATGGGCCTATAATATGATCAGTTAAAACGGTGAGCTCTCTTCCTTCAATGAGATACCGAAAATGTTTTATTGCGAGATATATTGCTGTCAATTCTCTATCATACGTACTATAGATTTGTTGAGCGTCGCTAAATTTCTTAGAAAAAAATCCTAATGGCTTCCATTCATTCATATCCCACTGTTGTAAAACGGCTCCTGCGCAGGTTCCTGAAGCATCGGTCATGAGAGATAAGGGTACGTTTGTGACTGGGTGCGAAAGTGTAACGGCTTTTTTCAAACCATTCTTACACATTTCAAATGAATCTGTCGATGTTGCTGTCCATAGTATTGGCGTTTTATCTTTTTTCTTTGAATTATGAAGATATGCATTCAACTCTTTTTGATGATATGCTGCATTCTTTATCGAACTCCTATAAAAATTTACCATACCCAGAAATCTTCGCAACTGTTCAATATTTTCTGGTCTAGGAAAATTTATTATGTTTTCAACTTTTTCCTCACTTGGTTTGATACCATTTTTATCGATATGATAACCTAATAAATGAATTTTTTCTTCGCCGAAATTGCACTTGTCCACATTGATGGTTAGCCCATACTCGTCTAGTCTTTTCAGAATTTGATGGAGATGATTTGTATGTTCTTCTTTATTGGCTGAAGCGATCAAAATGTCATCCAAGTATGCAAAAACAAAGTTAAATTCTCGCAGTATTGAGTCTAAAAATCGTTGAAAAGTTTGAGCTGCACAACGTAGACCAAAGTTCATTTTTGTGAATTCAAAAAGCCCGAAAGGAGTTATAATTGCTGTTTTTGGTATATCTTCCTCGGCAATTGGTATATTGTGATAAGCACGTCTAAGGTCTATCTTTGAAAATATTTTTTTATCGGCTGTAATCATTGTAAAATCTGTCAGACGTGGTAATGGATATCTATCAGGAGTTGTGATGGCATTCAATCGCCTGTAGTCTCCGCAAGGTCTAATTTCTCCAGATTTCTTCAAAACGATATGTAATGGATTTGCCCAATTACTTTTTGATGGTCGACATATCCCAAGATTAATCATCTTTTCAAATTCTTTCTTTGCAGCTAAAAATTTTGTCTTGTTTAATGGTCTAGCTTTTTCATAGACAGGACGTCCGTTTGTTATGATGTTATGTACTACATTATGTTTAGTTGTGTTTTTAAAGTTTTCCGATCGTAGTAAATCTGGGTAGTGAGTTGCCAGTAAGTTATGATATATGTCGTTAGAGTCGATCAGTTTTACTGTAGGTGCTGAAACGTGCGTAACATGAGTAATGGTTGACATGTTTGTAAGTTCGTCAATAAGCCGCTTGCCATGTAGGTCTATTAGCAATTTATTGTTTTTAAGGAAATCAGCACCAATAATCGAATGTTTAACGTTTGCTATGATAAATGTCCATGTGTATGGTCGGCGTAGTCCCAAATTTAAGGTTAATGTACGCGTCCCATATGTATCAATTTTAGTAGCATTTGCAGCGTAAAGAGTGTATTTTTCGTCCTTATGTTGTTTCTCTCGGTTGTTCCTGGGTGGAATTACCGAAACATCGGCCCCTGTGTCCACAAGAAACTTTTGGTTTGTAACTTTATCAAACACTTCTAATCGGGATGTGCTATCGACATCGCTTATCCCGTTTGCAGATGTCGCATTTAGTTTTCCGCCTCGTAAGAGCAAGGTTTTACACATTTATTTGCCTTTTTTCCGTATTTAAAGTGGTACCAACAATTTCCCCGTGTAGTCTGTTGATTTCTACTATTACTTCGTTCTCGAGAGCGATCTCTGAAAGGGTTTCTTCCAGGTCGATATCTGGGCTGTGTTTGATTTTCTATTGCCTCTAACTTAAGGCTTAGTGCTGCTATTTGTTTCGTTAATGATTCCATTGTACTAGATTTAATTTCACCAACCTCAGAATTATTACTCCTGTTTGAGTCCGTAATTTTATCTGCAATCGTGGCCATCTTATCCAAGTCTTCGCCATCACAGACTGATAACACTGTTCTGACTGTTTGAGGTAAGCGTCCCATCCAAAGTATTTTTAAGGTCTCATCATTTATTTTGCCTCCAGCTAGGTCTTTCATGCGTCTCAACAGATGAGACGGTTGTTGATCTCCTAGTTCCACTTCCTCTAAAAGTTTTTGTAATCTCCTCGTCTCTGACTCTTCGTAAACCTGAAGTAGTCTGCTCTTAACTGCTTCATACTTCTGTTTTTCTGGTGGTTTTTGAAGAATATCTGTTATTTGCATTAGCTCATCTTTCCCTAGCTTTGCGATTATAAGATAATATTTCGATTCGTTACTTTCTTTTTGAGGTTGTAAGATGGCCTCGAACTGATGAAACCACAAGCGAGGTTGATCTCGCCAGAAATCGGGTATCTTTGAGCCCAAGGAAATCGCGGGCACCATTGATTGCGCACTATTTTCAGACATATTTTCTTCGGTGTTCAACATTTTAAAAGGCTGTTTCACTTAAATTTGATTTAACCACACAAAAGAAAAAATATATTCACAAAAACTTATAACTGATTTGAAAATTAACACTTCCTGGGGGTCACCAATTATGTAGCGTTTATTTGATAAGGAATTAAATTAGATTCAACTAAGAAGGTAGGCTACATAAAACAAGCGTGTTAAATTGGAAATGTTTATTAAATAATATGATAAGTTTGGGATGAACAAATCACAATAATGAGCCCGCTACTAATACGCGTCGTATAAACAAGAAAACGCGGGAAGTGGTAGAGCTTGTAAAACATGCAGTTGTATGTACGACTACATGTAAAACTACTAGCGCACAGAAAACATTGGCGCCAGTGAGTAATCCACGTACCAGGCGACATGCCGGTAACGTAGGAATCTACAATTTACTATGTAGGTAATTACCTACTTACATACTTATGTTATGTAAGTAGCCACCTACATTGCTCCCCCTGAAGAATGAACATTAAAAAATAATAAATTTTATTATTGTATACACCTTTAAACATTAAAAATATAAGCAATTAAAAACTACTATACCCTTAGTACTTATTGCACAAATTGTATGTATTTAATGATAATATTAATATGATCTAATAAAAATTCTTAATCCTCCTTTAAATAACCTTTAAACATTATACAAACAGTTAAAATTTGGTATGTGATTTATCAGAGTTTTTCTTTTACATTTTCAAATTTAAATTAGGTATACAGTTGCATATATTGTATGTATCTACTAAATTATAAAAATATGATCTTATAAATTATAATAAGATTAATTCTATGTATGTACTTGAATAAGAATGACAACCTTTCAATTCACATTAAAAATTTTAAAAAATTTAATAAAAATAATATCTTATTTTAATTTTTAAACGATGTGAGTTAATTTCTTGGTTACTTCTCACTGGTATCGTTTAGGTTGTTGTACTGCCCTTCCTGAACGAGTTTTTAAAGTTGATGTCTGTGTTGAAAATTGTACTTTTTTTGTCTTTTTCAATAGGTCAGCGTTTTGTTCTGTCTGTATTTTTGTTTGAATTGATGTTGGTTGTGTAGTAACATTTGTAGTCTCGTCATTTGTGTTTGTTTGCATTAAAAATGCTGGTTTTAGCCTATCAATAGTAATATTAACGTCTTTATTGTCAAGGTCTATTTTATAGAACTTTTCGTTGCGCTCTAGAACTTTAAAAGGTCCTTTGTATGGTGCTGTCAGAGATCTTTTAACTTCGTTTCTGATAAAAACATGTGTGCATGTTTTTAATTGCGGGTGTAAAAAAATTTGTCTGTTACTGCTATGTGAACTCGTGGTCAGCTTTAAGTCCTTAAAAGAATCTATTAACTGTCTTGTATAGTCAGAATGGTTTATGTTAGTCGTAGATGTTGTAAAATAGTCTCCGGGCAGGTTAATAGTCTTGCCGTAAGTCATCTGTGCTGGGCTGTAGTCATTTTCTTTTGGGACTGATCTCATTCCCAAAAGAATCAACGGTAGATGATTATACCAATTGGCGTTATCGCTGCATTTGGCCATTATTGCTGCTTTCAGTGTTCTATGCAGTCTTTCAATTTTTCCGTTGCATCTCGGATTGTAAGCTGTTGTCCTCGTTTTCGTTATTCCAAGTAGATGAGCAAGTTGGTTGAATAGATCAGACTCAAACTGGCGTCCTTGATCTGTTGTTATTTTGGACGGTACACCAAACCTCGCTATCCAGCTTGTGACTAATGCTTTAGCTACCGTTTCGGCCGTCATATCTCTGGTTGGAATAACCTCTGGCCATGATGTTGCTCGATCAATGAATGTTATGCAGTATCTATTTTCTTCTGATGGTGGTAATGGGCCTATAATATGATCAGTTAAAACGGTGAGCTCTCTTCCTTCAATGAGATACCGAAAATGTTTTATTGCGAGATATATTGCTGTCAATTCTCTATCATACGTACTATAGATTTGTTGAGCGTCGCTAAATTTCTTAGAAAAAAATCCTAATGGCTTCCATTCATTCATATCCCACTGTTGTAAAACGGCTCCTGCGCAGGTTCCTGAAGCATCGGTCATGAGAGATAAGGGTACGTTTGTGACTGGGTGCGAAAGTGTAACGGCTTTTTTCAAACCATTCTTACACATTTCAAATGAATCTGTCGATGTTGCTGTCCATAGTATTGGCGTTTTATCTTTTTTCTTTGAATTATGAAGATATGCATTCAACTCTTTTTGATGATATGCTGCATTCTTTATCGAACTCCTATAAAAATTTACCATACCCAGAAATCTTCGCAACTGTTCAATATTTTCTGGTCTAGGAAAATTTATTATGTTTTCAACTTTTTCCTCACTTGGTTTGATACCATTTTTATCGATATGATAACCTAATAAATGAATTTTTTCTTCGCCGAAATTGCACTTGTCCACATTGATGGTTAGCCCATACTCGTCTAGTCTTTTCAGAATTTGATGGAGATGATTTGTATGTTCTTCTTTATTGGCTGAAGCGATCAAAATGTCATCCAAGTATGCAAAAACAAAGTTAAATTCTCGCAGTATTGAGTCTAAAAATCGTTGAAAAGTTTGAGCTGCACAACGTAGACCAAAGTTCATTTTTGTGAATTCAAAAAGCCCGAAAGGAGTTATAATTGCTGTTTTTGGTATATCTTCCTCGGCAATTGGTATATTGTGATAAGCACGTCTAAGGTCTATCTTTGAAAATATTTTTTTATCGGCTGTAATCATTGTAAAATCTGTCAGACGTGGTAATGGATATCTATCAGGAGTTGTGATGGCATTCAATCGCCTGTAGTCTCCGCAAGGTCTAATTTCTCCAGATTTCTTCAAAACGATATGTAATGGATTTGCCCAATTACTTTTTGATGGTCGACATATCCCAAGATTAATCATCTTTTCAAATTCTTTCTTTGCAGCTAAAAATTTTGTCTTGTTTAATGGTCTAGCTTTTTCATAGACAGGACGTCCGTTTGTTATGATGTTATGTACTACATTATGTTTAGTTGTGTTTTTAAAGTTTTCCGATCGTAGTAAATCTGGGTAGTGAGTTGCCAGTAAGTTATGATATATGTCGTTAGAGTCGATCAGTTTTACTGTAGGTGCTGAAACGTGCGTAACATGAGTAATGGTTGACATGTTTGTAAGTTCGTCAATAAGCCGCTTGCCATGTAGGTCTATTAGCAATTTATTGTTTTTAAGGAAATCAGCACCAATAATCGAATGTTTAACGTTTGCTATGATAAATGTCCATGTGTATGGTCGGCGTAGTCCCAAATTTAAGGTTAATGTACGCGTCCCATATGTATCAATTTTAGTAGCATTTGCAGCGTAAAGAGTGTATTTTTCGTCCTTATGTTGTTTCTCTCGGTTGTTCCTGGGTGGAATTACCGAAACATCGGCCCCTGTGTCCACAAGAAACTTTTGGTTTGTAACTTTATCAAACACTTCTAATCGGGATGTGCTATCGACATCGCTTATCCCGTTTGCAGATGTCGCATTTAGTTTTCCGCCTCGTAAGAGCAAGGTTTTACACATTTATTTGCCTTTTTTCCGTATTTAAAGTGGTACCAACAATTTCCCCGTGTAGTCTGTTGATTTCTACTATTACTTCGTTCTCGAGAGCGATCTCTGAAAGGGTTTCTTCCAGGTCGATATCTGGGCTGTGTTTGATTTTCTATTGCCTCTAACTTAAGGCTTAGTGCTGCTATTTGTTTCGTTAATGATTCCATTGTACTAGATTTAATTTCACCAACCTCAGAATTATTACTCCTGTTTGAGTCCGTAATTTTATCTGCAATCGTGGCCATCTTATCCAAGTCTTCGCCATCACAGACTGATAACACTGTTCTGACTGTTTGAGGTAAGCGTCCCATCCAAAGTATTTTTAAGGTCTCATCATTTATTTTGCCTCCAGCTAGGTCTTTCATGCGTCTCAACAGATGAGACGGTTGTTGATCTCCTAGTTCCACTTCCTCTAAAAGTTTTTGTAATCTCCTCGTCTCTGACTCTTCGTAAACCTGAAGTAGTCTGCTCTTAACTGCTTCATACTTCTGTTTTTCTGGTGGTTTTTGAAGAATATCTGTTATTTGCATTAGCTCATCTTTCCCTAGCTTTGCGATTATAAGATAATATTTCGATTCGTTACTTTCTTTTTGAGGTTGTAAGATGGCCTCGAACTGATGAAACCACAAGCGAGGTTGATCTCGCCAGAAATCGGGTATCTTTGAGCCCAAGGAAATCGCGGGCACCATTGATTGCGCACTATTTTCAGACATATTTTCTTCGGTGTTCAACATTTTAAAAGGCTGTTTCACTTAAATTTGATTTAACCACACAAAAGAAAAAATATATTCACAAAAACTTATAACTGATTTGAAAATTAACACTTCCTGGGGGTCACCAATTATGTAGCGTTTATTTGATAAGGAATTAAATTAGATTCAACTAAGAAGGTAGGCTACATAAAACAAGCGTGTTAAATTGGAAATGTTTATTAAATAATATGATAAGTTTGGGATGAACAAATCACAATAATGAGCCCGCTACTAATACGCGTCGTATAAACAAGAAAACGCGGGAAGTGGTAGAGCTTGTAAAACATGCAGTTGTATGTACGACTACATGTAAAACTACTAGCGCACAGAAAACATTGGCGCCAGTGAGTAATCCACGTACCAGGCGACATGCCGGTAACGTAGGAATCTACAATTTACTATGTAGGTAATTACCTACTTACATACTTATGTTATGTAAGTAGCCACCTACATTGCTCCCCCTGAAGAATGAACATTAAAAAATAATAAATTTTATTATTGTATACACCTTTAAACATTAAAAATATAAGCAATTAAAAACTACTATACCCTTAGTACTTATTGCACAAATTGTATGTATTTAATGATAATATTAATATGATCTAATAAAAATTCTTAATCCTCCTTTAAATAACCTTTAAACATTATACAAACAGTTAAAATTTGGTATGTGATTTATCAGAGTTTTTCTTTTACATTTTCAAATTTAAATTAGGTATACAGTTGCATATATTGTATGTATCTACTAAATTATAAAAATATGATCTTATAAATTATAATAAGATTAATTCTATGTATGTACTTGAATAAGAATGACAACCTTTCAATTCACATTAAAAATTTTAAAAAATTTAATAAAAATAATATCTTATTTTAATTTTTAAACGATGTGAGTTAATTTCTTGGTTACTTCTCACTGGTATCGTTTAGGTTGTTGTACTGCCCTTCCTGAACGAGTTTTTAAAGTTGATGTCTGTGTTGAAAATTGTACTTTTTTTGTCTTTTTCAATAGGTCAGCGTTTTGTTCTGTCTGTATTTTTGTTTGAATTGATGTTGGTTGTGTAGTAACATTTGTAGTCTCGTCATTTGTGTTTGTTTGCATTAAAAATGCTGGTTTTAGCCTATCAATAGTAATATTAACGTCTTTATTGTCAAGGTCTATTTTATAGAACTTTTCGTTGCGCTCTAGAACTTTAAAAGGTCCTTTGTATGGTGCTGTCAGAGATCTTTTAACTTCGTTTCTGATAAAAACATGTGTGCATGTTTTTAATTGCGGGTGTAAAAAAATTTGTCTGTTACTGCTATGTGAACTCGTGGTCAGCTTTAAGTCCTTAAAAGAATCTATTAACTGTCTTGTATAGTCAGAATGGTTTATGTTAGTCGTAGATGTTGTAAAATAGTCTCCGGGCAGGTTAATAGTCTTGCCGTAAGTCATCTGTGCTGGGCTGTAGTCATTTTCTTTTGGGACTGATCTCATTCCCAAAAGAATCAACGGTAGATGATTATACCAATTGGCGTTATCGCTGCATTTGGCCATTATTGCTGCTTTCAGTGTTCTATGCAGTCTTTCAATTTTTCCGTTGCATCTCGGATTGTAAGCTGTTGTCCTCGTTTTCGTTATTCCAAGTAGATGAGCAAGTTGGTTGAATAGATCAGACTCAAACTGGCGTCCTTGATCTGTTGTTATTTTGGACGGTACACCAAACCTCGCTATCCAGCTTGTGACTAATGCTTTAGCTACCGTTTCGGCCGTCATATCTCTGGTTGGAATAACCTCTGGCCATGATGTTGCTCGATCAATGAATGTTATGCAGTATCTATTTTCTTCTGATGGTGGTAATGGGCCTATAATATGATCAGTTAAAACGGTGAGCTCTCTTCCTTCAATGAGATACCGAAAATGTTTTATTGCGAGATATATTGCTGTCAATTCTCTATCATACGTACTATAGATTTGTTGAGCGTCGCTAAATTTCTTAGAAAAAAATCCTAATGGCTTCCATTCATTCATATCCCACTGTTGTAAAACGGCTCCTGCGCAGGTTCCTGAAGCATCGGTCATGAGAGATAAGGGTACGTTTGTGACTGGGTGCGAAAGTGTAACGGCTTTTTTCAAACCATTCTTACACATTTCAAATGAATCTGTCGATGTTGCTGTCCATAGTATTGGCGTTTTATCTTTTTTCTTTGAATTATGAAGATATGCATTCAACTCTTTTTGATGATATGCTGCATTCTTTATCGAACTCCTATAAAAATTTACCATACCCAGAAATCTTCGCAACTGTTCAATATTTTCTGGTCTAGGAAAATTTATTATGTTTTCAACTTTTTCCTCACTTGGTTTGATACCATTTTTATCGATATGATAACCTAATAAATGAATTTTTTCTTCGCCGAAATTGCACTTGTCCACATTGATGGTTAGCCCATACTCGTCTAGTCTTTTCAGAATTTGATGGAGATGATTTGTATGTTCTTCTTTATTGGCTGAAGCGATCAAAATGTCATCCAAGTATGCAAAAACAAAGTTAAATTCTCGCAGTATTGAGTCTAAAAATCGTTGAAAAGTTTGAGCTGCACAACGTAGACCAAAGTTCATTTTTGTGAATTCAAAAAGCCCGAAAGGAGTTATAATTGCTGTTTTTGGTATATCTTCCTCGGCAATTGGTATATTGTGATAAGCACGTCTAAGGTCTATCTTTGAAAATATTTTTTTATCGGCTGTAATCATTGTAAAATCTGTCAGACGTGGTAATGGATATCTATCAGGAGTTGTGATGGCATTCAATCGCCTGTAGTCTCCGCAAGGTCTAATTTCTCCAGATTTCTTCAAAACGATATGTAATGGATTTGCCCAATTACTTTTTGATGGTCGACATATCCCAAGATTAATCATCTTTTCAAATTCTTTCTTTGCAGCTAAAAATTTTGTCTTGTTTAATGGTCTAGCTTTTTCATAGACAGGACGTCCGTTTGTTATGATGTTATGTACTACATTATGTTTAGTTGTGTTTTTAAAGTTTTCCGATCGTAGTAAATCTGGGTAGTGAGTTGCCAGTAAGTTATGATATATGTCGTTAGAGTCGATCAGTTTTACTGTAGGTGCTGAAACGTGCGTAACATGAGTAATGGTTGACATGTTTGTAAGTTCGTCAATAAGCCGCTTGCCATGTAGGTCTATTAGCAATTTATTGTTTTTAAGGAAATCAGCACCAATAATCGAATGTTTAACGTTTGCTATGATAAATGTCCATGTGTATGGTCGGCGTAGTCCCAAATTTAAGGTTAATGTACGCGTCCCATATGTATCAATTTTAGTAGCATTTGCAGCGTAAAGAGTGTATTTTTCGTCCTTATGTTGTTTCTCTCGGTTGTTCCTGGGTGGAATTACCGAAACATCGGCCCCTGTGTCCACAAGAAACTTTTGGTTTGTAACTTTATCAAACACTTCTAATCGGGATGTGCTATCGACATCGCTTATCCCGTTTGCAGATGTCGCATTTAGTTTTCCGCCTCGTAAGAGCAAGGTTTTACACATTTATTTGCCTTTTTTCCGTATTTAAAGTGGTACCAACAATTTCCCCGTGTAGTCTGTTGATTTCTACTATTACTTCGTTCTCGAGAGCGATCTCTGAAAGGGTTTCTTCCAGGTCGATATCTGGGCTGTGTTTGATTTTCTATTGCCTCTAACTTAAGGCTTAGTGCTGCTATTTGTTTCGTTAATGATTCCATTGTACTAGATTTAATTTCACCAACCTCAGAATTATTACTCCTGTTTGAGTCCGTAATTTTATCTGCAATCGTGGCCATCTTATCCAAGTCTTCGCCATCACAGACTGATAACACTGTTCTGACTGTTTGAGGTAAGCGTCCCATCCAAAGTATTTTTAAGGTCTCATCATTTATTTTGCCTCCAGCTAGGTCTTTCATGCGTCTCAACAGATGAGACGGTTGTTGATCTCCTAGTTCCACTTCCTCTAAAAGTTTTTGTAATCTCCTCGTCTCTGACTCTTCGTAAACCTGAAGTAGTCTGCTCTTAACTGCTTCATACTTCTGTTTTTCTGGTGGTTTTTGAAGAATATCTGTTATTTGCATTAGCTCATCTTTCCCTAGCTTTGCGATTATAAGATAATATTTCGATTCGTTACTTTCTTTTTGAGGTTGTAAGATGGCCTCGAACTGATGAAACCACAAGCGAGGTTGATCTCGCCAGAAATCGGGTATCTTTGAGCCCAAGGAAATCGCGGGCACCATTGATTGCGCACTATTTTCAGACATATTTTCTTCGGTGTTCAACATTTTAAAAGGCTGTTTCACTTAAATTTGATTTAACCACACAAAAGAAAAAATATATTCACAAAAACTTATAACTGATTTGAAAATTAACACTTCCTGGGGGTCACCAATTATGTAGCGTTTATTTGATAAGGAATTAAATTAGATTCAACTAAGAAGGTAGGCTACATAAAACAAGCGTGTTAAATTGGAAATGTTTATTAAATAATATGATAAGTTTGGGATGAACAAATCACAATAATGAGCCCGCTACTAATACGCGTCGTATAAACAAGAAAACGCGGGAAGTGGTAGAGCTTGTAAAACATGCAGTTGTATGTACGACTACATGTAAAACTACTAGCGCACAGAAAACATTGGCGCCAGTGAGTAATCCACGTACCAGGCGACATGCCGGTAACGTAGGAATCTACAATTTACTATGTAGGTAATTACCTACTTACATACTTATGTTATGTAAGTAGCCACCTACATTGCTCCCCCTGAAGAATGAACATTAAAAAATAATAAATTTTATTATTGTATACACCTTTAAACATTAAAAATATAAGCAATTAAAAACTACTATACCCTTAGTACTTATTGCACAAATTGTATGTATTTAATGATAATATTAATATGATCTAATAAAAATTCTTAATCCTCCTTTAAATAACCTTTAAACATTATACAAACAGTTAAAATTTGGTATGTGATTTATCAGAGTTTTTCTTTTACATTTTCAAATTTAAATTAGGTATACAGTTGCATATATTGTATGTATCTACTAAATTATAAAAATATGATCTTATAAATTATAATAAGATTAATTCTATGTATGTACTTGAATAAGAATGACAACCTTTCAATTCACATTAAAAATTTTAAAAAATTTAATAAAAATAATATCTTATTTTAATTTTTAAACGATGTGAGTTAATTTCTTGGTTACTTCTCACTGGTATCGTTTAGGTTGTTGTACTGCCCTTCCTGAACGAGTTTTTAAAGTTGATGTCTGTGTTGAAAATTGTACTTTTTTTGTCTTTTTCAATAGGTCAGCGTTTTGTTCTGTCTGTATTTTTGTTTGAATTGATGTTGGTTGTGTAGTAACATTTGTAGTCTCGTCATTTGTGTTTGTTTGCATTAAAAATGCTGGTTTTAGCCTATCAATAGTAATATTAACGTCTTTATTGTCAAGGTCTATTTTATAGAACTTTTCGTTGCGCTCTAGAACTTTAAAAGGTCCTTTGTATGGTGCTGTCAGAGATCTTTTAACTTCGTTTCTGATAAAAACATGTGTGCATGTTTTTAATTGCGGGTGTAAAAAAATTTGTCTGTTACTGCTATGTGAACTCGTGGTCAGCTTTAAGTCCTTAAAAGAATCTATTAACTGTCTTGTATAGTCAGAATGGTTTATGTTAGTCGTAGATGTTGTAAAATAGTCTCCGGGCAGGTTAATAGTCTTGCCGTAAGTCATCTGTGCTGGGCTGTAGTCATTTTCTTTTGGGACTGATCTCATTCCCAAAAGAATCAACGGTAGATGATTATACCAATTGGCGTTATCGCTGCATTTGGCCATTATTGCTGCTTTCAGTGTTCTATGCAGTCTTTCAATTTTTCCGTTGCATCTCGGATTGTAAGCTGTTGTCCTCGTTTTCGTTATTCCAAGTAGATGAGCAAGTTGGTTGAATAGATCAGACTCAAACTGGCGTCCTTGATCTGTTGTTATTTTGGACGGTACACCAAACCTCGCTATCCAGCTTGTGACTAATGCTTTAGCTACCGTTTCGGCCGTCATATCTCTGGTTGGAATAACCTCTGGCCATGATGTTGCTCGATCAATGAATGTTATGCAGTATCTATTTTCTTCTGATGGTGGTAATGGGCCTATAATATGATCAGTTAAAACGGTGAGCTCTCTTCCTTCAATGAGATACCGAAAATGTTTTATTGCGAGATATATTGCTGTCAATTCTCTATCATACGTACTATAGATTTGTTGAGCGTCGCTAAATTTCTTAGAAAAAAATCCTAATGGCTTCCATTCATTCATATCCCACTGTTGTAAAACGGCTCCTGCGCAGGTTCCTGAAGCATCGGTCATGAGAGATAAGGGTACGTTTGTGACTGGGTGCGAAAGTGTAACGGCTTTTTTCAAACCATTCTTACACATTTCAAATGAATCTGTCGATGTTGCTGTCCATAGTATTGGCGTTTTATCTTTTTTCTTTGAATTATGAAGATATGCATTCAACTCTTTTTGATGATATGCTGCATTCTTTATCGAACTCCTATAAAAATTTACCATACCCAGAAATCTTCGCAACTGTTCAATATTTTCTGGTCTAGGAAAATTTATTATGTTTTCAACTTTTTCCTCACTTGGTTTGATACCATTTTTATCGATATGATAACCTAATAAATGAATTTTTTCTTCGCCGAAATTGCACTTGTCCACATTGATGGTTAGCCCATACTCGTCTAGTCTTTTCAGAATTTGATGGAGATGATTTGTATGTTCTTCTTTATTGGCTGAAGCGATCAAAATGTCATCCAAGTATGCAAAAACAAAGTTAAATTCTCGCAGTATTGAGTCTAAAAATCGTTGAAAAGTTTGAGCTGCACAACGTAGACCAAAGTTCATTTTTGTGAATTCAAAAAGCCCGAAAGGAGTTATAATTGCTGTTTTTGGTATATCTTCCTCGGCAATTGGTATATTGTGATAAGCACGTCTAAGGTCTATCTTTGAAAATATTTTTTTATCGGCTGTAATCATTGTAAAATCTGTCAGACGTGGTAATGGATATCTATCAGGAGTTGTGATGGCATTCAATCGCCTGTAGTCTCCGCAAGGTCTAATTTCTCCAGATTTCTTCAAAACGATATGTAATGGATTTGCCCAATTACTTTTTGATGGTCGACATATCCCAAGATTAATCATCTTTTCAAATTCTTTCTTTGCAGCTAAAAATTTTGTCTTGTTTAATGGTCTAGCTTTTTCATAGACAGGACGTCCGTTTGTTATGATGTTATGTACTACATTATGTTTAGTTGTGTTTTTAAAGTTTTCCGATCGTAGTAAATCTGGGTAGTGAGTTGCCAGTAAGTTATGATATATGTCGTTAGAGTCGATCAGTTTTACTGTAGGTGCTGAAACGTGCGTAACATGAGTAATGGTTGACATGTTTGTAAGTTCGTCAATAAGCCGCTTGCCATGTAGGTCTATTAGCAATTTATTGTTTTTAAGGAAATCAGCACCAATAATCGAATGTTTAACGTTTGCTATGATAAATGTCCATGTGTATGGTCGGCGTAGTCCCAAATTTAAGGTTAATGTACGCGTCCCATATGTATCAATTTTAGTAGCATTTGCAGCGTAAAGAGTGTATTTTTCGTCCTTATGTTGTTTCTCTCGGTTGTTCCTGGGTGGAATTACCGAAACATCGGCCCCTGTGTCCACAAGAAACTTTTGGTTTGTAACTTTATCAAACACTTCTAATCGGGATGTGCTATCGACATCGCTTATCCCGTTTGCAGATGTCGCATTTAGTTTTCCGCCTCGTAAGAGCAAGGTTTTACACATTTATTTGCCTTTTTTCCGTATTTAAAGTGGTACCAACAATTTCCCCGTGTAGTCTGTTGATTTCTACTATTACTTCGTTCTCGAGAGCGATCTCTGAAAGGGTTTCTTCCAGGTCGATATCTGGGCTGTGTTTGATTTTCTATTGCCTCTAACTTAAGGCTTAGTGCTGCTATTTGTTTCGTTAATGATTCCATTGTACTAGATTTAATTTCACCAACCTCAGAATTATTACTCCTGTTTGAGTCCGTAATTTTATCTGCAATCGTGGCCATCTTATCCAAGTCTTCGCCATCACAGACTGATAACACTGTTCTGACTGTTTGAGGTAAGCGTCCCATCCAAAGTATTTTTAAGGTCTCATCATTTATTTTGCCTCCAGCTAGGTCTTTCATGCGTCTCAACAGATGAGACGGTTGTTGATCTCCTAGTTCCACTTCCTCTAAAAGTTTTTGTAATCTCCTCGTCTCTGACTCTTCGTAAACCTGAAGTAGTCTGCTCTTAACTGCTTCATACTTCTGTTTTTCTGGTGGTTTTTGAAGAATATCTGTTATTTGCATTAGCTCATCTTTCCCTAGCTTTGCGATTATAAGATAATATTTCGATTCGTTACTTTCTTTTTGAGGTTGTAAGATGGCCTCGAACTGATGAAACCACAAGCGAGGTTGATCTCGCCAGAAATCGGGTATCTTTGAGCCCAAGGAAATCGCGGGCACCATTGATTGCGCACTATTTTCAGACATATTTTCTTCGGTGTTCAACATTTTAAAAGGCTGTTTCACTTAAATTTGATTTAACCACACAAAAGAAAAAATATATTCACAAAAACTTATAACTGATTTGAAAATTAACACTTCCTGGGGGTCACCAATTATGTAGCGTTTATTTGATAAGGAATTAAATTAGATTCAACTAAGAAGGTAGGCTACATAAAACAAGCGTGTTAAATTGGAAATGTTTATTAAATAATATGATAAGTTTGGGATGAACAAATCACAATAATGAGCCCGCTACTAATACGCGTCGTATAAACAAGAAAACGCGGGAAGTGGTAGAGCTTGTAAAACATGCAGTTGTATGTACGACTACATGTAAAACTACTAGCGCACAGAAAACATTGGCGCCAGTGAGTAATCCACGTACCAGGCGACATGCCGGTAACGTAGGAATCTACAATTTACTATGTAGGTAATTACCTACTTACATACTTATGTTATGTAAGTAGCCACCTACATTGCTCCCCCTGAAGAATGAACATTAAAAAATAATAAATTTTATTATTGTATACACCTTTAAACATTAAAAATATAAGCAATTAAAAACTACTATACCCTTAGTACTTATTGCACAAATTGTATGTATTTAATGATAATATTAATATGATCTAATAAAAATTCTTAATCCTCCTTTAAATAACCTTTAAACATTATACAAACAGTTAAAATTTGGTATGTGATTTATCAGAGTTTTTCTTTTACATTTTCAAATTTAAATTAGGTATACAGTTGCATATATTGTATGTATCTACTAAATTATAAAAATATGATCTTATAAATTATAATAAGATTAATTCTATGTATGTACTTGAATAAGAATGACAACCTTTCAATTCACATTAAAAATTTTAAAAAATTTAATAAAAATAATATCTTATTTTAATTTTTAAACGATGTGAGTTAATTTCTTGGTTACTTCTCACTGGTATCGTTTAGGTTGTTGTACTGCCCTTCCTGAACGAGTTTTTAAAGTTGATGTCTGTGTTGAAAATTGTACTTTTTTTGTCTTTTTCAATAGGTCAGCGTTTTGTTCTGTCTGTATTTTTGTTTGAATTGATGTTGGTTGTGTAGTAACATTTGTAGTCTCGTCATTTGTGTTTGTTTGCATTAAAAATGCTGGTTTTAGCCTATCAATAGTAATATTAACGTCTTTATTGTCAAGGTCTATTTTATAGAACTTTTCGTTGCGCTCTAGAACTTTAAAAGGTCCTTTGTATGGTGCTGTCAGAGATCTTTTAACTTCGTTTCTGATAAAAACATGTGTGCATGTTTTTAATTGCGGGTGTAAAAAAATTTGTCTGTTACTGCTATGTGAACTCGTGGTCAGCTTTAAGTCCTTAAAAGAATCTATTAACTGTCTTGTATAGTCAGAATGGTTTATGTTAGTCGTAGATGTTGTAAAATAGTCTCCGGGCAGGTTAATAGTCTTGCCGTAAGTCATCTGTGCTGGGCTGTAGTCATTTTCTTTTGGGACTGATCTCATTCCCAAAAGAATCAACGGTAGATGATTATACCAATTGGCGTTATCGCTGCATTTGGCCATTATTGCTGCTTTCAGTGTTCTATGCAGTCTTTCAATTTTTCCGTTGCATCTCGGATTGTAAGCTGTTGTCCTCGTTTTCGTTATTCCAAGTAGATGAGCAAGTTGGTTGAATAGATCAGACTCAAACTGGCGTCCTTGATCTGTTGTTATTTTGGACGGTACACCAAACCTCGCTATCCAGCTTGTGACTAATGCTTTAGCTACCGTTTCGGCCGTCATATCTCTGGTTGGAATAACCTCTGGCCATGATGTTGCTCGATCAATGAATGTTATGCAGTATCTATTTTCTTCTGATGGTGGTAATGGGCCTATAATATGATCAGTTAAAACGGTGAGCTCTCTTCCTTCAATGAGATACCGAAAATGTTTTATTGCGAGATATATTGCTGTCAATTCTCTATCATACGTACTATAGATTTGTTGAGCGTCGCTAAATTTCTTAGAAAAAAATCCTAATGGCTTCCATTCATTCATATCCCACTGTTGTAAAACGGCTCCTGCGCAGGTTCCTGAAGCATCGGTCATGAGAGATAAGGGTACGTTTGTGACTGGGTGCGAAAGTGTAACGGCTTTTTTCAAACCATTCTTACACATTTCAAATGAATCTGTCGATGTTGCTGTCCATAGTATTGGCGTTTTATCTTTTTTCTTTGAATTATGAAGATATGCATTCAACTCTTTTTGATGATATGCTGCATTCTTTATCGAACTCCTATAAAAATTTACCATACCCAGAAATCTTCGCAACTGTTCAATATTTTCTGGTCTAGGAAAATTTATTATGTTTTCAACTTTTTCCTCACTTGGTTTGATACCATTTTTATCGATATGATAACCTAATAAATGAATTTTTTCTTCGCCGAAATTGCACTTGTCCACATTGATGGTTAGCCCATACTCGTCTAGTCTTTTCAGAATTTGATGGAGATGATTTGTATGTTCTTCTTTATTGGCTGAAGCGATCAAAATGTCATCCAAGTATGCAAAAACAAAGTTAAATTCTCGCAGTATTGAGTCTAAAAATCGTTGAAAAGTTTGAGCTGCACAACGTAGACCAAAGTTCATTTTTGTGAATTCAAAAAGCCCGAAAGGAGTTATAATTGCTGTTTTTGGTATATCTTCCTCGGCAATTGGTATATTGTGATAAGCACGTCTAAGGTCTATCTTTGAAAATATTTTTTTATCGGCTGTAATCATTGTAAAATCTGTCAGACGTGGTAATGGATATCTATCAGGAGTTGTGATGGCATTCAATCGCCTGTAGTCTCCGCAAGGTCTAATTTCTCCAGATTTCTTCAAAACGATATGTAATGGATTTGCCCAATTACTTTTTGATGGTCGACATATCCCAAGATTAATCATCTTTTCAAATTCTTTCTTTGCAGCTAAAAATTTTGTCTTGTTTAATGGTCTAGCTTTTTCATAGACAGGACGTCCGTTTGTTATGATGTTATGTACTACATTATGTTTAGTTGTGTTTTTAAAGTTTTCCGATCGTAGTAAATCTGGGTAGTGAGTTGCCAGTAAGTTATGATATATGTCGTTAGAGTCGATCAGTTTTACTGTAGGTGCTGAAACGTGCGTAACATGAGTAATGGTTGACATGTTTGTAAGTTCGTCAATAAGCCGCTTGCCATGTAGGTCTATTAGCAATTTATTGTTTTTAAGGAAATCAGCACCAATAATCGAATGTTTAACGTTTGCTATGATAAATGTCCATGTGTATGGTCGGCGTAGTCCCAAATTTAAGGTTAATGTACGCGTCCCATATGTATCAATTTTAGTAGCATTTGCAGCGTAAAGAGTGTATTTTTCGTCCTTATGTTGTTTCTCTCGGTTGTTCCTGGGTGGAATTACCGAAACATCGGCCCCTGTGTCCACAAGAAACTTTTGGTTTGTAACTTTATCAAACACTTCTAATCGGGATGTGCTATCGACATCGCTTATCCCGTTTGCAGATGTCGCATTTAGTTTTCCGCCTCGTAAGAGCAAGGTTTTACACATTTATTTGCCTTTTTTCCGTATTTAAAGTGGTACCAACAATTTCCCCGTGTAGTCTGTTGATTTCTACTATTACTTCGTTCTCGAGAGCGATCTCTGAAAGGGTTTCTTCCAGGTCGATATCTGGGCTGTGTTTGATTTTCTATTGCCTCTAACTTAAGGCTTAGTGCTGCTATTTGTTTCGTTAATGATTCCATTGTACTAGATTTAATTTCACCAACCTCAGAATTATTACTCCTGTTTGAGTCCGTAATTTTATCTGCAATCGTGGCCATCTTATCCAAGTCTTCGCCATCACAGACTGATAACACTGTTCTGACTGTTTGAGGTAAGCGTCCCATCCAAAGTATTTTTAAGGTCTCATCATTTATTTTGCCTCCAGCTAGGTCTTTCATGCGTCTCAACAGATGAGACGGTTGTTGATCTCCTAGTTCCACTTCCTCTAAAAGTTTTTGTAATCTCCTCGTCTCTGACTCTTCGTAAACCTGAAGTAGTCTGCTCTTAACTGCTTCATACTTCTGTTTTTCTGGTGGTTTTTGAAGAATATCTGTTATTTGCATTAGCTCATCTTTCCCTAGCTTTGCGATTATAAGATAATATTTCGATTCGTTACTTTCTTTTTGAGGTTGTAAGATGGCCTCGAACTGATGAAACCACAAGCGAGGTTGATCTCGCCAGAAATCGGGTATCTTTGAGCCCAAGGAAATCGCGGGCACCATTGATTGCGCACTATTTTCAGACATATTTTCTTCGGTGTTCAACATTTTAAAAGGCTGTTTCACTTAAATTTGATTTAACCACACAAAAGAAAAAATATATTCACAAAAACTTATAACTGATTTGAAAATTAACACTTCCTGGGGGTCACCAATTATGTAGCGTTTATTTGATAAGGAATTAAATTAGATTCAACTAAGAAGGTAGGCTACATAAAACAAGCGTGTTAAATTGGAAATGTTTATTAAATAATATGATAAGTTTGGGATGAACAAATCACAATAATGAGCCCGCTACTAATACGCGTCGTATAAACAAGAAAACGCGGGAAGTGGTAGAGCTTGTAAAACATGCAGTTGTATGTACGACTACATGTAAAAGTAGCTTGATTTTCATAGACATATTAATAGGATGAGATGGTCCTTCTATTACTTAATGCATATAATTCAATGGCTTCAAACTAGAAACGTGATTCCATCTTGTGGTTATTTTTGCTTGCAATGTCAAGAATGTGTGATTACATATATACAATGCTAAAATTACTTTACCATTGTAATTAGATATTATATTTCTGACATTCTACAAAGACACTTTTATACGATTCTGTGGTTTGTGACATAATATAGCAAAACCCAGATATGGGTACAGCTTATACTAAACTGTCATATACGACATTCTAGATCTTTGACTCCTACACGACATATTATCATATTACGCATTATGTTTTTATTAATGATGTAGGGCTTTATATTATTGTCTAGTAAAATGTATGATTCAAGGACTCTACTTGGGCCCATAAAAATGTCCCAAAAATAGTATTCGCGGAAGTAACAGGCCCTACATTATTTAACCCGATGTTTGTTTAGCTTAATACATTATTAATTATCAGAAGTGTAAATGAAATGCGGTAGAGATATTTATAGGCGTCACTGGGGTACGAGCCGGACGGGAGAGGACCATTAGAATGCTACATTATCCCAGATTAACATAGCATAAATAATATTTTGATAAAGTTAGGGATCTATAAAGATCATAAGAAAACTGATTTTTTTTAAATACCTATCTTCTTGATGTGCGAAGCTGGGCAGACCGCTAGTAGATAATAGAGACAGTTGAATTTCTGTACGTCAGAGGTAAGGTGTGTTAAGTCCAAAATTTTCGTACAGAATTTTGGACATAACACACCTCACCTCTGACGTACAGATTTATCAATGTATTAAAAAGGCCATGCTTGTGCTGGGTTTGGACAAAATGCTTCCACCTGAGACATCTGTCGTTTTTCTTAATTCCTATTTTGTCAGTTTATTAATTGTTTATTTATTTATATATTCATCGAGGTGCAATATTCAAAAAAGTTAAAACGATTACCTAATCTTAACACTAGGTCGAGCCTGTCTTGGGAGAATTATGAAAAAAAATACAAATATGACGAAATCAATAAAATCTTTGAAAAAAAAATAATAATAATAAAAAATAAAAAAAGAAAGTCTGGTTAGTGCGAACACTTATAATTCGAGATCGGCCTGAACAGAATTTTATGACGCTTGGTTTATTGGATTCTATAACTCCGCTCCGCATAGCAGAATAATTTATAAAAAAATCTCAAATTTGATAGCAAATAATATAAAATATAATAATATTAAAGTTAGTATGGAACGGATTAACTGACAACAACGCCATCTGTGAAAAAAATCCAAAACAACACAATTTTTATTTACTGGACAACCATTGAGTTTCAAAACATCGTTACGTAGAAATAGGTACTTATAATAAAATTATTATTATTTTAAATAAAATAAAACTCTGTTTATTTCACTTTTTTATTCTTTTTATTGGCAGAGGCCTTTCGTTCACACGACCATCTTCAGTGCCACAAATACTAGAACTTAGAAATTCTAGTATTTGTGGCACTGAAGATGGTCGTGTAACCGAAAGGCCTCTGCCAATAAAAAAAAGTGAAATAAACAGAGTTTTAATTAAAATAATAATAATTTTATTATAAGTACCTATTTAATATGGGATTTCACAAAGTTACCACCGAAAACATCAATAATATCGTTAGGTACGTAGATTTTTTATAGAATTTCTTTCGAGCTTTCAGAAATATTTTTTTTTACATTCAAAAATTATATTTTAAACGTATTTTTGTATAAATTACAAATTTGAATTCAATATTCATAGTAAGGACTACAGGACAACGTCTGTCGCGAAAGCTATTTGTTTCATAAAAACGAACGTTAAAAGAAAAAAAGAGAAATCATCAAATAAACACAAAAGAAAAACATAAATTATCGAGAGAACCAATCTGAACTTTGTGAATATTCTGATTTTGATTTTTTTTAGTATATTTGTTTCTTTATGCATGTACTAAATTTTAGTCTTCTTCAATAATTTCTTCACTGATGGGGAGCTCGGTCTATGGCGCTAAGTATTGTAAAGCATAAAACGCCTCTAAATTTCCCTGACATCACTGCTGCACAATGAGTAGATGTAAAATTAAAAAAAAAATGGCATGGCATGATATGTTATCTTCAGTTCAAGTGACATCTATGTAAAAAATCTGTAAGTTTTTTCTAGCTTTAGAAGGCTTATAATAGAAAAATTGAAGTTGAGTTATTAGTCAATACATATATTCCATTTTTATAATTAACTACCACATCAAGAGCATTAGAAAGAAATTTATCTACATAGACTAGACAAATAATAATGCTATTCCTCCTATAAGGAACTTAAGAGGGCTCTTCTGGATAAGGCGGGATGGAGAGAAAGAGTGGATAACTTTGCTTCCAACCAATCTCAAGATTATTACCAGAAAAGAAGAAAAAGGTTACACAATAAAAGACAATATTACATATGTATATTCTATTTAAATTTATTAAATATTGGTAATCATTCATGTTTGATTTTCACATTCCTATTTCTCAACCATTTAAAAACTTTGAACACCACATAAAGCCAAATTATGGAGACGATCAAAAGAAACCCAATAACATCGAGTAGAAGATATTTGTACAAAGGAATATCTGCAAAAGCTGGACGAAGATGTTTTCCGCCATACTTGGCAACGTGTTCTATCCAGAACACAGCAGTTTCTAATGGTGGTGATGGTCTGTCCTTCCATATGGCAGATATCTTCTCAACTTTTTGCCTCATCCTGAAATTCAAAAATGCTTCAACAAGTCAAATAATAAGCCCTATTATAATAATTTATCAGCTGACAAGGGCTAACCCTGTTGTAATAATATATTATCTAAAGTATTGAGGGATTTAGACATGGTGTGGGAGGAGGTCAGAAACATCGCGCAAGATCGAGCGCAATGGAGAGCTCTCGTTGCCTCCATATGCCCCTAAGCGGGGTGTAAAAGGGAGTATTGATTGATTGAGAAGAAAAAACTTTTTAATGAGTTTATCAGCTGATTTCAGGCAGTTGATAAGGGCTGATAAATTTTCTTCATTCGATTTTAAGGATCTTTTTACATTGCAACAATATTAACCGTTCTTCTGTAACCACATTACTGCAATTTAAAAGGATCCTCAAACCAAACCAAATAAGGTTTAGGTACAGCTCACAAACAACTACCCAAGATCTTATGAGACTGGTTTTCTGCAAAAATAATTACCCTTAATTGTTTGATATGCTAGCCTAGTGTAAGTAAAAGTCCAGAACCTTTGCCCTTATTCTCGTAGCGGTCTTAATACGCTCTTATCTTGATTAACAATCATAAAATGGCGGATTGGTATTCACAAAACAAGATATCTAGTAGATATCTTAAAAATTCGTTATGTTTGAAATATCAGTATGAAAATGATCCAGTTCAAGATAGGATTAAGATTAGATTCCGATAGTTTTGTGAATACGACTGCTTGCGAAAAAGCGATTGATTACGAGAATAGCCCTACTAATCCGAAAGGATATAAAATAATAATGATTGATTATTTTTGATCATCAAATTTGAGGGGCTCATATATTTTTGGAGAAAGGAAATAATCGAAATTTGGGAAGATCTTGAAATATCTTAATATAACTTTTTTTCGTTGCTGGGGTAATTTATTAAAAGACGTTATAAACGTTTTAAGAATTTGTAAGGTCTTACTCATCACTGAGAAGATCATTAAAAACATCCAGTAATGTGTCTTCGTTGATGTCGTCGTAGGAAAGAACTCTTCCCAAGCCACTTTCTTCGGCTGCAGCACCATTGATAAACTGATCACCGAAGAACGGAATTATAAGAACTGGAACTCCGCAGCTGACAGCTTCTGTTAAGCCAAGAAGTCCCCCATGACTTATGAAGAGTTTGGTTTTTGGGTGACCTGAAAGTGTCAAAAATTTAGATAATGTTTAATATTAGTTTGACAAAGGGTATCAGAATTAAGTAATTCTTACTTATAATTTGATATTGAGGCATCCAAGGTTTAGTCATGATTTTTTCACTTCTCCCCGGCATTTTGTCATCTTCCCATTTCCACAAGACTCTTAATGGAAGTTTGCTGAAGGCTTTCTGGAAAGCACTAAGTTTTTCGATCGGGAGTGAATTCCCACGAATCATTGAGCCCATGCTGAAATATATCACCCCGTTTTCGGATTCGTTGAGAAATTTTTCAGTATCCTGAAAAAAATTAACAAAGATTTTTAAAATTAACTTAGAATTTGAGTTTATTAGGATTTTCTCCTGAAAATCTTTAGTGACTTTCACATGATCTACAGACGTAGACTCAACGGTTGTATTAGGGTTGTTCATCAGTTTGAAGAGTGCTTCAAGGTTTATCCGGAAGATAAGCAAGCAAATGACAGTAGAAATGAAATATGGAAGGTAGACTAAACGATGGGTGATGAAGAAGATTTACAGAAAAACATTAGGCGACTAAACCATTCAAGGTGTTCATAAGAGAACCCAAAGCATTATAGCAAAGAATAAAAACTGATAAACACCATCAAGAAACGTAAAATACAATGATACGACCACAAATGGCTTTAAACTATGAAGATTTAAAGACAATGACAACATACGAATCAAACAAGAAGAAAAATGAAGCAAAAAATGTTCTTACTACATCCAATTCTCCAATTGTTTTTGGCAAATGAACTCCTCCAACATCCACCACATTAGGACCTTGAAGAAAAGCACCATGAAGAGGGAAATAAGTAGTCACAAGAAGCAAACTGACACGCTTCGAAATCTCATCCAGCTCAAACCTAGATTCCAAATAATGTTTCTTCAAAAACCTATACTCAAACACATGAGTGTTGATGTAGTAGGCAATTTTGTAATAGTTATTGATGATAAGAGAATCCATAGTGTTCCAAAATGAAGGACGCCTCAAATGGTTCAAGAAGTGACATGGCATGTACGAAGGATTTTCTGGAATTCCAAATCTACTCCTGGTCCACGGCATAGGGACATGAGCTGTGATGGCTACAACAGGAGCTGCAAATTTCTTGATTATCCCAAAAGAGCAATCACTATTGAATTGTTCCGTTATGATCAGATCAAAATCTTCGTCTGTATTCATAAAAGATCGGACATTTTTATGTTCAAGCATCGCCTCACAGTTCAAATTTCCCAAATCAAATAGTTCATAAGTTGCCATTGCGTGTCTGATGATGCTTCCTACTCCACTTAGAAACTTGAAATCATCAAAATCACAAATGTTCATATTGAGATGACGAGATCCTGCCAGGCTTATATCCCTATAGTTTGGAAGAGGGTTTTTGGCAGGATAATGACTGATAACGGTTAGTTCGTGTCCTTTTCCCGCCAACTCTCTCAACAAGGGTTCCACGACGATATGGTGGCTTTTCCCCGTATGTGGGAATATTGCCAAGATTTTGAAAGTAGAGACTGGTTGAAAATATATAAAAATGAACACAAACAATAATAAATAATAATATTTGTTTGCCATTTTTTTGCCCAACTTTCACACTATGCACTTAAAAAAATATGTAGGTAGGTATAATCATTTGAGGTATTTTTCTTGTTATCGAGAAAACAGAAGAAATTTTGATGTCCTTTTATTTTATTTTTTAATACGCATTGTTTTTTTTTTCTATAAATTACAAATATTTTTAAAGCCGAATTTGTTCAAACTTTTGCAGCTGTTTTAATACCGAGTTCAGAACGAACTATGAGAAGATTTTTCTTATGAGAAGAAAATTCTGCATTTTCATGATTGACTAGGTGGAATACCCGGCTGTATTCGAAATCATCAGTTATTTTATGCAGTAAATGCTCGATATATCTGTCTGTTCCAAGCTCTATAGGTATACAAACCAGTGCGGTAATCATGCATGGCTCAGAATCCTGGACCATGACACCCGGGGATCAGCAACGTCTGCTCACATTTGAGAACTGGATTCTGAGATGAATTTTAGGACGTAGGCCATTGATCACCTTCAGTGACGTCAAATTAAGAAGATTGGCGTGGATCAGGCATGTTGCTATGTCCGGGGTAGAGCAAAAAGTCCTCTAGACAGTGAGCCCGGTAAAAGACCACCAGGAAGTGCAAGACAGCGGTTGATGAGCATTGTTCAGGAGGCCGAAGATCTGCCAGCAGTGGTTGCACGACCAACAATAGTAGTAGTATGTAGGTTTTCGTAGAAGACAACTGCCCAAAACTTTAACATAAAATTATGTCCCAAAGATGTCCATCACCTTTCCATTATGGATGTTGCAGTGAGTACTGTATTGTACTGCTCAACTGATTTCTTCCAGTCAACCTGAAAGAATATAAATTGCGAATTGAAATACAAAAATACAAAAAGACTTCTTGATTATTGAATTAATATTTAGACGAATAAGCACATTAAAGTTATTACCGGCACACTCTCTCTTATCGGACATGTTTAATCTATGTTTGGCTAGAAGATATCTTAACTATGCTACAAGTCAAACAATATGAGCAGGGCCGGTACTATGGTGAATGCTCGAATGTGCACTCGATCGAGGTGCTTATATTTTATGGCATTCAGGGGAAGTTTTTCCTGTGGTTTGTATGCCAAGTGTATTATACTTTTTAGGAGTAAACTCCCTTAGAAAAATCGAAATTAAAAATAAAAAAAAACTGAATTGTGATTTTAAAACGTTTTACTTCTGAGGTTTTTGAATTTTTTTCTTGATTTTTACTTCAACCATTCTTTTATTCTTCAGCTATTAGACAAATGTATTTTTAATTTCCAAAATGGAATACTTTGTGCACAATTTTCAGTTTTAGTTCAAAAGGTGGAAAATTGAAAAAAAAAACTCTAAAATGTTAAATAACTCGAAAACCACTGGCATTTGACCCTTGGTTAATGGGAACAAAATTGTTGCAAATTTGCTCTAGTATAATCCCTTTCAAGGAATGTATCAAATTAACAATCACCCTGTATATAAAAATGGAGCCCTATTTTGCGCGATCATCGTACCACGCGTGAACGGTTGGACCAATTTCGCTATTGTTGTGTTTGCTACTTTCAGGATAAAGTTCTTATGAAAGAAAAAAAATATAAGAAAGTTGCACGGAACATCGGTTAATTTAAGAAAAAAAGTAAAGTAGGTAACCTTCTTTGTGCTTTTTACAATAAAATTTCATTCTAATTTTGAAATCCAATTGGCGTTTGACAGAAACTGTTAGTTGTTTGATGGTTGGTAAGATTGACAGCATACGGATGAAAAACATATGGTTTAAAACAGATGCATATTGGTTAAAAACACATTAATTTGTTATTATACAAATTCGAATTCAATATTCATAGTGAGGATCACATGACAACATCTGTCGGGAAATCTAGTAGATAATAAATACTTACTTGACTTAGAATAATCAGGTTAATTTTACATTTATGTTGCGTATAAGGAGAGTTTTCTTCTTGTAAAAATATCTTAAAATTTCATTTCAATTTACGTTAGAATCTGATGAGAATCTGTTTAAAATTATACAAAAGCCATTGTAATAAATTCTATTGGGTAATGCAATAAAATACTTAAATATTAAGAACCTACCTACCGACATTCAAACAAAAACAATCCTTTCATTTTGTAGTAATTTTACATTTCTGATAAATAATATCACCGTTTAAAACAATAGAGATATCGTTAGAAAAATATTATATGATTCGAAATCTAAAACATCTTAATATAATATCCGCCATTTTGAAGACATGTCAAAATAATGGCGCGGATACGTCACGCAGTATTGCCAACACAGCGACCTCATGTTTGAAATAATATACACACCCTGAGACACTCGAAATACATAACTACTGAAAACTAATTTTAACTCTCGATATTATGCACTATGACATACAGTACACTGTCTAATTTTCAAGATCTGCCTTATGTACATTGCCCCATATTATTAAATTATTTGTTAACTTTTTTTTAAACTGTGGGCGGTAAGAAAAATCATCGAGTGTTTTGAGAGAGTTAAGGAGAGAAATCAGACTCACCCCCTAATAGAATAAATGGTCGATGCTCGAAATTCGACCATAACCTATTCAAATTATTAGTTTGAACATTATTGAGGTTCCATTGTCAAAGACTGAGCGAGCGCTATTTCACAATATTCTTTCAAAAACAATGACATGGATACGTCAAATTAGAAATTTTGATATGCACAATGTTTTTTTTCATTATTAATAAAGACAAACAATATTAATCTATTCTCAATTTGACCAGAATATATGCGTCTGTGTGAATGTCAAAGATATCGAAGTGTGTGTGAGTATCAAATTATACCTACATAACATTAAAGTATAGTGTGCGTGATGTTTTTTTTTATTGATTTAATTTATCCCATTTTGGGTGATGCAGCCATTTAGCTAAAATATAAAAATAAATAAAATAAATAAATAAATCAAACAGATTATTTAGTATAAAATACGAAATAAAATAAATAAATAAATCAAACAGATTATTTAGCAACGAGATGCCTACATAAAAGAACCCTTTTCTAAGCCGACAGGTTTTGCTGCTAATCATAGTGTAATAATGCTGCCTTAATAGGTAGGTACCTAATTGATAATAATATATCAAATTTGTTTTCATACTTATGGACGAAAGGACAATGATTGGTTCGAATGTTGTACCAGAATCTTTCCTTAGATTTGGTGTCGTCAAAATGTTGGCAAATCTGCTATAAGTAATACTGTAGAAGTCTTTGAATTAGACCAGGGGTTCCCAAAGTGTGCGCCGCGGCGCCCAGGTGCGCCGTAGAGTGTCAAGAGGGGCGCCGTGAGTCGATCCTCTATCATTATCCTAAACCACCGATCATTTTCCGAAACCACAAATATTCGCGGACTTATATACCTATACAATTCCTATTTTGAGCGCTCGCATCTTCCAAGAACATAGGAATATACTCGTTGCATCTAATGTTATGTGCGGAACTATTGCATCATCCATAGGGAAGTTCTTGCATCAAAGTTAATGAGCCTTAAACTGAACTTAGTACTAGAATATGTCACTGGTGTAGTAAACTACATAAAAACTTGGTCTCTAAAGGCCAGACATTTTAAAAAACTTCGAAGATATGAAGGAGCTGAAGAAGCGGGCCCTGCTGTATTACTGCAATTCACGCAGAAATGTCTAATTTTGTGAGTTCGAATTACACCAAGATTTCACACATACAAATTTGAATCTTTCTTTTCAAGGCAACAGCACGCACATTCTGAAACTATTGGAGAGAATTGCAGCGTTTCGAAAGAATCTGAATGAAGACAGCTGTCAAGATTGCTTCTCGTAATTGTATAAATATACGACTTCTAATGAATTTGAGTCTCACAAGACCTGCTGATGTGCCTTTTCACGGAATCGAAGAACCTATCGAAACTCACAGAATGGTTTTCGAAGTACTTTGCAGAAGACGTTGTCGAAAAATTTGTGTGGATCTCTTTTATGCGTTAGCTTCGCCAGGATTATATATTATTTTTTTAATTTATTAACAACTAAAAAAGTCATAATTCAGCATAACAGAAGCCTTATTCCCGCAATCAATCGCATTTAAAAATCACTTAACGATAAGATTAAGACATGATCGCAATCAGGTCGCCCTTGAATTTGACGTTTGTAAGATAGTTACGGGAATGCCGATTACATAGAATTTCATACTAATATTTCAAACATAACGAATTTTTAAGATATCTGCTAGATATCTTGTTTTGTGAATACCAATCCGCCATTTTAATTGTCAATCAAAATAGGAGCGTATTAAGACCGCAACGAGAATAACCCTACTGGTTTGCGCCCTTTTGTCACATAATACATTGGCAAAAACAATAAGCAAAAAAAAAAACAATATTATTATGACATTATAAAAAAGTTACTAAAAGTAGTTAAAAGTACGTTGTTATGTCTATGATAGAAAAATAATTATTGGTGCGCGATAGCTGATCTGACAACATGCACCGGCACAGGTAATCACCTGGACATTATACAAGTCAATATACCTATTCCAAATAACTCATTTAAGTAGGGCGCCGTGACAACAAACTAAACTTGTAAGTGCGCCGCGGGCTGAAAAAGATTGGGAACCCCTGGATTAGGCCTTTCTTCTAAATCAGCGTTTCTCAAACTTTTTTTAAAATGTCTGCTTAGGGATGTCTTTGATGTGCTCATTAGATGCACCCCTTTCCTTAGCGAACCCAACTTTGAAAAGTGCTGAATAACAACATCTATAATCCTAGACGCGTCGATATACATAAACTTGGAGAAAAGTCTCCTGACCAAGAGAAAAGAATCGAACCAGCTTCTAACAATGGTCTCGTACGGCGAGATCTCATCAGACTCCACGCCAATATACATAGATATAAGCTGTCAACTAGCAAATATTTAAGAGTAAGTAAATAAATAAATTGATTGATTTACACTTAACTTTCAAAAAAGTTTTGGCATTTCAGCCGGAGCTTATTGCCTTAGAAAATTTTTGTAGTGGACCAGTACTGTTCAATACCTACTGGATAAAATGCCAACTCTAACACCCGAATGCAGAGACATTTTTTTCCTAAGGTATGGTCCTTACCTGAAGGAAAAAAACATCGCGTTGCAGAGTCATTTCTTACCTAAACCTAATTAAGGGGCGAACGTAAGGCTGTCTACGCAAACATCTACGCCGTGGTAGGGTGACTGTCGTGCAAGTTGAAACACATCTAATTTTTTATAATACTTTTGTTTGTACATTTTATACGTTATTTTCACATTTATAGTTAAATTAAATACATATTTTTTGATCGCTGAAAGTAATAACTGCATAACAGTTTAATAAAAAGGCGTTACAAGTTGTACAGAGCTCAAATATTATCTCGCCATTTTTTCCATTCACGATGGATAATAATATTTTATCAAAATATTTAAGAAATCCAATATTATCAAAAAATATTATGGTCGCAGTATCAGCCAACCAATCACATCGCAGCATTTGCCAGTATACACGCCAGCCAATCAAATTACGCGTGAGCTATACGTCAAATTAAAACATTTACGTACAACGCAGTTAAAAACGAAAACATGGCGCGAAAATACTTTAGTAGTGATTTGATAAGGTTATTAAGGAACTTATCGAAAAGTACCCAGTAATTTGGTCGAAGTGTTCGGAGGGCCAGCAGGTGGAGTTAAAGAAAGATGCGTGGAGAACTATTACGGTGGAGTTTGAAGTGGAAAATTCAAGGAAAGTTCTACAAAAAATTAACCGGATAACGAACTTAGGACATCTTTAAACTGGCAACCTAAAAATCCGTACTACAGAAATTGGTAACGACATCCATTTAAATTATTATTTATCAACACATGGGAACAAACACTGTCAAAATCGTAACTGAACTCAAACAGCATCCAAATCTCTCTGGGAGACTTTACGGAACAATTTTGGGACAAATCTGAGATTTAATTAAGATTAAACAACATTCAAAGTGTAAATTTATTCAGTTCCGAATGTCATTATGGCTGATATTCGTATGCAGTCTGTGGCACATAATGTATGCATCCACCGGGTGATTATCATATTGTTAATACGCTAGTTTGATTAGTAATCAAATTATGACAGACAAGTACACTCCACCGTATGTAATTCGGATAATGCAGTTGAATGAACTTGTTTGATAACCTTAGGGATGTTGAATTAGAGTTGCCTCAACCCTTTGAATAGCTGCTATTCTTAAATCACTTGTTGTGACTTGAAGACAAAATGCCGGGAGGTCTAGAGGGAGGTTTAGAGACTGCGTAAAGAAGTCCGGAACTTAGAAGTGTTTGGGTAGTACTAGTGTATTATTAGAAGAAGCAGACAGCAAATCTGTTGATGGGATCAAAACGGACACTACAGATTCTCTTATTAACCGATGGGACATTTGACACGACGGCAAGATTTAGAACAAATCAAAATAAGGAATACTCAAGAATCACGATTCTAAGTGAAAAGTTTAAATTGAGATGAATTGGCCATTTACAGAAAACGTTGGAACCACGAATGGAAATTTTATTTATACGAACGTTATTCTGCGTGGATGGACTGGAAAAAATCCAGGATTAAATGGGAGACTGGATCAGAACAAACGCAGAAGAACTTCTACAAGTGTTATGCTAGATGATAAGAATATTTAAAGAAAAACTCTATAGAAAGCTGAGGTAGAATTTCAGCTAAAGAAATCTTGCCAAAAAAACTTTAAACACTCAGCTTCCTCCATGAACAAAATTAGATACGAGTTAGGAGAATATCTTTGATATCATAAAAAATGGTTCGTCACGTAATGATTTTAACTACCTTTCAGACTACCCCCTCCACACCCACCCAAAATACCTAATTTGTATTTATTTTTTGATTCAATTATTGTAGATAAATTTGAATAAAGTTACTTGAGACTGGTCAGGAACACCACAAGGGGAAGGCCATTAAAATTAAATAAAAAAAAATTGTAAAAACTTATTTCATCACTGTCTACAAATCCTTCAAATAATATTTAAAAAAATACTTTAATAAAAAAAGAATTATAATACACCATTAATATAGGTAAAGTCTTTGTGTGATAATAGTTGGAAGATCAGATATAAACATGAGCAACCTTTACAGCGAACTCAACATTATTAAATTTATAAGAATAGGTACATCGGCTTCGATGGTTTGGGCATGTCCAGCGAATGGAGGATAAAAGAACTCCAAAGAAGGTTCTTGAGACAGAGGGGAGACCAAAACAGGGGTGGATTGATGGCGTGGGGATAGGGGTGAACGATACAAGGGGAATGGCAGAAAATCCTATAGAGTATGAGGCTCACAATAGCCTGTAGTGCCAAGACTACCAATGATAATGAAAAATGTACGAAAAAAAGAGTTTTTAAGTATGTTCTCATACTTTTCAATGCATTACGGATTATTCGCGAGGATACTACATTCTGCTACATTTAAGCACTGTGGCTAGCCAGTCACATGGTTAGAAGTTTTGTAACGATAATTTTGTGTGCTGAAAAAACTGCAGCCCCAATATAGCCCCCTCAAGATCAATAGGGGTGGAGGTCACAGGGATGCGCGGGGTAGCAAGCTTGACCGAGGGCAGCGGTGACGCGCAGGTCGGACAGATCGCTTTGGGTTACGTCCCGAGGAAGTTCGTTTGATTTTTTGAAGTTCAAAGCGGCCAAACGATGGGGTGACGACCCTTACCTTTTGGTGGAGGAGAGAGGAGGATTTATCCTCGTTTTTCGTCTCTAGGACAGTAAACTATTAGTGTTGCGCAAATACTCTTGTGATTTAATGGACATATTATTATGGACTGTTAATATTATGTAAGTTTTAAATAAATTTTATATTTTTACCATAAACTGCATTCTTAGTCATTTCCTCCACACTAGGATTATGCACCATCTACCCCTAGACAGAGAATTACCGAGCCAGGGAAGTAATGTAGCAGTTTATAAAAACAAACTTTGTAAAATATTATGTGTACCTACTATTACTGTTCTCACTCGATCTAAATGTTACTGTTCTTTTTTTGGTGCAGTAGGACACCTGCGCTATTTAGCAGCAAACTGGAAACTAATCAAATACCACGTATTTGGCCAACATTTATGCGCTACCAACATTTATACAACAATAATAAATGATTTATTGACAATATGGAGTAGTTAACAGAGTTGCTTCCTTCAGATTATACAAACTATTGTATGACAGACGTTTCGTATGCAAATTCTGCACAAAATCTGTTATAACATGCGCTTTGAAAGACTTCGATGCGCATTGAAAATTAACTCCTAATATACATACCTACACATAAGTATATTTAAATCTACCAAATCAAATGAACATAAAAATGTAGTAATGAGATATCTCTTTATACAGGGTGACTGGTAATTCGAGCAACTCGTCAAAAGGGGTAATAGAGCTTATTTGCAATAATTTTGTTCCCATTAACCAGAGGTCTAATGCCAGAGGTTTTCGCCAGAGGTTTTCGAATGAAGCATTTAATTTTTTGAGTTTTTTTTTTCAATTTACAACCTTTTGACATGGATGGAAAATATGTGGTTTAAAACAGATGCATCGGTCGGAATCACATTGGTTAAAAGACATTTTTATCATTCTTTTTAATTCATATTCAATATCCATAGTTAGACAACAGGACAACGTCTGTCGGGAAAGCTAGTTTTCAATAAAATTATGATTTTAACTAAATACCTTATAGAGAAGTACAATGTAACAACTTTCCCGAAGCTAGGCAATCCAAGGCACTTCTTGGTGGATTTAACTCTAAAATGAGCCTAAGTAAAATAGGTCTTAAAACTCTAACATGCTTCTTAATGGGTCACTGTAGACTTAAGGAATACTACAGGATCTGGGATTAGAAAATGATGGAACCTGTAGATTCTGCGAAGAAGGAGCAGAAACTCATCACCACCTTTTTTATGTTGTGCGAGAGCAAGAAGTTTTGAAAAACACGGGATGGAGGTGGAAGACTTCACCGCCTTTGATCCCCTCCTATTTCTGGATTTCCCGAAACGTCTGGGATTGCTAGGCAAGCTCTTATTGGGAGACACCGTGAGCAAGCAAGGTAAGAAGCATAATAGAATTATTTTGGGAAAAAACCTATGTAATAGTGCACAATACAAAACTAATATTAAAATTCGATAAAATAATCAGACGACTTTACTATTGAATAAATTTACCAAATTTAAAATTATCAAAAAAGATGTTCTATTCTTTTTTTAAATAACGAACGAATGTGATAGTGTTTCATAGGTATCAACTGACTACTGCTTGTTGTACCGGAAAATCACCTCTAGGTTCAGAATCCTCAAATTAGTTTTTCGATTCAAAACAAAGTGACGATACATTGTTGTTTTGTTTTTTAATATATGCTCTCCTTCCTCTCTCACTCTCCTGCTGAGTGCCTCCAATAAGCAGGTACACCTCCGCCTTCCCGCCTTATTATTCAGAGAACAGGGCTACCAACAGACGCACCTTCACAATATTAGCATTCTGGAAAATTGCACAGGGGTTGACAACATTTTTTTTTACCATACATACCATTTCATTCCTATTCATTTTGCTTCTGACCTGGCCTTCCTTGAGGACGGAATCGATGTGATCGATCCACATCATTCTCGATAGACCACGCCTTCTTGCACCTCTTCTTTCAGCCTTATATTATAGTTATTCTATTTGTACACATTCTTTCAATATGTCCAAACCATTTCAAGCTATCAACTTTCATCTTTGTGACAACACTAACTTTTATACCCATCTTTGGGTTCTGTTTCATTTACTTTCTATACGTTCTCAAGATTCTTACAAATAAATGTATAAAGTAAAATACTTGTAGTAAACAAAAAAAAAAGAAATGATGGATGCACAAATCACCCTCTATAGGTGGATCGCCTAATTAATAAAAAAAAACTTCCATACCCTATTTCTTTCTAATATTCTCATTACTTTCCACATATTCTTCTTAGAGATATCATATCTACTGCATTTATACAACATTCTTCTTTTTTTTCGTTCATGTCCATACATTTATTTGACATCTATTCATCATTAATGGTAACAGGACTGCGCTATGCGCTACAGTTTCAGCTTGTAGTGAGACGTTGTTCTGATAGGTCTGAACAAATTTTTTTTTGGCAATACACTCGGCATAAAAAAATGCTTCAAAACAGTTGTATACCCCTGAAAAAAAAGTTGAGGCGCGAATGTCCATGATGGTTGTCTGTAAAGTATACCTCTGTATAATAGACTAGTACAGAGTGGAAGAGTACAATACAGGGTGTAAGGTACAAGAAGGTTATAACACGTCTAGCGAAGTGGAAGGTGTTACATCCAACACCGCTCCTACACTCCAGGGTAACTTTTTAATTATCCTAAAATGCAAATTTGAAGCGGACTCCCCGTTTCGCTAGACTGACTACACACAATACAACACGACAGCAGCTCAGCTCGCTTCCTTTACATTATTATTGTTTGCTCACTCAAAGTTGGACTTTTTGACGAGTCACTTAATTGAAAATTTTTGAACGCCAACACTCTCGCTACTTGCGACTTTTTGATTGATGTTTTGTGTGCTTAACTAAATGCAACGTCTAATTAGAGAGTACAAAAGCAATGACTAAATGATTCTTTGAAATTTTGAAAGATTTAACTACGTGAAAACATCATTCATTGATTCGAGGCACCAATCACAAAAGAAAGTCGGGTTAGTGCGAATAGTTATAACTTGGGATCGGCTGAACAGATTTATATGATGCTTGGTTTATTGGATTCTTCTCCGCTCCGGACAACAGAATAATCATAAAAATGGATAGCAAATTTTACAAAATATAATATTAAAGTTAGTATGGAATGGATTTACTGACAAAAATGCCATCTGCGAAAAATTCAACTATTGAGTTTCAAAACATTGGTACGCAGATTTTTGATAGAATATCTTTCAAGCTTTCAGAAATATTTTTTTAACATTCAAACATATTTTTATATAAATTACAAATTCGAAATCAATATTCGGAATTCGAACCCACGATTTCCAGTACGTACGAAAGCTGTAGACTTAAACGCTGGGTTACCAACCACAATTAATTTTCTTTTTTTTTTTTTTATTTATCAAATTAATTTTGTTTTATCAAAAATAAAGGTAGCAATACACTGCCTTTTAATGAATCAAATTAGAGGAGGCACTATATCTATTTAGGGTGCATTTATACCAAACAAACCTACTTAAGAGTCCGAGTTTCATAATAGAGTGTATTTTCTTGATCTTTGATAATACCCCCTATTCTGGATTTGGTTCGAACTAAAATATGAACGTTCCAAAATTTAAGAATTAAGTTAACATGAATTAAAATTCGTATTCTATAAAGTGATGTGTTCTAAAAACTAAAATTAATGGATTGCTAGCCTGAGTTCCCCGTGTTATCAACATGTCGAAGAGGAAAAACAACAATTATGTATGACAATTTAATGATAGGTACATCAATAATATAACATTAAAACGTTTCTCCCTACCAAAATCCAACAGAATTTAGGTTGAAAGGCTTTAAATGAGTACCAGTTAATATATTTTTACAGATCTCCAATGCCTCTTTGCCTCTTCGTTAGTATGGGAAAATCCTTGCATGTTGATAACATGAGTTGTTCCTTTGACAGTTAACATGGTCCATAAGTTCACCATAAACAAAATTATGTATTATATTATTGTCTATGGACTATATCGCGCATGCGCCATTGGTCAATGTTTGTTTATCACAAATAATACGAGTGTCAAAATGTGAGCAAATATTGAAGCATCTAGAATTTGCCTTTTTATCAGACCAACTCTTAGATTTCCTTTTGAAATCAATAAGTATAATTATTATTTTTAGTGGAAATCTCTTGTTATAAATACGCAAATGAGTATTTTATTAAAGTAGTGATTTTGAACTAACCTCCGTTTTTCGATTTCGGCATAACTGAAGCACACGCAAATAATCAATTTTATGATTTTACCTACCTTAATAAAAATATTTAACACTTGTTTTAAACTTATTAGGTTAAAAAAAAATACTTTTATTATAAGAATATCATGAGATATCTTTTAAGTCGCATACAGTTAGGTGTGAACTAAAATTAAGAACGTTTTGACATAAGAACGCACTAAAATTGACTAAAATAGTGTTGTAGAATACCAAAATGAACTAATTTCAATATTAGTCTTATTAGGAACGCTCTTATTTTTTACAGTGTGCACTAACTAAAGTTGGAACGTTGTGTTTATTTCGTGCGCACTAAAATTGAAATAGAATCGGGCGTGTCACCAAGGAAATAACAACGAGAAAGAACTGTCATAGCCCATTAATAAATTAGATGTTTGCGTGGTGTCCAATATCAACGATTCAGACATTATACTCTACTACAGGGGTTCCCAAACTTTTTCAGCCCACGGCGCACTTGCATGTTTAGTATTTTGTCACGGCGTCCTACTTAATAAGCTATTTGGAATAGATATTATACTTAATCCATATTTATACAAATTGCGGGAAGCAATCTTGACCGCTGCTTTAATTCAGTTTTTTATTCGAACTGCAGTTTCTTTCTAAATGTCGCAATTCCCTCCGATAGTTTCAGAATGTGCGTGTTACCTTGTAAAGAAATATTAAAATTATTCAGTTAACAAAAATAATATATAGTAGAAATACGCTAGTTTTAGTACTGTTTCAGTAAAAAATTTGGTAAAAGTGCGAATTTCTTCGTGTAATTCTATCTCAAAATATTAATTACTACCTTTCCCGACGGACTTTGTCCTGTGGTTCTAGCCCGAAGTGGCCCGTTAATATGTACATAATGTGCACTGCGCCCCCAGAAACAAATAATCAATTGAATTAAACTAATGAAATAATATAATAATTAACATATTATTTCTACAACAACATCCATAATTTCATTCGTATTCAAACCCAGGCGGGAACAACGTGAGAATATGCGCGCGCAGACATTCCACCTCGCTTATGAAGTAGGTACCGCCTCTTCGTGTGCATTTTTTAAAATGCCCGTGGATTTGGTAGATTTTGTATGAAAATTTCTAAAACGCCGCGAACGGTGGACTGAGTGAAATGGACAACCCTAGGAGCGGCAATTTGGTGCGCGGGAGTGAGAGGGAAAAACCTACGATTTGTGCATTGCCCAAAGTCCTTGAGACTTCTACTGATGATTTCGGCTAATATTTCATTTTTAATGTGCATAAGAATGTTTATTAGTTATTTTGTTAGAATATTATTTTGATACGCGCTTGCAATATTGGTTCATTAAACTGTATTAATGACATTATTGCCGTATTGAGCGTTTTTTTTTGATCTTATAATCTAAAATCCCTTTGTAATAATATTATAAAGATTTTTTTTTACATTGCTTGGAGTATTTAGTCTAATTATTAATAGTTTCTCTTTTATTGTTACAATGGGTTCTAAAAATACGGTTACCGTGGATTTTATACAAAACAATCGAGTTTAATTTGAATCAAAAATTCATTTGAAAGACCTGTATGTATTTAGAAATTATTTAGACTTGAAAAAAAAAGTCGTACCTAAAGAAAACTATCAAATTGTACATCTTCAGGCTAGTTGTTAATTAAGTAGGTATCCATTGAGCATCGAGTGTATCATGTATCATCGAGTCTGAATGCTGGGGACACTTTCGATCATTTTCATCGTTTGGTGTCTATGTTACGGAAAAGAAAGTAAAATAAATAGAATTGTATGCGAGGTCTTTAGTATAGAATAACAGCGAATTTTTAATTATTTGTGAAAATGTGTAAAAAAAATCTTCTTGCTATGAAGAAAAAGAAGAAAAATCGCAGTAGGTAGGTTTTTTGCACTCCCTATGACTTGGGACACGAGCCGCCTCTGTTCATGATCATGACCAGGGCCGTCGCGTGGGTGGGGCGACCGAGGCGGTCGCCTTGGGCGCCGCGATTCGTGGGGCGCCGCCGTGGGTAAAACAAATTCTATTTTGTTTGTAGTACAGTCCAGGGATTCACATGCGATTTCATAGCTGAGAAGAGCCAAAGAGGTAAAAAAACTCTAACCAAAATTTATTTTCATTTTTCATCCTTGATTTTCATTGTGACCGAGCGAGCACCAGGAAATCAATCTGCTCAAGCCTATTTTAATCTTGGTCTGTTGAACAACGGGAAACTAGACTAGAATCTGTTTAAATAGCTACTGATCAAGTCTGACTATCCGAAACAACGACAAAAAGAAAACGGGTATCAGTTTTTTTCCAACCCGAAACACGGCGGGTCCATAGGTGGTGGATAAAAGAGTTGCTCTAAAAGAGGATGATACCCTAAGAGCAGCGGTCGTCACACTTTTCACATAGGACAATGTGAGGTATCACAGCGGACCGCATTATGGGCGTTAGCGCCCCCCCCCCCTCCACCTCCACTGTATTGTTTGAAAATAGTTTATATTTTCCCCCTCCCCCCTTTTAAAAAGATTTCCCTAATTAAAAACAGAATCTACAAATGGTTTAAATTTTGAAAAATGAAGAAAAGCCAATCGAAGACAATTATTCACTGAATAGTTCATGACTTTTTGGACCTCGTAAAAGTCTGCTGAAAGAAGGATACCACGAATCCTCACACTACCGGAGAAACAAACGCGAATTAAATTTTCTATGGAGAGTATGGAGCTCTGTTGTGAAAATTCGAAAAGTGTTTTGTTCACCACATTATTACTGGGAACGAAAACTGATTTTTGTTATTATGCTCCTGAAAAAAATGCGAGTCAATACAGTGGGTAAATATGTAAATCTGCAGTCAAAGTCATGAAATTCGTCGAAAAACTCCTTACGATACTACCTATTCTAGAACTCGAAAGACTTTTTGCTTATTGACTATTTTAAATAGGCAAAAGTATTGCCTCAATAGCTTGCGGAATCACTATGCATGGTTTTGTAGATAGAAAATCATCAAGGAAAATGGACCCCCAATGTCTTATCCCTCAATGATAACGCGTCGATTCACTTGGCGCGCATTCGGCGCATTGCAAAGGCGCGTCAATAGTATGGTTCTTATGTAAATTATCTTCTCGTATGTAAATTGAAAAAAATAACCCCCGTTTTCTATTTAATTTACTTTTATGAAAAATCGATTTTGGTAGTCGCTCGGGCCGCAGATGACGACTTCGGAGCTAGGGTATCATCCTTCCGAACTAAATCTGGAATAAACAAAATTACAAGTTATTGGGGGGGGGGGGGGGGGCGCTGATTAAAGCCTCGCCTTGGGCGCCTAAAAACCACGCGACGGCCCTGATCATGACCCCATTTTCCACATGCACACCATTTTATTCACCCTTGGAAAACTTTTCACAGCAATACAGACATTCAGAGTCATCTTCCTCAGATGAGACATAGGTAATATGAGGTTTTCTTTACATAGAAATAAGTTACCTATAGGCAATTCGTATAAAAGTCAAGATGCAAGATGATCCCAGGGAATTGTCTCGCCCCAAGTTCAACTTTTTATTCAATATTGACATATTGTGTTATGATATTATCATAACATAACCTATAAACTACGTCGCTATTTACGCGATGCACAAATTCAATATTGACATATTGTGTTATGGTATTATCATAACATAACCTATAAACTACGTCGCTATTTACGCGATGCACAAATTCAATATTGACATATTGTGTTATGATATTATCATAACATAACCTATAAACTACGTCGCTATTTACGCGATGCACAAATTCAATATTGACATATTGTGTTATGATATTATCATAACATAACCTATAAACTACGTCGCTATTTACGCGATGCACAAATTCAATATTGACATATTGTGTTATGGTATTATCATAACATAACCTATAAACTACGTCGCTATTTACGCGATGCACAAATTCAATATTGACATATTGTGTTATGATATTATCATAACATAACCTATAAACTACGTCGCTATTTACGCGATGCACAAAAATTCAATATTGACGTATTGTGTTATGATATTATCATAACATAACCTATAAACTACGTCGCTATTTACGCGATGCACAAAATCAAAATTAGGCGTATTAGAGAATCAGAAACCTAACAGTCATTGCATTTATTAGTATGAAATTAAAGTACCTATTATAGGTTTAATATCAATCTTACCTTATATGAAATGTCATCAATTTATATTTTTATATGTAAAATTTGATACGTCACTTATGCCGCGAGGGAAGTCTAGAATGTATATAGGGAATCAGATTCGCACCAATAAAAGTCTTGGCTAAAGTGCGCATGCCCGAAAATTTTATAGATATTATCAATTGTCGGCATCATACCTAAAGCCCTCGGCAGGCGAGTGGTTGCATTGCAATCGCCACTTTTCATACTGGTGGCTGTAGGTTCAACTCCCGGAGAAGACCAAGATATTTTTTTTTCTGTTTTTCCGTTTTTTTCTGCGAAAGATGTCTAAAGTGTATTTGTGTTCTCTTTGGCTGAGCTCAATTCATTAAAAAAAAATTAGGTAAAAATTGTACCTTTTTAGCCTTCCCCCCGAATCCATTTTACCCTCTGCCTGTACCGAACATATTTGAATTTTTGGCGCGAATCTGATTCCCTGTACACACTAGGCTACCCGCGCGCATTTGAAAAGGATCATTTTCTTACCTCGAGGGATCATCTTGTACACCTTTCCCTAACTAACTTTAATTTTCTAATTAACCACGAAAATTTCTTAATGTTTTCTTTCATAAGAACCTTCGCCTGATAAAAACCAACACGCCAAAAAAAGAATTAGCGAAATCAGTCCAGCCGTTTAGACTAGACCTTGAAAGCAGAAGTATTTTTTCACCTGAGCTCTCTGATTGGACGGTACGTCGGAGCGTCAAGTTATTTCATAGTTTTTTCCCCTTATGCTTTACTTTGGTAACCGACGAGTTCATCGAAAATCAATTCATCGAATATCAATTCATCGAAAATCAATTCATCGAAAATCAATTCATCGAAAATCAATTCATCGAATATCAATTCATCGAAAATCTATTCATCGAAAATCAATTCATCGAAAATCAATTAATCGAAAATCAATTCATCGAAAATCAATTCATCGAATGATCAATTCATCGAATGACCAATTCATCGAAAATAAATATTTTGAAGATATTTGAGAGACTAGTCTTTTTGACAACCAAACTCATGTTGTGTTGAAATATTTGGACTTCAATTTAGAAAATGGGCCTATTTTCATATCGTGCGATAAAATAATTTCACACTTTCAAAGTATGCGATATTTATTTTTATCTATCACTTTTCTTTGTTTTTTTGTATCGAAAAGCGTATTTTAGTATTTGTCGTCGATAATTAATTATATAGACAGACGGGCGGACAAACAGACGGACGGACAGACAGACAGACGGGTGACAGACAGACAAGACAGACGGACAGACCGACAGACGGACGGACAGACAGACGGACGGACGGACAGACCGACAGACGGACGGACGGACGGACAGACCGACAGACGGACGGACAGACAGGCGGACAGACAGACGGATGGACGGACAGACAGACGGACGGACGGACATACAGACAGACGGACGGACAGACACCAGACGGGCGGACAGACAGACAAGACGGACGGACAGACAGACAAGACGGACGGACAGACAGACGGGCGGATAGACAGACGGACGGACGGACGGACAGACAGACAGACAGACGGACGGACGGACGGACAGACAGACGGACAGACAGTCAGACGGACGGACAGACCGACAGACGGACGGACAGACAGACGGACGGACAGACAGACGGACGGACAGACAAACGGACGGATAGACAGACGGACGGACAGACAGACAGACAGACAGACGGACGGACAGACAGACAGACGGACGGACAGACAGACAAGACGGACGGACAGACAGACGGGCGGATAGATAGACACACAGACAGACGGACGGACGAACGTGACAAGATCTGCCAACATCTTCGAGGGGGGGCGAAGGGTACAGACGCTGTTTTCGGCCATTATATGAGGCACTAATAAAGATATTAAAAAAAATACTCCAACGTATGTCAAAATCGCCGCCATCTTTAATTTATAGGAGTGACCAAACTGAAGCTTTACCTTATTATTAGGTCATAAACAATTTCTCTAAAATATCTTCATAATAATGGTTTTCGATGAATTGATCATTCGATGAATTGATCATTCGATGAATTGATCATTCGATGAATTGATTTTCGATGAACTCGTTTTCGATGAATTGATTTTCGATTAATTGATTTTCGATGAATTGATTTTCGATGAATTGATCATTCGATGAATTGATTTTCGATGAACTCGTCGTGAATCGTCCATGAGTGCCATTTAGGCGTGATGCGATGACCTCTCCATTTTTAATATAGAAGATGATTATAAAAGTAAATATAAGATACCAACAGAACACTGGAGAACACAAACAAAACAAATTATTATGATACAAATACACAATTTTCAGTGTCCCAATAACATGCATCCTTCATATCTCATATGTAGCGATAATGAAAAGTAAGGAATGTAGTTAAATCATAGTATCAAGATATACCTAGCTTTTACTTATTAAAATTCAATTCTCAAGTTTAGTATAATAGGCGAAAAGAAAAATGTTGTCTCGCTGTAGAAATTTGGATTGTTCATCTAGGTACTTTAGATTTTACGTGCAGTGTATACCTACCTAATAATTATTATTATTACGTTCTTATTATTTTTCATATTAAAGGAAGTATGTATCTTGATTTACGAAATAAATTCTTTGATTTTGACCGCACAAAATAAAAGCGTGTATGTGCTTTAGAAATGGGGTCTATATTGTTCTAAATTAAATAATAATATGCAAGATTCCTGTGAAACATAAATTATTGTGCGTTATATGTTAATAATAACTTACATTTTCTTGAAATAATATCGGCATATTATTACTTATTTAAAAAGAGTAAAAAATAATCAGTGAAAGAAAAAGCGCCAAAACAAGTACATTGCCGTGTGCTACACAACTTTGCGGGTACGTTATTTTCATGTTATTTTATTGCCGTAGGTATTCTAAAAAAAACAGTGACCTCTAATTACCTACCAATAGGAAATAATTATTAGTTTCGCGACAATAAAATTGAATATGGTGACAATAAATTCAGTATAAATAATAAATTAGTAGCAGTTGATGATTTCAGTTTAATTTTCGTGAACCATAAACAAAGTGCGGAAACTTTCGTCGAACATTATGGAAATTTCGTTACTCGTCTTGTTGCTAACTTCAGTTGGCCGCCATTTGTTTGCCTCTTGTGTTGAGTTTCTGTGACTGTGATATTAGTTTACAATAGTTAATATATTATTTTTATACATATCTTTTAATAAATAATGGAAAATGACGACGATGCAACTGCTATATGTGATTCAGCGGTAATATGAGCTCATTTATTTTTGAAGGTATAGTAATTAATGTTTTTGTTTCACTTAACCTAAAAATATTTCCTTTTTTATGTTTTAGTCTTCACTGGTAGAAGGATGTCGTTTGCCGGTTCGAATGCAAGGTGGAAATGATTGGCCGTTAGCTGAAATAATAAGTATCAAAGAAATAAGAGGACAAAGAGGCTATTATGTGCATTATGTCGATTGTAAGTTTAAATTTTTGTTTATATTTTGTTATTGTAATTCGCGCCAAGCTTCGGAGGCCTTGGAATTTAAAGCAAGATTATAAACAACAAAATTTAGATTCTGTTTTATGCCTAATAGTTGTAACAATACTGTTAAAAGTTTACAAAACTATAGTATTGTTACAATTTTTATTTGAGTGCTAATGTTGATAAATAAAAGTTTACATTTTCTGTGTATCTACCAACTCTTTCTCATAATATTTAATTTAGATAGCTTTTTCTACAGTCACTAGATACTAACACTGTGTAAATTTAATTATTTTATCGCTATTTCGCTTCGATCAAGCATTCCGACACTAATAAGATGGAAAGAAACAGACCAAAGATAAGGAAACCATTTAAATAAATTTGGCTTTGACCAATGTATATTCGTAATGAAAGCTTGCCAAGCGTAGTCACTATTTATAATTAAGACTATTTGCGCTGATTTTTTTAAGGTTGTCCTAATTTTCTTCCCTTTGACGTCTTTTAACCAAAATGTGACAAAATATTTTGAAAATTTTATTCTGAATATAGATTCTAATATTTAAATCAATGTGCAATTTTAATATCATGAAATAAATTAGTTTAGTGATACTTTAGCTAATTTGAGGTTATGTTTTTTCCATAGTTAATAAACGCTTAGACGAATGGGTGACGGAATCATGGCTGGACACTCGGAAAGTTCAGTTTCCTCGCCCTCCTGGGAGCGGTGGCACCGCAACTGGCGGGGCAGCTACTGGAAGCTGCACCCCGAAGAAGCAGCTGATACCAACTGGAATTGTGCCCTCCATAACACCAACCATTGTCCCGACTGCACCCGCAATAGGTAAATACTTAATACTAATATAATATTACTAGCAATAAATCCTATCAGCCAACAGAAAAGGGTAATTAATTGTTGTTACAAATCAAAATCAGTTATATTGTCTCTTTAAAGTTCCAACTTAACTTTACCATGTTGAGAACTGCAGATAACTTTTGTATTTAGGATTTATCAACAACTAACTTTCCTGACAGACGTTGTCCTGTGGTCCTAACCAGGGGGGTGAGTACGTAAGGGCTATAGCACGACTAACTACTTCCTAGTGTAGTTAGCGCGAGTACGTAACGTTACAAATGTAGTTAGTTGTGCGTTTCAGCGTGGTTATTATGTAGTTAAGCCGTGGTTATAAATAGTTAGATTGATGTGTGGTTAGTCGTGCTATAGCAAAAGTTACGTACTCACTACCCAGAGGCGGCCCGTTCATATGTGCACTGCGCCCCCAGAAACAAAAATACATAATTAATTCGATTGAGTTAAAGTAATAAAATAATAACATTAAAATATTTCTAAAACTTCCATATTTCATTCGTATTCAAAGCTCAGGCGGGAACAACACGAGAATATATGCGCTCGCACACATTGCGTGCGTGTGCACATTTTGAAAGTGCTCGATAATTTTGTTGACTTGGTATGAAAATTTTCCGAAACGGTGGAGTAGGTAAGCGGGATGGGCTTACGTAAGGGAGAATGAGAGGGATCTACCATCAGGTGCAGGAAACAATAATTTTGTTGCTACAGATTTTTTCCAAAGATGGTGCTGGCATCGCATGTTATCCATCGCAAACTAACTATAATATCATGTTTTATATTATTTCTTATCCATTTCTCAACTTTTTATTAGTTATTCTGTTCTCCGGAGCGGAGAAGAATCCAATAAATCAAACATGGGAAGAATCTGTTGAGCCGATCTCGAGTTATAAGTGTTGGCACTAACCCGACTTTCATTTGTATTATAAGATTACCATTGATATAATAATTCCCATGGTCACCATAGATTGTTATTTTGCATGGGGTTCACGGCTTTTTATTGAAAATACTGAGCTATGGACAAACTTGCCAATATTAGTATTATTAATATTGTTATTTTGATTTGAAATAACGTCATTGGTAGTACCTTTACAGTAAATCTCAAGAAAATAAGATATTTCTAATAATTTTAAGAATGGTTCAATATTTTTTATACAACTATTAAGTAATAATTGTTAGAGGTTGACTTATATAAAACGATGTAGTGTTAAATTTAAATGTTTTTTTTTTCTGAATCTTTTATTCAATTTGTTCTCCATGCCTCAAACTTTAACTTAGATTTTTTTTTTATAATTTTGCATATAAACCGAATTTATTAAATCACACGAGTCAAATATTTAACAAAATAAAATTGTTCTGCAATGAGACTGACTGAATCTTAAAAATTGACAAAATCATCATCATTTTTCATACATTTTTTTTTATTTATTGTTATTGTTGTAAATTTTTGGAAAATTGTGTTTCTTCTTTTTTAAATTCATTTAAATCTATTTCGGCTTCTATGTAACAGCTTAGAAGTCCTTCTCTATTGCAAATCTTTTATTTTATTTTACAAGCCAAACAGCATCAGCATTTTAAAAATAGTTTATGTTTGGAGTTAGACATGAGGGGGCCTTGGGGGACTAAATGGATTACTCCGCGAGTCTGAACATACAAAACTGACATTTACCACTTTTATCTTTAACCTTACCATCCTACCGTACACACAGATTACAGTTAACTATTTTTTTTTTTTTAATAAAATGAATCTGTGCTCACTCAAAGTGAACACAAATACACTCCTTGACTCTTTCACAGTAAGCTACTTAAAGCTTGTGTCGTGAAAGAGGAAGATGGTCGGCACCTGGGATCGATCTCCACTTTTAGCAAAACCTGCCATAGAAGAGGGTCATTGATTGTTTGATTGTCCTATAAATCGGTTACAATGTTCTTAAAAAAAGAGACCCATTACATTACCACATTAGGGAATGCGGAATATTTTTGTGTTTAAGACTGTTTTTGTTTAATGAATATTTTTTCACATAATATCATTTTGCGTGAGGTCCGGATTCGGATTACGGATGTACTTCTTCTTCTTTAGCCTTCTCGCATCCATTTCTGAACATAGGCCTCCCCCAATTGTCGGCATCTCTCATCATTGGCCTGCTCCTGCTTCTCCTTCCCCACCCTGGACGCCCCTGTAAAATTATTTTGGTCATTGATAAATAAAATTATTTGGTTTGGACACTTGGGTGTATTTAACTCATTATAATATATGATGGGTGTATCCATGAAATGAATATTAGGTTAAAGACAAATATTAAATTACTAGTTTTTTAAAGGCGCCCGTGGCGCCCACTTATGACCTTTTCGTGCAAACTTTGCTTTCTCATAGCTGAATTCACATGTGAGACTTCAAAATACTTGGTTGATTCAACTCTTTATGAAAACTGAAAAACAACTTAAACTTTTATTACAAACTTTGCATTAAAATAGCTTTTAGCATGTGGGTATTTAACTATTTGATTGTTTAAACTTTTTCATGCAAGCTTTGCATTCGCATAGGAGACTTTAAAGCTTGATTTATTGAATTCTTCATGAAAACTCAAAAAACGACGTGAACTTTTTATAACAAATTTTGCATTCAAATGGTTTTAGGATGTGGGTGTGTTTTAGTAAGTGTATGATTGATTAAACTTTTTATTTCAAGCATTGCATTTGTAAGGCTTTTTCCTCTATGAAGTCGCGTGTGTGCGTTAGTTCTTTGATTTGGTAAACTTTTTCATGCAAAGAACTTGATTAATTGAACTCTTCATACAAACTCATAAAACAACGTTATCTTTTTACATCAAACATTGCATTCAAATGGCTTTAGGATGTGACTGATGTGAGTGTTTCAGCATATGATTGATAAATTTTTTTATTTCAAACATTGCATTCGTAAGGCTTTTTGTCTATGAGGTCGCGTGTGTATGTTAGTTTTCTGATTTGGTAAACTTTTTCATGCAAACTTTGCATATGTATGGCTTTTCTACGCTATGAATTCATATGAGAATCTTTAAAAAAATACTTTAGTGTAAACTTTTTATTGAAAATATGGCATTCGTATGGTTTTTCTCTGCTATGATATGTGTGTGGATTAAAGATTCGTGATTTGGTAAACTTTTTCATGGAAACTTTGTTTTCTTATGGCCGAATTCATTTGTGTGACTTTAAAGCACTCGATGATAGAACTGTTTATGAAAATGCAAAAAACAACTTAAACTTTTTATTACACACTTTGCATTAGTAAGGGTTTTCTTGGCAATGAAATCGCGTCTGTGAGTTAAAGTTTGGTAAACTTTTTCATACAAACTATGCTTTCTTATGGCCGAATTCATATGTCAGACTTTAAAGCACTTGATAATTTTTTTTTTATAACAAATTTTGATCTTTTTATAAAAAACTTTGCATATGTATGGATTTTCAACGCAATGAATTCACATGAAAATCTTTAAAAAATTACTTTAGTGTGTAAACTTTTTATTTCAAACATAGGCTTTTCTCCGCGCATGACATTATTTAAATTACTTGAGACCGCAAACTTTTTATTGCACACATTGCATTAGTAAGGCTTTTCTTCACTATGAAGTCCCGCTGTGCGTAAAAGTTTCCTAATTTGGGACACTTTGCTTTCTTATGACTGACTTCGCATGTGAGTTTTTAAATAACCCCAAAAATTGTTTTTCTCTACGTCAAGACCTTTAAAAAAAGTGCTCAGCCACCAGGCATAATAATATTATTATGTTACTGTCAGCTGTCACTGCTGTCAGCCATATTATATTAGAAGAACAAAAATTGTCTTTAGTTGCGAGTGGTGCGCCATCTAGCGGCGTTAATGACATCAGGCAGTCAGTCAGTCAGTGTTCAAGGCAAATTATTAAATTATGCTTCATTTATTTTCAGCCGCAGTGCCTATAGGCATTCCAGCGGAGCCGGAAAAGACGGCCGAACCCTCGCGACCATCCAGTCCCGTAACGCCACAAGAAATGGTCAACGGAGGAGCGGTCTTGGCCGCTGCTCTGCATAAAAAAATGAACAGGAAAAGGAAAGCTACGGTCATGGAGAGCGAAGTTAGTTTAGAGGTTTCAAAATTTTTTATATTTTCTGTTTTTTTTTTTTCAAATTTTCCAGATTCCTGACCTATTCTGAATGTTTCAAATTGATATAACTTTTCGATCTGCTTTTTTGGTTACATCAATATCCTATCGACTGTGTTTTGCTCAAAGGCTTTTTAACCCGGATTTATGAAGTTTTACACCCAAAGCAAGTAATAACACTGTCAAAATATGGAAGTTTCAAACAAAATAATTTCTTATGGATACACATAAATTTATACCATTGTGGATACACCAAAAATTTCATTGCGAGCATACTTCCATTGCTTAACTAATATGATAATCAACTATTTCCTGCTTACGTTACATACCTAAATTTGTAAATGCTGTCATTAAAAAAAAAGTTGTCAGATTTATTAGGTTTTGAATGCTGTTGCCAACAAAAAAAAAATTATCTATTCTTCACCCAGTTTCTATTTTAACAAATCTCAAACATGATTTCTTTCAAGGGGGATAGTATCGCAGCCAACTTTTAAAGTATATGTGTGGCCTGACGAAAAAAAATGTTGACCACCATTGACATCGTTTTATAGAAAATTTTAAACTCATTTCTTGTTCAATATCTTTGCAGGATTCAATGGATGGCGGGGAAACTCCGGCGAGGCCCCGACAATCGGGCAGTATGACGGCCCACGGGCACGACGATATAGTGACCAGAATGAAGAATGTAGAAATGATAGAACTGGGAAGGCATAGGATAAAACCATGGTACTTTGCCCCATATCCCCAGGAGATGGTCCATCTACCATGTATTTATATATGTGAATTCTGTTTGAAGTACAGGAAGAGTCGGAAATGCTTGGAAAGACATTTGGTGAGTACTACCTGCTGCTAGCATCATTGAAATATATGTACGATTTACTAGAAAAGGCATCTCTATAAAATGTGGCAATGGCCGTCAACCTTGTGTCCATTTTTCAGGGCTAGATCTTAACGATATATCAACAACTGAAGACCTACTAATACTGTTCCATTTTAAATTCTATGAACAAATCTTACGACCGTCTTCTACTGTTATTTCGAAGGCTGGCTTGGTGTGATCACTTTACGTTAACAAAGTTCGCCATTAGGTGGTGATGTTCAAATCACCACTCGACGCGATAGTCATATACATGTATTATGAAGAAATTAGTGTCGGGGCAGTTGGCCCGGTGGTTACCGTCTCGTCACGGTACGACAAGGGACGCATGTTCGAATCCTGTCCGGGTCAAGGGATTTTTCTACATGTTGAAATTTCTCATAATATTCGGGAATTTAAACATTACCACCTAATGGCGAACGTTGTTAACATAAAGTGATCACACTAAGCCAGCCTTAGAAATAACAGTAGAAGACTGTCGTAAGCCTGTAGTGGTTTGTTCATACCATTAAAAATGGAACAGTACCTATAGTCAGTCATCAGTTGTTGATATATCGTTTTTAAATTTACTCTTCTCTTTTTCGTATATTAAATTTAGATTCCTTTTTCAAAAGTTTCCAGATAGTTATGATTGTATTAAGTGTTCAATTTTATTTTGTTAGCAAGCTTCCTACTATTTACATGACTGAGTCAGGTTAGGTTAGGTTATAATTGTAGAGCGGTTTGGGGGATGGAGCCCCCTATACAGCTCTTCCCCCGAATTAATTTAAAGTTATTATCCCCAGCGGAAAGATTATTTGTGGATATGTACCAGGACAGTAACATGAACCAGCTAGAATGTAATACAGGCACCAACGGTAAATGCTTTCAAGAACGGATTGGACAAATTTCTCAAAGCGACAGACGGCACAGCTTGCCCAAAACTAATAATAATAATAATACAAATAGCATCAAATTATCATTCTCACTTACAGCTGACGATTTCCTTCAGCATGCTGAAGGTAATAGGTTCGAATCCCTGTGCCGACCACTTCCACTTATACAACACAACTTTTGTTTTATGTGATAGATGTCTGAACTGTATTTGCATTCAATTGTGATAGATGTCTAAACTGTATTTGGTTGTGCGGACATCGTTGCCGACAGTTTCCTCAAATTCAAATCTGACATAATTATCTTCTTTCACTCCTTGTATAATTGACAATGGGCAAATCGATAACCCGCTTCAACGCTCTTTATCCCATTTGTTTTTATTGACACATGCTTGAATTTATTTACTATTATTATTTTTTTTGTGAAATCTCTTAAAATGAACAAATTTTATTTAATTGTATAAAAATCATCTTACCATATTCCCTCTGACTCATCATTATAAATTTAACTCTGACTGATTGTTCTCATTTTATTTCTGACTTGATCTGACTAAAACTTCACCACATTGACTTTCTATTTATTTCATTTGTATATATATATATTAAACTTATTAAAAAAAATTAAACTTCACCACATTGCATATATATATATTATTGCTTGGAATATATGGAGGAATTTATTCATTACATTAATTTTAATTTTTTTAATGCTGTTTTAATACTTTTTTATATTGATTTATTTATTGCATCCCGCTACCCACTATGATTTCATTAAATATTTAACTTCATTTTGTTTATTTATTTTATCGCCAAAGTTTAAATTTACACGCTAATAGCTTTTAATATAATTCTTACAATTTGACTGTATCTGACATTATTTTACCCTTGCTAAAACATTCATTCGACGAAATTAAGAGTTGTGGGTATTGTTCAATTTAAAATCGCATTTTGTATTTGATTGTATTTTGAGATCTTTTATAAGTATATGTATGTATGTATGTGTGTATGTGTGTATATGTGTGTGTGTATATGTGTGTATGTATATATATGTATATATTTTATTGTTTGGAATATATAGAAGAATTTATTCATTACATTAATTTTAATTTTTTTAATGCTGTTTTGATACTTTTTATATTGATTATTTTTTTTATGATAGCACTCCCCGTTACAGGCTTTTGCCTAGTGGGGATGCTAATTTGTTTTTATATTCTAACTAAAATTATGACGAATGTACACTTCCATTATTGTTTGTTATACCATATTATACACGAATAAAGAAAGTTATTATTAAAAAAAAAAATATTATTATTTGTTAAACCGTGATAATTAAAACTGGAGACTATGTATTTGTTGTTGATTATATCGTTATTATTTTTTATGTGTTACAAATCTAATCCTAATTGACGATGGATATAGAATCGCATTGGTCCAAAATGACTGACGATGCGATTTTATACTCCTGATTATCATTATAATGTGTATCACCCACTTTGATCTGTCCAAATTTTTGTTGTTGTTAATAATTTATATGTATACCAAACTGTATTAACATGTAAATGGCTTTACGCTGTGTGTTGAAATAAATAAAAATAAAAAAATAAATTTGGATAAGCTCAGGTTCGAGCTATTCAAAATTTGGCCCGCCCTGAATACTCACATTCACATAGTCATTATTTGTTATTTATTACCTATATAGAAAAAGTTGATTTGATTGTTTAAACAGCAGTGCAGAACTAGTCAAATATTTGAAACTTAAAACTCTTTTACTTTATCGATTTTACTTAATGATTCCGCGAGTCCTTAACATACGAAACTGAAATTACTGTTTTATTGTAGAATGAACTACAATAAAATAGTTTCGCTGGTTTAGGGTGCTTTTTGACTATAATTTTTTTTCCGGAGAACCCCTCTCAAATTTTTTCTCAATCCAAAAATCAAAAAAAAAATATATGTATAAAAACGTAAGATGCGGAAAAATGTGAAGATTACTCTTAATAACAATTGGATTTTGACACAAGTTTGCCTAAGAATTATTTCTTTTCAGCGTAATAAGTAAAAGAAAAAGTTCAGTTCAATCTGAACTTTTTCGTGAATACCTACCCTTGCCGTTCTTTTTTATGTTAATCTAAAAAATAACATAATTTTATTGATTTCAGGTGAAATGCAGACTAAGACATCCACCGGGCAACGAAATATATCGCAAGAACACAATATCCTTCTTCGAAATAGACGGACGGAAGAACAAGACGTACGCCCAGAACCTCTGTCTCTTAGCCAAACTATTTCTAGACCATAAGACTCTCTACTACGACACGGATCCTTTCCTCTTCTACGTCATGACAGAGTATGACGCGCGAGGGTTTCACATCGTCGGCTACTTCTCCAAAGAGAAGGAGAGCACGGAAGATTACAACGTGGCGTGTATACTCACCCTGCCTCCCTACCAACGAAAAGGTTACGGGAAACTGTTAATAGAATTTAGTAAGTTACTTTTTTTTTTATCATTAACCAATTAGCTATCTGTAGCCCCCCATTCGCTATCACTCGTTGTCAGATGTCGACATCCAAAATAATTGTCCCATTCACTTATCACTCCATCCATTCCAAATGGAGCAATGTTACTCCATTTTGAAACTTGAGTTTTTTTTTTCAATAATTTTAACGAAATTTCACTGCTTAATACTTGTATTTTGTTATTATCTATATATTAATATCGAAGTGGTTGGTAGACTGGCGGCTATGACGCCGGCTTTCGCACTTTTTCGTGCGGAGGTCGTGGGTTCGATCCCAGGTGCCGACCATCTTCCTCTTTCACAACACAAGCTTTAAGTAGCTTACTGTGAAAGAGTCAAAGAGCGTATTTGTATTAACTTTGAGTGAACACAGATTTATTTTCTCAAAAAAAAAAATACATGAAACAAAAACTTTGTGACCATTTTTACGAAAATTGCACGGACGGAGAAGTATGAAATATTGCACACTCATAGTTTATATAGGGGAGTGACGAATGCTAATATTTTTTTGAAATTATTTGGGAATAAAAAATACATTGAATCAATAAAAAAACCATTCCAAACACTACTGTAATGTTATGTATTTGATACTCACACACACTTCAATATATTTGACATTGACACAGACGCATATATTCTTTTGTATATCTGTGGTCAAATTGAGAATAGATTAATATTGTTTGTCTTTAATAATAGTAGAAAAAACTTTGTACATATCAACATTTCAAATTCGACGTATCCATGTCATTGCTTTGGAAAGAAAATTTTGAAATAGCTCTCGCTCAGTCTTTGACAATGAAACCTTAATAATGTTAGAACTTTTTTAAATAAGTTATGGTCGAATTTCGAGCACTGTGTTAAAACCAGCAACACTGGTGGAAGAATTATGACAAAATGAGGCAAATTGGGTCTAAGTTTTTTAACACTTACAATCATGTGACATAAGGACTTAGACCACAGACATTCAAGTTTCCCAGACAAGCCATAGAATTTTGGACTGATGGCTATCCAACTCACTTTATCACTCCCCATCATCCATTTGGTTTTCCCAACCTACTCATGATCATTTTTTGGAGTGACATTGCTCCATATAGATAGACAGAGCGATAGTGAATGGGGAGCTTAACAATATCTTTCATCCCGCTTTGGTGTTTCTATAAACAAAGATGATATTTATACAACTTTAGTATCTCGCTTTAGAAATCTCATTGCAGTTGAGTTAAAGAGTATTATAGTAATTGAAATACTCACCTTGTTTGTCATCTATAAAATATTTTTATATTCTACAATTTGCTTATATTTTTTTTCAAGGTTATGAATTATCAAAATTTGAAGGCAAAACGGGATCTCCGGAGAAACCTTTGTCGGATTTAGGTCTACTGTCGTACCGAAGCTATTGGTCTCAAACGATATTGAATATTTTAATGACGACTAAACCAATCGGAGACAACGAAAAACCGGTCATCACTATTAAGTAAGTCTTGTTTTTTTTTATTCTAATCTACTTTTTCATACAAAGATGTTGTTCATATAGCCAGCGGAACTTAATGATGCCTGGTGGCCTACACCCAAGGTCTTGACTCTCTCAAGAGTTTGCCTCCAAGACTGGCAATTCAGGGCAACGAAATTCCAATTTGTGTGGTATTCCACACTGCACCATCCAGTCAGTGAAGCTTCTGTCTTGACTTACCTATGATAATTATAAAAGTGGTTGGTAGACTAGCAGGTACGACGTCGGCTTTCTTACGGAGGTCGTGGGTTCGATCCCAGGTGCCGACCATCTTCCTCTTTCACGACACAAACTTTAAGTAGTTTACTGTGAAAGAGTCAAGAGAGTGTATTTGTGTTCACTTTGAGTGAGCACAGAGTCATTAAAAAAAAAAAAAATAATAATTTCCATAGTTGGTTTTGTCTTAAATTTTATTTTGTGCAGGTTAGGATGTTTATTTAAAATAATAATGTTATAACAATTTTCTATACAAAGGTGTCTAGCGGAACTTATTGCCTTAGGCAGTTTTTTCTAGTCAACCTGTCCCCTCCAATCTGAGACAGGCCAACCCCGGGTAGAAATTTCAAGTGAAAAAACACTTGAAATTTCTACACAAAACAAAAACTCTGACCTGACCGAGAATCGAACCCGGGACCTCGAATCTGAAGTCCACGCCAATACAACTAGGCTACCGAGGTCGGTAAAATATCGAGATACGAACGAATCCCTCGATATCGACCTATATAGTAAATTCTCAATTAAATTTGTCAAATTAAAGTCAGTTGTGTTATTTTATATGCCTTTTTGTCTACTGTAAGTGTGCGTTTTATACCAAACGAATATTGAGCCATAGCTTGAAAATAGACTATATTTTCCTAATGGTTGATACTAGACACCATGGAAACAACAACTTTTAAGTGGGCGATGACAGTTCTCTCTGGTTATTATTTCCTTGGTGACCACATCAACCATCGGGGAAATACAAGGTCTGGCTCTGTATTCACTTGGTGTAAACGCACCTTTAGATGGTGGCCTGACAAAAATACATTAGTAAACAGAAGGACAAAAGCTTTAATGCTCCCGGATTCGGCCCAATATAGCCACGATGTTGTGACGATTGGTGTTTTTGTTTCAGTGAAATCTGCGAGCTGACGAGTATAAAGAAAGAAGACGTCATCTCCACTTTACAGAATCTAAATTTAATAAACTATTACAAAGGTCAATATATCATTTCTGTAAACAAGGTAATAGTTTCAGTAAGTACACCATTATCATTCTTTCATTATCTACTACCTTCTATTTATTTATTTCCTACTAGCTACTTGGATGACTTAATTAGTGTAGGCAAACCTTAATATTTACCTTTCCACGGATCATTTTAATATTTTTATTAACTTTTACCTTTAAACTAATATTAGACAATCCAACTGGACAAATATGTAAGAATTTAATTTTTCAAAATTTCGAAATCTACAATAATTTTAGTGCCAACACTTATAACTCGAGATCGGCTGAACAGATTTTTATCTTTTTTGTTTATTGGACTCTTCTCCGCTTCGGATAACAGATTAATTATTAAATGTTTGAAAAAAGGATAGCAAATAATATAAAATATAATATTAAAGTTAGTATGGAACGGATTCACTGACAACAACGCTATGTGTGAAAAATTCCATGACAGCATAATTTTTATTTACTTGAAAACCATTGAGTTTCAAAACATTGGTACACATATCTTTCAAGCTTTCAGAAATATTTTACACGAATTTTTGTATAAATTACAAATTTGAAGTCAATATTCATAGTAAGAACTACAGGACAATGTCTGTCGGGAAAGCTAGTAATGCATAAACTTGTGGCAGACCAATACCCCAATTCAATATTAATTCCGCTTAAGCTTAAGAACTGTGTGATAAAGTATGTTTAAATTGACAATCATGCTAAAAATTATCATAGTTCCTCTAAAATGGCCCTCTACTTGATTAATTTAAGCTGCACATTAGAAAGTCAAGTCAAAATTTTAGAGGAACCACTTTAGTGTCAAAACTACTCGTGTCAAATTCTTTTCTCAGATACCTCTCTTAAAAACAAGAATCGAAACAAAATAATTTATTATTTTCAGTAAGAATATTATTGGGAAACTATTTGCAGATATTATTTGCAGCTATATTCACATGATCAATTTCTTATAGAATATCGCTCAAGTTATGCTATTGTGTGTGAAATTTTGTTGAAGCTACATCTTAGATGACAATCTCTTAATTAAATATATTTATAAACTGCTAACTTATGATCTTTTTTATGCAAACATGATATTTATTTTGGACCAATTTTTTATGCTTTTATTTATTTATTTAATATAATATACGGCGAAAAACGCCTATTATATGTTAAAAAAAAAACAAATCAAACATACTATACAAGCTGGAAATATTGTTAACTAGCTTTCCCGGCAGACGTTGTCCTGTGATCTAACTATGAATATTGAATTCGAATTTAAAATAATGATAAGTATGACTTTTAACCAATGTCATTCCGACTGATGCATCTGTTTTAAACTACATATTTTCCATCCGCATTCTGTCAATCGCACCAACTATCAAACAACTGACAGTTTCTGTGAAACGCAAGTTTAATTTCAAAATTAGAATTAAATTATATTGTTAAAATCACGAAAAAGGCTACCTACTTTAAGTTTTCTTAAATTTTTTAATGTAGCAAGCAAATTTATTATTTTTTTCTTTCATAAGAATAGTGACAATAGCAAATACAACAATAAAAGAGTTAGTAAAATTGGTCCACTTTTTCACGCGTGATCTGATGACATAGACAGAGATAAAGACATCAGATGTTGAATATTGTGAGAAATATTTGGCAACAAAAAATTTGTTCTGTCACTGCTATAGAATTAGACGATCCTAAGCATGAAGTGTTTAAAAATTTAATGCAATGTATGTAAAGTTTATTTCTAAAAACAGTCAGTTTATAACTGTATTGTTGTATTTGCTTCGGCAGTACATATACTAAAATTGGAACGATAACTGTAATTTAAACCTTTTAAAAGCCATCTATGTTTAGAACTTAAAACGTCTGTAAAACTCTTAAATTATAATTTTTGTTTTCTTTTTTTTTTTTTAACTAGGAAACAATAGAAACACACAACAAACTTTTGGACAAGAAAAAAGTGAAAATAGACCCCAACTGCCTGCATTGGACGCCCAAGGACTGGTCGAAAAGGGCGAAATGGTAAGTCCTACCATGATACTCCATGCACTCCCACGACAAACACCAACACCGCACTTCTGACAGAACACATAACACTTTTATAACATCCATTTAACACATTGTTCGTATTCTTACGACCGCATCTGAAACATGGGACGTTTGTCTCCGACTATATTCTAGGACGGCTCAACAAACAACAACTACGAAACTCATTTTTCTCAAAGACGAGCACGGCCCATTTTTGAAATGCTGTCAGCTTTTCACCTATATTATCTTTATTAACTTCCAATTTTTTGGAATGAATTTTAATCAATTTTAATATTTCTTTATCTTATTTGAGCTTGTTAAGTATTTTTACTGTAGAATAACTCCATTATATTGAATTATTTTCGTAATTTATTTTATTTATTATCTGTAAAAATTTTTAATAATTTCTTATTTTATTTATGTAAAATTTCTTAACTATCATTTATTATAAATTTTACTATGTATTTGTTTATACATTCTGATTTTGTATATTATTCTTATCCGTATGCAGAACTAATCTTTACAAAGAAAGAAACTGCCTTTTTTTTCAATGAACGGGACAACTTTTTTATGTTCACTGCTGAACAAAGACTTCATGTCCTATCTTCCAAAATTATCTGTGTTTTAAAATTGCGTATGTGTTCGGCATTACGATACCACCCTCGTTGATCAACTAGACGAGAATGTTTCTCTATATTTCCCTTCATCCCTTTTTATAGGGTTAACAGGGTTTTTAACTTCCTTTTTTTTGCGTGGTTTCTGACAGTGGCCAGCATTAAAGAGGGGGAGAGATAGGTACTTGAGATCAGAAAAAAACTGTATTAAACCAAAATAAAACAAATATTTAGTTTCTTCCGCACAGTCATTTTATTAGAAGCCATTCTCTTTTCGAAACATTATCGTCTTTTTAATGACTCTCTTAAATATTAATCCATTATCTTTGTTTTTCTTTTTGGAATCTATCCACTTTTATTTCGTATTGTGAGAATGCCTTTTTTTCGATTGAATCCATTTTCTCTCCCTAACCACACGGCGGCGTCTGTTATTATCTTTGTTTTTCTTTTTGGAATCTATCCACTTTTATTTCGTATTGTGAGAATGCCTTTTTTTTCGATTGAATCCATTTTCTCTCCCTAACCACACGGCGGCGTCTGTTCCGTACAGAATAGAACACAGAAGAGACATCTTCAATTTTATCTGCAATTCTATCTTTTGTTCGTAGACGATGTACCTTGATTCTTTGGTTTTCTCTTTGTGTGATATCCTTTCCCATAATTCCGCCGCTTTCTCTTTTTATATAATTTCTTTTCTATTAGCATTATATGTTATTTATATACAGCATTTCAAGATGCGGAATATGTGAATTGTTATTTCGGATACAGTCGCATTGTGAGTTGTTCCCGATGTTGTTTGGAACATGAGTTTGTTGGTTAGATGGTATATATTTCGAAGCCATCAGAGACTTCATCTTCAGCCTTTCGTCATATTACAGAAGTAATAACGCCGAATTTGTAGTAACGAGGCAAGAGTGTTTGACATTGGCCCGCTAAGCAAATTATGTAATATTTCGTCTTGTGAAACGTGCACTAGTTCGAGGTGTATCATAAGTATATATATATTTCAGTGAAGAGGTGATCACGGAGAGAAATATACGAGGCGTGTACGAAACGTTTTGGGTACTCTGTGTACCGAGTAGGTTGTCTCTGAAAAGAGCCGTTGGTCGCCCAACGTTTCGATTGGATTCCACCAATCATCATCTGGGGCAGATGGGCAGCCGGTGAAGCAGCTAGCGGCGAGGGGTGGGGGAGAGGTAGTGGACTAAACACTTGATCTGATAAAGGATCACCTTTTGAATCAAGGAGATGGTTTCTTCTGGCAAAATCAACAGAGCCTTGATTAGTTTTTCGCACTTCCTCCACTAACATTTCACAGCATCTAGGCTAATTTCTTGGCATGCAAAGGTTCATTGATAGAAAACTACATTTTTTACATAAACCCTTTTTCATTTATTTGGTTTGGAAGAACGGTGTCCAGTGAGAAAACCCTTTTTCAATAATTTAGTCTGGAAGAACGGTGTCCAGTGAGACCCTTCACGTCTCAGTTCTGAAATTGACAATTTTAACCTAAACCCTTTTTCATTTTTTTTAGTTTGAAAGAACGGTGTCCAGTGAGAAAACCCTTTTTCAATAATTTAGTCTGGAAGAACGGTGTCCAGTGAGACCTATCACGTCTCAGTTCTGAAATTGTCAATTTTATCATAAACCCTTTTTCAATAATTTAGTCTGGAAGAACGGTGTCCAGTGAGACCTTTCATATCTCAATTCCAAAATAGTCACTATCAGGGAGAAAATCAAGCAATGTCCTTACCTAGTTATCATGATAAAAAAATTTAGAAGCCGACCGATAAAAATATTCTATAATCCATTATTTTAGCGAAAATGAAATACTTTTCTTCAATATCCGTCAGGGACAAAAGTTGGAAAATATTCCTTTTAGAGTTATCATAATGAAGTTGTCTAGAAATCCGAGTGCTTTATTGTAAGCTGCGGTCAAACACGAGTTCATAGCATATTTGTCTTTGACAAAGAATCGGGGAAATTATCCTTTCATCATTATAAAGTTATCCAGGAATTCTGAATTTGCATGATGCATATTAGTTGAGGTAGTCTTGAGTTCAAAAAAATAAATTTCCATTGTTAACTCCGTTCATACGATATTTATTTCAAGGTTTCTGTCAGTGACAAAAATTGGGGAAAATTTTCCTTTTATAGTTATCATTATAAAATTGTCCAGAAACCCAAGGCATTCTGAATTTGCATGATGCATATTAGTTGAGGTAGTCTTGAATTCAAAAAAATAAATTTCCATTGTTAACTCCGTTCATACGATATTTCTTTCAAGGTTTCTGTCAGTGACAAAAATTGGGGAAAATATTCCTTTTATAGTTATCATGATAAAATTGTCCAGAAACCCAAGGCATTCTGAATTTGCATGATGCATATTAGTTGAGGTAGTCTTGAATTCAAAAAAATAAATTTCCATTGTTAACTCCGTTCATACGATATTTCTTTCAAGGTTTCTGTCAGTGACAAAAATTGGGGAAAATATTCCTTTTATAGTTATCATGATGAAATTGTCCAGAAACCCAAGGCATTCTGAATTTGCATGATGCATATTAGTTGAGGTAGTCTTGAGTTCAAAAAAATAAATTTCCATTGTTAACTCCGTTCATACGATATTTCTTTCAAGGTTTCTGTCAGTGACAAAAATTGGGGAAAATTTTCCTTTTATAGTTATCATTATAAAATTGTCCAGAAAACCAACTTCATTAAAGAATGCTCTCCGTCAAATCTATTCCGATTTCTCAAGAAATAATTTTTAGGGAAACTTCTTACGTGCTGTTTTTCTCTTCAAGATCTGTCGGTGACAAAAATTAGGGAAAATCTTTCTTTCGTCGTATTAGGTTATCCAGAAACCCGAGGGCATAATAATATTTTGTAGTCCTTCATTTTGGCATTCTTATAAGGTATAGCCATTGAATCTATACGTACTTCATTCATTATAATATAAAAGATGATACTGATATTTGAACACCATAGTCCAATCTGATCATCTTGTGTCCATAAAGAATTAACCTTTGGGAAACTTCAACCATATGTTGTTTTTCTTCAAGATCAGTCTGTCAGTGACAAAGAACAGGGAGAATAGTCCTTTCATAATCATAATGGAGTTATCCAATCACCTACAAATTTAGAATAGCAGAATTCTGGTAGTAGTAGTTGAACCGAAAAGAATGCTAAACCGCTCACCCTGTCTATCGGTGACAATGAGGAAAATTTTTCCGTCATAGTAATGATGAGGTTATGTAGAAATCCAAATGCATTCATTAAAAAGAGGTCCCCAGAGAAACTTTTTTAAATACAATGTTTCTTTTTAGAGTCTGTCAATGACAAAAACAGGGAACATTTCCCTTTCATAGTTAATCATAATAAAGTTATCGAGGAAGCCGACCGCTTTTAAAATCTGGTAGGTTGTTGGAGGTAGGATCTTTGTGCACTCTGAATTTCTCTAAAAACGTTCTTTAGGGAAGCTATTTCTTATTTCTTCAAGATCTGTCCGAGACAAGAAACCGGGAACATTTCCCTTTCATAGTTAATCATAATAAAGTTATCGAGAAAGCCAACCGCATTTAAAATCTGGGAGGTTGTTTAACGCAGGATCTTTGTACACTCTGAATTTCTCTAAAAACGTTCTTTAGGGAAATTTGTTTCTTACAATATATTCCTTCGAGATCTGTCCGAGACAAAAAACATTCCTAATTTTTAACATCTTTCGAAATCTTTTTTTACATTGAAAAAGTCGGGATATATTTACCAGCTTCAAATTCTTTTGGTCCTTTTTTGATATTTGGTAAAAACTCTCTCGCATTTCCGTCATGAACTTTATTCTTCTTGTTTAGAATACCTTTTATTCTTCAAAGGTGTAGATGTGACAAAACAGTTTTGATATGTTTTTTGTATCTACCCAATTTTTTCACTGGTTTGTTTATTTTTCTATTATACCAACCATTTTTCGACAAATTTTATTTATAGAAAAAGTACTAATGTGTATGGATGAGAATTTTATGCATTAGCTTACAGCTATCTATTTTACCGAAAACAGTTCTTTTTTTTATATTGCACAATCCTATAATTTTTATAATTACTCCTTTTTATATAGCACAATCCTTTAATTTTTATAGTTGCTCGTTTGTATCTTTGTTATAGCATGAAATATATTTTTGTACGATTTTCACATATATTTAACTGTCCATTTTACCAAAGACAGAAAACAGTTCTTTGCACAAACCTATAATTTTTATAATCACTTCTTTTTATATTGCACAATTCTATAAATTTTATCATTAGGTACTCGTTTGTATTTTTGTCATAGCATGAAATATATTTTTGTACGATTTTCCATATATTTAACTGTCCATTTTACCAAAGACAGAAAACAGTTCTTTGCACAAACCTATAATTTTTATAATCACTCCTTTTTATATTGCACAATCCTATAATTTTTATAATCACTTCTTTTTATATTGCACAATTCTATAAATTTTATCATTAGGTACTCGTTTGTATCTTTGTTATAGCATGAAATATATTGTTGTATGTCTATATCTATCTATATATTATTTCTGTATCTTTTTTTCATCCTTAATTCAATTCGATTTGATTATATTGTATACCTTCTTATAATTTAAATTACATAATATATTGCATGATATTTATATTTAAATTATTTATATACCTTTTTATCCTTGTATATTTATGATAATAAATTGTTTTTAAATATTTTTTTTATACGGTAATTTAAATAAAACTGATTGATTTGTTATTCCACAAATTTAATACCCTGACTAGTTTCGCAGGCGCACGTTCTGCATGGTCACAGGTGACTTAGAAACTTTTTTTTATTCCAAAATTAATGTGGTCGCATGAAAATTTAGCAAATTAATTTTTGTATAAAAAAACCAAAGAATTTGTAAATTTGTATTTTTTATTAGATATGGGACCCAGCATTTTCTTTTCAAACATAATTGATTTTTTTTGTTGGACTTGCAAGTTCTTTTTGAGAATGATGTAGAATCGAATTTCGAAAACTTTTAAGTCGAATTTCAATTTTTTTTATTTTAAATTTATACCGATTTTACATAATTCTTTATCGGAACTCTCTTTAAAATTTTTTTTCAAACAGACTTCAGTTGTATTATTAAAAATTAATTGTACACTTTTTTTTACAACCATTAAAAAAATTTATGAATTTTTGATTTTCTTTTTTTTTGATTTGTCTTTTAATATCTGCTCTTTGTTCCCAGTGCCTAAAGGAATTTCAATGGCATGATGTGGACGGACCACAGGTAGACCTTCTAAAACACATAGCGTATTATACATTGTAAATAAATAATAATATACTTTCTGTAGTGTGTTAACGTACCCACAATGTTATCTTCGTGATATCAAAAATAAACATTATTCGAAAAATTAGGGACTCGCTAGTTTCAAAACATTTTTTTTTTAATTCATTTGTTGATTACCCGTTTCGACTTAACTTTGGTCTCACGATTGCTGGTGTTCGAAAATGAAAACGAACAGAAAAATAGATATAACTACGCATTTCATTCCTAACATAATAGGTAGATAATTTTAATTATGTGGGTATTCATTGACTCGATCGATTAAAAATAATTGTATTGTATTTAAAAAAAAATAAGCTGGTCTTGAATTATCGTGTTTATGAATTACGTAATCGATTATAGAGTTACAGTGGATAAATGTCGTATAAATAAATATATATGTGACGTATTGCATGGGAAAACGTTGAAAATGCATACTAACTATGTATATTATTCAAAGTTTTACCGTGCGATACGTAAAATATTATTATCTTTAGGAAAATTCAAAACTGTCTTAAAGTTGATTTTGTGTTTTATTAAACGAAGAATATCTGCAGAGAAAAATCAACAGTCTGTCAATGCTAGTTTTATTTTAACAAATAAATTAAAATGCTTAAATTTTATATTCTCTGTAGTATTTTAACCGATATAATCAAGTTAATAGAACATACCTACCAAATTTTTTAAATTTATTCATTGAAATTTTCTATGTTTTTTTTTTTCGATAAAAAATGTTTATTTACCATGCGTCATATTTTTTTTTTATCGAGCAATTTCGTCCACAGTTTATTTATTTGTTGGTGTTATACCAGATTGTATAAACTGTTTATTTACACACAATAGAACCTTACCTCTTATAACAAATAGTTCGAAACACAAATTTTGAAAAAAATAATTGTATTTGGTTTTTAACTTCAAATTGGACATTATTTAAAACCAATATGGACTTTTTGCATCAAGTTAAGACTTTTTACAATACAACTTCAGTTTATTCATTCTAGAGCATTGGTTCTTAACCTTTTTGGAGGTACTGAACCCCACCAGTGTCATATGCAAATTCACTGAACCCTTCTCAATTTGAAGAGGGGTTCAGTGATAAGTTCTTAATATGAGTCGGGTGTGTGTCTTGACCTCCGCCGAATCCACGAGACTGACTCACCGAACCCCTGGTGTTTGATCGAACACATGTTAAGAACAGTGGTTGATCCTAGAGGCTGTAAAAGTAATCTTATTCATCTTTATTTGGATGTCTTTCTAAGATTGTTGACGCTTTCTTACTTCTTCAAAAGATCTTAAATATACGAGTGTCCTCTTTTTAAAAAAAACTATACACTTTGAGCAACAACTAGAGGTATTCCAAGGTAGAATTCTTGTGGGGAAAGAATATTTTAACACTGGCGTAAATAACAAAATTCAGAGGTTTTACCGTATACCTTTCTGTAATCCGAGGGTTTTTGGAAATAGTCCTTTTCAAGTAATATAAAAAAGAATAGGAACACATGTCTTCAATTTGTGCTAATACAAAATTATTTATTCATTATCATTTTCGGTGCCTACAAATTTTTCCACTGGGTTTTTTTTTTATAATATTTTATTATGAAGGTATAGTACTTTGTACAGAAGAGAATTATACATTAGCTTGCAGCTGGCCATTTTACCAAAAATAGTTTTTTTTTTTATATTACACAATCCTATAATTTTCATAATCACTCATTGGTTACTACCATTAACTAGATCAGATCGATGAAAGATTAGTTTTATTGTGTACTAGCTGACCCGCCCGTCGACCTTTGACCTAACCTAGAATAAAAAAATAATTTTGACTTATTACATGAATAAAATGCAATTAATTTACTGTATAAAAACTTAAATAAATTTAGCTAATAATTTATTACATTATGTAGTAGTTATGGTTGATTCGGATGGGGTAGGAAGTTCGATGGGTCACAAGTTTGAAATCAAAACAATTCCTCTATAATTGCTTTAATTAAAAAAAAATCCAAGAGATGGCGGTGTAGTAGGAAATAAATCACATGTGAAACCTGTTACCGTCTTGTATATTATATTATTGAAAGAATGGACCCCATAAAACCAAATTTTATCGAATTATTATGGTAAGATAAATAAAACTCTTTTAGCGCAAATTTGAAGAATCATCTATGAAACCTTTCAGATTCAAAATATCCTTAAACCTTTTTTCCTGATATTAATAATAAAATAATGTTTGAAAAAATGTATAACCGTACTCGTTATTGTTGTGTAAAAAAATATAAGAGAGAATTTACACTTATGAAAAGACTATCGTATTTGTCAGAAATTCAAATAAAATTCCTGTTTGAATATTAATTTTGTCTTTCATTTTATATTCCCTCTATGAATCCATTGTACCTCGGTAGTCTACTAGTTGTCTATCAGACTCATTATGGAGAAGCCCCAGGCCGACCTGGTGTGATGGATATAATAGGTACTTCCACATCAGTGGTCAAAGTGGACATAAGTTCACATGATCAAAAGCATTTGTTGCAACCGAGAGATGGGAATCCTGTTGGGACCTATCTTTCAAAAAGAAGATTAAGGAGACCTTTTGCGGAGGGCAGGAGCCGGGAAGAGGCACTGTCACTCTGCATGAGGCCTCTGGAGACGTGGCACAATAAGAGGCAGCGCTCCATGAATTCATTGAAGGATGTCACAATAGATCTTATTGGTCGCGGTGACTCAAAGGGCATATGGTCCTTTGACCTTCTTTATTAAAAAAAAAAAAAAGACACCATTGAAGGATAAGCAATCGGAAGCTATGCTAGTACCAGAAGGTAAAGTATAGTGTGTTTACTTTCTGAGCAAGAAATGCACATGTGTACTGCACCGACTTTTTAGTTTCTAATTATCCTGTAACCATGTAGGGCTGGGCACACTTTTTGGATGGCGGGCCAAATTCAATAACGTAATGTGCGGCGGGCTACAAAGAAAAAGAAGAGAATATTATTGTAGTGTGTTGTAATGGTTTGCTGGTTATGATGATAGGGATATATTTCATATATCCCTCTTAGAAGAACTCCTTGTTTGTGGACTGTATATAGGTAGGTAGGTTGACTGAGGTTGATCGCTGAAACACTTCTGCTGGTGGCTTGGTAAGGAGCTGTGTCCTCTACCAGAGTTTAATGTAAAAGAAGAGATCAATACCTACAAGCAGCCATAGGCTACAAATAATACAATTTAATTATGGGGGCCTGCATTATATCATAGATTGCAAATATTTCACAAATTTCTGAAACGCTGTACACTCATCATCACAGGGGTTGCTAAGCACATGTACATGTGTATAAATAAAACTAGATAGGTAGCTAGGCTTGAGTATGTCATTGTATACTGTACAAATCACTCTGAACAATAATTATCTTCTTTTAGAAAAAAGACGAAAATTCACCATTTTATGTTAGAAGAAGGGAAGAGACTGATTGATAAGGTGAGGAATGAGAATATTAGGAAGGAATGTGGAGTGGATGTTAGTGTAGTGACTAGAATGAAAGTTAATAAATTAAGGTGGTTTGGGCATGTAGAGAGAATGAAGGAGGAAAGAGGATGACAAAAAGGATATATAAATCTGAAAGAATGGGTGCACGCAGACGAGGTCGACCTCGAATGACATGGTCCGATCATATCGGTTCAGTCTTAGAGGAGGGCCAAGTCAGGAGCAAAAGAAATAGGAGAGCATGTATGTGGAATGTTATGCGTTTGGAAGAAGCGAAAGAGGTTTGTTTGGATAGGAAAGAATGGAAATCCGTACTCTCTGCCTACCCCCTTCGGGAAACGGCGTGATGGGTAAAACAAAAAAAATGTTAGATACCTGTACCGACGGGGTACGTATAAGGACCAATTTCACCAATACAAAAACGATTCTTGCTCAGAGAGTAAAAGCACTGTATTTGAAGAGATATCATCAACAGTAAATTTCTTGAATTTTTTTAGTTTCTTATTTTGTAAGAATGCCAAATTGGAGATCCTCGCATTGGTGATTTCCCGGGAATAAGTTTACCAGGGTGATTCTCCAATCTCCATTGCCTTCTCCGATGGATCTTCTGTATGGGTTGGCGACTAGCCTGGTGTTATAAAGCTTGGTGCTGGGCATCATTTTATAGAGCAAATCTTTCAGCAAGACCTCCAAAGAGTTTACTTCGATTCCAAACCACAGGGTCACAATTGAGTTGGTAATAAAAATCATATAGTTTTTTTATAAAGATATTTATTCTCCCAATGTTTTATTAATTATAGAAAATATAATGATTAAATCATGATAATATCTTCAAATAGTAAATAATAATAACAATGCGTTTTGTAAAAAGTTACAAAATTAACAACAGAATACTTCTCTGACATAATGAAATTTTTTGTAATTAAATAGTTGTTTTTTTTATGAATGATACAAAAGTCATGGTGATATTTAAAGTTTTTTGTTAGATTAAGCTTATTAATAAGATTTTCTCTTTTTTTATAAGTAGATTTAATTTTGATTTAAGTATGAAAAATAAAATAAATAGATTTAAGGTGAATTTAAATGACCATTAGCATTTTTTTTTTTTATTCTGCATACATAAATCCCTTCGTAGATTATTGATTTTTTTTTTCAAAATTACTGTCGTTAAGTGTAATTTGCTCTTAGATCTCTTAATATTTAGGTATTTATTTTCTGAACAAAGATCCACAATTCACAATAACTTCAATTATTGCGAATTATTTTTTTTATTACAGAAGTCTGGTTGGTGACAATCTATTTAGCAACTTTTAAACCCTAAAATTGTTCTTATTGAATGTTAAATTATGCAACAATTAATTATTTACTTAACAAACACCTGCCTGCCTCTAAATTTGTAAAAAAAAATCTGTTCAGTTAAATTTTGTAAAATATAGCACCTATTTTCAGTTTAATTTGTAAAAAAATAACATCTGGATTCTTTTACGTTTTGTAAAAAAATTACACCTGTATTTAATTACATTTGTGAAAATAACATCTGTATATAGATAAGTTTGTGAAAAATAACATCTGTTCTCATTTACCAACAACGTAAATCGCTATGACTAGTAATAATTAATATTTTGTTGTTTTTTTACATATATATAATGGAAATATCTGAGTTTTCAACAAATTTTTGTACTTGCGTGGTAAATTTATTTTTGGTGATACGAAATCACAGGTTTTTAAGATATTTTTTTAGAAGTTTTATAAAATAAAAAACAATCTCAATTTTTAATACTTATTAACTCGGAAATAAATATTTACAGTAATTACAATATATTGATAAAAAAAATAAGTTATGAATTATTTTATAACAGGAGGACAAAAAAATAACATACTTAATATGTTTTTGCGTATCACAAAACTTTGGTATTTTTATCAAAATTACTAACTTCATGCTTTCAACATTTTCTTTCTGAAAATACATTAAAAAGAAATATTTTACACACCCATTAACTTCGTATTTTCACAAAGATTTGTGTTCCATTTGAGTAAGCCCAGATTTGTTAAAAAAATGGTAAGTAAAGGTATGAAAAAGCATGAAATTAGTTACAAACTAAATTCCTAAAACATGTTTATACAAAAAATTTTATATTTACAAATTCGAAAGCTTTTTTTGTTCGGAATTTTAGAGAAACTACGAAATACTTTTGCGACAAGACAAAAATAAAATAGCTTCGTTAAAAAAAAATCCAAACAATTTACAATGTTATATTATAGCGTAGCATGCACCATCTACAAAAAAAAATATGTTAATTTTTCATATAAAAATATATCTTTTATAAGAAAAATAAACTACAAAGCACCAGAGAGAAACAAAAATAATGTTTGACAATCAAAATTCTGGACAAAAAAAGATCGGCCATCTTGAAAAATCAAATACAGACAGGAAAGATCAGCAAGTGGAGACACGAGACTTGCGAGAAAATCATTGATCTTTTCTGGAATTTTGCAAAATAGTCAAACATCAAAAGTTTTGTTAATTTATTTACAGATCAAATTCAGATAACTATAACAAAGTTCATGAATCATGCAAAATGTTTGGTAATACAGAATATGGAAGGTTACAGAGCCTTTTTTATTGAATTGAATTGTTTGTATTTAAATATATACAGGTCAAAACTCGGTATCGGTATAACGAACTTCACGGGACCATAAAAATATTTCGTTATACTGGATATTATATATTGGAAATAAGACATTATTTTTAATTTTTTGTGTCGCCATATTATACCTACTGATGTCAAATAAACTATTATTGCTATTATTAAGTGAGAACAAAAACAAATTTCAATGATTTTTCAATCACGTGAAGGAAATACGTCAGGCAAACATTCGCCAATACCAAGAACAAACTGAAGTCGAGACATTTTATTGCCTAATAATTGTAACATGATTTTAAAATAAAATAGTTCGCTATACTGAGATTGACTTCGTTAGGTAGAAGGAATTTTGGTTCAGTACATTTTATATGGAAGTTTTTCAGGGACAAATTATTGACGATTTGTTATACTGGAAATTTTGTTACTGTATTCGCTATAAAGAGATTTGTCCTGTATAAGAGAAAAAAATTGACATGACATATTGTATATTAGTTTTCAGATAATATAATTTAAATTTCAAATAAAAAATTGTTTAACTTTTCCACAAATTTTCATTTCCCGACTAGTTTCGTAGGCTCACGTCCTACATGGTCACGGGAGACTAAGAAACTTAAGTTTCTAATGAAATGAAAATTTGTGGAAAAGTTAAACAATTTTTTATTTGATCTTTATTTTCAAATAAACTCCACCAAGAAATGCATGTTCATCAGTTAGTGAATTTTATTAATTTAAATTTCTTTATACTAATAATCTGTTTCCTACGGATACCCTAGATAAACAGCTGTGAGTATGTCAGTTTAGAACATTGTCAATATTGTTACTGTAGTAACAAAAAATATTGTCACATATTTTTTGAAAGACTGCTGTCTTGTCAAACGACGGACCGCTCCCTAGGAACCCAGTTCATTACGGAATTTATTTAACTTTTTTCAACTTCCATATTTAAGTATTTTGAAAAGTTTGTTACATCAATATTCGTTTTACTGAGAATTTTGTTACTTTCATACTCAGAATGGACGTGCAAAAAAAGAAAATTGAAAAAAACTTGGAAAACTTTGACAATTTAAACTGGATTTTATTATATGTAGGTATATTTTTAAAACATAAAGTGTAAATATTTTTAATTATGTTTTGATAAGGTACTATTACTGGTAATGTTGTTTCATAAACTATTAAGCAGTAAAAAGATTTTTAAAACATTGAATCTGTAAAAAAATATATATTTGTAAAACATTTAAACAGCGTGAGAATGTTTAACAAAATTGACCAGGTACTAAAAACATATACAAAATATCTATATAGAAAGCAGTTTGTTTGTAAAAAAAATAAAACTCACTCCTATAATAACTAAGATTCTTTTTTAAAATCCAAGCTGGTGTGTGGAAAATCGAAACATGAATTTTGTGTTTGAAATGAAAATTTTGCATCGAATCTATGTGGCCGTAATATAGAGTATTTAAGTACAATAATAAATTGTACCAATAATTATGAGAAAGTGACTATTTAAAGTTGATAAAATTTACCACACGTTGATGAATTTAGTGATCTTCCTTAGTTGGAAAACATGGAAAGAATAGACAAACACCCTGCACAGATGAAACTATGCTAGCAAGATGATGCGAATGAGTTGGGTCCTTGTAAAGCTGACCCGATTCATTTCTTTTTGAGAATTTCAAAATGCAAGGTTTGTCTAAATTTTAATTCAAATGTTGGTATAGAAAAAGGACCAAGTGAAAAAAAAATTGTTAATTTGAAAATACTTGTCATGATTTGAACATTAAATACAAAAAAAATAACAATGCTGTTTGAGCATTTGGAAAATTTACAAAATGGTTTTATCATCATCAAAAAATATATGTCACCATTTTATTTTTAAAAAATCGCTTTGTAAATATTGTAATTAAGCTCCCAAAATATATGGTACTTGTATTGAATCAAAAACCTTTTTTTTATAAGTACTTTAAAATGACTTTTAAAATGAAAAAATTGTTTTAGAAACAAAGTAACATCTTTAAAATTGATTCAGTAAAAAATCTAAAAAAAACGCTTAAATATTAAAAAAAAAAAAGCCTCTCAATATAATGACGTTAAAAAAATTTAAAATTTAATCTCACAAAAAAATTTCTTTCTTAAAAAAAATTCGTAAAAAAATAAATCACTGGTAGCACAACTTTTTTGTTAATACTGATTTCAATGGGAGAATTTAAATATTCTTTATAAAAAAAAAATATATGAAAACTTTTTAAAAAAAAATATGATAATATGAGACATTCAAAATCTTAACATTACAAAAAAAAAGTAGGTTGTTTTATATTTATTATTAATTAAAATGTAATTTTATTTGTTTGATTGAAAACGTTATAAAAAAATAAATAATTATTATTTTAGGTTATATAATAACTACAGTATTTTTGTAACATGGTAGTTAGATGAAGTTGAATTTTATTTCTATTTTTTAAATTATATTGTAAACCAATTATTATTTTTTTAAACAATCTTATATGTATTAAGAAGGCAGTTTGACATTTTTATATCGTTTATTCAATATTATTATTATTTATATAGATGGAAGTTTTACAATTATGGAAAATTCATGATAAAACAACATTCGACTTTCTTTTAATTCACTCTGTTATTTCGTCATTTTATAATGGACAAAAGTTTTTGGGAAAATTTCTTGTTTGTCTAGATTCAAAAAGTTTGTCTAGATTCTTGTGTCCATTTTTCAGGACTAGATCTTAACGATATATCAACAACTGATGACTGATTAATACCGTACGATTGTTAAATGGTATGAACCAACCACTACGGGCTTACGACCGTCTTCTACTGTTATTTCAAAGGCTGGCTTAGTGTGATCACTTTACGTTAACAACGTTCGCCATTAGGTGGTAATGTTCAAATTCTCGAATATTATGAGAAATTCTTCTTTTTCTTTTATAGGGGGGCATTTTGCAGTGGTTTTACTAAATTTCTCTTCAATTATGTGGCGTATTTTCTTGAAATTTGATATCATTTTGATGGCCAAAAAGTTTACCAACAAAAATCTAAAGAAATCCCCAAATTTCTAAAAAAAAATATTATTTTTTACCAAGTTTCCTTTTTGATATCCTAACTTTTATTTATTTTCATAGATAGATACATTTTCTGGCTTTCAAATTAAATGAATTTAAAGAAAATATGCCGCTTGTCAAAAGAAAAAATATATAAAAACACAACTATGAATTCTTCAATATCAAAAAGCTCACATTCCCATATAAAAGAAGAAATTTTCCCATATTTTTTTTTTCTATAATTCGCACACCTTATTTGATCAAATGTTGAAAAGAGACAAATTTCAAAAATGTTAACCCATTACAACTGCATATTATTATTCTTTCAATGAAGATTTTTAACTGGACAAATACATAATGCAAAAACTCAAGTATTTTCATTTTTATTAGCTGAAGAAAATCGAGTGTCATTAAATTTTGTGTGATGTTAAATGTAGAAATGTGAAGAAAATTAAAAAAAAAATACGGTTGCGTATTGTATGTACTAAAAGAGGCATTCCATTTTATTTTAAATTCATGACAAGCGGGATAGCAAATAACAAATTTTTAAATTAGGTATTTGTATTTTCTTGACTGGAAAAAGGTATAAGTATAAAAAAAATATCTCAGAAAGAAGTGTAGGTACATGAAAATACAACGACTGTTGTATACTAAACGCAAGGGTGTCTAAATGACTTACTTCTCATAGAGTGTGCATTTCTAGTGTATTATAATTCGGTGTGATTGCATTAAATTCAGATGTTTAAAAAAAAATAACGATGCAAATATAAGAATTTATTGAGAACGATACGATTGTCATATGAATTTTTCCATTAGAAAACTTAATGATTAGTTTTTAAAAAAAATGACATAATGTAGATTTGAATGTATGTACACCATATTGGATTGCTTTTTTTTTCAATGTGTCATGGAGATTTTGTGTTTGAGGAATTCTTCACGCCATACACCCGTTGTCCATTCCCGTAAACTTCTGTCTGGCCCCTCTCGGATTCATGTTATGGCATTGTTGCGAAGTGTGTTCGTTATATTGGTTGTGATTCAATTCCTGATTGTCGTACGCCGCTATATATTCATTATCCGGTGAATCCATATTTAGAGAATGTTTAACGTAAGATTCGTCTCCATTAATGTAAGTATTATGGCCGGCGTGCCTCAAATATTGTTCGTCTGATAATGGAATGGTATAACCGGAAGGCATATCTAAAGGATCCGTTGGTTGAGCATAATTTGAAGGTGGTGGATTCTCCAAATCGCAGTAACTTGTTGCTAGGATGTTTGCCGATTCGGGTCGGATGTACGGAGAGTTTGGTTCGTAAGGTGTGGCCGACATTGGGTAACTATTAGGAGATTCGTAGGCAGGTTGGATCGGATTATAGGTGGCTGTCGGTGAAGAATTGCTGACGCCTCGCTTAATACACGATTGCTCATGATGGGTGATCATATTGGCAAGGTGTTGTCGTTCTCCTTGAAGTGTCTGAAAAAAAAGAAACAAAAATAATTGAATACATTATATTTACTATGAAAAAACCCCCAAGGTGAAAATCAGCAGCAAAATGAGAATTTATTTATTTACTAGCTTTCCCGACAGACGTTGTCCTGTGGACCCTTTGATCCTAACCAGAGGCGGCCCGTTCATTGTGCACTGCACCTCCAGAAACAAAAATAAACTAATTAAATAATAACATTAAAATATTAATTCTAAAACGTCCATATTTTATTCGTATTCAAAGTTCAGACGGGATCAACGCAAGAATATAATAATATGCGCGCAATTTGGTTGACTTCGTATGAAAATATTTTAAAACGCCCTAAACGGTGGAGTAAGTGAAATGGGCTACTGTAAGAGTGGCAATTATGTATGTGCAACAGACATAATTTTGTTGTTAGATTTTTTCAAAGATGGTGTCGTATGAAATTCGTCTCATACTAACTTTAATATTGTATTTTTATTATTTTTTATCCATTTTTCAACTTTTTATTGGTTATTCTGTTATCCGGAGTGGAGAAGAATCCAATAAATCACACATCGGAAGAATCTGTTGAGCCAATCTCAAGTTATAAGTGTTCGCACTAAACCGACTTTAATTTATATTAGAGATTTACAGTGGTATTGCTGAAGGATAGAATAAAAAAAACTAGATGGTGCGGGAAATATGGTAGATTGAAGATATAGTGAGATAGTGGAGGCAAAAAAGAAGATTCTGGTATGCACATTTGCGGAGAAAGGACTTATCACTCCATCACATTGCATTGCATGGTCAACCTCATGGAGGGTGACTCCTAGGCACCAACCAAAGAGATGGATAGACAACTGGGTTCGTTATCGCAAGAGGCTATCCCTAATTCTTTAACAGGAAAATGTTTTAGTAGGTACATAATATTTAAACATTTCTCCTAATTTTATTTACGAACAAATTTTCAACCTATAATTTTAAAGCAATAAATTGTTTCAATATAATTTGGTCTATAATTATTTAAAAAAATTAGCAACTAGCACAATGCGATAATATCTCGATTATTTTGGTCCACCAATGTGGCCATAGACAATAATAATAATTATTTGTTGTTACTTGTCAGATTACAATAAGCAATAAATTCAATAGATTTTAATCTTTATTGTCAGATGTAAAAAGTGTGTTAGATATTTCCAATAGTTTCAAATGCAAAAGTATGTGAGGTTGTGTGTGTGTGTATGATAGATGTTTCCAGATGCCAAGGATTTTGAATGCAGTGCTGAGTGTGAGTGCAAGGGAGCATCCAGGTAAGTGAATGTGTGAAAGAGATGGCTGTAGGGGGGGGTATAGTTGAGATAAGGGTGTGTGTGTGAGTAGTATGGCGCCTGAAAGACGGAATGCAAGGATGGCCGAGAAATGCGGAGGAATGAAAGGCAGTCGTGAAAGGTAATCCTAGCGTGCAAGTCGAGCAAGTTAGCGATAGGCGTCCTGGGCTATTTATTTTACCTTGTATTTTTGTAACTGTGTATTTTGTCTTGGATTGCAATAAATCTGTAAAGTGTGAAAAGTCGTTTTCATATATCAAGCCCATCAAGTTTAAAGAACTATTTAGACAACAATTGGAGAAATCAGCAGGAGATAACAAGTGTTAGCAAAGGACACCTTGGACTTATCAACACATTTTATAGTTTCCCGAATAACATTACTTAATAATTATTGTAACATATCTCTAATATAAATGAAAGTTGGGTTAGTGTGAACACTTATAACTCGTGTTCGGCTGAACAGATTCTTTCGATGTTTGATTTATTGGATTCTTATCCGCTCTGGATAACAGAATAACTAATAAAAATTTTAATAAATGTCTAAAAATGATATAACATATAATATTTAAGTTAGTTAACGGCTTTTCTGTTGGGGACATTACCGCCATCTGTTGGGGAAATAGGGAGATGTCTGGTAGATTGATATTTTGGTAGAAAGATTCTATAGATCAATGTTTTCCCTATGTTTCCACAGATAGTGGTAATGTGAACACGGTGACCACCATTGAAATTAAAAGTATTGATACATATGAGCTTTTTTTACAATTTGTTAACATCTAGCTATAATATAAAAGAATATAGGGTTAGTGCGAACACTTATAGCTCGAGATCAGTTGAACAGATTTTTATCGTGTTTGTAGTAGTCATGTATGTTAGCTATCTTATATTACCCAGCAATATTTTATTGACTAAGGCGGGACGAAGTTCGATGGGTCAGCTAGTTATTATTATAGTATAGTCTTGTCCCCATAGAAAATAGAATAGTTTTTTAGTGTTGCCATATTGAAAAAAAACATAGGCATATTTGGACCAATGCTGATACTAATCAGCAAATAATTTCTATCTTTAACCAATTGCAAAGTATTTAACGTTTTTATTCACGCAATATCAGTGGTCAAAGGGGACATTACAGTCACATTGAAAAAAAAGTTGTTGAAAAAGGGAATCCTGTAAGGAGCTATCTTTTGGAACAGCAATAAAGACATTGAGAAATAAAAGATAGCAGTCAAAAACACTGCAAATCATGTGAGATATATTTTTGTTCTAAGTTGTCAATAATAAACCAACGAGATTGGTCAATTAAAACAGCCAGTGAATCTTTTATTGAACTCATGTGTTAGAATAAGTCAAGTGTAACAAGTAGTATAAACAAAAGTGCAAGTGTAAAATATATAAATAATTGCAATGATAAGGTCAATGTTAATTGATTTTAAATACCGACTAGCTTATCAATATAATAAAATTTACATTCTAAAGATCATAATATATAAAAATTTCCTGCTCAACTTTTGCAATGAAGAACAACATCAATTATATATTGACGATCCATTATAAATCTACAACAATCTTCAACGACTGCTGTTTCAAAGGCTGGCTTTGTCTGATCACATTTAGGTGCAGGACTCGAACCCACATCCATCAATCATTAATTCGCCATCTCCAACAGCCACTGAGCCAAATGAGCAAACGCTGATTTTTTTGTAATAAAACTGGCAGATTAAAATTCTATATTTTATATATTGACTAGCTAACCCGTCGAACTTCGTTTAGTAAATGAAAATTTGCTAATCAAGCTTATTCACTTTTCGCATTCCAATAATTAATCAAACTAAAATCTTCACTTTTTGCGTTTTAATTTATGCTTAAAATATATTTGAATGTTAAAAAATTGTTTCTGAAAGCTTGAAAGAAATTCTATCAAAAATCTGCGAAATGGTTGTCAGGTAAATAAAAATTGTGATGTTTGTTATAGAATTTTGATAGATGGAGTTGTTGTTAGGAAGTCCATTTCATACTAACATTAATTTTCTATTATTTTCTATCAATTTTTCGAATTTTTAATAGTTAATCTGTTATCCGGAGCGGAGAAGAATCTAACAAACCAAAAATGATAGAAATCTGTTGATCAGCTGATCTCGACATGTAAGTATTCGAACTAACCTAACATTCTTTTATATCTTTAAATAAGATATCTGTTGGAAAGTGGTGAAAAAAGTTAGCTTCCAAATTTGATTACTAACTGCTACAATAGATGGCGCTAGGCTATAGACTTTATCCATTTTAAGCTGTCTCTATATTGTAGTTACCTGTATTTGTGTTTTGAGATCAACATTTTGTGCTTCCAATGCCTCGGCTTCGTTCACCAGATTAACGGTTCTTTCCCGTTTCTTCAATCTGCATTTCGTTGCTGCTATTTTATTCCTTTCTCTTCTACGACGCCTTCTCTCTTCATCTTCGGGGGTCAACTGAAATAAAATGAATCAGAATTAATAATATAAAACATAAAATGAATGTTTTCTTTCCCTTTTTCTAATGCTTTGCTTTTGATATCGCCAATCGTTGTCAATCAAATCCATTAAAGCATACTTTAGTTTCAAATCTTTAAAACATTTTTACCAAGTGTATCAAATTTGCTAAGCATCGTATCAATGGCATGCCCGTTTTTTTTTTCACCCTTTTCTTTTCCTCATTTCTTCTTCCATTTCTTACACAGCTTTGAATTTCTGACCTGGTTTTCCTTAAGGACACACCATTCTACATCAAAATATGTGGAAAACTGTGTGGGACATGGAAAGGAACGAAAATATTAGGAAGGAATGTGGTATGGAAGTGAGTGTTGTTACAAAGATGGAAGTCAATAAGTTGAAATGGTTTGAGCATGTGGAAATAATGGATGCAAACAGGATTACAAAAAGAATTTATAAGGATGAAAGAAATGTTGTCAGAAAGCGTAATTGACCGAGAATGATGTGGATCGAACACATCGATTCCGGCTTCAAGGAAGGCTAGGTCAGAAGCAAGTCAATAGAAGAGGTTGTGAGAGAAATAGAATACTCCCATCAGGAGAGTTGACGGGGCACTGGGATCAGATACTCCTAATGTTTCATGCTGCCATCTATAGGTGGTGATTTAATGATAACAGTTTTTTTTTTGTCTGTGGTACAGTTTTGTATCAATAATCTTATTTGTAGGTATATAGTTTCTTTATATCAACCCTGGCTAAGTAGCCATTTTGTTTTTGTTAACCAATGTATGGGCCGAAGAGCTCTCTTTTTTGCTCAGCAAGCCCTCAAGCTTTGAATAGCTAACCCGAGTTTAATTTTACCACCACTACAGACGGAAGACGACCAAGCGAAGGAAGCGAAAGAAGTGTGCTTGGATAGAAAAGAGTTTGGATATCCGTTCTCTCTCCCTACCCCTTAAGAGAAAGTCTATTTGTAGGTGCTTGTTTTTTTAAGCATAACCATACCATCGTATCGGTATGGCGAGTGGCGCCTTTAGCAGCATGACCAAGATTTGCAAAGCGTCGGCGTTTAGTGTCGACGAAATGTAAACTGTTTAATGCGTGTGTGTTGCCTATTCTTCTATATGGGTGAGTCCTGGCACCTGACCAAAGCCCAGGCACAAAAAGTCTCAGGTTTTGAAATGAAGTGCCTCGGGAGAATTCTGGGCGTAAGATGGTACTACCACATCACACACGACGCTATACGCCGGCGCACCCAGCGTAAGCCCATCACTTCTACCATTATGGGGAGGAGATGGACTTGGCTGGGACATGTGTTAAGGATGCCGAATGACAGATGGCCGATGAGAGCGCTGTTCTTCCTCCCATCAGGGCACCGAAGACGAGGAAGACCCTCTCATAGTGTGTCCCGCTCCTTCGAAGCAGATCTGAGGAACATGGACATGGTGTGGGAGGAGGTTATAAACATTGCGCAAGATCGAGCGCAATGGAGAGCTCTTTTTGACTTCCTATACCCCTTAGTGGGGCGTAAAGGGAGTTTGGATTTGGATTGGATACCATCACAACTTAGAAGATCACCTTAAGTGGAAGGTTTGCCAGTAGTTGATGTTTTTCCAAGAGGCATCTTGAAAAGACGGATGTCCTGATCTGATTGATATATTGAGAAAAATAAAGAAAGTAAATAATACTTACACCAGAATCTTTCGACCTCGAGTATGAGTCATCGTAGTCATCCTCGCTCAGAAAGGGCTCTTCCTTTTTTAGTTTCTTGGGGCAGGGCAGGCCGTCCAGGGAGTCGCTTCCGGACATTTTTCTTTTACTTTCTATTGACAGCTTCAAGCCTACTTTTATCAGATCTGAACATGTCTAAAAAAAAAAAAATAAAAATGGTTAGCATTGTAAACATTGATTTTTCTAACAGTTTCTATTAAGATTGCTACTTGATTATTTAAAAATATATTAAAAACTAGCAGATTTGGCAAACCTTGTTCTGCCATATAAATTATTTCGTATCTATATTTTTCACCGTGCGTTTAAATTATATAAGTAGCAAAAAATTTAGGGCGCGCATGTCTCGACAATCTATGGCCAAATAGACTTTTTGCGCGTCGTGTGGTTTTTCTTCATAATGAATTTACAAATAATCTCTAATAAGAGCCGTAACGTGATTTATATAGCTTATGAAAATCTCCAAAAAAATACTACGTAAGTATATGAAATCATCAAAATTCTCCCTTTTTGAGCCCACTTATATAGGGGTATTTTAGATAGTTTCTAATGAGATCATAGCGTTTAAACCAGTGGTTCTTAATCTTTTTGGAGGTTTTATATCCGAATTCTCTGGAACCTTCTTAATTTGAAGAGGGGTTAAGTGATAAGTTCTTAAAATGAGTCGGGTGTGTGTCTTGACCTCTTCCGAACCCAAGAAACTGACCTACCAAACCCCTGGAGTTGGATCACCCCCAGGTTAAGAACCACTGGTTTAAACATAAAATGGTTTCAGATTTATATTTTAACTAGGAAAATCGTCAGTTTTTGCAGTTTATACTTTTTTTCACAGTCTAAATAATTTGTCCTGATTTTCTAGGTAGAAAGTATGAATTATAACCAACTAGCTTATACCCGTCTTGCTTTACGTTTTTGATTCCGATTGTCAGGCTTGATCGGTAGGTAATTAAACAGGTTCTAGTCTTAACATACCTCTATAACTGACATAAGCACAGAAAAAGAAGAATGACACTTTTAATGTTTATTAAAAAGAAAGAAGAAAAATTATAGTTTGCCACTCACATGAAAAAAAAAACTGCATATATCATAATATGTTAGGTGCATCTCACACTTGATTCAATTCCACTATTCAATCGAACCTACCTACATAATATTATGCTAGTTACTCTCTCTATGGTTTGAATCTTGGCTACATCCCTCTATGTGTGGAATGGTACAAATTTTAGGTGATTGACTAATGATGAAGGCAGCTGTTTTACCGACCTAAAATAATATTATACGAACCTACCTACATAATTTGCAAGTTTTACTCTCTCAATGGTTTGAATCTTAACTAAATTCCCTACACCCTCTATGTGTGATAAAGGCAGCTGTTTTACCGACCCCGAATGTCACTAAAATATGGAGTAATTATTTTGCAATTTTTTTCATTAAATCTTTATTTATTGAGAATAATACGATTTGAATAACAAATCTGCCGGTTCATATGTGAATACTGTAATGCCGGCTGATGAAAGAAAAATCGAAAATAATAAATAAATCAATCTACAATTATTTTATTACATTTTCATACCGTAATACCAAGATTCCATTCAACGTTTACATGAGTAATTTTGTTTCCAAAAGATGGCTTACTGTCTCTTTGAGAAATTTGTATGAAGATCCTAAAAAAATAGAGTTTTTTAAATAGCCCTAAATATATTAAAATTAATGCAGCAAATTGTATTTAAGAACCTTCTCCGGCATTTTTCACGGCTCTGCGCAGATTCATATCTGACGTAGCATTTGTATTTTGAGCGTGATGCTCCGACATACGATAAAAAGCAAATATACAAACATTTCTGAATTATTATGTAGATAGATGTCGCTAGCGTAGAATATCATTCGAAAGCGATAAATTTCTCGAAATATATAGTTTAAAATCAAGTACCATTCGACAGTAGGGACATGGTGAGCATTGTTGCAATGTTAAAAGATTCTTTAACCTGATTAAAAGAAATTGCCAGCCCTACTGTCTGAGAACTAACATACTGCCAAGATTTTTATACCAAACTTGAGGAATAAAATATTTGTACCTTCTGAACACTGGGAGTTGTGCCATTGGCTGGAGATCCTAAAGGTGAACCACTAGAATTTGATGCTGAATCTATTCCATTGCCCTGAAAAAAAAACAAAGTATTATTGAAAAAAAAATCTTTACCAAGGTGTCGGTATGGTCTATTTTTAATATAGGTAAATCGAATTTGACGAATAATACAGAATTAACTATTAAGGTGTTGTATTTTATAAAAATAATACATTAAGTCTTAACTTTTAACATTTAAACCTATTCTACTTGCAACTACCCTCCAAGGAGTGGTATTGTACTCATACTCCGAATTAAGCTGCCTCTTTGTTTAAAGTATTGTTAATAAACACTCTTTTTGGTTTGTCAAATGTCCAATGTAAATAGACCAACTTCAAAACATCACATTTGATTTTTGTGACATTTAGCTGCTTGATTTCAATTTGGTTCGTAAAACGTCCAATTTGATTTGAAAACATAATAAACTGCTGTATACTCACTTTGATATTTCCCGATTTGTCATTCATTGAGTAGTTGTAATCGTCCAATGGGTTCGACATTGCCATCAGGGAATTCAAAATCTCCGGAGTCCTAGGAACAGCACCATTCGACTCCACCGCCAAGAAGTTGGTGATCGGAGTATTTGCTGACGTAACGTTGACATTGACATTCAAATTATACATTTTCGTCAATTTTCCGTTTAAAGTATTGTTATTATTATTGTTCGAGAGAGCGGAGTTCATATCCCCGGGCAGCACTATTGTTGGGACTGAGGTAACCAGCGAAGAGGCTGAAACTGATGTGTTTGTAGTCGTAGTTGAATTCATGATTGCTTTATTTTTAACCAACTCAATTAAAAGAAGAAAAAAAAGTTGTTTTTTTTCAACAAATTTTTAGATAATAAAAAAAATGTAAACAATAATTATTGATTTTCTCACTTTTATGTCTTTCGTTTTATGTTTTAAATAAATGGAATTATTATTATTATTACTTTCGTTTTAATAATTATAAAAAAAATTATTATTGATTATTTTTAATCACTGTTTTTTTTAAATAATGGTTGATATTTTCAAGTATTTGTTTTTTTTTATAATATAAAAATATTCTTTAAATATAATATGGCACACGATGTGTTTCGTACTGGTAGGTGGTTATCTGAAAAAAAAGAGAAAGTAAAATTAGTAAAGTTTATAGAAAATGAAAATTACGCAATCTACTTAAGTATAAATATATTATAATAGATCACTTAAAAATGTATTTAATTTTCTATTTCTATGTAAATAATTAGGAAGTGCCTCTAGAGCCGTAGCCGGATCCCGTATCCGCGTCCGTAGATTTGTGTGTTGCCATATTATTACAGTTCATACTATGGTAACACTCAAATGACAGTTAATGTCAAAGCGTGAATTGGCGCGAATTTCGTATTAGTACCAAAGGACAGTTTGAATTTTCGTGCGAATCTCATTGAGGAATTGAGGATACATGGGATACTATTAGTATCCGGAAATAATAATTAAACATCTATATTATTCAAAATTTGAATTTTTATTTGCATGTCTTTACATAAAGCTTAGTCTTTTTTTACTAATTTTTAATTTTATTTCTTAGTGACTTTTTTTAATAATTTTTTTGAATACGTTGTGAAATGAATTTGTGTTTAAAGCCGAAAGCCGTTTATATTATGTAAAATAAAAAAATATGGCGGATTACCTAATTCTAGGAATTCCAAATTTATGTCTCAATACTTGACAATTTTGCATGGTTGATAGTGAAGTGTTAATATTAATCAATTATTCAAAAACTAGTTTTTTAAAGGCGCCCGTGGCGCCCCTGGCCGGAGAGGTGAAAGTTCACCAAAAAAAGGGCATTTTGTCGTCGCCAATTCTCGTTCCGAGTAGCCCAAATGGCGATAAATCGCCCACGTTGGCAACACTTAATAATATTAGTTAGTATACCTGTATGTTCAACGCGCGTGCGCATAACGGCAAAACGCTATTGGTTACTCAGAAGCATCCCCGATCCGCTGGATCAAAACTTGTTTGAGGGTGCGAGTGGCGCGCCATCTAGCGGCGTTAATGACATCAGTCAGTCAGTCAGTCAGGCAGGCAGTCAGTCAGTCAGTCAGTCAGTGAGTCAGTGTTCAAGACAAATTATTCAAAAATGAAAGTTGGTGATACAAAGATTTCCCAAATGTTTTGGCTGATAAATATAATAGACGCAAGGAGTATTGAAAATCAAATAAAGTGGCATCATACAGAAAAAGATGCTAAGGAGTCTTTAAAATACTATTATGCAACATTAAGTTGTATAAGAGGTGGCAAGAAATACCACTCAAAAAGTGAAAACTCCACAAGAAATATTTTGTCACAGATTGTCCCGCTTCCATCCACCTTCATAGTAAAAATGCGGACAATTCTTTACTGTGACAACTGTAATAACCATGCATCCTTGGAAGCTTATTTTAATGCATTGTGGCAGCAGCTACTTAAATTGCCTCCACGTATTGAATAAGAAGCTCAAGAGCAATTGAGATTCATCCTCATCTTCATCGGTCCCTCAATTCTGAGGATCATGACCATCATCATCGTATCAGCCCGCGAACTCAATAATTACCAAATATTTTTTTACGTTTTAACTTCTAAAATGTTATATATTGTGGCAACCATACTTCTATAAAATAAAAACATCTACATTAATAAGTATTCTATTGTTACTATTGCTGATAGTTGTAATTTTGTTATACAATTACATTATTGTTCAACAATATTAATAATCAAATCCGTGCTCAGCGACAATTTAATATCATCTGTCAATGTCAATCGTCGGCTAAACAAAGTGTCAATTTTTAGTTGTCTATGATAAAATATTGTCTATGGAGATCTACGGACGCCGTACCAAATTTTTGATGTTTCCGTCTACGGCTCTAGAGGCACTTCCAAATAATTATACTTATTGAGAAACAATTAATACTATAATATTCAGGAATAATATTTATTTTAATTTATTAAAAAAAACATACAAGAAATAAAGTATAAAGGACAATATGTTGTGTGTAAACGATGGACGGGGAAATGACGTTCAAAAAATTCGAACAATAGTAATTTTTGAAAAATGCGTATTCGTACAACTGTTTTTTCGAATAATTTTCATGTAACCATATTGGACACCACAAATAAGAACTAATTAATTAATGGGCGATGACAGATTAGTGTCCATATCAACGATCAAGAAAATATACTGTAATTCCAGCTCTGGTTCTATATTATGTTCTTTTGGTTTATTTAAATTAAACCCACTTGTACTAATGGTTTTATGTTTGAGAATACAATAATTTGTAATAAGATTGAAATGAGATTTGATGTAGATATATCATTATAAATTATGGTTCATTTGATAAATAATATTATGGGTAATCGGTGCAACATTGTTCGATAAAATAATGTATTTCTGGAAACCGTGGACGTTACTTTACACCATTACTAAACCTATAAAAGTTTTACTGTTTGTTTAGCTATGTTGATTATACTATACTATTTCAAAGAGCAGACTTTGCAGACAATGCAGACATTGCTGATTAATATACTAGCTTTTAATAAGTCCATATTACGTAGTTCCCCAATTCTGTATTGGTCACATAATATGTAAAGTAAAATGTTGAGTTTTGCTGATAATGTCAAGCGATTTCAACCAATCCGAGCGATATTGCTTACGAAATTGATCGAAGTGAATGCAGCTGCAAGTGATTTCAAGCGAATGATTTCCAAATGTCAAAAATATCGTAAAATACGCCAAATTCACTATTAATTTCGCAAACAAATACATCTTAATCAAGGAATATTATAATATAGATGTACGTATCTTTTATGATAAAAACAAGAATATTAAACATTTTGTTTTGATTGGTGTTTTTGAGAGAGGTATCTAAGAAAAAAATTGACACGAGCAGTTTTGACATAAAAGCGGTTCCTCTAAATTTTGGCGTTTTTTTCTAAGGTGCCGCTTAAATTGAACGAATAGCGGACCATTTTAGAGGAATTGTGACAATTTTAGTAGAACAACTATCAGTTAAAATGTACTTTTTTCCTATATTTTTTTTACCGGATTACTTTATTTCAGTAACTCTGATAGGCTGAGCTTCCAATACGACATATTATCGGTATTATAGCAAATAGCTCGTTAAAATGATGATCAAGGTATGGGAAGCGTCGGCGTTTAGTGTCGAGAGGAAAGTTAAGCTATTTGATGCGTGTGTTCTTCTACATAATATAATTTGATTTGAGTCCTGGCACCTGACCGATAAACAGGCACAAAAAGTATCTGCATTTTAAAACAAAGTGCTTTAAAGATTTATGGATATAAGGTGGACCACTGGGCCATTATTTTTTAATGGTTTGATCCCCGGTGCGACCATCTTCCACTTTCATATCAAAAGCTTTCCTTTCTGTGAAAGATATCAAAAGTGTATTAGTGTTCACCTTGAGTGAGCCCAGATTCTTTAAAAAATAACATGAAGAGGACGTGGATATATGACTGTGACAATTAATTGTGTTAAGGATGGCAAATGACGGTTTAGGAGAGCGCTGTTTTTCCTCCTAGTTTATATATACACGACTTACTTGAGAGTTATTAGATTTGCATACATCCGGGAGCAAATCCCATTTTTATCTTTTGAATGTTTAAAGTTTATTGTTTATTCAAAAGGAATCGGTATAAACTAGAATCACATTTTAATGCAACGTTGAAGTTATATTTTATAGTTTAGAAGAGGAAGGAATTATACTAAACTTAGTTTTAAAACAGTATTTTATAGTTGTGTTTTATGTGCCAACATATTTACGAGAATTGAGTTTAACATTTTTACTAGCAAGAAATCTCACAAATATGCAAATTAAGATTTTATGAAATTATGTTTAAGTATTTCCGTTCTAATATGTACTTAGGGTTATTCTCGTAGCGATCTTAATACGCTCCTATCTTGATTGACAATATTAAAATGGCGGATTGGTATCCACAAAACAAGATATCTAGCAGATATCTTAAAAATTCGTTATGTTTGAAATATTAGTATGAAATTCTATGTAATCGGCATTCCCGTAACTATCTTACAAACGTCAAATTCAAGGGCGACCTGATTGCGATCATGTCTTAATCTTATCGTTAAGTGATTTTTAAATGCGATTGATTACGGGAATAAGGCTCATGTCTTTTTATAACCGTACTAGCTTTCCCGACAGACGTTGTCCTGTAGTGCTTACTATGAATATTGATTTCAATTTGTAATTTATACAAAAATACGTTTGAAATATGTTAAAAAAATATTTCTGAAAGCTTGAAAAAAATCTGCGTACCAATGTTTTGAAACTCAATGGTTGTCAAATAAATAAAAATTTTGTTGTTATAGAATTTTTCACAATTGGCTTTGTTGTCAGTAGAAAATCCGTTCCGTACTAACCTTAATATTATATTTTATATTATTTGTTATGCATTTTTCAACTTTTTATTAGTTATTCTGTTATCCGAAGCGAAGAAGAATCCAATAAATCAAACATCTGAAGAATCTGTTAAGCCGATTTCGAGTTATAAGTGTTCGCATTAACCAGACTTTAATTTATATTATATAAGATGTATAAATATAAATGAAAGTCTGGTCAGTGCGAACACTTATAACTCGAGTTTTGCTGAACAGATTCTTCCGATGTTTGATTTATTGGATTCTTATCCGCTGCTGATAACAGAATAACTAATAAAAAGTTGAATAAATTGCTAAAAATGATATAAAATATAATATTAAAGTTAGTATGGAACGGCTTTTCTGTTGGGAACATTATCGTCATAATATGTTGGGGAAATAGGGAGATGTCTGGTAAATTAATATTTTGGTAGAAAGATTCTATAGATCTATGCTTTCACAGATGGCGGTAATGTAACCACCATTGAAATTAAAAATATTGATACGTACGAAAATTTTTGATGGTACTTTTTTCAAGCTTTTTTACAATTTGTTAACATCTAGCTGTAATATAAAAGAAAATAGGGTTAGTGCGAGCACTTATAACTCGAGATCGGTTGAACAGATTTTCATCGTGTTTGTAGTAGTCACCTACATATGTTAGCTTTTCCCGGCAATATTTTATTGACTTTGAGGCGGGACGAAGCTCGATGGGTCAGCTAGTTATTATTAAATATCGGAAAATACCATCTTTGCTAACCCATAAACGATCGGATAATTAGAAAATTAAAGAAAACTCAAAGAAGGTAACCTTCTTAATATCTATTTTTTACAATATAATTTGTATTCCCGTTTTGAAATTTTGACAGGAACTGTCAGTCATTTGATAGTTGGTGCGATTGACAGAATGTTAATGGAAAATATATGGTTTGAAACAGATGCATGGATCTAAATTACATTGGTTTAAAAAGTTATAAGCTTTTCATTATTCGAATACGATATTCATAGTTAGGAACACAGGACAACGTCTGTCGGGAAAGCTAGTTGATTATCAATTTAATATTTATTCATTTAGTAAGTATGTAGTTAAATATTATTAATAATATTAAATATTTAAACAGAGCTTAACTGAAACAAGTGATTTTAATTAAAATAGTTGATAGGATAGCGTAAAATGCGCAGTTCAAGGAAATAATTTTACTCTTGTTATTGTCAATATGACCACAACTCAAATAACCGGATTTTATCATCAATCGAAGAGAAATCAAAACAACAATCTAAAATATCTGTTGTGAATCTTAAAAAAATAATCAATCGATACGATAGATGAAAATTGACCTATGTTAAGGAATACAATATCGGAATTTGATACAAGACGATCGAAATCTCAAACAACAAAACATTATCTGCCTATTGGTGAAACACCTCTAGCAGTAAAAAATAATGAAAAATAGAAGTTCTTATGATAACTTGAAACTAATTTATTTTTATAATAACTGAATTCTAAAAAGTCCACCTAATCAAAACCCGTAAAGACACTGAATAATCAATACCTACTTGTAACGCTTTTAACAGCGTTACAAAACCAGTAAACTGGATTATTGTTTATATTACCGTATGTATTGTATTTTTGTGGTTTGTATCGTTTACATAGTTCCATTTACTGAAAATAACTGGTGAATATTTTTAAATTTTATTTATTTAAAAATTCAATTAAAATAAGAAAGCTCAAAGAATGAAAATATTATCCGCTCATTTTTTCAAATTGCCATACTTTGTGAGAATATCTATACGAATGTCTCGTGAGAGTCTTGAATTTAGTCTTTTCTACAATCCATATGTAGAACAAGAAGGGGAAATAAGCTATCAACCCGGCATCTTCAACGGACTTTAAAGAGGTTGTTTTAACTTGGAATGAAAAACTCTTCAACTGACGAAAGATAGAAATGTTTTTTTTAGAAATTTGTTTTTACCATTGTTACAGCGTCGACACTGTGGTGCGATAACATGATTGAACAGGTAAGCTAATGGAATCCAATTTTAGTATATGTACTGCCGAAGCAAGTACAAGCTAATGGAATCAGTATAAAGAAAACTGATATTGCAAATAGCTCGGTACTGTAGTGTGCAATTACTAGTATCTTAAAATGTGTCAGAGGTCAGGTTTGAGTGTCGGGATAAAATCTCATTTTGATGTGCAAGGGCCCTGTCAGAAAGGAACTTATCATTTTACGGCAGACATTTAAATGTTTGCTTATACCTACTTTGTAATTGGTTGTTTTATTATTCTCATCAAATCGTATGAAATCAACCTGACTTGCAAAAGGTGTTTGATAAAGACGAACATAGAATTATTATTGTTCTAAATTTGAAAAAATCTTTTCAATGTGATCGCATATTATTATATGTTTGGAAATACAAAACCCGAATTATTGTTCTAAATTTGAAAACAGCCTTTCAATGCGATCGCATATTATGTGTTCCACTTGTCTAAAAGACAGATTTTTTAGCAAGAGGTCCCGAGGTTTTGATTCCAGATTGTGTTTTTTTTTCTTTCGTCTCACTCAGTTGATTTTAGGTACCTACTTTTAACTTAAAACAATGTTAGGTTACATCTGACCTCGGGGGTTAGACCTATAGTTACATCACTGATTTCATGAATGTAATACGTAATCAGAGCAAGAACGTATAATATTATGTAGATTAGTGGGGTTTCTATTCTCCCAAGCCTTGCAAACATAGGGTAATGAATTCCAGCTATAATTAATTATTATTATTAGATAATACATAATGTGTCCGAAGGTTAACTGTTGTTAATTGTATGGGATTCACAGATAATAGGCAATGATTTGAATGGGTCCATACGGACTATTAAAATAGGCCGCAACAATACGTAATATTAACGATAATGTCGAGTCGAGTCCTTGCACCGAGAAACATAAATCTGATTTGTTCCACATGATAACCACGCCGGTAGATTGAAATAAGTCGGTACACACATTGTGTAAAGGTTTCTACCGACGCATTAGTGTGTCGTACAGATCTATCTGAATGGTATTTTTAAAAGCATTTAAGAAATAGGCAAACGAGGCAATAAGGAAGAAGACATCAGAAATCAAAAACCACAATAGCAAAATTCTTGGTACAAAACGTTAATTTCACAACTCGAAAGAGACTAAAAAATAAACAATATAAAACAGTAAACAGTGTGAAAAGGAGATTGAAAGAAGTGGCTGGTAATGAGACATAAGAACGTATATTTTTTTTTTTTTTCTAGATTACCGGCGACTCATTCATTTGCGAACATATTGCGCCGTGGTTTAAATTATATAGATATTAGCAAAATAATAGACAAAATTCATCTCCAAGAGTTAAGGAAAGACAAAAAAAAAAGAATCAGATTAAAATCATATTTTGTTCTACAAAATTTAGAAGGATTTTATAAATATTTCGACAATTAATACTAAGAAGGTGGGCAATATTTATCGGATATTGGACATCAGGGATATTAAAGTTCAAAATTAATCTCGTGTCGTCTCCATGGTGTGAGTGCGGATTGGACGTGGAGTCGATGGACCATGTTTTTTTGGGTTGCCCTATTAGGGAAACAAAAAAAACATGGTCCATCGACTCCACGTCCAATCCGCACTCACACCATGGAGACGACACGAGATTAATTTTGAAAAGATGACCATCCAATCTGTGATGATTGAATCTCATTCGTGATAATGTCACTACTTGCTTTTTATTAAATTTGAGTCCATGATACCATGGCTTTCGAGAAATGCTTAATTTTATAGAACGGTAATAACTGCCCTTAGAATTACTCTCCAACTGCCAATAATCACTCCAGTCAGAAAATGCTCTATCAATACATTTTTTTTTTAATATCGTTAAGAGGAAGGTGAAAGTTTGGAGCAGGTTTTCCTGAATGAGTGGCGTCTTTAGCCAGTTGATCATTAAATCCAAATAGTTGATGCACAATGCAATCCTGATACCATCCATGATATATGGGAGTGAAACATGGACATGGACGAAAAATCTGGAAGTTGGAATGAATGCTGTGCAAATGAAATCACTGCGTAGGATATGCGGAAAGAGACTGATTGATAAGGTGAGGAATGAGAATATTAGAAAGGAATGTGGAGTGGATGGTTAGCGTAGTGACTAGAATGAAAGTGAATAAATTAAGGTGGTTTGGGCATGTAGAGAGAATGAACGAGGAGAGAATGACTAAAAGGATATATAAATCTGAAAGAATGGGTGCACGCAGGCGAGGCCGACCTCGAATGACATGGTCCGACCATATCGGTGCCGTCTTAGAGGAGGGCCACGTTAGGAGCAAAAGGAATAGAAGAGCATGTATGCGGAATGTTATGCGTTTGGAAGAAGCAAAAGAGGTTTGTTTGGATAGGAAAGAATGGAAATCCGTATCTCTGTCTTAAATCCGTACTCTTTCCCTTCGGAAAACAGCGTGATGGGGAAAAAAAGTAGTAAGTCGTCAGTAAATCCCCAGAAATCCTTTTTGTATAACACTTATTGTATCAAGAGGTTTACTGCGACTTATACATGAATAGCAAAATCAACAGGAACCCAAAAATAACGGCGTACCTATTCTTAAAGCAAAAGGGTAAAGCAAAGCAAAACTGCGATGTAACGTCGTATTTGAACGAAGGATCCATTTTGTTCTGAAAAAATTACGCCAATCTATGTAAGAAAAAGTGAATAGATTATTAAAAGAGTGTTAGAATATCAAAATGATAATAGAAAGTTATATTAATGAAACAGAGGCATAAGTAAAGGAACCTCAAAGTTCTGAACTAGAAACCAGAATCAAATAAAAGTGAAAGAAGAACACGGAAGAAAATGAATTCAAGGCATTATAAAATAGTGGAACATGGGTGGAAACTATTTCACAGAACAGAGATTTATAGAAAAAAAATCAGCAAATAAATCCAACTGTAGAGAGAAAAACCCCAATGCAAGAAACAACAATAGGAATTCAGAATGTCGGAAAATAAATAAAATCCTAGAATCTGACTGTACTAACAAATAACGTCCCTATACTGTACAGTAATTGATGGATAATGAAGTTTTTAAGACTCATCAAATACTAAAAAGGATTCCAAGGTGTGTAGATTTACATACATCCAAGATTAAAGGTTTTGTCGAGGACTCTCATGAAGGTTTGGTAAGGTGCAAAATATGAAAATATAAAACTGAAAAATGGTCATACTAAACCACTCTTCGAAATAGCAAAATCTTGCGAGTTAAAAGTCTAAACGTAAATGGACCGAATGCAACGTTTGCCGTAAACAGTTGACTCATTGTTCTTCATTAGGCATAATAATTATTGTTAATCTGAATGAACCTGGTGTTTTTTTGCTAACCACAAAAATGTAAATTTGTTGTATGTACGGGCTGATAAAAGGTGTTTTGTTGAAATGCTAATAATAGTTACAGGAAGCTGTTTATATTCGCATGCAAATACCAGTATAAAATATGCATCCGACATTGAACGCAAATAATGTCTGGAAAAATTAAAAATGCCGTAGTAATTAAACAATTCGTCCAATCACCCCTGCACTCTGTGACTAACTTCTGCGTCGCTTCTAACCCCATTCTTCCATTTCATCTATGAAGGATCTTAACTTTCTTAAGCAGTCGTAGCCATTCCATCTGCCTTGAGACACTTTTATCACCTCTAGATCTTTTTCTAGCCTTTTTTAGCCTGGATCTACCAAACACTCCGTCTTCAAATCGGGCTATCAGTACGGAGTTTCTTCAACGCCGAGTGTTCGTCCAACACGTGCCATAATCGGCAAAGATGCCTTATCTTCCCTTGTTCATCGGCTTAGTCATCTTCCCCTTCGTTAATGGGGATGTATATCATCTAAGACTAGATTTTACCACTTTTATACGTGCATTTTGATGTCCGCTTTTGATCCCTTTTAAAACAAGTGAATCTGAAATACTGTGGACATTTCCAGCAACCATGAGCTGATGCTAAATTGAGATGTAAACGGAACAAGACTGAAGAAAATGGAAGAATTATTTTCGACATTCTGCAGAATGACTCAGATGAGTTGGAGCAAAAAACAGTGGTTTAAAGGAAATACTGTCTCTGGAAAACGTGCACTTTTGGATCCGATACGACATGATCATTGAAAATAATAATACAAAAAATATTGGGATAATTTAAGGTTTGCTTCGATTCGAGTTAGAATTTCTATGGTTCAGAAAAATATCTTGACAAAAACATAATACATAGTAAAATCTAAGAGTTTGGCTTATAAGGTGGGAAAGAATGCAGCGCAAATCATCCAGGTGGCGAGTTGGAGGACAGCGGCAGAGGACAGGACTTGTTGGAGGCGAATGCTACGGGAGGCCAAGGCTCGATATGGGCTGTAGCGCCATTGGAGAGAGAGAGAGTAAAATCTAAGAACATCTAAGCGTTCTTAAAAAATATGAAATCTTAAAAATCTGGCCACTGTGTGATTTATTGAAATTTCACCGCTTTACTATAGGTACATTGATCTAGAATTTGAACCAATGCGGTCTAAAAAACTAAAGCCGACACTCAATGCAGCAGAAGAAGACATTTGGAAGCCCCAAAGTATTCAAAATTATTAACGGCTTAAAAATATTAGTACACGTTTTCCTTTTCAACAGAAATTTCCGAGAAATTGCGTTTCGGCTGTGTTGGTATGTGCTAGATTTTTTTATGGTTGTAAATCACATTGTTACGACATAGATTTATGGCTTTAGTGAAAATCTCATGGCAGCGTTGTTTTTTTAATAGTTTTATGTAAGTACCGGCTTTTTTAAGCGGTATTAAAAACTGTGTTTCGAAATACATAATTCGAGTTTGTTATTGTCGGAAGGATCTTATAAAAGAAAAAAAATAAGAAAGTTGCGCGGAACATTAGCTTACTTAATCCACGTTCGCTCCCTAGGTGGAACATTTAATCGCCACAAAGCCTCCACAAGCATTTCTATCCTGGGCTAAATCAACAGCGTCATTCCAATGAGAATGTTTAAAAAAAAACTTAAAATAGGTCACCTTCTTGATGCTTGTTAACATATAATCTAATTTGAAATTGGAATTTGACAGAAAATGTCAGTTGTTTGATAGTTGGTGCGATTGACAGAATGCGGATGTAAAAAATATAATGGTTTAAAGCAGATGAATCGATCGGAATTATATTGGTTGATAAAACTGAATGTTTGTGTGTACTCGATAGATTCAAAGACCAGTGAACGTATTTCAATGAAACTTTGGTGATCTGTAACCCTATTCTCAGTTTTATCGGAAGGTAGTCACCGAAGTTAAGTGAGTATAGCATTCATTTTATTACACATTTTGTATAGAAAACGTGTATAGCGCCGCCACTAAGATATTTCCAGAAACAAAAGCGATTCTCGCGTTCGATACGTATAGACGTTTTCCATACAAAATGTATCGTGTAATACTCACTTAACTTCCATGACTACCTCCCGATAAAACTGAGAATAGGGATAGTGTTCTAGCGGAGTATGCGTTCAATACCACTCCTTGGAAGGTAGTTACTACATACAAGTAGAAAAGGTTAAAATGTTACAAACATTGCATAAACCAGGAGTAATTTTTTTTATTCAAATGTTGGTTCGAAGTTCGACGGGTGGGTCAGCTAGTAAAGACAACATCCTTCGGGAAAGCTAGTTAACAATATATAAAGCTAGTTGATTATACTAGAGACAATTTGCAACAATTTTGTTCCCGTTAACCAGGAGTCAAATGCCAGTTAATTAACATTTTAGAGTTTTTTTTTCAAATTTCCAACATTTTACCTAAAATTGAAAATTGTGAACAATATATACTCAATTTAGAAAAGTAATAATATATTTTTCCAATAGTTGAGAAGAAAAGGAATGGTTGAAATAAAAATCAAGAAGAATATTTCAAAAAGCTCAAAAATACAACGTTTTGAAATCACAAATCAGTTTTTTTTTTCATTATTAATTTCGAATTTTCTAAAGGAGGTACTCCAAAAAAGTAGGTATAATATACTTGGCGTACAAAACACAGAAAAAATATTTCTCCAGTTAATGAGCTTTCAGAAGACGAATGAATATATTGTCCATTTTACTACAATTTCGGAAAATAAATCTTACTAAACGATCAACGAACATATAAATAAACTAAACACTTTTCAAAAAAATTGGGTGTAACATGATGAATTAAAATTTCGTGGCTTTAAAACGGGGCTAGTAATAATAAGAATTCAAGAATCAGGCGACGAAGATCGTCTCATTTGTGATGGATGACCCATAACTTTAATGTAAATTCTTATTACTTGTTTGGGCATTTATGGACAAAATACATACTGAGTTCATTATATGTATACTGGACATATTCATATTTTTATTCAGCCATAATATTTTACGGAGAACATAAATATTAATGTGTAAATAGGTATGTCAAATTATCGGTGTGAACTTTATTTTATAGGAGTTGGTATAAAGTTTATTACCTACCCATGCATTTAATATTTTATTTGTGGACTTAATCCCTATTTAAAAATAACAAAGACACGTAACTTTTAAAACCATACAAAAATATTATAAACGAAGTAAGTATCCATATCGAACTGTCTTTTTACATTATTTTGTCATCGTAAATTATTAATTTACTAGATTTCCCTACAGACGTTGTCCTGTGTTCCTAAGTATGATTATTGAATTCCAATTTTTTTTATAAGGAATAAGGCTTTTTACCTTTTAGCCAATTTAATTTAGATCACACAAATCACCTTATATGGGTGGAATGCCCTAATTAATTATAAAAAAAAATTAGATCGACGCATCTGTTTCAAACCATTATATTAACCATCAAAATTCTGTCAATCGCACCAACTATCAAACAACTGACAGTTTAACCTGTCAAACTTTAACTAAATTTCAATTTTCAAATTTGGAATAAAATCTATATTGTTAAAGGTACTATAAAGATTGCCTTCATAGAGTTTTTTTTTAATTTTCTAATTTTTCACGCAACTTTCTTATTTTTTTCTTTCATAAGAACCTTCTCCTGATAAAAGCCTACATGACAAAAAAAAATTAGCGAAATCCGTCCATCCGTTTAGACGTGATGAAAATAATGGAAATAGCTCTCCATTTTTTTATATAATAGAAGTGTTATGAAACTAGCCAAATGTACAGAATCTGCTGAAATACATATCATAGTCTTTGTGGGACATGGAAAGTAATGAAGATATTTGGAAAGAATGTGGTGTGAAAGACGACATAGTAGCGAATAGCTAATAATGTTAAAAAGATATTGGTCATTGATATTTAGGTTTTTGTACTTCAATTTCGGACATTTTACAAATCAAAATAGATTTTTCATAAATAGATATGGATTTGAAAAAAAATATCCAATTTTAATTTTAAAAATGTCTACTTAGTAGTAAAAAAAATGAGGAATTTGGGGACAGCCCAAAATTGTTATGTCCGCAAAAAATCCCGAACAACCGACAAATTCCAGACGCATAGCAACTCTAATCGGACATATTACAATATTAGACCGAAAATTAATGACGTAGATATTCACGTATTTCCGTCTTTAAGGAAGCTCATTTCCGATGTAGAAGAAACAGGAGAATTCACAAAAGAATGCGCTATTGCATAGAGTGAAAGAAGTATGTCTGGGAAGACAAGAGTGAAATTCGTTCTCTCTGCCTACGTCTTAAGCGATACGGTGTGCTGAAAAAAAAAACGTTTCGAATATATTTAAAAAAAATCGATGTTTTCTGAATTCAAACGCGTTCGATTTTTTTCACTCACACACAGCGAACCCGAAAAGTCATTAATAAAAAAAAAAAAAACATAAAAAAATCCAAGCGGAAAGAGTAGCAGAGATAAGTCAAGGTTGAATCGGCGAAGAACCAAACATGGCGGAATTATATATTTTTATTTATTTATTTTATATATTATTATTTTTGTACTTTTATGTCTGCTTATAATAAAATAGTATACAGGGATTTTGTTATGACGTATACCAACCATTTTTTTGTTTGTTTTTAAAATCAACGTACGCGGTCTGATTTTGCCAGCTCTTCTCTTCTCCTCGGAAGTCTGTATAGGTATCGGCATAGCCGACAGACCTTGACGCTTGAAGCATTCTTTCGAGTCAACCAATCCCGTCGAATTTGAGACAGTGATCCAACCCCGAGTAGTAATTTTATGTTAAAAAAAATTCAACAAAATCTGACCCGATCGGGAATCTCTCGGGATATATTGATCAAAAGGCAGGAACTAAACAAATAAACTACCGAGATCGGCTTATTGTAAAGTAATTGAGCGATATAGTAGACATTTTACGTGTTAAAAACATCTGTATCTTTTAGTTCAGAATTCAAATAGAAAATAACTACTATATTAGGACAAATATGTAGATAATAGGACGTGGAGAGATTAGGTCAAGGAAATTATGAGCCAAAAAATGAGGACAAAGGATATGCATCACGCTGTTAAGAAGATATAGAATTGGTTTCACAAATTTCAAGAACATTTTCCCCATCGCAGCATAATATCCCGTGATGTAAGCGTATTCATCGAAACATGTCCGGATGTGGAATATTTTATCAAAAAAAATAAGACTAACGTTAACCAATTTATATTAATCAGTATAACTTGGATGAATTTCTCGCGCCTACTGCATTAAAATGAGAGTTGAAAGCTTTTTCTAAACCCTTTTTTAGTTAAGAAGTAAAGAAACCAAGTACCTATCTGGCAAAGTTGAATGAGAAAACCTAAACTATTGGAAGAAGCAAAGAAAATAACTCGCCCTTCCATTGCTTTGTTCAAACAAAACGAAAATACAAAATTGACATCGGAGCAGTTATTTCTTCTTTCTCATTACATGTCCTTTATTCCTGTCCCTCACCCTTAGCCTACTTCTCACCTACTTCTTTTTTTAAAAAAGGAAATCCTCCAAGGACACCTAAGCGATAGTGCCGGACTCCTACCGGCTAAAAGCCCTCATTCTTCTTTTGCAGTCCGGTACCCACCTTTCGGTCTACCCGAGAAGCAAATTTGTCAACGATGATCTTCTTCCTGCTTCTTCATCAATCAATCAAATCAAAACTCCCTTTGAACTCCACTTGAGAGCATAGGGAGGCAACAAAAGCTCTCCATTGCGCTCGATCTTGCGCAATTCTTATGACCTCCTCCCACAGCAAGTCCATGGTATGAGAGGGTCTTCCACGTCTTCGAGACCCTGATGCGAGGAAAAACAGCGCTCTTTCGGCCAACTGTCATTCGGCATCCTCAACACATGTCCCAGCCATGCCCATCTACTCTCCGTAATAGTGGAAGTGATGGGTCTGCGCTGGGTGCGCCGACGTATAGCGTCGTTCGTGATGCGGTGGTACCATCTTATACCAAAAATTCTCCTGAGGCACTTCGTTTCGAATGCAGATACTTTTTGTGCCTGGGCTTTGGTCAGGTGCCAGGACTCACACCCATACAGAAGAATGGGCAACACACACGCATCAAACAGTTTACATTTCGTCTCGACACTAAACGCCGACGCCTTCCATATCTTGGTCACGTTGTTGAAGGTGTCACATGCCATACCGATACGTATCGGGAGCTCAGTCCCGAGGTCACCAGTGGTGGTAATGGTTGCTCCCAGGTACTTAAATTTATCCACCCGGGAGACCTGGTGACCTTCGTAATCACCTCCATAAAACCCTCAATGGCCTTCCATGCCTTTCTTCCTTTCACTTCTCACCTACATACTTTGTATTATATTTTTATATCATCGTTGTGTTATATATTTTATATCATTACTTTTCGTTTCTGTTTTATAAAAAAAAATATTATGTTAGGTATATAATAATTAAAAAAATGAAATGGGCAGTGTGCTGCGTCTCTACCTGTATAGCGAGCATTACCCACAAATACATTAGGACGCTTCCAAATAATTAATTACTGTGACCTTGTTGTTTCTGAATGTTGTGTATTTACTATGTATACTGTACTGTGTTTATGGATTTGTATTAGATGCTGCGTGTAATGTACGTGCGAGTGCGAATAATAATATAATCTAATGAGCGATTCAGTCAGGTCACGAAAGCGCCCAGGACCCAGACCGACGCTTCGAGCCGTGAAATGGTCAACAAATCAATTTAAATTATTAGAATGATGGCGCTAACTCATACATATTATTACAGAAACATACTCCCTATACGATGCAACGTAGAAGCATGAGAAGACAACTTGAGTCCTTTTATAAAAGTTGTAGTAGGCGGTCTTGAGTCCGTACCTAATGGTTTATCATAAAAATGGAGAGCTATTTCCCGATGTCATCGCATCACGCCTAAACGGCTGGACCGATTTCGCTAATTCTTTTTTCGTTAAGAAGAAAAAAATTAAGAAATATGCATGGAAAATTAGAAAATTAAAGAAAACTCTACGTAGACAACCTTTTTAGTACTTTTTACCTTATAACTTTTATTCCAATTTAGAAATTTTGACAGAAATTGTCAATTGGTGCGATTGACAGAATGCGGATGGAATATACATGGTTTAAAACAGACGCATCGTTCGGAATCACATTGGTCAAATGATAATTAATTCATCACCATACAAATTCGAATTCAATATTCATATTTAGGAACACAGGACAACGTCTTTCGGGAAAGCTAGTTCCGTATAAAAATCGAACATTAGTACCTACTTAATGAAATTGTTAAGAGTCATTGGTTGTTATATATTCGTTAATATCTAGTCCTGAAAAATGGGCAAAAGAATATAGACATAATTCGGACGTTGTGTATCAACAAATCCCAGAGGCAATAAAGATGAGACATTAACAAAAAATTATTTATTCATATCCTGGCGTCAAATACACGACAGCACTCGCAGTCTTAAAATTTGGTTGCTCTACTTATTCTCAATAATTTCCAACTGTTAGCTCAATACCTCATTAATTATATCTACTTGTTGTATACATGGGATTTTTTGACATGACTTGTTGCTAGCTCAATACCTACTGAGAATTGAGTTGATATTATTTGTTCTGTAAATTTGCCGAAAGCTTATATAAGATTGTACGTTTATAGGTTATGGAGGATGTATCTGGCACGTTTGTAGAGATTATAGACATGGAGGGTGTTTTAATACAGAGACGACCTGATTTGGAGGACATATATCCAGTACCACCACATCAGTGGTCAAAGGGGACGTTATGTCACATGAGCAAAAACAATGATTACAATCGGGAGATGGGAATCCTGGAGAGACCTGTATTTCTAATACATTTTAAGAAGGCTTCATTCATGGGGCGGGAGTTGGGTAGAGGCACTGACAGACATTTGGAGACGAGACTCAATAAAAGGCAGCTCTCCATGAATGAATTAAAGGAAGTCACAATAGATCTAACTTGGTCGCGGTGACATAAGGGCATATAGTCTCTTGATCTTCTCTGTTAAAACAAAAGAGTCTTTTCATTTTTTGGTAAAGACACTATCCAAAATCTTTAACAGCTATATCCATGATAATTATGTATTTAGAAGAAATAATGATACTACGTATAATATTTCACCTGCATGTATTCATTACTGTATAATGAATTAATTGGAATTTAAAATAAAATACCGACTAATTATTTTGACAAATCACCTGAGTATCGATGAGTTGTGAGACAATAAAAACTAATTATCGTTTTAGTGTTGTTTATTTTTGTTTTATTTTAGCGCAGCTATAATAGCGGTGTTTTCGAAATATCCAAATTTATGGTTGACCAAAATATGAAGGTTGTTTATATTCGATTTATGATGATCGCCTGAAACATGGACATAAATCGATAAAGGAGTTGTTTTTCTTATTGTTATTAATGTTTGAAATATTTTATCCACATATTTTCTTCTTAATTTAGGCCCTGTGGCGTGTAATTCGAGAGATGCGGTTAGCTTCCTGCGAGATCAAATCTTGATAATCAGAAGGAAAGAAAAAAAAAACAATCAATAACTTGATTAAAAAACAACAAAATTTACATTTACATAAAATTATAATGACATTCAGACGGAACAACATATTCTAAAAGAAATATCGAGAAGTTTTTAACGAAATCCTTTAATTCAGTCGCACTAATCCCTCAAAAAACCGCATCTTTATCAATGTCTTGTCACCACGATTAGTCTACCTTACAGGACTAAGTCTTGATTAGATATTATGTACGAGTAAAACAGGAAACAGGTTTATTAATAATTCTTTCATTGCAGACATATAAATTCAGGAGTTCATATAGAGTTTGTATGTAAGTAAATTTAGATAATTTGATTTTGGGATACCTGTATTTAAAAGGGGACACATTTAATTCAATTTAGGTACTCAAAAAGCAATCAAGAACATCGAAGAAGCGGAACACATGAAAAGTTGTCGATAGTCTAGCTGTTACGATGCCGGCTTTCCTATTGTTTCATGCGGAGTTCGTGTGTTCGATTCCCAGGCAACAAAAGCTTTCAGCAGCTTACTGTGAAAGAGTTCAAGAGTGTATTTGGGTTCACTTCAAGTGATCACAGATTCATATTTATTAAAAATAATCTTTAGAGTATGTATCTAGCTACAACCCAGTAAGAAATATAATAAACTTTTTTTGCCAACCAAACTGTCAAACGTTGAAATATTAGGGTTTCACTTTTGAATGCGAGTCGGAGTTCTAGATTTTCTATGCTAACATCATGGACCTACAATATCTATGGACTGCTAATATGAACTGTCAAAGGATGTCAGTCAAACTCGTGTTATCAACATGCAAGGATTTATCCTCTCTGACAAAGAGGCATTGGAGAACTGCCAAAATGTACTAACTGGTAATCGTTTGAAGCCTGTCAAACTAAATTCTGCTGTATTTTTGTAGGGAAAACGTTTTACCGTTACATTAATGATTTAATTGTCATTTAATTGTAATAATTTTTATTTTTCTTCTTCGTCATGTTGATAACACCGGGAACTCAGGTTAGCAATCTATCGAATATAAGATCATTGGTTAATATTATGACCATGGATAAGTGTAGGTACATAATATTGTCTATGATTGCTGAAGACATTGATGCGATGTCTATGGACAGTGTGAATGTTTACACATATGAAGAAGCATGATTTAATGTAAAATAATAATAACAATTATATGCAACAACGCTGTATACCTAAAATAATAAAAGAGCATGTAAGTACTGTAGAGAATTATTATTTCAAGAATGAATGTGTCACGATAAATCCTTCAAAACGAACACATTCTGTAAAAAATAATATTAATAATTCTTTATCTATGGTAGAAATTGAACAAACATTCGCAACCGCCTTGGTACAATGGTCAAGTTGCTCATTCTATGAATTGAATCTAATGCCCCTACCACACGCTCCGTCTTACCTGTGGTCTTGCCTGCGCAAGCCTGGCTTGTCAGGTAAGACGGAGCGTGCTGTGTACTGTTTTATACCAACCACACGCTCCGTCTTACCTGACAAGCCAGGCTTGCGCAGGCAAGACCACAGGTAAGACGGAGCGTGTGGTAGGGGCATAAAAATATAAAAAAGTCGGATTAGTGCGAACACTTATATATCAAGATCGGCTGAACAGATTCTTCCGATGTTAATCCTAAATATTCCAATTAAAAGTGAAAAAAAAAACAGTCCATCTTATGCACCCCTTCTTTCACCTTTCCTTTCAATAAATCAACAATCCCTGTCTGACCCCACTCAGAGACATAGGGAGGCAACAAGTGCAGCTTTCCTTTCAGAACAACTGATGAGTGAACAAACAATTTTATTATGTTTTTTGTGATATTTCGTTTTTTTTTTAAGTAAAACTTTATTAAGACAATTCACTAATGATGTTCGATTTTTAAATGATAATATGACGAAACCACTACGGAATTTCGACCGTCTTCTGCTGTTATTTTTAAGGCTGGCTCAGTGTGATCACTTTACGTTAAAAACATTGACCATTCGGTGGTGATGTTCAAATCCCCGAAATTCCCAATAATCTTGAGAATTTTTAATATATTGACCATGTGGAATAATCCCATGCCCCGGACAGGATTCGAACCTGCGCCCCAGGATTCTATGCGGAGACGGTTAAAGGGCGGACTGAACCCAAAGGATCTCTTCCAGTCAACACATTTTTATCATTTCCCCTTTCCCTATGTGAACTCAAGTAAGTAAAGGTCGACTATTTTCTCTATTTTTAACAACAACAAAAAAACTTTATTTTAGTTTAATTGTGCGCAACTATAATGAAACTATCAGGCCTTCGAAATAACAGTAGAAGTCGGTCGTAAGCCCGTAGTGGTTTGTTCCATTTAAAAATCGAACATTAGTAATGAATTGTTAGAGTCATTAGTTGTTATTTTTTCTTTAAAAACTATAAGGCACCTGCGCAGTGCGAATGCGCAAGTGTATCTCCTTGAATTACATTTCTATATGATAAATAATAATAATAAGTAATAAATAATCATGATTTTAACCTCTGCGCTCTCGGTACTGTAGAGTTCAACTTACTGTGCTTGTGTGCTCAACTGACTGATGGATTGTTTATTTATTTATTATTGTACGTATTTAAATTAAAAGATATCTTTAGGATTATCTAACCACGATCACGGAATTAATTATTAAACGATAGTCAGATGATGGCTATACGTAGGAACATTATTATGTTAATCAATCTACAATTATAATATACTTAATTTTAAAATTATAATCAATAGGTTAAATTTATAGCATTGATTGGATTATGAAATTGACAGTTAAATGTATTAATAATTATTATTGCTTGAGTGTTTTTTTGACGCTGGTTTGTTTTTGTTATGTATACCCTGACTTTTACCCAAAATGTAAAAGCAATTCTATTATAAAACTAGCTTATACCCGTCTTGCTTTACGTTTTTGATTCCGAATGTCAGGCTTGATCGGTAGGTAATTAAACAGGTTCTAGTCTAGCTTCCCATTACTTTGCAGACCTCTATAACTGACATAATCACAGAAAAAGAAGAATGAAACTTTCACAATTCATAAAAAGAGAGAAGAATGACTCTTTTAATGTTTATTAAAATTTTGTATGAAGATCCTAAAAAATAGAGTTTTTTTAAATAGCTCTAAATATAGTAAAGTTAATGCAGCAAATCGTATTAAAGAACCTTCTCCGGCATTTTGCACGGCTCTGTGCAGATTCATATCTGACGTAGAATTTGTATTTTGAGCGTGATGCTATGACATACGGTAAAAAGCAAATAAAAAAACATTTCTGAATTATTATGTAGATAGAGAAGGAGGGGCTAATGCGAGTTTTATTTAATTTCCCAATTTACCACGCAACTTTCTTAATTTTTTCAGTCATAAGAACCTTCTACTGATAAAAGCCAACACGACAAAAAAAGAATTAGTGAAATCGGTTCAGCCGTTTAGGCGTGATGCGATGACATACGGTAAAAAGCAAATAAAAAAACATTTCTGAATTATTATGTAGATTTACCACGCAACTTTCTTATTTTTTTCTTTCATAAGAACCTTCTACTGATAAAAGCCAACACGACAAAAAAAGAATTAGTGAAATCGGTTCAGCCGTTTAGGCGTGATGCGATGACATACGATAAAAAGCAAATAAAAAAACATTTCTGAATTATTATGTAGATGGATACGATAATGTAGTTCATATAAAATGGAAAAATTATAAAGGGGGAAAGTGATTCTTGCGCGTTGGCTGTCAAAATTTCGGAAGCCTTATAGGAAAAAGAAAAGCGCCCTCATCAATTTTAAAATTATAACTCTTCGAATAACGACAGAATAACTCTGTTAGACATAATTCTAACAGAGTTATTCTGTCACCTGTCATAGAGTATTTACATATTGTACTTGTGGAGTAAAACGTAGCTCCGCCTAACGAACATAATATGAAAATGACTAAGGTTATCTAGCTTTCCCGACAGACGTTGTCCTGTGTGGTCCTAACTATGAATATTGAATTCAAATTTGTATAATGATAAGCTTAACCAATGTAATTAAGATCGATGCATCTGTTTCAAACCATATATTTTCCATCGACATTCTGTCAAAGCAGTAACTATCAACCAACTGACAGTTCCTGTCAAACTTTAATTTTATTTCAATTTTTCAAATTTGGAATAAAAATTATATTGTTAAAAGTACTTAGAAGGTTACCTGCTTAGAGTTTTCTTTGATTTTCAAATTTTCCACGCAACAATTTTTAATTTTTTTCTTTCACAATAATCCTGATAAAAGCCAACACGACAATATATTAAAAAAATAGCAAAATCGGTCCAGCCGTTTAAGCGTGACTACGGAAAATAGCTCTCCATTTGTATACCTATATAAGATGTATGGGCCCAGTCGGGCGTCATTTTGGGAAATGACTTGTCGTTTAAAATCCACAGACAACTCTAATTTGTGTTAAAATGACTATGAAACAACCATTTTGTTGATAGAGTAGTCATAGAATGTAAAAAATCGCTAGGCCACAGGTACAGGTACTTAATGGGTAAAATGCATATTTTTTTACACAACTTTGGACAGAAAGGGTACCTACTTTGGTCTCTCATTCCACAAATCTCGAGATGTACTCCAAATGATTCTCCAGCGCAGCGGCTAATGGTATCGCAGTAAGAGATTGACCTATAAAGGTTAATGTATGAGGAAAACACAATATCAATCACACCTACTTGCTGACAAACTTGACAGAACATACGTGAAATGGACGACAATCTATGCGAACTTTAATGAGATTCGTCTATAATGATATGTGTGAATTTGGAGATGAATACTGCTGCATCGATTCATCGTAATTTATATATTTTTTAAAGAGTCGATGATAAAGTTTAATTTGATTTGTCTTTATTTGTAACTAGTCGACCCTCCCGTCGCACTTAGACCCACCCCAGATTAAAAATGAACTGTCGTGTTAACTTCCGTTCAGTTTTATCTAAAGAAATAAATCCGTATTCCTACATATAACAAGAAAGAAAAAATAAAAACACAACATTCGTATTAAATCAAAAGTACATAGGTATGTTACTGCCCTAATATAGCATAGTAAATATTAATATGTTTAGTTGTTAAGCTAATTTTGAGAATGTATTTTTTTATTCGAAAAATAAACTATTATTACTATTATTTTTAATAATGTTATATTAAAAAATATTCAATTGGTCCATAGATTCGAAAAAATTAAGATGTTTTTTTTTTCATCAACGTTATGTTCCGTGTTATATTGTATGTGTATAGAATTTATGATAAGAAATTTGAATCAAAGTAAAATTTCAAAATAAGAACATCGATTTATCTTTTAATCGATGTTTATCTACATCACTGGCGCCTACTCTCAACCTTTAAATTCCTCGACAATTTAAAAACAATCGACACAATTACAAGAGTGTCATTCACTAGAATGTCTTCGAACAAGACAGACATAAAAATATTATTATCTTGTTCTTTGTTTTTCTTTAGATAAGAAATACATCTTAAGTAGTTTTAAGATCTATTGAAGTTTACTGCAACTGTGGAGATTAGTTTCTTGACTAGCAATAAGATTTAGTGACGCAGGTTCCGGATTCGAGTGCTGCCCGTAGCATGAGATTATTCAATACTAGCAGCAAAACCTGTCGGCCCACAGACTTTTTTTATAGGCATAGAATAGAGTCAATAAATGTTTAATTCTCAAAAAAATATATCTCCATTATTATACTTTACAACGTTGAGGACTGTGGACTTACCGTAGCAACAGTCGTATGAAGAAACCTCTGATCAAGTATATATAGGTACATATTTTAATAGGTATTGGCACATCATCCAAAAAGGAAAATACAACCAGATTCAAATCGAATTAAGTTAAAATAAAACCAAATACAAGACAAAGATTATAGTATAACCACGGTGATATCTAACAAGATTTTAGGAACATTTAGAGAAAGCAAGTAAACTATACGACATAGAGAAAAACTGACGCTATCGAAAAGATAATAATTTCCAAGAGTCCATCAAAGGAGTATCAATATTTTTTTTTTAATTTTCTTTATTTATTGAAATAATAGAAAAAAACATACAAGCAGTGGCGTACCGAAAGGGGGGAGGGGCGAGGGGCGGACCGCCCCGGGCGCTTCTATTAGTAGGGCGGCAAAATTTTCTCGCGCTATACTTACACGACCAGATTGATAGATGATCCCGGCATCTATTAAGGAATGTAAAAGTAAAAATATTGCAAAAAAGTTAGTCAAGGAATGGTTAATAAAGTGTGGATTTGTATATAATTAGCTATTTAAATTAAGGTTTAAATTTAATTAAGTATTATTTTAATGTAGTAGTATATTAAGTCAATTTTTCTTTATATAATGTACAATTAAAGAGAACACGCCGACAAATCTTTAAGATTTGGCGTGACTCAATAATGATACTTGTTTTGTAAATAATTAGGTATATGTTCTATATTTATATTTATATCAATAAAAAAAAAAAAAAAAAAAAAAACCATGCGGTAAGTCCGCGGATAGGTAGAGTAATCTGTAGGTCAGAAGTTAGCTCTTTCCCACTCTGCCCGAAAATTGAATTTTTAAACTAAGTTGATACCTCTACTATAGCTATTGTTGTGCTCTTCTACCTAAGTGTGAAAAATGAAATAAAATAATATTATATAGGCTTATTTTTTACATACCTATTATTCTTTTTCAAGACTTTAGTACTATGTACTACAATACCTACATGCTAGTTCCCGTTGATCTTACTATTTCGTCGATGTACTATTTCCTGCGGACACTTTTGATTGTTATTATTGTCATAGGAAAGAATATCGACTTAGGGACCCGCTTTCCGGCATGCCAATTCAAATGCATTGAAACCATAAAAAAAAACATTCTTTGCGATGATCGGCGCCGGTCGGAATCAGCGTTCTTTGTGTTTTCACATTAAACGCGAATAATATAAGTTTGAAAAATATTTCTAACTGTTGAATTGGTTATCAAAAAAATGTAAGAATGAATCTTCGCGTTGGGTAAAAACATTTCAAAGAAAACACCCAGTTACGGACGAACTTACAAATTATTAAATAGGATACCTTACAAAGTATTTTCTTTATATAAATACAGGATAAAGAGAGAAAATAGTCTAATTATTGTAAAACAGGTTTCAACCGTATTAGCCTTGTATGCAGGTGCGTACAATGCTTTGCTTTATCGTATTTTCGTTGCAGGTTCTTCCATTGAGGGCGCCGCGCTCTGTTTATGGCGACACCCACTTGCAGAGCACCTTTGAAGGACAGTTCTGGTGCCGTGATGGGCCGTGATGACCCGTGTGGGACGGGCGTGGGACTGAAACATCTGCATGTTGTGAAGAAAAACGCATAACTGTGCGTATGGTAACAGTTGTTATTATTAAGTTTGGTGACTTTTCTCTCAGGCGTTGTTAGAGCGCTGTTCTTCTTTCCATCAGGGTCCCGAGGACGAGGAAGACCCTCTCATACTGTAATACCGCTCCTTCGAAGCAGAGCTGAGGAATCTGGACATGGTGTGGGAGGAGATCATAAATTTTGCGCAAGATCGAGCGCAATGGAGAGCTCTTGTTGCCTCCCTATACCCCTAGGTGGGGTCTTAAGGGAGTTTGGATTGATTGGATTGGTTGTTAGAAAACAAACAATTGACTGTAAATAAAAATGAGGTTGTTTGTTTCCTAGTGGTATCAGTCGACGATTTTCGTACGTACAGCTTACTGGAGGTTCTGGATTCGATTCCCTATACCGACCATCGCCACTTTCACAAGAAAAGATTTGCTATATGTGAAAGATGTCGAAAGTGTATTTGTGTTCGCTTTGGGTGAACCCAGATTCATTTTTATATAAATAAATAAAATAAAAAAATACACCGGCGCACTCAGAGGAATCCCATCCCTTCTACCATTATGGAGAGGAGATGGACATGGCTGTGACATGTGTTAAGAATGCCGAATGACAGTTGGCCGATGAGAGTACTCTTCTTCCTCCCATCAGGGTCTCGAAGACGAGGAAGACCGATACCGTGTATCGCTCCTGCGAGTCAGAGCTGAGGGATTCAGACATTATTTATGTAGGCAGACCGAGAATGACGTGGATCGAATACAACGTTTCCGTCCTCAAGGAAGGCCAGGGCAGAAGCAAAATAAGTAGGATAGTTTGTATGAGGAACATTATGAAGTGGAAGAAGTCAGAAATGTGTTTGGATATAAAAACGTGGAGGCTCGTTCTCTCTGTCTACCCCTTAAATAGCGTCGTGATCGTTATAAAAAGTATCTTAAAACTTTTTTTTTTTCATTGTTATCATTCAAATGTCTATATTTCCATAATATAATATGAGTGCATTCATTTTATTCGAAACGTGTTTTTAAAACTGATCATAATAATAAAATGTTGTTTTATCAAAATGATAAATAAAAAAATGCGGTAAGAAAGACTTGTCGTAGGTGTTCCGGACAGCTGTTGATTCAGTTCCGGAGTCGCCGTATAACAATATTAAACATAATATTGTAATATCTAACGTAATATTATCAAATAATGTACAATATTGTTTATTTCAAATGTATAAAAATCATACAAACAGCCGATGTGTACGTAACATTGTATTTTTTTACATAGTAGGCGGAAAAAATTACAATAATTTCGAAATTTCAACGTTTGAGACAGCCAGTTTATAAAAAAGCACATTATTACTAAAAGAACTCTTTGGCTAATGGTACCTACCATCTTAAAATCTAAAGTCTCCTTTCTATAAGTTGATGCGTTTCATAAAAAATAGTCGCACTTAATTTAGTTAGATTCTGAAATGTCAACAAAATTGTTGAAAGTTGGAAGTGTTACCATGGAAATCTATGGATAACAGCTTTTTTACGCGGATTTTCTGTCAATATGTCATTTGATTTCTCAGTAGAGCATCAATGTGCGGTTACTGTTGTTCGTTTATTATTATGAATAGAATCATTCATTAGTAAACAAAATCTATAAAAATCATTTTCTTCCCGTTTGGCCATGATTTCCAACCTATTTTAGTCATTTTTCTCCACAGCGTTATCGAATACAAATGTTCATCTACCGAAAAGTTTGAGGATGAAAACATAGTTTTGTTAAATAATAATTAATACAATTTTTAGTTACTATATTTTTATTGCCAAGCTTTTCTATGATGTTCCACAACGCTGTAAGGTTAACTCTATCGAATGCCTTAGACAGATCTAGAGGTGCATCATGCACTGTAGATCAGACACATTTTCCATAACTAAAGCAGGTTTTTGTTTTTTTTTTTTTTTTTTAAGAAAAATGAATCTGTTCTCACTTGAAGTGAACACAAATACACTTTTTGACATCTTTCACACTAACCAAATGATTGTGTCGTGAATGTGGAAATGGTCGGCACGGCTGGGATTCGGCATGAAAGCCGGCGATTGATAACTTATTTGATTTGAAAGTAAAGATTTGATGGAACATATTTTATGAAGTTTATCTTATCCTAGCTGTTACAACGCCGTCTTTCATACTGTTTCGTGCGGAGGTCGTTGGTTCGATCTCAGGTGCCGACCATCTTCCTCTTTCACGACACAAGCTTAAGAAGCTAACTGTGAAAGAGACAAAGAGTGTATTTGTGTTTACTTTGAGTGAGCAATATATTCATATTAAAAATTAAAAAAAAAAATTCATGAATGTTTGCATCTGAATATAGCTTTGGTGTAGAATCAAAATATATGCGTCCTTTTTGCGAACATAAAAATAAAGAGAACAAGTTTGCACGTCTTTTTATGTCGTATAACAGTTCAATAGGTTATCATTGAAGGATGAATGCATAAAAAATGCAATAAAATGCAAAAAAATAATAATCATAAAAAGTTAAAAATAACACAATATGAACGGAAAAGCAAATTACATAAATAAACGTCACTGATAGCGTAATAAAAAATTAATATCATTATGTAAATAGCGACCACGTATGGTTGAGTTTTCCGTGCGACAAGAGCGAAGCACTTTAGTATCCTTTGGCAGAAAATGACATACAGTGGCGTCTCTTATAATAATAATATATGAGACAATTTTTTTATATATATGACAGCAGTCGCAGTCTTAAAATTTGGTGGCTCTCTTGTTCTCAATAATTTCCAACTTTTATCTCCTTATTTCACTAATTTTTATTTTTATTTTTTTTATATAAATTTTTATTAAATAAACAAATATACATTAGCAAACAAAAAAATACAATAAAGAAACTTATTTACACAATATATATTACATAGAAACAGCGCAACAAATGAGTGGAACCCGTTAAGTCATTTAAATGACATGTCAACAGGTTTCGCTCACTTCCACCTTCAGTTTACAATTATTAAATATCTACTTGTTGTATACATGAGATTTTTCGACACGTTGAACATGTCGAGAATTCTCATGATTATGAGTTTCGGAGACTTAAACATTACCACCTAATGGCGAACGTTGTTAACGTAAAGTGATCACACTAAGCCAGCCTTCGAAATAACAGTAGAAGATGGTCGTAAGCCCGTAGTGGTTTTTTCCATTTAAAAGTCGAACCATTTAATTCTCCACGCAACTTTCTTATTTTTTTTTCTTTCATAAGAACCTTCTCCTGACAAAAGCAAACACGCCAAAAAAGAGTTGGCGAAATCGGTCCAGCCGTTTAGGTGTGATACGATGACCACGCAAAGTATATATCCATTTTTATAATATATAGATTTTATTAAATGATAGAAATTTGATTATTAATTTAAACTTCTTTACACAAATGTCTCATTATAGTCGGTGGAGAGTATTGCCTAGGACAAATTTTCTCCAGTCAAATGGTTGTATTTAAAACTAGCTTTCCCAACAGACATTTTCCTATAGTCCTTACTATTAAAAATTGATTTCGATTTTGTAATTAATGCAAAAATACGTTTAAAATATGTTAAAAAATATTTCTGAAAGCTTGAAAGAAATTCTATCAAAAATTTGCGTACCAATGTTTTGAAACTCAATGGTTGGTGTAAATAAAAATCGTGTGATGGAACTTTCCACAGATGGCGTTGTTGCCCGTATAACCGCTCCATACTAACTTTAATATTATATTATTTGCGATCCATTTTTCGATGTTTGATAATTATTCTGTAATCCGGAGCGGCGAGGAATCCAATAAACCAAAAATGATAAAAATCGCAATAACCCTACTTTATTTTATATTATCTTTAAGATACTGTTGCTGTTACGCCACTGTGACGAAGAGGTGTGTTTGTACCCACATGGTATTTTTTCCTAACACAGAGGTGTTTTACGAAAACCTGTTTCCCAGATCCTCCACAGACGAGAGCCCACCAAACTCCGTCCGTACACAGACTTAAAGAGTGTGGGTTTTGCCTCAGCCAACATTGGAAAATAAACAACACACATATTACACTACGTGCGTTAAGATAAGTTGAAGTACTGAAGATCACTTAAAAATAATATACTCGCTTATCGTTGGTCAACCATATTTTTTTCGAGATATTTTCAAATTCTTGTGGCTTTTTCACAGAACCGAGATCTTAACTCGAACTTATTCTATGTTTTTGCGAATGTATTGTGTCTGGATTAATTTTTTGTTTTTTTTTTTTTATTGTGAATTGTTTTGTATAATACCTTTATCTAATGTTTCTGATTTTTTTTATCTGTTTAATTTACTTTCTTTTTGTTGTTCTCAACTTTTATACTTTATTTATATCCCACAACCCGAGTATCTGGGTTTGATCTCCCGCGGAGGGTGTGGCTGCAACAAAACAGAGTGAGAACAGAGCAGGGTTGTTGCAACTACCTGCTCTGGAAATGGGTAAAAGGGCTGACCCCGATTGTGAGTGCGGGGCTTTGCAGACAGCAAGACACATTGTGCAAAACTGCTAGCTCAAAAAGTTCACAGGAAGCCTCCAAAACATCCACGAGGCTACTACAGAGGCAGTGGACTGGCTGATGGCGCTGGAGCCAAGACTATAGAAGAGGACGGGACGCAGTCCTCCAAGGGTCAAGATTATTTCCGGAAAAACCATACGAAAAGTAAGAAAGAAAAGGCGTTATCATCGTTTATGTGAGAAATAAATAAAACAAATAAATTACTGATGTTTCGCAGGCCAAAGCTGTATACCTGTTATTTGACTTTTAGTTAGTTAAATTTAATAATTATTATGCAAAATTTTGTAATAATGTTCATACCAACAAGAAAAGTCTTGTAAAACTGCGCAAGAAACTATAAAAATTTAGAATGATGTACTATGAGAAATAATAAATTATGTATATGAAATCTGGGCCATTGCATGTCATATCCAATACTATAAATATTGGAAATAAACCCAATTCAATCATTTTCAAACTGTAACAGATGTTAATTACCGTGTATTTGTGTAAAGTTTTGAAAGTTGTGATTTAAAAGTCTCAGGCGTGAAAATATAGTATTAATAGTACCCGTCGTCAGATGGCGCTTGGCCAAACGTAATTTGTAGGGTTGCCACAAAATTTTCTCTTCTTTTTCTAAATTTGTAAAAAGTATTCATTTCATTGCACAACAACTTTAAACATCAAAAATGGTTTAAAGTAGGTACACGACACGATTATACCTTATTTTACCTGGAGGAAGAATAGTTCTTCTGTGGGACATGGAAAGGAATGTGTTGTGGAAGTAAGCGTTATTCCGCTCGCGTTCGCTTTTCGAATCACGTATACACTTAACCTTTCGATTAAATTGATGCAATCTCACACGTTCGCGGCGCAAGTGAGTACAGGGCTTGATAGTCTGTCCAATCCCGGAAGTATACATACGTTATTAGCCCGGAAAACCGATATGTCACACTCAAATTTAGAGAATGAGACTCCGAGTCGAATCCAGGAGAGTGGCAACCCTGCCTCTAGACCTTGAGTCTAGGCTATTTATTGTTGCATCGTTTAAGACGTTGTATAAAGATGATTCCAATAATATCTAATTAAAAATTAAAACACATACTAACTACTTTTGGCTTTGTGGCAACCCTAACTGAGAGGAAGTTGCTGCTGTATGGAAAACACACTTGGCACAAAGTTCGATTCTAAAGAAAACGCCATCAATAAATAAATAAACAAAAATACAAAATAACCGATGGATGTAATTATAAATTAATAATTCTGTAATAGATTAGTCGAGAATACGTAATTATCGTGTCATTTAATCGCCTTATTTTTCTTTTTTTAATTGCTATCTCGTTTATTTTGACACTTGGATTGATTAAAAATAATAAATATGTAGGTATACACTGTCATTTGAGACCATATTATCAATTGAAACGGACGAATTCAGAGTAATATCGGCAAACGAAATTCCTTTGGGGATTCCCCTCTTTGGAAAACCATCAATATTCAAAAGATGTCGCAAACATCAACTTTCCTAATTCAGAATAAATATTAAAGCCTTTCGCATTTTGACAGTTTACCTAGAGCCTTTATTCTTGGGGTGGGAGTCCGAATCCTGCTATGAACATGGGTTTTTATAACTGGTCAAATGTTGATGATGAGGCAAGATTTGACCAGTTATAAAAACAGCCTAATAGCGAACGCAATTAACCTTTCTATAAAAGTTCTGAAACAAAACTAACATTCGGAAAATAATTCAAATTAGTTAACATAACTATCTATAATCCCTTTCAGACCCCACCTAGAGGCACAGGAGGACAGCAAAGCTCTCCACTGCGCTCGACCCGAGGTTCTTCACTGATTCTGAATGTTACTTTTAAATCACCTGCTATATAATTTCACAAAAAGCAAATCTTGTGTTGTGAAAGTGGAAATGGTCGGCACCAGGATTTGAACCCACGACTTCCAATACGCTGTACGTACGAAAGTCGTGGACTGATACCACTGGTCTACCAACCACTTCGGAAACGGACATTTTTTTATTTTTAATATTTATTTACCTAATCTAAAGATGGATTCTTCTCCGCTTCGGATAACACAATCTTATATATAAAAATGGAGAGCTATTTCCCGATGTCATCGCATCACGCCTAAACGGCTGGACCGATTTCGCTAATTCTTTTTTTATCGTGTAGGCTTTTTTTTATAAAATGAATCTGTGCTCACTCAAAGTGAACACAAATACACTCCTTGACTCTTTCACAGTAAGCTACTTAAAGCTTGTGTCGTGAAAGAGGAAGATGGTCGGCACCTGGGATCGAACCACGACGTCCGCAGTACGAAAGCCGGCGTTGTAACCGCAGGGTCACCAACCACTTTATCAGGAGAATGTCTTTTTACAAGAAAAAAATTAAGGAAAATGCATGGAAAATTAGAAAATTAAAGAGAGTTCTACGCAGACAACCTTATTAGTAATTTATACCTTATAATTTTTATTCCAATTTTGAAATTTTTACAGAAATTGTCAATTGGTGCGATTGACAGAATGCGGATGGAATATATATGGTTTAAAACAGACGCATCGTTCGGAATCACATTGGTCAAATGATAATTCATTCATCACTATTCATATTTAGGAACACAGGACAACGTCTGTCGGGAAAGCTAGTAGCATTTAATATTTCATTCAACATTCAAACATTCACAGTTCATATACCTTCAAAGTTTTTGTATGGTAAGATTCTTCAGTTCGTCATAATCTAAATAGTGAAATAGCTTACGAGGAAAACTCAAATAGTAATATTAATTCGAGTAAATACGATTCTTTTATACTCGCCATAAAATAATATGAAGAGATTTAAATAAAAAACAAAAAAAATAAAAAAATTCCTCTTTACGTTGTGACATTCTCCACCGCTTTTTTGAGAACTTGTAAATGAAATTATGAATTTCCCTAAAACCCTATAAAAAACTTCAACCAATAATCAAGAACAAAGTTTAAAAATCAAAGTTTATAAAACAACACATTTTTGGAATTCATTGTTTTTTTTAACAAAGCATTTATTCCATTTATGGGTTTCAAAGATGATTGTTATGATAGAAAGAGAGCTGAGGAGTCAATCAATTTTAGAATTAAGTCGTCAGTTTATGTTGCGTGGAGTATAGTATTGATTTTCTCACACGGTCTTCAAGCCGTGAAGAGGATGAGCAAAGTCCTCTGTGATTGGTCTAAGACTGCGGTGAATCAGCGGTATAGAGATATTTTATCATTAACGTCCTTCTAAGAAAAGGAGAAATACCCAAATTGGGAAGAAAAACATACACACACTCACCTGCCTAATATTATTATCAAAGGTTGAAGGAAAATAATAGCCACATACCTGAAACAATAAAATAAAAATAAATTAATACACAGTTAAGATAAATAACTTTTTTTTCAATTATAGGTAATAATTATTGTGAACAGCTAATGACTTAACGACAAATAATAATGAAGAATATGTAACAACTAATGACTCTAACAATTCATTACTGATGTTCCATTTTTAAATGGAACAAACCACTACAGTTTTAAGACCGTCTTCTACTGTTATTTCGAAAGCTGGCTTAGTGTGATCACTTTACGTTAACAACGTTCGCCATTAGGTGGTAATGTTTAAATCTCCGAAACTCCTAATCATGAGAATTCTCCACATGTTCAACAAGTAAAAATTTAATAACTAATGAAATAAAGAGATAAAAGTTGGAAATTATTGAGAAAAAGATAGCAACCAAATTTAAAGACTGCGACTGCTGTCATGTACTTGGCGCCAGGATATGAATATATCCATTCTTGTTAATGTCTCATCTTTATTGCCTATTGGTTTTGTTGGTGCAAAACGTTCTAATTATGTCTAGATTCTTGTGACCATTTTTCAGGACTATAATAATAATGACTACAGGAAATTCACGGAGAGAATGACTTTTTCGCGCATGTTCGTTCACACCCCTTTTGAGGCGCCGTCGGCTATAATTTAATATTCACCAGTAACAATTATGTATTTTTAACCTTCCACTCCCGGAGAAAACTAATATTGAGTTAGGTAAGTATACAAAAATTAACAATTCATATTTCGAATATCAATAGACCTCCCCCGAGTCTGCCAGTGTCAAAAATAACGGCTTAATACATAATCATTTGCAACGTTTATAGGACTAACGGGAAAAAATAGAAAAAAAAAATTTAAAGGGATTTGTTGGCTTGACACAATAGTGTAATAAATACATATAATAAGCGACTATTTGCATTTTTTTAATCTGGGCTCACCCGAAGTGAACACGAATACACTTTTTGACATATTTTACCTAGACAAAATAAAACTTGTGATGTGGAAGAGGAAGGTGGTCGGAACCGTGGATCCAACCTTCGACCATTAAGCTACCAACCATTTCGTATATTGTGCCACCGCAATAGGCACCTGTGCTTGGACCAATGGAAATAGATGTGTGTTTGTTATTAATTTATCTTTATTGTTTGAAAAAAAAATAGATACCACACTAAAAGTAACGAGATACGGATATCTAAGTATATCTAATGAAAAAAACAGGAAATTTTGTTGAACTCAATCAATCGATCAATTTTCGCTATAAGTATAAAATTAGTCCTCTAATTGAAAAATTTCAAAAACTTCCCTTCAAACACTATATCCAAATCTCTCAGCCATATGCTTTGAATGAACGTAATCTAAATTATCAATACGTAAATGAAAACTTTGAGACCATTGTTACGACAAATACATTAAATCAATAATTAAAAAAAAAACATTAAAATACTAACTGTTATGTTATGTATTTGATACTCACACACACTTCGATGTATTTGACATTGACACAAACGCATATATTATTTTGTATATTTGTGGTCAAATTGAGAATAGATTAATATTGTTTGTCTTTAATAATAATAATAAAAAAACTTTGTACATATTATCAACATTTCAAATTTGAGGTATCCATGTCATTGTTTTTTAAAGAAAATTTTGAAATAGCGCTCGCTCAGTCTTTAACAATGGAACCTTAATAATGTTCAAACTAAGAATTTAAATGAGTTATGATCGTATTTCGAGCACTGGTCGACCACTAGTAATCAGTATATAATTACAGAATAAAAAGTTTTTCATAGTCAAGAAACACTGATTTCTTGAAATACACATTTTATGTCAACCTCGTCTCCATTTTACTGAAGGTCTATTGTGCCTCCCCTACTCACTCACAGTGTCTCCCAATTAGAGCTTCCCCACTAATCCCAGATGCTTCAGGAAGTCCAGCATTAGAGGGGATCCAAGGCGGTGAAGCCCTCCACCTCTGTCCTGTGTTTACCAAAACTTCTTGCTCTCGCACAAACAACTGCATACCCCTTAATCACAGAATTAACAGATTCCATTATTATCAAGTCCCAGCTTCCTCAGGTGTTCCCTAGTGACCCGTTTAGAAGCCTTTTGGGGTTTTCAAAACTGTTTTGGTTAAGCTCTATTGATGATGCAATGGTACCAATTTAATTCACACCAATTCTTTTGAAGTGCTTGGTTTCAAAAGGATTTTTCCTGGGTTTTGGTCATTGGATACAACCAAATAGCGGGTTTTTCATCCAGGATATCTTCCAGTCAACCTATACCTACACGTCATTATAAGAACGTTTATATTTCACATGAAATGAGTTGAAACATAGTTTATAAAATATACCGTTTATATAACTCCAATGTATGTAAGTACGTTGTTTAAACAAACAAAATGTATTTAAAACAAGCTGACCCATCGAACTTCGTCCCGCCTTAAAGTCAATAAAATATTTCTGGGTAACATAAGATAGCTAACATACATGACTACTACAAACACGATAAAAATCTGTTCACCCAATCTCGAGTAATAAGTGTTCGCACTAACCCTATTTTCTTTTATATTATAGCTAGATGTTAACAAATTGTAAAAAAGCTTGAAAAAAGTACCATAAAAATTTTCGTACTTATCTATATTTTTAATTTCAATGGTGGTCAGATTACCACCATCTGTGGAAACATAGGGAAAACATTGATCTATAGAATCTTTCTACCAAAATATCAATATACTTATCAGAAATCTCCCTATTTTCCCAACAGATGGCGGTAATGTCCTCAACAGAAAAGCCGTTCCATTCTAACTTTGATATTATATTTTATATCATTTCTTAGCCATTTATTCAACTTTTTATTAGTTATTCTGTTATCCGGAGCGAAGAAGAATCCAATAAATCCAACATCCGAAGAATCTGTTCAACCGAACTCGAGTTATAAGTGTTCGCACTAACCCGACTTTCATTTATATTAGAGATATACAGTAATGTACGGAGAAAGTCCTCTTAAGAGACCGATACTGCATATTGTATATGCAAGGTATAATAATAATAATATGCAAGACGTGTCCATATCGCTGCAGTATCTCAATAAACAACTTTGTTTATTATGAACCTCCTTTAATAATAAACAATATTATTATTACTTTAAAATAACACATTCAGATACGTGCGTTTTATCGCATTCAGGTTGAATCTTTGACCCGTAAGATACATTCTAATGCATATTCTCACTAGACATTTTTTGACCCAACTATGTGGACGCGTCCTTACTAAGAGAGTACATACACAAAGAAAAAGAACTCTACTCTTTTCTATATTGATTTCAGAAACAAGTAGCCTCTACCTTTTTCTTTATTTCTGACCTCAGGAAAAACTCTGCATATAGATCACAATGCCGATCCAATTCCAATCAATAACGATCTAGTTGCAATAATGGTAGGCAATAAAGATGGGACATTAACAAAAATGGATATATTCACATCTTGGCGCCAAATACATGACAGCGGTCGCGGTCTTTAAATTTGGTTGCTCTCTTGTTCTCAATAATTTCCAACTTTTATCTCTATATCTCATTAATTATATTATTAAATATCTATTTGTTTTATACATATATGGGATTTTTCAACATGTCGAGAATTCTCATGATTAGGAGTTTCTGAGACATAAACATTACCACCTAATGGCAAACGTTGTTAACGTAAAGTGATCACACTAAGCCAGCCTTCGAAATAACAGTAGAAGACGGTCGTAAGCCCGTGATGGTTTGTTCCATTTAAAAATCGAACATCAGTAATCCATTAGTTGTTACATATTCGTTAATAACGATCTAATTATGACGTTTACATTTTCGTTGCTTTGCATGAAAATAGTTACACGAAAATCTATTATGAATCCGGTATTGCTTCACCAAAAAAATGGTATAAATCATATAAAGTCTTTACACAAGTACTTTAAGTATTAAAAATATAGACAGTCGAGTTTGAAAATAGAATTGAATTACAAAAGAAGCCCCCCCTAGGGAGTAAATCACGATTCCGACCCAATTCCGATCTTAATAACAATATCATTTGACAGTTGGTGAGACAGACAAAATATAATATTAATGTGGTTTAAAACAGATGCATCGGTCGGAATTACAGTGGACAAAAGGTAATTCATTTATCATTAAACAAATCCAAAATGATCACAGGACAACGTTTCTCGAGAAAATTAGGTTCTGGTAATGCGAGTAAATGGCCATTAAATAACTAAAAACGGGACGAAGTTCGATTGGGCAGCTAGTAACATATATTTTAAGTTATTACAATGACATATGATACTTTAAAAACAGTTGTCGATGGTTTAAAAATCAAACATGTCATGTCAACTATTATGTAAATTGAGACGATAAAATTATATATTATGAACTTAATGAAAACTGACTTATAAATACAGCTAGGACACATACTAAATGATTAAAATATGTTGCAGTACATACTATTGATGTCGATAGATCAATGGTTAAATGAAAAACCCCTGATCAAATGTCGTAATTTTGATTCTGACTTAGTATTGCTTTTTATAATATAATAATATGTACATACTAGCTTTCTCGACAGACGTTGTCCTGTGTTCCTAACTATGAATATTGAATTCGAATTTGTTTGGTGATAGGCTAATTACCTTTTAACCAATGTAATTTAGATCGATGCTTCTGTTTCTATCCATATATTTTCCATAGACATTCTGTCAAATGCACCAACTATCAAGCAACAGAAAGTTCCTGTCAAACTTCAATTTTTCAAATATGAAATAAAACGCCTCACCAACTTTACGCAGAAATTTATCAAGAGAAGATAGTATAATAAAAAAAAATGAATAAAAAAACAAGGCCGTAATCATTTTACCACCGGCCTCGGTAGCCTAGTTGTACTAGCGTGGACTTCAGATCCGGGGTCCCGAGTTCGATTCCCGGTCGGGTCAGAGTTTTTCTAAGTGTTTTTTCACTAGAAATTTCTACCCGGGGTTGGCCTGTCTCAGATTGGACGGGACCGGTTGACTGGAAAAAATTGCCTCAGGCAATAAGTTCCGCCGGCTATACTTACACCTTTGTATAGAAAAGTGTTATATTATTATTATTATAAAAATATCAGTTAGTATGGAATATTTTCGTCCCATAGAAAACTTCAAGGTCGATTCGGAGACAGAAGATCTTATTTTTTTGTCATGAAATTTTGTAGATAGTTATAATACATCATAAGGCAACAAATTATCACTATTACATTAAGATTAGAAGCACTTTTTTTAACTTCCATACTAGAACGGCCCAGCCTAGAAGAGATGTCAAACCATCGGCAGTCCCCTACATGGAAAACTAAAGTTGAGACCTCTTAAGGGACGGTATTGAAACCGATTTATAGGGCAATGCCGGTCATCTACCAGAATCTGTTATTAGAGAATAGACCTCCATAGTCATACAAGATGGCGCAGAAGACAGACGTAACCCTTATTGTGCTCCTTATGTTCGACACACATGCAATTTGCAATTGATTGATTGATTGATTCGACAGGTTTAACTGCTAGTCAAACAATACATAAGTCACTAAATTGAAAATATTTTCTATCAAATCTATTTTCGAAACACAAACCTTACCAAAGATATAAAATTTTATTAAAAAACATTCCAAACGTTAAAAATTTCAGTCACACACATGGACAAGAGAAATGTATATACAAAGATTTAAACCAATAATAAAAAAAAAACATTTGAACGATTCAGATTTGACAAATAATAAATTGATAATGTAACCTGTCAAAGAATCCGATCAGCGAAAATGATTGATTTGTTAAAATGTTGTGATGCGAATCCCACCAACACTGGGTAACTTGATCGCTTAGTTTGTATTTATAAAATTTATTGTCTTTGAATACAATAGATTGATTGATTGATCTGATGCGTAACAAAATTCAATATTCAATTCATAAGTGTCACATATTGAATTTCTTTACGTCGAAGGTTAACCGAACGGCGAATACGCCCATTGTTAGACTTCTTGTGTCCTCAAAAAGGTAGGCAGAGAGAACGAATCCCATCTCTTTTCCATCCAAGATACACTAACTTTGCTTCTTCTAACTACAACACATCCAGCCTCTGGTATTTCTTTCATTTCCAACCGAACCTTCCTTGAGGAAGGAATCGATGTTTTCGATCCAAGATATTTTAGAACGGTCACTTTCTTGTACACCATATTCTTAGACAAAATGAGAAAGCTTCCCATATCAAAAAAGTTCATAACGCCTTTTTTCCTTGTCCAGATGCGTCCGAATACCTGACTTGGCCCTCCTTTAGACCGCGCCGATATCATCAGCTCGCATCAAACTAGGTCGGCCACATCTACGTGCACCCATTCTTTCATATTTGTAAATCCTTTCGGTTCTTCCGCCTGCAACGAATCTCTCAACATTTTTCACTTTCATTCTAGTCACTGCGCTAACGTTTGCTTCACATTCCTTTCTTTTATTAACATTCCTCGCCTTATCAATCAGTCTTTTTCAGCAAATCCTGCGTAAGGATCTCATTTCTACATAATTTATACAAACTTCCAGATTTTTCGTCCATGTCCAAGTTTCACGCCCATATATCATGGATGGTATCAGGATTGCATTGTGCATCAATTTTATCATTTCGACTACATTCATACTTCATATTGTTCCTTTTTATGTCTATTCAAATCCCAATCCAAACTCCCTTAAGGAACCACTTTGGGGCATAGGGAGGCAACAAGATCTCTCCATTGCGCTCGATCTTGCGCAATGTTTATGACCTCCTCCCACACCATGTCCAGATTCCTCAGCTCTGCTTCGAAGGAGCGTTATACAGTGTGAGAGGGTCTTCCTCGTCTTCGGGACCCTGATGGGAGGAAGAACAGCGCTCTCCTCGGCCAACTGTCATTCGGCATTCTTAACACATGTCCCAGCCAAGTCCATCTCCTCCACATAAACACGCGGTGTTGTTTTGTTGGGTCATTGCGCACTGTATACTATTGTCCGCTGTGTAATGTAATGTAATTATTGTTTTGATGTTTTTTTTTTGTATTTGATGTTGTGTTTATCTCTCATTGCTCAGCGCAAAGGGTTTGTACCTGTTATGCTGAATGATGATTTTTTTTTGATTGAATAAAAATTATAAAAAATATATAATAAAATATAATGGTAGAAGTGATGGGCTCGGCTCACGCTGGGTGCGCCGGCGTATAGCGTCGTTCGTGATGCGGTGGTATAATCTTACGCCCAAAATTCTCCTGAGGCACTTCATTTCGAAACCTGAGACTTTTTGTGCCTGGGCTTTGGTCAGGTACCAGGACTTACACCCATAGAGGAGAATGGGCAACACACACGCATCAAACAGTTTACATTTCGTCTCGACACTAAACGACGACGTTTTCCATGTTTTGGTCATGTTGTTAAAGGCGCCACTTGCCATACCGATACGCATCGGGAGCTCAGCCCTGAAGTCACCAGTTACCAGTTTTATGCCTACACGCATTTCTTTTCCAATTACTTCTAATAAATGGTTAAATATTAGTAAGACATTATTGTGTATGGTTATCACAATATCACGCAAATTCGCTTTAATTTTGATGCAAATTGGACAAATTTACCAGACAGTCTGAAATAACAGGACGGAATTGGGCCCGTCATTTGGGACAAAAGAGAGGACAAGTTGCCGATGATGAATGAAATAACGATTATCCGTCAGTTAGAAAACTGACGGACGGCCAAATCCGTATATACGCTCGTTAATCGCGACCATACGACATGTTAATTCATCTGTTTTTTAGATACAAAAACAAACTGGAACATTTAACTGTGGAGACAGCTTAAGAAGATCACTAACCTACGCAAGAGCGAAATGAATTTCCCTAAGGGTTTTTGCAGTAACTTTGTAACACTTCATTTTAACTGTGTAAAATGTTTATTTATTGTATCTTTCTAAAAGTGTTTAACAATTGAGTAGGTATGACACGAGTAAAGCACGACCGGTTTCGGGAGGATCAGACCTCTCATCAGGTGCAAACTTAATACTAAATATCTCTAAGATGTCTTCTACTATTTAAAGGAATTTGAACAAGGAGAATAGGTATATCTTATTTGTAAAAAAAAAAACAAAATGGATAGCAAATAATATAAAATGTTATATTAAAGTTAGTATGTAACGGATTTACTGACAACAACGCCATGTGTGAAAAATTCCATTACAAGACGATTTTTATTTACCATCGAGTTTCAAAATATTGATACGCAGATTTTTTATAGAATTTCTTTCAAGCTTTCAGAAATAATATAATATTCAAACATATTATTTTATGTAAACATATGTTTGTATAAATTACAAATTCGAAATCAATATTCATATTCTTATTGTTATATGTATAGCGTAAAGTTTGAAAATGCTATGTATTACTTAGAGTTATGTATCTCCTCACCTTCACACAAATGCTTATGCATTTTTGAAGGGGGGAATATTATATTTAATATAAATAAAAAAAAGGACTACAAGGCAACGTCTGTCGGGAAGCCTATTAGGTATATGCATATACTTTTCTAGCTTACCCATCTTACATTACGAACTCTATGGTGGATCATTATTTACAAAAAACATACTATATATTTTTGAAAATATTTCGCGTTTGGTAAAAGTGTTTCAAGAAATAACCGTGTTAACTATGAATTAACCGATTGTCTTTAACAATTTTCAAATTCAGCTGTTTCGAATGCGTAGAATAATAATTATTCATCAAAAACTTTCCAACAAGTGAGCCCAAAACCACACTCGTTTTGTCAAATTCAAATAAGGACCATCCTTTTAAATAACACGTTCATGAACTCTTTTTCCACATAGATCGGACAAACTCACACATCAGCCCCGGGCCAAAACCGACTAATAACACATTATTGTAATATTTCATCTAACATTTTAAAATTAAATTTACGATTCATACTAAGTTCGTAAAGATCTATAAAGATCGATAATAAACGCACGTTAGATAGATCGTAAAAATCAATGCCACGGCCTAATCTTAACGCTAATAATTTCCATCTACACGAAATCTATTTTTGATGTTTTTATTTACCAAAACATTTCAATGAAGTTAATCAATTACGGATGTAAAAATCGATATATCGCTCGGTTAACTGTGACGTATAGTTTTGTGGTAAAAAATAAATTTACTCAAGGTATCTAGGTATAAGAAAAATTTATTTTTATTTTCAACTTTTTACACAAATACCGACTCTTTGCACAATTTTCGTTTTTAGGTCAAAAGGTGGTAAAATTGGAAAACGTGATTTTTGAAGTGGTAAATAGTCTGGTGGTTACAACGCCGTCTTTCGTACTAGAGGTCGTGGGTTCGATCCCAGGTCCGAACATCATCCTCTTTCACGAAACAAGCTTTAAGAATCTTACTGTGAAAATGTCAAAGAGTGTTTTTGTGTTCGCATTGAGTGAGCACAAATTCGTTTAAAAAAACTCTAATAAACAATAATTAAATAATATAGCGCCAAATACTTGACAGCTGTCGCAGTCTTTAAATTTGGTTGCTCTCTTGTTCTCAATAATTTCCAACTTTTATCTCTATATTTCATTTATTATTATATTTCTACTTGTTGCATACATGAGATTTTTCGACATGTTGTACATGTCGAGAATTCTCATGATTAGGAGTTTCGGAGACAAACATTACCACCTAATGGCGAACGTTGTTAACGTAAAGTGATCACACTAAGACAGCCTTCGAAATGACAGTAGATGACGGTCGTAAGCCCGTAGTGGCTTGTTCCATTAAAAAATCGAACATTAGTAATGAATTGTTAGAGTCATTAGTTGTTATTTTTTCTTTAATAATTAAATAATTCGAAAACCACTGGCATTAGACCCCTGGTTAATTGGTGGAACAAAATTATTGCAAATAACCTGTAGTATAACCCTTTTCAAAGAATTGGTCGAATTACTAGTCACTCTGTATGTATGTATCTAGGTAAAAATGTATGTGTTGTCATATATTTACAAAAAATTTAGATACATGTTCATACAAAATACAACGATTTCCGGTTCTTTATAGAAAAAAAATCATTCATTGAATCAAGAATCAAAAAATCGCCGACATTGTGCGAAATAGCGATATACAGAATTAATATTGTATAATTAATAGATACTCTAATGTTATACTTATTCAGGAGTATTCTTATTTATTTTTTTACTTTTAATTACTTGTTGGGTCTATTCTAGGTTGGCTGAAAGATAAAAAAAAAACTATAATTATTACTTTATTCAAACTATTCATAGAAAAAATACATTTTTAGGCCAAATACATCAAATTATGTATATATTTTTTTTTTTTTTTTTTATTTATTATTCATTATAAATTATTTTACACAATTATTTGTTACACATCAATCTCTTACAGCTATTTTACAATATTGTGTAGTCCATCTTGTCTAAAGCAACTTAATGCTTGAGCGACGAGATGGACTTTCTAAAACTAAATATTCACACAATTAATTATATAGGTATTGTCAGCATCAAGTAGGTACCCAATGATGGGCAAACATTTTTTTTTTTTGCATTTAAGTACATATATTACATACATGATGATAAAAGAAATGTCTCATAAAGAAAAAAGAAAGCCCCCACCAAACACCAGACACACACAAAATAACCATCAACATAGATACAACCACCCACAAATGGACAAGAGGACATGAAACAAGGATTTCTACGCAGAAATTGTGTTGTCGCATGGGCTTCCACCCATCTTGTAATATTTTTTAATCTCAGCCACCATGGTCCTGCAATTGGACATCTCTCTTATTTTCTGGGGAAGTAGATTAAAGTATACCTCACCCATATATTCAACTACTAATAATGACTTACTAGAACATTCGATAATCAAGAAGAAGAAATCTGTATTTTTATTCGTCATTATTGTAAAAATAGCTTTCCCGACAGATGTTGTCCTGTATTCCTAAATATGAATATTGAATTCCAATTTGTATGGTGATGAATTAATTATTTGACCAATGTAATTCCGACCGATGCGTCTGATTTAGACCATATTCCATCCGCATTCTGTCAATATGCCAATTGACAATTTCTGTCAAAATTTCAAAATTGAAATAAAAATTATAAGGTAAAAAGTACTAATAAGGTTGTCTACGTAGAGTTTTCTTTAATTTTCTAATTTACCATGCATTTTTCTTCATTTTCCTGATAAAAGCCTACACGACAAAAAAAGAATTAGCGAAATCGGTCCAGCCGTTTAGGCGTGATGCGATAACATCGGGTAATAACTCTCCATTTTTATAAGATAAAGCACCAGACTAAATATTATGAGATGTCTGATGATCTGCTCTCCAAGCCAATAGAGAACATTCTTTTCACAGATTTGTACTCAAAACTACGCTTTTTCATATTTGGTTTTAGTCCATAAAGGTGATTGATAAAAATGCTAGATAAGAATAAGTCTAGTAAGTAGGAAAGGGGTATATTAATTGTACAAAAGTTGTTTTTTAATTTAGCGTAAATTAATTACGAAAAATAAAAATTCAGCTATTCACTTTTTGCAGTCTAGTAACAATCTATCTACCTCATTCAATTTTAAACGTCAAATAAAAACTATGAATCCTATATTAATGTTAATTACCATATGAATAGAAAAAAAAATACCTATTTGTGTCAATCTTCAATGCAAAAAAAACCTAGTTGGCGGAGGTGTGAAAAAAAATCACACAAAAGTAGGAACAAATCAAAAAAAAAAACTATTCGAGCAAATATTTGATTTTCGCCACAAAAGTCGTATTTTGCTGAACAAATATCTCTACAGTCTACATGATCATACATCCTGTACAGGCGATAATAAGGCCTTTTTTACACGTACGTACGCGTTTTTTCGGTCATTACCGACAAACAAGTATAATATGAATCGGTTTTTTTTGGTGCATGTTGGAAACATCAAGACCTTCATTATATGTATATCATATTGGCCCGTAATTATCCACTGCAGGACATAGGCCTCCTCACGCTCACGCCACTCCTCTCTGTCCCTGGTCATCCCCATCCACTCTGTCCCAACGGCACGCACGATGTCGTCGCTCCACCTCATCAGCTGTCTTCCCACACTCCTTCGGCCAGTCTCTGGTCTCCAGTCCGTCACTCTTCTACTCCACCTTCCGTCGTCCCTGCGGGATACATGACCAGCCCACCTCCATTTGAGCCTTGCAATTTTATCTCCCACATCTATGACTCGAGTGCGCCTTCGAATTTCAGTATTCCTGATGCGATCGCGTATGTATATGTACATATATGTAGGTGAATATTATAAGATTGTAGAATTTTTTTCGTCTACTTCAGTTACGACTGCACCCTGTCTTCTCACCTCATTTTCAGCATAAATGTCACAGAAACATAGAATAGGGGTAGTGCAAAATTTATTCCAATGCATATAGCAGGTTTACACTTCAAGCCGTTAATAATAATAATAATAATATAACACTTTTTTATACAAAAGTGTCAGTATAGCCGGCGGAACTTATTGCCTGAGGCAATTTTTTCCAGTCAACCGGTCCCGTCCAATCTGAGACAGGTCAAACCCGGGTAGAAATTTCAAGTGAAATATACTTCTCGACCCGACCGGGAATCGAACCTCGGATCTGAAGTCCACGCTAGTACAACTAGGCTATCGAGGTCGGTATACCTACAATATACAACTAGGCTACCGAGGTCGGTATAATATGTCGTCAGTGACCGAAAAAAGAACCGAATGAAACCGCATAAGTGTGAAATGGCCTTTGTTCATACAATAACATGTACATCTACATGGTTTTTTTTTGCCAACATGATGGTAGTAGGTATAAAACCGCTATCAACGATTTGCGGTAATGCACGGTTAATAATATTCTGTATAGGTACGCACCGTACCGACACGGTTAAGAATGAGTCGTTTATTTGCAAATCTCACTGAAAATGCATAATGTAATGAATTCTGACTTTACATACTTTAAATTAGTCACATACCTACTTTAATTGATAAAATAACATAGGACAAAATAACATTTTGATAATATAATAACATAATAACATTGTGAGTGTGGTCTAGACCTAAAGACACTGGACCATGTCTTCCTTGGTTGTCCTCTGCGAGATGCCTATGACGTTTGCTCGGCTCTTCCTGATGTTCCACTTCGAACGAATGTGGAACATCTTCTATCAATAAATGATACAACGGTGCGATCAGTGCTCCCTAGGTTTATAAATAAGAACATAATAATTATACTATAAACTTCATAAATAATTTATTGATCTAAAAATGTTCTTTGCTTTAGATTGTTTTTGGCTGTTTTTTCGTTCTGAGACTGTTTTGAATGAATTTTAATGTATCTATGTATGTATAAGATTTATCATGGCACAAATCGTCCCTGGTTGGACGCAATGCCAATAATTTAATAAAAAAATATAACATGTAAATAATCCACTACTATTAATAGTGTTTTTTTTTTCAAGAACTTACTAAAAAACTGCAAATCTGGATATTGGTAAAGACCACTCTCGAGAGGGTAGATTGCCACATTGGAAGGAAGAAGAAGAAGAACGTACTAAAAATTGTGACTTATTTTTTAATAAAACAAATATAATTTTGATTCAGATCATACTTTGATTTTTGATTACTGGTATAAATAACTTTCTTTATATCTTTTTTTTTGAAAATGGGATGATGAAACACAAAATGGCATGATTTATTTATCTAAAAAAATATTTTTGGCGTAAAACGCCAATTATATCTTTCAAAAAATGTATAACTATTTTATTAAACCTATTATAAATTTAAAAAAAAATCGTAAGCATTTGTTTGTTATTTTATTAATATTTTCCTATATGCATTTGCTATAACCGACGAAATCTCTCTTTCACCCGTTCGAATTTCAGCCAGGATTTCAACCCCAAAAATACATTTCAAGTGAATAACATTCTAACCTCACTGGGAATCGAACGCGGGAACCTTGTTGAAAATTCAGGCATATACAATTAGGCCATCGATGTTTCATCCATAACACAACAAAAAACATTTGAATGTTATTTTATCGAACGCAATTCATTTACCGTGTTATTTTATGCATTTAATTTACCGTGTTATTTAATCATGTGGCGAGTGTTATTGCGCCTTGACGCTACAAATATCCTACAGCGATACCACAATGATCACTCACGAACTGTGATGTATTATTGGTGCATGAATCGTGGTTTGATTTAATACAATGGTAATTAATTGCAGCCAGAAATCCTAAATAGGCAACCGATTATACAGTATCAGGTCTAAATATAAGGACTACATCTGCTTTTGGTATTGACGGTTTAAATGATTCTACACAATTTGACATGCTTAAGTACATGTTTCTTATAAAAACTCCTACGCCGACTTTCGTACTGTACGGAGGTCGTGAGTTCGATTCCAGGTGCCGACCATCTTCCTCTTTCACGACACACGCTTTGAATATCTTACTGTGAAAGAGTCAAATGTAGTGAGCACAGGTTTATTTAAAAAAAATATATACTTACCTGCTCTCAATTTATTTTCTAAGCTTAATTTACTTATCTTCAGCACAAAACCACTATGATTTTCTTTATACAAGTAGAAAAAAATGTGGTCAGCATCGTAATTCAAACCCACGACCTCCTAGGAGCATGGTGTATTTTTTATTTTATTAAACAGATATACAAACAGTTATGGTACAAAAAATAATCACACAAATAGTATGGGCAAAAAAGACACCAGTTAGTAATATACCTACGTAGACATTCACAGCGAGTAGATTAGAAGTAAGACAAACAACAGAAAAAAGAATAAAAAAAAACTTATGTAACAATATGTGCAGGCTCGGCTGGAGATAAGGGAAAGAAGGCTTAAATGTGAGGGATAGGAATAAGGGACATGGAAGGGGCAAGGAAGAACCAAGAGGACAAAAGAATTTATTGCTCTGACACGTGTGTTCTTACGTTATGACGCTCTTTCTCCTTACCAACATAGCTACCATCCTTAATTCAATCGGACATATAACCAGACAGTAACAAAAATGGATATAGTCATATCCTGGCGCCAAATACATGACAGCAGACGCAGTCTTTAAATTTGCTTGCTCTCTTGTTCTCAATAATTTCCAACTTTTATCTCTATATTATTTCATTAGTTATTATAAATATCTACTTGTTGCATACATGAGATTTTTCATGTTGAACATGTTGAGAATTCTCATGATTAGGTGTTTCGGAGACAAACATTACCACCTAATGGCGAACGTTGTTAACGTAAAGCGATGACACTAAGCCAGCCTTCGAAATAACAGTAGAAGACGGTCGTAAGCCCGTAGTGGTTTGTTCCACTTAAAAATCGAACATTAGTAATGAATTGATAGAGTCATTAGTTGTTATTTTTTCATATAACCAGAGCTTGGGACAAACAATTGACCATGTACTGTTGTAATTTTGAAATTGATGTTAAATTTTTACAAAGGTGCATATATCATTTCACTGTATTTTTGTAATTGAATTCACGTGTGCAACAAGCAGATACTCTTGTAATTGTTGAAGGTTGAATGTAACTTTGACAAAACAATACGACAGGGGCATTTTTTAATACACCACAATCACTTGCTACCAGAATTTTCAATCATGGTAAGATAATTGTTTTTTTTTTTAACTTCATAAAATGCTAGCATTCTGTTTGAAACTACATACTTTCCATCCGAATTCTGTCAATCGCGCCAACTATTAAATAACTGAAAGTTTGTGTCAAACGAAACGACAATTTGATTTCAAAATTAGATTTATTCACATTCCGCGTTTTAATTTACAAAAATTCGCTTAACAAATTAGAAAAATCTTTAATAAATCCATCAAATAAAAAATATAAATAACAATTTATTCAATTATAATATAGCAATTTAAACACAAATACGAACCAAAGAGCGGACCTTTCCCGAAGAATCTCTTCCAGCCAACCCATCAATAATCTGCGTGCCAGATTTTTAACGTCATTGGCTGTCAGATAAATAAAAATCGTGTTTCTATAGAATTTTCACAGATAGTGTTGTTGTCCGTAAATCCGTTCCATACTAACTTTAATATTATATTTTATATTATTATCTATCCCCTTTTCGATGTTTTATGAAGTATTCTGTTATCCGGAGCGGAGAAGAATCCAATCAAACAAAAATGATAAAAATCTATTAGGCCGATCTCGAGTTATAAGTGTTCGTACTAACCCGTATTTCTTTTATATTATAGATGATATGAAATCTAATCATGTCTCTTCGCCTACCCCTAAAAAGAGTTAGCACATATCATTAGTCACAGATAAGCGTCATTAGACATCTAAAATAGTACGTGTTAATGTAAATAAAAATTGAAATCCAAACCAGTTCCTAACGTAGCTAACACTTCATAAATTAAACGTTTTTCTAAATAAATTTATCGCTAATTTATATTATTTATTTATTTATTTATCTGCATTGAAGAACATTTTTTTTTTTTTTTATTTAATGTCAATGTTTTTCGTATTTATTTATCGCCTTCCTCTTTGAAAATAACTAGCTGCATACACCGGCGATTCCCAACACCGAATATGCGAAACTTTACGCTATGGTCTTCGTCCAATTTGAGGCATGACAGATATTGTGTAGAAAAGTCATGTTAAAAAAAAACTCGTAAAACACAACAAAATCTGACCAAAAATCTAACTCGAATAATTTCTACCTAAATTACCACAGTCATAAATCTTTCTCTAAGGTCCCTGAAGACTAACATCATCATTATTTTTTACTTTATGTTCATTTCAAATGTAGAGGACGTACAAACGGTATAAGGCATTTTTGCCAATTAATTTACCGAGCGATGCTCTCAATGAATCGGCTAGCCCGTTATCAATATCTAGGGGTACGTAAATTATGTATTTACGAAATAGATGCGATAAATGCGACATTTGTCAATATATTCCATAAATGCGATGTTTTAATTTTTAGTAAATTTCAGTGAAATATAGATAATTATTATATTTTAAACGTAAACGATCAAGTAACTCGTCAAGACGAACGCTTTATCCTTGTAAAAAAATTGAAACTGAAAAATCATTTAGTAGAAGTCGCCGGTGTAACTAAATTGTTTTAATTGAAAGCGTGTGTTTTATTACATAATATTATTAAAAATTTATAAAGCGTGTATTTTATAAAGGTTTTCTACAATTGTTAATTTTTTATTAAATATTTAAAATACTCAAAGGTGTTTTATTATAGACATTTTATGTTTTATGCGAAATTTCGCTTATATATATTTTAAAATGCGATATTATAATTTTTTATTTGCGAAAATTACGTACCTCTATCAATATCGCATACGATCTCTTCTGCAAGCGAATGAATATTTGGTGTAGAAAAAATAATTTATAACATGGTCTGCTTTAATATGAATGTAAGTGTGAACCCTGGTGTATGAGTATTGATAAAAATAAATGATGTTTTGTTTTACGCTGTATTGTATTTGACGTTCTTCTTTTTTGTTTTATAACTTTTTTCTGTTTACTTGTAAGTGTGATAGACGCAACGGTTAAGATGAAGCTGTTATGTCTGTTTCACTAATCTTTCACTGAACAAAATAAATAAATAAATTGATTGTCAATGCAATCAGCCTTGCTTCCAAGAATCATAAAGATTCTTTAAAACTCTATTCAGAATAATACATTTTCCTCACACAATTTTCAATTCGTGTGCTTAAAAAAATTTCTTCTCCTTAATATATTTCTATTTACCATAAAAGGCACTCTGAACTCGCCATCATACAAGTTCAAGAACATAAATATGTACAAGTATATCAAAAAGTTACAGACCTATAGATGGCTCAAAAAATTACTATAGAAAATTTGCTAAAGTACATGAATAAATAAAACTTTATTGCAAAAGTAAATTACACTTTTAATACAAACCTGTGGATCTCTTCCAGCCAACCAATGAATTTTTCAAAAATATGTATCTACGCGAAGATAATTTTTTATGGGATGATTAAAAATTATTTGATAAATCAACAGACAATGGATTTATAAAATGTGTCATACATTCTCTAACAGACATACGAATCAACGATTTGGATCATAATATTATTATTTATAGATGAAGAATAAATTTATTTATTGCCTATTGTGTTTGTTTTTACATAAATTTATGTATGCACTCTGATACTTCCTGATACAGAAATAAAAACACTCACATTACGATATTAAATGTCGCTACTGATAGGGTAGGCAAAGAGTAACCGAAGCCACTCGACTTGTCTGCTAACCAATTCGTTAATTAATTCTAAATCTTTTTTTCTTTTAGTTATGTAAGTAATTCAAAGTTGATTCCATTAAAGTGGTTGTAAAAAACGATTTCAGGCTTCATGTAAGTAGTGTCTAGTTTATGGTCATGACCATATTCGCAGTCTGCTTGACCTAATTTTAACATCAGAAGTATCAGCACATCCTTCATACTCTTCGAATTATTTTGTCTCTTACTCCATTAAACCAGCCGAATTAAATTTTCAGAAGTCCATGAACAGTAGCAGATTTTAAGATAAGTCGTAGAAAAAAAAAGTTATGTAAAAATTTGAACCCTTTGAAAAGTTTGTGGAAAAATTTAGCTTGGAAGAAAAATTTTTGAAAATATTTTTTGAAACAAAAGCTATCGGGTGCTGATTTACAAAGATATTACATAACATTAGTGCCACTATCGGACAATCCTCTGAAAAAAATTAAAATCGTAAAATCAATGGTTTGGCCACAGTTCTGTATTTTAGTGTGAAAAATCCGGAATTCGTTGAAAATTCACAAAAACGTTAATAATTTTTGAACCACCCAATATCGCTGAACATACATGGGGGTGAAATCGATGGGTATTGAGGTCCTCTACCTCCCTGCTTCGGGTTATCCACTATCTCTGATACACCGTGTATATGATTTTAATGGAGGAAACTAAAGTATCACTCGACACTGATGATCGTTTTCAGGATGAGGATATGAGAAGATGATCTGTCAGGTCTCGAACCGGAATCCCACGCACTCCATTTCCAACACGTCCTGTTGTGTATCTCCTTGTCTTAGTAGTTAAATGAATAGACAATCTACAACAGTGGCTCCCAAACTATGAGGTTTAAAGTTTTACTAGTGGTCGACCAGTGATCGAAATTCGACCATAACTAATTTAAAATTAGTTTAAGTTTGAACATTATTGAGGTACCATTGTCAAAGACAGAGCGAGCGCTATTTATTTTTTTCTTTATTTCCAAATAATACATTATAATACATTAATGTGTACGAATATAAATACAGATTAAGAGAATGGAATTTATCACCCCACTAGACAAAAGCCCGTGCTGAGGTGATACTAAGTATTTATGATGAATAACTATTTACTGTTTTGTGCAAGTAGACCTAATATTAACGGGATACAAAGACGAGCAATTTCACAATTTTCTTTTCAAAACAATGACTCGCATACGTAAAGTTTCAAATTTCGATATTATGCATAAAAAAAATTATATTATTATTAAACAATATTAATCTATTCTCAATTTGACACAATGAGTTTGAATATCCCGCCATTTCCAGATCCACCTTCCATTTGAATATACATACCGCCTTCAAAAAGTTTTCTGCGCCCATTGTCAAACGCTTTTCATTTTACATTTGTTTCTATGAATTTGATGATATTTATAAGTAGGCTGTGGAAGAGTGTGTGTGAGTATCAAATACATAACATTACAGCAATGTTTTGTAATATTTTTTATTATCGATTTAATGTGTTTTTATTATATGCATAATTTAAAAAATATATTAGCATCGCCACTCCTTTATATAAACTATAAGCGCGCCAAATTTCGTACTTCTCTATCAGCGAATTTTTCGTAAAAATGGTTACAAAGTTTTTCCTTTGCTTATTAATATATAGATAATGAGACCCGCTTGTTCGCTTATTGAGAATGAGTGAAATGGCCCCACGGAGCACCACAGATCCATCATGCGCTAAATGGTGTCAATTTATTTATTAAAAATAATACGGGCAAGAAGTAGCCAAACACAATGCCGTATGTCATATTATCTCTCCGATACTCGTGTATGAAGAGTGATTACTACAAACATACTTACCAGATCATAATGCAATCTTCTTATATATAAAAATGGAGAGCTATTTCCCGATGTCATCGCATCGAGCCTAAACGGCTGGACCGATTTCGTTTATCTTTATTTTTCGTGTAGGCTTTTATCAGGAGAATGTCCTTTTAGAGGAAAAAATTAAAAAAAAATGCACGGAAAATTGGAAAATTAAAGAAAACTCTACGTAGACAACCTTATTAATACTTTTTACCTTATAATTTTTATTCCAATTTTGAAATTTTGACAGAATTTGTCAATTGGTGCGATTGACAGAATGCGGATGGAATATAGGTACATGGTTTAAAACAGACGCATCGTTCGGAATCACATTTGTCAAAATGATAATTAATTCATCACCATACGAATTCGAATATTCATAGTTAGGAACACAGGACAACGTCTGTCGGGAAAGCTAGTTTCCAATAAAGAAAGCTAAATGAAAATTACTAAATTATTAAAAGACTACTCAGAAAGTATTAGCCTAAAAATAAATAGTATCAACTAGACCAAAAAGATGGAGAATGATTTCTGCCTCATCTAGGGAGCCATAACTTTAGGAAGTGATGATGTCGAAGAAGTTTCAAATACCTGGGAGTCTATTTGACACCAACGAAGAGGTAAATAAGGAGCCTTCCATAAGAATTGCAATGGCGAGTTCGTCCTTTCACAACATGAGAAAACAGAGGAAATCCGCCAACTCTTCCACCAAAACTAAATGTCGCCTCTTTAATGCGTGCATTCTGCCAGTGTTGTTTTATGGTTGTGAATCCTGGCATCTGACAAAGGCTCAACAGAAGATGATCCTTAATGTTGAGAACATATTTTGCGTCAGATTTTAGGGATTAAGTGGTACCACTTTGTCTAAAATGAGACCGTACGCTCCAGAACAGCACAACAGCCAATCACCTCAGTAATCCAGAATCGCAGATTGAGTTGGCTTGGCCATGTTCTCCGCATGTCCCCCGAGAGTCTTGAATACGCAAAATACAATCCGAATGGGACAAGAAGGCGAGGCAGGTGAAAGTTAACAATCAAGCAGGCACACAAGATGCTGGACTAAGCTGGGATGAAGCTGTGCAACTGGCGTAAGATAGAGAGGCTTGGAGGAACTTTGTGGCGTCCACATGCTCCACACTGGGAGCGAAGGTGGATAAAGTAAGTAACATTTACAGGGTACGTAGTTTGATAAATTGGAAAAATTTTGAAAATAGCTAAAAGAAAAAAATCGTGATTATTTTTATTAAAATAGTATTTTTTTTTAAATTTTAATTGTACCTTGTTTTGAGATTCAAAATTCTTTGTTCTCGGTGGTCCTAGCCCTAACTATAAGTTGAATTCAAATTTGTATAATAATAAATTAATTATTACCTTTTAACCAAATGTTATTCTGACCGATGCATCTGTTTTAAACCATATATTTTCTATCCGCACTCTGTCAATCGCCCAACTCTCAAGAAGGCAATCATGCCTGGGGTCTACCCACGCTTCTGCGTCCTGTTCTAGGTCTCCAGTCCAGCACCCTTTCGTCCACCTGCCATCAGATAGGTATACGCGTCACATGACCTGCCCAGTTCCACTTCTGCTCCGCGATTCTTTGGGTCACATCTGTTACCTTGGTCTTTTCCTATATTCAAACATTCGTTTTTCGGCCCCTAAGTGAAATATTTAACATCCTTCACTCTATTGCTTTTTGAGTAACGTCTTTGATTAAAGTGTAAACATCAGTATCTAAAAACCAATCATCGCTCACTCTACAGCTCATCTCAACAAACCCAACGGACTCGTATCCAAAAACAGCCGTATGTTAAAGCTCTCGTCCATCTCGTAAACTTCATAATACTATGTCAAAAGCTAGTTGGTAAAGACACTCTCATTTTAAGGCACGTGTATATCAATAAACTCAAGACACTCCATGTATCGCTGTATATAACACACTCGAACAAAATGAACACACACACATGACTGACCTTCGGCATGTGTTAAATAATTTGGGCTCGCAACATACCGCAAACACACAGAACACAGACAGCCTACGTACGTACTCCATCTCTCTACTCTTCACTCACGATTATTGTGTGAATACAAACAATACTGTCCATTGTTTAAGTTTTTTTAATAGCCAATCATATATGGTAAATACGATTGTGTTTTTTTTTTTTGTTATGTTTACATAGTTATTTGATAACCTCAAGAGGCCTATAGTTTTCAATTTCAAAAACACTCTAAGAACATCAAATTCAATCGCAGATCTGAAATTTTCGACGGTTTGAAAATATGTTGTTGCCTGTTCTCCTGTATGGGTGTGAGTCCTTGCACAAAAAGTATCTTTTTTTTTTATTTCATTTATTTATAAAACAAATAAATATTTACAAATATAACAAATATAAACTCAATCATAATATAACTACATTAAAATAACCTAAAATTAAATATTCAGTTTTTAGTTTAACAACTAATTATACAAAAACCCACACTTTATTAACCATTCCTTGACTAACTTTTTTGCAATATTTTTACTTTTGCACTCCTTAATAGATGCCGGCATCATATTAAGTATCTTTGGCACGTTATACTCTAATGTTCTTTTACCGTACTTATTATTAAATTTGGGGACCACATACCCGTCATTAAACTTAAATCTAGTGTGATGCATAAAATGTCGCGGTTTATCTTTATATTCGGTTTTTGAAATCTGCATTTAAAATGAAGTGTTTCAAGAGAATCTTTGGGATAATATGGTACCACCGTATCACGAACGACGCTGTACGCCGCCGCATCCAGCGCAGGCCCATCACTTCCACCATTATTTAGAGGAGGTGGACATCGCTGGGACATATTGTGTTAAGGATGCCTAATGACAGGGTCTCGAAGACAAGGAAGAACCTCTCATACCGTGTTGCGTTCCTTCAAGGCAAAGCTGAGGAATCTGGATATGGTGTGGGAGGAGGTCACAAACATTGCGCAAGATCAAGCGCAATGGAGAGCTCTTATTGCCTTCATATGTCCCTAAGTGGGGTGTAAAATGGAGATATTGTATAATAAATTAATAAGTTATTTTGTTGTTTTTATCTCACATGACTTTATGCTGTTTGTTTTAATGGTTATCCCTATATACAGGCATTTGTCTAGTGGGATTTCGTTGAGAAATTTAATTGCCTAAAAGTACCTGTTTTTTGTATTAGTTGTTAAGAGTGTTAAGACACAAAAATATAATAAAATCTTCAGTAGGTACTCAAGTAACAGGTACCACCTATCTATGATAGTGATAATATATATCTACTAACTTTTTGATGAAAACACTACATTTTTTTAGATAAATAAATGTAAAACTATGTTGTAAAAAACTACATTTTATATTCTGTTTATTGCGTAGGTAGTCAAAATAAATAATTTAATGTAGGATTGTACATAATGTGAGATTTGGTGATAATTTCTAAGTATAATTTATTTTGGTAGGTACACAAAAATATATTTAGATAAACCCAATGGATTACGATCCGATTTTTACTATTTGAGGAAAAACATTGATTTCTAAATGGTTTTCCCTAGAAAATTACAACAATAATGTTTTTGAATAGCACAATAACACAACGAATATTATTTTTATTTTAAGTATTAATAAAGTATGTGAGTACCTACATATTATAATAATTTTAGTTATGTATGTAATTTCTTATGATGCCAAATCATACTATAAGATTTTTTTTCTGCGCAGAGCCGTGCAAAACTTCAGGACAAGCCTTTTATAATAAAATTTACTATAATTGCGCAATTAATTAAAAACTAAAAAAAAAAACTTGAAAAGGGTTATGAAAGTGTTATCACTAAATTTGGAAAACAAAAATATAGTGTTTTTTATCATTTTAACTGCTATGGTTTAAACTTATTATGCAGATCTCACCTTGTAGCAACGGGCTATTCCCAGGTCTCATCGCTAAATGTCTTGAGTAATGTATTGTAATTTGTCTTTATAAATCTTATTCTTCTTTTTCTTCTACTTCAGTTGGTAGTCTTCAGAATGCGTCTTCTCTTCTCTCGGATCATCACTTACCTGGGAAGCGGATGTCCAGCTATCCCTCCACCTCTTGGGCGGTCTGCCTGCCTGGTAGTCGTCTGCCAGTTGTTAGAGAGTCAGCTTCTATTTTTATAATTCTGTCAGGATCTATCTGCTCTCTCTAGGTGAGCTCTCCAGAAACGCCTTCTAGATCCACCGTATCGCACAACACCATGGACATGGCAGGTCCTCCTAATATCGGAGTTCCTTACTCTGTTCAGGAGTGTTGTTCCTGATGCAGTGGGGCAGAGAGACTGAACCCTCTGTTGTGCGTAGGAGGCTTTTCGTCCTTGCTGTATCGGCTCTTGACTCTATACCATATGTCAGGATTGGTTTAACGCGGGTTTTATAGATTTTAACTTCGCTTTCCATGTGTTTATTTCTCCATACAGTAGCTTACAGGAATCTAGCTACAGCGGCAGCTTCATTTTCCTGACTTTTAGACATTAACTTTGGTCAGTAATAGAAAAAAGAAGAAGATGTGTAAATATGACAGCAAGGAACGAAAACTTGTATTTACTAGAGCGCTAGCTAATATGAGAAGTCACAGTTGAAGAGAAATAGAAGCAGATGAAACAATGTTAATTAACTGAATTGGACAATTTTGTGTCGTGAATGAAACCAATGTGTATGTACCACTAGTACATATCTAACTATAATACACCTGTAACGGTCTTACATAGGCGGACTGTATCTGATTATATAAAAGTGTTTCAATGTTTGCTTGTCGGTCTGTTTATAGTTACTAGTGGTCGGTCAGTGCTCGAAATTCGACCATAACTAATGATTTAGATTATAAGTGTGAACATTATAAAGATTACTTTGTCGCCTTTTTCAAAGACTGAGCGAGCGCTATTTAATAATTTTCTTTCAAAAACAATCACATGGATACGTCAAATTCGAAATGTTGACATGTTCACAGTTTTTTCTATGGTTATTTTATACAAAAAATATTAATCTATTCTCAATTTGACCATAGATAAACAAAAGATCTGTGTCCAATAGTGTCAAATACATCGAAGTATGTGTGAGTATGAAATTAATCATTAGTAGAGTACGTTATTTAAGTGCTTCGCAGAACTTCTTCTTATGAGTCTTATGAGAGAGTTGAAGAAGTTCATGAAAAGTGAGAGATAAAGTTTAAAATACCTACACATAAATAGTGTTATTAAAGTGCTTCGCAGAACTTCTTTAACTCTCTCTTAAACCTAATCTTTAAGAGAGAGTTGAAGAAGATCATAAAAAGTGAGAGATAAAGTTTAAATATACCTATACATAAATAGCGTTATTAAAGTGCTTCGCAGAACTTCTTTAACTCTCTCTTAAACCTAATCTTTAAGAGAGAGTTGAAGAAGATCATAAAAAGTGAGAGATAAAGTTTAAATATACCTATACATAAATAGCGTTATTAAAGTGCTTCGCAGAACTTCTTCAACTCTCTCTTAAACCTAATCTTTAAGAGAGAGTTGAAGAAGATCATAAAAAGTGAGAGATAAAGTTTAAATATACCTATACATAAATAGCGTTATTAAAGTGCTTCGCAGAACTTCTTCAACTCTCTCTTAAACCTAATCTTTAAGAGAGAGTGGAGGAAGATCATAAAAAGTGAGAGACAAAGTTTAAATATATGTATACATAAATAGTGTTATTAAAGTGGTCAAATACCAAAAAGGACACTGCATACGCTGGTTGAAATAGATACAAAAAATTAGATACGTTTTTCAAAAGTCTCTAGATAATTACCCTAATTTGCTGGTTTGATTGCTATCTCGCTTCAAACAATCATTGAAAAGACAAGATGGAAAGAGAAACAGACAAAAGATAAAGAAACCGTTCAAATAAACTTGGCTCCATCCAGAATAATAATATTAATATACGTTTTTCGCAAAGAAAGCGCACTAGCCAATCACCCAACTATGCACAATAGTTATTCGGAAGATACCTGTTATTGGAGCACTGGAGATTTTACATGTTCGTTTCATGTTTTTTTTTTTTCTGTTTGTGTTGTTGAGTGTTCTGTTATTATTAAATCAGCAGGATGACGCCTAGGTCAATAGAATACATAATATATTAAAAATATCGACGCGGAGCTATAACTCCGACCTCGGTAGCCTAGTTGTACTAGCGTGGACTTCAGATCCGGGGTCCCGGGTTCGATTCCCGCTCGGGTCAGAGTTTTTCTAAGTGTTTTTTCACTAGAAATTTCTACCCGGGGTTGGCCTGTCTCAGATTGGACGGGACCGCTTGACTGGAAAAAATTGCCCCAGGCAATAAGTTCCGCCGGCTATACTTACACCTTTGTATAGAAAAGTGTTATATTATTATTAACTCCAACAAAGGTCGCACGCATACGAAAGAAGAAGAAGTGTACTGTTGGTGTCTCAAATAAATAAATAGTTATTATTTCTTGCGTAAAATAGCGATGATTTTTTGACGTAGTCACCACTTATTCTTACCTCCAGCACCTCATAAACAAAAATGTGACATAAAATTTTGAATATTTTATCCAGATTGCTCTATATCTAAGTACATAGTACATTTTAATCAATTGTGTAAGGAATGGCGTACTAAAAATGAATGAATTTAATGGGCTTTACAATGTCGGTGCTACAGCTAGTTACAACAATAAACAAAATTATTGTTAGCTTGTAACCCGTGTATAGTGGCCCAGGCGACCATTATGGGTGTGCGACCTTGACAATACCCCGTGAACCACCGGCAACCAGGTACCCAGACCGCTAATGATCGCATTTTTTTTAAATCGTCATTAACAAAACACATCGCCAAGTGCTTTGACTAAATTTAGCACAATTCATTCTTATCATCTTCCGCTTAAGATAAGTACCCACTTTAAGTACCACACTTGCAGCTACATACAAAAACGTTGATTTTTACTTTAAAAACTTACGTCGTATTTTTTAATACAGAGGGTTATGAACGTAGAAAACAAGGCAGAAATTATTAATTGTGAATTTCACATTTTTTATCACGATTTAGGGTGGAATGCCTAATTAATAATAAAAAAAACTCTTTTGATTCAGTCTTTGCCATTTTGTTCAAATCATAGGATTCGTCTTGAGAATCGTTATTGTACCTATCGATGGACCAAAATATGAAGCGGGCACAAAATTGGATGGTAAAAAACTTAAATAATTGTGTTTATTAAAAGCATTCTTTTAAACTCGAAACAACTATCAGTTGACGTAAAATCCAACATGGCTGCTTATAACGCTCAAGTTTAAACACAGAGATCAAACCATGATCAAGGGATGATCCATGTTTATTAATTAAAAGTAAGAGTTTCCTGTGTTTGAGCATGATATTATTCAATGTTGTGCACTCGAATGTTCGATTGATTTCAAAAGCAAAGAGCAAAGCAATGTCTGAATCCTTGAAGATCATTCCGGTTATGTAAAAGAGGAAGATTGTCGTCACTGGGCACCGAATCGGCGACTTTCAAAACGCAAGTCGGCAACGGAACCGCTAGGCCACTAACCACTTCGAGCAGGTAACTAACATAGGCGAGTTATCTGTATTCTACAGTAACCGCATTTTTTCATTAATAAATTCACACTTTTTACTATTTTAAGTATAGGGAAGCCTATATTATATTTAATTTGGTCCGGGTGGTCTTTGCCCAATTAATGGCCAAAGCCGAAGGGACCTAAATGGGTACTAGAAAAATAAAGTATCAAAAATATGTTGATAATAGGGCAAAGTTTATGAAAAATTATTCTATTATGTAACAAAAAATTGAATTATGAAATGAATTTAGACAAATATTGATAAACATGTAGCGAAATTAGTTTAGTTTTAACGGCACAGACTATATCATAAATAAGCCACGTACAAAAAGCTTCTGTAGATAAAGAGTATTGAAAAACTCTTTGATCTGGAACCAACGCGCGTAGATAATATAAAAGTTCAATGAGAAGCGAAAATAATCTAAATAAATAAATATTATACATGAGAAATTTGTAGATTATTTTATCATGTTGTTATGAAAATTTATTGAATATGACATTGAAATAATAAGATCTAAAGGTAAAAGTTGAATTATTTTTTTTATCTGTCCAAGCTGATATCCATCGGTCCAAGCGTCAAGCCCAAAGTTTGCCAAAGCAAATGGCTCGTCAATGGGGAAACTCGAGTGGACGTACTCCAGTGGACGTCAGGGTTAAAAACTTGGTACAAATTTGTCTGATTTTGTTATCTTCCTTCCACAAGGGTGCAAGTGTGGTTGTTTTTTTTTTTTTATTTAATTATAGCAAAATGCTTGTACTAACGTAGTAAAATTTCGTTATAATGATGTTTCATATCTGTCACAATGTATTGCATCCATTTGCAAAGAGTTTTAAGGTTAAATTAAAATCAAAACCAGTATCTACTTGGCATTTAATGACAGATAAATGTCTTTTGTTTAGAAAGATTCGTTAATTGTTCTGTATATTTTTCTTTGTATATTCGAATTTCGAACACATGAAGTCTTTATTATGCAGTTCGAAAATTATCGACTGAACCGAAAGATTATATACTATATCTATATATCACTTCGAAATATAAAATATGTACCAGTATAAACTCTTTAAGACAGATATTTACCTGTTAATTGTTATTTACGGAAATCAATATATTGATTAATTGAAGATGCTCGCGAAGGTGCGTACAAATTATACATTGTTTATCGAATTTACTGATTTATGAAAAGGACTTCAACTATTATTACTAATATTTCTTTGGATAAAATTATATTATAAGTGAATAAATAATAATAAACATACGAGCATAAAATCATTGAAGATGATTGCTTCAAGGAAGTAGCGTTAAATTGTAAAGAATTGCCATGGTGCTCAGCCACAGATTTATGTATATTATTGTCTGGAGTGTGGCCTTCAAAGATGAGGTCGAAAAAGCGTGAGTTTGACGTATATTATTTCTCTTTATATTTTGCGAAAGATTCACAAAAATAAAGCACATAACATTTAAAAAAACTCAGGATCTCTTAATCAGAAGTCATTGTACAGACAACTAGGCCTTATAGCGTATGTTTCATCCATATTATGGTAAGAAAAATAATTCAATGATAGGCATTCCACAGGGACATATTCTTAGCCCACATCTATTTAACGAGGTGAAAAGCATGGATTTAAATTAAAGAGCAGCAGCTGGGATATCAGATGGAAGAGGAACTTATAAAGATGCAAGTTTTGTTTTCAAGACAGCTGATGTACTCTCTGGTATACAATATGGAGAATGAAAGACATGGCGACGAAAAGCAAAATGGGTATATACAAAGAATGCGAAATACCTGACATGAGATGCCTAAATCAAGGCAGCGAGACGAGCCAACAGGTGCTCATAATCAAGTAATGACATATTGAAGAAAAGTATACTATAGTATGACTAATTAATCATGGACATCAGTCAGAATTTAACAGGGTGTTTTATATTATCTCACTTTGAGACCTCGCCAGGAACATCAGGAAATCACAACACATCTGATCTGATACACCATACATGAAGGTATGCCTAAGCTCAGCTTCAAAGAAATCCTCTTTGACCATCTCTCTTGCAGTGACAGTTGGGTTAAAAAAAAAAGTTTTAAAATAACATTCCTTGCTCCACAATATAATCGTACGGAACTGGACAAGAATAAAAGTTTACTTTCTAAAACTTTGTTTTTACCTAAAAATCGTTGAAAAACGATTATAGAGAAAAATAAATATAAAAACTACAACCAAAATAACTACATATTATTCGCTTATGTAACGTAACAAAGAAAATAACATCCGCAAAAATTGACAAATTATCTATGACAATAAATTTGATAGTTTAGTTGTTGGTATTGACCATGAAACGTCAGCGATAGGCGGGAACAATATGGGCGCGTGTTCCAATTTTAAATTTTATTATAACGCAGTTTCCAACCAGAGATAACAAAGGAAAAAGAGTTAGCCACTAGTTAAAAGCTTTTCCGCTAGACTCTTTAGGGCGCCATGTGTATGTAGGTTCGTTTCTATATCGTGTATGTATACGTGTATCTAGGGTGTGAAATTAAAAATATATTTTATTTTAAAGAAACAAAATATTTAGTTTTTTCCACAATTTTATTCAGCTAACCGGTTTTCGAAGACAGCTGAATAAAATTGTGGAATAAACTAAATATTTTGTTTCTTTAAAATAAGTTCGAAGTATGTTCCACCAAGTAGCCACGGTCGAAAAGATAAATTATCTTAAAAATATATTTAAATGTCATGAGTTGATTTTATTTCCAACAGTTAAGAACGAGAATAAAATTACCTGAATTGTGTAAATATCGTGTTCTACCAAGAATGACGTAGACGAAAGTAAAATAAATAGGAGAGGTTGTATAATAAATGGTGTTTCAATTGACCTCCACTATTTCCTATTAAGAAAATTTATCTCGGTAGAAAAGCAATGGTACGGTCTTTTAGCCTACCCCTTAAGGGTGTTACGGGTAAAAATATTTGCTTCAGTTAAGTACCTACAACTTAAATAAAAAGTTTGCCTGAATTCGTATAGTTATCTTCTTTCGTTTTATTTTCAATGTTTCTCACAATCTCGATTAAACACCTTAAAAAATAAGCCTGTAGAAAAATGATCATTTACAAAAAAAAAATTATTAAATATCAATTTGAAATCCACCTACAACAAAATGGCGCAATAAATTCCACTTTCTTCCGTTTTTCAAGAACATTAATTTGACAACAAAGTGCGTGTGAGATACACATAGATAAAGAAACTACCATAGATAAAGATACGCATGAAGTATAGACAATAATAACAATATGAAGCATGCAGGTATCATAAATTGTATTCGTTACGGGTACCTACTTAATTGGAACTTTATTGTTTGCTATCCCACCTCTATAATAAAATAAATTGTAGGAACTAAATGACCATAGATGATAAAACTTAAAGATACAGTGTAGAATGTCAAACAAACATTATATTAGTTTTAATTGTATACTTCCTTCATAGTAATTAGCAAATTTTAAATGCAGTATTTTGATATATTGCCGCCATTCAAATCTTGTAGGCAAACTTCGTTTGTTCACGCCTATCGAGCCCCCATTGGTGACAATTTCAAATTTAGAATTGGATCACCATTAAGTGCGGAGGCATTCTTATTTTGAAATTGCCAAGGAAAAGGGAAAAACTTTAAACAACGAAGGAAATTTTTGAAATCTACAGAGCATTTTCTAGATTGCCTTAATTTATTGACTTGTTTTTTTTTTTATATATATATTACTTGCATATTAAAATGGTTTGTAAAATATTACATGTCGTTCGGAAGTCGGTGCCGACCATCTTCTTCTTTCATGTCACAAGGTTTAATTACCTTACAATCACAATAGGGTCAGAGAATATTTATGTATTGTTTTTGAGTGATCAAGATTTTTTTAATAAAAAAATTAACGTAATATTTTTACAAACTCAGGAGAAAATGACTTGACAAAAATGAAAACAGAAAATGTGTGGCAATAATTTATAAAAATATTAACAAAAAATAATACAGATTAAATAAAAATAGAGTTCATTTTAAATTTAAATTTTCATTTGCGTAAAAAGTGTACAAAAATAATGACAAAAGAAGACTTTTATGTAGGCTTTTATTTTTGCAAAAAGAGGGTTTTTCATATATTGACCACTCGACTATAGTGCCACTTTATAGTTATTGGAAAAAAACAGTACTTTCTCGTACTAGACTATTGATAACATATATACATTTAATACTTCATAATATTAAAAAATCGATTATTTTCGTTGTAAATTCAAATAAACGTTCGAAAATTTGAAACACAACGCTGTGTCTTAAATCAAGAGTACTGGCTAGCCTAAAGACACACCCACCATGTTATAATGTGATATTACACCATAGATAAGTTGACAGGTATGTAGATGCGTACTGTCATAGAGCATGGACGCCAGCGTACGGTTCACACCTACGTTTATTTGACCTTAAAATAATTATTATTATTATCATCGGCTACTTTTATTATTAGGTACATTGTTTAAATTTAAATTATTCACAAAACGTACCGTTCGAACAGTATAGAGAATGAAAAGGAAAGGAAGAACGGAAACGCGCATAAACTATAAAAAGAAAATCAAATCTATGGTTCGATCGTAAATCTTCTCCTGTCATTTTTAAAATTCGAAGACAACAATTCTAAATTAGTATTCTTAATTTTTTACTGGCTCTATGATCGTTTGGTGTAAACGCACCCTTAGAACAATATTCAAACAATTTTAAGCCATATTTTAATCAGAATCTTATATAGGTATAAAAATGCAGAGCTATTTCCCGATGTCATCGCATCACGCCTAAACGGCTGGACCGATTTGGCTAATTCTTTTTTTGTCGTGTAGGCTTTTATCAGGAGAATGTCCTTTTAGAAGAAAAAAAATAAGAAAAATGCATGGAAAATAAGAAAATAAATGAAAACTCTACGTAGACAACCTTATTAGTAGGTGCTTTTTACCTTATAATTTTTATTCCAATTTTGAAATTCTGATAGAAATTGTCAATTGGTGCGATTGACAGAATGCGGATGGAATAAACATGGTTTAAAACAGACGCATCGTTCGGAATCACATTAGTCAAATGATAATTAATTCATCACCATACAAATTCGGATTCAATATTCATATTTAGGAACACAGGACAACGTCTGTCGGGAAAGCTACTAGAATATAATTTCAGTTAATTTTGTTTTGTATAGAAAATTAGTTCGGAAAAGGACAGCCGCACCGAACATCTCAAAAGAATTCTGAATGTTTAAAAACTTAGAATATGTCAAAAAAAAAATAGAACAGAAAGCGAAGATTCTGATATTTTCTAGAAAATAGAATCATAATCAAGAGGTCCCGGGTTAAATTCGCGATCGAGTCATTTTTTTTTCTATTGAACATTCAATTGAAATTTCTATATTTCTCTAATATTTCGTAATATTAAAATGAATCGATAGTGGCACAAATCACCCTCTATGGGTGGAATGCCTAATTAATTATAAAAAAAAAAAAACTTTACTTATAAAATAAATAAGTTTAGCTGTTATACTGGCAGCTTTTTATAGAACACAGTTGTATTTTATAGATGATTGTTTTCATCTTGTAATAAAATATTCGAATACCAAATAAACAACGTTCCTTTTTCAAAATAACAAAATTGTTCTTTTTTCCAAAATAAATAATATTATCTGTTGTGGATAATGTTATTAATCTGGTTATTTTATAAAACACGTACGTACTTGAAATAATTTGTATCATTATCTCCTTTTGCGCCATTCAAGGTAAGTACCTAAATTACTATTATTGTTGTAGTTTTAAGATAATAATAACAGAAAAAATACACAATGTTATTATTAACAAATAGTAATAATATAAACACCCAAGAGATGTACCCGCGACGTGTGGGTCGGCTCAACATCTGCAGCAACACATCCGTGATCAAACAATACCCACGTGATTGGATTCGAGTCGGAGGTTCTGCACATGCGCCCAATTGTGATAATTCTCAAGAATACTAAGAAATCAATTTGCTACCTTGCAATATGTTAATTTATTCTTTTGACGTCTAAAAACTACACTTAAAGACCTTTAAAAATGATAAAATAAAATGATATAACTTTAAACAATATTTTTTTATATGAGAATATAGTACTTAAATGTCGAACGTCGTTGAAGAGCAAATGTCCCCTTGTAGCTTATATTGAATTACCGATGATTAACGCTTTGAATTAAACGTTACTTTGAAAGAGAGAGAGATAATTTTGTACCAAAGCAATGTGTATTCAGCTTAAAAAATGCTATACGGAACGAAATCACCATTTAGAAATCAAAATCTTGAAATGCTATCATAAGAAGCCACGAAAATAGACATGTTTGAAAATCCTAATATGGTTTTCGATAACCGATATAATATACTGGATTGTTAATTAAATACCAAATAAACAAGAAGGAGTTCTTTTTTAGATTTAGCGGTTAAAGTAAACAACAATAACATTGAACATTGAGGCTAAAATAAATCTTTTGGAGGAATTTTGGGACGATGATGGCCATAAATCCGGGTAATGTTCATGGCTTTTCCGAAAGGATTTATAGGTAGCGGTCCACCGGCAATTCTGCCACCTGATGGTGTATTGATGAATCGACTCGATGGAATTATTATCAAGCATTTACCGGAAATTCTTAGAATGCAGGCAGTTTTTTAGGTCAGTATGTCACATCTAATCTCAAGACAAACGCAACAGGAAAAATAATAAGAAAAACAAAGTTGAAATGAAACAATATTACGCGATAAAAAAAAATTAAAACTCCAAGTAGCCCGATTGATAAGATACATTAATTAAAAAGCCGTTGAATCAAAAAGGGTCATACATTAATTATGCGAGCTCAAAAAGGAAGAGAGGAGCTTAGACTGCAAAACATTCAAGTAATGGCAGAGCAGAAAACCATGGCAGAGCCTTTGACGAGGCTTTTAAACTGCTCTAGACAAAAATATTTCAAACAACCCATATGAAATCAAAATATTCAACACTTGATGTAATTATGTAAAATAAATGAGTCCACCATCCATACACTTATAAAGGCTTAGGAAATCCCTTAATGAGTATGTAACCTAGCGGAAGAGTAGCAAATTTAAAACTTTATATCATTTTTGTACGGTTTAATATGGGTAAATCCTTTTTTATAGGCATATTTAATTACAAATTTTTCAAAAAAAATAACAATAGAACGTGCTTTCTTAGGTTTACTAGTGTCGCAGGCTGAGGTCCTGCATGGTTCAATTTCATTGTCACCTAGGACCTATGCCTACGAAACTTGTCAGGTTATTAAATAATTTGAGGAATTTGTTTCATTTAAAAATAACTATTTTTATTTGTTTTCTTAACAGTTAAATAAACCTGTATAGTCAGTGGTCTTCACATAATCATCCAAGTATTTATTTCATTATTTTCTCTTATAGGACTACGTAGAAACATAAACGTAAAACTATAAATTGTCATTTTATGTGTAATTTAAAAACAATGTTTCACAATGTCGAGTGAATCAAATTTATTTGCATAAATCGAATCGAAATTACTCTTCGCTGAATGGCATTCGTTTTATCACGACTGGTGTGTACTGTAATTAATATTCGCGTAAACATTTACACAACTTGCGATAAAATTAACAATAATAATAAACAGAGAACAATGAAGTGTTAGGATTAAGCGTGTTAGCCGTTAAATAAAACGGCTGACTTGCGTCCTTCAACCGCGACGTTTCTCATCATAGAAACGTGTATGCTACAAAAACTACTACCTACTTGTCAAATCTAAATGACAATTCAGCCATAGACAAACATAACATTTATAATTACTTAAATTCTTATTGTTGTGATGACACTTTTTCGCACCGGATATACCTACGTAGAATTCAAGATGGCCAATTATGACACTATTTAAAAAATAATCAAAATCCGTGGGAGCTAAATTGTTGCTAAAAGTAAACAATAAGGCACCGAATTAAAATAATTGTTAACCTTTTAAAAACAAATAATTAAAATTAAATAATAAAAAAATTATATGTTTACCGTTGGCTGTTATTTGATTATTAACAACACCTTTTAATAATGTTACCTAATTATGTTTTATAAGGAAAAGATTGCTACGACAATAAATCCACCAGAGAAACAATCAAACTAAAATGTAATTATTTTTCCATACCTCATAATAATTAGCAATAAGTGTCTAAAATTATTTGAAGTTGTTGGTTGCCCAGTGGTATCAGTCGACGGCTTTCGTACGTATAGCGTATTGAAGATCGTTTAACGACACACTTTTAGGACACAAGCGTTTGCTTAGTGTGAAAAATGTCAAAAGTGTATTTGCGTTCACTTTGCGTGAGTTCGGATTCATTATAAAAATATATTGTTAAGTTTACTGTAAGTTAAATCACATACATACTTACAGAAAAAAATTATATATAAAGATTTTGTTTTTAATGAGTTCTTTTTAAAGGCAGTTGAATACAAAATGTGCGCAATCCTTAATAATATAAACACTTAAGTATAAGGTTTTTACTGGGCGCATTGAGTTCCATTCAGACGATTAAGTACCACTTGCCACATTTGAGTTTACAAGATGAAGTCCGCTTTAAGGCCAAGGACATACAAATCCTTAGGCTTTGTCCTACACATAGCAAACGTGATCAACTCATGGAACGTCAACAGTTGGAACGTGACACAATTTGAGAAATTTAATTTTCAAATTTAGAACACTTCTTTTATTACGCATTTTATCGACATTGATCACATATTGTGAATGTGAATACATGCTTAATCTTAATGAGTTCTTTTTAAAAAGCAATTGAATACAAAATGTGCGCAATCCTTATTTTATCATTTAAAATAATATAAACACTTAAATATAAGGTTTTTACTGGGCGCATTGAGTTCCATTCAGACGATTAAGTACATACCACTTGCCACATTTAAGTTTACAAGATGAAGTCCGCTTTAAGGCCAAGGACATACAAATCCTTAGGCTTTGTCCTACACAAAGTACACGTGATCAACTCGTAGAACGTCAACAGTTGGAACGTGACACAATTTGAGAAATTTAATTTTCAAATTTAGAACACTTCTTTTATTGCGCATTTTATCGACATTGATCGCATATTGTGAATGTGAATACGTGCTTAATCTTTGTTGCGAACATTACATTTTAATCTATACAATGCGTCCGTAGCCCGACATTTCAAAAGCAGCTAGACGTCAAGTAGGTACTACATCTCGACAAGACTCTTGTAAGCGTTCATTTAAATTAAACTAACATTTTTATTTTTTTTTATTTTTTCATAATATGTATATAATTATTACAGTATTTCTTCTTATAAACTATTTACTTAAAAAAATAAAAAACGTTACATGAATACCCTCCCTTAAAAAGAATAATACTTGTGTAAAGGGAGGGGAGCACAAAAAAACAGTCTAAAACACAAAATAGTTTCAAACATCATAAAACATTTCAAACATCAAAATAGTAATACTCAACTGCATTTATCCATGAATGTGGGTATCTATACAATATCACTTGGTTTGTAAACGGAGTTTGTCCACTGAAATAGCCAGACATATAGCCAGAGTTGGAAAATAGAGTATATTTTCTTGATCGTTGATATGGTCGTCAAGGAAATAACAACGAGAAAGAACTGCCTTCGCCCACTCATTAGTTACATATTGCTTGTTATTTTTTCCATGGTGAAAGTATGCTCTGCTTCTAGATTCGGTTCTATGTTTTTTTGGTGAAAGTGCACCAAAAGTGGTCAAAATAATGTCTAAATCTGTGTGCCTTTCAAGAACGGATTTCTTTCCTGGGCGAGGATCACATTAAATTAGTAGGGGTAGCTAATTGCAATGTCGGTAAAGATAGATTTCAAAGTAGTAACTATTCTTGCAAATCCGTTTTTTTGACGGGTGAGTACGTTTTTAAATTGGTGACCATACTTTTTTTTCTCAATAATGGCATTACATAAAAAAGAATGATGAAGTCAATGACGCTATTCCATTAAGTATGAGTATTTAATTAGAAATCACAAAACAATTAATTTACTCTTATCATATAGTTTAGTTTTTGACGAACCGCTATAGATTTTAGTGTTAACAAGCAGGAAACATTTATTGGATACAATGTATCATCCACGAACAAAAAGTAGTCCAGATGGTTTGAATTTCTTATGGGGCAGACAAACAAAACATGTTCAGCCGAATCCTCATCCATGCCAAATACGCAGAATGGAGAAGAACACAGTCCAATCTTACAAAGGTGCTGGTGACCATAGATACTTCTTTATTAAAAAAAATAATCCGTATAAAACGTGTGATTCTTGCTCAGGACACTATATAAACCAAGATGAGGATTTTGACAATTATTGTTTGAGAGGAGTTTATTGAAATTTCGCAAGATAACCGCAGTTTTTGTTACTAAGTGTAACATATTATGTATAGAGGTTTATGCATAGCGAACTAAAAAATGATGGCAATCTAACCAAGTGTTTCGATTCTCTTTTCAGCTACGTAAAAAACAAAACGGCTCTAATACCGCAGGTTTCCCAGCCCTGCATTAATGTGTTAACATTAAAATCACACATTGCCAGCGTAGGTAAATTCAATTCATTCATTTTGAATCGAAGGTAGTTACCAACCTTTGCCGAGACTAATCATTACCGCAAACATTAACCATTATCATAATAGATGTGTAGTTATGTGTTGTCTAGCCTTACATTTATCTTATAGAATAAAACTTTGATTCAGTATGTACAGAAAATCAAATGCGTAAATTCTAATCATTAAGGTAGGCACTAGATACTAATAGAAACACGGTTATGACGGGAATAGCTATTCAGGCATAAATCGCTTATACCACACGCTACTAATTATCAACCCTATACCGTGTCATAACTATACCGCAAAATAGTTTGGCAACCTCGCATTTATCAATGAAGCTTGTGGTTGTTCCATACTTCGGGGTTGATTTCTAAGCATTCGGTACGAACCCGATTGGACCCTCGAGAAAGTTCGTTTGCGGAATATCGCGAGTATAGGAATCAGTATGAATGTTTCCGAAGGTCGATTCGTTTCATCGACAGCTATTTCTTGTTGAAATTTCGAGTTTGTTTTCGTAAATCAAAATATGAAGAGTGCAGCGAAATGATGTCTCATAAAACGTCTATATTCCTTCTTTATACCTGGGTATATCCAGGAACAAAGTTGGTATGGAAATTATTCTAGTTATAGCTTATTATTCCTTGTTTTATTAGTAGTACTATTAAGTATTCTGCGTGTATTCGAAGAATAACGTTGTATTAGTATGGCTGTAAGATACCAACTGTGAGCTTTGTAAAAAGTATTGTTACTGAGTACTGATATAATAGAAGGATATGTGCATGGAATTAATTTGTAGGGAAGACACGGATTTGGATTAAAATTGATGGAAATCAGATCGTTTTGCCTACCCCTTAAGGAGCAAGATGCGAAAATACGTCAGGAAGATGAGGAAAGCTAACCTCCTAAATTTCGCAAAGCGGATTTTGTTACGATATGAAAAGAGAAAACTCTTTGATGCATGTATTCTCCCTGTGCTCACTTATGGCTGTGAAACGTTTGTGTTCACTGAAAGAATATTAAATAAACTAGCTGTAACACAACGAGCTATGGAGAGGAGGATGCCAGGTATCTCATTGAATGATAGGAAGACTAACACACGGATAAGACAGAAAACTGGAGTCACCGATGTGGTTCAGAAGGTCGCTAAACAAAAGTGGAGTTGGGCCGGTCATGTGGCCAGAGTAACCGACACCAGATGGACCAAGAAGGTTCTTGAGTGGCGTCCGAGAACCGGGAGGAGAAGTGTTGGCAGGCCTCAGGCGAGGTGGTCTGACGACATTAGACGGGTTTCCGGGAATGGGTGGATGCGGCTGGCGCAAGACAAAGGACGGTGGAAGTCACAGGGGGAGGCCTATGTCCAACAATGGACGCGAGAGGGCTGAAGAAAGAAAGAAAGATTAAAAGTATCAGCAGAAGAGTTGGCAGCCTAGCATCTTCGTCGCCGATTTTCGTTTCCACTGACGTACTGGTCAGGGTTCGTTCCCAGGTGCCGACCATCGTCCTCTTACTACGGAAAATATCTTAAGTGCGTTTGTGTTCATTTTGGATTAGCCCAGAGTACCTGTGGAGATAGCATTTTAAACAATCAACGAATGTGTATGTGCATTTGAGATTTCACATGATATTTTGAAATGAATATTTATAATATTATGTACGTATTCAAAAATGTTAGCTTATTATTCAATTTATGTTGGTAAATGTCAAAAAACATTAATTTATTTGGAAAATTCTTTTGAAAAAATTACATACACACTAACAGCATAGTTTATAGATACCTTAGGCAATTTTATAAATAAAAATACGAAATAATTTATATTGAATAAAAAAACGGTAATGTACTGTCAATTTTGACAAAATAACGGCTTCAAACGGCGATAAATAATATAACCTAAGGCGAAACATATTTGATGTATAAAACAATAAGGCATTTTGACATTAGTGTAACCATCGTACAAAATACCTATAATTATTTATCAATATCGTAGTGGCTACTTCTATTCAAGTGAAATTAATTGAACAATTTTTAACGGTTACATCACTGTATAAAAAAATCAACAATATTGCATTCTTCAATTAAAATTTAAAAAAAGAATAAATTCCAATTTCAATACACGCATTCGATTAATTTTATCGTTTTGACATTATTTTAAATTTGGAAGGTTCACGTGAGGTTAGCTTAGGTCAAACTGTCATAATTAATTTCTTTATGATTGCGTACAAACGAATAATTTTTAAATATTTGTAAATCGAACCTTTTATTGCTTGTACCTTTTATTTAATAATAATAATTGTTTTTGTATACATAATTAATAACTTTGTTTGTTTTCATATAAATTATCTTGTTATATAAATTTCTTTTGTTCGTGTGTATGTGACTGAACTCTTCTTAAAAGAGGTTGGACGTATTCTTATGAAATTTCGTTTAAGTACGTGATTAAATTGATTCAAGATCTAACGTTTTAGATTTAAAATTTTATTTAAAGTATTATTTCCTAGTAATTTACATATTTGAAAGGTGGAAAAATTACGTAATTATTTTTTTAATTAAATTCTTTGTAGATTATAAAACTGACAGGGATGTATCTTAGTTAGTAGGTATCTATGTAAATAAATAATTGTATAAAAAAATCCCTCATTTACTACCAAAAGCCCAAAGTTTTTGTTTATGGGTCTCAGCAGCTTTAAAAGAGTTAACAGAGCTTTTTCTTTAAAGTCTGCTAGTAATATAACAACTGATCTATAAAACTTGACCTTGAAGGCATGTGGTCTTTTATTAATATGAAAAAAAAACGTGTGAACATCTATTTCTAGCTTATTTTATTCGCTAAAAATACTTGTATAACATGCAAAAAAACGTTGAAAACAATATGTTACCCTGTTATGAAATATATGAAAACTTCGCGGTTGTGAGATTTGTCCTTTACCTGAAACAAATGAAAAGAAACATTAATTATTATTAATTGCAGAAACAACACATAGTGCGAAATAAAGTATCAAACAATTTCATTAAGAGCAAATACAAAATGGCATTCAATTCGTTTAGTTAACTGCATTGTTTTACAAAAATACCTATGTACTTATACAGGGTGTCCCATAAAGTAAACGACAACGCGAAAGTCCAGAGATAAAACACCTATCAAAATACCTCAATATAAGAGATTTTTTTCAATTTTAGTATACTTTGTTTATAAAACCCTGACTTATAGGTTAGAGAGACGCCAATTTTTGAGGTACCTACAACCACATTTTTATTTGTCTGAAAGTCTGAATTTTGACAATGGATCCTCTATAAAGTTCAAATTTATAATTTAAATTAGGTAGTTATACTTAGTTGAATTTCGAGCACTGGTCGACCACTAGTATGGGTAAGGTAATTATGTGTTTTGGAAGGAAAAAGTGAAGATACTTACATAAAATGACATTTACAATCTATAATATAAAAGAAAGTCGGGTTAGTGCGAACACTTATAACTCGAGATAGGCAAAACAGATTCTTCCGATGTTTGATGTGTTATCTTCTCTCCGCGGAGATAACAGAATAAATATTAAAAAGCTGAAAAATGCATAACAAATAATATAATATTAAAGTTAGTATGGAATGGATTTCATGCGACGCCAACGCCATCCATAAAAAGTTCTATAACAGCAAAATTATTGTTTACCTGACAACCATTGACATTATTAGTATTTTTGTATAAATAACAAAATTGAAATCAATATTCATAGTAAGGACTACAGGACAACGTCTGTCGAGAAAGCTAGTAGGTATTAAAACGCAAAAATACATACCTATCTGTCTTAATGTAAAATGGCAACATTTTTGTTTATGGATAATAATTAAATTCCAGGAATCGTAAACCATACGAAACAATTGAGAAATATTTTAATGGCCACGGTACGTAGTTGACCTATTAAAACCACAGACTAAAAGATAATAAACGCATAATATAAAAGACACAGATATATTCAGATAAACCGACAAGCACACGCTTTACTCTCGTACATATACAGAAGGCATCATGCATTATAAATAATGTAATGTGTTTTGAATTACGTTCGCATCTCTACGCCAGGGATCGATAAACTTTCAACCTCGAAACTAATCAGGAACAAAAGCATAAACCAAAATCATTTTCTGGTTAATTTTGAACAATTCTTGAAATGCTTGGTAGCCTAGTGTTTCCGTCACCGACTTTCATATTCAGTAACTTTGTTTATAAACAAGAAAGGACGTTTTAGCTTCGGGTCGGTTAGCTCAATGACTATATAGCGCCTCTACATACACTCCTAGGCATGCGGGTTCGAGTTCTGCTGGAGTCATGGGATTTAATGACGTGTTGAAAGTGTCGAAGATATGGATGGCAAATTCTGTAGGTTCGATGAATCTGACCACCTTAATTGCGAACTTATGAACAACAGTAAAAGTTAGCCGCAAGGCAGTTAGTTGTGGTTCATATTTGAAAAAAATATTCCTCTTTTAAGCAACTATCATTATTTTTTTTTTAATTGTATGCTTTTGTTTTTATCTTTTAACTATTTGTATTCTATCGTTTTTATTTTTTTAACTATTATACTATTGTTATTATGTTTATTGCCTAGCTTGCTATTTTTATTATCTTTTTATTGTAATTTGTTATTTTGTTGCTCATTTCTATGTAATTACTGTTCGAAAGGCGTTTACGCCGTTTATGTTTAAATAAATAAATCGAACATTTGTCATTGTAGTGTAAGACAGTTCTTACAAAACTAACGACCGCTGATGGGTGCGCGATTTCGAGACAATTTCTTACACAGAATCATCAGCTCTTAGAACATTTCATAATTTCCTCGGTAGTCACAAGGTTTCACACCCCAGACCCCTGCTTCATATTGTGAATAAAATAATAAAAAATGATAATATCCACACATAGCAAAAAATTCGCTTGTACCTAAATGTCGCAATGAAATTTATCATATTATTATATTATACTTACATGAAGACAAATTTATTAAAAAACTTCTAGATGCAAAAGTACGGAACGAAATCGTCCTCTTTCATAGTCAGAATTTTGAAAATAAAAATCCGCCCCTACAGAACTTCGCATGTAGGGGTAAGGCAAAAAGTCGCCCTGAGATTGTCCGTTATGGGGTGTTCAGACGGGGCGAATATCGCCAGGACACCAAAATATCGCCAGCTAATTGAACCGTGTGAACAGATTGGCGATAAATCTGAAACGATAAAAATGATTGAAAGCGATATCGCCTCAAGTTGAACGCCTTTCAACTTTTGTATCTGGTGGAACGATGCACGCATGCGCAGATATGCGCGGCGTCCGTATGTTCTGTTTCTTGACAGTTGACAGCACTGCTCTAAATTTATTTCTCCTTAGAATCCAATTCCGCACCCAATATCTGCGTTTTTTTTTTATTTTTCCTCAATTAGGAGTCTTTTTATATCGTCTAAAACAATATTTTCAACTAACTCCAATTACTCCGCGACTTCTACCTCGACGTCCGCCATTTTTAAAACAATCAGCGCACCTGACAGATTGAATGTATGTCGGTGGACTCGTGTGAACACATCAGACGATCAATGGGCGACCGAGCGATATTTTTTTTATGCAAGCGAAATCGTCTGGCCTTACATCGCCCCGTCTGAACACCGCATTACCAACCCCTTTTAATCATGTATTTTCGGCATGGGTCTAAAATGACACCTTGAATTGGGGAAGAACGAACTTGCTTCACAATGTATTTTTTTATAATACTAGAGGTAGGTACCTAATTGAAAGTTTTGATAATGTTCTAAGACAATTAATAAGCACAATGCATTTCACCCAATTAGAATCATACAATAAAATTGTACTTGTACATACCTACTCGTAATAAACATTGTTTACGTTAAGTTAATAGTATTTATCTTTAAATTATAGTGAACTTTATCCGTATCATATTTCACCGTCCAATGGTAGGTATACGGGAATCCCAAGAGATATAATATAAAAACAATTATTTTAATTGGATCGAAGGGATTCCCCAAAACGAAACATCTTCATTAAAAAGATTGTTCAATCAAGCACGTTATAGCTTGTAGCTGGTTAAGCAATTTATTTAATACTAGCTTTCCAGACAGACGTCCTGTGTTTCTAACTATGAATATTGAATTCGAATTTGTATGGTAATGAATTAATTATATCATTTGACCAATGTAAATTCGACCGATGCGTCTGTTTTAAACCATGTATATTTCATCCGCGTTCTGTCAATCGGATCAAATATCTAACTACTGACAGTCCCTGTCAAAATTTAAAATTGGAATAAAAATTAAAGATATGGTAAAAAAGTAGGACTACAGTAATATAGTTGCCTACGTAGAGTTTTCTTTAATTTTCTAAATTTCCACGCAACTTTCTTAATGTTTTCTTTTATAAAAACCATCTCCTGATAAAAGCCGACAGGACAAAAAAATAATGAGCGAAATCGGTCCAGCCGTTTAGGCGTGATGAGGTGACCACGGAAAATAGTTCTCCATTTTTATACAGAAGAAGACTAGCAGTATGAATAGAATGTGTTTGATTGTCCAATTAATCAGTTATATCATCCCTTTAAGCTTGAAGGGTGCGAAGGGAGAATATGGAGCGTTTATAAATAAAAAAAATCAAAGATTATGAAAAAATGAGAAAAAACATTTAATGATAGGTAAAAACCCATGAACATCTTAGAAAGGGTATCCGTTGTATTTAAGCGAAGTCCTTTCTCTCTACCAGCATAGAGGATATCAATAAAAATAGGTAGGTATTTATCTTTCTTTAAATAGTTTTAATACTCTAATTGTTCGAAAATCATTTTTTTTTAATTTAACAATAATTGTTCCACTCGGAGAATGACTTGAAAATCGTACAATTATAATATCTGACAAATGTATCTTCGAAAATTTTTTCGAACAAATGTCATTCAAATAATTGATTTTCGAACGATTTTCCAGTCACCACACACACACACACACACACACACACCCTCACCCTCTCACACATACACACACACACGTAAAAACAAATCCACATGTGCTTACGCGCATATTTTAAAACACATTTCAACATAAAATTCAATACGAACGTATGTAATTATAATATGTTTTGTTTGTGTTGGTAACTTTATTGTGATCCATATAAAGATCTACAGACCCATTCATTCACAAATTAGTTACTTGCGCACATGATTAAAATATTATGTATGTATAAATCGCGAACTCACTTACATTAAAACGAGTACAAGCTGTACTCAGATATTATAATAATAATACAAGATAAAATTATTTTACACGCATAGCGAAAGTTCCGCAAAATTCATTTTTAATAGTGGCAACACTGTAGATGTTCAACGTCATAATCAAATTACGAACGTGTTCTTTAGGATTTAGAATTTTAAAATAATGTTGTATTAGTGGTTCATTTTGAATACATTTATTTCAATCTTTTACACTAAAAATTCCCTCCTAAGTCGTAATCTTTCTTCATAACGGACAGGACTTATTGGCTGTGAGAAAATAGAATAAATCTAAAAATTCTGCCGATTATATCGACACCTATATACTTAATATAAAAAGATGCAAGCACATAACAATCTGTCTCTTTCAACACGCAATATATTGTTGTTTCAAAAATCATCCAACAAAATGAAATTAAAGTGACCTTAGAGCAAATTGAAAGATTTAAAGTCGCGGTAATTTGTTTGTTTGAACTAGAATAATTATCATCCAACGCTGTTTGATCGTAATGGATAGAAAATAATAATATTAACTTGCGTTTGTATATATGAGATCGTATAGCGGCGAAAAGACTCAAGTCACAATCGTTTAATAATGCAAGCCATACATTTAATATGGTTGATTTGCAAATTAAGTTCGCTAAAGATCACCAAGCATGCGAAATAAAGTACACCATGTTTAAGGAGGATAAACAGACAAGTATGCATCTATAATAAGATCTTGGTGCTTCTTCATCTCCTTTAAGTGCCACTACTATGGAGGTTGACAGTCTTGGCCAAGTCTCTCCAACTCTGCAGCCTCTGGGACACCAAACCACTGCCTCAGCTGATATCAGAACTCAGAGAACCCTGATATAATAGACTTTTGAGTAAAAGAAAAAAGGGAGTAAGAAGAAGATTTTCAAATGGTTAATTTGAATTCGAACCCCACGGTCTAGTGACGATCTTGAAGTGCGGTATAACCGGTAGTGGTTCGAATTTCAAAACAAACGAACAACCTCTTTAAATCGAATGATATTTGAAATGGGAAAACTGCACAAGTATCCATAAATATACTAGTGGTCGACCAGTGCTCGAAATTCGACCATAACTTAACTAATTTAGATTATAAGTTTGAATATTATTAAGGTTCCATTGTCAAAGACTGAGGGAGCGCTGTTTCACTTAAAAAAAAAACAATGACGTGGATACGTCAAATTTGAAATGTTGATAAGTTTTTTCTATTACAAAGTTTTTTCTGTTATTTTTTTTTTAATGAATCTGTGTTCACTCAAAGTGATCACAAATACACTCATTGACTCTTTCACAGGAAGCTACTTAAAGCTTGTGTCGTGAAAGAGGAAGATGGAAATACAATAAATAATCTTTAATCTTCCTATGTAAAACAGCATCGTACAAAAGGTGCATCTGATAGTTGATAGTAATAGTTTATTAGATTAAGACAATATTGATCTATTCTCAATTTTTTTTTTTTTTTTTATTATTAATTCATTGTACGGCTTAAGAGCCTTTTTTATAACAATATACAATAATCATAAATTTACAATCATACAAACATTAAATATATCAATACACAAATTTGAGACTATAAAACACTATAAAATCCAATAAAACCATACATACATATAAAAGATTTCCTTTATAAAATAAAATCCACACGATTCAAACATTAAAAGAGATGTCAATTTCATAAAAACACACAAAAACAATTATGCAGAGGTAGGTATACATATGTAAAACATTTTGACACGCCGATATAGGCTATTAAATCCATCATAACGCTAAATGGGTGTTCCCAATGCAAAAATACAAAAATACACAACATTATTTATATAAAAAAGTAAGATAATTAAAAACATTCTCAGTTGGTACAAATATGAACATAAGACACCGATTACAAAAATAAGTTCATCCATCTCTCAGTTATTTTCTCCATTTTTTAAATATTCAAGCAAAACAAACACATTCAAAGTATGAAACAATATTCAAGAAAAATATCAATGGTGACTAAAATGTATCCCTGAGATGGTCCTTAAGAGCTGACATGCTAACATTGAAAACATCTACAGTATTTAAACATTTGTTTCCCAGTCGATGCAATCGAGGTATCACCGTATTCCTAATGTAGTTTGTTGAATTAGATAATAATTTGACCACAGATAAACATAAGAATATATGCGTCTGTGTGAATGTCAAATACATGGAAGCATAGGGTACAACATTCGTAAGATATACAGTTTCGCAAGATAATGTAATATTGTTTGTTTACAATGTTGTTACATCACAAGTTAGCGTAACAGATGTGATGTTTGCGCGTGTGAAATTTTTCCTGGAAGGATGCCAACGAAATGGGAAATTTCACGTGGAGACCCTTCCATTGAAAAGAATGGAGCGGACCAGTAGCCCGTTCCACCATCGCACTTTTCGATTTTGCCTCATGCGAACTTTACATACGAGTAGTGCAAAGCAATCGTGTTCCTCGAAAAAAATAGTTAGCGATTAAAAATATTTTTTTATCTAGATGCTAGATCCTGCTTATTCATTGTTTATTGTATTTTATCATCCTTAGGTTCATCCGGACACTTGGAATCGTCATTTGAACATCATTTATCCAATATAAAAATAGAAAATGAGACAAAACCAAGACAAAGTAAAGACATAGAAAATATAGATGGAAAATAATAATTAATAGTTTATACACAGACAGAGAACAGTCAACAGAACAATATCATACAAGAGCAATGCTGGTCGCAGTGTAAAGATCTCCGACCAGCATTTTTTCAGGTAGTCTATATACAAAATAATATAGTATATTTACATACAGTCTGTCAAGGACTTCAGATTTTTCATAATAATTGAAAGTGAATTGGGATTTAAATTTAGATTAGGTTATGGTGAACGTTTTAACTTCCTATGTAAAACAGCATCGTACATAATGTGCATCTGATAGTTGATAGTATGTAATAGTTTTAACTTCTTTCCCGGTGCTCCTTTGAAACAAAATGGATACCTATTCTTGGTCTACCACGCTTTTTCCACATCCTTTCTTTTTCCCTCTCGTTTATTTCTGATTGTGGTGTCCTTAATATTTCCTTAACTTTGAACACGTCAAAACAAAATTGATTGTCAGATATCTCTAAATATTCTAAATCATCGATTTAAGGAATTAAAATATTCAAAGAAAAAAAAACGTGTAAAAATTTTCATTTGACCTTTTGTTCTTTGAACGTTAAATCGTTTAGTAAGAAAATACAGATGCGCTTCGCATATATTATAAGAGAACAATGCTAATTATTCTTATGCGTGAACGTGGAGTATTATAAAAAAAACTAAGGCAACAATTATTTAATAGAATTATTATCAACTAGCTTATACCCGTCTTGCTTTACGTTTTTGATTCCGATTGTCAGGCTTGATCGGTAGGTAATTAAACAGGTTCTAGTCTAGCTTCCCATTGCTTTGTAGACCTCTATAACTGACATAAGCACAGAAAAAGAATAATGACACTTTTAATGTTTATTAAAATTTTGTATGAAGATCCTAAAAAATAGGGTTTTTTAAATAGCTCTAAATATATTAAAGTTATGCAGCATATTGTATTAAAGAACCTTCTCCGGCATTTTGCACGGCTCTGTTCAGATTCATATCTGACGTAGTATTTGTATTTTGAGCGTGATGCTATGACATACGGTAAAAAGCAAATAAAAAAACATTTTTGAATTAGTATGTAGATAGAGAAGGAGGGGCTAATGCGAGTTTTTTTGATTTCCCAATTTACCACGCAACTTTCTTAATTTTTTCTTTCATAAGAACCTTCTACCGATAAAAGCCAAAACGACAAAAAAAGAATTAGTGAAATCGGTTCAGCCGTTTAGGCGTGATGCTCACATATACGGTAAAGCAACGACAAAAGGCACATAAAAAAACATTTCTAAATTATTATGTAGATAATGATTTAGAAATAAAACTATTACGAACATACTTGCACAATTAGAGACTTGCCGTTGCACTATCGTCCAATAAAAATGCTTGCCAGTCAGATGTCAATAAAATGTGTGTGAATGGATATTACCTACCTTTATTTTCTCAAAAAGTTTCAAATTCTCTTCAGAAATATAGAATAGATCTCTAACAATTATAATATACCAGTACACAATATGATGAATCTACCCACTGTTTTAAAGGCTGACTTAGTGTGATCACTACACATTAACAACGTTCGCCATTATGTTGGTGAAATTCGATCCCATCAGGTGCCGACCATCTTCATCTCTCACGACACAAGCTTTAAGTAGTTTACCGTGAAAGATTCAAAGTCAATATTTCCCAAATAACAATTCATGGTAATTTTCGACGAATCCATGCCCCGTGCAGGATTTAAACCCGACTTCCAAGCTATCTCAAGCTAGCTACTGGGCCAACCGATACGACGATATTAATGACAGTCATATTAATTTATTGCAGAGACATTATTGAAAACTTAGTTAACAAAATTTGTTAACAACTGTTAACGGTAGATGACGATAGAACATTAGCTGTGTCCGTTTTTAATTCTCTCTATTTCTTAAACAGTAAAACATGAATCGAAGAGCTAAGAGAAGATCGAAGAGATGGGAGAGGTAAAAAAAAAGAACAAATATCTAAGAAAAGAAACTTCTTATTCAGCAACACAACAGATAAGCATTGACTTCGTCGACAAATCTGAGAATCCAGGAAAAAATAACACAAAAAGACTATATGAATTTCGCAATTGCAGTTTACAATGAAAGACAGATTTTAAACAAACAAAATTACCTACGTACATAAAGAGAAATTCAACCTAACCTAAATATTTGCAGTAATCCTTGTACGGACCATCTGTTGGTTAAAATGGAAAGTCACTTCGTCAGAATACTACTTGTCAGCGAATATCATACAGTTTGATGATTGTCATCGCAAAGATATACGTGTAGAGTTTGTGACCTCGAAAGATGAAGAGTTTTATAGCATCATAATATAGATTGGTTATCAGTAAAGAGAGAGAAACATACTTGATATTTTCAAAGTAAAATTAATTAACTAATTAAACTTGCATGCTTCATAAAAAAATCTCTTGTTGCCTCCCTATGCCCCAAATTGTGGTCAATCAGGGAGTGTTGTTTGATTGATAAAATATAGGAACTTAAATTTCGTTGGACATAATTTTTATTTTTTTTTTGTATCATCACCGTTTGTGTAATATAGGTTTATGTCTTTGTCCATATTTTCGGAAGTTTTTTTGTTTCTTTCGGCGGAAGGAACTCACTCATAGACTAAATTAAACGGATGTAACAAAACCACATCCAGTGTTATGTAACAAATGACGAGTGTTTAAAATGTTTAAATAGGTAAGTAATTGGAAGACCACACGCGAATATTTGTAAATAATATAATTAAATTAAATATACAGCGGTTTGTTTTAGCTTTATGTATTACTTATGAGCTTCATAAATAGACCACCCACTGTACATCGAGTAATGCAAAATGTTGAGGGAAAATAATGTTGTAAAAGACGTGGAAAGAAATGACATATTGAAAAGTTTGCGTTATAGAAAAAGAGCAACAATTTGTCAGTTGTTTTTGATGTTGGAAAGAGTATTTAAAGAATGACTTAATAAACCCGTTCAAAGGATGAAAGGAAAGGTTGAGAAGCAAAAATTTGGTGGATTGATCACATCGCTTCCCTTTTTGTAGAAGATCAGAGAGAGAGAAAGAAAAGAAACAGAAGATTTTATATTACAAATTATCGTACTTATAGCCTAAAAAATAACTTATTTCGCTATGAATGCCCTCCTAGTCTGTTGGAGAAACTCTAATGAAAAAGTTAGAAGCCCGCTATAGTTTTTTTTTTTTATTTTATTTTTCAAAAAAGATTTTTTGAACATTTTTTTTACGATTAAAATCAATTTTAACTACCTATTTATAATCGGATCAGAATTAAAAGTGTTTTTCGCTTGATATTTCTACCCCGGTTTGGCCTATCTCATATTGGAAGGGACCGGTTGACTAGAATAATTTGCTCAAAACAATTAATTCCGCCAGCTTTATCAACTGACTTGTATTAAAATCGCACATTATTTAAAAAAAAATAAAAAAGGAGAAGAAAATGTATAAGTGTTTGTTCGTTTGATATAAATGCACCTTTAGAAGAGTGATCGACCGAGAATATGTTTGGCTTGGATAGAAACAGATCCGTACTCTCTGCCTATCTATTCAAGAGACAAACAAAATTATTCTAGATCAGAATCTCACTGCAGCAACATTCCACATTAGAAATCAAATTTAACAATGAAGTAATGCGCGTTTATAAGTCGGTAGGATTTAAAGAAAATTCATAGTAATTTGTATCTTTCTCGTCTATGCGAGATTCACTTGTCACACCGACATTAACATGTCTGCGCCGTTCATTTGTCACGTCGATTTTCAACTGTCGAGGTGGATGGATTGTGGATGGCTGGTGGCTGTCGCTCATTTGTTGTTTCAACAAGCGTGATTCATCTTCTGACACACGGATTGTCTTGATAGCAGTTGGAAATGAACAAACAAACAATCTCGCCTACCAAACAGACCTCAAGTTGTATTTGTTTTATAAAAGATGGATTTTTTCAACGCCGTGAAAATATGTTTCTTTGTCTTCATTATGTATACCTATATTGTTATTACCCTTTATATAAAAATACCTGTCTTCTTTTTCTTATACTTAAACTGATTTGGATGTTTGTGGTGGAGAGCAGATACTGCTAGAATAAAGTCCCGACTAAGAAACTTAGAAAAGGAGACACTAAGTTGTATTACTTAAAAAAAACTGCTTAATTATTGCAATGCACACTGAGCAACAAATAGTTGGCAACACAATGTTGCCAGCCTGTTGTTGGATACATGTCAACATTCGACGGCCTACATCAAAGAGATTTGTTGCTTGTACGAGTATCCCGAAATAAAATCGCCCATTGTGGATAGTGCTGACAGCATTTTGCGTAAATCCCAATAGATAAGGTTTCATATTTTGTGCATGTATTTACCTGCCTACTTAAGTTTTTAATTGGTTGTTTTGACATAATCTATGCAATTCGATTTTCGAAACGTACTCGTTCCATTTTCAAAAATCCGTTTGCCAATATCGTTTTGAAAAACAGCAGCTATAAGGACAAAAGCAGCAGTTTTCATACCTATTCATTTTAACATGTTTCCAGAAACAATTGAAGCAAGTGTACCTTTTGGCACTACACTTCTTTTACTTCCAATCTTGTACATACCTTTTTTAAAAAATACTACGTTCTGGAGCATGTCTAATAGTCAAGTAAGAAAAGAAAATAATCATAAATAATGCATAGTAGCTAATTAAAATATTTTTTTAAGATGCTCATCCAGTTAATAAAGTCACGGCAGACTTTTAAAACGACAACACCGTTTGTGTGAGGGACTGTCTATTACATTTTTATCTCAGAAATCACACCAATATTTGGAATTTATCCTACTCCAAATGAAATATAACCTTTCAAAATGACTGTTTGAATGACATACCCAAGACCAAGCATTTTATACTGTAAGTAAGCCGTCCACATGAATGAATACTATTCAATGAATACTACACTAACACCTCTCTTAACTATCTATCATAACTTAGTTTTAAAGCGATAAGTGGATAACTCACCATGTAATCAATGTGTTATCTGAATACTTGATCAAACAAATTGTGCTTATAAAAGACAAAAAACAGCGATGAAAATCAGTTTTTTTTTTTGGAAATTCTTGATTTAAAGGGATACTTTAATTTATAGAAACTGAAAAATTCACAATAAGAGTTTTAGTTTATTTTTTCCTCAAAATAGCGACATGTTTTCTTGAAATTAATCACATTTGTAAGCCCAAAAAAAATATCTATTTAACATTTACGATATCAAACGGTAATATTTGCGAATATATTACAACTAATGACTCTAACAATTCATTACATACTGATGTTCGATTTTTAAACGGAACAAACCACTACGGGCTTACAACCGTCTTCTACTGTTATTTCGAAGGCTGGCTTAGTGTGATCACTTTACGTTGACAGCGTTCGCCGTCCATATGAAAACTAGATTAGGTGGTTATGTTTAAGTCTCCGAAACTCCCAATTATGAGAATTCTCGACATGTTCAACATGTCGAAAACTCCCATGTATGCATCAAGTAGATATTCAAATATTATTAATGATAGTTGTGAAATAAACTTAAAAATAATTAGGTCCTTGAAGTTTTTTTTTGTATGTTTTATTAAATTACATAGTTTGTTGTAAAAAAAATATATCAATTATTTTGGCTGAATTTCTTTCTGTTGTCGTGAAATTCACCGCCAAGGATGACAAAATTGAAGAAAACCGCCCAACAAAATAAAAAGAGTATTTACAGAGATTGCCGCAAAAGCGCGGTAGTCACAGATTAAAAGAATGTTACGTGCATTTTATTCTTATAAGAGCACTTTATTCCCAATCTATGTTGTTCATAATTCGAAAATTCGTTCGACAATGTTTCGCTGTATTTTAGTTAAAGAACATTTTTGTAATTCCATAGACAAACCATGCTTCAGTTGAACGAATGTAAAATACATAAATAAAGTATACACGACACATAGTGGTATCCACTGATAGCTATTGGCTAAATCATTTTATAATTCGAACAGTATAGTGGCTATAAATTATTTCTTCGTTGACAAATTAATGTACTCAGATGCCTAAATGTTTGATATCTGTGAATTTTTTCATTTAAATTAAAAGTAAAATTTGTTTTTTTTTAACAGGAAGTAAACAGGTTAAATTTAGATTAAAACGCTAAGTTTTTACATAAAATTTCATAAAACAAATGGATTAAATGAAGTAAAAGTAAAGAACGTGTCAAAATGTTATTGGTATTTAAACAAAATTGAGCAGTTAACGAGTACTTATAGCAATTTTTCATTAGTAATGAAGGTAATTTTAGTCTATGGTTCTCTTATGCTGGTAACCTTCATATCGTGTTTCGATTAAGCGAAATTGAAATGCTCCATAGAAACCGCTTTTTGTCAAAATGACATGGTTTGGTGGTATGTAACCGTTTTTTGCTTAGTGTGTGCATGGTTGTAAGAGAGTGCAAGTGTGGCGGGAGTTGGGATAAATCGACCTGCTAACCAGCTAACCTGTCACCTCGCTACGTTTTCGAACGTACACAATTGAATGGCACTATGAAACCCGTAGCAACCACATAGAAACGATTATTTAACATTCCCTCTATTTTTTACTTCGAAGCAGAGTTCAGGGATTTGGACAATTGGACATGGTGTAAGGGGTGTCATAAATATTGCGCAAAATTGAGCTCAATGGAGAGCTTTTGTTGCCTCCTTATGCCCCAAAGTGGGGTTTGAAAAGATAATGTTGTTGATGCTGTTGTAAATTAGGTATATTTAGGAAAATAATATTAAGCATAAAAAACTTACCGAGTTTCTTGTATCAATTTCTCCTTTTTCATCACGTTCATAGGTACTTCATTTACCATTATGAAGAAAAATCGTGTTCGACAAGCCTTAATTAATTTCATTAAGACGAATTATCTATATATTAAAACGTGAAAGAAAAACTTTGTGACTATTTTTACGAATATTGCGCGGACAGAGGAGTATGAAATTTCGCACACTTATAGTTTACTTATATAGAGAAGGAGTGGCGAATGCTAATATTTTAATAAACTGTGCACAAAAAAGGTTAAACCAATAAAAAAAAACATTACAAACACTTCTGTAATGTCATATTTATTTGACACTTACAAACACTTCCACATACTACTTATAAGAACATCAACTTCACAGAAACAAATAATAATGTTAAATGAAAAGCCATAATGGGCTCAGAAAGATTTTTGAAGGCGGTATATTCAAATAGAAGGTGGGGTTGGAAATGGCGGGATATAAATTGAGAATAGATTAATATTATTTGTCTTTAATAATAATAACCATAGAAAAAAATTTGTGCCTATCAACATTTCAAATTTGACGTACCTATCCATGATAATATTGATTTTTAAAAAAAAAATTGAAATAGCGCTCGCTGAGTCTTTGACAATGGAACCTTAATAATGTTCATACGTATAAATTTAACAAGTTATGGTCGAATTTCGAGCACTGGTCGACCACTAGGCATTTTAAACATTCATAATCTATGAATGTAACGAGTGTCGGGAAATGACGTATAGAGTGGTGGCCCGTTTTTTGCTTTTTATTCCTTTTGAAACACTGCGAAATTCAAATAAACGAACACTTACATTAAAAAGTCGTTTGAAACGCGCAATAAGAACTTTCTACATTCAATGGCGTACTTTTACATAATATTGTTATAAAATAAGCAATAAAGACACCCTCAGTATTAAAAAATATCCATTTAGACGCGGAATGTTGGCGCCTGAGAAGCTATAATTCCGAATGTCGGTAACAATGCGCCGTTGGGATACTTGCTAATCACCGTCTGAAGGAAGTTTGTACAGAGTGGCGCAGAATGGACGTAACGATTTGAATTCTTCACAACTGCAGACGTTGACATGTAGTCCTAAATATGAATATTGATTAAAATTTGTTATTTATACAAAAATACTTTTAAAATATGTTTGAATGTTAAAAAAATATTTCTGAACGCTAGAAAGAAATCCTATCAAAAATCTGTGTACCGATGTTTTGAAACTCAATGGTTGTCAAGTAAATAAAAATGGTGTTGTTGTCAGTAAATCCGTTCCATACTAACTGTAATATTATATTTTTTATCTCTTTTTCAATAGGTATTTTATTAGTTATTCTGTTATCCGGAGCGGCGAAGAATCCAATAAACCAAGCTTCATAAAAATCTGTTCGGCCAATCTCGAGTTAAAATGTTCGAATGTTCACATTAACCCGACTTTCTTTTATATGATGGATGCAGTAATTGGGAAATTTTTGTAGTTCTTGAAGACACCGAATTGAAAATATAATAGGTATTAAATTCAGTGAAGTCCTTTACAAAAAACTGAACAATCAAATAAAAAAAAAAGAGTAATTCTATCATAACGTCTATTAATTCTGCGTCACCCGGTACCTACCTAGTTTGGGGGCGACGCGACGCAACAGGATAATTCTTCCCCCCACGTGTATGGTTAAATTGCGTCTCAAATTTTCGACCCCTTGACCTATTTCTTGAAACACAAAGGGGAGATTTCGTGTCCCTATAGTGGTGAAATGAATTCAACCAAAAGACACTTGTTTGTTTATACGAAATGGTGTATTTTTGATACTTGTTCAAACGAAATTCTGTTTATTCTTTATTATTTCCCCTAGGTATCTTGCGAGATGGAGATTTATGAATCTGTGCTCACTCAAAGTGAACACAAATTATACACTCTTTGACTCTTTCACAGTAAGCTACTTAAAGCTCGTGTCGTGAAAGAGGAAGATTGTCGGCACCCGGTGACCATATTAGCATGGATACCATATCAACGATTTGGAAAATATTCTCTACTAGCTGACCCGCCCGTCGAACTTCGACCTTACCCAGAATAAAATAATAATTATGACTTATTACATGAATTAAATACAGTTTACACGACATAAAAACTGAATTAAATGGAGCTAATATTTTTTTTTCATTATGTATGTAATAATTATTGTTGATTCGGATGCGGGATGAAGTTCGACGGGTCATTAGTTTGTAATAAAAGCAAAATAAATTCTCTATAATTGCGTAACTTGTTGAAAAATACAAGAGATGGCGGTGTTGTAGCAAATAAATCGCATGTGATATAATTATATTTTTGAAAGAATTTTCACAGTAAACTACTTAAAGCTTGTGTCGTGACAGAGGAAGATGGTCGGCAGCTGGGATCGAATCGAATCGATTTCATCAATTTGTCTTACTATAAACACGGTTTAAATAGTTACAACAATAAACAGTTATGTACAGATGAAAAATTTTCCTTGAAAATGCGCTAATCTTTTGGTATTTTTTTTTCTTCAAGTTAAGTTATGCACCTGAATTATTATAAATATCAATTTTATATAAAACTGTTAGATTTGAATAAGATGCATTCTGAATAATAATAATAAGTCATAAGAACAAACACAGATAAAAGACGCGGCGGGAACCCTTGACTCTATTTCGTTTCCGAGAATCCGCTTAAGAAAATAACAACACAATGCATTATCTTATATTATAAGATTCGTACATATTATCTGCATTAATAGATGCGTTTGTATGTGGGACTGCAAGACATCGCGGTCATACTATACGTGTGACTTGACTCATAATTATGCGGGCTACTCATCACTGCCTACCTATACATACATCTAGATAACACTACTTGTACCTAAAGCTCAAACAGAATGCATTCTTATAAAACGGTACTTATCCTCGGGGTTGGAATCCTGTCTCAGATTGGACGGGACCTGTTGACTGGTATAGAATGCTTCAAGTATTAAGTTCCGCCGGCTATACTGACACCTATGTACAGAAGAGTGTTATTTATTTATTTATTATTATTATTGTTATTACTTTGATTCCTGTAATATTGATATAGTTTAGTGCAAATTTTCAGTTAAGCACTGGGAGCTGTATGTCGTCTGACAAGACGGCAATCTTTCAAAATAATTATTATGACAATGTTTTTGTTACTACAGTAACAATATTGACAATTCACCGCTGTTTAACAGCAGTACCGTATTCTTAGGAAAACAGAGGCCATTACAACATACATTCCACAGATGACATCGCCATTCTTACAGTTAATATAGAGGACTAGGCTAGGCTTGAATACACAACCACTACGGGCTTACGACCATCCTCTCCTGTTATTTCGAATGCTGGCTTAGAGTGATCACTTTACGTTAAAAACGTTCGCCATTGAGTGATAATGTTTAAATCTCTGAAACTCCTAATCATGAGAAATCTCAACATGTCAAAAAATCCCATGTATACAACAAGCACTTACATACATATTCAGAGCTATCAGTTGGAAATTATTGAGAACAAGAGAGGAACCAAATTTAAAGGTTGCGACTGCTGTCATGTATTTGGCGCCAGGATATCAATCTATCAATTTTTTGATAAGTCTCATATTTATTGCATATTAGCTTTGTGGGTGCAAACGTTCAATTGTCTTAGTGCACAATGACGATACCTCAATCTGAATCTCAGGCAAAGATTGTCAAGTGCGGTCCGTCTTGTTTACGTGGACACAGAAAGTCAACAACATGAATTAAGTCAACAACTTATAAATAGTTGGATTGGAAATGTGAATTCATAGAGGAATTCTGCGAATTATCTGGACAGGTATTGTGAGTATGGCCAAACCATCCCCCTTGTGAATGAAATGTCAAAAAGGGAGCAAAAAAAATATTATAAGTAACACCGAGGTTTTTGGAATAATTATATAGAACTGTTAAAGATGGAAAAACGATACAACGTGCATGGCTATATAGGACATCAGGAGAGGTATTCGTGAAACGGTTAAATACGATCCACTTGCGATCTCATTCAAAATTTAGCCTAACCCAACGCTATTTCATTGCATTAAAAAAAAAGAAGAAGAAGAGAAACACATTAAAAAGAGAGATCGTATGACTTCAGTTGATGAATAAAAATAAAATATAAATCCTTATTTTTTAATGTTTACTTATTTTAAATTCAAAATGGAACTATTTAGTGGGCCAACCGATTGATTTATGTAACTCGATATAAACATTTCACACTGTGGTAGGTAAAGTAATAAACTTATGGATACAATAAGGAACATAATTTTGGATTTGGCGATTTGGATGTGTGTTTCTCTCAGTATGAATTATTAACACCAATATTTGCCATTAAGTTTTGTTTTTAGAGAATCTTTAATTAACTGTAATATTAATAAATTCATACTATAAAAATATCACTTTTTACTCATCACGCCGTCCCGTAAGGGTTGGGCAGAGAGAACGGTCGCTTCTTCCACCGACATACCATTTCTCAAACCAATCTCAAACATCTGACCTCGCCTTCCTTGAGGGCGGAATCGATGTGTTCGATGCACGTCGTTCTCGGTCGGTCACGCTTTCTTAGACCTTTCCTTTCAATAGGCAGCCTTTCATTTTCCTTTCACGACAGCAGTCGCAGTCTTTAAATTTGGTTGCTCTCTTGTTCTCAATAATTTCCAACTTTTATCTATATATTTCATTTATTATTATTAAATATCTATTTGTTGCATACATGAGAATTCTCGACATGTGACACAGCAGTCGCAGTCTTTAAATTTGGTTGCTCTCTTGTTCTCAATAATTTCCAACTTTTATCTCTATATTTCATTTATTTTAAATATCTATTTGTTGCATACATGATATTTTTCGACATGTTGAACATGTCGAGAATTCTCATGATTTGGAGTTTCGGAGACTCGAACATTACCACCTAATGGCGAACGTTATTAAGAGCGTGACAGCTCTGACTTCAAAGTCAATTTCGGGCGGGGCATAAAAATTAGGGCGGACTCTATCCACTACTTAACTCTTACAATATTTGTACGTATGTAAGTGTAGAGTTAGGGGTCGGAAACTAGTGGAATGCGTCGAAATATTTAAAACCTCAATGTTCTTTTGACTGCAATGTGTTTGGAATTTTTGAACAACGGTGGATGATAGTGATGATAATGATAATGATGATAAACATGTATTTGGTTAAAGCGACATTATTAATTTTACGTTACATTCAGGTATACATTGCTTTTACCAGATTTTTTTAAACATGAGTTCTCACCATTGATTAATTTCTTCTAACACTCACATACTATTCATTCTAATTGCCACCATTTCAGATTATATGATTATAAAATGGGAACGGGAAAAATACACTTTTTTAATATTTGATTTTAATGGCATATTAAAAAAATGTAATTACAAAATTCATACAAAAAGAAATGCTATATCTTATGTACATATATATTGCATGTGTGCAGATTCATTGCCGTCGAACTCCTCCTTTAAAACTGGACGGTCAAGATTATATGTCATGGTATCAAAAGGATGTGAAGATAACCACATCATATTAAAAACGCGCCTTCCAGATATTTTTGTCCCTTCAGTCGTTGGTTCTAATCTGGAAGTTTCGCATGCTAAGATATTCTTTGAATCTAAATCCTTGTTGTGACTCGGTTGGTCTTGAGATGTATCGATTAATTTTGCAGTAACTCTGGACTTAGAAGTAGCTGCATTCATTTGGTCCGGGACAGCGTTCCGTGACCTGAAAATTGACGAGATTTTGAAGATATATCTGTAACCTTTGAAAGGTATACATAATGTAATTTTTTTTTATTGGGTCAATACTATAAAAGATATACTAAAATATCTGTAAGTATGGTGCTGGTAAACTAACGGATGGTGGTTCCTAAGTAAATTGTTCCGATAATGGTATTATAAAACATTTTTAACAATCCGAAAATAGTGTGGAAAATTGTGTGGATTTTACTGCCGGATAATCTAATTTCCAATGGTTTTTTTTGGCAACACTTGAACCTGTTTTAAAACATTCGAATTTTAACAATTACGTGCCCTGGTGAACAAAACCATAAAAACTTTCACTCAAAACAACGTTGGGTTGTCTCGCTCTTAGTGATAAGAAGAAAGTCAACAATATCTAAAATGAACTATCAAATTATTACATATCTGGTCATTCGATCATCGGTAAGTTACGAGCTCCTATTTACTCCACGGGACATGGTAGCCGGAAACTGCCGAACCATTCCGAAGTGTAACGAGGACGACTGTATGATTGTATTAGTGTCAATTATAATGTTGATGCAATTTTTTGTATTACTTTCAAACAATTCGGGTTGGTTCGGCAGTTTCCGGCTACCATGTCCCGTGGAGTAAATAGGACCTCGTCGGTAAGTTCCTGAAATTTGACTGAAGTATTGCCATAAGATGGAAAAATGACCGAACTGCTCAAATTACGGCTTATTAATAGACCGAATGTTACAATTTATACATAAAAAATACTTACTTCTTAATGTTACGTGCTTTGGCAAGGAGACATTTTTTGTACGATTCACTATTCCGGTATACTTCTCTTTTCGTCCCATTTTGATTTTTTATTTTACGCTCTAAGTCTATAATATTGCACTCGGCGTGATAAAATAGTTTCTGAAAAAGCAAAATAATGTGATATAATAGTACTTAAGATATCCATCGACTGGGCCAAAATCAGTTGGTACCTATATCACAATATGTTTGTGAATGGGTTATATTCAGATTGGCGCGGCGTTTAAAATTTTGTCCAGAAATTTTGTTTTATAGAAAACTGCTAGAATTCGGACTAACTAATAGAATTCGGAATCCAGCGATTTTTAGAAAGGAGTTTAACTTTGCCCAATAGGAACGTGCCACCCTGTATAACGCATAAATGATAATAATTTAGAAGAAAAAAGTTCATAATAGGTATGCAATGTGACTATAAACATATTATACCTAATTCAAAAATATAAACTTTAAAATCACCAAACAGCAATGATAGAATTAATTGCTGAATACAAAAAATAATAAAATAAAAATTACTAACCAATGTTTGTCGTCCTCTGTAATATACGAATTTTCGTCAAAAAGTATACAATACAAAACGTAAATTGGACTAGCGCAGGTTGCACGTCATCTAAGTCCACGATGTTGTGGGCGACTGAATAATTTACACAACGAAAACCAGTGCGTTCCTTGTAATTCCCGTGCTATAAGTGTCATTATCGCATGCACGCTAAAGCCGATAGAATATTTCGATATTCAGTGTTTATTTGAAATAGAGGTTTTTTGGGATTATACGCTAAGCCGGAAATAAATATTAGCATTTCGTTCTATAATCTTGTAGATTTTTTAATGCTCTTTAAGACAAAAAAAGAATTATTTCATTCCGACGTATATATCAGTTGGAATATTAAAAAAAAAGATGAAAAACGACGTTTGCTATTTTTATTTTCTACAAGAAACTATACTGGATATCAAAAAACGGCTCTGAGGCCGCCTTCATTAAAGTCTAATTTATGTTATATATTTTTTTCATCGAAATCCGACAGTAGATAACGCCGGAAAATGGATTGAAAAATCATTAAAATCACCCCTTTGGCGACTCTAACAGCCGATCACACTAAGCCAGCCTTCGAAACAACAGTAGGAGACGGTCTTAAGCCCGTGGTGGTTTGTTCCATTCAAAAATCGAACATCAGTAATGAATTTTTAGAGTCATTAGTTGTTAGATAATTCTTTCCTTTCAACCTTGCAATTTCTCTTTGTCATTCTGTCTGCATCCATTCTTTCGACATTTCAAAACCATCCCAACTTGTGTACTTTTATCTTTGTCGCAACACTAACTTCCATACCACACTCCTTCCTAATATTCTCATTCGTTTTCATATCCCACAGAGTCTTTCCACATATTGCTTCGTATAGATCTCATCTCTACTGCATTTATACTAGATTCTTAGATGTTTCATTCTTAACACAAAACTATGCAGGTAACTACCAAAGCCCAAAAAACTTAAGAAATTGTGTATCTATTTATATCAATGAACTTTACCTACTACATATTAGTAATGATGGTTGTATATCAGTGTCTACGATAAATCAATCAGAGCTTAATAGTCATTAATTAAATAAATTGATTGAATTAATAACAAACTCCTCAAAAGTAATTGGTCTCTATATATTACACACGCTGTATTGGTCGGGTACCGAGAATACTTTCACAGCACTCCCAAGTACGTACATAGACCAAAATAATTAAGTGATAACTGACGAAAAAAAAAAGAAACAAATTAATTTAAAAAAAAAAACTTGTTATAGTTCAAAATTATAATATCTTATCGAAAAATCTAAAAACAAATAGCGATAATTTATTTAATTTGTGTGAAAATGCTGGTAAAATAAGTGCCTTAGCTTTTTTTTTATTATATACGTTGAGAGCAATTGATTTTGGGTGGAAGATGGTACCACCGCATCACGAACGTCGCTATACGTATTATGTGGAGGAGTTGGACTTGGCTGGGACATGTGTTAAGGATGCCGAATGAGAGTTGGCCGAGGAGAGCGCTGTTCTTCCTCCCATCAGGGTCCCGAAGACGAGGAAGACCCTCTCACACTGTGTTACGCTCCTTCGAAGCAGAGCTGAGGAATCTGGAAATGATGTCGGAGGAGGTCATAAACGTTGCGCAAGATCGAGCGCAATGGAGAGCTCTTGTTGCCTCCCTATGCCCCTAAGTGGGGCTTTCTTCTTCTTCTTCCTCAGCCATCTCTCCACTGCTGGATATAGGCCTCTTCCATTCCTTTCCACTCTCCTCTATCCTGGGCTTTTCTTATCCACCCTCTGCCCGCGACTGGGATAATATCATCGGCCCATCTTTTTTGGGGTCGGCCCACTCCTGTGTGGCTTTAAGGGAGTTGAATTGGTTGGATTGGATAGCAGTGGTTTTCATCCTAGAATCCATTCAGGGTGTCCGTAAAAAATACCGTAGTGCATGGGGCAGCGTCCGTACAAGCGAACTCTTTAGAGGATAGGATTTATCAGAAATGTGACAGTTTATGAAGAATTAAATTATGTATTTAAAAAGAAATCGCTTATAATAACTGATTTCACAAATAAATACAAAATATTACATTTTTTTTAAATGAATCTGTGCTCACACAAAGTGAACACAAATAACCTATTTGACTCTTTCACAGTGAGCTTCTTAAAGCTTGTGTCGTAAAAGAGGAAGATGGTCGGCACCTGGGATCGAACCCACGATTTCCGAACGAAACAGTACGAAAGCCAGCGTCGTAATCGCTAGTCTATTATTTACAAGTTTTAACAAGAAAGTGGTACAATAAAGGTACAAAAGAAATTTAGAAAAGATTATAAAAATATTTAAACAAAAATTTATATTTAGACACTGACCATAAGGCTACACGCCGCGAAAATCTATAAGCCCCTATGATCCCCTTGATGCCCTCCCCAATGTTTTTCGAAGATAAAGGTACGTAATCTAGTTTTGTCTATGAATAAGAATTTGTGTTCCGCTAGTTTAGAATGTCGGAACAAATTACTGAAAGACTTACTCATCTCGCTGTTAAGTCCCTGAATGGGTAGGAGGGGAGAAAGGACCTTTAAAAAAAAGAAATATACCTACGTGATACTATCACAACACCTTCACTAACCCCCTCAAATATTTCGTGTTATTTTAGGTTCAAAATAAAGGTAAAAATATTAACCATATGAAATTTTGCATAGTTAGTCAAGTTAGTGTAATTCATAACTTTATCTTCGGTCGTTTCTAATTTCGACCAGTTTTAATACATTTCACTGACCGAAAAATAATATAATGGCGAATTTCAATGTGGGCGCCATGAACGGACCATGTGGATAAGTCGTTAAGATCCTATAAAAATAATATAAATAATGTATGACTTAAAAAAAACATACTCTCATTGCACTATACAATTTGGAGCAGTCCGTCAAATTTGTAGGTAACTACATATTATTATAGAATCGTCTATAAACTTTATGGTCAAAGATGCTACAAACCTATTTGCAGTCCTTTCTTATTTGACTCTAAAATGTTTTAATACTTACAAGATTGACTATTTTGCAAACGATTTCTGATGTCTGTCTCTAAATAATCCCAAAGGACAAAGTAGAAATCGAATAGTAAAGGACTAAAAAAAGGGAGTAGGGGCGAAAACACCTAGCCGAATCAAATGTTAACTCGTTGTGCCCCCTGCTAGAAAACTAACGAGGCTCTGAACATCATCAACAAAATAACTTATCCTGTGATTTCTTCTTTAATATTTAGGTATCAACTTTCCATTTTTTCTTTCAAGGGAAAAGTGATTGCAGAGATAATTCTCTATTTATTAATAAACTGCCTTGCGCAAACAGTATTTTCCTTGTGTGCTAGATAAAGATTTTCCTACTGTCATTATTTAAATGTGAAATCGCTAAGCTTTTGCAGTAAAGTCGTGCCTACCTCAAATCAGAAAAATGTAAAACTTTTCTTTTCAGCGCGTCTAAAATTTTAGTCCTTTCCAACCTGAAACAGGATGCGTGCCCCAGGTAGAATTTTCAAAAGAATCGAATCCAGTACCTACTTTAGATAAGAAGTCAGCGACTAAGCAACTAAAGAGTTTGAATGTTTTTCCAATGTATAGGCACATCTTATAATAAATTTGAGCTTTATTCTTTCTTTGTGAAGCCCTAAGGAGCATATGGAAGTATAAATTCTTCACATCATACCAAAAAAACATAATATAGAGGTATTTTCATTAAAAAATAATAGTATTAAAACGTGCTTTCTACACATAGTACGTCTTTTTATTGGAATAGCGATCCTGTCAATTGTTTATGATTATGCGAACGCGTGTAGAATTATTTAGCATTTGAATTTGAAAAAGGAATGAGCAACGTAATAATATTATAACCAGTGAAATTAGCGGCTTTATCATAAATTGCAATGCTTCATCCACACGAGAAAACGTTGCATGAAAAAAAAACAAATGTGCCACTATCTATGTATGAAATCAATAATAATTATTATCCCAAACCGGTTTCGTGAACTTTTCAAACAATAAATTGAAACCGGTTGTATCTAGATTTAATATTTTATACCGCAATAGGTAATTAAAATATGATCCGTTATTTTAGATATGAAAGATTTTTAAAAAATCCTTACCTTTATAAATTATCTCTGGATTGGAATTTTAATTGTAAAACAGTTCCATCAACTTATAATATCACATTAAACAACAATTTGAAAAAAAATGTCCTTAAATATTAATCACTTAGAAAATTATTCACTTCTTATAATCACAAAAAAACAATTGAAAAAAAAGTTGGCGGTGTGAACGACGCTTAATAATTTTAAATTCAAACAGAACGATATTTGAATTTCGAACTTCGAGACACGTTTAATTCGTAATGTTTTTTTTTTCGTTGCAAACGCCCCCACAAACTGTTTTTAATGCACCAATGAACTACGTATTTGTGAACGAATAATATTTGTTACTGTTTATTGCAATAACAGGAGTATTCTCATTGCCATAAACACCTGTTCGAAAATCTGTTTTGACAGGTTTGTTATTGATAGTGTTTACATCGGATTTGTTTCCACTACTTGTATCAAATTCTTCAACTCTTCCAAGTAATCTTGTCGTTTCTTTTACTTCTTTTTCTAACCTCTCCAGCAAAAATATTATAATGCAAAAGTTCAATTCGAATTGGGAAACAAATAAGTTCGCTGTCGACACTAAACAATTTTCAAACTTTTTGAAAAACTTTATAAACAGTTCATTTTTGTCGATCCAACAACCCTTATTTTCTTTCGTATCGGAGAAAACCTCTTTAGATTCTAAGACAGTGTTGACATCGGCATTATCATAGTATCCAGGGGTAGTTTCATAAAGTGATATAATCATATGCATCTCATAACATGTAAAAAACATAACAATTTAAAAAAAATATATGAAAAAATTTCCCGGCTTTTCTTTTATGGTGTGTCTTACTTTTCGAAGCCGCCGGCTAGTTTTTTAAAACGATAATTTAAAGCGAAAACAAAATAATAAATACGACGAAACATGTATTGGATTAAAAAAAAAACAAACGCAAGACACACCTAAACACGCGCTTAAATCAAAATGGACTAATCTCAAAACAAAATTCTATTCACATGCTCCTCTCGGCGGGTATCAATACGCCGCCATGTTTATAAAACAACACGCTATAGCAGCGCCAAAAATAGACATGAACTCATAACCTCGTCACGCTATTGGTTGAAAATGACGACATCTTCACCGTGATTGGTTGAAATGTTTTATGTGACTTATAACTCACAATAACAAACGGAGTGCAATTTTTTTAGTAGTCGAACTGAACCGCATACTGATATCAAAATGTCAATAGGTCATTTTCAATAATTTCGTTGATTTATTAGCTTAAAACAAGATTATTTTAAAAACAAACAGATAGCAGTTGATGACATATTAAAAGATTTAACGATACGTCGTTTAATTTCGAATAAAATAGCAATTAAAAATAATATTTTTCATATTATGATTATAAAAACATAACTTTATTTCACTAATATTTCATATAAGTTAACACTTTTTACACGTGAAACATTATTTTCATTATATTATAGTACTTTAAAATTCAAGGTCAAAAGCATATTCTCTTAAAAACGTATTTATAAAATAATATTTAGTGAAAATAGTTTCGAGTGTTTGGTGCCAAGCTGCGATGTGAGTGAATATTCAGGCCCAAACAAGTCACGAACAACTACTGTTTTATACAATGAGTATAGTGCGGCTGTAGTATAGTTTGCATTCTGCATGAAATCAGGAGTATTAATCTCGCCATATGATTTGCAAATTATTGGTCTATCAAAATACAAGCAACCTTTGTAGCTTGGATATTTTTTTTAATACTAGTTGCATGTATACATGAGATACAACTGTCGATGGCCTGAGTCGGTATGTTCATTGTATGAAACGATGTCGTCAATAAATTAAATTTTTACAAAAATTGTTAAGAAAAGTTTGAGATGTACTGATATAATGTAAACATTTTTTATAGAAAATTAAATTATCTAGTTGACGTGTTTCGGCGTTTTTCGATATTTTTTTAAAATTCTGAAATATAGGCATTGAAACTCGTAAATTTGTCATAAAAAAAATATTTTTCTTTATAAAAAAAGGTTGAGAAACCCTGGAACTTTTTCATTAAATTTAGTTTGAGATATTGTATTTTTCTATACACATACACATTTTTAGTGTTCTAACTTTTATATTTTTCGAGATATATGCAAAAATTAAGTAAAAATTCAAAGGTTGATTACCCCTGACTGAAAGAAAATATAAAAATTCTGAGTATACAAGTTTTGTAGGCTTAAAGTATTAAATATTTTCTGAAATTTTAGGATCTGTGCATCAAGCGAATCAAAAGTTATAAGGGGGGGGGACACACACACACAGACACACACACAGACACACACACAGACACACACACACAGACACACTAAATGTTCTCCTCCGAATTCTGAGTAAATCCATATATAGAACATATATGCTGCGAAGCCTCTAAGTTGGTGTTTTTTGTCGTCAATGTTTGAAAAACCGTTTAAAATGTAGACCTGGCCATACAAATCTCACGTATCTTGGCTTGATACTGCCGATCTGTCTCGAGAAATAATTTCTCTTCAACAAATCGACAGTTGGATTAACTATTTAATTTATTCCACATGCACCATAATAGACAATCATGGCGCAACAGGACAAGGAGTGCCGACCCCAAATAATTGGACAAAGGCGAGGGCGAAGAGGAAGAAGCACCATAGCAGACAGTGTTAAAAAGAAGTTATGACTTGAGATTACAATTTGAAACGAATTGGTTGGTTATGCGGTGTACAGACGGGGCGATATAAGGCCAGACGATATCGCTTGCATAAAAAAAATATCGTTCGGTCGCCCATTGATCGTCTGATGTGTTCACACGAGTCCACCGACATACATTCAATCTGTCAGGTGCGCTGATTGTTTTAAAAATGGCGGACGTCGAGGTAGAAGTCGCGGAGTAATTGGAGTTAGTTGAAAATATTGTTTAAGACGATATAAAAAGACTCCTAATTGAGGAAAAATAAAAAAAAACGCAGATATTGGGTGCGGAATTGGATTATAAGGAGAAATAAATTTAGAGCAGTGCTGTCAACTGTCAAGAAACAGAACGTACGGACGCCGCGCATATCTGCGCATGCGTGAATCGTTCCACCAGATACAAAAGTTGAAAGGCGTTCAACTTGAGGCGATATCGCTTTCAATCATTTTTATCGTTTCAGATTTATCGCCAATCTGTTCACACGGTTCAATTAGCTGGCGATATTTTGGTGTCCTGGCGATATTCGCCCCGTCTGAACACCGCATTAGAAGAAATTGCCTAACGCAATAATTCCGCCTTTGGGTACGTAATATTTTTTTCCAATAAAGTGTTTATTTATTTATTTATTTCTGTTTTGCTATTGAAATGAAAAAAAAACACTAGATTCTGAATAGTATGTAATTATCTTTAATTCTGTTAAATTTGCTGTGGTTTTGCCGGCTAAGAATAGCACCTCTGCTCTTTTTTGCTGGTTTTTCGAGCATCCTGTAAGAGGCAGGAAATCGAAAAATCAGATCGGGATCGTGAGGTTGACCATCTCTCGTCCTTAAACCTCAATCGGTCAGAAAAGGCACAATGAGCCTCGGACGCCTTCGAGCGCAATGGAGAGCTCTTGATGCCTCCCTATGTCCCTAAGTAGGGCTTGGACCCCTCGCATTGCGGATTGGTTGAGGGAGGGGGGGGAATCCGCGGCAGGCTTGATTTGTGTGGGGCCGGCTTTCTGGTTTGATTGTTTCGATCGAACTAGGGGGTTGGTTTCGTGCGGGTCGGGTTTGCTGCGGATTTGTCTCCTCCGGGCTGGCTTGCGGTATGCGGGAGACCTTAAAGGGAGAATTTATGTATGAATGTATATTTAATTCATTTTATAAGTTTTTTGTAGCATTAGTTCGATAACCATGAATTCTCCACGATATAATATCACAGAGGCCGCTCCAGAGAAAATTATATAGACCAGGTGATCGGGTACACAAGTTGTACAGAGTGTTTGGTAGAACGTTAGACAAACTGGTATAGTATACATAAAGGAGATCATTTGGAACATATTATTGTGCCAATTCATAATTTCCACTGGGTGCTCTTATTTTTTTTTATTTTTATTTTTTTTTTTTGGTTGGCCTCTATATCCATTTTATTAACTAATCAACTTAATCCAACTTTATTTTGTTTTTATCTCGCATGTACCTATGCATATTCAGAAAAATGAATACTTTATTCCAGAAAATAACTTGAAAAAGGTTACGTTCATTTATAGGTCACTTTTTTAAAAGGTTTATAAAAATGCTATGAAGATTCTATTAAAATCGATTTTTACAAAAAAAAAAGGATTTAAACATTACCGAGTGAATTCAGGCGTCTGCGCACGGCTCTGCGCAGACGCCTGAAATCTCTCGGTTTTTTAGCGTGGTGTTTCCGCATACAAATATACATAACAGAATTATTATGTAGATTTTTTTCTTAGCAATGCACTCGTTTTTGTGTGATTCACCCAACAAGCAAGATTATCTTAATCTAAAATAACAGTATTTTGACCAAGATAACACTGTATCACTGCACTTTCAATATACGTACGTACATAGGTACCAACTTCACTATCAAACCCCATGTCCATAGATATTTATAATAATAATAATCATATGGCCACACTCGTGTTAGGTATGTAGATACCTACCTAGCAGTAAGTAAAGTAAATCTGCATACCTACACATTCGCACGTACCACTAACATTTATAACTATATCTATAAAACGATGCGATTATAATCCGTACGCATATCTGTTATAAGTTTTATTATCACATACGCACACATTTAAAATAATGGAAGATCAGTCTCTGCAGCCAATTTTTATCTATGCGTTGCGTAGGGTCAGGTTTGAGCGTCCCGCCATTTTTTGTCACTAAGCGCGCTGAAACAAAACTGACAGGCGTCCATTTTAAAATCGTTCATAATTTTTTATTTGATTATTATCTTTTTGTGAATATTATTTTAGTACCAAATGTTTGTATGTTTCAAAATGTGTACGTTTGTGTGCGAATCTAACCAATATGTTTAGCTTATATTTTACTATGCTATACCTTTAAGCTACAAAATTATCTTTAGACAGAATCCACACATTCAAAATGGACGGATCATAGATAAAGTTTTGTTGGCCAATTATGTGTTTAGAATTCAACTCATTCCACTAGCACTGAAAATTTTAGAAATTCAATTTTGTGGAAATGCCTTTTTTCTATTTATATCTACACAATATTATTATATTATATAGTTTATGAGCAATAGATATCTCAATGTTTTTTGCAATTAACTCTCTTGAACATTCTATTTAAGTTGATACCTACCTTCCTGAACAAATTGGCATTGTAGGTTTATTTACCATGAAATGAATGTACTTATTCCCCACTACATTTGATTATTATTGTTTATGGATTTAAAATGAATAGGAATCGTGCCAATGACAACTTTCAAAATACATAGACAATAATAACAATAATGATAAGAATTCAAATTAATAAACGTTCCATTAATGATTGTTTTATAAAAATTCCGCCTTTCTGACATGTAATTTAAATTGAATAGAACAACACATTCGAAATTCAAATGGGTGTGTCCGAAAATGTTATTTAGTCAAAAAATCCTCGGGGATAAATTAAATAAACATAATTTGCATAAATTTTATGGACATAGGCCGATATTAAAAATGTGGAATTATTGTTATGAATTCATATAATAATAACTTTGTTATATTCCGGTACTAGAAATCATGTCCGTATCTAGTAAATACCTGTACAATCATACTAAAACATACTTACTAAACTTACTTATCTAATTTTAATTTTCGAATGTATTTTTTTTTAATTTTAGCGCTTTGTGAGCTGTCAAATATTAATAACTATTGATATTTCTGACATTTAAGATGTTATCAAAGGCTTTCTTCAACTGCGAGTTTTTTCATTGACATATTTTTATTATACCAACATCGAGGTAGTTGGTAGACTGGCGGTTACAACGCCGGCTTGTTTCGTGCGTAGGAGAAAAAAAAGAAGAGACCAACAATCGCAATAATTTAAGAAATAATTATCCGAGAACCTGATTCCCTGCTGAATGAGATATTCTCATTCAGCATGTCGTCAACAGAGTAAAAGGCTTCTCCAACGAGATACTCTCTTATTATCGTCTTAAATGTAAAATCATTCAATGATCTCACTTCGTTAGGTAATTTGTTATAAAGTTTAATACTTACACACAAGAAACTCTTAGTTATTTTAGACAACCTGTGCTTTATTGGTCTAATGTTTTCACCGTTTCTTGTATTATGATTGTGATAATCTGCATTTAGTGAGTTATTGTGTACATTGCTACGAGCGAATTGCAGGCACTCCCAAATAAATTTACAGGATTGAGTCAGTATTCCCATGTCCTAAAGGACTCCCTGCAAGAGTCTCTTTGATTGAGATTAGCTATTGCTCGTATTGCCCTTTTTTGTAATATAAAAATTGTATTAGAGTCAGCGCTCTTTCCCCAGACTATTATTCCATAAGTCATGGTACTGTGGAAATAGGCGAAGTAGATATACCTCACAGCCTGCATTCCACATATTTCTTTAATATTTTTATTGCATAAACGGCTGTACTTAATTTATTGCTAGTGCTTTCAATATGTTGCTTCCATTGCAGCTTCTCGTCAACTTCTATTCCTAGAAATTTAGAATGCACGATCTTTTTAACAGATTTTTCTTCCACCATTTTAACAATTTCATCCTCTTCCAACCGTTTAAGAGAGAAATGGAGAGCACTCGTCTTCGTCATATTTAAAAGAAGATTATTGTTTTTGAACCATGTATTAATTCTGTTAAGTTGTGAAGCAATGTTCATATTAGTAATATTATAATCTTGAGATTATTTTATCAACAGGGATGTATCGATGAACAATTTCATTTTCATTTGATAAAATATAGGGCAAGTCATTTATATATAAAAGGAATAGAAGTGCTCCTAATATAGATCCTTGAGGAACTCCACATTTGACATAGCTCTGTTCTGATCTTAGTCCTTTAATTTCCGTAATTTTTTTTCTATCTCTAAGGTAGGATTTGATATGAAATAGATTTACTGACAACAATGCCATTTGTAAAAAATCCCTAGTAACACAATTTTTATTTACTTGACAACCATTGCGTTTCAAAATATTGGTATGCAGAATTTCCTTCAAGCTTTCAGAAATAATATTTTTATAAAATCCTAACATAATATTAAACTATTTTTGTATAAATTACAAATTTTAAATCAATATTCATAGTAAGGCCTACAGGACAACGTCTGTCGGGAAAGCTAGTATAAATAAAATTCACACTAATAACAATGCACTTGTATTCAACCTGATTCTAAATAGACCAATCGTGGAAATGTGTACAAGCCTACTAAAGACAGGAATTATGAATTAAAGCATTATGTTACGAACCTGACAGCGTTATTTCGATTGGAATTGGATCGGTATTGCGATGGAAATGCATTGTTATCCCCAGGAACGAACAGACACACAATTTAGCCAGGATAATTTTATTAATATGGATAGTAGTGGCTGAGAATGGGTCCGTTACATTTTATTGATACCAAACATGTTTTAATAGCATAGCATTATAAGAATATAATTCTGGGCTCATGTCATACATGTGAATGTACACCTGCTTCTAGCTGACCATTACTCTGCGAACACACCTAGCGTACCTGCTGTACATCAATAATAATTATATTGTAACTTTATGATCTTTTATTGTTTATAAACATCATACTTGTACTTCATAAAGATGTTATTCAATAGACTAGATAGAGCTTACTGTTCCGTGATATGACTCACAGCTGATGCTTTGAGACACTTGATCAAACGAAATGTGCAAATAAAAGAAAAAATATAGATAAAACTGCGGAAATGTTAGTACGCCTATCCTTTATTATCATAGAGATCATCCATCATTTCATTCATTCTCCCTTAAAGACCCCCCGCACACCGCAAGTCAGCCCGGAGGAGACCAATCCGCAGCAAATCCGACACGCACGAAACCAACCTCCCAGCTCGATCGAAGCAATCAAACCAAAAAGCCGGTCTCGGACAAATCAAGCCCGCCGCGGAACCCCCCAAACCAACCCACACTGCGGAAGGCCTAAGCCCCATTCAGGAGCATAGGGAGGCATCAAGAGCTCTCCATTGTGCTCGAAGGCGTCCGAGGCTCACTGTGCCTTTTCGTGAGATGGTCAACCTCACGGTCCCGATCTGATTTTTCGATTTCCTGCCTCTTACAGGATGCTCGAAAAACCAGCAAAAAGAGCAGAGGTGCTATTCTTAGCCGGAACCCCACTGCAAAGAATAGCACCTCTGCTCTCATATCATAGAGATACTTTAATAAACATAACTAACATTCTTCTATACAAAAGTGTCAGTATAGCCAGCGGAACTCAATGCTTGAATCATTCTCTACCAGTCAACCGATCCCGTCCAATCTCAGACAGGCTAACCCCGGGTAGAATTTTCAAGTGAAAAAAACTTAAAAAAAAACTCTGATCCGACCGGGAATCTAACCTGGGACCTCATGATCTGAAGACCACGCTTATACCTTTAGGCTACCGAGGTCGGTGTTAGTTAAAAAATATTTAAAAAAAAAATATGGATATTAAATAAAAAGTACAAAAAAAGTCTACCTAATTTTAAAGTTACAGATCAAAAACAATAATTTCAATTAAAATATTTTTGTACTTTATTACTGTTACATTCTGTTGATAATAATTAAGATAGATCCATACTAAAAGAAAATAAATAAAAACACAAAGTATGGATTTTACAATTTGAAAAAAAAATCCGCTTTAAATGAAGAAGCAGAACTTTTTCAGTAAATACCAGCATTTTCATCGATTAATTTTCATGTTATTCTAACGAATAACGTTTGATCAAGTGTCGAGATGACATAATTTATAGGTTTCTTTTATAATATATTCTAGGTTTTAGAATGCTGAAGAAGTAAGAGCTACACATAGAATCATTTGAAAGTACTGTGTGACAGTGTTTGATATATGGAAAGAAACGAGAATATTAGAAAATAATGTGGTATGAATGAAAGGTTTAAAAAATTTACATTTTTGAAGTCGTTGGTACCTACCTTAGCACTTCAGTTGCTGACGGCCATAGGTTCCCTTCCTGATGCCGACCATCGTCCATTTTCACGACACACGGTTTGCTCTCTTTAGAAAATGTCAAAAGTATATTTTTGTAATCTCTTTGGGTAAGCTCGGTATCATTAAAAAGTATGACAAGATAGTAGAGATAGGTACCTACTTACTATAAACCATAAACGAAAATAATCTTCTTTCATAATATTTTCAGTGATTCTAATGAGTATTTTTATCTCCCTATTAAAACCAACAAATATGGTCGACATATTGAAGCCATATATCAAGTTTCCCCTTTGAAATATCGACTACCATAAAGTCTGCCATCAATATTCGTCTTGATCTTCTCTTTGTCCTGTCAATAGGGTGTAATTTGTGTGTTGTCTATGGAGACGCGACGTCGTCTATTCCCGCGATTCGTTTTTCAAATAACGTTCGAATTCCAATGGCCGCCATTATTTGTGTCGGTTCGATCATTAATTTTTATAAGTTAACGCCTCTTTTCTTTGTTTTGGTTAGACGCTAAGTATTTTTAAGTAATAATAAACGAAGAAATGGTGCTTGAAGATTTAAATAGATTAATTCCCAACGCCAGTGCGATAGTGTAACATCTTAAAAAAAGAACTATCCTTCCTTTTTTCTTTAGCGTAAACCCGTAAACGCTAAGCTCTATTAATACTATTTTTATATAGGTTTTCTCGTGTTCTTTGACACAACCGTATTCGTATAGCGAATCATCTAATGATAAAAGGTCGAACCCGCTGTGATCATGGGATATTTTTCGGCTGATTCCATTAGACATCGTTGGTTTTTATTAATTTTACTTCTTTTAACGTCGGCTGATTTTAATTACCGATTTGGACGTCCAAATCATCGCTCAGCCTTTTAAAACGTCATCAGGAACTCTGTTACGAATGACAATATAGAAAATGAATGTCGCTACAAGAATCAAAGAAAGATTGTGCGGAGAGAAAAAAAAGTCGTGTCTTTTTGCCAAACTTATTGGCTTGTACGACTTCAAGACCAAATTCAGTAAACATCGTCACCTGCAGTAAAGTGAAGAACAATTCAACACACACTTAACTATAGAAGTAAATGGAAAAAAATGAGAAATAATGGCAGATGATCCTAGAGTACCAGAACTATCCAAATCATTAAGGGTTGCGCCCTCCCAAGGAACCTAAGTTCTCATCCAAACTTTATAAGCCAAAAAAAATTGATTTCAAAAACAAAAAAGTTTCCTAGACAAAAAGTGCAAGGTTTCAGAATAAAGTCGGAAGGACTTCATCTGACGCGCCAAGAAGAAAAAACAGATCCTCGCAACAAATTATTTATTTTGATTTTTTTTTTAACACGAGACCTTCAATGCTGTTTATTTTTTATTGATAGGTGTATGTCTTTTATTTGTTTTTTAACAGATCATGACGTTTTAAGTCGTTTTTTCCACGATGTAATTTTAAATCTTTTTGTATAATTTTGTATTTGTAATGTATTGGATAACTAGAGCGTTTTGTTTTTTGAAGCTATGTGATAATAATATAACGATTGTGAACAAAGTGTGCCGTAAAACACAGTTTTTACTAGCTTACTGCACACATAAGAATTTTATTGTAATTGTTATGAATAAATGTAATAAAATATTGTAAAATGTTACAGATGAAATAAATAAATAAATAAATGTTAATTAAATAAAGGATAGGTACTATAAGGCAGACTAGACAAACTAAGGAGGGATTTACTTAAATATAAGAGAAAAATTGAAAAATCGAATCATATTTTCGAGCCTTAGTCCGCAGATTGGTCTGTCCCAATTAGTCTACCCTATAGAATTTTTCATAGATTCATAGATGACGTTGGCGTCGCCGGTAATCCGTTCCATACTAACTTAAATATTATATTTCATATTATAAGTAATTCTTCAAACACATTATTTTCGACTTTGTAATACTTAGACATTATAAATGTAATTATTCAAGCATGGACTGAGGAGTGGCGGAACACAGACGTGAAAAACAAACACCTTGTTGCAGATCCGTCAAAGGAGGTCTGTGGGTTCCAGCTGGAGCGAAAGCAAAGGACGACACTTAATCGTGTAAGAACAGGCTGCTCCAAAAGCGCTTCAGAACTCCACAAATGGGGCTACATATCTGACCCCCGCTGCGAATGCGGCGCCCCTGTCCAGACCCTCGACCACATAATCACTGAGTGTCCAATACATAGGTTCGATGGAACATTGGATGAACTTTTTTATCTTCAGACGACTGAAGCCTATTTTACTTATTTCTTTGAATACTAAACCTAGTTTTTTTTTTCAGAATAATAATTGGTAGTGCGTTATAGCATCAACTCTGCGATTGAAGTTGATGTATTGATTGATTTATTGTATGGATCAATTTCAGAATGGTAATAACATTATAATTATGTAAGGGGTACAGAGAAAGTACGATTCTGTTGCATCGTTTAGAACTTTTTCAACATGTTTCAAGAAACATAATTCGTATAACAAACAAAGTTTGAGTATAGTTATGATTTCAATTCTTTTAACTGACCAAATTGGCGGAGAAAAGATAAATAATGTTTGATTTATTATTTTATCCTTGGTTTAAATAGAGATGTCAGTAAAATATATCAGTTAAAAATACAGGATGATTATTATGGGAGTACATATATTTAACTAACGTGTTCTCAGTTTGTTATAATTGCGCGTATTTTTTTTATACAAATACACTCTTTGACTCTTTCGCAGTAAGCTACTTAAAGCATGTGTTGTGAATGAGAAAGATGGTCGGCACCTGGGATCGAGCCCACAACCTCCAGTACGAGCGAGTCGGGGATGGAACTACTAGAGTTATATTAATTGAATACTTTTATCCTATTTGTGTAAAGATCAAGGTTTGATTTCTGAAAGTGCCCGAATTGTAAAGATTTCTTACTATGGCAGATTTCTTTGTCTCGGGATTGGGCTGGACAGATTGAGTGGCAGAAAACTACCTAAAAATTCCAGTGGACAGTTTTAGTGCAAAAATAGAAGAATGAAGGAAAATCCTTGAATCAAGGCTGTCAAATCAATTTGTCTTTTCGTTTTTAAACACACTACTTTTTACCATCAGTTATTTGAAAGAGAACGCTTTTTATATAAAAACGAGTTCTTTAAAAAAAACGAATGATAAATCTAGTACAATATATTTTTCATTTCAAAAATTTTCCATCTTAAACATTTTTAAAGTTGTTAATATGCAAAATGGCAACACTATACAATCTATCATTGTCAACCATTTCTCTTTTTGTCGATGCACACAAAATTTGAGTCATGTGTAATTTTGTTTCTCCTCACGGAAAACCTTCTAAAAAGATGGAAAGCATTTTGGAGTCAATGACACCGGCTAATTTGATGCGTTCATCACAATTGTGTTGTGTAGGATCCAACTTTTTGTACACGCCCTTACTACCAATGGATTGTTTTCCTTAAGAATGCGATGTTTCAGAGAATGGCTTCAGTAAAACGTTGTTTATTTTGTTAGCGTAGTTACACAAAAACATTGTCGTTATTTTCAAAAAACGGCCGCCGTCTTGTCACTGTCAGATGATTAGTGAACGCTTTCATTGATAGCACTGAATTATTTTATTTATTAAAATATCTATTCTCGCTTTTAGTTTCATTGTTGGGCTTTGCACTACAATGAGTTCCAACTGCATCTGGAGAAGTGAAGATTACGAGATTTTAGATTAGAAAAAACGGAGAGAATAATCGAGCACGGAACTTTCCAAATGTCGCCGTAAACTGCAGCTACGGCCGCGACCGCTGAAGACAGCCTCTCCCTAGGAACCCAGTGCATGATATCAGCTGAAAGAAACGTCGCATAGCGTCCTGCATTCCTCGCATCACTATCAGATGACATGACAACTCAACGCCCATTTGTGTTTCATCACCTTTAATTTATTTTATGTGTAAAAATGGCACAAGAATTGATTGGAATATTATTTTGTGAAAAATTGGTATGAATTGATAATAAATTTTTAGGAAAGTTTTACCAAGTATTATGTAACAGATTGCTGGCATTTCAATTTAAGGTTAAAAAATAAGTATTGTTAATATAAGAAAAAATAATTAGTTTTGTTTATCAAGATAGGCATGTTTTTTTGTGTATTTTATCATTTTATCAAAGAAGAATAAGAAGATTCTGAGGGGCCGTAGTGTCCAGAAATTTATCCTAGTTGCTGCCGCTTTTTAATTTTAAAATTGGGTGAAATAAAAATTAACACATGTGTCTAATTTGGTTTCCATTGAAATTTACACCTGACTCAAATTTTGGGTGTGACGGCTGACTTAACACACTTCGGGCTGACATCTTCACTTTATTATTATTTGTCAAAATATTTGGAGATTAAATCTAATTTTCTAGATAATAGTTTTATCTTTTTCTTTTAATGCGACATTAATTCGGATAAAGAATCTCTAAACTACACGGGTAAGATATTTAATGTGAATTTTTCGGATTTCCCTCATAGTTGACAGACTACTCATTTGACATTTGGCTGAAGAAAAAAAAAGAACTGCATCCAATAAATTATTGTAGGTACTTCACGGTCTTATATCTCTTGCGCTGTTCTCTGGATTTACTCTTCCCGTTGGCTGATTCTACTCATATAATACTTTTTCTGAAGCCTGTTATCTTTCGGCTTCTCTTGTTATATATCAGCAATTTACCAAGATGTAGCTGCTGAAGTTTTCCAGAAAGGGGAATACTATCACCAGAATATACCTTTATTTCTTTAAATAAATATCACAATTTTATACATTATTTTTTTCTTATAAACATCAAAACAAAATACATTGTTTGCCCTCCTTAAAAAGCAAAATGCTTGTGCAAAGGAAGGGAGTAGGTACTATAATCTATGATTGCAGAATAAAGAAAAAGAAACAAAAGAACAATTAAATAAATGGAACAGTTAGATTAACATCACCTAATTTAGCGTAGGCAGGCACCTCTAGAGTAGACCGAGTTCCGATATGGGTTGTCGAGGCATGGATGACGATTTGTAAGGTTTTGGAACAGAACAAGGATACTGCAAAGTCGACAGCTAGGCCTGATGACATTTGAACTTTGCTGAGGTAGGTACTCACTGTTGTAAGACCTTATAGTAGACTTGGAATAGTGCCTACCCAGTTTACTCGCAGGTAAGGTAATATGGAAGTTCCTACTCGAACGTAGCTATTTAACAGGCATATCACACGAACAGACATTCAGTACAAATCACGACAATAAAAGTTGTTTTCAGCTCAATCACATCAATATTCAATGAACTAGTCGCACTACCCGCCAAATGGATATACTTACCACATAATATTTTTTTTAACCTTAATCAAACCTTACTTACCTACTTACTTAATCCACGTTTGCTCCTAGTGTGCAGCATGTTTACGTCACAATGTTCCTCCAAGCCTCTCTAACTTGCGCCTATTGTACAGCCTCATCCACCCAATCCAATGTTGCGCCTAATCTCCAAAACCTGTCGCAAAAAATTTTGGTGGAAGAGTTAGTGAATTTCCACAATTTCCTCATGTTGTTAAAGGGCGAACTCGCAATTCAATTCTTATAAAGAGTTCCTTATCTATCCCGTGAGATTTAGATAAAGACATCAAATGGCGGGCGCCTTTTGGTGTCAAATAAACAGTAAATACCTAAATGTAAAAATAAAACGAGTCTTCACTTTGTACTAGTACAAATTATTTTATTACCATGGTTGGAATGCCTAATTAATAATAAAAAAATATATATATATTTCGGGAGCGACTGCTCCCTTCTTCAGATGGACAAAGATGTACAATTGTCTTTGTCCATCTGAGGAAGGGAACAGTCGCTCTCGAAACATGTTTAAAGTAATAAAATAACTTTTAATAGCACAAGTGAAGACTCGTTATTTATTTTTATATCAGTGAAAATGGACTACTACCAAGCACTTTCGGCCAAAAGTATCAACAGTAAATAAATATTTAATAGGTAATGGTTAAATCCAAAATTGTGATATTTTGTGTATGAATCGAAGGGGTATATTATGATGTATCGATTTAAATTTATTGTAATTCAAGTAAACAATAATTAATGGAAATCCCTATTAAAATCATCGCGATTTTCTAAATAAGAAAAAAACCATCAAACTTTCCGTTCAAATCTAAACAAATCCAATTAGAAAAACCTAATAATCCCAAAATTAAAGTGACCAAACACAAAACAAAAGCATTGTATTTTAATAGTATAGATGGAGCAACTTATTACTCACATACTTAGATTGAATGATTGATTATTATAATAGCCACGCACCGTTTCAAACAAAACTCTGTACACATTCTTATTTACAACAATATTTCACGCTGATGGCAACACTGCATCGTGTTATGTCATATGTCAAAATGACAGACTACGTAGATACCTTTGCTGGCGTTTGCCTATCATTAGATTAATTTCAAGTTTGGTGTGCTTTGTATCAAAAATGCGTTCTACTGTAAAATGACTATGATGAGTACCTACAATAGATTAGGAAAGTATCTGGGATGGAAATAAGATTGTAAAAAGAAGATTTGTTGCAAGAATATATTTTTTATAGATTAACGAAAAGATGAAATAAATCAATCAACTCTTTTCTGAAAAAAAGGTGTCAGTCAAAGAGTTCTATATGTCTGTACAATAGACAAAACTTATTGCCTGCTACGATCTTCCTAATCAACCGACTCCGTCCAATTTGAGACATGTCAACCCCAGTTATAAATTTAAAATCATTCACTTTTGGGAAAATTTTCACAATTAAACTGTCTGCTGATACTTCATGCGAATATATAACAACCAATAAATCTAACAATTCATTACTGATGTTCGATTTTTAAATGGAACAAACCACTACGGGCTTACGACCTTCTTCTACTGTTATTTCGAAGGCTGGCTTAGTGTGACCACTTTACGTTAACAACGTTCGGCATTAGGTGGTAATATTTAAATCTCTAAAACTCTTAATCATGAGAATTCTCAACATGTCTAAAAATACCATGTATATAACAAGTAGGTAGATATTTAATAATTAATGAGGTGGTTGGTAGTCCAGTGTTATCGATCGGCGGCTTTCGTGCTTACAGCGTAGGTTCGAATCTCGGCCGTGCCGACCATTTCCGCTTTCACGACACAAGCCTTTGCTTAGTGTGAAAGAATATGTCACAAAAGTGTATTTGTGTTCACTTCGAGTGAGTACAAGTTTTATAAAATGAGAAATAGAGCCAACTGTTGGAAATTATTGAGAACAATTAGAGCAACCAAATTTAAAGACTGCGATAGCTGTCATCACTTTTGTTAATGTCTCTCTTCAGTGTTTTGTGCAAACTGTCTTTAAATCTCTTCCGCTTACGTCTCCCCTTCGTTGTTAGTTCACCGAACGGTAAATATTTCGGGTGTCCTGTTGTCATTCATGAGAACTACCACGAATGCCGGCGCAAGAGAACTATTTCAAGTCACAATTGCATCTATGATAGAATAGCCGGATATCCGTATTAATTAAAATAGTAAAGGACAAAGAGTTTATCCTCATCTGGAATATTATCGAATTCTAGACTCTGGGTGATGACGAGACCATCAGGAATGGAACGTGGGATGGTTAGTTCAAATGCCGATGTTTATGCAACTAGCCTACCGAGCTCTATCGATTTTGTACACACATGCACACTATGATATTATGAAATTTTTGGAATGTCACGATTAACGGGGTATGAAATATGTTTATTGCAAAATAATTAAAAGATAATTACATGTTTTAGGCTCTTTGAGTGTCGGCTCTGTCAGTTGAGCTGCGAGGTTGCATTACCTTCGACTGTCGGAAACCTGTCTACATGATCACGAACATCCACGATAGGTGGACCAACTTGGGTTGGTGCCATGACCATTTGCCTTAATTTTGCCCAATTCTTAAATATTTTCAATCAAATAAGTATATGTACTACTTAACGTTCCTGCGGACATTTTCTCCTATTCCTTGTACTTCTTATTTTGTCCGTCCTTTCGCACGTCATTCTAAGCAAACCACATCTCCATTCACCCATTCTTTCCGATTAATTGATCCTTTTTGACATTTTATGTTCATGCATCATCATGCCTAAGAAAAAAATTAAAGCCCTTACTCTCTGCCTACCCTGTCGTTGAGACGGCGTGATGGGTAAACAAATAATCTGAACAATAACCAAGACTGAAAAGAAAGGTGTAGAAAGGAGTGGCCGACCGAGAAAGATGTTACTCCAACGCATCGAAGGCAGAAGTATACCTTATAATATAAAAGAAAGTCGGGTTAGTGCGAACACTCATAACTCGAGATCAGCTGAACAGATTCTTCCCATGTTTGATTTATTGGATTCTTCTCCACTCCGGATAACATATACCTAACTATTAAATAGTTGAAAAAAAAATGGACCAGAAATAATATAAAATATAATATTAAAGTAAGTATGGAACGGATTCACTGACAAAAACGTCATCTGTGAAAAACTCCATAACAACAATTTAGTTTCAAAACATTGGTTACACAGATTTTTGATAGAATTTCTTTCAAGATCTCAGTAATATTTTTTTTAACACTCCAACATATTTTTGTATAAATTACAAATTTGAAATCATTATACCTACATAGCAAGGAATACAGGACAACGTCTGTCGGGAAAGCTAGTTATGTAATAGAAATATGAGAGATTTAATGAGAAACGCAATATCGGTAAGTGCATAACTACATCACGAACGAAGAGATTCTTGTATGAGTTCGGGAGGAAAGGGAAATCAATATTGAATACCATATACATATTATAAGAGACGCGCGAGATGGCTGTGACATTATTTAATGAGAAACACAAAAATTTACTGGGTCCTTATATTGGAAGGAATGGTCGAGGTTCGTTTTTTAGAGGACACCCACGTTAGGAGTATTTGCAACAGATATGGAGTGCAGTTAATATCCAACTGAAGACAAGAGCGGAGAATCGAGAGGAGTGGAAGAGTTGTTCGCCCTTGCTGCCAACCACACCACAGTATTGAAACTGCAGAAGAAGAACAATGGCTAAGTGATGAGGGATTTTTTTAAAATGTATTTATTTTGATGTTATTAAGATATTAACAAACCTATTAAAAATATCCTGAATAGGGCCCTGTTTTTTGTCTATAAATCATGTCAAAAACTCAAAATAAAATGTTGTTTATTCTTATACTTAGATATCTGCAATTTATTAAAACCGAATAGATAATATGAAATTAACACATTTTCAATAAACTTTTAATGATTTTCTGAACATTATTAGTACTTATTTATAGTGTGCATAAAATATAATGTGTTGTTACTGTCAATTACATAATTAACTATAGAATGCGCTTTCGCTTTATTCGTCACGACCGTTTGGTAATTTGACGCTATCAATAATCATTAATTATTTAATATTGCGTGTAGAAATATTTTGAACTAAGAAACATATTATTGAATGTATCTTAATAACAATCTCGCAGACTGGCGGATTTCTGACTAGAAGGGTAAGGGCTGACACCCTTATTGACTCGGGCTCAAGAACCCTATCATATCGCAACAATGTCACCTTATTACATATCGCGACAATCCCATATGATAGGTACAAAATATGCGAATAGAGTAAATTTTGAGATTTTTATACCGAACTAGCTTTCCCGACAGACGTTGTCCTGTGTTCCTAACTATGAATATTAATTTGAATTTGTATAACGATAAGCTTATTACCCTTTAACCATTGTAAATTAGATCGATGCATCTGTGTCAAACCATATATTTTCCATCGACATTCTGTCAATCGCACCAACTATCAAACAACTGATAGTTTCTGTCAAACTTTGATTTAATTTCAATATTTCAAATTTGGAATAAAAATGTATTGTTAAAAATACTAAGAAGGTTACCTACTTAGAGTTTTCTTTGATTTTCTAATTATCCACGCAACTTTCTTAATTTTTTCTTTGATAAAACCATCCTGACAAAACCAAACACGCCAAAAAAAGAATTATTAGCGAAATCTGTCCAGCCGCTTAGGCGTGATGCGATGACATCGGAAAATAGCTCTCCATTTTTATAATATTATTATAGAAGATTCCGCATCTAATATGAATCAAGGTAGTAAGTACATAATATACAGGGTGACTGGTAATTCAATACATTCCTTTTAAGGGGTTATACTAGAGAAAATTTGCAACAATTTTGTTCCCATTAACCAGGGGTAAAATATCAGTGGTTTTCGAGTTATTTAACTTTTTAGAGTTTTTTTTCAATTTTCCACCTTTTGACCTAAAATTTAAAATTGTGAACAAAATACTCCATTTAGGAAAGTAAAAATATGCTTTTCCAATAGCTGAAGAATAAAGGAAAAGCTGATATAAAAAATCAAGAAGAAAATCTTAAAAACCTCGGAAATACAACGTTTTAAAATCACAATTCGGTGTTTTTTATCTTTTATTTCGATTTGTCTAACGGACTTACTCCAAAAAAGTATTTTATACACTTGATATACAAAACACAAGAAAAACTTCCCCAATTAATAAGCTTTCAGAAAGCGTATGAATGTATTCTATTTTACCACAGTTTCGGAAAATTAATCTTATTAAACGATTAGAAGGCGCAGTCTCAGTTCAACTTCGTCATACTAATGCTGGACTACCTAGTGTAGATAATCACAACGAAGCGCAGCTTTGAATTTTATTCATGTTGAAGTAAAGTCGTTTGTATGAAAACGCCTACGGCTTTATAGCACCATCCTGGTCGTATAATATTGATTATTTTCCAAAACTGTAGTAAATTGGTAAATATTGAGGAAGTTTTTCCTGTAGTTTTTACGCCAAGTATATTATACTTTTTTGGAGTAACTAGCTTAGAAAAATCGAAATTAAAACTGAAAAAAACTGACTTGTGATTTAAAAACGTCATATTTATGAGGATTTTGGAATTTTCTTCTTGATTTTATACTTCAACCATTCTTTTATTCTTTAACTATTAGTAAAATTATTTTTACTTTCCTAAATGAAGTACTTTGTTCACAATTTTGATTTTCATGTCAAAAGGTGAAAATTGACAAAAACTCTAAAAAGTTAAATAACTCGAAAACCACTGGTATTTTACCCCTGGTTAATGGGAACAAAATTGTTGCAAATTTTCTCTAGTATAACCCCTTAAAAGGAATGTATTGAATTACCAGTCACCCTGTATAAATCAATGCATTGAGGCCAACGCATCAATCGGTGGATAGATAAATTTATCTGTCAGAAAAGCCTTTCTTTGAGATATGTATTTGCTGCAACAATGTGTAGGTATAGATATCGCTTATCTTTAGTATATCTATTATATTTAAAAACCGATTTATCTCTAGGATGGCTATCAAAATAGCGTCCACTGACTAAACTCCCGTAACGCCATGAATGTGAAAAACATTCGATTTGTTTTTCGATAAATCAAAAAGATAATTATATACATCTCCATTAAACAAAATAATAAACACTTATTAATGTTAAAATGAATCGATAGTGGCACAAATCACCCTCTATGGGTGGAATGCCTAATTAATTATAAAAAAAAAACAAAACGAGAAAATATACCTACATATTATAATGAATTATCATATCAAGCTTCGAGCAAATCATATTTTTCTTCAATTTCGATCGACAAAAGATAACAATTTGTTGATTTTTAAACAAACGATCTGGAAGAAAAAACTAAATTGTGATCGAAATGATGTTATATTCTCAAAACATTCTGTTAAATCATTGTAAAATTTAAAGTTTTAGAAATAATATTACAAAATGAACACAAACACGGTGATTGACTCTTTCACAGTGAGCTATTTAATGCTTGTGTCGTGAAAGAGGAAGATGGTCGGCATCTGGGATCGACCAACGACCTCTGAACTTGAACTTAAACAGTACGAAATCTGGAGTCGCGACCACTAGTATATTAACCACTTCGGTACTTTATGATATTTTTTTCAGAGACCTCTGCTGTATAAAACCGCAAATATCGCAATCTCATAGGCGCCATCTTTTGACAGGAGTGGCGCAAGAAGTTGACCTAGCTAGAGCATGGACACATTATGTCATTTAACTTAATACTCTGTCATGTTCTAGGAAGATATTACTTATTGTTGTAAACTTATCATAAATTCTCTTAATAAAATCCATGTTTTGATAACATTGTTAGATTGTCACTCCCATAAGGTGTCAATAAATATCGCAGTGCCTATATATCTTGCAGCTCAAATGTCACTGCGAGACATAATATAATTTACTATCCATGAATATTCATACCATGATATGGCTAAGCCCATTGCTTGACATTCTTTATTGTGTACACGGTTTAATTATTACTAGTGGTCGCCCAGTTGTCGAAATTCGACCATAAAATAACATACCTATTATTATTATTATGTTTATGGCATCCCATCCCTTGAGGGACGATTTGTGCCAGTTTCAAATATTTGATGTTTTGCAAAACAAAAATATTACGCTTTAATTTATTATTTTTCTATTATTTTATATAAAGACTTACTATTTTTACATTCACACACGGCCTTACATACTTACAATCACGCCCTTACATACATACATTCTCGCATTTATATAAAAATATATACATACACGCACACACACATTCCTACTGTTTATATAATTATGTAATTCTGTTTTACTGATTTTAAAATTTTTTTGTAGACAGAAAGCTTTTCAGAGTGTAACAGACAAGACATATTAATGGGGAACTGAATTTCATCGATTTCGTAATAAAGTTCATATGAATCTCTTATTGGGCAACCGAGGAAGACGTGGTCTAATGTCTCCATATCGAGTTCGCACTCACAGAGTGGAGACGAGGCTAAATTTATTTTGAATAGATGACTATCCAGTCTGTGGTGATTAAATCTCATGCGAGTCAGTGTGACTATTTCTGATCTGGAGAATTTGAATTCATGGTACCATGGCTTTCTGGAGATAGACTCCTTAATGTCCCGATAAATCGACCCCTTAGCTCTACCTACCTCATCCCAATGATCGGTCCAGGCCGACATTGCTCCGAGAAAGGCAGAACGTTTTATATCACTCAGGGGGAGTTCAAAGTTTCGAGGGACCAATCCATTGCTGGTGGCCTCTTTTGCCAATGCGTCTACGTCCTCATTGGGTGTTATACCACAATGAGCCGGGATCCAAGCGATGACAAACATACCTATTATAAGTTTGAACATTATTATTTATAAGTAGGGATTTTATATGTATAAGAGCTAGCGCCATTTTCACAATTTTCTTTCAAAAACAATGACATGGATAATGCATGGATACGACGAATTTGAAATGTTGATATCTTCAAAGTTTTTTCTATTATTATTGAAGACAAACAATTGATATTAATCTATTCTCAATTTGACAACAGATAAACAAAAGTACATAATATGTGTAATTTTACGTAAAAAGATGTATAAAGTTTTTGCAATTTTGGCCATTCGTTTAAAAATAGGTAAGTAGGTACATTTAAAAATAGATCTAGTTTGTTTATTGAATTGAACTAACATAAAGTTTGTAGTTATTTGAAATTCTCAACCCTTTTAATGCTAGAGTCGTTTTGGAAACAAATTTCAATCGATTAAAAAAAAGAAATATTTCTACCGAATTTTGCGTTTCAATAGGTACGCCACTGTAATAAAAATAAAACTAACAAACAAAAGTAATATTTCACTAAATAAAAACAAACAATTCAATCGATGGTTGATTTCTTTATTTCGAAATAAAATACTAGTATTATCATTGAATCGAAGATATTATTTGGAAAATTAGCATACATTCATTCAATACTAATACCAATTTTGATAATATATCATTATATAATCATAATCAAACAATTCAATAACAATATAACATATCAATACAAAGTAATATCTAAAAGGTTAAGAGTTTATTGAGTATGTATGTATTATTATAGTGTATTATGCTGAATGACAATGAAATTCAAATAAATGAAGTTATTATGGTAAACTACCTTAAAAGCAATGCAATACCCATAAATCAAATTAACATAATTTAATTAAATACTCGTACATATAGAAAACTCAACATCATAGGGCATGTTTTTTCATCAACAATTTTTTTTGTTTGTTTATTTTTTTTTATTTTTATTAAATTATGAAACTTGATGAGGTTTTAGAATAGGGCTGTACGAGTTTATCGAAAGCTAATTGCACGCAAATAAGCGCTTATTAGCGTGCAAATAGTGTTCTTAATTGAAACGATCGAATCATTCGATCATTTTAGTACGAAAATTTTTCGAAACTATTTCGTTTTGATATTCGATAATCGAAAATTTATACTAGGGCTACAGCGCTCTCCTCGGCTAACAACTGTCATTCGGCATCTTAACACAAAACACAATATGTCCCAGCCAAGTCCATCTCTCCTCTCCACAATGGTAGAAGTAACGCGCCGGCGTATAACGTCGTTTGTGATGCGGTGGTTCATTTTATAGAGTATAATAATAATACTACTTAAAATTCATTTCAAATGCGGAGACTTTGTACCTGGGCTTTGGTCAGCTGCCAGGATTCACACTTTAAAAAAGAAATATTTTGTAAAAAAATATACGTCAATATTTATGTCTCATTACACCTATTTTATCCTTCTTGGACCATGTCCATGTTTTGCTGTCATAATTATTGTTATTGGCAACACCAATGATTATTGCAGTAGCTTGCAATGTGATGAGTATTTTCTAAATAAATAAACGCTTAACGCTGATAATTTATTTTTCAAGCTTGAATGGTTTCTTCCAGCACTGCAAATATATGACATGTATTTATTTTCTTCTTTATCCATGTCCGTCCCCTAGTCGGAATGCGGCCCTGTCCATCGCAATCCTATAGCCGCACCCCATCTGTCAACGTCGACGCCCTGGTGGTCAACTACGTAGAGCCTTTAAATATTTTACATATTTTCTTAGAAAGTCAGTTGCTTGGCTTCTGACTTCTGAAAAAGAGTCATTTTTTTTTCGATTTCGCATTGGGTTTAAAATACAAGGTTCTACAGCTCGTCATAAAGGGGAAAATAGATGGCCGGTAGAGGAGTCGGTAGAAAACAACTCTCCTGGCTCCGAAACATTCGTCAGTGGACCGGACTGAGAAGAGAGCTGTGGGGGATTTTTTCAGAGCGGCTGAAGTTAGGGAGGCTGTCTCTCAGGTGGTCGTCGACGTCGGGGGGACCCGATAGGACACTGGAAGAAGAAGAAGAATTGGGAATAAATATTTTATAACATCCTATTTATTAGATTGGATAAAACTAATAGCTTGCGAAAATTGTCCCCGAAATGTAAAGATAAAAAGCTTACACTCATTTATAAACTCGCATAAAATAAAATGTGTAAAAATCAATGAGATATTATACGTAAAAATAGCTTACTCCAACATTTTTGGGTCTATTTCTGAACAAAATCTTCCCTAAAACGGAGTAATTTCTGTTTGATTTGTGCCTTTCTAGTTCAGCCAAAACTAACGCAAGCCATGATGTCATCACTTGCCATAGCTTCTCCTTGCTACTCTGTCCCAAGCATGAACGCCATTGTTATTTTTCTGGTCAATCTGCCATCCGGGATTCTTGGCACATGCCCGAAATTACTTTTCAATTTCCTCATATTGTTGTCATATAAACTTGATTTTGGGAGAGACGTTTATAAATATTTTAACGGAGAAGGCATGCACAAAAACACAGATGGAAGAAAGATAAAAAAAAAAGAAATAAATTTCAAAACTAAGGTTGACAGGCACAACAGAAAGAAAACTTATAAGATCGGGAGAAACCATCTTCAACAATTTTGAAGAACTCATCAATAACATAACGTGATGATGTTAGCAACTTTTTAGACCTCCACTTCACCTCCACCCTAAATCACGTTTATTTATATAGTACACAAGGCAACGAGCTGTTTTTCAGTATACAATTTATATAGTACACAAGGCAACGAGCTGTTTTTCAGTATACAATTTATATAGTACACAAGGCAACGAGCTGTTTTTCAGTATACAATTTATATAGTACACAAGGCAACGAGCTGTTTTTCAGTATACAATTTATATAGTACACAAGGCAACGAGCTGTTTTTCAGTATACAAATTGCACGTTTGAAGAATAAATACACATGATATTCGCAAAACACCTTCCGTTGTCACTGTGATATTTCATGATTTTCTCAGAACCCACATCCTTTCAAGATCACCTAATAAATAGCCGAATAATATATAAGTTGGGTTCATTGCGAAGAAATATTATAATACTAGAGAGATAATGTGCTACTGTGCATAGTCCCAACAAGTGCCACATGACTGTTGTTAAACTCGTGCAAATTGTAACATTTTTCTGTAGAGGTTTGTCACATTCGATTTTTTATGTTTTAATCATCTGATTAGTTGAAGGATAACCTATGGGTTTTGTTGTGTTGTGATTTTGGATCTAATTCAAATGATTTATCATTTAATTAATAATTTATCTTCAGTCATGTGACAATAAAATAAAGGAACCAATTTTCGGTTCTGCGCATTCACAAAAGCTCTCTAATAATATTTGTACTCTGTGGTTGAGTTGATATCAGAACAGTAACTGAAATAAGGGAACCTGGACTATTTGACCAGGGCACTTTCTTTCCAAATGACGGCACTGCCACCAATTATTTTTTTTAAATCATCGACCAACACCAATAGCTAAACCCGTCCTCGATGATTTTCTGAATCACCGCTACGAAATTCAATCATTTTTGGGTTCGGTTTTTTAATACTATCATTAGAATATTTAAAATGTGTTATTATTTGAGATAAACTGATTATATGTCGCGTGCATTGCTTATAGGAAATAACATTATCCATTCTTATTATAGTCTTTATGATATTTGTCTATATTTATCCCCGTATCGATCAATAATTGATTCCAATTCATGCATTTCACTGTAAACGCTATATTCATTATTCACAAACATAATATCAATATGTAGAAATTCTTTGTCATACCTACATATTGATGTTAATGTCTGTCGTTTATCAAATTAGAAAACAAATAGAGAGATCATGTTGATAGAATGAGGGATGAACGAAATAGATATACTTAACTTTAACAATGTTAACACAAAAACAAACAAAAAAATATTGAGTTTACTTGGTTTTTTATCTAGAACAGGACGCAGAAGCGTGGGTAGGTCCCAGACAAGATGTTCCGACGACTTTAAAAGAGAAGCGTGCCTACACTGGAAGATAGTAGCGTCCGACAGAGATGTATGGAAGTCCAAGAGAAAGGTCTTTGTTCAATACTGGACACAAGAAGAAAGCTGAAGTTAATAAGTAAGTGATCAATGTTAGAATACTGACGTAGAATTAATTTCCATTTTCCACAAAATAAAAACTTCTTCTTCTTCAGTCGGTCCCTCGATGCCGAGGATCGTGACCGCAAAATAAAAACTTACATACCTCCATATATACTTTCTGGATTTTTTATAGATTAACGTACTTACCCATACACCTACAAAATTAATAAAACCCCTCATATTATCACTGCCTTTGGGCAGATTAGCATAATATTAACGTAGATTGCGGGTGACGTTTATCTGACTGATAATCTAATATTAGCTTTTTGAGGGTGACGTCACAAATAGAACTACATAAAGCTCACCTCAGTAATACCTAATTACGATCATGAGATTTAATTTAATTACAAATGACGCTAGCAGTCACTCTTGGGCGTTATCCATAGTGGATGACATAATCTTTGCAGCTTACTACGCTGTAGCTTGCTCACTATTTCAAAATACTATTACAATAATATGCAAACAATATCCTTATATTACAATATCCTATGATCATCAGTCACTAGGTACACTATGTACTAAGTCAAACGTCACTTCTTTTTTCTTATTAGGTATTTAATTTCTAGTTTTCCGGACAGAGGTTGTTTCGTGGATATTGAATTCAAATTTGTGTAATGATATATTAATTAGCTTAAAATCAATGTAATTACAACCAACGCATCTGTTTTAAACCATATATTTTCCATGCTCATTCTGTCAAGCGCACCTTCCATTAATTTGACCACGAAATATAGAGTTCTATTTTTATTTATATGATTTATTTTTATTATTAATGGGTAATATAAAATTGTGTCTTTGTTTTTACATTTTTTATTCAAATTAACGTCAACTATGATATCAATTTTAAATATTGTAATTTCCGTGTTTGCAGCTTTGACATTCTACGTACCTAGCTTTGATTGCTGACTCATTTTCAAGAATTTTCAACTTCCTGTATAATCAATAATCAACCTAGCGATTCAGTTGCCAATATTCATTCTTAGGGTCGTGATTCGATCCCCGATGCCGAACATCTTCCTCTTTCAGAAAACAAGCTTGGGTTTCTGAAAAAAAAATGACAAAAGTGTTTTGTGTTCATTTTGAGTAAGCCAAGATTCATTAAAAATAATGCGATACGAAGACGTGAACAAAAATTAGAGGAATGCATAACGTGTTAAAAATGCAGTAGAGTTTAGAGGTTAAGAACTTAATGAAGGAGATGTTGTAGGAAACGGAAATGAGAATATTAAAAAAGAATGCGGTATAAAAGTTAACGTTGTAACAAAGATGATTTGAGTATGTTCCTATAATCAATGATTATGGAATAGGGCTGAAAGGAAAGGATAAGAATGCGTGATCAACCAAGAATGACGTGGATCAAATACGTGATTCCGTAATCAGGAATTGTTAGGATAGAAGTAAAAGAAATGGGAGAAACTGTATAAGAGTTGAAAAATCCGATTTTAAATTTTTTTAAATCTTGACTCTTTAAGAATTTCTTTGTCGCTTTTTCATATCGATGCAACTAAACAATCAAACTTTTGGGTAGTTTTCTTGCATTGTCATTGGCGGACGAATTTAAATTTGACTTTTATATTATTCGACCAATAGAGGGTGGAAGCATGGTTACGGGGTTCCACAGGGATCATCTGCAGGGCCACAACTATTCACTCAGCGTTGTTGGTCTACGTTTATTGTCTCATAATACAGTGAGTCCTGTAGTAAACTGGTTGTGGTGACGTAGATCTGCCCTAGCCCCTACGTCACAGAGTTACGCCTCCCGGGACGATGCATCATCACAGATCGCTCTATTACTTGTGGTTTTCTTTCGAGAAACTTGACATGGCGTGAGGTCATCCTTGATACTCATCGCCCCTCGTAACGTCCGTCTTGTGTCGTAACAGTAATCTACTTTTGTTTTCTTCACATAATCTTCGTTTTTTTTTATTTTGAGAAAGCTGATTTTTCTTTGATCTTTTCTTTAAGTTCCACAATCCTGGATACATTATTACAGATACTTTGTATCTGTTGTTCTCATCGAATAATGACTTAAACTACGGATACCCTTTTGATTACTATACTTCGTACTCTGTCCCAAAGGATTTTACTAGAGATATTTCGGATTAAAATTCATTTCGTTGGTTCAAAGGACACGTTCGGTTCCGAAAATATCGGCTTTGGATTTTATTCCATGTATTTTATTCAAGATTGGATGGACAAGAGTTTGATACAAGTTCTTGCCTAGCTTTGAACGTTCATATTACGGTTTTCAGGCAAAACGTTGGAACACACCTGACGTCAGAGCAATAACTTCTTTTATCCTCTTGCTTCTTCCTTGCCCCTTCCATGTCCCTTATTCCTATCCCTCACCCTCATCCTTCTTCCCATTATCCCCAGCCATGTCTGCACATATTGTTACATAAATCTTTTTTTTTTTTCTTTTTTTTCTGTTGGTTGTCTTTCTTCTAACCTGCTCGCTGTAAATATCTAGGCATACACTTTACTGGTGTTTTTATTGTCCATACTATTTGTGTAATTGTTGTGTTGTAATATCAATATGCCCTTTTTTCCAGAAACATCTACAACCTTTTGAGATAGCTCTATAACTTCAACTATATTATAACAACATTAGCAATTGTTAAGTTAAATACCCTTCGCTGTTTACCCCTATATTCGTTAGTATGCAATACAATGACACAATTTTTATTTTTGTGAATGTTTATTTATATCTCTAGCATCATTATTATATGTTAATTTATTTAATAGGTATTGCTAATCATTTATTATTTTTGATAATCACGCTCGGATCGTGAATGAGCTGTCTATAATAAATAACCTAAGTTATGGAAGTCATTTGTTATTCTTTGTTTTATTTTATTTATTTCTTGTTTGTTTATTTCTTTTTTTAATTATTATTTCACTAGAAAATATGCGTTTTGATAAACATTGAATGAATGAAGGTCTAGGCATATTTTTACAATTAATTATATTAATTAATTAAGTATATTACGAATTTTTTTTTTAATGGTTATATTGGACCTCTACATGGACTTTCAGCCTTCATCTTCAATTGTTTTCAATTGGCTTTATTATATTATCGTTGGAATTTTTGTATAGAGTTGGTTTTTTCTGCTTTTGCGATTGGTTTGTCTCAAAACAACAATCATACTCCCAAATCTAAAGTGGCAGAAGTCAAAAATTTGGTATGTTTAATTACATAACGTATGACATTCAATTATTCTTCTTTTACCATAGAGAATAAAAACGGTAAATCGAGTAATATTTCGTCAATCTCAATATTTATTTTATTTAATACGATCTTTCCCGACAGACATTGTCTTGTAGACTATGAATATTGATTTCGAATTTGTAATTTATGTATAGAAAAAATACGTTAAAACTATGTTTGAATATTACAAAAAATATTTCTGAAATCTGAAAGAAATTCTATCAAAAAAACTGCTTACCAATGTTTCCAAACTCAATGGTTGACAAGTAAATAAAAATTGTGTTCTTATGGAATTTTTCACAGATATCAGTAAATCCGTGCCATACTAACTTCAATGTTATATTTTATATTATTTGCTATCCATTTTACGAATTTTTAATTATTACTACCTGACCCATCAAATTTCGTCCCGCCTTAAAATCAATAAAATATTGCTGGGTAACATAACATAACATAGCTAACATATTTACCTACATGACTACTCATTGTGAAAAAATCAAAAGTTATGTGGTTGTAATACACAATTACAATGTCGGTAACATTACCGCCATCTGTGGAAACATAGGTAAAACATTGATCTATAGAATCTTTCTACCAAAATATCAATCTACCAGACATCTCCCTATTTCCCCAACAGATGGCGGTGGCAGTACCGGTTAGAAAATCCGATCCATATACTAACTTTAATATTATATTTTTTATCATTTCTTATTCATTTATTCAACTTTTTATTAGTTATTCAGTTATCCGGAGCGGAGAAGAATCCAACAAATCAAACATCGGAAGAATCTGTTCAGCCGATCTCGAGTTATAAGTGTTCGCACTAACCCGACTTTCTTTTATACTATAAATGTCCTTTTTTCATATGATCCAAAGTCGTCGCCCGCCCGGGGCCAAGGGCGGGGCAGCTTACCCCCCCCCTACCCCCCCTTGGTGACGCCCTTGATATGATCAAAATAACTTTGATTACAGGTCCGTTTTTTTTTTCAGAAGTCATTTTTCCATTTAACCGGCGATACATAGAAGAAAACATCACAATTAGGGAAATATATGTAACATTTCTTTACTATAATTTCTCGTTAACAGGCAATATTAACCACAAGTTTAGTTAAATCGAATAAACAGGTCAACGATGGCAGACTGCTTGTCACAGTACTAAGAACTAACATAAAATAATAGTATATATGCTTATTTGGTAGGCGTAGCTTAAAGGATTCTTCAGATGTCTGAGTTATATCTAAGCTATTTATATTGTAACTTGGAGTCAGCCGTCACCATGTGACGGACTTCGTTGTCTGGTTTTAAGATAGCACATCAGTAAAAGTAAACAATAATGCGTTTTTTATCTATGAAAATATGGTGATAATTTATTTCAAAGAATTCCGAATTCAAATCTCTTGCATTAGCTGGATGGTCATCAGATACTTGAAAAAGTTACATGCTGTGTAAAGCTTGGCCATACCATAAAGCAAGGAATAGAGAATAAAGAAACGGAAATAGAGAGAATGCGGCTGACGCAAGACAGAGAGGGATGGGGAAGTCCAACAATGGACACGAGGGGGTTGAAGAAAGAAAGAAAGAAGAAATTCACTTTTCTACCATCTGGTAGCTATTTTGGTATGTATCCGCCCATATCAATCAACAGAACTACAAAGATATCTCCAAATGTATATGAGGTCCGCTGATGGTGTCGTGTAGGTAGGCGGCGTTAGTCAATCAGTCTGGGATATCCATAATATAATATGTAGATGTGCGTATACTCTGAGAGCAGGCTGATGACGAAGATCATATTAATATTATTATCTATGAATAACCATGGTATTTGATCATTGTATACCCTTGACAAGGATCTATCTTATTCATTGATCAAGTGTGTGGAAGGTACCTAATAGGTTGGGTCAACATTTTTTAACACGCATTCGTATGTAGAGATAAATGAAGTAACTCTTTTCTATTCAAAGCCGATACAACATATTGCCTGAGACAATTTTTAGCCAAAAAATCTGAACAGTGAACAGGTCAATCAAAAAAACCTTGACTGTGAATCGTCTTCATAATCTGAGGTCGGCGCCTCTGTCTTAACATAACTTCACTTAATTATTTTGTGACATAAAATTTTGATATTTTTTTTCTAGGACATATTTACGAATGGATAGAACACAAATAAAATAATATACCATCAGTTGAATGAGGAAGATGATCAGCAGGGGTTTCACGAAAAAGTTCACTTCTAACTAAGCTTAATTATTTTCTCATAAATCACTCGAGATCGGGTGCATTGCCGGAAAAAAAAGAAGAAGAAAGAATTATTTTCTGAAAGGGGCATCAAACACTAAAATATCTTATTTATGTAGGTAAATGAGGCAAAATTCAATTATTATTAAGATTAATCTTCATATTTTTTGCGCAGCTTACGTTTATATAAAATATTGATATTTTTGGGTTATGGATCGGGAGGAAATTGAGAGAAAAAGAAGCGTATAAAAAACGTATATTTTAGTTTCGTATGTTAAAGACATCATCATCATCGTCGCTGATGTATGTTACCTGTTACCATCGATGATGTATAGTTGTGAAACGTGGACATGGATGAAAAAAGAAGAATGTAGTATAAATGCAGTAGAGATGAAATCTCTACGAAGAATATGTGGAAAAACTTTATGGGATATGGAAAGGAATGAAAATATTAGGAAGGAATGTGGTATGGAAGAAAGTGTTGTGACAAAGTTGAAAGTTAATAAGTTGAGATGGTTTGGGTATGTGGAATGAATGGATGCAGACAGAATGACAAAGAGAATTCACAAGGCTGAAAGGAAAGGTGTAAGAAAGCGTGGCCGACCGAGAATGATGTGGATCGAACACATCGATTCCGTCCTCAAGGAAGGCCAGGTAAGAGAAATAGGAGAAGCTGTATGAGAAATGTTGGTGTCGGTGGAAGAAGCGAAAGAAGTATGCTTGCATAGAAAAGAGTGGAGGTCCGTTCTCTCTGCCTACCCCTTACGGGACACGGCGTGATGGGTAAAAAAAACAGTTAAGGACTCACGGAATAAAAAAAGTGCAAAAAACGGGTGTTTAGCCAATACCCTTAAGTCTCAAATTACTAGACTAGTTCTAAATTTAAACTTATTCGGTTTGAACTCACTTCTCTACGGTACGAAAGTCGACGATGGAACCACAATTCTACCGTCCACTTGATATCTACCAATCAACCAGTATTGTCATTCTTAAGTAATTTATCTATTCAAATGCATTCGCGCAATAGTTTGAGGAAGCATGCATTATGGCATGTCATTGTGTTCATTCAACTGAAATGGTAATTGATAACAAATGGGAAAATATGGGCTCGATTCCGAGAAACGGTGTTAAATATAAAAGTACAAAACGATCATAATTTTATTATTAAATACGTTTTTATAGATTTTAAATAAATACACTAAGACCTTGATGTTCGTCATAGTTTCACAAATTGGAGACTCACAACACCGGTTTCATAAGAAAATAAAGCAGACTTTAAAAAATAACGCGTTTCATAATAACAAAATCACACCTTATGTTAAAGTCCCGTTATTGGGACTTAAAGTCGACTTTAGTGTAGTTCAATCTTTTACCACCAAAGTTCATGGAAAATTTCGTGGCGCTCTCTCTGTCACAAATGATGAACATTTTGTATACAGTGACACTGTAGACAAAAATGACTAAAATAGGGTGTAAAACATGGCAAAACATATTTCGTTTACTAATTCATAAACCATAATAAGAAATTAACAACGGCTTATTGATGCTCTTTTGTGAAATTAAATTGACAGATAGATTAACAAATATGATATTCCGCGAAAATATTGGTAAACAACCTATGTTTTCCATAGATTTTCATAGTAACACTACCAACTGCTACCAAATTTCAAATATTTTTTTTAACATTTCAAACTTTAGCGAGAATATTTTTTTTTTATGAAACGGAGACTTCACTGACTAAATTTAAAACATCCTTTAACTAAAGAGTTTTTTAGTCGCTTTTTTTTTAAACCGGCCGTTATTCCACAGAGAAAGACGTAAATTAAACACGTTGATTCAGTTCTCAAGGAAGGCCGGAACCCCTAGTTTATAGGATAAGATATTCGAAAAAGAATCGAAAATGTTTCGAAAAAAATACATACAAAATATCGTTCAGGCATATCATCGTTCAGAAGCAAGAGAAATCGGAGAGGTTGTGTGAAAAACGTTATGACTGTGGAAGAAGCTAGAGTGTGCTTTGAAAGAAAAGATTGGAGGTCCGTTCTATTTACATACCCCTTACGAGATACGATAAATAAAAAAAACTCGAATTTAAGTGGTCTAAATTTATGGAGAAAAGTAAAAATTTACCATTTAAAATTCTATTCACATGATTAGTATAGTACTGAACATCGATAAGTTAATAAAAAACGCTTGTTTTTACAAAGGAGATCATAGTTTAACCAATTAAAAAGAAAAAAGAAAACTTGTAGTGATTGAGAAAAAGAACGCATATACCTACTCGTTTTTGCACCTAGAAAATGAGCCAAGTCCAAGTTGGCCAAAAGCATCAGCGATAATGGGAGCAGCATTGTGGCAGTCTTATCTTAAACTGCGGTTTTGATATGTCTCCCGTGATTTCTTTGAACTGTGAAGTCACACGACCAACCAGACCCCCAGTCACCTATTTATTTTAATCTCTACCACGATGATATCCTTGATGCTACCAAGAAAGTTACCAGGCCAAGGAAACCAGGAGCAGAATGAGCGAGATTCTATAGCTTCGTTCATTTGACTTTTGGATCTTCACTGGCACCACTAGGCCTTCATCAGAACTATTCGCCATTCCCTCCTGTCCATCACCCGCACTCTCCAATTTGTCACACCAACAGCTACAAGATCCTTTTCTATATCATAAATCCATCGAAGATTGGGTCTGTCCACTCCGCTCTCCCATGTTAAGAAATTTCTTTGGTATTCGGTCATCCTTCATATGCAAGACAGGTCAAAACCATCTCAGGCGATATACTTCAACAAGTTTTAATTCGTTCGTTGTATGTATAGTGCTCCAGTTCTTGGTTAAAACTTATTCTCAAGGGGCCTAAGTAAAGTATTCTGGAATAGCGTCATTGGCTTCATCATTCTTTTTTGATGTAATGCCATTATATAATAAAATGGCTGCTAGGTTCAAGAACCATCAACATTTTGATGGCATTCAAATTCCGATATAAATATTTCAAGAATTAGCGGGCTATGTCATGTCATGGTACAATTTTCTAGCTGTCTTTCAATTTTAGGAGATTCTTTCCTTTCTAGGTTTCTTCTATTGTCACAATCTCCCCAAACGCCTTTGCCTTTCCCATCTAATAACATTCCCATGTATTGACATTTGTTTAAACGAGTATCTTCGACACTGTGTTTCTTAGAATTGCTTCGGTGAAAACATATTGGGATAGGATTTTCCTTAATTGATATTCAATGCTTGCATAATGTTTGATTGAACTAAATCTAAAATAAATTAGGAAAATAAATACAAAAAAACTTAATGAACCAACTGAAAGCGTTTGACACGGTATAGCACACATTCCATATTATACAAATAAGTGAAATAAAACATGAAAATTCGGCTCTACGCGACAGTTTGAAAGACGGGTACAAATTATGGGTCAAACACATACAACAATGTCCCAATTTCTCAATGAAGTGTTTCAAACGGGTTCGATTCTGAGAATCTATCGACAAAAACGAACTCTATTTGAATGGGGACGAATTGAGATTAATTCATTTAGCTGTGTTCACTTTGAGTGAACACAAATACGTTTTAATTTTACAAAAAATGATACTTTTTTCAAGCTATTATTTTCACAGACGTGAGAGCACTTGACATATCTCTAATATAAATTAAAGTCGGGTTAGTACGAACACTTATAACTCGAGATCTGCTGAACAGATTCTTCCGATGTTTGATTTATTGGATTCTTCTCCGCTCCGGATAACAGAATAACTAATAAAAAGTTGAAAAATGGATAAGAAATTATGTAAAATATAATATTTGAGTTTGTATGGAACGGTTACCTGCGACGCGCCAACACCATCGCAGGTAGTTCCCTCTCATTCTCGCATACGCTCTTACACTCCCATCCCACTTACTCCACCGCACCGCGGGCGCGGTACCGTTTCGAGCGTTTTAGAAAATGTTCATACATAGTCAACAATATTATCGGGCACATTCGTTTTGGTACCTATTTCATAGGCGAGGTAAGGTGTGTGCGCGAGCGCATTATTCTCACGTTATTTCCGCCAGAGCTTTGAATACGAATGAAAAATGGATGTTTCAGAAATATTTTAATGTTATTATTTGATTATTTTAACTCAATCGAATTAATTATGTCGTATTGTTTTATGGGGGCACAGTTCACATTATGTACATATTAACGGGCCACTTCGGGCTAGAACCACAGGACAACGTCTGCCGGGAAAGCTAGTTTAATATAAATGAAAGTTGGGTTAGTGCGAACTCTTATAACTCGAGATCGGCTGAACAGATTCTTCTGATTCTTCTCCGCTCCGGTTAACAGAATAACTAATAAAAAGTTAAAAATGGATAATGGATAGTATAATATATAATATTAAAGTTAGTATGGAACCGATTTCCTGCGACGCCATAACAACAAAATTATGATGGTAGTTCCCTCTCATTCTTGTCAACGTAATTGCTGCTCTTACAGTAGCCCATCCCACTTACTCCAATTTTCATACAAAGTCAACATCGGGCACATAGAGGTAGAATGTCTGCGCGCGAATATTATATTCTCGAGCTGTTCCCGCCTGAATTTTGAATACGAATGAAATATGGATGTTTTGAGAATATTTTAATGTTAATATTTTATTAGCTTAACTCAATCGAATTATTATGTATATTTTTATGGGGGCGCAGTGCACATTATGTACATATGAACAGGCCGCCTTGGGTTAGAACCACAGGACAACGTCTGTCGGGAATGCTAGTATTTAATAAACGTGGCGAGTCACCGTTCATAAAGAACACAAAATTTTGTCGAATATATAACAACTAATGACTCTAACAATTCATCACTGTTGGTCGATTTTTAAATGGAACAAACCACTGCGGGCTTATGACCATCTTCTATTGTTATTTCGAAGGCTGGCTTAGTGTGATCACTTTACGTTAACAACATTCGCCATTATGTGGTAATGTTTAAGTCTACGAAACTCCTAATCATGAGAATTCTCGACAAGTTTTGTTTCTCGATTCTCGACATGCAAAATTTTGTCTCAATTCTCGACATGCAAAATTTTGTCTTTAAAAAAATGATGAGTATAATACTCAGCTCCAAGTCCCGCCCTGTGAATCGATAGCAAATTGGCTGGACTATTTTCATTTCTCGGAAGACTTCCTCTGAAGATCTGTCCTCGTCAATAGCCGTGCCAACTAAATACTAAAAGTACTGCAAAATACTGCACTTCATACTATTATCGTTGGGCCAGTTAAATGATATTCGGTATTTATTCTAGTGTTATTTGTTAGACATTGATCAAGACCAGGGGCAGTGAACCTTCCGCAAACGGAAAAAAATACTTTTTTAAAATTAAAATTAGGGAATTTTGCTCATACCTAATAGGGCTCTAAGTATCTTTGACATCAGCAACAAAACAATTGCAATAAAAAGTAGAAACAAAATAATCAGCAAAATAAAGGTCTTTGTGTTTGAAAGGGATAAAGAAAATGCAGAAAATTATTGTCTCGAACAAAATACAAGAATGAGTATTCAGGAAATATGGAGAGTGTGAAAAAGAAATTGAAGGTATAGGAATGTGGCTGGTGAGCGGAGGATATTATGAAGAACACTATAGTTATTATGCACTATATTATGAGGACCTTTATTATGATAACGTCTCCAACAGGCTAAAAAACTATTGCATATACAATCCTGTTAAATTTAAATTTAAAATCAATGATGGGAAACGTGAACATGGACGAAAAAATCAGAATCTTACCATAATAATTTGGTAAAATTTGGGTTTAATGGAGTGTATTCATCCAACAACATATAGAATAACGTAACACGCTTCACACGTGACTTATTTCCTATTACACCGCCATCTCTAAGATTTTTTAAAAGTTATGCAACTATAGAGGAATAATAATTGTTTTTAATACAAACTTATGGTGAACTTCACCCCGCAATCGAATCAACAATAATTATTATTACATAATGCAATATATTATAAGTTAAATTTAATTTAGTTTTTATGTCATAAACTACTGTATTTAACCGTCTCATCTTTGTCACAACTATAACTTCTATACCACATCCCACATAGTCTTTCCAAATTATATTCTTCGTAGAGGCCATCTGTACCTACTGTACTGCATTTACACGACACTAGCTGACCCGTACGTCGAACTTCGACTTAACTCAGAATAATTAAAAAACGATTTATTACATAAATTAATAAGTTGAGACGGTTTGGGAATGTGGAATATTAATTTAGAAGTAAAGAAAAGAGTTCACAGAAGGCTTTCACGACCGGCCATTACTAAAATAAGATTTTCAGTAATTTTATTTATTTATTTATTTTTTTATTTTTTTATTTATTTATTTTTTTATTTATTTATTTATTTATTTATTTATTTATTTATTTATTTATTTATTTATTTATTTATTTATTTATTTATTTATTTATTTATTTATTTATTTATTTATTTATTCATTTATATATTTATTTATTTATTTATTTATTTATTTATTTATTTATTTATTTATTTATTTATTTATTTATTTACGGCTATGTGCCATTAACGTTAAATAATGTTAAAGTCTTAGCGATTGACTGCCAACCATCCATCTCAATTATTAATATCATAATTATTTATTCATTGTGTTTATTTTTTTTCTTTTTTTTTAATATTTTAACAATTTTAGCCTTTTTAAGCAATTGTATACATGTAGGTATATGCATGTTTGTTTTTTTATCTTTTTTTTATTTTTACTATAATGTTAATGTAAAAAAACTCTGAAATTACCTGGCCTTTAAAATATACTGAATAGTAACATGAAAACCTTATATAAAATTCTAAAATAGTTCATTATCTCAGAAGTACATATAGATACATAATATTTGCATTTACGAACACGCAGCTAGCCCTCGATTGTGACATTTTACGAGCACAGACCATATAATCTCCATAGATGACAGGACGGATGCAATGTAACTAATAATAATAATTGTTAATATTGGTACCTAATTGATTAGTTCTGTCGTTAAACATACACCGGCTGACTACAAGACAATCTAAGTAAAAACGCTTCTTTCATCTTTGCCGGTGTAAGAATACAATTATTTACACCGGTGCAACTTCAAATTACTATCCAAACATGCATCGTACATACCAACATTAGCATATTGTGTAAACGATTACTGTCTATTACAATATTATTATTGTCTATGCATTAATTATTCTTCTTCTTATTTTTTTTCATTTAGCCATTCACCTCGATTGGTGCTTTTATAAAGGCTATCATATAAACGGGGAAGTGTGGTGTGTGAAAGCATTCTTGAATCGCTTGCACTGCATAATAATTATTCTTTAAATATGTATGTTTTTTTTAACAAAAGGTTTGTAGATAGTTTTACAAAAGGTACTGAAATAATATAGACATATAAAAGGGTATAATATGAATATTACCTACCCGTAAAAACATACATTTTATTATGTCTCCACTTGCAGTCCTTTCCCACTTTGTCCTGTGTCGGATCCGACATTTATTCCGATGTCATTGCCTCTGTTCCCACTGGATCATTTGTAAACAAATCTTGTCCGGACGACAAAAAATCGTTACTCCTGACTTGGCCCTACTTTAAGACTACACTGATACGTCAAACTATGTCGGTCAAGTCTCCGTGCACTCATTCCTTCAAATGTATAGGTCCTTCTTGTCGTTATTTCTTCATTCACTTTCTCAACATGTCCTAACAATAGGTAGGGAGAAATATTGCAGTACCAGCAGGTTGCAATTTCCGAAATTCTACAACTAATAAGGTTAAGACGGTTAATACAATTCAAATAATACGTTTTCACAAGCATACCTATTATCTACTAAAAAAACTTTATATAAAATACAATAATGCGTTCTTTTGTTTGGTAAAAAGTCTAATTTGATTCATATAAAATTCTTATCCACGATTTCATACGACATTTCGTCGGATCCGACACACTACAAGAAGTGGGAACTGGGACTAGTGTGAGCTTACGGCAAATATTAGGTATATCCGTCCTAACTACTTATGGTTGAACAAAATACAGCGCTGACCAACCATAGTCCTTAATCATTATGCAAACAATAAACTAAATTAATTATAGCGTATAGCATCATAATAATACATAGTATGCATCGTCACTATAATATGGTGTGAATTATTGTGTATAGCGAGGATTAGCCATAATAAAACACTATAAATCAGTCGAACTCAACATTTTCTTCTCCGGGCCGCATGTGGCGAACACCTTCAAATATTGTTTGATTCACAATAAACGCCACCACTACGTAGATCTATAAGAAAAAAATATAGGTAGAGATCAACTCAAATGATACTTAAAATTATATAGTGTTGCAACAAGTTGACAGAGAGAGGGACACAAAATATTGTAAGCTTTCCTCACAGACGTTGTCCTGTGATTCTAACTAGGTATAAATAAATATTGAATTCGAATTTCTGTTCGTGTAAATTTATAATAACCTCAACAAATGTACCTACCTAACAAATGTAAATATTTTCGACCGATGCATCTGTTTCAATAAGCCGTGCATTTTCCATCCGCAATAAAACAACAGACAATAATTGCACTTTCACGATAATGAGCTCATTTAGGTACATATATATGTAGTTTATTTAAGCGCAGCTACGCCGTTTTAATCTGTTGAAACAACAAACAGCAGCCCGATTCACGGAAAAGTTTAAGTGTAAGTTTAGTTCGAAGTTCGAACGAAGTTCGATTCAAACTTTTCCGTGAATAGGTACATAGACTGTAGATAGTCGCCGCCTACAATTATTATTACCAGCAGCCCTATTCACGGAAAAGTTTGAATCGAACTTCGTTCGAACTTCGAACTAAACTTAGACTTAAACTTTTCCGTGAATCGGGCTGCAGCTTCTGTCAAACGCCAATTAAATTTCAAATTTAGAATAAAAATTTTCAGGAGCTAAAATATATAAATATTGGGGTAGAAATTGAATGCAGTGATGGCATGTCATGTATGTGCGCTTATGTATGCAGATTATCTAGTACTTATGGCTGTGTGTGGAATGATTTGCAAGAACTTTTGTCAAGTGTGTTTGAAAATTGTGCAAAAACGCGAAAACCGCTAAAAAAGAACAGGTAGCAAATTCTTTACATAAAGGTAAGCATATATAACCATATTAAACCTATAGGTATATATTTTTGAGGCCGCACACGGCTTGCGGACCGCCGATTAAGTACAACTTTTATATTAAAATGTAGGCATCAGGCAATAACTTGGTAAGGTCAAGTCACTTATTGCAACAATTCAGCTGGTGGCAGTTTAATTTAGTGGAATTCCTGGAAGAGATGCATGCATATTCAATCTGCATATTATTAACTACCCATGTTACAAAAGCTCGTCTAATTGTCATCATTCGGAAAAGATCGGAAGACCTCGTGTCACACGTCAAAATAGTTCCCCCTCGAACGATTCGAAATTGGATTTCGGCAACCAATGACGATTCAGATGAGCTTACGGAATGAAAAACAATTTCAATAGATAGAAATGTTTTTTGTTTTGTTTAAAAAAAAAGATTTGATTGTATATAGAGACTTTTTGGTTTACATCAGAAAGCTGTATGAATATGGGGCTTCAGTAGGGCTATTCTCGTAATCAATCGCTTTTAAAAATCACTTAACGATAAGATTAAGACACGATCGCAAGCAGTCGTTTTCATAAAACTATCGGAATCTAATGTTAATCCTATCTTGAACTGGATCATTTTCATACTGATATTTCAAACATAACGAATTTTTAAGATATCTACTAGATATCTTGTTTTGTGAATACCAATCCGCCATTTTATGATTGTCAATCAAGATAAGAGCGTATTAAGACCGCTACGAGAATAAGGGCGCTGGGCTGACTTAAGTGTTCTTTTGCGACTCATTAGGTATTATAAAGTCTCTCCGAAAAACCATACGAAATATAGGTAATATAAATAGCAGATAATTGGTCCATAATTGCTGACAAATATAGTATATTGCTTTTTTCAAAGAATAATTAATTTTGTTTTACCCATCACGCCGTTTCCCGAAGGGGGTAGGCAGAGAGTACGGATTTCCATTCTTTCCTATCCAAACAAACCTCTTTCGCTTCTTCCAAACGCATAACATTCCGCATACATGCCCTTCTATTCCTTTTGCTCCTGACTTGGCCCTCCTCTAAGACTGAACCGATATGATCGGACCATGTCATTCGAGGTCGGCCTCGTCTGCGTGCACCCATTCTTTCAGATTTATATATCCTTTTTGTCATTCTCTCCTCGTTCATTCTCTCTACATGCCCAAACCATCTATTTATTAACTTTCATTCTAGTCACTACGCTAACATCCACTCCACATTCCTTTCTAATATTCTCATTCCTCACCTTATCAATCAGTCTCTTTCCGCATATCCTACGCAGTGATCTCATTTCCACAGCATTTATTCCAACTTCCAGATTTTTCGTCCATGTCCATGTTTCACTCCCACACATCACGGATGGTATCAGGATTGCATTGTGCATCAGCTGTGTGGATTTAAGAGATACGTTCTTATTTCTCATTAGAGGTCTAAGTGCACCGCCAACCCTTCTACCAGCCAGTTTCCTTCTTTCAATCTCCTTTTCACATCTTCCATCTCTGCTAAATAGACTACCTAAATAGACATACTCATCCACTTGTTCCAAGTTCTCATCATTCACATTCACACAACACTGCGTTCTTTTTAATAATTGATCTGAACACAAATTCAAATATTTCACAGAAAGCAAAGTTACACGCGCTGTGAAAGACGAAGATGGTGGTTTTTGATATGTTTATACTGTCAATTTATTGCTGCAAGAGATTTTGTTCAATTTTGAACCAATGCTACTAAGTTCAGGGCCGTAGCCAGGAATTCATTACGGTGGGTGGGGGTTCGGGAGCCCCTCCTTTGAGATATTTAATGAGGTTTTAGAAACCTCCCGCCCCCCTCCACTCACATTTTTTTGCAAGCTTATACTATTTATTTTCGACAGTAATAAAAATCAAACGCACGTTCGTGTGGCGAAAAATTATTATTATAGATTAAATTCTATAGTGTTCTTCGACCATTTCTAAATTTATACAAATACAGAATACTCTCTTTTATGATGAGCACTCGTCATTCTTTATTTTAGGAACATACTAAATGTGCGTGAACCTTGATTTTATCCGAAGTAGGCACTTATGTAGCTGTAAAGTGGTGGTTTCTTGGGCACTACGGCTGACTGGTTGCGAATGTCTCGTGTTGCTGTTTCGAAAGCTGGCTTAGGATGATCAATTTATAAAATTATGGGGTGGTCAAAATTCAAATCTCCATCCCAGCAATATAACATAGGAATCTAACCCGTTCCCAAAACGTTAAAAATTCAACTTGATTATTATTAATTAATATAAGTATTAGCATTAAAAAAAATGTTAAGAAATTATTGTACATCTGCTTGTTTAATATGAAAATTGAAAATACAAATAGCTCCTGGTTATATGCAAAAATATCTACTATATACTAAAACAGTTGCAGTATATAGGAGTTCATTAGTATGTATTGTCACTGTCAGATGTCAATTACATATTATTTTTCAGTTCGATTTCAGTACCCGTATTCTAAGTTTTATTGGAAGGTAGGTAATCACGGAAGTAAAGTGAGTATTACACGGCACATTTTGTATGGAAAACGTGTACCTATAGCACTGCCACAAGGATATTTCTAGAAACAAAAGCGATTCTCGCTATTCTGCCTTCTATTTTTCCTTGAGTACATAATTTTCACCACGGAATATTTGGCTTAAGAATACGGCCAAAGTTGGCTAAATTTGTGATAAAACCTACCCTACTGTGATTTTTTTTTTTCATGAAAAAAGAGCTGAAAGATATACAACTATCCTAAAATTTTCAAAAGTAAAAAAAAAAATAATTTGGTACGGTTCGAATACAAAATAGTAGAAGATGCACCATGGATAATTTGAAATAAGTAGAATATCCAAAGACCCCACTTAGGGGCATAGGGAGACAACAAGAGCTCTCCATTGCGCAACGTTAATGACCTCCTCCCACACCATGTCCAGATTCCTCAGCTCTGCTTCGAAGGAGCGGAACATAGTATGAGAGGGTCTTCCTCGTCTTCGGGACCCTGATGGGAGAAAGAGCAGCGCTCTCCTCGGCCAACTAGCTGTCATTCGGCATCCTTAACACATGTCCCAGACAAGTCCATCTCCTCCACATAATGGTAGAAGTGATGGGCTCACGCTGGGTGCGCCGACGTTTGGCGTCGTCGTTGACAGTACAACATTATAGTATCTTAGGTACCTATCAACATAGTTTAAAAATTCAATATTCGGGCGATGGGCAGAGTGGGACATAACCATCTTCTGACCCACAGATTTCTCTACCTGCAGACTTAGCGCGTGGAAAAGTTATTTTTTTAAAGGTCTCCCCCCCCCGGTACGCCACTGATTATATTTTTATTTATTTATTTATTTCTTATCCCCCATGGGTCTCATTCGAGGCACTCGGGTTCATATCAAAATTACATTATTACAATGATGAGAAAAAATTGTACTATACAGAGAATGGAAAATAAAATAAAAAAAAAATACAGTCATTACAATATCATAATATATACATCCTTCTCCATTCAATACTAAAAGGGTGTAAAGAGCCCCTTTAGCATTTCGTCATAATACATTTTAAAATGACCAAAGTACAAAAAGAAAATAATCACTCTAGTATTTGAAAATCATTCAAGTAGAATTATATTTGCTGACAGTGACAGAAGACAAAGTCAAGACAAAATCCGGCCACCCTAAAACTATAAAAAAAATAAAAAAAGAGTCATTCACACTACCAAAAACAACAATTAACACTCCCAAAATACAGTCAAACACCAACAGACAAAGCAATACAAGCAAAACAACCAAAATGAAAGATAAAATAAATTTTAGGCTCAAAAATATAGATGCCAAATTCATCTATTAAGCATCTCGTCGGTAGAATAAAATACATTTTCAACAAGATACTTCTTCACCTCTCTCCGGAAATTTGGCAGCTCAAGAGATCGAAGATTGTCTGGAAGCTTATTATGTAGGCGCACGCTCATACATATAAAACTTTTGGACATTTTGGACAATCTGTGTTTTATAGGTCTTATGAGATTGCCATATCTGGTGTCATGCTCATGATGATCTGAATTTAGAAGGGTATTACCCATATTTTTGTGGGCGTAGAGGAGACATTCAAATATAAAAACACAAGGTAGAGTTAATATACCAAGCTCCTTGAAAGGTCCTCTGCAGGAATCCCTGGGTTTCATATTCATCAGGGTTCTAATGGCGCGTTTTTGTAATACGAAGGCTCTTAGTGTACCTGCACCCATGCCCCAGAACATAACACCGTAAGACATGATGGAGTGGAAGTAGGCATGATAGACAGATTTCGCAGCATCACATCCACATATTTCCCTGACCTTTTTTATAGCATAAATAGCAGAATTTAGTCTAGGACATAGTTGGTTAATATGAGGATCCCACTGCAATCCCTTGTCTACTGTAATGCCTAGAAATGTAGTTTTGTCCATCACACTTATTCCTTTTTTTACTAATGCCGTTTGAATAGGGTCTGCATTCATGGATCTTCCCAGAGAGAAGCTCAGAGCATTTGTTTTCGTCATATTTAATTTTAAACAATTATCACTAAACCATTCTTCTAAGTTAGTTATCATATATATTGCTCTATCAATGGTTAATTTACAATTTTTGTCACCCTTAAGAATTAAAGAGGTGTCGTCAGCGAACATTATAATTTCAGAGTTTTTATTAGATATACTAGGCAAGTCATTTACATAAATTATAAATAAAAGGGGACCAAGGATGGATCCTTGTGGGACCCCACAATCTATTGTGACAGCATCTGATTTAACGCCATTTAAGTCAACACATTGTTTTCTATTTGTCAAATAGGACTGAAATAATCTCTATTTTCCTCGTTTTTGATGCCATAGTATTCAAGTTTTTTTATCAGAATATCGTGATTTATGCAATCAAAAGCCTTGGAAAGGTCGCAGAATATGCCATAGGCATTTTGTTTTTTATCCAAGGAATTTAGCACAGCATGTAGTACGGAAGCAATGCTGTCGGATGTGCTCTTACCTGTTTGAAACCCCGACTGATTAGAATTAATTATTTTGTGTTTATCAAGATATGTTTTTAATTGTTCGGCAACTATTTTTTCAATTATCTTGCTTAATGCGGGTAGAACAGAAATAGGCCTGGCCAAACAACTGTTTGCTTCCATTTTATCGCCCTTTTTATAAATTGGTATGACTCTGGCAAATTTTTGTGTGTCAGGGAAAATACCATTTTTAAGACACAAATTTATAATGTCGCATAGAGCTGGAGCTAAGCTGTCTATAACTTGTTTCAATAAACGTGTTGACATGTGCCACAAATCAATGGAAGGTTTTGATTTCAGGCTTTTACAAATGGTAATAATTTCCTCTTTAGTTACTCTTTTGAATTTAAAAATGCAATTTATTCGTGGAGATTTATCATTAATAATATGTCTAAGAGCGTGGTTAGTAGAAGGTGTTAAGTCTTTTGTCAGTGTGTTAGCAATATTTCTGAAGTAGTCATTGAAGAAGTTAGCTGTGTCTAAAGATGAAAGATGGTTAGTTTCCTTTAGTATAATATTTTTATCATTTGAACAGTCATCACCCACGTTTCTTCCAGTTTCCTGCTTTATAATGTCCCAGGTGGTTTTGACTGGATTTTTAGAATTTAATATTTGTACACTCACGTATTTCTGTTTTGCCTGTTTACATACTCGTTTAAATATTGCACTATATTTTCTAATACGGGCCTTATTAGCATCTGAATTATCAATATTTTTTGAGTTATAGAGCTTGAAAAGTTTCTCGCGTGAGATTAATATACCCTTTGTAGCCCAGGATTCAAAAGTGTTACATTGTCTTTTTTTAATTTTTTTCAAAGGGAAATGATGTTCTAAACTAGTTAATAATAAGTTGAAAAAATTATCAAAAATAAAATTTATATCATTGGAATATGTTTCCAGGCACAAATCAGATAGTGATTTTTTAAATTCATCCAAACCTTCTTTATTAAAAAATCTTTTATACATATAATTTCCATTATTTTTTCCATTTTTGTCTTCTTGAGACACTATTGATACACTAATGGAATGACCTGTTAGATTACGTTTTATGTGATAAAAAACCTGTTAGATTACGTTTTATGTGATAAAAAATCATTATCTGCCCTTTATTATCAGCTATCTTTATCTTTTTAATCTTTCAAATAGATATACCATACAGCGACACCATACCATATTACGAACCTTTTTTTTTAAAGAATGATGACGCTATTCCAATATGACGAATTTCGTCATCCGTTTTTACGATGATTTTCTATTCGACGCGTTTATGATGACTGTAAGTAGGTACCTAAGGTCAATAATTATTTGTGCCTAAGCTCTTATACGAAAATTGTGAGAACTTATTGGAAAAAAAGCTCTTAATTCAAATTTCCTCTATTAGTCCATTTTGCGTTAGTTTTATATAGAGCATGCCTGTCCCCTTGAATAAAAAGTAAAAATTATAAACAAAGATGTCCCAAATAGCGGGACGAAGCCTTAGAAAAAAACAATAAAGCTGTTTGCCAACTTTGCAAAAAGCAAGATTCTAAAACATACCATTTTCATAATCATATTTTATATTTCTACCGACGCGCATGTTCTTATCTCTTGCGCGATTAGTCAAAAATATTGTGCAATTTAGCGTGCTAAAAAAATCCTAGCAAGAAATCAATAATTTTTTTTTTCATATCTGTGTGTTCAACTTTTATGCATTTGATTAAAATAATTGTGATTAATACTATTTGGCAACGAATAAATTTGGTTGCATGTATTTTACGAATCTCCCTAAAAATATACATTGATTACCTAACGAGTTTGTAAAGTAAATTTTTAATATTGAAAATTGTAATTTCTATAGCAAATTTTGTAAGATTTAGTCAATAATAAAGATGATTATAATCTAAAAGTAGTAATTGTTTGCATAAAAGTAAAACCGTAAATTCTCTATGTACTGGTAACATTTCTTGAATGTTGGCAATTTTCTTCTGTTTTAGTTCAAGTTACATTGAACCGCGTTTTGTATTTCAAATTGACATTTATCTCTGGTGCCGTCTGTTGGACGAAATTTTTTCCTAAAAATTGAATACATTGCTAGTTTTAATTAATCTTCAAAAATGACTAATGGATATTTTGAATTGTATAAGGAAGTTAAGAAGAAAAATTCGAGTTTATCTGACAACCAATTGCATGAAAGAGCTTCTGAAATATGGAAGGTAAACTTTTTGTTTAAAGAAAATTGTTACAATTTTTATCTCTCTCATTTTGATTTATGCGGAATATGATAAAATTAACAATGTTATATTGAGAAACTTTCGAACGAGTCCTTTTTTACTATTCAGTTAATTGAAATGCGATATCATTTCGTTTGTATCATTGCTAAATTGTTTTATAAACGTCATTTTGATTGTTACAAAATTTTCATTGTTTCTGCAGTGGCTATCTCAAATTTACTAGAATTACCGAAGCAGCGTAGCTCTATTTGCTACAGTTGTGTGTTTATTATAGATTGAAAATCGGCTTATCAAAGAGATAGACGGCTTTCTTTTTTTTTTAATATTTCAAACGCAGTACCTTGCAAAATTAACATATTTTTTGAAACATTTTGTCTTGTTTCCGAATTTCCACATCTCCCTTCATTCGAAGCAATGTAATCAGTTTTAGTTATCGTTCCTTTTGCATAAACATTTAAGCACTGCATTAATTATACATCTTATTGTTTTGGCTCAAGTTTCTGAAGGTCAAAGTAGCATTATATTTTGCTAATGTCATTCTATTCTATTTTTAAGAAAAGAATGTTTAAGGGATAGGAGTACTGAGTAAGAGGAGGAGTATGGTCAAATTATTATCAGACTAGCAGCGAAACCCGTTGGACGACAGACATAGAAAAGGATCGTTAATTATTTGATCAATTGTATCGTCCCTTAAAGAATCCCAATTTCACTTAACCACATTGAGTACTGCGGAAATTTTGACATTTCTTCCCGCATTCTTTGGTGGCCGTAACACTACAACACGGTATTCTTTGAGACAAATACAAAGCATTCTGTATTCATATTTTACTGTTGTCAGTGAAATAATGAAAGCGGGAAAGAGATGGTGCTATCTTTACGTTTCATGTCATTAATTATTACCCTACTGAACAGAATGCCCTCTGAAATGAAATGTATAAATTAAGTAAGTAAAGAGGTTAAAGTCAAAAAATTTTGCAATAATAGTTAGTTTTCTTTGTTCAATTGAGGGAAGTTAAAATAAAGTGTAAGATGATCTATGTAAAGATTTTTTTCTGTATTGAATATTTATTTATTAATTTTTTATTAGTTTCCTTTACTAGTTGTTTTCCTCATTGCTGAGGGTAGTGGCCATCATGAATTCTTCTTTAGCCAATACTCTCCAGGATATCCTGGCTGCTTCCAGATTTACAACTCTTTGAAGTGTCGCCGTGTGTGCACTTCCTTTTATTTAATCAGTCCAACCACTGTAGTTATCCATTGTTGGATATAGGCCTCTTCCATGTTCTTCCATTCTTTCCTATTTGCAGCCTGTTTCCCCTCCCCACAGCGGCTATGTCGTTGGACCAACTTTTTTAGGTCTTGTGATGCCTCTTATTCTCCCAGGGTCTCCATCTTAAAATCTTTGGAGTCCATCTTGTGGGATCTTGTCTTGCAACATGTCTTGCCCATTGCCACTTCAGTCTTGCTATGCAATCCATGATGTCTACCACTCTGGTTCTATTCCTAATTTCTTATTCTACCTCTTAGGCTTATACCAAGCATGGTATAATACATTTCTTCTTGTGTGGGACATCGTCTCCAGTGCATATTTAGTAGAGATGAAATGGCTATCCGGCGACTATCCGGTATCCGGCCTATCCAGCTCTTAAATGCTATCCGGCCGAATACCGGATAACTAGCACCTATCCGGCCGGATACCGGATAGTTAAAAAAGCATATGTTTGGATAACTAATTGATTTATTTAGTAAGAATCAATTTAGAAATACACCTAGTAATCACAAGAAAAATTCTACAACGAAAATTGATTAGCGAACATAATGCAAGGGTAAATTATGGAGAACGAATACTTATTTCTTTAAATAGAGGTAGTAAGCTGCTTCGATTGTCTCCGTAAATAAGGAAGGTTTAAATAAATACGTTTCGTCATATATCATTCTGCTGGAAGATGCAGATAGATTCCGCGATTTTTGGAACTCGTTCCGGCAAACGGAGTCAGTCCCATTGGTATATTATGCCGCCTACGTAAGCGTAATTCATGCGTTGTACCCACGGTAATTCAAGTACTGCCCGGGCTCTACTAAAGACTTCTTTAGTATTCAGCGAATTTTATAAATTTTGAAAAAAAAAAAAAACCACAGATACTTTAAGGGGAGCTCTGTTCTTTCTCCCATCAGGGTCCCGAAGACAAGGAAGACCCTCTCATACCGAGAGGGTCTTCCTCGTGTTCCGCTCCTTCGAAGCAGAGCTGAGGAATCTGGACATGGTGTGTGAGGAGGTCATCAACATTGCGCAATGGAGAGGTCTTGTTGCCTCCCTATGCTCCTAAGGCCCAACGCATCAATCAGTGGATAGATAAATAATAATATATCTTAAAGAAAAGCCTCTCTATGAACTATTTGCCGCATCAATGTGTAGATATCGCTTGTGTATAGGATATACGACTCCATTTTTAACAAGAGGTACCTACTCTTGGATAATGATTTATCTCTAGGATGGCTGTCAAAATAGCGTTCACTGACGTTTATACACTGCCGAATCGCCGTGAATGTGAAGAACTTTCGACTTGTTTTTCAATAAACCAAAGTGATAACTACATACATCCTCATTAAACATAACGAGAAAATATACATAATTATAATTTTTTTTTTTTTTTGTTATTTTCAATATTATATTTTATTAGATTTCTATATAAAATTCTAGTAGGTACTATTCCAGTATTTCTAAAATAAAATAAAAAACAAAAGTATTATCTCGGCACAGGCGTCTGCCTAGTGAGATAATAAATCCCAAAATAAATAAATATATATATAGATTGTAAGTACTTGTACTTATTATTGTACTCGTGTTATTGGTATGGGAAATAAAATAAAAAAATAATGAATTATCATTTTGAAGCTTCGAACAAATGATATTTTTCTTCAATTTCGATTGACAAAAGATATCAATTTGCCGATTTTCAAACAAACGATCTGAAATAAAAAATCTAAATAGTGATAGAAATGTTGGTATATTCTCTAACTTTTTGTTACATCATTGTAAAGTTTCAAGTATTAGAAATAATATTACAAAATTATAATATGCGAAACCAAAAACAACATTAGAACCTAACCTAAATATTTGATTCAATACGCATTAATTGTCAAAACATGACTTCATCTGACATTGAATCTGGCGCGAAAAAGCAAATCCATAAAAATTTATATGGAATCCATAGAAAATTCCATAGAAATCAATATATTTCAGCACAGTAACACTGTTATCTTCTAGATATCCATCTATTGGATAGTTTTCAATTGATGCGGTCATCAGATTCTTTTCATCACTTTATCCACTATATAACTTTATATTAAAGATGGCCACCAAGAACTTTTATCTACATATTGATGCTTTGGGTCTACGTGGAGCGTAAAGGGAGTTTGGATTGGATTGGATATAAAGGGAGCCGTAAACCTAAACAGATTGGAAACCTCTGCACTAATGCTATTTTGGCTACTACCTTGGTTCTGAGGGTAAAAGTTAAAAATCTAAGCATAGGAAAAAAATATTATCACACCACACTAACTAATGCGGTTGATGGTTTTTTCTACAATGAACCCAATGATCCTATATGGATGCACCAATTAATCATATACATACGCCGGATATCCGGTATTCGGTGGCCGGTTATCCGGTATTCGGCTGATTAGTTGACCGAATATCCGGTATCCGGCAAAAATGCTATCCGTTTCATCTCTAATATTTAGTCACTGGCAGTATACATGCTTTGTACGTTTTTCTCTTCAGACAGATTGGGATGTACTTATTCTGTTTAATATGCTTAATTCTACCAAAAGCTGCCAAACTCATTCCTCTTCTTCTTGCTAGTTCCGCTGTTTGGTTTTCTTTACCCAGTTTTATCTTATTCCCAAGATAAATAAATTCAAATGTTTTTAAATAAAAAAAAAATAAAAATAACTTTGCAGTATTACAATAGTACCAAAGATGGACAGAAGTACTAGTAGATGCTCCTAACCTTTGACGGCGACAATGCAACTGTAACAACCTAATAAAAGTGGTTGGTAGAATAAAAAGGTTACATCGCTGACTTTCGTACTAGTGTGACTGCAGTTGCTGACTATCTTCCTAAATCCTTGACTATCTTTCTAAAAGAAAGTGAAAGAGTCGAAAAGTGTACTTGAGTGCGCACAGATTCATTTTAAAATCAATTGATTGTTTATAATTTTTCCCAACAGAATATGTCGGATAAAGACAAGGCGTACTATAAAAAAATTGCCAAGAGTTTGAAAGGAGACGGTGCAAAGTACAACACTCAGGGCATACGGCTAGACGTCATGAACGAGTTCCAGGCCAAGAGGGAAGCAGAGGCAGCCCAGGAGACAGAGCACATCAAACAAATCGTTGAGAATGCTCACGAAAAGAATGGTAAGGAATTACGAGTAAGGCTTCAGTATTCACTCCATCCGTCCAAATGGAAATTTGTTGGGTCTTTCTAAGCTGCCGCTTAAATTTATCGAATGGCGGGTCATTTCAAAGGAATTATTTAAGTTAAATGGAACGGTTGGTTAAGATATATTTTTTAGCGGATCCGATAGGGAATCGGAGTGAATGTGTGCTTACCTTACCATAATAATTCGGTAGAATTAGGCTTTGATGGACGTCTATTCTTTCAACAACATATAGAATGATTTAACATGTTTCGTATGTGATTTATTTCCTACTAAACCGCCATCTCTTGGATTTTATTAAAGTTACGCAACTATTACAAACTTATGACCCGTCGAACTTCATCCCGCATCCTAATCAACAATAATTATTATACATAATGAAATAAATTTTTATGTCAAAAACTGTATTTAATCCATGTAATAAGTCAGAATTATTTTTTTATTATGAGTTAGGTCGAAGTTCGACTGGCAGGTCAGCTAGTACTTACTAAAAGTCTTTATTATAACTGTTTTCTTTGTTTTTCCAGTACTGATCGGGAAGGTATTTCATTTAATCAGTACAAATTATTACTGTACGACTAACGAAATTGATTACATCACTTGCGAAATTGCTCTCGTGCCTTTCTCCTTGGCCAAAGGCATACTGGAACCCCTACACACTCTAGTCTACAGTGGTAAGTATTCTATTCCATTCTTGTATAGCACTGCATATCGGCTCTCACTTAAAATATTTTAGCATTGGTTAAGAAGAAAATTTATACAATATACACCTGAAGTAGCAGGCTGGTTTCCTTAGTCCAGTTCCAGCACAATACTTTGAGTGTAGATGCTTTGGAAGTATGATAACTTTGAATCTGTTATTTGTTCATACAACTCCGGTTAAAGTGCCATTTTTCGGTTACATAGATGTTCTCTGTATAGTTTTTGAGTAGTTGATAAATGTATATTACAACACTAGTGATATGTATTTGAAAAAAAAAAACAACTAACGACTCTAACAATTCATTACTAACGTTCGATTTTTAAATGGAACAAACCACTACGGGCTTACGACCGTCTTCTACTGTTATTTCGAAGTCTGGTTTAGTGTATTCACTTTACGTTAACAACGTTCGCCATTAGGTGGTAATGTTCGTCTCTGAAACTCCTAATTATGAGAATTCTCAACATGTCAAAAAATCTCATGTATGCAACAAGTAGACATTTAATAATAAATGAAATATAGAGATAAAAGTTGAAAACCAAAAAAAAGTTGGTTTGTTTGACACTCACACACACTTTGCTGTATTTAACGTTAGACGCATATATTATTTTGTTTATTTGTGGTCAAATTGACAATAGATTAATATTGTTCATCTTTAATGATAATAGAAAAAACTTTGTACATATCAACATTTCAAATTCGATGTATCCATCTCGTTGTTTTTGAAAGAAAATTGTGAAATAGTGCTCGCTCAATAGGTATAATGTCTAATATCTCAATATTACTTCGTTTTGGTCGAATTTCGATCTCTGGACGACCACTAGTATATACACGACATAATAGTGCATGTAATCAACCCTACTAAATCAAATATGGTTTTGTCTTCAGATAAAATACCATTAGGCTATACTAGTGATGTGTTGAATGGGAGTAAGAGGCATGGCATCTCGCCAGATTCCCGCTTGAAAAATCCAGACGAAGCTTTGGATACTGTGGTAGAAATAATTGCCAGAATGCAGACTGCTCCCGTCTATTGCGTACCATCGCAGCTGAAACAAGTCAAAAACTTCATTGGACGCGTCACTGCTAAAACAGGTATATGATTCTTCAAACACATTATTTGTAACTTTGTAATACTTAGTCATTATATCAATTTATGAACAAACTTTACAGTATTACTGTAATAGTAATACTGAAAAGTTTGTTTTCTCTTATACCTGGGCGTAACCAAGAATAAGGTTTCATTTGATGCATAACATTCTATTAGTAAAAAATGTAGACTTGTAAAATAATAATGTTTCTAAACATTTAAAATTTTGCCTTGATGTTTTTTTTTAATATAACTTTCCAGCCAATGCGGGGAATATCCACATATATTCCTTATCCAAGCTGTTCTTCAATATACGCAATATCCTCACTGAAGAGAAGGGATTCCCCCAAATTTCTTTGGTGGACATGGAGCTGCAGAGGGATATGTTCAAATACACTCAAGGTTTAGAATGTGAAGTAAGTTATTGAATATTATATGCTTATGGTAAATACTTAGTATCCTCAGCTTTGGTTGTCAATTCATGTAAATCTCCCATCGCTCCCTGGTAAATCTCCGATTGTCCATTCTCTCAGTTTATGCGCATTTCTGCGGAGATTTGGGGGATCTATTTTGGGAAGAACTGGCAGCCACTGATTTTGGGTTGACTTTAAGAACACTGGAAATCTATAATGACTTAACATTGTGTCAAAATACAATAAAACCTCGATATAATGAACTTCCAATATAGCAGAGAGAAAAAAATCCTGTGAAAGTAACAATTAAATGTCATGGTAATATAATTTTTGCTTCAATTCAAGTGTCACCACCAGATTACCAAAAGTTCACTTTGCGACAAGTAAAACTCCTAACGAATATTCTCAGTACCTCCACATCAGTGGTCAAGGGGGACAATTAAGGAGACTTTAATCGGAGGACAGGAACCAGTAAGAGGCGCTGACACTTTGCAAACAATTAAAGAAATGTCACCATAGTTCTATTTTGGTCGTAGTGAGACAAGGAGCATACAGTCCCTCAACCGTCTTCTTAACAACAACTTTTGGAATATAGAAAATAACCTCATTCGATCGTTATCGTATTTGTATTAGAATTAACTTATTGTTTTTCGTTTGCAGTTCCACAAAACCACAGAGCTTTACTACGAGTGCGCACTGGCGTTGTGCAAACGATGGGCTTTCATCATCTGTGATCATTGCTGTAAGCATGTCGAAGTCAAACTGGTTCCAGGCCAACATGTGCCAAAGAAAATATCCGAAGATGATGTAAGTATCCTACAACTTATTTTCGCATGATGTGCGGCGGGTCTTTCAGCTTTTTGTTTTGGCTTGTACTTTGATTTCTAAACTCTAACAAAATTTCTTTTGTTTTCTTATTATGTTTTACTTTATTTTCTTTGAAATAAAATTTATTTGTGTTATCATCTGCTTCTTCTTCCTCTTCGCTCAAGCCTGCTAGCCATTTAACTTCCTGCCGCTTTATCATCCTGCAATGTGCACTCCCAACTATCCATCCATCAAATGACAATTTACCAAATTATTTATGCTAATGGTACACTTATAATGGCTGAATTTTTAATGGTAAATTTAGACCACTAAGTCAGCGCCTCGGCACTGCACATCTAAGGTTGTAGGTTCGAATCTATTTCATCACACTGGAAACTACATTTACTGTTTTTCTCCTAAAATTTGTCTCTTTCTATTCATTCTGGAAAAGGAGAATTTTGAAGAGAATAACTTACAGTTTGTAATAAATGACCATCTTCCGCATTCACAACACAAGCTTTGCTTTCAGTGAAGAAGGCGTCAAAAGTGTATTTGTGTTCACTTTGGGTGAACTCAGATCCATTTTATTATAAGACTGGACTTTTAAATAATCTAACTAAAATATTGAAAAACAGACACCGAATCTGTCGGATTTTAGACATTAGAATGAAGGATATGAAATGTATTAAGAGGCACTCTTTTCAGTAAAACGTCACAATAAGGAGATATTCTAAAATATCGAAACAGTGAAGATTATTTCAATTTAAAAGGACTCTTTAGCCTTAACCATTGCAGGTTGTCAGCCCTCAACCGTACTGTCTATAATATGGCAGATTCTTAAAAAATGATTGAGTCTTATAGCTAAAATTGAAGCTCTTTGAAAACATTGAAGTCCTGCATTGTGCTCTGCGTAAATATTTATTTTGAATTCTGTCTCAGAATCTCTAAACTATGTCTTCATTTGAGACTAATAGGAGTTTGTTGTATAAAAATATTCATCCAATATCTTCTCATCTTGAGACTATTCAACAGGATAAAGAGATTGCGAGAGAAAACTTATCAACATGATCTCATTGTTAGATGATGGACCAATTTGAAAAGTTGACTAGTGAAAACTTCTATATTACTCTCTCAATCGTGGTTAGAGAATGAATAATATTTTTCCATCATACTAGTAAATCTTTTTCTTATGAGACATATCTCGACACTTGGTTAGACTACTGAGTAATCTTGTTCCTATCAGAAATATCTAGACACTTGGTTATACTACTGACTAATCTTTTTCTTATCAGAAATGTCTAGACATTTGGTTAGACTACTGAGTAATCTTCATCTTATGAGAAATATCTAGACACTTGGTTAGACCACTGAGTAATCTTGTTCTTGTCAGTAATATCTAGACACTTGGTTAGACCACTGAGTAATCTTGTTCTTATCAGTAATAGCTGGACACTTGGTTTGACCACTGAGTAATCTTGTGCTTATCAGAAATAGCTAGACACTTGAATAGACCACTGAGTAATCTTGTTCTTGTCAGTAATACCTAGACACTTGGTTAGACTACTGAGTAATCTTAATCCAACCAGAAATCTCTCAAACGTGGTTGGTTAGAAAATGAATAATATTTTTCCATCATACTAGTAAATCTTTTTCTTATGAGACATATCTCGACACTTGATTAGACTACTGAGTAATCTTCTTATGAGAAATATCTAGACACTTGTTTAGACTGACTAATGTTGTTCTTATCAGTAATAGCTAGACACTTGGTTAGACCACTGAGTAATCTTGTTCTTGTCAGTAATATCTCGACACTTGGTTGGACTACTGAGTAATCTTAATCCAACCAGAAATCTCTCAAACGTGGTTAGAAAATGAATAAATTTTTCCATCATACTAGTAAATCTTTTTCTTATGAGACATATCTCGACACTTGATTAGACTACTGAGTAATCTTCTTATCAGAAATCTCTAGACATTTGGTGAGACTACTGAGTAATCTTCTTCTCATCAGAAATCTCTAGACATTTGGTGAGACTACTGAGTAATCTTCTTCTCATCAGAAATCTCTAGACATTTGGTTAGACTACTGAGTAATATTGTTCTTATTAGAAATCTCACAAAGATGGTTAGAAAATGAATAATAATAATTAACCTTTATTATTACACAATAATATGATGAATCATATAATATTTTTCAAACATGGACACATTTTAAATATATAAAAAGTGGACAGTAATTTTCCCTCTTATTGTCAAAAATTTGTTGTCGATCGCCAAATGCAATTTTTCTAGGGCCCTCGGTCTTATGTGAGGGCGGCATCTATGTGTTTTTTTACAAACGTCATTCTCATTCAACCACACCTTTTCCTTTGAACCCTATAATTTTTTTTGTAATCCTGCTTTCATCTATTCTTTCAACATGCCCAAACTAATCGACGTTTTTTGTTTATTTCCAGTATTATCTGGAAGGGGCCCCTCCACTACAATCAAATGTTCCACAAGTGGCAAAGGTAAGTTCTAGATAAATTTTGATGTTATTTTGACATTCATTCTCTTAGGGCCTGTTTCGATAGTGTATCCATTCACAGTAGTCTGTCAAATTCTATCCATTGAATCTTTTCCATTAGCAGCATTTCAAAAAACAGTGTTAGCTGCACTAAAAATAGATTGAAATTCTATCCGGTAGGCTCAGAAAGTTGTCACAGAAACTGTATATTTTAAAGTAATACACGTCAGATATCTATGATCTATTATGTTATACGGGTTTAGTTGTCTACCATGAAAGGATTACACCCAAATTTGGCATTATTTCGATCAACAAAACTGGAAGAAATATGCAGAAACCAGCCGTTATTGTTTCTACAAATATTCTTTTGCTTTCCAGTTTCATTATGAGCCTCCTAAAGATGAAGAACAAATTTTTAAAGAGACCAAGTGGCCGTCGCTCGGGGCGCCTTCCGGCCTATGTGAGTACCATTTATTGAGGGTATATTTTTATCTGAAAAGATGCGGCAAATAATTATATATATATATATATTTTTTTTTTTTTTATGAATTTACAGCTGCTGCTCAAGGCGCCATTCCAAAGACCCAGCATATAGGTATTTATATATTATTCAATAATAGCTTTACCGATAGACGTTGTCCTATAGTCCTTACTGTGAATATTGAATTCATATTTGTATGGTGGTAAATTAATTACCTTTCAACAATGTAATTCCGACCGATGGATCTGTTTTAAACTGTAAATTTTTCATCCGCATTCTGTCAATCGCACCAACTATCAAACAACTGACAGTTTCTGTCAAATGCCAATTTGATTTCAAAATAAGAATTAAATTATATTCTAAAAAACACTAAGAAGGTTGCCTTTGTTAAGTTTTCTTAAATTTTCTAATGTTTAGCACACCATTTTTAATTTTTTGTTCATGAGAATCTTCTCCCGACAAAAGCAAAAACAACGAAAATAGATTTAGCTATTTTGGTCCGTCCATCCGTTTAGTGTCCGTCTCTATAATAAGCTCCCCCTGGAGGTGAGACTCATGAGGGAAAACATGTTTGGGAGAAGGATGAAGGCGTACCTTGTCTACAAAACTTATTACTCTATAGACGATGTGCTAAATTAACCATCATGCTTGATTGAAAACTGGATGCGGTCATATAGCATTGATGGATCATCATATGTCTAATTGTACACGTCAAACTGTTTAGTATGTTTTATGTAATTGATAAAACTCTGATCACCACCCTTTACATCCAAATCAGAGCCGCTATTGAATAATGTATTACCGTTGGTCTCTCAGTTACTTTTGTAATGTACTTTTTATATATAATTTTATTCAACTTGTGATATTTTTTGTAATTCTGACAAACCCGAGTGCCCGTAATGGGTCTATGGAGGGATGTAAAATAAATAAACAAAAAAAAATTACAACGCTAACACCCATACCACATTCCTTTCCATATCTCACAGAGTCTTTTCACATTATATTATCCTACATATAGCACTCAAACTGCGTTGTAACAAACCAATCTCAATCATTTTTCTTTCGAGAATTTCTGATCGGTTTATTTTTATTATAGGAAACAGCGCATGGGGACCAAAGAAAAATATCAATCCAATGCAGGGATCATATTTTGACAGTAAGTGTATCTACATTATTTTCTTCTTCTTCACATGCGCTATCAGGTCATTCCAACATTGACAATCAATTCTGCAAAAACCTCACTATCTTATATAGCTTCGAATGGATCATCCATTTGACTTATTATTACCCGCAGCCAGTATATCTGCTCTCACCCACTCCGCATGTTCTTCTATCTTGAAATATTCTGTAGACTGATTAATTGATTACTGTGTATTTCCACTCGTTTTTTTTTCAGATAACTATGCAGCAGGCGCAATGTCCCCTGAACCAGGTATGTGCCGACTAACATAAATACAATACAGGAAAATTTGCCGTTTATTCGTGAATAATGCGAATTTTCATGTTTTGGCAAAATAAAGTCGAAATATTTTTTTTATTTTTTTATTTTAAACAACGTATGATAGTTAAAGAAAAAACGTATGATTGTATTAAGAAAGAAACATTACAGAATCCGCAGATAGTGACCAAATTAATAGCATTTAAAAAAGGTACCTTGTTAAAATTTGATGCCAATTTTCTGCGGCTGAAGGCGACATATAGCCGAGGCATGAAATGTTGTTATCATACCTATTATCTAAACTTTTTTAGCACTGTACTCGTTTTCGAGTGATTTGGTTATGAATGGCATTTTAGAATATGAATAATTCTATTTTCCTAGCATTCTAATATTTTTTGTTATTCTAAAATATTCACTAGAATCTTATTGATAATATAAAAGGTTTTTTTTTTTAATACCTTAATATCATTTAAAATTAGGTGGACCGAAATTTGTAAAAGATTAAACCCAATCTTTGATAAATAACACCGATTTTACCATAAAAATAACGTGAAAAATATCACTCCTTTTATGGAAAAAATAACACCACTTTTCCATGAAAATAATGTGATAAATTCAGGTCCCTACCTGCTTATTTCCCATAAAAAACATATAGGTACCTAATATTTTACATTTTACTTAATTTATATATTTTATTCAAGAGTTTATTATGATGTTTTTTTGACTGCCATTCTCATAACAGTTTTCTTATAGAAAGAGTAAACCTAATGTCTAGTAGGCAAAGTCTTGCCGCAGTACACACACCACCTCTAGAATCTGGTTGTTAAATCTTTGTTACCCTTCTGTGAAAAGCTACATTTTACATTTGATACCTTCAAATTCCAGATGATAGTTTGAACGCCGGAAACTGGCCAGCTCCGGGCGCCGCATCCACCAGAATGTGGAAACGCAAGGGTGGGTATATTTTTAATACATTACTAGCTGAACTCTTCAACTTTATCCAGCCTCAGAACCAAAGATCACTTTGTTAATTTACAAAAGCATTTCAACTAAACGAACATAGTGCCAGAACTGGAAGTAGAGTATACTTTCTTTAATTGTTACACTGGAGACACCATGGAAACAACAACTAATTAATGGGGTATGACAGTTCTTTGTCGTTGTCGTTTCTTTGATGACCATATCAATGATCAAGAAAGTACACTCTGTTTTCCAGCTCTGGCTATAATATGTTCGTTTGGTATTAATTCACCTTAAGTTGAACTAAATTCCATTATTAATTAAGTAAACATAGTATATCACCCTCTACAGAGACCTTCTTAGTTTGCTGTCTCTTTCACATCACTCTTTTGAATATGCGAAAGAGAGAGATTACAATCACAAAGGTTACGGATGTAGTCATATAAGGAAACAAAACACAACACAAACTTTAAGTAGCTTACTGTGAAAGAGTCAAGGAGTGTATTTGTGTTCACTTTGAGTGAGCACAGATTCATTTATATAAAAAAAAAAAAAATTACATTCATTTTGTGTGTTTTTTTTTCTCAACTATTTCAATATTGGTTTTTATTGTATTTCTTCATATTAATATGTTGTGTAGATATTTTATTTACTTCAATAGTAAGTAATAAATAGTAATAAGTAATATAAATAGTAAGTAAGAAACAATAAAAAATATTCTTCAGAGTAACTTGTTGGTTACTCTGAAGGTTGGTCAGAAGAGGACGCCTTGTAAATATTAGGATGCAATCAAAATTCTTCAATATTATTTTCATATAATAAATGCAATAATATTTAAAAAATGTGAAAAATACGTTATTTTACAGGAAAGAAAAATTAAAAATACATCGAACTGGAATTAGCGAGGACTACACTACTCGCATTCAACACATAATTGCATAGACTATGAATGGTCGTTTATCAACGTTAAAACGAACAATAACTATCGCCGTCTGGAAAAAATAAAAAACGTCCGACAACTAAAAAAAACTTTATTATTATTTTGATTTAGTTTCAAATAATTATAATTTTATTCAAAGGACTGTCATTTTTTTTATTAATCGAATAATTAAGAATATTTTGTAGTATCGTAAGTTTTATTATAGTATTCAACAAGGCATCGGAGATACACAGTTTCTCAGACTTGGGAATCGTTTAACGATTCCTTTAAAATAAAAATTACATTTTATAATTTGACATTAAAATCTTTCTTGAGGCTAACTATACGTCTGAAAGATTAAAAGTATTTCCTGGTTCGACTTTGTATTTATGTTTACTGGAGACAACCATGTTCATCATCGAGATTTTCAAGCGTGATCAGTCTTATACTGTTGTCTTTAAAACTTGCTTTTATAAAATATGGTAGAACTTATGAAAGGGTGTTTGTGAACAAATTAATAACTAGTCTTAAACTTGAATAACAGTTTTTGAGAAACTAATGCTTCCTTCCTCAGATATAATTCAGTTTTGAGAAAGTAAAAAGTCTGTCGAAAACCAGCATGGTTTTTCGATGTATTATGGTAATTCATATTTTAACGTGGGATAGCCTCAAATTTCATTTCAATTTAATATGTATATTTTACAGAATTATTATTATATATTATTTAATATGTATAAAAAATAAATACATACTGCTTATTTTATTGTTTATCCATGTGTCAATTAAATTTTGTTATATTATTAAAGAATCAAATTTGTTTTAATTGTTGTTTCAAATATCAATGAAAAAATGTAATCTAGTTATTGTATAGATAGCGAAAGATTAAGTAAAACGTATGACTCGGTAATCTTCAAATTGTCTTAAAAATGTTCATACGAATTTATTATTTTTGTAACCTAGTCTAAACGGATTAAAAAAAATTTCAATTCTGAAAAAAATTATTTAGTTTATTGAAATATTATTCTTGGTCTCATTATTTTTGTTTTATTTTTCAATTTTATATTTTAGTTTATAATTTTGATACCTTTTCTATAAAAAAAACATACCTATCTTTTATTCTAATAACTGTTTAATTTTTAATGATTTCAATTTAAAAATATTTATCAATAATAAATTTAAATCATTGTTATTGTTTTCTATTATTTCATAAATAGAATTCAAATTTTTCGTTTTGTTTCTATTCATATCAAATAGATAAAATCACTGTAATTTTTTTTTATTTATCGATAATTTATTTTTCATATTGTAACTGATGATAATTTATATTCTTTTTACGGATAATATTAAATTTAAAAATTGTTTGTTGTTCTGTTTCTTGTTGAAAAATAATTTAAATAAAAAAAATTATACATATAACATTTTCTCAATATTATCCTGTGAACCTAGAGGTGGCCAATTTAATCTTGTCTGTATGGCGCTGAAGATCCAAGTCAGAATTTTAATATTACTTCAGAAATTTGTGAAAATGTTATAAAGAAGTTTCTTTTTATTTAAATTTCACTACATATTATAATATAATTTATTTTTAATAAAAAAATAAATATTTTCGTATTCACTTGAAAGTTTTTTTATTTATCTACATTTATTCTTTTACTTAAATGAATCTGAACTCAATCAAAGCTTGCATTGTGGAAAAGGAAGATGGTTGCAAGCGGGATTTGAAATTAAGACCACATAAAAAGTTCATAATACCGACCTCGGTAGCCTAGTTGTTGTACTAGTTGCGTAGACTTCAGATGCGAGGTCCCGGGTGTGTGTTTTTTCACTTGAAATTTCTACCCGGTGTTGGCCTGTCTCAGATTGGACGGGACCAGTTGACTGGAAAAAATTGCCTCAGGCAATAAGTTCCGCCGGCTATACTGACACCTTTGTATAGAAAAGTGTTATATTATTATTATTGAATTGAGTATCAAATCACTACATTTTTTTAACATTCTCTGTATTGCATTTTGAGTCCAACTTATCACAAAGCAAAACAACTTTTTTTTTAAATGAATCTAAGCTCACCCAAAGTGAACACAAATACACTTTCACATAAAGCAAAAAATGTTGTGTTGTGAAAGTGGAAATGGTTGGCACTGGGATTCGACCACACAACTTTCTGACTGATACCACTGATCTACGAACCAATTTAAGATGATTTCGTAATATTTATTGTGATTTTTGGAGTTTCTGAAGTTACAGATTCAAATATACTTATACAATACTCTCTACTAGTAAAAAAATTTAATGATATATTAATATCCATCGGACCACAGGTGCTTGGTAGCCCAGTGGTTTCACTTGACAACTTACTGAAGGTCGTGGGTTCGAATCCCGGTAATAACCACATTCACGACACAACCCTTTGGTTTAGTGTGAAAGATATGAAAAGTATTTGATCCCAGATTTAAAAAAAAAATGATGAACTTATTTTTTTAATGGTCAATGAACTGTGACCAAATTAGATCTATTGTGACATCCTTCAATTCTCTCACGGAGAACTCTTACTGTGCCTCGTTTCCAGAGGCCTCTTCTCTGCTCATACTCTCTCCAAGAAGTCTCCTTGTTTTTTTCTTGCCCTTGAATGATCGGTCCTGACAGGAATCCCATTTTCCTGTCGCAACTATTTTATTTATCATATGACCTAATATCCCTTTTGACCACTGATTAGGCCTCCACGGTACCAACAAAAAGTTGTACAGAACTGGTTTCAGTTGCATCCACCATTGCAAATTTCTTAAACAAAATGTTTAATTAAAAAAGATTTGGTCAGAAGAACAAGGTTAGTTGACAACATCCATACAGAGAAGGAAAGTTATATGAAATGGTGGACCAGAATAATAGTTCTTAGGTATTCATCAAATTGTTGGGACCAGAATGATAGTTCTTAGGTATTCATCAAAGTAGATTGTTGGACCAGAATAATAGTTCTTAGGTATTCATCAAAGTAGATTGTTATTTGGTAAAAGACCATAGATCTCTAGAGTTGCTCATTTATAGACAGATGCGCAGTGCAATAAAATATTGGAGCAATATTTTTCCAGTTTTGGACACAGATGAATTTTCTCCGAGAACGGCAGTTTTGATCTAACATTGGTATTAAAAATATCGTGTTGTGTTTAAAACAAAGGAATCATTAATTCTTATCCATATTTCTCAGCTCTAAAAGAAAGAAAGAACACAGACTGAGGGTTTTCCACTTCTTCGGGACCTTATCAGGAGGAAGAACAGCGCTTACCCTGATTAAACATTCCAAGTACATGTTCCAGCCAAGAAAATTCCCAGGTCATTGCTAGGATTACCATCATCAATAAAGATTAATATTGTTTTTCTATCGAACTTCTCACCAGCTTAAACAAATGTTAATGCTGTATGTTGGAAACAAATAAACACTTTTCCATACAAAGGTTTCAGTTTAAATGGTGGAACTCATTGTCAGAGGCAAAATTTCTAATCAACAGGCCTGGTCTAATCTGAGACAGGCCAACCTTGGGTAGAAATTTCAAGTGAAAAACATTTATAAAATTCTGACCTGCCCGGGGATTGAAACCGGAATCTCTTGATCAAAAATCTATGGCTATATCACGAGCCTACTAGTGATTTATAGCCTGATGGTAACGACGCTGGCTTTCGTACTGTTTCATAAGGACTCAATACCAGGTGCCGACCATCTTCCTCTCTCGCGACACAAGCTTTAATTAGCTTACTGTGAAAGAGTCGAATAATGCATTGAGTGAGCACAGATTCTAAAAGAAGGTATTACATACAAAAAAAAAACCAAATAAATATATTACAATTTCATATAATATTTTCGGCTATCATTATTCAAGTATTAGTTGTTGCATTCATGTTTGTATATAATTTGTTAACACAAAATCTCAAAAAGAAAAGACTTAGTAAAAAATTTAATCTTCGATATATTCAAACGGTTCCGGTGGTTCGGGCTCTTTCTCTTCATCTGGTTTGGGACCGAATGCGGCTACGGGTTCCACAAGAACCTGCTCACCTCCCGCATTGTGATGCAACATGATAATCCCGCCAATAGCGACGTCTTTCAATGGGACATAACCAGATCCATCGACGACTGTCGTCACTTTTAATTGCTGTCGCATAACCCTGGCGGGATTATTCAATATTTCAAAGTTGGGTTCAGGTTCCTTCTTCTCTTTAGCTTCTTTTGTCTCCTTATCATCACTTCCCTCCTCTTTCTTGGCGTCCTTTGATTCTGATTTGGATGTGGAACTTTCTGTTTTACTACTGGAACTCGATTTTTTATCTTTTTTGTCATCCTCGTCGACCTCCATTTTTGTGACGGTCGTACTTGAAGAGGTGCTACTTGAGTCGGTAGAATGGTGAGCCCGTCTGCGTGCTCTGGCGGCAGAAATACTAAGTACAGCAGTTGTAACCCTTTCTCTCTCCTCGCGTTTCTTTTCTTCTAAGGGAGCGGGATAAGCGTACAATGACGGTTTAGCGTTCGATTTGAATTCCAACTGTGGCATTTTAAGATCGGAATTTAACGCGATGAGACACGTTGGTGTAAACGCTAAGGACAAGCAATGAGCAAGAGGGAACCAGTACCAATATTGGGTGAACACCAGCATTCCCACTACTGCTACCATATTTGTGTGACCAGTTCGCGACATCAACGATACAGTAACATTACGACCGCCTGCGTCAATTATACCTTGGGCCAAGATGGCTCCGTATTTTGCCATTACATCTTCGTGTTTATTAGATATAACCTGGGCATACAACTGTCGGAAGAATGTGACTTTAGGACATGTTGCTTCTGTTTGTTGAATGAGGATCATGGCTGATGCGATCAATGCTCCCTGACGTACAAAATTAACTGGGTCAAACTTCAGCATGGGTTCCAATAAAGCTATGGCTTCACGCTGTCCAGTTCCGGCACACGCAATACCTAGAGCCATGGCTGCTCCATATCTGACGTGAGGGTTGTAGGATTCGGCCAGAAGCGACACAACTGACGGACATTGCTCGGGTGTGCGGAACAATAAGAAACCAAGACCAGTGACAGCTGCACGGCGCACATCATCATTCACATCGGATACAGCTACGTGGAGCAACGTCCTGATGGCTTGGTTATTTCCAGTTCCACAGTATGCTGTTGCCAATGTGTAGCATCCAGCTCTTCTCAGAAGTGGATCTTTGTCCAGTAACAACTGTTGAATGAGAGCATCTGCCTCTTCCAGTCTTCCATACATGGTGAGAGCAATACCTACGGCAAGTCCTCTCAATATCTTCTCGTGCTGTGTTTCTTGTGCATAGGCCACCATGTCTTCAATAGCTGCTGCATGCCTGGAGCCTAACATGACCATCCCCATTGCAATACCAGCAGCTTCTCCAGTGACGGCGTCATCTTGATACAAATTGAACTTCAGTTGTTCGTAGACATCTTGTCTGTGGGTGCCCATTGCGGCTAAGCCTAGACCCAAACAGCCTCCGTGTCTCACCATTTCATTTTGTGCATCCTTCAACTGTCCAAGGAGATAATCAATTATGTTGGCACCGTGATTTGCGTGTATAAGACCTAACGCGTACAGTCCACCACCTTCAGAATATCCTGACGAAGGTCCAGCCTCTCTTGGTAAGTACGACTGCATGAGAGCTAAAGATTCGTTTTCATGACCTCTATGTATAACCCCCAGGGATGCGGTTGCTGTCAACTTAGCCCAATTGGTAGCTCTGGCCAACCACTCCAAATTATCTCGCAAAAACTGATCGCTGGTTGTTCCCGAATGCATAAAAGCATTGGCTATGACTGTGGCCGTATGACAAATTGACACTCTAATGGCATCTTTAGTATTTTTTAATATAAGCATATCGGCGTGGTTGGATCTAATTAAGAATTGTAATTGTAAACCAATGGACACATCCCCTCCTAGAATAGAAACTAACTTTTCAAATCTCTTCTGATGTTCTTTTTCTTCTTCCGACAAACTATCAAGATCTCTTTGAGGGGGTTTGTCCACCACCGGGACTTCAGCGGTGGAACTTGATGTAGAAGCAAACGGCCCTCCCTGTGGTTGTGGTTGCCCTCCGAGTGCTCCAGGCGCTGGTGCTGTACTTCTCAAAGCTTGCAACACTTGTCCTAAAAATTGTTGAGTGGCCGAATCATACAAATCAAATCCAATTTGATAAGCCATCAAAACAGATTCAGAATTGGACCTTGCTAATTTTTCCAATATTTCGGCAACAGCTAATGGATCTTCCAAAAATATAAGACATTGACACATATTCACATAATCTGGAGTTGCCAACCCTCTATATAATCCAACCAATGATCTTAAAACGGTATTACGGAAACCTCTGTTTTGTAACAGGCTCATAGCAACTGTAAAAGCATACTGCAACATTGCTCCAACATCATCTGACTGCGTGATGGCAGCTTCAAATATATCCATTCTTCTAGTCTCCAGCGCTAACCCCAGAACTTGACGATATTGGCCATCCACTAAGCATCTTTGGAACATTCTATTAACAATATCTACAAGCTTTGAATCAATGCTTTTTGCAAAGTCTGGATAAGAGGCTTTGCGTTCTTGTATATAAAAATCTATACATTTCGCTATTGTGGTGTCAACATATTCATTTCGTGCGTTTACATCGAAAAGTTCCCCAGCTCTCAATGCATAGGTGAATGAATCATGAAAGGATCCCAAATGGTAGTATACTTTACTTGCAACTAAAGCAGCTAATTTGTGATGTGTAAATTGTTGGTCGTCGTACAACATTTCTATTTTACCAATGGATTCTGATATTTCAGGCCAGAACTCATCGACGATGACATCGAGTTTCTTCAAAGCAAAAACTCTCAGTTCACATTTCGTTTCGTCCAGAAGGGATATGATCCCCGCAGCCGACGTAATGTTCATTTTAAATCACTTTTTATTTAGATTTTAAAACAACTTGATTCTTTTCACTAAAAAATTAAAGAGAAACTATTGAACAACACAATGAGATGCCGATTTACAAGATTTGACAAAGATCCAGACCATAAACAATAATCGTCTATTTTCTGAAATTCATGCTCACTATAGACAATTAATGCGACGTCATCACTAATTTTAAAAGTGTGGCAACATTTTGGTGTGTTAACGAATATTTTATTACATACTTTTTACATTTATTTTTATAAACAAGCATTACAAAATTACGTTTTTTTGAGATCATATAATAGATTTTATTTTGATACCATTGGCATTTTTATGATTTACTTGATTTTTGTATTTTTTTATTTTAGTGAGCTTTAATCTCGTAATAATAATAAATTATGTATGTTATATTATTATATTTGATTGGTTTGGATGTCAAGTTAGGAATCAACCATTTTCGGAATCAAAATTTTCATAGGTAATTAATGGTTATGTTTCTGTACATATAATTTTTCATATACATACCTAAAGGTGACCAAAAACTGGCACTTAAAACCACTCGAACGGAGGTCTTAGAAAAAGGGGTTTTGACTGGCATTTTATACAGTTTGGCTTACTGAATGAAAGGAAACTATGTTTTTACAGATTTACTAGAAAAATTATTTTGTTCAACTAACTACACGATAATAAAAGAAAATACTAAATTAAATTAGAGGGCAACATTTCATTACAGGTTTGCCAACCTTCTGTTACGTCAGATCTTCATAATATTTTCATCTGTCAAAATCGAAAATAATTTTGGTCCGCTTTTGAGCTCTGCCAAATTATTTTTCTAATATTTTCGTCAAAATGGCTCTAAGGTGGAGACCTTTGTGTAATAGTTTGATAAGACAATATTCTCAAGCAAGTTCATCCGGTCCATCGTCTTCTCCACCAAGCAAACCTCCAGCAACGACTGACAAAATCAACGTAGATGTGCCAGGACTATCTCAGGCTATTGTTGAAAAACCTAAAGATGCTGTCGGACCGGGAGTAGATCCATTGAAAAAAGGAGATTATAAAGTACCGGAATATTTTTGCTACAACACAAATAGCTACTTTGAAGCTGAAGTAGAAATGAGCAAATATCGGTTAGCACAGCCTGTAGCCCCTTTAAAGTAATTTTCTGTTCAACCACTGAGGTTTTTATTTGAATGCATCAAAAAATAATATGTTTTGTAAATAGAATGTTGTTTAGAAAATAAATCTTTACGCTTACAAGTGTTTATCTTTGTCAGTCTCATTTTTAATTTTCCCAAAATCAATTATTGTGAGTGCTTTTCCTAGGTTAAAACCGAATAATTTCCAGTAATGTGAAAATAATGAATACCTGAGATAAAGTTTACATTAAATATTTAGATTCTTTTCTTCTACAGCCTTTTTACGTCCATTCCTGAACATGGGGCCTATCGCAATTGGCACCATCGCCTCTTCGTGCCAGAACTTGCAAAAGCCACAATGTCGTCACACACCTCATTATTGGCCTGCCCTGTTTCCCTGACTGTTGTATTATGATAGTCTCAGTTATCGAGAATATCTTCTTCATAAAGGTCGTACAAATAGGAAATATCTGTGAAGTTTTTCACACAAGCCACACAATTTAGTACTTGATTGCAACTACCTATGAATTGATTTGCAAAAAATTGATGATGCAAAGATCAGCCTACAGCAAGTCATTGAGAAAACAAAGCTTGATTTGTGAAAGGAGATGGCCAATACTGCGGTTAGATGGAAGAGACCACTCTGGTCATAATCTCCCTATAGCACGCTATAATAAAACTAATGTAACTCGTTGAGTGGTATTATTTGTATGATGTGCATGAAGAATTGAATAAATAAATTAATATAGTTTTAACCAACAATCTCTAGATTGAATATTCTAATGATCATGATCAATCTTTTTACTTGTCACATTGTTAGCAGCACTTGTTTACTATCTCTTGCGCTCGTCGGCAATGGTGTGAAGTGTGCAGAAGACAGATCAATAATTTGTGTTGGATGAATGAAATTTAGATCCTGTTGAGTCTTGTGTGGTTCAAAATAAAAATGCACTTTTTATCAAATCTCAGTTTCTCTACAGCTCTGAATTTGGTGAAATTCCAGACAAAATTAGCTGTAAAATTACAACTGTCCTCTGTTCCGTCCCCTAATGTCCAAGATCAATCTTTATGGAGTTGTCATTTTGAATTAAACAGGTTTTAGACAATGGTGGAACCTCCACATTGAACTGTTATAACAGTCTGATAAAGCTTCCGTCATCAATACTACATTACCAATCCATTGACACGGTGAAAATTTGAATTAAAACTGATGTCCAGCAGAATATAAGATACAGCAGAAAGAATTACACAAATGTAAAAACAAATGAAATACAATTTTAAAGAATATGTAACAACTAATGACTCTAACAATTCATCACTGATGCTCGATTTTTAAATGGAACAAACAACTGCGGGCTTATGACCGTCTTCTACTGTTATTTCGAAGGCTGGCTTAGAGTGATCACTTTACGTTAACAACGTTCACCATTAGGTGGTAATATTCAAGTCTCCGAAACTCCTAATCATGAATTCTCAACATGTCGAAAAATCTCATGTATGCAACAAGTAGATATTTAATAACTAATGAAAAATAGAGATAAAAGATGGAAATTATTGAAAACAAGAGAGCAACCAAATTTAAAGACTGCGACTGCTGTCATGTATTTTGCGCCAGGATATGACTATATCCATTTTTTGTTAATGTCTCATATTTCTTGGCTTTGTTGGTGCACAACATTCTAATTATGTCTAGATTCTTGTGACCAGAGTCAGTCTTTAGAGTCTTATTTTTTGCCATAGTCTCTTCCAATATTTGCTTCCCATCTGAAATCCTCAATATCACACATCTTTCAGTATTTTCTGACAGACACCAGACTGCTGACCCGATATAACAAGACTGTAGATTATATTTCCTCTTGAAAGTGTCATAAAAAATAAAAACAGGAAAGGTAGACCGCTGAGAGATTTAGGAATAACCGATTCTGAAGTGACCCGAAAAGCATAGAAAAAAGAAAAAATTTGGGTCACTAGAAAGAAAATTTGTTTTTCTTGTGCTACCCTGCCAAGAACAGATCTCAATCCAGTCAATTCCTGTATATAACTTGAGTGACACGGGAAAACTGTCTCATCTGACCCTAATGGTGACATTCATTTAAACGTATTCGATGGATAGAAATAAATACTAGGTTCTCAAATAAAAAAAAAACAACATTGGTCACAATCAACAGTATATTTGTTTGAAAAAACTACGACAATAACATTTCAAAAATAAAACTACTTAACATGTCTACAAATCAAATTACAAAATAATAAAACCATTTCTGCTTTTGGATAATGTTATATAAATGCCTACAACTCGTCTTCGCTTATTCCTATATAACTAGTTACTATAATATTTTCCACCCCTTAAACAGAAATAATGGCTAGAACTTATAAGCAAATAGCTATTAATACACAGTATCCAGACATTAAAAAAAAAAAGCTAGGTCAAAATTGCATAAAATTGACTGAAAGACTGACTATTGGTTACAAATACGACATTTGTATGCTTGAAGAATCGAAATACATTACTCGAATGGTATTCTTTTATGTACATTGTGAGGAATTCTAATATTCCTCGTGAACAGGAGACGTTTCATTTGTTTGTGGTTCTGAGATACTGCCTTCTAAATCATTCGTCTCCTGAGCTAAATATTACTTCTTCTTGGTGAGTTTCTCTGAAAGGTCGTCAAAGGATGGATCTTGCAAATTGATCATAAGCCCATTGCCCGGTAAGAACACTCTGTTTTGTGACTGAGCAAGCATTCTAGATATACTCTGGGCAGCGCGGATCTTTCGGAGTTTAAGATAACCTGGACTCATTCCCATTGCTTTACCTAACATTTCAGCGGCTTCTGCTTCTCCCTCGGCTTGTACGATTTTCTGTTGTCGTTCTTGTTTAGCTCTTTCTACAACGAATGCAGCTCTTTGCGCTTCTTGCTGGGCTACTTGTTTAGCTTCAACAGCGGCTGTATATTCCTTTCCAAAACTAAGTTCAGTCAAAGACACATCGTCCAATATTATATTGAAGTCTGCCGCTCTCTCAACCAACTCCCTTCTGATCAATAATGACACTTGCTGACGTTGGGTGATTAATTGAGAAGCATTGAATTTCGCCACTACACTTTTTAAAACTTCATTGCATATTGATGGCAAAACTTTTTCATCATAATCTATTCCTAGTTGTTGGTACATGGTGGGTAAATACTTGGCATCAGGACGAGATAAAACTCTGAGAGAGATATTAACCATTTGCAAGTCTTTTGAGCCGGTTGGTGATGAGATCTTACGGGGTCGTGAACGGATATCGTAGATTATGGGATATTGAAACCATGGTATGCGGAAATGCATGCCTTCGGCCATCACATCTTGTTGCACTCCACCGATGCGGTTAAACATGATGGCTCTATGACCTCCCTCGACTGTGTACAACGATTGCGATATGCCGTAACCAGCGGCACCTAACGCGACTAGAGCTTTTATTCCTAAAGAAAGGCCGGGTGGCCCGCCTTTTGCAAATTTGCCGGCCATGTCGTTAAATTTACTTTGAGCCATTATGTAGGAATAAACTTTATACACACAAAAATAAGAATATGATGAGAAATAACGCAATATAACCAAAAATCACAAAACCCAATACATGCGCGAAGAACTTATGGAACTAGCGAAGAACTAGTGTTGCCATATAGAATAATGGTTTACACACTTACAAAAAAAATCTCATGAAATTTCGTAGTGAGTCCAAGAGAAATATTACGAAATATAGAATACCATTATGATGCTTATAAAAGTTTGTAATTATTTTATTTTTTTATGTATAACAATTACACAGATACAATAATATAAGTAAAGATTTTATATATTTAAAATATAAGTAAACCCCCCTTTATAGAGATAGGTAGTCGTATTTTTAGTAAAGAATGCCAAAGAAGAGTATTTTTTTATTTATAAAGAATAAATCTGTGCACACTCGAAGTGAATACAAATACACTTTTGACATCTTTCACACTTTGTAAATCCATTGTTATTTTGTCACTTATCAAATCACATCAATTTGTTTGCTTATATTCATCGTGGAAAGTTAATAGGTGAGATTCACAGAAAACTTTACAGCAGGTATTAACATTGGAATTCTTTAACTCAGACGTAACTAAGTTCTCCATTGCGCTTGATCTTGGGCAATATTTATGAGCTCCTCCCACACCATTTCCGAACCCTTCAATTCTGCTCCGAAGGAGCGGAACATGGTATGAAAACGTCTTTCTCGTCTTCGGGACTCTTATGGGAGGAAGGACAGCCTCAACTAACTGTCATTCGGCATCCTTAACACATGTCCCAGTCGAATTGATCAAATCCACCTCCCCTCCATAATGGTAGAAGTGATGGGCCTACGCTGGCGTATATAGTCGTTCGTGATGCGGCGGTAAATATAGGTGGCAGATAGTAGATATTACAGATTTAAAAAATATTAAATGTTTAGATAAGTAAATGTGATCAAATATGTTTAGTTAAGTAAATGTGATTATGTTGACCATTTTTTACTAAAGACGGTACTCAATAATAAATACACAAATTAATATGTTTATTCATAATTAATATTGATTTCAATTCTTAAAAAATACTACCCATATAATACCTATGTTTATTCTTTCTCTCCACATGAATGTATTGGGGAGGTAAAAGAATAGAGCAAAAATTTACTCTAAAGTTAGATTTTTTCATAATATTTAACTTTATTCTTTTTTGAGCAAGTAGGTACCTATGTTGTAAAAAAAAACAGCTGATGATGATTATTCTTTTGAAATAATTGGTCGTAAAACAAGGGGTTTTCTCATCACTATTGTCTAATGTCACGGCAGTCCTGTCTAGTTTACTTTTACTAGTTTTTTATAAGACGGTCTCGTTGAACTGATGAATTCATTTCTTGTTTAAAATTTGTAACAATAAAGTAAAACAATATGTGAATATTTTTTTGCATTAATATAGCCACAAACGCATTTATTTAATCAACCAGTTGGTCTTAAAGGTGAGTATAGGGCATTTTGCCTCGAGTAGTTTTTTTTTCTGCTGGTTGTGTACACACTATAGAAAATCGATTATTATGTTTGGTTCTGTAATGTTATGAGAAGTTGTCAAGTTTTATTCATAATTGTCCGTTTATTTCTTTTTGTTAAAAGATTTAATGTGACATTTATTAGTTTACATATCGCCGGGCATGTTAGTTGTTATGCCGCTAAGTTTTATCTGGAGTCACGGCGTTGCCTGTCGGACATCTTAATTGTATTTCGTTTTCTCTCAGTGCCGCACGAAATAATTTATTAACCTTTAATTTGCTACCGTATTCTAATCCGGTTTCATCCTTGCTGTTAGTAAACCAAGAAAGACATTCAATTTTAAGAAATGGTTGTTTTCTTATTAAATAGTCATAAACACTGGCAAAGCAATTTACTACGTATCTGTCATTTGAAGAATGGATGCCCATAAATCATTAGAATCAAAATTACGTGAAATATTGGGGTATTTAAACACTCTTGGGATAAACATTCAAAAACGTACACAACACTTGCTCGATAATCGGATAAATGAAAGTTATTTGAGTAGTGCGAAAAACCTAGAAAAAGTTGTTGAAAAAGTCAACACTATATGTGATTTATCTGTAGCGTCTTTACAAAAAGTAAATAATGGTGTTAAAATTACGGTTAAAAATGGAAAATCAAGACTACCTAAAGAAAGTGGAGAAGGTAGCTTTAACCAACAAAAGACTCACAGGAAGAGTGAATCTAGGGACATTCCACAGACTCAGAAGAGTGAATCTAGGGACATTCATCAGACTCACAAGAGTGAATCTAGGGACAACAACAGGAGTTCCTCCAGTTGCCAATCGTTGCTAAATACCACAGTGAAAAGTGAAAGAGACCAAATAAAAAAAATTGAATCAAAGAAAAAGAAGACAGTTGTTGGAAATGTGGATATCTTTTTACCGAACGAAGTTGTTTTGAACAATTACACTAACTGCTCCGTCAAATTGTCTTCTGAAGATTCTGATGCTGTAGTGAAATTTCCTCCGTTAAAGCGAATTAGCCCCAAGAAGGACAAAGATGATTTGAAACGTGATGATAACCTAGCTATTATTGACCATTCAAAATACCTCAGTAGTAAAGAAAAACATAAATTTAGGATTAAATCTAGACCAAGAAATCATCATACTCACGAAAAGATGAATTCTCAAAGTAAAGGAAATTCGCCAAAGCGTGTTAGTGGTGAAAAATCTGATGAAATTAGTGAAAGAAAAACTAATAAACCATATAGTCGAATTATTTGTAACAATTCTAGCAGTGACGATGATACAAAATCATGTGCCCTAGATCGTAATAGTGTAAATAGTGAAACTACAGCTGTAACTAATGAAAAACATTCAAGTCGTAATTCTTCAAATTTATCAAATGAATGTAATGATAGTAAAATCCAACAATCAGAGTCCTCTGAAATATCAAGTACAAAAGGAGAAACTAGTGAAAAATCTTGTAATAATTTGTCTACTAGTGTAAGAGATACATCAAGATCTGAGGAGCTGAAATCTGAACAGATAAAAAATGGTGAAGAAGAAAGTGTATGTGAAGATCATGAGCGGGAAAGTCAGTCAGTTTCCAGTGATAAACTGTCCGATGTTTCTCAAAGCACTGCAGCGAGAGACGATGATATAATGGACATCGAAAAGAATCCTAAGCGTAGTTCGGAAAAACAGACTGCTAAAAGATCTGAGAAAAATACTAATCATTCCAGCAAAAGCAAAAAGTGTGATGAAAAATTGTCCAACAAAGAAAAAGAACGACATAAAACAAATGTTTCAAAAAAGGATACTGATATTTCAATTGAAAAGTCTGAATTAGTGCCCAATGAAATCCCTCCAAATGATGTTGATCATCTACAAGAGGATATTCTTAATTCAAATGATGTTGATCATCTACTAGAAGATATTCCTAAATTGAAATCTTTTGAAACAACAGATGCAGTTGTTCATCTACAAAAAGATATTCCTAAATTGAAATCAGTTCAAACCACAGATGCAGTAGAAGATCTACAAAAAGATATTCCTAATTCGAAATCAGTTGAACTGACGGACGTAGTTGATCATCTGCAAGATGATATTCCCAATTCGAAATCTGCTGAAACAACAGACAATTTGAATGTTGTACAAAAAGAAGTTCTTAATTCGAAATCTGTTGAAACAACAGATAATTTGAATCATCTTCAAGAAGATATTCCTAATCCAAAATCTGTTGAAACCACAGATGCAGAAAAAGATTCACAAAAAGACTCTCTTATTTCCAAACCTGTTGAAATGTCAGATGTGTCAAAAAATGACCAAGATCACAGAAAAAAGAAAGCTTTAAAATTAAAAAAGAATAGTGTTGGTGATTTGGAAAAAAAGAAATCACAAGAAACAGAATCAATTGTGAATACTGTTAGTGATTTAGAAAAAAAGAAACCACAAGAAAAAGAACCAAATAAGAAAAGTAGTATTTTGGATTTAGTTCTAGGAAATGACGAATCTTGTAATAATATCATTGATCAGCCCAAAGTTGTAGATAGAAATAATCAACAGGATGATTCTGATACTGTTGAAAATGATCCCGATTTTAAAAACAATTTGAGTGCAGTGCTGGATATGTGCAATAAGATTATTGCCGATGTTTCATCACTAAGTAAGGAGTTAAAAGCTGATTCTAATGAAAAAGCGGATAAAGAAGTGCAGCAGGATACCTGTGCATCTTCATCCGTCTCTCCTAGCGAGAGTAATAGAACTGGTTCTAAAGAAGTAATAGATAAGGATGTTCAGAATGAAAAGGAAGGAGCACCAAATACCTGCGAATCTCCACCTTTCTATCCTAGCGAAAACGAGGGATGCGGGGATTTCAATGACGTAAATGTTTCTAAAGACAATCTTTCAATAGGAAATGAAGACGAGATTGACAATTGTGAAAAGGATCCTTCGAGTGATAAATCAGAAAAACCTACTTTAAAGTGTGTAGATATAAGAAAATTGTTGTCTAGTGCCATAAAAGAAAATGATTCAAGTACTATTTTGAAATCGCCCAGTAAAAAACCAAAAAATGTGACATTTTTAGATAAACTTGTCCATAAAAAAAAACCAAAAACTAATCAGGATAGTCCGATTCCCACAGTCAATATAAGTCCCACGTCCATCTTAATGAACAATGATTCAAAGTACGCAAATTGCTGGAATAATAGTTCCGCCATCGAGCTGAGTGATTCCGACGATTCGGATGTTTCAAACACGAATAGAGAGCTCTTGAAGAACATCAAAAATAAAATCTTACAAGGCCAATCCAACACTTCTGTCACCCTAACCCGTGATTCATTTTATTCTGACAAATACACGGGATCGTTGCCCAAAAGTCACGGAATCAAACGAGCCTTTAACGAACATGGTAAACTGATTTTTTGCCAGAGACAGAAAAAATTGAACGAAGATGCCAAAAAATCTGTTTTAGTATCGAGTTCATCGGATGAAGATCTCATCGATCCTATTCGAAAGAAACTCCTAGAAAATTCTTCAGGTTCTGGTAACGATAGCGACTCTGAATCTGTAGATACCACCAGAGTCCGAAGAAAAAAAAAGAAGTTTTCGAGGAAGCGGCGGAGAAAGGACGATTCCGACTCGGATTTTGACATGAAGGATATTTTGAAATTTTCCAAATCGAAAGTAAGAAGAAAGTACATTCTTAGCGAAGACTCATCACAGGATAAACAAAATAAAAGTTCGGATGATGAGGTTAGTTAAACTGGATTCTATTTCCTCTCCGATTTCAGCTATTCAGGAAATGTGTTTTTTTGAAGGAATTGTTACTATCGAAGATGGACCTTTGACGTACTATATTTTATTATCAAATTAATGATAATAGTTTTCCAATTTATTGAGAATATCTTTAGTTTTTTTTTTTGTTTAGTTTTTATTTTTATTTATTGTTTCTATTGGTGAAGTATTATGTTAATTGTACTCAAAGAAAGAGAATTATGTTTTTTTTTTTTATACTATGTAATGTTTATAAAGTTGTCAAATAAATATTTCTCACATTTGAAAATTACATTTTATTTATTCCGTTTTCAATAACAATCGCGATCATCTCTTTCTTACCCAATTAACATCATATTTTTTCTTCCATTTCCCCGTAGATATGCTTCTTAAATTATTACTGCCAAAATCCTTTTTTAAATTAAACCGTTTTTTCAAACCATTGCTGATCGTGAGTGAAGAATTTATTGGGTGGTCTAAAATTTAAATTTAATCTTTAAAGCTTCTTTTGACATTGGCGATGACACAGTCGTTCATCTTTCTGCTTATCCAGTGTGTTCCCTTCGCCTTGCTATTTAGTTGATTGATTAGAATTGACTTTACCTTGCCCAAATCCGAAGTTCCTCATTACCTCATGACTTGTCTGAATCGCAACCAACTAAAGATGGAATAGAAACACATACAAGTATGATTTAAAGACAAGGAAGTAGAAATAAGAATGCGACTTAGAATATGTTTATAGCTTCTTTGGAATATAATGGGGGATTTGGTTATTTGATTAGAATGTAGGATGCAAGATAGAGTAGTTGCTTGAAGAATATATTATAAGATTGATAGAATAATGTTTTTAGTAAATAATCTGTAGTCTTAAAGTAAATGCAAATACCTACACTTGATATTTCTTAAGCTAAGCAAAAGTTTTTGAAAGATGAAGATAGTTGGCTTCGAAACCACAACTTTGGTTTGTGGTATGAAATTTGGAAACGCAACTACCAGTTTTCAGTCCCTATTAATTTTGGATATATGGAAAATGGATATATTCATATCCTGGCGCCAAATACATGACAGCAGTCGCAGTCTTTAAATTTGGTTGCTCTCTTGTTCTCAATAATTTCCAACTTTTATTAAATATCTTCTTGTTGTATACATGGGATTTTTTGACATGTTGAGAATTCTCATGAATAGGAGTTTCGGAGACTTGAACATTACCACCTAATGGCGGACGTTGTTGATGTAAAGTGATCACACTAAGCTAGCCTTCGAAATATCAGTAGAAGATGGTCGTAAGCCCGTAGTGGTTTGTTCCATTAAAAATCGAACATCGGTAATGAAGAGTCATCAGTTGTTACATATTCATCTATTAAATGTGATACCCTTGAATTTAAATTTGAAAATCAGAGTTCTAAGATAAGAAAGAAATACTTACAATGGCAAATGGGGGTGAAAAATATTATAAAGTATTCAATTTTGATACAAAGTAATTATGCTAGTAGCAAGAGTTATGACACAAGAAACCTTCTGTCGATCCGTATTCTCCACCGAGTGTATCTCCTTGTCCATGCCTTTCATCTTATCATCGAAGGAATGAATGTGACAACGGTTGGTCTTGTATGTCTTCATAACCCTGATTGGAAGTAAAACGACATAAGTTCAGAATGATGAAATGAAATTTTCAATATTCTTTTATTAGGCACTTTTTTTGTAGTATATATTAAATTATAGAGCGCTTAAGACTTAAGACTGCCTGTAGTTCTAATTTTCCATGACAATGTGATAGTTGATTGGGTCAATGCATTCTAAAACTGACAAAAAGCTAAAACTCAATCTTTCATGTTGAGTTCTCTTAACATTTTTTTCTATAAGCTGGTCTTTTGATAGGGCTCTCAGAAGCAATTCTCGCTTGTAACATATACTGAAGATTTGCAGAGAATTTTACGTACAATCAACGCTGAAGCATGTCAGATTACTGAGATATGTTTGGTGATGACATAGTCCGATATTCACCTTGTATAGTGGGAGGAAAAACACTTCAATTCTTAGAATATTTGGGAAGATCTTATTCAATGTTTGATTATAAATATTTTCTATCAAGTAGTCAGTATGTAAGATTGTAAATTAGCTTGCATCATCATGATCGTTTGATTAATATCTTGGTGTGCTTGTCCAACAGATGGGTCGGAGTGCAAGACTAAAGCAGAGGGAAGCCCCCGCCGCCTTCACGCAATCCAGTAAAGAAAGGTTTGTCTTTACGAAGTTCAGTTTCCAAACCACTGCCAACTTGTGTGCGTTTACACCGAACGATCATAGAGCCGAATCTAGAAGTTGAGCATACTCTCTTTTATGGTTGATATTGGACACCATGGCAACAATAACAAGCAAGAACTAATTAATGGGCGATGACAGATTAGTGTCCGTATCAACCATCAAAAAAATATACGCTGGTTCTATGTTCGTTTGGTTTAAATGCACCCTAAGAAGAATGCTTTACCTCTACCGTGGTTATTTTGTTTTAGAATTGAATCAGACTCGTCTTCGTCGTCATCTTTGAAGAACAACAGTCCAAAAACAACTAACGAGACCGTCACCAAAGAGTCCAAGTTGCTGAAGACGTCTGTCAATGGTGACGTGAAATCTTCCAGCGACACGGATCAGTCCAGTACTACTGGTAATCATCTCATTTCTTTATCAAAATGATGTTAATCAATGTGAAAAGTAATTTTATTAACGACATCTGATCAAGAAGTCCCGGGGTAAATTTATGCATATCAAATCGGCTGAAAAACTTTTATTATGATCGTTTTTTGGGGACAAACTGAAAATTGAGTGTACTAGACTGTCATAAGAAAACAGGTGTCACTAGATTTTATTATGATCGATTTTTGGGGAAAAACTGAAAATTGAGTGTACTAGACTGTCATAAGAAAACAGGTGTCACTAGATTTTATTATGATCGTTTTTTGGGGACAAACTGAAAATTGAGTGTACTAGACTGTCATAAGAAAACAGGTGTCACTAGATTTTATTATGATCGTTTTTTGGGGACAAACTGAAAATTGAGTGTACTAGACTGTCATAAGAAAACAGGTGTCACTAGATTTTATTATGATCGTTTTTTGGGGACAAACTGAAAATTGAGTGTACTAGACTGTCATAAGAAAACAGGTGTCACTAGATTTTATTATGATCGATTTTTGGGGACAAACTGAAAATTGAGTGTACTAGACTGTCATAAGAAAACAGGTGTCACTAGATTTTATTATGATCGATTTTTGGGGACAAACTGAAAATTGAGTGTACTAGACTGTCATAAGAAAACAGGTGTCACTAGATTTTATTATGATCGTTTTTTGGGGACAAACTGAAAATTGAGTGTACTAGACTGTCATAAGAAAACAGGTGTCACTAGATTTTATTATGATCGTTTTTTGGGGACAAACTGAAAATTGAGTGTACTAGACTGTCATAAGAAAACAGGTGTCACTAGATTTTATTATGATCGATTTTTGGGGACAAACTGAAAATTTAGTGTACTAGACTGTCATAAGAAAACAGGTGTCACTAGATTTTATTATGATCGTTTTTTGGGGACAAACTGAAAATTGAGTGTACTAGACTGTCATAAGAAAACAGGTGTCACTAGATTTTATTATGATCGATTTTTGGGGACAAACTGAAAATTGAGTGTACTAGACTGTCATAAGAAAACAGGTGTCACTAGATTTTATTATGATCGTTTTTTGGGGACAAACTGAAAATTGAGTGTACTAGACTGTCATAAGAAAACAGGTGTCACTAGATTTTATTATGATCGTTTTTTGGGGACAAACTGAAAATTGAGTGTACTAGACTGTCATAAGAAAACAGGTGTCACTAGATTTTATTATGATCGTTTTTTGGGGACAAACTGAAAATTGAGTGTACTAGACTGTCATAAGAAAACAGGTGTCACTAGATTTTATTATGATCGATTTTTGGGGACAAACTGAAAATTGAGTGTACTAGACTGTCATAAGAAAACAGGTGTCACTATGGAAATATGTGTCCGTACGTCTTGTGCGAAAGGTTTTAGGGGACAAATTAAAAGTTATTTATACTGAGATAGGCAGTGTTATAAGGAATTATGTGTCATTACATTACCTAAGTATGATTTTTTTTTGGGGACAAATTGAAAGTTTGTTATACTAAGAATTTCGTTACTTCGGTGTTAATTTTTACATGATTCATACTGTGTTATGTTTGAAACATTACAATTCTACTCAACATATTACATCTACATAGGCAAGGCTAATATTCAAAATGATTGGATTTTTAAAATTCACTTAGTATGTTTTGCATAACTTGCAGATACTTCGATTAAACCCATAAATGATATCAAGTCCTCCAAACCGAATATCCCGCTGTCGGACAAGATAAAAGACGATTTACTGCAAGAGGAATCTTCTAGCAGCGCCCAAGAGTCATCGAGTGTCAAACTCAATGGCAAAAACAAGAAAACCCCGACCAATGAAGAAATCAAAAAAGTTTTAATAATCGATAGCGATGAGGAGGTAAATAAAATTTTGATATAATGATAATTATTCAAATTAAATTTAAGTTTTATTTAGTTTACAGCTGGTCTTTTGACATTATATTTTGTGACACTGGCACCAAATACATGACAGCAGTCGCAGGCTTTAAATTTGGTTGCTCTCTTGTTCTCAATAATTTCCAACTTTTATTAAATATCTTCTTGTTGTATACATGGGATTTTTTGACATGTTGAACATGTCGAGAATTCTCATGATTAGTAGTTTCAGAGACTCAAACATTACCACCTAATGGAGAAGGTTGTTAACTTAAAGTGATGACATTAAGCCAGCCTTCGAAATAACAGTAGAAGACGGTCGTAAGCCCGTAGTGGTTTGTTCCATTTAAAAGTTGAACATCAGTAATGGATTGTTGGAGTCTTCATATTCATTATATATTTTTTTCTTTTTTTGAAAACCTCTTTAGATAGTCACGAGTGAATTAAACAGGTTTATAAGAAACTCTTTCACCAAGGCACATATTTTGCATAAATTTAGGTAAAAAAATGTGTTTTTGCATACCATGGAGGTGGGAGTAAAATCATGCTATGTATGTACATTTGCGACATAATGAAACAGTTTCTCTCATCTTTTTCTTCATCTCTTGAGGAAATGGACTCCACAAATCTTCACCATGGACCTTTGTTGTCAGCCAGTCTTGATTTTCACCATTACAAATTTTAATACATTGCATTCTCATTTCGTTCCAAGTGTTTTTTTTATTCAAAGGAAAGAATTTGATTGTCTACGAATGTAGAGCTGTTCTTGTGAATTCACACCCAACGTTTGATATATCAAAACATCTTCTTCTGATGTTTGATTTTTTCTTTTAAGGTATATGTGGTTTTTGTTGCAGGAAGAGGAAGAAGAAGAAGATGATGAGGAGGATGTTGTGGAGTGTGACGACGATGATGTATCAAGTAGTAAAAGGTTTGTAATTTGACAATTTTTTTTTACCCATCACACCGTTTCGCAAAGAGAACGTTTCTCCACTCTTTGCTATCCAAACATGCTTCTTCCATCGAGATACCATTTCTCACACAAACTCTCCTATTTCTCGTACTTCTTACCTGGCCTTCCTTGAGAACGGAATCGATGTGTTCGACCCACGTCATTCTCAGTCTGCCACGCTTTCTTACACCTTTCCTTTAGCTTTGTAAATTTTCTTCGTCATTCTGTTTAGGGGGAGTCCGTTAATCACGTGATTTTTTTGCAACTTTTAAGACCCCGCCTCCCCCCTGGTGATATTAGGTGATGTTTCAGGATACTCCCCTTGCGTCCCGAAAATCACATGTACTTTTTTAGTACAAAGAATTACGAAACTTATGATTTTAATTTTCGTAAATTTTTTAAATCTCTGAAAATGCAACTGTTTTTCTTCAAATTTATCAGAAAAAAATGCACGTGATTTTCTCACTAGACCCCCCGTCCTACATCATTTTTCTAATTAACGATGTTCCCTATTGGGTGGTCAAAGTATCAATTTCAGATGCTATTTTCTTTTTGTTTCTTTTGCAGACCGGGTAGCACAATTAACTTGGACACGGATTCAGACGATTCCATCAGAGTGCCCAAGATCAAAAATAAGAAGACATCGGGGGAAAACGGCAAGAAGGACAAGGATGAGGATTTAGAGAAAGAAGATAAAAGCGGGAATGAATCCAACGATTCGGAAGTGTTTGCTCCCGCCAAGAGAAAGAGAAAAGCGAAAAAGAAATCCTCATCGAGTGGCTCCGAAGGTGACAATTCACAAGACTCAGAAAGTACTGAAAAGTAAGTTTCCTCTGTTTGTTTCTCACTAATCAATAATTCTCCCTTTTATGATCCCAGCTAGAAGCAAAAGGAAGCAAAAAAAAAAAGGTTACGAAGGAAACGGAGTGTCTTTCTCATTTCTAGAATCCTAATGGAAAAAAGAACAGTTTTATTTCCAGACGGCTATTACTCGGCATCCTTAACACAAGTCCAAAGGTACAGTTAAACATGTAGCATTGTTCGTGATCAGCAGTATTACATTTTTCCCATATCGTTAGATTACCCATTAAAAATTGTATCTGGACTTTGGTCAGATCCCAAAATTCTCTTCCTTACACAAGAATGGGAAACACACATGATTTGAATTTTGTTGCGAAATTAAACACATACGGTTTCCATATTTCCTTCACATTGTTGGAGCACTTGCTATAATGATGCATATCTGACACTTGCTTCCAAGTATTTATTTCAATTTGTTTATTTATAGTTTTTGGAAAATATTGACACATGATGTTTTTCTTCTTCTTCAAGAGTCGTATAAAGTTCCCCCGATGTAGGCTATCACTCTGGGATAGGCTACTCTGATTTAGCCATGCGGCATAGTTCTTTCACTTGGTAGATTCTGGTCGATTGCTCTCTCCGTACATGGCGATTTTAATCAGTTTTACTCTTTGTTATACACTATTTTTATTAATTTTTTGCAGGAAAACAAAAAGGAAAAGAATTAAAAAAATGTCAGGCGATGACGACAGTTCCGGTGACGACGGAAGCGAGGAAGAGAACAACAGGAAAGGGCGAAAGAACATTCGAGCTTTAAAGAAGACCAGCCATTTAGATAGCGCAACACGAGAAGCAGCCAAGAAGGAAAGGGAACGTATTGCCAGAATAGCGGAGAGGCAGAAACTGGTGAGTAACCTTACACAGAGCTGGAAAATAGAGTATATTTTCTTGGTGGTTGATATGGACACTTATCTGTCATCGCCCATTAATTAGTTCTTGCTTGTTATTGTTTCCATGGTGTCCAATATCAACCATAAAAAAAGTATGCTCTGTTTCTAGATTCGGCTCTATGTTAGTTTGGTGTAAATGCACCCTTACACAGATATATATATATATATATTCTCCAAAATTCTCATATATCTCTTCTGTGGTTTTCATTCAAGAAACCCGTTTCTCCTTCAAAAGAATCCTTTAACTCTTTTACTGCCTCCACATTTTAGGTACCCGCTTCTGATTGGCCAACATATAAAATTTGTTTATTTTTTTAGTAGTAAAAAAAAAACTACTTCGATTACTAAAAACGACAGGAAAATTGCAAAATAAAAAATATATCGTATTCAATCCCGGGGTTCTTGGTACTCTGATTGAGTAGCCAAAAAAACAACGATTGGAGTTTTTGGCAGTCAGCGAGTTAACCTAAGCGAAAGGAGATACAACAGATTCATTGTTTGTCGGAGATTCAATTCTAATTTCAACTCAATTTAGACGTGACAATTTTCAACTTTATTCCACTTATGTTGAGTTTTTTGATTTCGATGTATTTGCAGAAATTCGATGCTAATTTGAAAATTACTTATGTTTCAGTACAATGAGTCGATGTTTGATGAATCTGGTAAGCCTGAAGAAATAGCTAAACTGGATAAGGTCGTCCTGGACTTCGACCCAAAGACGAGAGAACCCATCATTGCCCTGGACAAGGGGCTAGTTCAAAAATTGAAACCGCATCAGGTATAACTAAAAAGAATTTCAAATTAATTAGTATTCTTTAAAAACAATTTTATACGAGTGTAATTTAAAATGCATTTCTTCCAGGCTAACGGTATAAAGTTCATGTGGGATGCTTGTTTCGAGAGCGTCAAACAAATCAATTCTGGTAAAGGGTCTGGTTGCATCTTGGCCCACTGTATGGGTCTCGGAAAAACGTTACAGGTATGTCGTTTTTAATTTCTGTACGATTGTCAATGTTTCGTTACTGCTACAAACTGCTTACTCATTTTTCGTCTCCGGAACGCACCAGTAAAATTAAAAACCTCCAGTACTTATAGGTCGAAACAGTTTTACATAATAGAAAAGATCCTTGCACAAAACAAACGAAAATGAAAATAATCAACACACGAACCAGATTCGTTGTTACAATTCTTGTTATTTTTCTCACACCCTGTCAAATGGAGGTGGTTTGTAGTCGAACAGTTCAGTCGACGGCTGTTGTACGCACGGTGTAATGAGGGTCGTGGGCTCGAATCCCGGTGCCGATCATTTCTACTTTCAAGCCTTTGCTTACTATGAAAGATGTCAAAGGTGTGCTTGTGTTCACTTTGAGTGAGCGCACATTCATTAGAAAAAAATAATGCAAAGGTTGGAAATGAAAAACTGAAGGTTGATTTGTCAATTAAACTCTTGAAAGCAATTTAACATTAGTAAGGTATGATGAAAAAACAGGCCGAAACGAACAGTCAACCTTATGTTTAGTTGAGTACTATCGAGTATTCCTAACAATTTGGTTTGTCAAATGTGTAAACGTCCAAGCGAACTTCTGACCTTACTGTCTAATATTCTCATTTTCAAATATATTGTCAATGTCGCTAATCTCTGTATAATTTTCTCCAAGTATCAATTTTAAATTAACTTCTATTTCTGGAGAGAATGACTAAAGGAGTATACAAATACGAAACTTTTTGGCGCAAATTAAGACGAGTCACACCCTCTTATCCCACACCTATCATTATCGTCTGATTGACAAGCGTTTTTATTATAAAACCACTGACATAAGACATAATTCAAGGAATCGGTCGAATTACCAGTCACCCTGTTTATAAAAATATTATTGACATTCCCTACATTGCATTACTAGCCTTTTAGTAGAGTTTTAACATTTCTCATCTGAAATGTGTAAATGATTGTCTCTTCCAGGTTGTAACTTTAGTCCACACTCTGCTGCTCCATCGGGAGCAGACCAAAGTGGAGAGAGTGCTGGTGGTGTGTCCGCTTAGCACGGTGCTTAACTGGGTCAACGAGTTCAACATGTGGCTGGAGCACGCTGAGGCGGACGAGGAAATCAATATATTTGAGTTGTCCAGGTTAATAACCGTTTAATTTATTAATATTACCTACATCTCTTTTTTTTTTGTATATAGAAGATAATGAGACCATAATATTATTGACGCTTGAAAGGATACTTAGTGTAAGCGACATAAACCCGATTTTTAAGGTTTTGCTACATAGTCATAAAAATATATCATACCAATGAGTTATTGAGTGTTGTGTAAATATGCGGGCCTTCTGGTACAACTATCGCTAATGATTATTTTGCCTGACTAAATTACCTATTTGTTTTTATTAGTTTTATCTAAAAAGTTTTTTCACTATTGTTTGAGGGAATAGGTAAAATGGAAATTTCACCGTACATAAAAAGAAATGCAGTTGTTGCAAGAGAAAAAGCCAATAGCAAAGATTTTGAAAATTAGTTGGATGGTGTTGGATTAAAACATGTTATCTGCTTTAGAAACTTATTTTAGACAGTTAACATGTTTTGATCTAACACCATCCAGTTATATGACACACTTTGTAAGGCTAGTGCTCAGTTTGGTCACTTAGGATATACCTAATTGGTAGTTTATGCAAAATTTTCAGTGACTTAAAACCTTAGGATAAATGACTTTTTGCTGTTATTTATGGAATAATTTGAATACACATATGGCAGTCAGATGCATAGACGGACAATATGTATTAGAGTCGCTAGTGATTAGTGATAATTTAGGCAAAAGTGTCGCTTATGTCGAATAACCTTACAGCTATCAATATGTCCCTTATATCACTATGACCAAATTAGATCCTGCCATCCATCCAATTGCCATACGTCCTTCAATCAATTCATGGAGCACTGCCTCTTATTGTGCCATGTCTCCAGAGGCTTCTTGCAGAGTGACAGTGCCTCTCCCCGACTCCTGCCCTCCGCAAGAAGTCTTCTAATGATCTTTTTGATGCTCCCGAAAGATAGGTCACAACGGAATTCCCATCTAGTGGTTGCAACAATTGTTTTTGGTGATGTCATGTTAATTAAAGTTATTTATGCTTCATTTCCAGATACAAGCAAAATCACGAGAGAGCTTACCAACTGAAGGAGTGGCTGGAGTGTGGAGGAGTCTGTATTTTGGGCTACGATATGTTTAGGAATTTGTCCGCGGACAATCCCAAGAAGTTTAGGAAAGCGCAGTTATCGTCCTTTCAAAAATCTCTAGTGGATCCAGGTAATCTTCATTCTATTGATGTGTCTAAGGTGTTTACTTTCAGGGTGAAAAGCTCGTATGTATTAGTTTAATTAAATTTACTATCGAGTCTTTTTCATGTATTTACTGTATTATACAATCACGATGGACAATAATTTATTTCCATTGTCATTCAAAGATCTTAATGTGTGTTTGGATGGATTATGTTTCAGGACCGGATCTTGTAGTTTGCGACGAAGGACATCTGTTGAAAAACGAGAAAACAAGCTTATCACAATCTATGAACCGAGTTAAAACACTTAGAAGAATTGTACTTACAGGAACCCCACTTCAGAATAATCTTAAAGAATGTAAGTGCTTGTTTTTTTCACATCTTAAGTTCTTTACGTTTCTTTTTTTAAATTTGTTTCATTCACACCTTAAGTAAATAATTAAGTGAATTAATCGTGAATTAGTAGACTGGTCTTCTCTGATTTACATCATCCTTGATTGATCACGCCTTTTTACACCTTTCCTTTCAGCCTTATAAATTAGTGATCATTCTTTCAATATTCCCAAACATTCTTTCATCTTTGTCTCAACACTAATTTCCATACCACATTCCTTCCTAATATTCTCATTTCTTTCCACATCCTGCAGAGTTTTTCCGCAGATCTATTCATAGAACCTTCATCCTTACTGCATTATGTGAAGTTCTTTTATATCTTTTAATTGTCAACAGATTATGTTAAAAAATTTTTGGTTGTTTCCAGACTATTGTATGGTGCAGTTTGTCAAACCGAATCTCCTCGGTAAATATAGCGAATATCTCAATAGATTCGTCAACCCTATTACGAATGGACAGTATACGAATTCAACGGATCAAGACATCAAACTAATGAAGAGAAGGTCGCACGTGCTTCATAAAATGTTGGACGGGGCCGTGCAGAGAAGGGACTATGCCGTTTTGGCACCGTTCCTTCCACCCAAACACGAATACGTACTGTTCATATCGCTTACGGAAATTCAAATCAAACTCTATAGACATTATTTAGAAAATTATTCAAGACGGTAAGTTAATTATATCTTATTAATGACAATTATATCTTATAACCAGATAAAATGTGAAAAAGTTGCTCCGTAAATGAGCGCCATTTTGCATACCGAGTACAGAAGAGGAAGTCACAACATTTTTGTGTGAGTCGCGACTTTTCTGCCAGCACATTAGTCTCTGTTGTTGAACATGTCGAGAATTCTCACGATTAGGAGTTTCGGAGACTTCACATAACCACCTAATGGCGAACACTGTTAATATAAAGTGGTCATACTAAGCCAGCCTTTGAAATAACAGTAGAAGACGGTCGTAAGCCCATAGTGGTTTTTCCCGCTCGTTATGAGAGGTCTCACTTTATAATATTGGTGTAAGTTTCTTATTTACGAACATGTTTTTTGTAATATCATATTTTTTTATTCTTTAGGCCAAATCCGGAGAAAAAGACCACGCCATCTTTGTTTTCCGACTTCCAATCGTTGCAGAGGATTTGGACGCATCCCCTAGTACTTAAAGCCAATTCTGAAAGATACGAACTTATGCTTCAGAAAAAGGTATGTTTGTTAGCGGGGAATCAATTTGTTGAATAATATTTTTAAGACTAGATAGAACAAGATTAATTAATGGCAATACACTTCAGTAAACTTTGCCAGTTGATTTAAAAAATATGTCATTTTTGGCATCATACAATCTTAAAGTTTATATTGTACATAATGCGTATCCATTGTCAAATTGCATATTTTGAAAGTTTCCAAATCCAAACTCCCTTTACGCCCCACTTAACAGGAGCTCTCCATTGCGCAATGTTTATGACCTCCTCTCACACCATGTCCAGATTCCTCAGCTTTGCTTCGAAGGAGTGGAATACAGTATGATAGGGTTTTCCTCGTCTTCGGAACCCTGATGGGAAGAAGAACAGTGCATGCTCTCCTCTGCCAACTGTCACTCGGCATACTTAACACGTGTCCCAGCCAAGTCCATCTCCTCCCCATAGTGGTAGAAGTGATAGGCTCACGCTGAGTGCGCTGATGTATAGCGTCGTTCGTGATGTGGTGGTACCATCTTGCAACCAAAATTCTCCTGAGGCACTTAATTTCGAAACCTGAGACTTTTTTTGTGCCTGGGCTTTGGTCAAGTGCCAGGACTCACACCCATACAGGAGAATGGGCAACACACACGCATCAGTTTACATTTTGTCTCGACTCTAAACGCCAATACTTTCCATATTTTGGTCGTGTTGTTAAAGGCGCCACTTGCCTTACTGATACGTATCGGGAGCTCAGCCCCGAGTGGTGGTAATGGTTGCTCCCAGGTGAAGGCTTGAAAACCTTGTAAATTTATTAAAAACATTTAATATATTTGAAAAAATTGAATAATATGTATCTAATATTACTGTATGGAAAAAAATCACGAGATTACGTTGGCGGGACGGGGGAATCTGGTGGGAAAATTATGTGCATTTTTATTTTCTGATGAATTAAAATTAAACACAATTGCACATTCGTGAATTTAAAATATGACGTAAACCTTAACCCTAACTTTATTTATTCTTTATACTATAAAAGTATGTGTGTTTTTCTAGGAGGGAAAAGGGGGGGGGGGTATTCTGAAATATCATAGGGAGGGGGGGGTTAAAAAGTTGCAAGAAAACGTGTGATTATTGGAAACCCCTTTTACACCAACCATTTTTGTGTTCAATGTGAATATATAATATGTTCAATTATCCAATGTGATATTATGTATGTATTTTTTTTCTTTTTTAACCGTGATTTTAGAGAGATAAAGAAGAAGAGGAAGAGTCGGAAGGCTCGTTGGTGGATTTCATAGACGACGAAGAAGACACCACTACACCGGAGGAGAGTTCTGTATCGGAATCGGAAGATACGGACGAAAGTGATAAGCCCAGGAAAAGAAATAAAAATAAGAAAAACAACAGCAAAGCGAAACCAAAAAGAGTCACCAGGGCCACAGCAGGTGAATATCATTTTTTTATTTGATTAAATTAATATAGACTCCGTTTGTAAAGCGAAAAGACGCTTGTGTGAAACGGGGATATAACAATCATAATACATTTCGCTACAATGCATTTTGACATCACATCATAATTTTAGTACCTCAGTAGTTTGTGAATGGAGCGGAACCCATACATTTGTCTTTACTTCAGGCTTTTGGTAGTAGGCTGTTATAATAATCCAAGTCATTCACTCTGTCACATTTCTCCTAGAATGACGTAGAACACATCCATCTATAATATAAAAGAAAGTCGGGTTAGTGCGAACACTTCTAACTCGAGATCGGCTGAACAGATTCTTTCGATGTTTAGTTTATTGGGTTCTTCTTCGCCCTGGATAACAGAATAACTAATAAATAAAAAGATGAAAAATGGATAAGAAATAGTATAAAATATGATGTGACAGATTCCTATTGGAGGGCGACATCATGGAGAAATGCTATTCGTGGATGATGTCCGCAACAGGACAGGAGCTCCACTCGTTTCTATCCAAGCACACTTCTTTTGCTTCTTCCACCGACATATCATTTCTTATTGTTAATTTTAGCATCCATCCATCCTCTATAAAATTCCACACACCGAACCTACACTCGTCCGCTCTCCTCTTTTTGACACAACACAGTTGTTGGCGAGCTTCACCACCAGTTGAAGTTAGCAAAGGCACCATTGCTATGAAACTTTTGATTTTGAAGTGGTTGGTGATTCAGCGGTTACAACGCCGGATTTCGTACTGCGGACGTAGGAGTGTATTTGTGTTCACTTTGAGTGAGCACAGATTCATTTAAAAAAAAAAAAAAAAACCTTTGTATGAGACAGTGTTAATTTAGTCTGTTTCCTTGCAGCGTCGTCGCAAGTAAAAGACGACAGAGACCTGGACGAGGACGTCGTGGAGGTGAAGATGGACGAGCCAAAGTTGGAGAACCCCACGGAGTGGTGGATGTCTTTGTGCAGTGAGGAGGAGTTGAACGACATCAGACATTCCAATAAGCTGTTATTACTCTTAGATATATTGAAGGAGTGCGAAGCTATCGGTGACAAAGTGTAAGTAAGCTTCTCCATTAATGACATTGTGTTTTTTGGATCCCACTCCTATCCCAAAATATCGCGAAAATTAGAAACTAACATCTACTAACCGAGTGAATTTTTGTAATATTTTTTTGAACCCTCTCCCTATTAAAAACATTAATTTAACTTGCTATGTAAAAAAAAAACTCATAATAATTTCATATTATTTTGATTGTTACAGATTAGTTTTCTCACAATCCTTGTATTCATTGGATCTCATAGAACAATTCCTTTCAAAAATAGACGAGGCCACGCAAAAAGGAAGTCCCGAAGAACATTTAGGAGGGCATTCAGGTATTATTTTACTTCTATTTGTATTATATATTTTTGCATTGGTAAAATTAGACATTAAAGCTGTATACCTGCCCTGTTGGTACAAGTAGATTTCTTATTAGTATGCAGACCTTATTCAAGAGAAGTAAATGGAAGCTTCATGTTTTATTCAAGCATTAAATGAGTTAGCATTGTGGAATATAATATTTCGAATGTTGAAATATTCATGTTTTTGACTGTAGTATATAAAGTGTATCAAATCCACCACCGGTTTTATTAATGGCTTAATTCGTAATCGCATAAAAGCAACTTCTTATAGAATTGATCTTATTGTATTATAAAATTACGGAAATCCATAGAAAAGTATTTTTTTCTCAAAAGATAAAGAAACTGAAATATTTTTAAAATAAAAATAGAATCTCTTCACATTCCAATATGTACGTTAGGACCGTCGACATATTGTATATTATGCTGAATGCCTATTTATAAGAATATAATTTAAATTTCAGGGTCGTGGTCTCAAGGTTTGGACTACTTCCGATTGGACGGCTCGACGTCTTGCGAGAACAGATCTATATGGTGCAAAGCGTTCAACCGAGAAGATAACCCTAGAGCAAGGTGAGATCTCGATTATTATTTCTCTTCTTCATTTAAGACACTCGGTAGAATAGTGATAAAAAGAACATGAAACATTCACATGATTTCCAGTGTTCCAATTATCGACATATCACTGTGTTGTGAGTGTAGATTAAAAGCATTTTTTTGGATCTTCTATGGATTTTATAACCTGTTAAAGGTACAGTAGTGCCGTATACATATGAATAAATAAATAAATAACCTTCTAAGCTAAATAAATAAATAAATAAATAATGCTTTATTGTTACTAAAAATGCAGCCGAGCTACCTACCACTTTTTAAACAGTTACTTTTTTTTTACCCATCACGCCGTTTCCCGAAGGGGGTAGGCAGAGAGTACGGATTTCCATTCTTTCCTATCCAAACAAACCTCTTTCGCTTCTTCCAAACACGTAACATTCCGCATACATGCTCTTCTATTCCTTTTGCTCCTGACTTGGCCCTCCTCTAAGACTGAACTGGAGGTCGACCTCGTCTGCGTGCACCCATTCTTTCAGATTTATATATCCTTTTTGTCATTCTTTCCTCGTTCATTCTCTCTACATGCCCGAACCACCTTAATTTATTAACTTTCATCCTAGTCACTACGCTAACATCCACTCCACATTCCTTTCTAATATTCTCATTCCTCACCTTATCAATCAGTCTCTTTCCGCATATCCCACGGAGTGATCTCATTTCCACAGCATTCATTCCAACTTCCATATTTTTCATCCATGTCCATGTTTCACTCCCATACATCATGGATGGTATCAGGATTGCATTGTGCATCAGCTGTTTGGATTTAAGAGATACGTTCTTATTTCTCATTAGAGCTTTAACCAGCTTTCCCGACAGACGTTGTCCAGTAGTCCTCGCTATGAACATTGATTTGTAATTTATACAAAAATATGTTTGAATGTTAAAAAAATATTTCTGAAAGCATTAAAGAAATTCTATCAAAAATCTGCGTACCAATGTTTTGAAACTCATTGGTTGTTAAGTAAATAAAAAATGTGTTGTTATGGAATTTTTCCCAGATGGAGTTGTTCTCAGTAAATCCGTTCCATACTAACTTTAATTTTATATTATTTGCATTGCATTTTTCGATTTTTTAATAATAAACCAAGTATCTAAGATCTCGAGTTATAAGTGTTAGCACTAACCTGACTTTCTTAGACTTGTTGTCTTCTGGGTTCTATTCCCGTTCAGGTCAGCACTTTTTGAATGGAGATTTCTCCCCAGACTTGATTTGTTTACATGGACTTGTAAAACATGTCTTAAGGATGCATTTAAACCAAACGAACATAGTGCCAGAGCTGGAAGTAGAGTATACTTTCTTGATCATTAATATGGACACTGATCTGTCATCGTCCATTAATTAGTTCTTGCTTGTGATTGTTTCCATGGTGTCCAATATCAACCATAATAGAATGTATGCTCTGTTTCTAGATTCGGCTCTATGTTTCTTTTGGTGTAAATGCACCCTGAGACATTAATTAATTTATTTCCAGATTGTTCTTGATATCGACGAGGGCTGGTGGTCTCGGAATCAACCTGGTTGCGGCCAATAGAGTAGTTATATTTGACGTGTCATGGAATCCATCCCACGATGTACAGAGCATATTTAGAGTTTATAGGTTCGGCCAGAAGAAACCATGTTATATTTACAGATTTCTGGCATTGGTACGTCATCTTGATTTATTGTTATTTAAATAATAAATTATTATATAGAAACAGACAGAAAATCACCCAAAACAAATATGGCCGCCGTGAAAGGGCACTTGGCTAGCAACGTGATTATTACTATCTAGCTTTCCCAATACAGGTTGTCCTGTCTTTACTGTGAATATTGAACTCAAATTTTTAAAGTGATAATTGATAAATTAGGTATTTAACAAGTATAATTCTGACCGATGCAATTGTTTAAATGATGTTTACTATTGCACAAGCTATCAATCAAATGACAGCTTGTCAAACGTTAATTAAAATAAAAAATAGAAAAGATTATATTCTCAAATATTACAAAGGTTACGTACTTGTAAATCAATGTTTCAAATTCAAATTTGTAAAAGAATGTAAATATTATAAATTTTGCAGGGTACAATGGAAGAAAAAATTTACGAACGTCAAGTAACTAAACAGGCCATTTCCAAACGTGTGATAGACGAGCAACAGATAGACAGGCACTACACGGAGAGTGATCTGGCCGAGCTGTATGTGTTCTGTCCCGAGCCGGAGGGACAGAGGGAGGTGCCCAATCTGCCTAAGGATAGACTCTTTGCCGACATACTGAAGACCCACGATACTGTGATATATAAATACCATGAACACGACTCACTCTTAGAAAATAAGGAAGAGGAAACTTTGTCCGAGGAGGAGAGGAAGGCGGCGTGGGAGGATTACGAAAACGAGAAGAAACGGCCGCCACAAAGCTTTGCCGGTAATGACAACAAAAAAGCAATTGAACTTCTTTTTGTAGAGCCATCGAGTCTTCAAGAAATTCCATTATTACTTTAGAATTCAAATCTACTGTGCCTTGAATTTGGGTTGAGTCTTGAATCCATTGAGATTAATTCAACTATTGCATACATTCTTGCAGAGTATGTAGAGATTATTGAAAAAAAAGGCAAATCTCATTGTCTAAAAATTATATATTCATTATGTCATTGACATATCATGACGATCAAATATTGGTTACCATTCATTAAAATGAAAAAATAAAAACTTATCCCAACTTTGGGACATATTTTTGTGAAGTAGTGTTTCCTGCGTGCACTGCTCACACACATTATTTCACACCTGTAGTGACAAAGAGAGTCAACTCACACAACACTATTTTTGATCAAATGACTGACTAAGATTTAGGTAGGAACACTATTCCTGCATGTCCTGCTCACACACATTATTTCACACCTGTAGTGACAGAGAGTCAACTCACACAACACTATATCTAATAACTGACTAAGATTTAGGTAGGAACACTATTCCTGCATGTCCTGCTCACACACATTATTTCACATCTGTAGTGACAGAGAGTCAAATCACACAACACTATATCTAATAACTGACTAAGATTTAGGTAGGAACACTATTCCTGCATGTCCTGCTCACACACATTATTTCACACCTGTAGTGACAGAGAGTCAACTCACACAACACTATTTTTGATCAAATGACTGACTAAGATTTAGGTAGGAACACTATTCCTGCATGTCCTGCTCACACACATTATTTCACACCTGTAGTGACAGAGAGAGTCAACTCACACAACACTATTTTTGATCATATGACTAACAAAGGTTTGGGTAGGAACTGTTTTCTGCATGCACTGCTCATACACATTATTTCACAATTAGTGACAAAGAGTTTGATACTAAACAGCTAATAGATAATGGCTGGCTAAGGTTTAGGTAGTGTCTGTTTCCTGCATCAATGCTCACACATATTATTTCACACCTGTAGTAACAAAGAGTCAAGCCACACAAAACTTGCTTAGAGGTAATGTCCGACTAAGATTTAGACAACTGTAGTGACAAAGAGAGTCTAGTCACACAACACTATTTTTCATCAAATGGCTGGCCAAGGTTTAGTTAAGAACACTATTCCTGCATGCACTGCTTATACATTATTTCTAACCTGTAGTGACAAAGAGTTAAGCCACACAAAACTTGCTTAGAGGTAATGTCCGACTAAGATTTAGACAACTGTAGTGACAAAGAGAGTCTAGTCACACAACACTATTTTTCATCAAATGGCTGGCCAAGGTTTAGTTAAGAACACTATTCCTGCATGCACTGCTTATACATTATTTCTAACCTGTAGTGACAAAGAGTTAAGCCACACAAAACTTGCTTAGAGGTAATGTCCGACTAAGATTTAGACAACTGTAGTGACAAAGAGAGTCAACTTACACAACACTTGATCAAATGTCTGACTAAGGTTTGATCAAATGACTGACTAAGGTTTGGGTATGAACTGTTTCCTGCATGCCCTGCTCACTTACACCTGTAGTGACAAAGCGAGTCAAGCCATACAACACTTGCTTAGAGGTAATGACTGACTAAGATTTAGGTAGGAAAACTATTTCTGCATGCCCTGCTCACACACATTTTTTCACACCTGTAGGGACAAAGAGAGTCAAGCCATACAACACTTGCTTAGAGGTAATGACTGACTAAGATTTAGGTAGGAAAACTATTTCTGCATGCACTGCTCACACACATTTTTTCACACCTGTAGTGACAAAGCGAGTCAAGCCATAAAACACTTGCTTAGAGGTAATGACTGACTAAGATTTAGGTAGGAAAACTATTTCTGCATGCACTGCTCACACACATTTTTTCACACCTGTAGGGACGAAGAGAGTCAAGCCATACAACACTTGCTTAGAGGTAATGACTGACTAAGATTTAGGTAGGAAAACTATTTCTGCATGCCCTGCTCACACACTTTTGCACACCTGTAGTGACAAAGAGAGTCCAGCCACACAACACAACACTTGCTTAGAGATTATGACTGTGTGTGTTTGTTTTGTTTGTAATATATTATATCATGCAGTATAGATGAGAGCTCTATGAAGAATAGGTGGAAAGGCTCTGTGTGATTCGGAAAGAAATGTGAATATTAGGAAGGAATGAGGTATGGAAGTTAGTGTTGTTACATAGATGAAAGTTAACACGCTGTTATAGTTTGGGCTTGTTAAATGAATGGATTTAAAAAGAATCTGAAGAAAAAGATAGAGAATAATGTGGTTTGAACACATAAATTGTGTCTTCATGGGAGGCCAAGTTAGAAGCTGAAGAAATAGGAGAGTTTGTATGAGGAACCTAATGCCGCTTGATGAATCGAAAGAAGTGTGCTTGGATAAAAAATTGGTGGAGGTCTGTTTTCTCCATCTAAGCCTTAAAGGACACAATGTGATTGATTTACAAAATTGTTTTTTTAACTTCATCAATCTTTTTTCTTTGTTCTTCATTCTTTTATCCAATGGTCTTCCAGGAGCAAATTGGATGCTGATGCAGCAGCAACAACAGCAGCAGCAAATGACCATCAATGCTCTTCAGGCCGTGCTGAGGCAGGACTATCCCTCTCTGACGGAACAGCAGATCACGGCCATGATACCGGCCATCCTGCAACAGATGCACATCAACGGGGACGCAGCTGTAAGTACATGTGCACATATTTTATCACTTGTAACAAATAAATGTGTTAAACTTAACTTTTACCGCAACTGACAAATCGTTTTGAAGAGGTCTCGAATATATCTCGGTTTCGATATATTCGAGACTTCTTCAAAACGAATCCTCTTTAATCTCGGTTTCGAAGTGGTTGGTAGACTAGCGGTTACAACGCCGGCTTTCGTACTGTTTGGTGAAGACGTCGTGGTTCGATCCCAGGTGCCGACCATCTTCCTCTTTCACGACACAAGCTTTAAGTAGCTTACTGTGAAAGAGTCAAGGAGTGTATTTGTGTTCACTTTGAGTGAGCACAGATTCATTTAAAAAAAAAAAAATAATAATGTATTTAAATTCAATAAAATCTACAATTTATATGAGTTATTTTCTGAAATTTTTAAGCATGACATCTTTGCATATTAACTCTGATTACCAACTAATAAAATTGAGAAAAAAAAATGTTTTTTTTTAATAAAATTAGTAATCAAAATAAACACCATATGGAAAAATAGTACCTTATAGTGTTATCTAAGAATAATTTAACATCTTTTGTATCTTTAATTTGTGTCCAAAAAACTAGAAAAAAAATCATATTCGTTAAAAAAAATCGTGTCAAACTGTAGATCATTAAATAATTCTTCACATTTTCTATGGACACCACAATTTAGCTATTTGAAATACCGCATTGAACGAGTGCCTCGCATTTTTTGCTGTTTTTCTTAACAGTCATTAGTTGATTATTATCTAATCGTTAAGATCTTGTCCTTACATGGACACAAGAATAGACAAACTTGGAACGTTGCTTACTTTTTTTCTAATCAATTTACTTTGAAAATACAGCATAATGAGTGCTATTCTGAACATCCGACCCGATCAAGTTGCATCGGATACAATACAATAGCGTGACGGACAAACATAATAATTTGTAATACTAATTTAAAATAATCCACTAAATTTTTTACATAAAAAACAAGCCTATTTTTTTTAAACAAAACTAATAATTTATAATTTTTTTTTACCTCAAATTAAAATGTAAGCAATCTTTTACATGATATCTATACTCTTAGATAGAACTTTTCTAAACAATTTTCATTAAAATCTTTCCAAATTATTACCAAATACACTCTAATTAATTTTTGTGCCATTTTTTACACTTAAATTAACCCCTTACCGCATGGTGGTCCATATATGATCCAAAATATTTTTTTGCAAAAAAATTCAAGATTTTATTAAAATATTCCACAGTTCTAGCAATAATACCAAAGCTTTGTCTATCGTCTGCATTATTAGTTATCAAACTGTGTACTAGATGCCTCTGGTTGCATTATGTGTACTCTCAATTGTTTCCAACTGGAATTTTTTTATTAACTGTAGATACGTGATATTCAAAGGTGTTTTTTTTCTAGTTTTTTCTAAATTTCAATGGTAAAAAAAATTGTAATACACTCCTTTACTATTAAATTGATTAGGTAATTAATAAATTATCATGTTTATTCAAAATTATGCATGATATTGTGTAAAAAGTTTTTGGTCCATATATGATCCATCATGCAGTTGTATCAATATTTTTACGCATTTCGTCAAATAAGTTGTAAATTGCATGTCAACTAAAGTGTATTTTTTTAATATATTATGGATGTTCGTTTATTGCACAAAACTACACAATACGTAATAGGAATACCAAAATGGTATTATCAGCGAGGATGATTCGTCAGATAATGAGGATAACCCTCAATTACTCCCAAACTCCCTAAAAGAGTACTCCCAAAAATGAAATAATTCCAAAAATTTAAGAAAGCAGTTCTGATGAAGAAAATGTAATCCAAGAAACTCCTTCAACTTCTGCTATCAATAAACTTATGTGGAGAAGTCAAAATCACCAGATGTTGTTGCATATTATTGTGAGATGGAGGGTTTCCAAAGACTTTGATAATAATGGTACTCTTATCCAGTATTTCAAATATTTTTGATGACTGCATCTTGGATCAAACAGTTTTCACAATATACTTGACAAAGCAAAGGCCTGTCAAACCAATTGTATTGACAAAAAATGAATTGGAACAATATATTTGAATTTTCATGAGGTCTATATCGTTCTAAATATGATAGGCGAGCCATGTGGCCAAGTGCCCGGACCACAGATGGACCAAAAGAGTGGTGGAATTGCAGCCTATACAAGAAAGAAGAAATGTAGGTAGGCCTCAGGCCAGATGGACGGACGGATCGCCATGATTGCAGGTTGCGCACAAGGGCGGATCCAGCTTTGGCACCAGGGGGGGGGTCACATAGCAAAAAAGGCCATTTCCAAAATCTTGTATCTGGAAACTAAACTTTTCCTAAAAAAAGTCATTTCCAAAATTTGGTATCTGGAAACTTAACTTTTCCTGAAAAAAAGGTCATTTCCATAACCAAGGGGGGGGGGGTCATGACCCACAAGAAATCATAATTTTGTTATGATCATTATAGAGTTCATTAAAGTTGGTATTTTTGTTAATAAATGTAAGTACTGTACTTTAAAATTAGGGCCTGGCCCAGCCCAGGGGGGGGGGGTCATGGCCCCCGTGACCCCCCTGGATCCGCCATTGGTTGCGCATGGATGAAGGAAGTTCAGGACATGGATGATTGGAAGAAGAGGGGGAGGCCTATTTTCAGCAATGAATGGAAACAGGCTGATGAAAAAGAAGAAGAAGAAGAAGAAAGTCTAAAGTTCAGTTATAAGCTGCAAAAAATGCAAAATAAACCTCTGCCTGAATTGAGACAGAAATTGATTTAGAATCTTTCACGAAGAATAGTGTTTCAATTATAATTATAATCATTTACTTTGGTATTTTTGTTACTGTAACTGCATAGCGTGCCATATATGATCCAAAATATTTTTTTGTAATTTATAATAGTAAAAATCATTTTTTTGAAAAATGAAAAAATACGTGTCTTTTTATTTCATCTTTTACACATAATATATTTTTTTCGCTAATTTTTAAAAAATCATGCAGTAAGGGGTTAAAATAAGATTATTAAACACTATTAAAGACTTGGTTGGATCGTAAGCGACAGCAAAATGGGCGTTGAGTAGACATCCGATAGTGTTGCGACTGATGCAACCGGTTATCCAATGTTTCATTCGAATGTTGCTAGTTAGTAGTAAGGGCGTGTACAAAAAGTTGGATCCTACGCGACACTATCGTGATGAACGCAACTCGATAGGGTCGGATATTTCTCAGAATGGCCCGCATTATATGACAAAATTTGGATTCATAATATAAGTAATCGTTTCAGGTTTTAAATAACAGTTTATTTTTTTAAGTCTTCACTCGTTTGCGAGTGTTTATAGAACTATTGTTTTAGTATTGAAAAAATAATGTTTTTGCTCATATTGTATTGGTATTGTATTTTAAAGCTTGCTCAACAGTTGTATCAGGGCTATGATTACGGTGTAAGTTCATTAATAATGTTTATTCCCTGTATGTTAGAGTCGTGGCAACACTATCACAAATCGCTTTTGATATATTTTCTTTTTATTCTTTCCTTATCAGTGCATGTTTGTCACATATTGAATATTTTGTCTCTCGATGCACTTATTTTAGCTCTTAATCTATGATTCGTTAATCAAAATATCGACGAAAAATTACCTTAGCATGTTATATACATATCGACACTTTTGCCCAAATTGTCATTTTTATTGCAACTTTGTATTTTTCATTATAATTTTATTGCCTTAAATGTCACCTAACTTTAAACCAAATCTTGACATTCCTTAATATAACAATGGAAAAATAAACTGAATTGATTAAAATTAACTAAAGCTTTTTTTTGAGTAGGTATATTTTTGTCATATCTATACCACTATAGTAAAGGTCACTGAAGATGAAAGGTTGTCCGAAAATGTTTCAACCAGTATACTCATAAATAGGATTGAGAAAGTTTTTTTTAATTTCAATTAATAATAATTTATTTACTAAAATTTTCTATAAACTTACTAACAAAATTTTTTAAGATTTATATAAAAAAAAACTCGCTAAATATTTTTTTCTACCTCATATGCTTACTTATGTATGTATATGCATGACATCCAATCTTAATTTTTTTGTGATATACTATTGTATGTGCGTGATAGGTAAATTAATATGTTTGTTAGTTCACGCAGAAACTGAACGCGATGATGGCTGCGCAGAACAATATGCTGCCCTCGCAGATGCCCGGATACAAGTACAACGCCAACCTCATGGCGCAGAGTATGATGATGAATCCGGGTGAGTTCTTTAACCTTTCTCTTATGTACTGTACTAAAAACCTTCCGCGCATTTGGTGTTGTGTAGTCACAATTTTAAATTAGCCATTTTAGTCCCAAAATACATTAAAAGCATTAGCAAATCCTCTCAAAAATTCAATGTTCTTTCCATGGTCGGGTATAATATCCTGTCATATCTGTCTGCATTTCAGTCACATTTTAGATTTTTTGTTCCACATTCTTTGTTTGAAAAAAACTAACCAGTTGGTATCTTGTGTCGATCGAAATATGATTTGTTTGAAGCATCAAAATGATAATTCATTATAATATTATATTATCTCGTTGTGCTTAATAAAGATGTATATAATTATCATTTTGTTTATTATCATTCATGGCGTTACGGGAGTTTAAAAACGTCAGTGAAGGCTATTTTGACAGCCATCCTAAAGATAAATCGTTATCCAACAGTAGGAACCTTTTGTTAAGAATGGCTGAGATATCCGTTAACGAAAACAATGTCTACACATTGATGCGGCAAATATCTCAAAGAAAGGCTTGTCCTTAAGATAATGTATTTACCCACCAATTGATGCATCGAGCCTTAGTATGAGTTTCTTGTGTTATAGCTAAAGTTACTTACTCTCTAGCCAGAGCATTTTGCATAAGCAAATAATATTTTGTGTCTTGCAGGTGGTATGGGCATGGGCATAAGGAATCCAGTGTACCAGCAAGTTTGGCAGCAACAGCAACAACAGCTGCAATTGCAGCGCCTTCAACAGCAACAAGCCGTGAGTACACACATTCAAAAACCAGAAATGGTCAACCTTTTACTAACTATAACCCCTTTTGTAATGAATGTATTTGGATACATTTATTTAGCACCAAAGAATACCTATTGGTGTTTGCATTCACATTCTAACAGTCCACTATTTCAAAGTTATGGTTCACCCCTGAGCAGATTACAAACGTCACATGCCAATATACTTTTCTTCCTCTTCTTATTTTGACATTTGAATTGATTTTCAAATGTCATTGAAACACTTAATTTTTTCAGACAATGCATAATATGCTTAATTTCAAAAATTTGATATGTCATATTTATTACATAATATGTTACGAACTATAAAGATAATATAAGACATTGTAATGTCTAAAACTTCTGATTGTAGAATTTTCTTATACTTACTGAAATTCGAGCTGTATTTGTTTTTAATTGAAATATCTACTCGGGGTTGGAATTCTGCATTAGATTAGAAGAGACTGATCCCTATCAGATCCGCTAAAAATTAGCAGCAACAAAAATTTCTAATTTTGCTGGTGATGTCAAGTGATTTCAACCAATCTGAGCGATATTACTTAAGAAATCGATCAAAGTGAATATAGCTGCAAATGAATTCAAACAAATGATTTCCCCATGTCAAAATTATCATCATGGCCGCCAAATTTCCTTTTTCTTAAACAAATTCATCTTGATCAAAAAATATAACCACTATTAATGTATCTTTTATGCCGAAAACAAGAGCAAAATAATATTGATACCTGAAAATATAAATTATTTTGTTTAGATTGTAATTTTTGAGAGGTGCTTCTGAGAAAAAAAATTGACACAAGTAGTTTTGACATAACGAATCCTCGAAAATTTTGGCTGGTCTTTCTAAGGTGCCGCTTAAATGGATCGAATAGCGGGCCATTTTAGAGGAGTAGGATAATTTAAGCGAAACAGTCAGTTCAATTTTAATTTTTTCATATACTTTTTGGCGGATTCTAAGCTTTAGCGGATCTGATAGGGAATCGGGGTATGAGAATGCTAATATTATTATTTTAAGTTCTGCAATCTAAATATGATGTATAAATATTTCAGCTACAGACGAATTTAAAATATTACTCCGGCGGACTGGGCAGCAGAGATCTGATGGACATGGCTGCCATTCAGCAGCAGCAGAGGGCCTTGCTGTTGGGCAACGCCCTGCAACCGTCCACCAGAGGACGACCGCCCAAAACGGTACTCGTACCTCCCAGACCAATAAGCACAAGTGAGATTGTTGATCTCGATTCTGAATAATTGGTCCCCGAACATTATGGAGATTCTCATTTTTCATGTATTAAATGGTAAGCGAGCTTTATATTATGATTCAAAAGAAAATTTAAAGATCTTAACTGACTGTTGCTTTGAAATTTAATATATTGGACGGGACCGGTTGACTGGAAAAAATTGCCTCAGGCAATAAGTTCCGCCGGCTATACTGACACCTTTGTATAGAAAAGTGTAAATTTATTTTTATGCTTATCTAGCTTTCCCTACAGACGTTGTCTTGTGTTCCTAACTATGAATATTGAATTGGAATTTGTATAATGATAAATTTTTTACCTCAACCTGACCGATGCAAATTTGGAATAAAAATTATATTGTTAAAAGTACTAAGAAGGTTACCTAAGTACGTAAAGTTTTCTTTAATTTTCCACGCAACTCGACAAAAAGAGAATGAGTGAAATCGGTCCAGCCATTTAAGCGTGATACGGTGACCATGGAAAATAGCTCTTCACTTTTATATATAAGATAATAATTAATGATATGATTTTTTTTCTTTTGCAGGTGCAACTAAATGATCTGATAGAAAATATTAACTCAAAATTGTGCGCATTTTGTGTATTTGTTTGTTTTATTTTGTGTGTCTGCAAATTATTATATTATGTGTGTATTTATGTATGTTGTTTACAATGTACTAGATAGCTGATTCATATAACAATATAATATATATTCATATACTTCAGATACATAATATAGTGCATATTATTAATATTAATAATAATAAAAATATCAAAGAGTAAAATGCTCTCTAAGTTTTAACTTAAGTTGAGGTGCATAGTGTTATGCCATATTTTTTAATTCATCATACTGTATTTAGTATATTTTCTTGTATCAACAATATCACAATTCGATATCATCAAATAAAATCACAATTTGTTTTCAAATATTTGTCTGCCGTTGTAGCGTCAACTGAGAAGCGGCTAACCCATTGGAATCAGAATCGGTAACACATACTTACTGTCAAAAAAGTGCCAAAAATCACAATCGGTAAGACATACTGACGCGCATATACCTGTGATTTTTATCATTTTACTGCATACCACCGACATCTATGTATGTAAAAATGGAACTGGCCAATAGTTGAGGGTCAAAATTTCTCATTTTTATATTCGGTTTGTTGAGTGTGGAGAAGAATTAAGATCATAACCGTAGTTAAAGTACTTGATAATGCCGCATCATACAATTGTCAACGGGCCGCCATTACTTATTTTTAGTATTGTGTGTGGGCATTTCTATCCAGTAAATCGTTTGTTTTTTTTCGAATATTATATGTTACTATGCTAGATTTAGCAAAAATAATTTGATATTATGTTTGGATTGTTTGTTTTATTTATTCTATTTAAAATTATTCATTACTGTGTAATGAGTTAAATAGAAATTGAACTAAAATTGCAAAAAAATTATTTGTTCATACCCAAAAATCCTACAAAAATAAGAGTATACAATGACATATATTTTTTTCTTCTTAAAACTAAGTTTCAGAAAGATTCTATATATAATAAACAACTTCTCCATTGCAAAATATAAATTATGAGAGCTCATGAAGCTCTGTTAAATACTTTTAAACAGGATCTCTGCGCACATTTTGGTCCAAACGAATAAGATTCCAATGGGTTAAATGCATAAAAATATCACAAAATTCTTTTGTCTGTTGAATATAATAAATAATGCATAGACAAAATTTTCTTATGTCGTCTTTGTTTCCGTCTTGAGTTTCGAAATATTTGTTAGCCACAACGTAACATTTTAAATTTGTATGTACTTTTTTTTGATTGACTGAATAGTTATGTATGTATCATATCGTATTATTATTAGTGATAAAAAAAATCATTCTATTACAATAATTTTTTGTCTTTTCCATTTGACGCGTAGTAGGTATATTATTATTTTATCTATGACCTGTCAAAATGGCTTGTTAAATAAACAGTATTAACTTCTATTCACTTGTGACGTCTATAATATGAATAAATAAAGTATTTTTGAATGCTTTGAATCTGAAAATGCATTCTAGAATTTTTTTTTTATATTTTTTTCATTTCGTGATTTCTATAACTACGATATGTATATCACTAGTAGCGAAAGCAAAATCATATCAGTTATCACACTTAGAAATATATTTATGTGTATATACTTAAATAGAATAATTTTGCGCCACTATTTTTTTCAAAAAAATAATTCCCAGTGTTTTCAATCTCTTCAACTACACAAGCGACCCCCTATTTCTATACCAGCGTGAAGCTAGATTGAATGTTCTTATTTGTAATTTAAAAAAAACACCCAGTAAGCGATGTTGTTGTAATAAAACTTAAAAAAATACAGCTGCTTTTTTTACAATAATTTTAATAGCTTTTGTCAATCTCGTTTTGAAATTTTTAAAGGGAAATTGGCTGAGCAAAATCTATCGAAAATGAAACATTTAGTTATTAAAATTAAATTAATTTTTTTTTTCAATGTTGATCTATTTGAGATTGAAATTCCTTATATTATTTTAACACATGTGTCAGCATTAATGAAATAAAATAAATATTAATGTAAATATTATTATGATAATTATGCAAGGATAAAAAAAATATGACTAATTAATAGGTTTTAGCGATAATTAGCATTGTGAGAACGAAGTTCCTGACTTATTTTTAAAATAAAATAACATTTTTGAATATTATTTTCAATATCTCTATAGAGAATAAACATCAAACAGCTTATATACATACATATTATAATTCTTTTTTTTTTAATAATTACAATCTATTTTAACATTTTCTTTTTTTACAGCTTATTTTTAGTGTTATTTTTAGCTACATTATGTTTTATATTAATTTGTTGATTTTGAAAAGCGTGTTTTATTTTTAAATACGCTACTTTGTTAATTATATGAATATTTTTCTTTCCTCTATATAACTCGAACATAGAAAAAGCGTGAGTTGTAAAAATTATCAATTTCGAATTCCGAAATTTGTCTGTACAATTATTTTGTTGTCAATTCCAATATTTGTTTTCGTGATTCGAATGATATTTGTAAAACTTATAATGCGTTGCAGTAGGAAATTTAGTACAAATACATTTATATTATTTCGTCCCTGATCTGTCAATTTTTTGTTTGCAAACGTTACTTATACAAAGTTTTAAAGTCTACAATAATTAAATCGCTCGTCTTTGCCATTCTCACTTTACGAAGGCGCAGTGATTTTGTTTTTTCAACAATTTAACGACACCGGGTTTGATGAAATGTAAAATTCCTACACATAACTCAGGTTTTTAAATTTTTTTTTTAAGTTGTGTAGTTTTAATTTCAAGTCTTATTTATTTCGCAAAGGATACTACTTGTAAAGCGTACACATTATATTTAATTTGAATTTTTATCATATTATTGTAATCTTCGAATAAGTTTAGCTTTTTAGGATGTATTTTGTATACGATACTTTTTCAACCCCTATCAAATGTTGCCTCCTGCAATCCTTCACCCTGTTGCATTTTATTTTATTGTTGGTGCATCCATACCCCATCACACGATAGAAGTGAAAACATCTGTTGCACAATCTTCAAACAATGTGGCGGAGATTGAAAGAACGTGTTTGCTTTTAGGAGGTTGCGGAAGCTCTTATTGTACATAGTCTGTGATGAGATGATTTAGTTGTGGAGAATTTAAAATCGCTCATTAACCTTTTAAAGAGACTGTTCTTTTTCATGGCCATTTTACTTTTCGAAATAATGATGTTCGTATTGTGTGACTTGTTTTGGGGCTATCTTAAGTCGACAGGTTACAAACATGTCTCAATTTAAAGAACACAATCAGAAGTGAAATTGCATCACATCCAGTGGTTGTGTATCTTTGTGTTTGGATACCATATTATAATATACGGTATCCATATTAGATATTATCTGATATTGCGCATATTTTTATCGGATAAAAATTCCCTTAATTTGCCTACTTCAAGAATAAAAACTATGGTGTTTATTTCAAACAAGCTTTTCTTTAAATACTATACTGATATGCTGAGTATATTCCCTATCAGATCAACTAAAAATTTTAATTTCGCGGGCAATGTCAAGTGATTTCAACCAATCCAAGCAATATCGCTTAAGAAATCGATCGAAGTGAACATAGCTGCAAGTCATTTCAAACAAATGATTTCCTCATGTCAAAGTTATCATCATGACCGCCAAATTTCCTTTTTCTCAAACATAATATTCATCTTCATCAAGAAATACAATCACTATTAAACGTATCTTATATTAAGAAAACAAGAGTAAAATAATATTTTTACTGAAAATAATAAATTATTTTGTTTAGATTGTTGATTTTAACACGTTCACTGCCTATTACACGGATCCGTGTATCATGCGTCTAGCGCATGGTGCCCACTACACGGATCCGTGATCACGCACATTAACATACAAACGCGCCAGTCTATCTCGGGCACTCCTAGCGAGCGTTGATTTTGCACTTGGTTCCAAATTAATTTAATTGGTAATAAAGACACTTATTACTACTAGAAACAAGAAAAAAAATATCCCGCATTTTTTATAGAAATCACATTTTTTTTAAGACAGTGAACGTGTTAAGAGAGGTATCTGACAAAAAAATTGACATGAGTAGTTTTGACATAAAAGCGGTTTCTTTAATAATTTGGCAGGACTTTCTAATTGATTTGATTGATCGAATAGCGGGGTATTTTAGAGGAATTGTGATAATTTATGTGGAACAGTCAGTTAAAATTTATTTTTTTCATATTTTTAGCGGATTTGATGGAGAATAATAACCATAAAGTATAATTTTCCTCACCGACACAAACACCCTCGATGTTGAATCTAGGGATTCTGATTAGTGCTATGGACTGTCATAATTAAGGGTAGGTCCATCTCGTGGATCGAAGAAGTTTTCACTTCAAACGTTATTCTTTGATGGATGTAAAAAAAATTTCATTCATTCTTATTGTTTGATATTATTGTAAACTTAATTTATATATTCTAACTTAATTGTTTAAAATAAATTAATTGATTTGCATACCTTTTTGATAATGAGATGAAAAATAATACAGTCGAAACGTGCCAACGTCAAAAATTATTTTCATTGGATAAATCCATTCTTAATTGTTTTTTTTTTATATATATATTATATGAAAAATGAATGTAAATATTTTAGAGTGTAAATTTTACCCATAGAATAAAACGCTTTTTTTTTTATTTCACACATCCTTCCCAAAACGCTGAATAGAATCAAGCCACAGAATATTCAAGCTTATGATTGAAAATGGCTGACGAATTCGTCACATTATTTTGACAACTTTAAATCAATTGGAGAATTAAGGCGTGATCGAATTCCTGTCTTATTGGGATTAACACATTCGCTGTTGACTACACAGATTTGAGGCACCTCGCCCGTGTTAGCAGCGAATATGCTAACTCGGTGGTAGCCTAGTGGTAATAACACTGGCTTGCGTGCGAAGGTCGTGGGTTTGATACCAGGTGCCGACCATCTTCCTGTGAAAGAGAAAGAGTGTATTTGTGTTCACTTTGAGTAAGCACAGATTCATTTGCTATAATTTTTTAAAAAATCTTCATTAATTTATTTAAGCAAAAACTGTGGCTTGATTCCGTCAACCATTTAAAGTTATTTTAATTTGATACCCGCGTCTGAATTTCACTTTATCGTGTAGATAAAAGTAATAACGCACATATTTAATTAACATAGTCAAAGAATAATATATATATAATTAGGTACTATTACGCACTTTTCTGAAAAATATAACTTGGACTATGGTTTACGATACATTATAACGAAGATGAAAAGTTGTATTACGTTTAGAAGTACTCTAATGAAGTATATTGTCACCAAGATAATATTTCATACGTAACTTTACTGTAATGTTAGAAATAATATGTAATAATACATGAGAAATGTAATAGACGTATCCTTACTTTATTGTGACAAATTTGAGGAGATGTGTAGGAGGCTCTACAGGGCGTAAATGTGATGTTTTTATTGAAATAAACTTGTAGGTATCTTTGTATTATAATTTATTGACATAATAAATATACTTGAACAATGTTGCCGTTTTTTATTTCTCTCTGTTAGAGTTTATAAAGAAATATTTAGGAATGGATGAATTGTCTATGCATGATATTATGAAAGTGTATGTATGGTCTATGATAAGAAAGTGTCAGAGAGGAACGGAAGCAGTTGTGCGAGATTGAGTGCGTGTGCATATGAGAAAAAAAAGGAGACTACAAAAAAATAATAAAGTTTTGTTCAATAGAAAAACGTCTTTTACATCTGTTTGATTCTTCCGGTCATTGATATACTGTATCAACACATTGAGAAAATATAATCATTTGGCTTGTTGTAAAAGAATGTCGGATTAGTTTGAACACTTATAACTCGAGATCGTCTGAACAGATTTTTATCATTTCGAGTGACGTTTCAGAAAAAAAAATATTTCTCAAAAAGCATCCTCAACAATAATTATCATTGAGTAAAATCGATCAAATAAAAGTGCAAAATCTTGTGTATAGGTGCCAAGCACCCTTAAGTTTGAAAAAGTTTTACTAGTTCTAAACTTAAACTTTTACGTTATTTACTTATTGAATTTTCTGCAATGGAGATCGAAACCCATGACCATCCGCGTGAAAGTCGTTGACTGAGCTTTAAGACTACTAACAACTGTAGATTCAACAGATCAATTATTGAGATTTTAGCTAACATGTTTAAGGCTTTGGGATATATAGAGGGTGATCCATGTGGCAACACCATGCCACAAGCAGATGCAAAAGGTAGTATGTTTTCAGTCAATCTCCATGAAAAATATGGAACTGTCTGAAAATAGGATATGTGGTCAACCTAACAACCCAGGTTAGACAGCTAAAATTCTTTTGCACAGTTCAACCCTAAATCCCCTCAATGGAAGGAAGATGTACCTATGATGACCCTAAAATGTCTTCCTTCTTAGAAAGCTTTCATAATCGCCGTTTTCTAGGATAATTAAAAGAGATGGATATAGTTGGGGCTCTGGATTCTGGATGCCAAATAACAGTTGAATTCCCATCAGCTCTCTTGAAGACGAGGAAACTCCTAACATACTCCGCAGTTTTCTTCAAAACAGATCTGGAAATGCTGTGGAAGGCTCAAATAGGTCACTGATATTGAACAAAATGGACAGCAGTACAGAGCTTATTCTGTTTAAATATTAAAGTGTGTCATTATTTATGAATTAATTATAATTTATTTAAATTGAATGTAGCTAAAAATCTCTACTATAAAATAGTTGGATATGCGGATGACCTCAACATAGTCGGTAGATCCCTAACAGCTGTAAGAGAAGTCTTCGATCCCCTGGAAACAGTTGGACTTAAAATTAACCAAGATAAAACTAAAATAATGATACAGAGCAGAAACCTTTCGACAAACAGAATACGAAGCAACATTCAGTTTAAGGATACATACTCCTTTGAGGCAGTCGATCAGTTTACATATCTGGGCTCTAGCTTAACAGAGACCAATGAAGACCAAGCCGAAGTAAGGGAAAGAATCACGGCAGCCAATAAAACATATTTCTCCTTGCTGCCTGTGTTCAAGTCTCGCAACGTCCACAGGAAGACCAATATTACCCTTTACAAAATCATTATTAGGACTGTATTGGCATATGGATGTGAGACTCTGACAGTAAGGACAGCTGAAATGTTGGACATGTTTGAAAGGAAGGTGCTCAGACGGATTTGTGGACCCGTAAAAGGCGGAGAAGTTTGGCGCATACGACGCAATGCCGAATTGCACACTATATTTCAGGCCCCTAACATCTCAAAGCATATAAAACTACTTAGATTGAGATGGGCTGGACACGTGCAAAGAATGCCAGAATCGCGGGTTCCAAAAAGAATCCTGACAGGATCCAGGGGGGAGAAGAAGAGTGGGCAGACCGAGACTGAGGTGGGAGGACGACGTGAAGAGAGACGCAGCGCAACTCTTGCAGGTGAACAATTGGAGAGGGGCGGCTGGGGAAAGGGAGCTGTGGAGGCGAAAGTTGCAGGAGGCCAAGGCTCGATTTAGGCTGTAGCGCCATTGAAGAAGAAGAAGAAAAATCTCTACAGATGCGCAATAAGAAATACTGAGACTAGAATCTACAAAATGGTACTTGAATTGAAACTAAAGAAGGTTGGTTTAAGAATGAATAAAACCTCAAGCTTTAACAATATTTAGCTGCATGGATTTCTCCACGAAGTTTTCAAAACGTGGAGCTTTTAGCGTAGTACAAAATTGATACAATGTTCGAAGAACTTTTGTTTAGTCTAGTACGGTGATCGGCGCCTATAAATGTCCGTGATATTTTAGTCTCTGGTTTATTTTGACAACACGTGTTTGACACTCGCGTGTCATTTTCAACATTTTCTTCATTCGCAGTTTTTTTTTAGAGAAATTTCAGGAACGTAATGTTGGAAAGTGTTTATAATATTTTATTTTAATAATTACAATATTTGACATATCATCCTCCCGCTCAAATTTGCACGATTGAATAAGATGTTATTTGTGTACTGAATCCCTAGGTGCATAACGAAATATATTAGCGGTACGTTGCAATAATATGGTGTTGTTGTGTAGTTTATATTTTATGACTAACTCTGTATTTTGTAGACATATTGTTGTGTCAAGGTTTTTGGTTATTGTACTCTCGCTTTCCTTAAACTTATTTTCGGACAATGAAACAATTTATTCAAGTTCATTCTTTCACTTGTAGTACATTATCCTTACAAATTTAGAAAACAATACAATTCCACACTCGAGTTTCCTCTTGAATCAAAACTTTGTTTTAATCGAGTGTTTGTTATTTTTCATCTTGTTTTGCAATTAATAAACAGTTCACATATTTATCTATGTTTTGAGGTATAACAAAAAGCTATTAATCATTATCTTTACTTTTTATTACTAAAGCTTTGTAACTATAATGAATTTCGTGTGATAATAAATAAATATTGTTACTTTTCCAAATAGATATTTTCCATTTGTGGAATATATGAACAAAATAAAGAAAAATTTTGCTGATTCTACAACAATGGATAAAATATTTAAACACACGGATGTGAAGGTTACTCCGAACTCTTCATCCCTCATGCAGTCCATGGAATATCCTGTGATCGAAGATGAAGACTTGATGGATGATATTAGGCCTAAATATTTAAGAACAAATCCCATTGTCACAGTGCAAGCACCATTTCAAGTGAGTTTTTTATTATAAAGTAAAAAAAAAATTATTAAACAAAAACAAAAATTATAATCTTCCATTAAAAATTATTTAGCATTCGAAAGGAAGTGCCTCATGAGAATTTTGGGTATAAGATGGTACCACCGCATCACGAACGACGCTATACGCCGGCGCACCCAGCGTGGGCCCATCACCTCTACTATTATGTGGAGGAGATGGACTTGGCTGGGACATGTGTTAAGGATGCCGAATGACAGTTGGCCGAGGAGAGCGCTGTTCTTCTTCCCATCAGGGTCCCGAGGGCGAGGAAGACCCTCTCATACTGTGTTCCGCTCCTTCGAAGCAGAGCCGACGAATCTGGATATGGTGTGGGAGGAGGTCATTAACGTTGCGCAAGATCGAGCACAATGGAGAGCTCTTGTTGCCTCCCTATGCCCCTAAGTGGGGTCTTAAGGGGGTTTGAATTTGGATTAAAAATTGTTACATCTGTATTTGAAATTTGAAAGCTATTTCGAACAACAAATGGCTGTATGTTCTTTTGGTGTAAACACAGACTAATACTGTCGCTCAGAACATTATAAAAAAACGATACCCCTAATAAAATTTCAGTCTCTATCTTTACACTCGGACGGGGGCAGCTTCCAGCTGATAGACAATGAGGAGACCATCAAAGTGTCCAGCCCGGACGACCTGGTGCACCTCTTGAACTGTCCAGATGATTGCAAGGTGAGGGTGGTCTCCATCTTTGGCAACATTGGGGATGGCAAGAGTCACACTCTTAATGATGTGAGTATCCACGATATTTTATTACATAGTGACTAGCTTTCCACACAGACCTTGTCCTGTCCTAAATATTAATATTGAATACAAACTTGTATAATGATTCTGACCAATGCATCTGTTTTAAACCATATTTGCAGGGCGAATTCTGTCAATCGCACCAACTATCAAACAACTGACAGATGTTAAACGCCAATTAATATTAAAAAATAGAAAAACTGTTTATATTGTCAAAAGCACTAACAGCCGGTTTCATAAGAAAATAAAAGAGACTTCAAATTTCCCTTAAAAAAACAACACATTTCATAATAACAAAATGACACTATGTTAAAATCCCGTTATTGGGACCTAAAGTCGACTTTATTGTAGTTCAATCTTTTGTCACTGGAGTTCATAGATAATTTCGTGGCGCTCTCTCTGTCACAAATAATGAACATTTGTATACGGTGACACTGTGGACAAAAATGATTAAAAAGGGTGGAAAACATGGCACAACGGGAAGAATATTATTGTTTATAGATTTCGTTTGCTAATTCATAAACCATAATAATAAATGAACACAAATAACAACACATTGATGCTCTATTGAGAAATGAAACTGACAGATCAACAGAAATTCCGCGAAAATATTAGTAAACAAGTAAACAACCTATGTTTTCCATAGATTTCCATGGTAACTATACCAACTGCTACCAACTTTCGAATATTTTTTTGACATTTCAAACTAGCTCAAGTAATCGGGAATATTTTTTATGAAACACGTCAGCTTAAAGGAGACTTTAAATTTTAAATGTTCCTTTAGCTAATGTGTTCTTTAGCCGCTCTTTTTGAAACCGGCTGTAAGAAGTTATCTACGTGAAGTTTTCTTCAATTGTCTAATGTTCCACGCAATTATCTTAATTTATAAGAAAACTTAAAGTGCTTTCTTGAATGTGGATAGAAAATAATATACGGTTTTAAACAGATGCATCGGTCGGAATTATATTAGTCGAAAGGAAATTAATTTCTCATACAATTTAGAATTTAATATTAATAGTTGGACCACAGGACAACATTTGTTTTGAAAGCTGAAAGGTTGTTAACTATAATATTCCAAGTTTTATCAAATTGGTAAATCTTTGTATGTTGACAGGTCTTTTTCCGAGGCAAGGAGGTGTTCAAGACGAGTAGCAGCTCGGAGAACAGCACTCGGGGCGTTTGGGCCGCCTGGCAGCCCTCCATGAAGGTGCTCTGTCTGGACACCCCTCCACTGAACTATCCCAATAGCAACATGACCTACTTCCTTAAGGTTTGTCGTCTTTTATCTATTCATTTAAATGTCAGATTTATTATTAGAACCAAGAATTGGTTCCTTTATCTAACAGTCACGTGACTGAAGATGAACTGTCAAAAATAATTAATTTTACTTTCATCCACATGCACAACAAAACAAAAGCCATAGGTACCTCCTTTAACTAATTATATGATTAAAACATAAAATTTCTGTGTAAACGCTAAAAATATTAAAAACTAGCTTTCCCGACAGGCGTAGTCCTGTAGTCCTTACTATGAAAATTGATTTCAAATTTGTAATTTTTATACAAGAATATTACGTTTAAAATATGTTTGAATGTTAAAAAATTATTCCTGAAAGCTTGAAAGAAATTCTATCAAAAATCTGCGTACCAGTATTTTGAAACTCAATGGTTGTCAAGTAAATAAAAATTGTGTTGTTATGGAATTTTCATGGATTGCGTTGTTGTCAGTAAATCCGTTCCTTACTAACTTTAATATTATATTATTTCTTATGCATTTTTTAACTTTTTATTAGTTACTAGCTTACTCCTTACTCCTCTACGTTTTTCCTTACTCTCTGTTCATGGATAGCGACTTCCTTTTTCTATCTTTCCAATGCAGTTACCTGCATCTTATTATTATGTATGTATATATGTATGTATTTTTTTTTTTTTTTTTGTATTTATATATGTATATATTCTATTCCTTTATGTATTTACATTTACACGTCTTTTTATTTTGTAGTTTTTGATCTTATGAGGTTGGCTGTAAGACATTGCTTTACAGCAATAAGTCCGCCTTTTGGTTGTTTTTTAAAATTGTACTTACACTATTTTTTGCGTCCAATAAAGATTTATTTATTTATTTATTTAGCTTATACCCGTCTTGCTTTACGTTTTTGATTCCGATTGTCAGGCTTGATCGGTAGGTAATTAAACAGGTTCTAGTCTAGCTTCCCATTGCTTAACAGACCTCTATAACTGACATAAGCACAGAAAAAGAAGAATGACACTTTTACAATTTTTGTTTTACCGACCTCATAATATTATACGAACCTACCGACATAATTTGCAAGTTTTCATAGAGAGCTCTGTGGTTTGAATCTTAGCTACATTCCCTACACCCTCTAATGTGTGATAGTTAATTAGGCATTCCACCCATAGAGGGTGATTTGTGCCTGTCAAACTTCAAAATGGAGGAATCATTTTGCAAATTTTTTCATTAAATCTTTATTTATTGAGAATAATAAGATTTGAATAACATTTATATGTATAACAAATCAATCTACAATTATTTTATTACATTTTCATACCGTAATACCAAGATTCCATTCAACGTTTACATGAGTAGTTTTGTTTCCAAAAGATGACTTACTGTCTTTTTGAGAAATTTGTATGAAGATCCTAAAAAAATAGAGTTTTTTAAATATGTAGCTCTAAATATATTAAAGTTAATGCAGCAAATTGTATTTAAGAACCTTCTCTAGCATTTTGTACGGCTCTGGGCATATTAATATCGACGTAGCATTTGTATTTTGAGCGTGATGCTCCCATATACGGTAAAGCAACGACAAAAGGCAAATAAAAAAACATTTCTGAATTTTTATGTAGATTCTATTATCTAGAGTGGAGAAGAATCCAATGAACTAAACTTCGGAAGAATTTGTACAGCCGATCTCGAGTTATAAGTGTTTGCACTAACCAGATTTTCTTTTATATTATAGATTTTCAAATTGAGTACTATCTTTCATCAAAACTCGTAAAACCTTGTATATAGGTGCAATCTTTACTTTCAATCAAGAATTCCAAAATTCAACTTCTGGTGAGGTCAAATTTGGGTTGAACAGGTCAACAGAATGCTTTAAGCCCATAGTTCTGGGGGCTTTATTGTATAGAAGAGTGGTATTATTTGCTTGCATTACAATGTATTGTATTTCATTATCATATTTCTAGCACACTGGCTGACATTTATACAGTGAACTCCGCTTTATTCCTGTTGTGGTGTTTTCACATATTTCTTGGGTGGCTAATTATCCAATGGAGCAAGGAGCTTCGGAGTCTCAATGAAAAGGTTAAATTCCTAATCATGAGAATCATCGACATGTTCAATATTATGTCAAAAAACCTATGCCTGTGCAGAACTCGAAACCTAAAGTTATGATAATAAAAGGTTTAATGCTAACAGCAATACCTGTCAGACGACAGGTATAGAAAAGGGTCATAGATTGTTTGATTGTCCAATTAATCCGTTATACCATCTTTTAAAGGATCCCAATTTCACTTTACCACGTTGAGAAATGCAGAAAATTTGACATTTATTTTCATAGCAACAATTATATGTATAGCTTTCATTACCGTATTTGGCGTTCACTATAGGAACAATATTTCCTGCGGACATCTGTTGATTAATTGTGATAGAAATCGACTTAATGACGAAAATAACGAGTAAGATAAATATTTCCGTTTATCATTTCAGGAAATAAAAGTGGTTGGGCGATTACAACGCCGGCTTTCGTACGGAGGTCGCGGAGTCGATCCCAGGTGCCGACCATCCGCCTCTTTCACGACACAAGCTTTATGTAGCTTACTGTGAAAGAGTGTATTTGTGTTCACTTTGAGTGAGCACAGATTCATTTATCTGAAGAAAAAAACCATGTATAAAATTTTTTTGCGGATGGAGAAACTAAAAGATTATAGTAGTAGATAATTCCACCAAAAATGGACATTTTTTCCACCAAGATTTTCAGATAACAGATCTCCCTGTGCATTTGCCAATCATGACAAGTTTCTCAAGGTTGTCTTTAGTATTGCTGAATCTAAATTCAATTATTTGTCTGTCCAAAGTGCCATCTATAATATGGATCTGGATAATGAGGAGTGCACAGCGTTGTACATACTATTAGCAAGGAAATATTGTCACGGTCTTTATCTTATCATTTTAACAAGCGGTTGAGCGCTAAATATCATTTATCTGCCTTATAATAATTGTTGTTGATGAAATCGTGATTTAGTTTCAGTCAGCGTAAAGAAAATATAATGATTCCTTACTGTTTTTTTTTTTTCTCATAATTAATTTGAGAAAGAGTTACAGACACATATGTATGAAATAGCCCACAGTCTAGGTTCTGAGTACTAAACTCCTTTCTCGAGTATGAATAAATTCAGCTTTACTGGCAACTTATCCCAAAGAATCTCTTCCAACCAACCCGCTATCTTACCGACTCCTGAGAGAATTCCAAGTCAATTGTTTGGCTTACAAACGTCTTCTAGTGCCAGTTTGAAGGCTGGCTAGTCTTTTACATTGATAACTTTTCTTCTTAGTAGATACCTAGTCAAATTGGAAATCTAATCTAATAATGGGGAAAATCTCTAATTTGATCTCGCATCCCTCTGTCTCAAGGTGTGACGCTAACATCTTACTGTTAATCCCTTTGTTACTAGTTCTTCATGCCTTGGTGGCCTAGTGATGTAGGTACTAACTTCTGATTAAGAGGCCCCGGGTTCAAATTCCAGTCGGTTCAGAATTTTCACTCCGAATGTCTATCTAGGTTTGGCGTATGTTGCACCAGTGTTTCAAGTTCTGCTGGATATGCTGACACCTCTGTATAGAAACTTGTTTATTTATTTATATTTAAAAAGCAGTTGAAGACAGTCGTAAGCCGCTTAGTGGGAGAAATTTAACCTAAACCAATTTCAGCACACTTGACATTGCTCATTTATTATGAAATATTTTTTTTTTATTCAAACTGACCTTACTCAATAGGTGTATCAGTATTTATACTGCCTGCCTATCCAACAATAATAACCACCCACATGATACCTATAATGATACCCACGAATGGAGCTATTCTCTGAGTCTCTTAAAAACAACTCGGGGAAACTGAGTGTTAGTAAAGGTATGCCATTCGAAAGGCAGTACTGTTATTGTCCTCATGTGGGATATTGAGAAAGTTCCTTTCTCTATAGTTCCAAGGTCTCTCATGATTTCATTATATCATGAGAGACAAGATCGATATTTTTATAATCAGTGTATAACATTGAATTTAATTTTGTTTAAAAAGATCTAGTCCTAGAAATGGCTAGGGCATAAAAATATATTAAAAAACTTGAATTTGCTTTTTGTTGCACTCGTTCAGTTACCCTTCACAAGTCAGACAAAACCCATTCCATTTTCAAATTAAACAATATTTTTTCTAACAATATCGTGGCATGGTTAAGAATATAAAAAAAATTTCATTATTTTAATAAAATTGGGTGATATTGTCTTTGGTGCAGATGTAGGTTAAGATAGCGTGTAAGAGCATTAAAGTAAACATGGATGATTTGCATGATTTATATCGACCACATGTCAAGCATGATTCCAAGTAAAGATTACTATAATATGTTTAATTGATCTATGTATTTATTTACTCTCTTAGAGCAGTATTACATGATTGCTTTCTATGGTGACTCAATTTACATGTAATTGTAGGTTAAAATGTATGAATCAATTTAGACATTTTTCATAAGTAAAATGACTTGACCATTTGATAATGGAGATGGTTGTCTTTGAGGTAGAACAATAAATTTTGTGATAGAACTATACAATCCAAATCCAAACTCCCTTTAGACCCCACTTAGGGGCATAGGGAGGCAACAAGAGCTCTCCATTGCGCTCGATCTTGCGCAACGTTAATGACCTCCTCCCACACCATGTCCAGATTCCTCAGCTCTGCCTCGAAGGAGCGGAACACAGTATGAGAGGGTCTTCCTCGTCTCCGGGACCCTGATGGGAGGAAGAACAGCGCTCTCCTCGGCCAACTGTCATTCGGCATCCTTAACACATGTCCCAGCCAAGTCCATCTCCTCCACATAATAGTAGAGGTGATGGGCTCACGCTGGGTGCGCCGGCGTATAGCGTCGTTCGTGATGCGGTGGTACCATCTTATACCCAAAATTCTCCTGAGGCACTTCGTTTCGAATGCAGATACTTTTTGTGCCTGGGCCAGAGTCAGGTGCCAGGACTCACACCCATACAGGAGAATGGGCAACACACACGCATCAAACAGTTTACATTTCGTCTCGACACTAAACGCCGACGCCTTCCATATCTTGGTCATGTTGTTGAAGGCGCCACTTGCCATACCGATACGTATCGGGAGCTCAGCCCCGAGGTCACCAGTGGTGGTAATGGTTGCTCCCAGGTACTTAAATTTATCCACCCGAGAGACCTGGTGACCATCGATGGTTATCGGTAGCTGTTTATCGGGGCAGGCATTATTCGCCATGAGGTCCGTCTTACTGGCATTGACTCGAAGGCCGAGGCGCGCTGTTTCGTCGCAGAGTCTTGAAACACTGCGCTGTAATTCCTCCACTGTCGTACTGAACAACGCTAGGTCGTCCGCGTACTCCAGATCGCACAGTTCGCCCATTAGACCATCTCTCTGTGTTATCGGTATACCTCTTGCTCCTTGCATGGACTTTCTCAACAGGAAGTCCATGACTATTATGAATATAAAGGGAGCTAGTACGCAGCCCTGTCTGACTCCCGTGGTGATCCTAAAAGCTGCAGTAGGACCACCTGGCGTTTTCACGCTACACTCGGAGTCTTCATACAGGGACTGCACCATTTTAACTATCTTCGGAGGTATACCGTACAGAGCTAAAATTTTCCATATCGATGGTCTATGTGGGCTGTCGAAGGCCTTTTCAAAATCTATAAAGCAACAAGCGACTGGAGAGTTAAACTCCTTGCACTGCTGAAATATGCACTTGGCACAGAAAATTGGGTCCGTGCAGGACCTTCCAGGTACAAAGCCGCATTGTTGCTCTCTCAGGACAGCCATGACAGGCCCCCGAATGCGGTGTAGTAATATCTGAGATAATACCTTACCGGGAACACTCAGCAGAGTAATTCCGCGGTAGTCTCCGCATTCAAGGGGGTCCCCCTTTTTAAATATTGCGACGATGGATCCATTCCGCCAATCTTTTGGGCACCTCTCCTCTTCCCACGCCATTTTAAATATATCTAATAGTGCACAACGTTCTAATTTTGTCTAGATTCTTGTGACCTTATTTCAGGACTAGATCTTACAGAAAAAATAACAACTAAGTAATGACTCTAATAATTCATGACTAATGTTCGATTTTTAAATGGAACAAACCACTACGGGCTTACGACCGTCTTCTACTGTTATTTCGAAGGCTGGCTTAGTGTGATCACTTTACGTTAACAACGTTCGCCATTAGGTGGTAATATTTGTCTCCGAAACTCTTAATCATGAGAATTCTCAACATGTCGAAAAATCTCATGTATGTAACAAGTAGAAATTTAATAATTAATGAAACATAGAGAAAAAAGTTGGAAATTATTGAGAACAAGAGAGCAACCAAATTTAAAGACTGCGACTGCTGTCATATATTTGGCGCCAGGATATGACTATATCCATTTTTGTTACTGTCTCATATTTATTGTCTATTGGCTTTGTTGGTGCACAACGTTCTAATTTTGTCTAGATTCTTGTGACCTTTTTTCAGGACTAGATCTTACAGAAAAAATAACAACTAATGACTCTAATAATTCATGACTAATGTTCGATTTTTAAATGAAACAAACCACTACGGGCTTACAACCGTCTTCTACTGTTATTTCGAAGGCTGATATATGACAGGATATATGACAGCAGTCGCAGTCTTTAAATTTGGTTGCTCTCTTGTTCTCAATAATTTCCAACTTTTTTCTCTATGTTTCATTAATTATTAAATTTCTACTTGTTACATACATGAGATTTTTCGACATGTTGAACATGTTGAGAATTCTCATGATTAAGAGTTTCGGAGACAAATATTACCACCTAATGGCGAACGTTGTTAACGTAAAGTGATCACACTAAGCCAGCCTTCGAAATAACAGTAGAAGACGGTCGTAAGCCCATAGTGGTTTGTTTTATTTAAAAATCGAACATTAGTCATGAATTATTAGAGTCATTAGTTGTTATTTTTTCTGTAATATCTAATAGTTGTTGGCCAAGGGTGTCTATGCCTTGTTTGAGGAGCTCTGCGTGAATTCCATCGTCTCCTGGCGCTTTGTTGTTCTTAAGTCTCAGACACCAGATTAGAGTGGCGCCGTATATGGGGGGAATGCAATCCAGATACCGAACAGCTTGTCGGAGACCCCACAGTGATGCCTGCTGGTGGAAACCTGCCTCGCCACCTGTGGTGTAACATCAACAGAGCAAGAACTGGGCATGGAAGATGCGGCCTTCTCTTTCACAGATGTGGCAAGCGTGACCACCCTTACTGTACTTGCGGAGAGATAGAGTCTGTAAACCATATCGTTCAAGAATGCCAAATAACCAAGTTCGGGGGCACCATGGTGGACATTCACAGCTTGTCACCCGAAGCGATTCAATACATGAGCTCTCACGATTTTAACCTTTGACTGTGGCTTTCTCTACAACCATACGATATATATATATCACGGCCAGCACCATCTCACTGTATGTCGGCGGGTCCTCACATATCCCAGTTGCCTGAGGTATATTCAGACCAGTCAACTCCTCCTCAAAGTTGTAAGGTGAGGAGGGCTCGGGACGGTTTAATATTGACTCAAAGTACTCCCTCCATCTCCCTTTAATCAGTTCGGGGGCAGTGACAGTGGCTCCACGAGAGTCTCGTATTGCCGTCACGGGTCTTTTTTGACCCCTGCCCCCGACCTCCCGGGTGATTTCGAAAAGTGTCCTTGAGTCATTTCCGAGTGCAGCAGACTGCGCTCGCCGTATCTGAGAGTCCAGGTGTCTTCTCTTATCTGTTCGTACAGAGTGCTTCACCTTGCGGCTCAGCTCTCTGTACTCAGACACCAAAGCAGCCAGTTTTTGAGGGTCTTTTTCGCTGTCTCTGAGGGTCTTAGCCTTCTGGCGATCTTCGATGAGGCTCCAGGACCCATCGGACATCCATATTGGCCTCTTTTTGCTCTTATAGCCGACAGAAGAACGTGCGGATTCCATAACGGCGTCACGGAAGCTATTCCAAGCTGTCTCAATCGGAACAGCTCCGTGTGAATCCTGCAAGGGGGCAAACCTGGTGCGTAACTCAGCCTCGTACGTATGACGACACTGAGCACTCTCTAACCTGCGTATGTCAAGCGGGCGAGAGGCAGACGGCCCCTGCTGGAAATGGGACCCACAAGGAGTTCGTGATCAGTATCCATGTCTGCCCCTCGGTAGGTGCGGACATCACGCAGGTCAGTTCGGTTGCTGGCCCTTACCAGAAGATGGTCAATCTGGTTTTTTGTTCTCCTGTCAGGCGAGGTCCAAGTATATTTATGGATATCCTTGTGGGGGAACAGAGTTCCCCCTATTAAGAGTCCATGGAGTGTGGCGAAACCAATCAGACGGCTTCCATTATCATTTATCACTCCCATGCCATGCCTACCCATGACGCCTGGTCCATACTGGGGGTCACTGCCAACCTTGGCATTAAAATCCCCCAGTACTATTAAGCGGTGACGCCTTGGGACATGGGACACAACTGCATCCAGACTGTCATAAAAACAGTCCTTGGCAGCCGCATCCCCATCCTCAGTGGGAGCATAGCATAAGAGGACCGTCAGTGTTTCGCCTGTCATCTTGAAGGACGCACTCATCAGGCGGTCAGAAACAGGTTCCCAACCAAGAAGGCATATTTACTCAAAAGTAGAGCGACGCCACGCATCCGTGCAGTTCGGTGACCAGAGTGCAGCATGACATAGTTGCCAGCGTCACTCTGCCCCGTCCCTGGGATGCGTGCCTCGCTCAGCCCCAGGATATCCAGTCCATAATCTCCCGCCAACTTGGCAGCAACAAGCTCCCCGCCCGCCCTCAAAATGCGGACATTCAGGGTCCCGATTTTCAAGCTCTTGTTAGAGCGAGCCGTGGTCAACACAGGGGGGACACTAGCTGCCTGGACCCCCCCCTGGTGGGGCCCAGGCGTCCGAGGCTTAATTTTGTTGCCTTTTCTGACCGCTTGAGTTTAAGGGTGTGAGGTGGTCAACCCCACGACCCCGATCTGATTTTTCGATTACCTGCCTCTTACAGGATGCTCGAAAAACCAGCAAAAAGAACAGAGGTGCTATTCTAAGCCGACAGCCCCACAGCACAGTAGAACTATACAAGACTCTTTTATTTTTATATTGAAATGGATTATCACCAAGAACCTTCTGCCCAATATATCCAAGATTTTCCACAAGGTCAAACACACCTTTCTGCTTTAAAAGAAAAAATATATTCACATGATCTTCTCCGGAGATCTGCTTCTTATTATTTGAAAGGGCCTTCCACGTTTTCTGTTGCGCTCTGGATTTCTGGATGTAACTACTTAAAAAGTTCTTCTTCATCTTCCTCTTGTTTCTTGTAGATGGTTTCCATCTTTTGGGACCTTTTCCCCTGGTCTACCTCTTATTTGTTACTCAAAATTACGTTGCAGTAAATTTTAGAATTTATTTTGTCTCCCATTCTCTCCACATAATCTTCGAAAAGCGTTTTCTGCTCTCTATCCTACCTAACAATGTCATTGGCTTTATTTCCTTGTTCCAAACTTTGTCCACGAGAGTTACGCTACTATAAGAGGACTGTGTGTTCATTTTTGTCGTTCGGATAAGAGTTTTGTCAATAAGACAGGCGAACACCGGGAAAGATTATCGGGAGTAATTCTGACCTGACTGGAAATTGAACCCAGTAGCATAAAAGTGGTCCCTTAATACAACTTGTGTATTTTCATTCAATGTTTTTAAATTGGTTTCTTTTAACCTAAATCTCTGTTTTTGTTGTAGATAATTGCTCTCTCGGATGTCATCATATATCGGACGAGAGCAGAAAAGCTTCCCGCTGATATGTTCAAGTTTTTAGGTGAAGCTTCGTACGCCTATCAAAAACATTTTCAGGTAACATATTAACCTATATGTTATATTGTATCATTCTGCCTGTACAATTTCTAATCGATTGACTACATACATAACTAAAAACTATTCCAGAGCTTACTGCACAAGCTAGATTTTGGCGTGAGCATGGAAGGTTCTCTCTGTGGTCGCGGGCCCGCCATTATAATAAATCACGAACCTCGCCATTCTCCTCCACTCAAGTCGGGTGAGAATTTCACTTTTTCAATTTTTCAGTATTTTTTTCAAAATTATTGGCATTTTTTGCATAAACTTGGTTGAATAATTGCGTGCCTACTCTATTCACAATTGCAGAAAAAGGTTTTGGCACTCCGGAAGAGCAAATACTGAATCAGATCAAGAATTTGAATCTGGACTTGAACAGCTTGGGTCAGCTGTACTATTCCGCCACTCTGCCTTGTAACACGTCGTACGTATCCAACTCCAACCTGCCCACCATTCTGCAGCAGCACTTGGATAAGAACAGCGTGAGGATCCCTCGACGTATCAACACCTTCATGAACATCCTCGTCGCCGTTTCCCAGAGATTCCAAGGACGGCTCGTTTGCGAGGCCGAGTGTAAATGCTGTCAAGCTAGGTTGGTATGAATAATATTTTCTCTATTACAAAAGCTCTGCCACGAAACAGCACGCCTTGGCCTGCGAGTCAATGTCAGTAAGACGGAGCTCATGGCGAATAATGCCTGCCCAGATAAACAGCTACCGATTACCAGCGATGGTCACCAGGCAAGTGGCGCCTTTAACAACATGACCAAAATATAGAAAGTGTCATTGTTTAGTGTCGAGGCGAAATGTAAACTTTTTGATGCGTATGTGTTGCCCATTCTCCTGTATGGGTGTGAGTCCTGGCACCTGACTAAAGCCCAGGCACAAAAAGTCTCTACTTTCGAAATTAAGTGCCTCAAGAGAATTTTGGGTATAAGATGATACCATCGCATCACGGAAAACGCTGTACAACATTACAACCAGCGTAAGCCACCACCATTATGGAGAGGAGATGGACTTGGCTGGGACACTTGTTAAAGATGCCGAATGACAGTTGGCTGAGGAGAGTACTGTTCTTCCTCCCATTAGGGTCCTGAAGACGAGGTAGACTCTCATACCGTCCTCCGTTCCTTCAAAGCATAGCTGAAGGATTTGGACATGGTATGGGAGGAAGTCATAAATAACAAGATCGAGCGCAATGGAGAGCTCTTGTTGCCTCCCTATGCCCCCAAGTGAGCCGTTAAGGGAGTTTGGATTAGATTACAATTAAAAGCACTTTTTAGTATTCATCAAAATAATTTGATGTATTATTTTCTTTAGGTGTATTAACTCTATGGGTCACACATTGGACGGGACTAAACATTTCTCCGAGTCCAAATGCAAGTAAGTTTCTTATCATATTTTAATATTCACCAGTATTTATGTATAAAGACTGAAACTGCTGTCATGTATTTGGTGCCAGGATATGAATATATATCCATTTTTGTTGATGTCTCGTCTCTGTTGCCTTTATGAACTATGTAACTGTGTCCCTATAATTTTGTCTCGAGGTTGTACGGCTAAATACATATTATGCATTTCTTGTCCTGAATGCAAACACACTATTCCGCTGTATGTTTTACCGTTCCTTCTTAATTTCTGGATGGATTTGACTTTCATATATTTTTTTTAATTTCAGATTTCAAATACAATTTGAGAACAAAATATTTGTATGTCAAGGATGCAGAAGTAAGGTAATGTAGTCTTCTGTGATTTATCCCGTACTGACACTAATGTTTCGCTATTTCGCTCAAAAATACTCAAAGTAGATATGCGAAAATGTTATTTTATCCTTTATATCTAATGTATTTTTTGTTTAAGGTGAAAGAAGTCAATCCCAGTGGGACGGAGGAGTCCATCATGGGAATCGCCAGGTCCGCTTGGAACGGATACGAGCTGCACTGTCCCAGATGTGGACCTATTTATAAGTAAGCTTAAATATTTTAATTCTTGTCTTAAAAATGTGCACTTGTCCCTTGGTAAGTGTGATAAATTTTGAACAATTGATTCTATTAACCAGTGATCACAATAACCGGCGACTGCTGTACTTACAAAGTTTTTAAAAAACTTTATAATGGTAGGATCTTCATAGTTAAACTTCAGTAAAGAGCCATTTTTTTTAAAAATAAACCATCTTTTGAAGATGTCAAGCAAGAGTGTCTGCTAGTTATTAAAATAAATGGTAGATTTTTAACCTATACTCTCTTTTTTTGTGTCAGGAGTCGCCAATATTGGTACGGAAACAAGTCGCCCGAAGAGTATGCAGTATTTACAGAGATAATTCATATTTGGCCAGGGGTAAGTCAACACCAAGTCAGCAATGACTTAGCGAATGTATTTCAGAACATTTGCTAAGTCATGTGATTGATTTGATTAATATTGTAATACCATAGATAAGAAAAGAACGAAACGTTATTGGCTGTCTCAATGAAATGTTTTTAAACGTCATTATTTTATTTTTGACAGAGCGCTAACACAATCAGTCCTGGAAATGTCGGAGTGCGTAAAGCCATGGAAGGAATCGGAAGTCTCACGGGAACTTTGACTTCCTGCTGGCTGGCAGATGCCATAGCACCGGCATATTGGCAGCCAACATCAAAAATCACCGTAAGTCCTGCGTTTTGGCTGTGTGTCCTGTCCTGTTGTGGCTGATAGAATTGATCGCATTATTTTCCATCCAGATATGACCATATTACTTTTTACATCTTCTTTTTCAGCCTCGTTCATAATTTTTTTTTCGTTAACTTTGCCCCCTGATAACACCGCTACCCTTGTTGGGTCTATTGTGTTTGCCATTTCGATTACAGAATTTCGTCAAGCACAATGTCCATCCAAAAGTGGACCATGGTTTTTGGGCGTCATCAAATCTAACCCCGAAAAATGGCAAAAGAATCTAGATATTGATTGACTACATTGAGGAGGAGACGAGAGCGTGGGGATTTGATAGAAACCTTCAAGATATTTAATAATCATTACGAGTGTCAAGCTGTTAAAAACATTTTTACATTGAGTTCCAATACACACCTGAGGGGACACCAGCTTAAATTGACTCAGACTAGTTTCTCATCAAATCCCCGAAGACACTTTCTCTCGAACCGAGTTGTAAATATGTGGAACGGTTTACCTGGTGACGTTATCAGTTCTGACAGTGTTAACATGTTTAAAAATAAGTTAGACAGACACATGGCTAACAACCTAACCAGTGAGATATAGGCACATCAGCTATGCTGCTCGCCTATCACACAAATAATAATAATAATATACTTACTAAGAATGTTGTATTTCATTTTACTGCTGATTTTCATGATTCAAGATTATCATGCAAATAGCATTGTAATATTTATTTTTTCCTCAAGAATTGCAATGTCTGCAAGTGCAAGTTAGAGGCTGGCCGTGGAGAGATCCATCACTGCAGATGGTGCGGAATGGGAGTGTGTGGTCCTTGCAGTGCGACCAGGAGGCCCGTGCCCCACAGAGGGTGGACGCAGCCCGTGAGGGTGTGTGACGTCTGCACCAACAACAATGTGGAGAGGTACGACGCAGGGGACGTGACGGTTAGGAAGGTGGGGGAAGCCGTGGCCGGAGCCTTGAGTCCCATCACAGCGGCTCTGCAATATCCTAAAGGTTTGTCTCCATCACCTTTCTTTGTCACTCACTCCTTCCAGTATTGACAGCTTCACTGCCAACATCTCATTTTTGTGCTTTGGGGAAATCCCATTCTTTTTTTTTTATCATATTAGCCTTCCCGACAGACGTCCTGTAGTCCTTACTATGAATATTGATTTCAAATTTATACAAAAATATGTTTGAATGTTGAAACATTATTTCTGAAAGTACAAAAAACATTCCATCAAAAATCTGCGTACCAATATTTTTTATGTCAATGGTTGTCAGGTAAACAATAATTTTTGTTGTCATAGAATTTTTCATAGATGGTGTTGGCCTCGCAGGAAATCTGTTCCATACTAACTGTAATATTATTATATTTTATGTTATTTCTTTGGCATTTTTCAACTTTTTAATAGTTATTCTGTTATCCGGAGTGGAGAATAACTATTAAAAAGTTGAAAAACATGCAATACGACAGGCAGAGTGTAGGATGCAGGCATACACAATGCGACAATAGCACTTCGCTGCTGCACCGTGGACTGTCTCATTATTTTGTATGTACAGCTGCAAGCAATCGTATACCATGCGGCAAAATACGAGTACGTTACGCGGCTGTAACAGCCTTAATCTACCTGCTGTAAAATAGTTGTCTCTAATCGTGTTTTATGTTTATTTATTTTGTTTTAGGTTTCCTTAAAGACATTGCCCGTCCTGCCTATTGGACTCCAGACGAACAAGCCCCCGCCTGCGCACTGTGCAGTGTAATATTTGGCTCCGGACCCGACTGCAGCATCAGACATCATTGCAGGAAATGTGGGCAGTCTATTTGTGCAACTTGCTCCCCACACAGGTACTATAATTTATTTATTCCTCATCCACAGTCTCATAGAAAACATATTATATTCATCTATATTATAATAACACGGGAAGGAAAAACTTTGTAACTATTTTTACGAAAATTGCGCGGACAGAGGAGTATGAAATTTCGCACACTTATAGTTTATAAAGAAAAGGAGTGGCGAATGCTAATATTTATTTTTAAAATTATGCCCAAAATATAAATCAATAAAACAAACATTACAAACACTACTGTAATGGAATTGTCTTTGTCAATGGAATCTTAATAATGTTCAAACTTATAATTTAAATAAGTTATGGTCGAATTTCGAGCACTGGTCGACCACTTGTTCATTTAAATTTTCTTCCATGATTACAAATTCTTCGATTTGTTTTCCAGACAAGCTGTCCCAGAGCGAGGATGGACTTCATCCGTTCGCGTCTGCAACGCCTGTTATAACGAAAAGAACAATTGATGGCAGTGTCCCATTAGAAAGTATTAAATGAAATGAGCCAAGGACGAAAAGTAATCAATCACAGTGGTTTGTCGTGAGATGTGGAATGAATTTACCATTAAATAGGTTATGTAGCTCATGAATTATTGTAATTATTTTGTGCCATTAACAACGTCGTGATTTATATACATACATTTAATCAAATTTATATTTTTTATACTCAAACCATTTCCTAACTCGTAATAAATTTTAATATTACTGAATAGTTATAAAAAATTTTGCATTCATTTGCATTTTTTTGTCACGTAACATTTTTGTACATAGGTATTGAATTATTGTGTCTCGTTTGAATATCAGGAAATTTGCATTCAAATTTGAATGGATTTTTTCCCCACAAATTTACCTGACTTTGCAGTAAGAAGTTTGGCTTCGAAACTCACCAAGAAAATAAAAATATTTGGCATAACAAAAACATACTAAAAATATAAAACTGCTCTCGATTTGAGCTATACAATGTCTGTTGAGATTTTTTCTCGATAATCTAAGACTGTTGGGCTTTAATTTAGGGTCCGTGCTTCCTTTTGATAAGGTAATGCACACTCATCTTCTCAGCAAGTTAGGTGAAGAAGCTACTACGAAAAATTGCGTATTCCAACAGCCCGACGGAGTTTTATTGAGATATTTCTTCATTCTTTGAATGCCGTGTACTATTACATTCCTAAATGACTTAAAATATGACCTATCAGACTGATTTACACGTCCGTGATAACGTCTTCATAATATTTTATTCATTGATGTATGTATATAGTCTATTTTAATTTAATAAATACAATTTTGTTTGTTTGGCGTCTTTGAATTTGTTTTATTGTTTCAAAAATTATTTTTTTTATTTATTTATTTTATATTCATGAGAAATTATTATTTTTTTTTTTTAAATTTTTATTAAGGTTATGCTGGGTGATTCACAATCTGGTAGCTGGCTTTCATTATAACTTCCGAACCTTCAGTTTTTATTTTTCTTGTACATAATGATTGCGATAAGAATATATTTTAATTGTGATATTTTTGCATAATCATTTTCTTTTTGAAGTTTTTTTTATTAAAATGTTCAAAAAAGCATGCTTTTCTTTTGTTTGAAGACTTTCTTCCATGTTGCTGAATGGTTTTCACTTAGGTTAGTCACTTGATGTAGTTATATTAAATTGGATGGTTTCCATGAGCAACCAATGTTTAGGAGGTGTGGAAAGGATCAAATCTAGCATGATAACGTTTAAAAGTTATGCCGTTTTATGCCCTACAACTAAAGACAACTACCAGATTGTCAACAAAAATATTAATTATATCTAAAAAAAATTATTAATTATGTTTTATTTTAACAATTTCCTACTTAATAGATAAGTTTGTAAATAGTTTGATTGTATTTATAATAAATTAGACATTTTATTGATATTATATCACCAATCTTGTTTGTGAATTGAAAAATGTTTATAATTGTTATTTTGTATCCTAATTTTATTAAAATGAATGAGACTGTTAGTGCGTGTATAGGTATATTATAAAATTGTATTTTATTTTTAATTATTGTAGTATTATTCAGTAATGTATGGGAGATTTATAAAATATATATTTTAATAAAAGCTTAAAAATAATGTATTATTTTATTGGAAAGGACTAATTAAATAGCTAATGGCTCATGCCGCAAAGAAATCAACTGTCACTTTGTTGTAATTTGAAAAGACATTTGTTCGAATTACACTTTTAAACCTGATCAATTTTAAATGTACTTTTTCTTTAGTTAACTATTATTATAATTTATGTATAATATTTACTTTAAAATGCTCAAACGATTGTGCTTGAAAAAAGCTATGTACAAATTTAGTAATGACATACTTTATAATAGGAAGTAATTACACAATCAACATATTAATTCATATCGCTTTTGTCAAAATATCGTAAAATTCATTGAAACGAACATTCGTTCATAAAAACTAATATAATTTTTCAGCAGTTTTTGTTTATAACCTCATTTTTCTCAGACATTCTAATGAACTCCTATTTACTTCAAGGAACATGGTAGCCGGAAACTGCCAAACCAACCCGAAGTGTAACGAAGACGACTGTATAATTGTATTAGTGTTCAATGATAATTCGATGCTATTTGTATTACTTTAAATTAATTCAAGGGGAACGCTGAAAAGGTAGGCAAACCCCCCCTATAATTATTATAACCTAATCTAACCTAACTCAGTCATGTAAAATAGTAGAAAGCTTGCTAACGTAAAATAAAATTGAACACTAATACAATCATACAGTCGTCTTTGTTACACTTCGGGTTGGTTCAGCAGTTTCCGGCTACCATGATCGAGGCACAAATAGGAGTTTGTAACATTCTATGTGAATTGCATTTGAATGTTGCCAGCTTGATAAAATATTAATTTGTATTGTGCGTAATGTATTTTACTCTGAACCTAATTTTTGATGCTGGCAACTCCAAAAATAGTGTCAATGGGTAAGAACACGTAAAAAGCCGATTCCGACAAGCGCCGACCGGCGCAAAGAATGTTACTATGCATTTGAATGGGGGGTACCCACAGAAAAAGCAGGAACCCGCTTTCCGGCATGCCCATTTAAATGCATTGAAACCATAGACAACAATCTTTGAGCCGGTCGGCGCGGGTCGGAATCGGCTTTCTACGTGTTCTTACCCATTGTCTATGAAACATATTTTTACATTGATAATGTTGCAGAGCTAAAAAAAAAAAAAAATGTCTATGATTGTTCAAAGATCTTACAATAGGGTATTTGACACTATGAAAAATAAACTACAGATTGTGGTCATCCTGTTTGAAAATGGCCCGAGAAAGCTTATTTCTTTTATTTTACAACTTAAATAGGCTTATTTTTTATAAAAACACGTAATAAAAATCCAAATATTTCTATGGAATTAGTCACCGATGAAAACGCCTTGTGATTAGTTGTGTTCCCTGTGACGTCACACTATAGTAAATGACAGTCATCAACACGTTAGCAAACTCATACCAATACTATGGTGTGACGTATTGCACCACGTGACCAGCGCCATTATACAAGACAGTGTTTTTGGATATTTAAACTTTAAACATGATTTTCATATAAAATATGGCATATCTTCAGAAAATATAAAGAGAATGTGCTTATAATCTATCGTAGAATAATTTAAAACGGTTTCTGGAAATTAGTCAAATACCCTATTATTTTATTAGGTACATTACGAGTGATATCTCCATTTTTAAATAATGATTTTTAGAATTTAATACAAGACTGTTTATGAATGATGAAAAATATGATATTTGATTTGAAATGATACTGTAATAAGTAAATAATTTTTATACCAACTCAAAATAAATTTTTTTAGGCACATTTTTCTTTTATTACATTTGGTTACTGAGCTAATAGACGAATCTTAACCTTAAATTCAGTAACCTTCTGAATTTTGCCATTATTGTGTAACAGTGTAGCCAGATGCCGATCTATTTCAACATTTTTTCCAGTGTCCTGAGCTGTCCAAAATATGTGTCTTACTACATTATTATGTCTTGAAGATATTGATCCAGAGATAAATGACACAAAATATGTGTCTTACTACATTATTATGTCTTGAAGATATTGATCCAGAGATAAATATAAGGATTATATTATTTTATAAAACAGATACATAAACACTAAACAGTGATGACTCAAAAAACATTACATAAAAGGTATGCACAGCAAAAACCCCAGTAAAGTATACCTTTACGCAAACATTAATTGCAGTAGGAAAGATGTAACAAAAACAGAAGAACAAAGGCAATAATACAATATGTGGGCTTAGCTGAGGTAAAGGGATCTAGGCCAAGGGTGAGGGACATGGAAATAGCAACATTTGATCTGAAATCTGTAGCCCTAGTATAAGTTTTCGATCATCGAAAAATTTTCATATGAAAATGATCGAATGATTCGATCGTTTGATTTAAGAACACTATTTGCACGCTTATTTGCGTGCAATTTGCTTTCGATAAAGCTCGTACTAGCCCCACAGGTGTAGCCGTACTCGGGAGCAGTTTAGGTCAGGATTGCACAAAAGAACTTTTTATAAACTGGGAGTTTATCTTATAGTGGCACACACTTTGCCATGCGTTAAGAGGCAACACTGTATTTGCCCAAATATTTGTTATGTGAGCTAACAACAATCATGCCATCCACACTTCGGCTGGCATGCCAAATATGTGTGCTTGGGTGACAAATAAAATGGATATTTGATATTCGCCCTTAAATATATTTTTTAGCATTGTCTATTGTTTTGTCAATTTTTACTTTTTGAATATGTTGTCTTTGTTTTTACTGGGTTGGCTGGCAGAGATCCCTCGGGATAAGTCCGCCCTTGACTGTTCAAATGTTTTTTACTGTCGCCACACTGTACTTTTAACAATAAAGTTTTATTTATTTATTTATAAATAAAAAATATAGCAAACATTGCCGAATAAGCTCTCCACACTTCACATAAAGCGCATAACAAAGTGTGGCGGTGGCATTATAAGCAAACATCATGTTCAGAACTAAGCAAGGTTTATTATATCCTGTACAATTCAATAATTATGTAGACACATAAAAACCACTTTAATAAGGTAGTTACTGCCATCTGTGGAGAATGATAGAAAAAAGATGACTGGGATCCCTGATAGACTTGACGGTTCTATCCACTTTATGGAATTTAAATTGAATACAAGATAAAAAGGGAACAAAACCTTTATTCAACAAATGTCTAAGTAGTAAATTTATTTAAAATACTAAAATAGAAACTCGTCGCATTTGTGTTCTCCTTGGATTTTCATATAGGTTGAGAGCCAATTAGATTGAAAGAAAGATAGCACTTGAACTTAGAAACTAGTTGATTTAGTTAACTGAACAAAATAAGCACAGAGAAAATCCACTAAGAATCTCATAATTAAATTTTACTCTCATGAATTCTGTTTCTTTCTATACCTGCTCTGGAAATGGGGAAAAAGGTAGAGCCCTGAGTGGTGATTGCGGGCTTTAGAACCCACAATGATGACCAGAACTATATTGTATCATGAGTCATGACACCCATCAGCAAATAAAAAACTTGAAACCAAATAATACTTACCTACTTCCAACCAACACATCTTAGATAGAAATTAAATAGACACAATATAAAAAAAATATAGGAATCAATAAAGGCCTATCTAAGAATCTCATAAGAAAAAATAATAGATACAAACCTTATTCAATGAAAATCTGTTTTTTGCGAGGATAATATTAAAAAATAGGGGAAGGCAAATTATTTTCTGTCTATATTATCCTTTTATTTCCCTTGATTTATTTATAAACATAATATACGACCAAGTGGCCTTATAAATAAAGAATATAAAAAATATAGGTACATATAAACAGGACAAGTTATTTTTCTGTTCGGTAAGAATGAGCAATTTTAAGTATCTAAAGTTTAATTTTTCAAGAGAATACAATGTAATAATATTGCTCCCTCAAGCATCTTGAATGATTCTAGATGGATTCTAGTTACAAATTTTCCAAGACCTTTTTACAAAGTGTCCGTATATTTTGTTTATTCGTGTCGTCTGTTGTCAAAATATGTGTGTCTATGGTAGACATGCGCGTCATGTGCGTTGTTTATATTTATCATCTAGTTTGGTTTCAGTAGAACGCGACCAAGCGACGTATATACGGAAATGGCAATGTGTATTAAACGTATCATTGGTTTATATCTCTTCTCTAAATAGATTGACATTAACGCGATTCGTATATGGTATTATATTACATAAATGATTAAAATGTTTGTATTAAATGTCTGCTATTAGTAGTCTATGGTCGGGGTGTTGTTGATAGCGAAGGACGCGGAATGCGTTTGTGATATATTATTGTGTTGTATTGGATAACTTTTATTTGTGCAAATACTTGATAAGGTAAGATAATTCATTAATAACAAATTTTTATAAATACTCTACGATGTTTATTTGTATTATAAATATTCTTTAATTGTGCTGTTATGTTATTATGTTTAAATAATTTTCAAAATGCTGTTTCATCTCCACACTGCAATGGCTGATGCTAATATTTGACCTATATATTTGCGTTTGTTTTTACTCAATTTGTGCCATCAATCGATTATTTGTCAGTGAAATATGATCGGTTTTGAATTTGTGACGTTTTATTGTGATTATTTGAGATATTTAACTTGTTATAAGTTCCACGTAAAATGCCTACGTAGTTGAATTTGTGTAAGGTATAAAATGTGATTCACTTATGCCTAAATTTGGTTGATGTTCATACCGCATTTTATTCGTTATGTAGTCGTTTATTTCGATTTAAACATCAGATAATAGACTGTAGTGCATTTTATTTCGGTCATGTGACAATATTGTGTTTGAAAATGTCTACTTAAATTACGTAATGCGAGTTTGTTTAAAGTTTGCATCAGTCGTGTCGTGTTAAACTTGGTTATGTTCTCGAGTCCTCGTGTCCATGTGTCTCAACTCTACTTAGTACTTATCGCAGATTATTGACAATATTGTGAATTATTTACGCATTTATGATTATTCCAAACTTTATTTAATAATAATATGATATTAAAATACAGACGAGAGTGTATTTAAATCTTTAAAAACCAACATCAAAATAACTCTTTAATCACATGTTCATCTTCATAAATGCTTTTGATTATTTTTAAATACAAAATGCTGTGATTACTAACAATAGGATGGTTATATAAACTTTATTCAAACGGTTTGTTTTTATAGTAAAACTCACTGGAAATAATGCAGTTTGTGTTTTTTTATACATAAAAATATTTTGTTTGGTCGAAAATAGACTCCTTGAAAGATTTCATGATTTTCTTCGAAGGTTTGTGCATTTTTTGTTTTAATCATTATAGTATCATTTAAAAAGCTCTTTAATATTTATGCAAAATAATATTTAAAAATGTGTTTTCAGGCATAGTGCATGCAATAAAAATACAATAATGTCAATAATGCCTACCACATAAGCAGCATTGATATAACAAAATACCTTTCATACATATGTATGTACATAATAATAATGTACTATCGACAATATAATCTTTATCCACTTCGATTTGTCTTTGAAAATAAGTAATAATATTTTTTTTTATCATTATGTATGTTAACCTTTGCAACTTAAAATCCATTTTTATTTGGTATTGTTAATTAGATACTAAGTACAACGTGTTTTAATCGATTTTGTTTTGAATTTCTTAAAAAATAAAATCTTAATAGTCCAGGTGAACCAAATTTATATTATGTGCTTTTAAACATAGTTACTTGTAAAACATCAGCCATGCCTACGTAGGTACCTAGTGCATTATTTTGTTAATTGACTGAAAAATGTCTATGCAAATTTGATTTCAACCCCTATATCTATGCAACCGCAATTACAGTAAAGTATTTCATACTAATGAATAGGAGCAAGGAAGCAGTATTGTGTTCTTCATAATTCAACTCAATTCCGCTTAAAGATGGCTAAACATATTATGAAAATAATGTTTTTTATAAAAAGTTACAAATGTCTGGCTAGTTAAAAATCAATTGTAAGATTTTTGAATGAAATTAATGAACAAGTAGGTACTTTTCTATATGAAATTTTTATAAGTCGACGGGTCCCGTACAATCTGATTAAAATGCCTACCCTAGGTAGAAATTTCGAAGTGAAAAATACTTATAATGTAATCGAACCTGGTTAAGAGTATGTGGAATGACGTTAGAATATGGAAAATAATGAGAATATTAAAAAAGGAATTTGGTATGGATGAGTGTTAAAGCTGTTACAGTGATGAAAGTTCATAAATTGAAATGGTTTGGGCATATTGTAAGATTGGATGCTAGTAGGATTTCGAAAAAAGTATACAAGGATAAGGCTGAAAAAAGTGTATCGATTACGTCCTCAAGGAAGAAAAAAAAAGAAATGAGTTAGGTTGTATGAGAAATTTTGGAGGCAGAAAAGAAAGTGTGTTGGATAGAGAACAAGGGATGGCCGTCCTCTCTGCCTACTCCTTAAGGTAAACAGCGTGATGTATAAAAAATGTATTTTTTCGTAGATTTATAAATGACTAGCTTTCCCGACAGACCTCGTCCCGTCTGCGATAAATTAATTACCTCTTTAACCACTCTTATTCCGACCGATGCATCTGTTTTAAACGATAATTTACATTGCACATTCTGACAACCAACTATAAAAAATTGACATATTCTGTCAAATATCAAGTTTTATATATTATTGTCAAAAAGCACTAAGATTGATACCCACGTTAAGTTTTCTTCGATTTTTTTAATGCTTCGCGTAACTCTCTTATTGTTTTCTTTCATAGAACCTTCTCAAGACAATTAAAAGTAAATCTTGCCATAATAATTCGGTACTATTTGGTTTAAATGGAGTCTATTCTTTCAACAACATATATGCATGTGTTTCATATGTGACTTATTTCCTACTACATCGCCATCTCTTGGAATTTTTTTAAAGTTACTCAACTAAAGAGGAATTGTTTTTATATCAAACTTATGACCCGTCGAATTTCATCCCGCATCCGAATCAACAATAATAGTTATTACATAATGCAATAAATTATTAGCTAAATTTAATTCAGTTTTTATATTGTCATAAACTGTATTTGATTCATGTAATAAGTCACAATTTTTTTCTGGGTTAGTTCGAAGTTCGACAGGTGGGTCAGCGAGTAAAAAAATAATGAGCGAACTTGGTCCAGCCGCTCACGAGTGACTAAAGGAAAAAGGCCTCCATTTGAACCTATATGTATGGAGAGTACTTTATTGACTCAATTAACATATTATTTATGTTTTCAAGTGTTCTGTTAATTCCACACAGACATGCAGAAGTCAGACTAATGTACCTTATTACCCGCATCATATATATACCAGTTTATTGATTACTATCTGTTTATCAGCTAACAGTAATTTGGTTAGAATGCTTGAAGATTGCACCAGGCGTAGTACTTACACTACACTACTAAGTACTAACTGATAACAATACATCGCTGTTAGGTTTGTTTCACACATATTCGGTTCAATACGGTTTCGGTCTTGACCGACAATAATTATTATTACTTTGAATATTCGGACCGAATTTACTCGGCATTATGTGAAAATAAGATTCATCGCAACAATCGTTGCATAGTTCGAAATGGTTGGTGGACAAAATGAAGATGCCTCGCACATGCCGATTCGAGGACGAAATATCAGGCAGAATATCACGTACAAAACAACGATTTTGGATTCTTTTTTGTTTGCCCACCCCTTGCTAGTTATTCTAAATCTACCTAGCTTTTCCATTAGGACATCTGACATCACTATTTTTCCGCGTACCCTGAAACGATCAAACACGTACATTTAGGAATGGCGTATTTTCTGAATATTTCGGAAAAAAATGTCTTCGAAATTTTAAGCCGACCGGTATTTTCACAATTGAGATGGATGACGAAAGAAAAATCGAAAATAAATAATGACACTATCAAATCATATAAACCTAATCTTATCATAATAATTAGGTAAAATTTGGGTTTAACAGAGTCTATTCATCCAACAAGATATACCTACAATAATGTAACACGCTTCACATGTGACTTATTTCCTATTACACCACCATCTCTTGGATTTTTTTAAAAAGTTATGCAACTATAGAGGAATTGTTTTTATTACAAAATTATGGCTCGTCGAACTACATCCCGCATCCGAATCAACAATAATTATTATTAGACAATGCAATAAATTATTGTAAGTTGAATTTAATTCATGTAAACACTGTTTGGCGCAAAGGTTTTTACCGTAATGCTAAACAGTGCCATTTTTTAACAATAAATAAATGGAAGAAGTCAAAATATTCCGGGTTAGGTCGAAGTTCGACGGGGGATTCAGCTAGTAATTTATTTGGTAAAAAAAGGGGTAGGTATGCTTTCATTGGACTTGGAATCAATGGCCTTAAATACTCGACAAACAGTTCGTAAATAAAAACGCAGGTCGTGAAACTCCGAAATATTATTTATAAGTAGCACCTTTTGAGTTTTATCGACGTCTGTCCGGTATTGACCGAAACCGAATGTAACCGTATTTTATGTGTGAAATAGTCCTTACATAGCTCGGAAATTGAAACAACAACTTAAAATTACGACACCTGTCGTGAAAAACTGAAAACTTATTTAATAGAAGTACCTTTGAGTTTTGATTTTTGTCGGTGTTGACCGAAAAAGCAGCTAAGCCGAATGCAACCGCATTGTATATAATATGTCATTGTGTGAGATAGACCTTACGTACTACCGGGGTACCTACAGCTATCAAGACGGCATCTTATCAAGCCAAGGCTGGACGCTATAGTATGTGCGTGTGGTGTCTTCGCAGAGAATGTAGATAGAATCTGGATGTTATTTCTGTTGTTCGCTTCCTGTGACAATAACAACTCTTAGGTATACATAGATGACGTTTTGTAATAACTAAGTATTGTGTATTTTCGTTTCTCTTTTGAGAATTACACCGCTGTTTAGTTCATTAATGAAACGTCAGGCTGGATGAAAAGCAGTTGGAAGAATTTACTACCAAGTTTTCATTCAGCATAATATTATTATCCTCTAGTATCTTGATTTTTCTTAAGACGAGTATCAACTCAATAGTCGATCTTGGTTGTATTTCATCTTATCAAATATAATAATTGTTAAGTTCGTTCGTAACGCGGTATTTTTTTTTTTTTTAAACCTTTTGACATAACCCCACGCGAAATGTTTCATACTACTCCAAATACAGGAAATAATTTATTTCACACTTATATTATTCGTTTGTAAGTCGATATTTGCTTTATTTTGCTTTGACGATTAACGATGACAATATTATTATAACTATGCACAATATGCGGGAGATACCTGTTATTTGGAGCACTGGCGATTCCATGTTTTTGTTTCAAGATTTTTTTTGTTTCGTTATTCAATGTCCCTTTGGTGTCTCTAATAAATAAATAAATATATTGCGATACTTTAACATTCACTCACCTATATCTGTATGTACTTACCTGTGCACTATGATATCTGTCTACATGCCGGCAGCCGTGACGCGGGAGGTCAAAAATGGCCGCCTGCACTAAGGCCTTCTTATATAGGTGGTGTTGGGTTCCTACTTACGACGACTGTTTCTACCATGGCCGCCTGCACTAAGGCCTTCTTATATAGGTGGTGTTGGGTTCCTACTTACGACGACTGTTTCTACCAACACCACCTATATAAGAAGGCCTTAGTGCTGGCGGCCATTTTTGGCCTCTCGCGTCACGGCCGCCGGCGTGTAGACAGATATCATAGTGTACAGGTAAGTACATACGGATATAGACAAGCGAACGGTGGGCCTCACGATGTGACGCTGCACTAAGGCCTTCATATATAGGTGGTGTTGATTTCTACGGAAAGAAATAATGATAATATTAATATAACACTTTTTTTTTTAATACTGGCAATCCACCCCAAAATGGAGTGATTTCTGCCATAAGTAATCAATTACAATATTAATACTTATAAATAATTATGAACATCTCAATTCTTCTTCTGGAATCTTAATTAAATATATGTAACACTTTATTCGGTAAATATATACAGACATAATGATTAACCCAAATTGACGGACTAATTGCCTATCCTATACAGGGTAAGTAAACTCTTCCAACCAACCTAGAAATGTAAAATTTTCCGCAGTTCTCAACGCCGTAAAAGTTATAGACGATATAACTTATTTTTAGGACAATCAAACAATTAATGACCTCTATTTCTTTTTCTCAATTCTACCTTTGATATGTTCTAGTCCACAGTTTGCGTGATATACAAATAAAAATATGTACAGACTGCTCATAAGGTGTTTTTGTCACTAGGGAAATCCAGAAGTGATCGATTAAGCTTGTAGTCACGACATAGGAACGCCTAGCGACACAGTGACGTCGAATCAAATCTGATGTATGATGTATTTAAATAGGTAATCTTTGTACGCAAAAAATGAGTTATGTGTATTTTTGTAATACACTTACTTCTTATATTTTAAAGTCCACTCGAATTTACACAATGACATGATTTATATTCCGCGTGCAAAGATGAAATGCATGACAGATGTATTGGATACCAGTGGTACCAACTGGTAATCTATATATTAATACGTGAAGGAAAAACGTTATGACCATTTTTACGAAAATTGCGCGGACGGAGAAGTATGAAATTTTGCACACTTATAGTTTATATAGAGAAAGAGTAGCAAATGCTAACAATAGATTAACGCAATAAAAAAAAAACATTATAAACACTACTGTATTTTTCGATTTATAAATTTTATCTAAATTGACGATGGATATAGAATTGCATTAGACCAAAATAACTGGCGATGCGATTTTATACTCCTGATTATCATCATGTGTATCACCCCCTTCGATCTGTTCAAATTTTGTTGTTGTTAAATATATAATATGTATCTACCAAATCAATACTGCATTCACGTGTCGATGGCTTTATGCCGTGTGTTGAAAATAAATAAATAAACTACTGTATTTGATACTCACACACACTTCCACCGAATACTTACTGGGAGCATCAACTTCGTAGAAACAAATGTAAAATGAAAAGCGCCTCATAATGGGCGCAGAAAGCTTTTTGAAGGCGGTATATTCAAATGGGAGGTAGGGCTGGAAATGTCATGATATAAATATTGTTTGTCTTTAATAATAATAGAAAAAACTTTGTGCATATCAACATTTCAAATTTGACGTATCCATGTCATTGTTTTTGAATGAAAATTGTGAAATGGTTTTGACAATGGAACCTTGATAATGTTCAAACTATATTTTAAATTTAGTTATGGTCGATTTTCGAGCACTGGTCGACCACTAGTTTAATAATTAATAATTGTACGTAAAGCGATGGCGTTTGGTTGTGATTCCTTCTCACCACCGACCATACTATGTATAATATGCAATCTTTATTGACAGCTAGCGTTGCCCCGTTTCATACCCAACTAATAATTGCTGTAGCCTTGTTCTTTGACTTCTATTATTATTACTACTTACTAGTTTTTCAATACCCGACAAAAAAAAAATACAGACTGGAATTTTCCTTGTTTATACTAATAGAAGCTTTCCCGACTATGAATATTGAATCTTATTAATTGTATAGTGATAAATTTTTACGGCGTCGCAGTCTAGATTATTTGTTGTCATTCAGAGGATGGCATCGTCTCGTAGTAAGCATCAATGAGCATACGACACGACTTGAAACTGTAACGTCATCCGATAATATTACACATTATCCGATATTTACGTGTTATTACGTCGATTGAGGAAAAATCCTTATGATAAAATTATTATAATCGTTAAACAACAAATCAAGTTGTGTTTTGATGCAAACCTGCTTTAGACACGCGCCATCCTCTGTTCGACATTGCTTCATTCGATATATTTATTCAAATACCTTTTTTTTGAAAATTCTTTAGTAAATCTTATTCTTCTTATTCTAGGCCTGAAGACCAGTTATTAAGAGGTGGGGTTTGCCTCTTGCGAGGTCGACTCCCACCTGTCTATCCACTTCTTTGGCGGTCTGCCCGGGAGTCGTCTTCCGTGGGGTTGGCCCTGCAATGCAATGTGAGGGAATCTGGATTAGTCCATTCTCCTCACATGTGCATACCAGTATCTTCTTCTTTGCCTTCCCCATCTTACTATATCTTCGACCTCGCATATTTCCCGTACCCTCGTATTCCTTATTCTATCTCTGAGGCTCTTCCCAGCAATGCTTCTTAGAGTCTTCATTTGTGAGACTCTTAGGGCATAATTTGTGATGGTGGTATCCGCTCTAGACTCTATGCCGTAGTTACCTACGTCATAATGGGCCACACACAAGTTTTGTAAATTTTCATTTTGCTGACCCACTATTTCAGCTGGCAGATCCGTTTGCCCACATATATGTCAACACCGAGGTAGGTACCTTTAGTAAATACTCATATTAAAAAAGGATTGTTATTTGCTTTCCACTCTTGTCATAACAATTAAAAAAATAACAACATAGAAAGAGACAAGAATTATTTGCTATTATTTAAAACATTTATTCACTTTATATGATATAAAGCATCAAATCCAAGCTCCCTTTAGACCCCACTTAGGGGCATAGGGAGGCAACAAGAGCTCTCCATTGCGCTCGATCTTGCGCAACGTTAATGACCTCCTCCCACACAATGTCCAGATTCCTCACTTTTTGCCGTATCTACTTATCTAAATAAATAAAGATCTGTTTGAATAAACATAGCTCCGCCTTAATGTTTTCACCAAAAAAGGTCACTTTACTTTTAATGGCAATAATTATTATTATAACTGTAAATCTGTGGCGATTTTTTGACATGGTTACTGCTATTTTGTTCTGTCCATTGTCACCCCCCCCCTACCTCTGTACCTCATGAAATATGACATAAAATTTTGAATTATTTTTTCCGAACGCCGTTTCTACTAGGAACGTAGCACATAAAATAATGTAATTCAATGGTTTTCTAGTTAGACTGTACCGGGTATTCCGTAACAGTTAGATTATTGTCGCGAGTTGTGTCATTGTGTCTTCTATCAAAAGAAAAGCACACAAGTCATTAGTATTTGAATGTGATACTCTAATAGTGGAGGGACTAGTGCCGTTTTGCTATTGTTGCTTGAATGAATGGATGTGCATGCTGTGTTGTGTATGTATGATTATTGTTGTTGTCATAGGTGTGCGGCGTTTGTTGACGATTCAAGGTAAAAAGTAATTTATTGATGCTATAACGGGAGTTCTGTGGTACATGTACCTGTTTTTTTAAATCAATTTACAAAAAATGCTGAAAACATTAGTAGGTAATGCAATCCTACTGAATATATATTTTATTACATATTTTAAAGCCATTCCTTCTTATCTATATCTTCTCTAATATAAAATAATGTCGGGTTAGTGCGAACACTTATAACTCGAGATTGGCTCAACAGATTCTTCTGATGTTTGATTTATTGGATTCTTCTCTGCTCCGGATAACATAATAACTAATAAAAAGTTGAAAAATGGATAGTAACTTAGAGGTAGAATGTCTGCGCGCGCATATTATTTTCATGTTGTTCCCGCCTGAGTTTTAAATGCAAATGAAATATGGATGTTTTAATGTTATTATTTTTATTAGCATGACTCAATCGAATTGATTATGTGTTTTTTTCTGGGGGCGCAGTGCACATTATGTACATAACGGGCCACCTCGGGTTAAAACCACAGGACAACGTGTGTCGGGAAAACTAGTATGTATATAAAACGGACTGTTTGTGTGTGTACTTCGATAGATTCAAAGACCAGTGAACGTGTTTCAATGAAATTTTGTTGATCTGTTGTTCTACTAATGTCAGGGAAGGTTTAAACGGAGTATGAGTACAATACCACTTCTTGGAGGGTAGTTGCAAGTAGAAAGGGTTAAAATGTAACAAACTTTGCATAAACCAGGAGTAATTTTTTTTTATTCTGGGTTAGGTCGGAGTTCGACGGGAGGGTCAGCTAGTTTTATATAAAAATGATTCCATAGATTAAATTCGAGAAACGCTGGATTTGACCAATTTTGGTTTTGAATATATCGAGGTAGAAAATTGCGAGAAAATTAGAAAAATATCAAGTTTCTTTTACCACATAAAGTCTTCCTGCCTGTCGGATGTATCACAAAATATAACACTTATCAATAAAAGACTGATTGTGGAAAAAGAATGTCTCATTTTAAAACAATTTAGAATACACAGCCAATCAACACTTTTTTTTTTGTTTGTAATGATCAATAAGTACTAAAAAACGGCAATCTCATAGGTAAAGATCTAATATTAATACCTGAAGGAAAAACTTTGTGACTATATTTACGATTTTTATCATTTTTTTTTAATTTTTATTCAATATTCATATTTAGATCACAGGACAATGAGGTGGTTGATAGACCAGCGGTTACGACGCCGGCTTTCGCACTGTTTCGTGCGGAGGTCGTGGGTTCGAATCCCGGCCGTGTCGACCATTTTCGGCTTTCACGACACAAGCATTTGCTTATTGTGAAAGATGTCAAAAGTGTATTTGTGTTCACTTCGAGTGAGCACAGATTCATTTTTATAAAAAAAAAAATGTCTGTCGGGAAAGCTAGTTGATAATAATTATTAACGTATTTTAAATACAGAATGTAATTATTGCAGACGGCTGCGTTAGACAAGGACACTGATTTACATCATACAGGATATCACGTAGCATCCGCGACGTTTCCTATATAAGGGCAGTGAAAAAAACGGGACCCCCTCAAACTAGGACCGGTTCCATGAAGATTTATAATATTCTACTTGCATAGTGTCAAACATCAAAGCTTTTAATTTATGAAAATTATTTATGTTTACTGGTGGTCGACCAGTGCTCGAAATTTGAACATACCTAACTAATTTAGATTATAAGTTTGAATATTATTAAGGTTCCATTGTCAAAGACTGAGCGGGAGCTATTTCATAATTTTCTTTCAAAAACAATGACATTGATGATATGTCAAATTTGAAATGTTGATATGTACGAAGTTTTTTCTATGGTTATTCAATACAAAAAAATATTAATCTATTCTCAATAATTCGACTACAGACAGATAAACAAAAGATCTGTGTTAAATAATGTCAAATACATCGAAGTGTGTGTATCAAAACATAATATTACAGTAGTGTTTGTAATGTTTATTTGTTGTTATGTTATGTTATGAATAATTGTAAATAGCATTCGCCACCCTTTCTCTATATAAACTATAGTATAATTTGACTCTTTCTGAAGAAATATTTTTTTTGAATTTCGATATAATCAGTTTTAAACTTATTAGGAGCCACTTAAAAATCATCCCTTTTTATATGTGCCATTTTCATCCCTTTTAGTAAAATTTTGGTAAAAATTGCCAAATAGCTACTACACATTTCTATAGGAGAATTTATATGCCAAATTTCAAGTTCGTACATACCATGTCTAGTTTCCGAGATATTTGCATACTTTGAAAAACATTCAACCCTATTTTTCACCCCCTAAGGAGTGGAATTTCCAAAAATCAGGTTTCAAAAGAAGGTTTTGTATTAATGCCTACCTGATTTCAAAATTTCACTTCTCTACGATTAGCCGTTTGGGCTGTGCGTTGGTGAGTGAGTATGTCAGTCAGTCAGGCACTTTTCTTTATATTTATATACTAGCTTATACCCGTCTTGCACGTTTTTGATTCCGATTGTCAGGCTTGATCGGTAGGTAATTAAACAGGTTCTAGTCTAGCTTCCCATTGCTTAACAGACCTCTATAACTGACATAAGCACAGAAAAAGAAGAATGACACTTTTAATGTTTATTAAAATTTTGTATGAAGATCCTAAAAAATAGGGTTTTTTAATTAGCCCTAAATAATATTTCTTCAGATATTAAAGTTAATGCAGCAAATTGTATTAAAGAACCTTCTCCGGCATTTTGCACGGCTCTGTGCAGATTCATATCTGACGTAGCATTTGTATTTTGAGCGTGATGCTATGACATACGGTAAAAAGCAAAATAAAAAAACATTTCTGAATTATTATGTAGATAGAGAAGGAGGGGCTAATGCGAGTTTTATTTAATTTCCCAATTTACCACGCAACTTTCTTAATTTTTTCTTTCATAAGAACCTTCTACTGATAAAAGCCAACACGACAAAAAAAGAATTAGTGAAATCGGTTCAGCCGTTTAGGCGTGATGCGATGACATTAGGTAAAAAGCTAATAAAAAAACATTTCTGAATTATTATGTAGATTTACCACGCAACTTTCTTAATTTTTTCTTTCATAAGAACCTTCTACTGATAAAAGCCAAAACGACAAAAAAAGAATGAGTGAAATCGGTTCAGCCGTTTAGGCGTGATGCTCTAACATACGATAGAGCAACGATAAAAGGCAAATTAAAAAACATTTCTAAATTATTATATAGAAGATAGATAAATGTGCGAAATTTCATACTCCTACGTCCATGCAATTTTCGTAAAAATAGTCTCAAAGTTATATTCTTCACATATTAATATATAGATTTTCGCTTTAACATTTGGAGTAATTGCCTATAACGAAATACCTAATCGAAATTGATTTCACTGATTTCAGTATATTTTAATGATACTTTTGTTTTAGCCAGAGTCAAAATGTTATTATGGTACCTATACATTTTTTTATTTTGTTAAAAAAAAACAGAGTGTAAAGTTATCAATCGGATGTGGTTTCTTATAGCTGTTGAAACCTTTTTAGAATCTATATGAACAATCTGTGATATCTCGTTAAATCGATTTGAGGTTTTTAAAGTCTATATTATGTTAACCTCAATCCTACACCCATACCAACTTCTATATACTCAACTAGCAGCAGCTCGGACGACAGGCATAGAAAAGGTTAATAAAACAATAAGTTATTTATTCTCTTAAAGGGTCTCGGTTTTACTTTATCACGTTGAACAGTTGTATGTAGGAACCTCTGGTCAATCACATATTTCTTCGATATAAAATTTCCCGTGGCAATCTGCTCATTGTCAAATAGTTTTTTTAAGCCTTCACTCGTTTGCGAGTTTTATAGAAATTTACTTACACTCGAATAATAATAGAAGTGAGTATGACAAATATTTCTCGTGGGTTTACGAGTGTTTCAATGAAACTACTGAGTTACGGACGAACTTAACAAGTTGTTATATTTGATAGCTAGGACTATTACCTTTTCTCATGCAACTTCTGCTGTTTCTTTCACTTCGCAGAACATCGGTCAACATAATTCTATGAAATTATTATCACTTGACGCTAACTGAAATATCTGTTGAAGAAGGCGCATTGCGTTTTTTTTTTACTGTTAATATATTTTTTGGTCTGTTTGTCAATGCACCGTTGGCACACCTATTCCAACACAGCGGATCGAATCGAACTTTTCAGATGGTGACTACTTACAGTACTGTGCGAATTAATGTGGACATCGAGATTTTTTTTTTTCATTTATTTATTTTATTTTATTAATTTTATAAAGTTATATAATAATCTTCTTAAAACAACACAACCTGTTAAATTTCTAATAATACAATCTGCATTATAAACCTATATGACTTTTTGTGCCGTTTTACAGGACTATATCTTACGTTATTTATAGGACCCACTATACACGATTCATCATCATCATTGGCACTACACGAATCATTCATTCATTGGCACTACGAATCATCATCATTGGCACTACAGGCCATTGTGAGCCTCGGCCTCCTCCAGAATTCTCTGCCATTACACGATGCAATATTGAAATAAATTATTGTCCGATTCTTAAATAGTGTTTTTTTTTTCTCTCCGAATTTGAACAAATACAGTCTTACATTCGTATTCTCTTACTGTTTATAAGCCTGACTCAGTTTGATCGAGTCAAAAAAGTTTTCCATCGTAAGAATATTCGACTTGTAGAAAAATCCCGCCCCGTGGAGACTCGAACTGATCCGACGCCTTTAACTTCTTTATAGGTTTCGATCCCAGGTGCCGACCATCTTCCTCTTTCACGACACAAGTTTTAAGTAGCTTAGGTACTGTGAAGAGTCAAAAAGTGTATTTTGTGTGGATAGATTTATTAAAAAATGTAAGCATTGTAGGTAGACATTGTACTTTTTTTATTTAGTGAACATAAAACTGTTGAGAATGACGAACCGTTAAAACATCTTTATTTTTATTCATAGATAGCGCCTGGATATTAATAATTATACATGGTAAAAGCCGTAAGGAGGAACACACGTCTTCTTGAATACCACTTAAATGTTTAGTGAATTAAATTTCTATGTATATTTGTATGACAACAAGTCAAACGTAACTCTATGTTCGGATTAATTGGCATAATACTGTACATTCATCATTGTCTCGATACATTTTCTTTCCATTTGGTGTCGACTTGTACGTTTGGCCGCATTTTTTTTTGTTATTATCATACTATGTTATTACTAATGAAATTAATTCATCGCGTATAAAAAAAAAGTTTACCCAACAATAATTTCTCTGTAGTTGAGCTGATAGAAAAACTAACTACTAGCCAGGTTGCGTTCTATCCGTCATAATATTCTGTCAGGCCGTACGAATGTATGTGTATCAGATTCATTCTAGATTCAACAAATGCCATATCATGTCAATCGGACTCTCATCGTTCTATTCAGCCATCTTGACCCTCTCCCTTTTGATTCTCCTTTCCAATTCCAACGAATCATGCAAACTTATGGTATATTTTTCACCTATCAATAATTCATATATAGCGGATGTCTTGTAGTAAACTCGAGATTTGAATTCGCCATTAAAGGAGTGTGCAGAAAAAAAACAATTTCAGTCAGTTGCCAGGTCTTCCACTCCTTTTAAGTGTAACACAGGTGCTTGGAATGAACGGCAAAGGCCACTCTGCCTTTTCCGATTTCAAGTACATATTTAATTTTCTAAATGTTTAAAATTGACATTGGGCATTTCGAAGTTGTTTGTGTTTGTATATGCATGAGAATGTATTTATTTATGTGTACATGTACCTATGTATTTTTGTTTGACTATGTGCATTTTTTTTTTCATTTTTTTGACCACAATATTTCATTTCTTTCTAAATTTCATCGACATTTATTCACCTTTCTGACCAGAATTTAATCATATCTGCATGACATTGATATTTTATATATGATAATTTCCTTTTTTGACATTAGTATAACCTGACATCCTGCTATTATTGACATTAAATTTGTATTATTTGACAGCCTCCGTTATGGCCGATTATATTTTTAATACTATTCAATGTTGACATCTTTATTTGCGTTTGTGATTGTACAATATGTATTATTTGTTGATATTATATATTACTTATATATATTGCTGTGTTGTTGGAGTGAAGAATATCATGATTGTTATTTTTTTTAACATGTAAAAGGCTATTGCCGTTGATCGAATAAAATAAAAAATAAAAAAAATATTTACGGAAAACTGTGTATCTGCTATCAAACGATTAATTCTACTTCAAGCACACCAGGGTATAACCAAGTTTCGGTCAATGCAACAATGCTAGAATCGTTAGTCAGAACATTAGACGAAAATTCATGCATTATTGACATTGTCGATTCAAGTTTTTTAGTACAATTTTAATCTAACGTAAGCCCAATAAATAACCAGATTATGCTGTCTTTGATATTTAATAAACTTTTAAAACCTTTTTTTTACTAAATTGACATTTGAAACTTTAAGACAGAGCACGATAATATTGCCTTCTCTTTTATGTGTAGTCGTCTCACAGCAGAATTGAATTCGATTTCAGTGTAGTTTATTTTCGGTGGTGAGCTAGTTCTGAATTTTTTTTCGCAAATAGGCGGTTCGCTTGCACTTCTTTGATTGTTATAACTTGGTATTATGTAACATAAAAAGTTCTTTTTTTTATAATAATATGTGGACGTGTGCTAGTATTGTGTACAACATAAACAGTCACACATACTTTATTATTGATAATGCTATTCTTGTTGTTATACACAGTAAGAAGTGTCTACCTAACTATATTGACATTTGATAAAATTTACTTTTTATTTTATCACACACGGTACCCCGTTCAAGGTTGAATACACACACATACATAGCTAGCTATACACAAATCAAACATACAAATAACTTACTTGTTTGTTGTATGCATACCTACTTCCAATAATATACACTGAAACAAATATTCAAGAAGCTGAAAAATCGAACGACAAATAAAACGGTGTTGTAATCGTTTAATAAACGTATCAAAAATTTTGTATATTTCTATTATTTTTATTTTTATTTCTATTATTTATTCCTATACAAAATGTATCTTACCATTATAGTTCGGTTTTAACGTAACCTATTCCTTCATAAATATAATAAACAATAATGTACGCGTTTCATATGTGACTCATTTCCTACTAAACCGCCATCTTTTTAGATGATTTTTAAAAGATACGCATTTATAGAGGAATTGTTTTTATTACAAACTTTTGACCCGTCGAAATTTATCCCGCATCCGAATCAAAGATAATTATTACACAACGCAATAATTCAGTTTTTATGTCGTAAACATTTTTTTCATTAAATTAATTTGAGTCAAAATTATTTTTCTATTTTGAGTTAGGTCGAAGTTCGTCGGGCTGATCGGCTAGTTAAAAATAAAATCAAATTTTCGTTGTAACGTACACTATTGTACGTTTTTGTTAAAATCTGTTTCAGTGTTGATAAATATTTCGTCATAATGTTGAATTTGAATCGGTTTCATTTATCTGCAGTTCGTCAAACGCCTTGAATATTTGAATACATTAAAAAAATGAATGTACATTTAGCATAATGACTTTTCAGTATGTACACTTACATGTTGTTCTTCCCGTAGATTTCATTATACCGAGGTGAAGCGATAATGACGCGCGGTTAAAATGGACGTGTTTGAACGTCCCCTTGAAAGAAATAATATCTTGCTTTTTTACACATTAAAACGATAAGCAGAACCGTCAATAATAATAAAAATTATTAGATTTTTTTAATCGGCAAGACGTACCTACATCTTCTTTTATCGATTACGTATCATTATTGTTGGTAAAAATATGATTGGTTTAGTTCATTCGTAGATTTATTTTTATCTGATGTTCAGAATTATTGTACTGATTTGTTCTTTTGGTAGGTTGTGATCTAGTTCGATCACTGCTATCTCTGCTCCGATTAGGTGTACCGTTATCGAATCGTTCACACTACTCACTTGTTGCGAGTTCGTTTTATGCAACAGTTTTTTTGCCTGTCTTTTTATCCGTCTTGCTTGTGTCAATAATTTTTTTTTCTTCTGTGTTTTTTTTTGTATTTCAATGAAATAGGTGAACACCTCTTGATGTTGATTGTACTGAATTTCTGTCTCATTTCTTCTTCTTTAAATGACACTCCTATCGGAGGTTGGAGACCATCTGTGAATAAGCTCGGGCAAGTCTCGCCAACATAGCAGGCTCCGGCACACCAAACCACTGTCTCAGATTCTTCACCCACGAGGCTCTTTTACACCCCATATCTCGCCTTCCTTCTATCTTTCATTCAATCTTAATTGTAGAAGAGCCTTCTTCGATACAGTTAGAGCACAAATGCCATTTGTTTCGCCTCATTTAGGAACCTCGATCATATTTTCGGATTCTGGTTGGATGTCCCACCATATCTTCCAAGATCTTCCTTTGTCTCGCGCATCATCCGTCTTTTTAGCAGGGTTGCCAGGTTTTTTTCCAAAAATATAGCGGGCCAGTGTTCCCACTTGGTATCCGAAAAGATGAATGTTCCCAAAAAAGGTCGTTCTCAAAATTTGCTGCTGCTTGCTGTCCGGAAAGTTATAAATTCTCTAACAAAAATGACAAAATCATTCCGAAAATAAATACCGAACACTCCATAGTTCGGTATTTTTTTTCATACCGAACATGGTGCAAAAATACTGAACACTGAACGTTATTTTACCCCTAAATATTTAAACCCTGCTTTTTAGTCGAACGTGTTTATTAATGTTTCTCAAAAAGGTCATTTATTTCCAAAATAAGGCTATCTCACTGCTTTTACTTGGGCGATCTAGCATTTTTCCCGCTCAAAGTTACTAAATGTTTGAAGATTAAAATCGAAAGTAAAATCTGAAAATAACTACATGTAGCTTCATAATTATTTTAATGTAGAAAACCAATAAATCCAAGCTTTTGATTGTTAATTTGTGAAAAAATAACTGTTTTTATTTTTGTAATATCAGTCGTGCTGCCTATCACAAGATAGTGTACACCTGTTAACCTCGCACTAATGCACTCGGGTAGGTACTTGTATTTGTTTTGCATTACTTATTATTAGCAGTCGTGTTTGTCTATTTTCGTACATACCTATAATGTACCTGACTTCTAAAAATAATAATATTTGTCATATAATAATGTTACTCCATTGCCATCCAGAAGGTCAAACCGTAGGCCCGTATTATTATCTAAGTCACTGTCCACTACTCTACTGTGTTGTCGTTTCGTCTTCGTCCATTGTGTGTTTTGTCCGCTGCTCTCCGGTTTCCTACCTTTTGTTTTCGTCGTCTAATTATTTAAAAAAAACCGAGCGCCGGCCTTGACCGTTTCAGTACCTCTATTCTCAGTTTTATCGGAAGGTAGTCACGGTAGTAATGTGATTATTCCTACACGATACATTTTGTATGAAAAACGTCTCTGTGGTGGCGCTATACACGTTTCCCATACAAAATGTATCGTGTAATACTCACTTTACTACCGTGACTACCTTCCGGTAAAACAGAGAATAGGGGTACAGTTGTTGTTGTTGTTGTCTCCTAGGAATTGAAGGTCTCGGAGCAATAAGACGACAAGCTACAATTTACTTCTTTTTTTTTACAGGAGAGCGAAATAATGAAGATTTCAAAATATTCTGTACTTAATTATTATTTCGTGTTTTGTTTTTTTTTTATATCTGTAACAAGAAATCAAAAGTTCAAAATGTTGATTATCTTTATAAGCTAATAAACATACTTAATAAAATTACCATTTACACCAAGCATTCGTTTTCATATCATCATCACCAGTTTTTGTGACTTGTCATGTTAATGCACAATTTTTTTTTGAACACACTAATTAAATACTGTTTTCAAGCAATTTCTTTATTGTATCGATATTTTTTTATGTAGGGGAGAGGGAGGCAGAATTGGACAGGGGCAGAATTGGACAGTTTGAATTTTACCGGCTAAACTTTAAACGAAGTAGTTGCATATATTTTTCATAGATGTCCTTAGTGGTAGCCTATTGTTAACTGACAGTTGGTTACGTGTAGCGACGTCGTACGTTTTTTTATAAAATAAATATCGAAAAAACCCATTTTGAATAATTGGTTTCGTGATTTTGCTAAGGCTGTATCTTTTTTTAATTATAGGTAAGTCAAAATGAGTATTTATTTTACAATTACTATATATTGAAACTATTATTTGATGATAAGAAACTTTCAAATATATAATCACATTTCATTTTGTATTCTACAAAAAGTGTGTATGGGGCAGATTTGGACAGCGCATGCTGGGGCACATTGGGACAGTGTCCAAATAGACAAAATTCTTCATGGATTAACGATTCATCAAATTCGGACTGCGCAGGGGCATTAAAGAAGAGGATTCCACCTTATTGATGGAATATTCATCAACGTGCTGTCGTAGCATGTATAAAAAGGTTGAAGAAAAACCCGGAGCATACCTACCTTAAATGTTTATGTAAAAACTTGATATATTCTGTTATTTTCTATTGTGTGCAAGTTATTAATATTATTGTATAGAGAAAATATTCAATAAAGTTGAATTCTAATTAAAATTATATGTTTTTACTCAATATGTTTACTTGTCCAATTGTGCCTCTTAGTCTGTCCAAATCTGCCTCTTAGGCGTCCAAATGTACCCCCCTTTGGGGCACATTTGTACACAAGCTAGACCTCCACTGGATCGCCCACTACACTCTTATTATACTTCAATAACATATTCCGGTAATAAAATATGTTAGATAAAGGATTCCACTACCTATATCCACTAAAATATTTCAAAATAAGCATTAAAAAAAAATTATAAAAATTGAAAAGTAATTTTTGTCCAAATCTGCCTCCCTCTCCCCTACCTAGTGTTTTTTTGTGTAGTATTTTGTAAATTAAAACGATAATATAACATAATCACAAAAAAAAAAAAAAAATTTAAAAAATGATTTGTAAGTATGTAGTGACTTATCACGTACTTCTCGAAAAAAAAAAATAAAACACAATTTTTATTTACAGACAACTATCGAGTTTCAAAACATTGGTACGCAGATTTTTTATAGAATTTCTTTCAAGCTTTTTCACAAATAATTTTTTAATATTCAAACATATTTTTGTATATATTACAATTGTGATATCAATATTCATCGTAAGGACTACAGGAAAACGTCTGTCGAGAAAGCTAGTCTTATATATAAAAATGGAGAGCTATTTCCCGATGTCATCGCATCACGCCTAAACGGCTGAACGGATTTGGCTAATTATTTTTTTGTCGTGTAGGCTTTTATCAGGAGAATGTCCGTTTAGAAGAAAACAATTAAGAAAAATGCATGGAAAATTAGAAAATTAAAGAAAACTCTACGTAGACTTTATTAGTACTTTTTACCTTATAATTATTATTCCAAATTTGAAATTTTGACAGAGATTGTCAATTGGTGCGATTGACAGAACGCGGATGCAATATACATGGTTTTAAACAGACGCATCGTTCGGAATCACATTGACAAATGATAATTAATTCTTCACCCTACATAGTCGAATTCAATATTCATAGTTAGGAACACAGGACACCGTCTGTCGGGAAAGCTAGTAATAATATTATAAATATTAAGGGACAATACATTTTGACAGTTACTTTACCATAGGTATGTATATCTACTTACATAAATTGAAAGATTTTTTCTATTTCTCCTAACAATGCATCAACCAACGCCAGGACTCTGCGAGAAAAATGTTTTACATGATCCTACTCCTTAATTTCCTGATACTAATGGTAGAATTATTACACTCCTTTTAACCGAAATACTGGATAATTGGTCTTGGTACAAGTACACCACCCACCCTTCTACCAATCACTTTCGTACATACATACATAGCTTGTTTTGTGGGAAAGCAATATGGTCTAGGACTCTTGGTCAATAAAGAAAAAATAACAACTAATGACTCTAACAATGCATTATACTAAAGTTCGATTTTTAAATGGAACAAACTACTACGGGCTTACGACCGTCTTCTACTGTTATTTAGAATTCTGGCTCAGTGTGATCATTTTACGTTGACAGCGTTCGCCCTTAGGTGGTAATGTTTAAGTCTCCGTCAATGTTTAAATATCCGAAACTCCTAATCATGAGAATTCTCAACATGTCGAAAAATCTCATGTATGCAACAAGTAGAAATTTAATAATAAATGAAATATAGAGATAAAAGTTGGAAATTATTGAGAACAAGAGAGCAACCAAATTTAAAGACTGCGACTGCTGTCATTTATTTGGCGCCAGGGTGTGACTACATATATCCATTTTTGTTACTGTCTCATCTTTATTGCCTGTTGTTCTCATGGTCAATATCAGGGGTTGAAACTTCAGATCATTTCTTGCTGCGTGCCGATTGCGGAGTATGAGATGAATGCCGAAGAAGTATCGAATCCTATAATGCCGTATATTCAAGGGGGTGCCGTCATCTCCCCCCCCCCCCATTCTTATCAAGTTACCCCTCGCTGGCATAGCTTTTCATTTGACGCGACATCCACCTCCCGGTGATGATTAGCCACGTACAGTAACGAGATTACCAGCTCACCCATTGTTTGGCCTTTAATTAAATCTGGTCACACATTCTATGCTTCTGCGAAATCTCTACGTAATTCGAAGGCCCGCCTTTAACGAGACGGGGTTAGTCTTCTTTTAATCAAATAATAATGTAAACAAGGCTTCACCGGTCTTTTAATTTTAAATGAGCTTTCTAAGAAATATCCTTACAATTTTGTTTGTATATAGCCCTTTGCGGATCTAGTGGACAAAGATGGGAGTAAGTATGCGTAGGTACACTGTACACATACTTTCTCCTTATCTTTGTCCTGGACACTTGATCAAACGAAACGTGCAAATAATAAATGAAAGTACTTTTTTTTATAGGTTCTTCTTCTTTTAAAAGGGCACTTGATATTTTTGATATTTAAAACTCTTTTCTTTTACTCTTTGTTTTTATCCATTTAGTCTTAAAGTGGACCGCTTATTTTCCTCAAACTAATCTTTTCCAAAAAATAAACAACTATAATTTTTGTTATATATTATTCGCTCTTTAGTTTGATCAAGTGACGAGAAAACACATTAGGTATATGGGATAATCCCTTACCATCAACAATTTGTTTTTTTTTTTGTAAAAACGATCAAGTTGTGATCTAATTCAAATCTTAATAGGTACTTGATTATTTTAAAACTAAGTCGTATCTAGAGCGTTTCATGAATACCTCTCCAGAGCTCAAAAGTGAACACAAAAATCCTCTTTTGGCATCTTTTAAACTATGTAAAGCTTGTGGTGTGAAAGGTGGAGGATGTTCGACAGCAGAAATCGAACCTGCGACTTTCCGATTCGAGTGTCGGCGAGTGAACCGCTAACCTACCACCCGCTTCTTTCAATTACCAACTATACATATACAGGCGTGAAAATGTCTTAATTTTATTTCGATCTTTTTGTACACAAATGTAAAACGGTTGTTTGATTTGAATAACATAGGTTCCTACCCACATAGTTCGACATTGACACATTTTTCACGCATTCAATATTAAAATTTCAAGTCTCGATTAGTTCCCGCATACTCTTTCATTACGTATGTTAATTATTGTCCGCCGCGGAGTGTGCACCTACAACTAAAACCACACCTCCACTATAACGTGGTCGTATATAATATAGGTATTAGGTAGTATTAAAATAATGCTCGGAACACTTTCACTCGCTAACCAGTCGCACGACGACGTTTGTGAACTTTTAATAATAATAATCTACATAATAATTCAGAAATGTTTGTCTGCTTTCTATCGTATATGGGAGCATCACGCTCAAAATACAAATGCTACGTCAGATATTAATATGCCCAGAGTCGTACAAAATGCCGGAGAAGGTTCTTAAATACAATTTGCTGCATTAACTTTAATATATTTAGAGCTATTTAAAAAAACTCTATTTTTTTAGGATCTTCATACAAATTTTTCAAAAAAGGAAAACATCTTTTGGAAACAAAATTACTCATGTAAACGTTGAATGGAATCTTGGTATTACGGTATGAAAATGTAATAAAATAATTGTAGATTGATTTGTTATACATATAAATGTTATTCAAATCTTATTATTCTCAATAAATAAAGATTTAATGAAAAAATTTGCAAAGTGATTCCTCCATTTTGAAGTTTGACAGATAGCGCAAATCACCCTTTATGGGCGGAGAGCCTAATTAATTATCACACATTAGGGAATGTAGCTAAGATTCAAACCACAGAGCTATCTCTCTCTATGAAAACTTGCAAATTATGTCGGTAGGTTCGTATAATATTATGAGGTCGGTGAAACAAAAATTTAAAAAGTGTCATTCTTCTTTTCCTGTGCTTATGTCAGTTATAGAGGTCTGTTAAGCAATGGGAAGCTAGACTAGAACCTGTTTAATTACCTACCGATCAAGCCTGACAATCGGAATCAAATACGTAAAGCAAGACGGGTATAAGCTAGTAAAAATATATTATTATTATTAGTTTTAGTACCTACCTACTGTCGTTCGTCCAATTTGAACGTTTCTATGCCAACATTATTGACTTTTGTCAATGTGGCCGGTGGCCGTGTATATATGTACATAATAAATGTATTAAGTGGCGTCTAATTTATGCGAGACGTTGGCAGCGGTAGGTTGCATAATATGCAAATACGGACAGGTCAGGCATGATATGCATGTGATGCATCAATCTGTAAATTGAATTTAGCGTATAAGCAAATATTATATTAGATAGTGTTTGACTATTCATTTTTCATTCAAAAGGTGCCGCTCGTCAATCTCTCCCCCCCCCCCCCCAAGCAAAGGGTTAAAATTTTCTTTAACTTGCTCATCAAATCAGCTGCAATCTTCTATATGGAGAGCTATTTTCCGATGTAATCGCATCACGCCTATGATGGTCGGACCGATTTCGCTAATTCTTTTTTTTTTGTCGTGTTGGCTTTTATCAGGAAAAAGTTCTTATGAAAGAAAAAATTAAGAACGTTGCGCGAATAATTTGAAAATCAAAGAAAACTCTTAAGTAGGTAGGTAACCTTAGTACTTTTAACAATATACCTAGATTTGAAAAATTATAATTAAATTAATTTAGATGGAAAATACCAATAGGTATGGTTTGAAACAGGTGCATCGATCTAAATTACGCTGGTTAAAATGTAAACAGCTTATCCTTATACAAATTTGAATTCAATAGTCATACTTGGGAACACAGGAGAATGTCTGTCGGGAAAGCTAGTCTTATTTAAGTATGTCACATTTTGGATTATGAAATTCTGAAGGCGTCGAGATTTGGACGCTGCATTTAAAAGCAATATAGGTATTTTTAATGATAAGCAACCACCCCTTTTCTCGAAATTAATAAGGAGAGAGGATGTTTTCAAAAAAAAATATTTTTCGTTCGTGTAGAATTTTTAAAAAGAATAATGGTATAGGTATAACACATATTGAATATTTAAGGCTTTCGAGTACAATACTAGCTTTTGATAATATATAGGTATGTTAAAACCTCGGCATGGTTCGAATCCTTCCCGGGGAAATTGAACTTTTCCACAAGCACTGTTTCACATGTTAAAAAGATTCATGATGTGTTTAGGACATTTGATATTTGACAACCTTAAAACGGCGAACTTTGTTTCATAAGGTGCGAAGATATAAATTTGGGCAGACCAATACGGAGCTGTCAAACGCTTGGGTGAAGCTTTGAGAAGAAAATATAATGTGCTATAGCGCATGCATGGTCCTAACAAGTACCTTCCACGTGACTACTGTTAAACTCATACAAAGTTTGACGTATACCGGTAGCGGCTTGTGACATAGGTACGATTTTTTATTACATATTTTAGCATTAACACAGAGGAGTTTAATGTTTTAATCATATAATTAGTCAAAGGACGTACCTATGGGTTTTGTTGTGTTGTCTTGTGCTTGTGGATGAAAGTCAAATAAATTATTATTATAGATAATAATTTATCTTCAGACACGTGACTGTTGAATAAAGGAAACAATTTTCGGATCTGCGCATCTAAAAAAGTTCTCTAATAATATTATTTTGTACTCGGTGGGATGAAGGGATTTAATCGAGAAAACACAATTTAAATACAAAACAAAAAGATTTTCAGTACAAACACACCTTAGTGGCGGTAGGTTTAAAAATGGCGGAGATTAGTGGTTCTATGAGACTGCCTCATTTATATCTAGATTCTTTATTTTAACCTATACAATATAAGTCTTCATACTATATAAGCCAGCCTTCAAGACATATACAAACGCATTACAAGGGAAGGTTTTTTTTTTAATGTGATGTTTTGCGCTCCGACCTGTAGTGGTCTATTTTCACCCCCTATTTGCTCATAGTGTTACCCAATTAGAGCTTCCCCACTAATCCCAGACGCTTCAGGAAGTCCAGCATTAGGAGGGCATCCAAGGCGGCGAGGTCCTCCACCTTTATCCCGTGTTTACCAAAACTTCTTGCTCTCGCATAAACTATACTCTGTACTTTGGGTTGGCTGCAAGAGATCCTGCGGGTTAAGTCCGCCCTTTGACTCTCGTAATTGGATCGTATCAGGACTGCATTCTTAATTTGAACAATAAAGCATTATTTGTTATTTATTTTATTATTATTACTGTATCGCAGTCGGTAAGTAGGTGTTGAGGCGTTTCTACCCCTTCTTCGCCGAATCTACAGGTTCCATTATCTTCGAGTCCCAGCCTCCTCAGATGTTCCCTAAGTCTACAATGACCCGTTAAGAAGCCTGTTAGGGTTTTAAGACCTATTTTACTTAGGCTAAAACATATTTTGGTTCTTCTGGAGTTAAGTCCGGGAAGGTTGTTCAAGGGAAGGGTTACAAAAAAGGTGTAAAGAAAAGGATTTTGAATATACGGAACATCCTGGATGAGCGGTGACAAATAAAGAACGTATATCGAAGTCATAATGGGTCGCCGAGAGATGCGCGACCGAATCGGAATGGGCGTGCAGAGGCGCTAATCTAGAAATAGACAAATCTCGATGCAGTGTTGTCACTAGGAAATGTACATCGGTACGCTAATTTTACACGGCCAATGAGAGGACCGATTGTCTCTGCCATAATAGCTATGCTGTAGGGGAGATTCAACCGAGACCCGACTCGCCTTTCCTCATAGCGGTCTTGCCTAGGGGAATTCGGATTGGTAAAGGACACTCCAAAAAAAATTCATTGATTTCCATTCATTCCCAACAGATGTTTCATTTCGGTAATCTATAATATGAAAAAAAAGTCGGGTTGTTAACACTTATAACTCGAGACCAGCTGAACAGATTTTTATGATGCTTGGTTAAATGGATTCTTCTCCGCTCCGGATAACAGAATAATCATTATTAAAAATTCGAAAAATGGACAGGAAATTACCTATATAAAATATAATATTAAAGTTAGTATGGAACGGATTTTCTGGCAACAACGCCATCTGTGGTTCAACGCCATCATAGCACATTATTTATTTACTTGACAACCGTTGAGTTTCAAAACATTGGTGCGCAGATTTTTGATCGATTTACTTTCGAGCTATAATAATTATCGTTATTTACAAAAATAAGATAGCACAATACAATTTGAAAGAAAAACAAGGTGACGCCTCATTTTGTATAGATCTGTGTTGAGGCTAGCTTGAAAGAAATTGACAATTCAGCTATAACATATTATTATTCTGCACTAATACAAAGAAATTACAACAAATTCCACCCCAAAAAGAAAAAAAAATATTTTTTTTTTCGGTTTTTCTTTCATCAAAAAAAGAAAAACCGAAATATGCAAACAATAATAGAAATCGATAAAGTGTTTGATTGTACATTTTTCTGTATAATATGACTCAAACAATGGTTTTACTGTCATTCACTAACAGTGTCATTTTTATCCAGAAATAAAACACTCCCTTTGAACTCCATTCCAGGAGCATAGGGAGGCAACAAGAGCTCTCCATTGCGCTCGATCTTGCGCAACGTTTATGATTCCTCCAACACTATGTCCATTCCCTCTTCTCGAAGGAGCGAAACACGATATGAGAGGGTCTTCCTCAACGAGAACAACAGCAGCAAAGAACAGCAGTCACCTCGAGCTACTGTCTTTCGGCAATAAGTACATTATAATATCATCTTCTTCGTGTGCCATGTCAGGTCCCCCCGACTTCGGCTACCACCATGACGTAGGCTTCTCAGTCCTGGACTAACCGGAATAGTTCTTCCACCCGCAGGATTCCGGTCCACTGTCTGATATTTTTGATCCAGGGCATCTGCCGTCTACCAACATCTCGACTTTCATTTTCCCTTTCATAATTAGGTGAAGCAGTTTGAATTTTCCAAAATAAGAAATGGTCAAAAAGTGTGTTTCTTATAGGGCTACCACCAGATCATAAATTAGAAAAGAACGGACTCAAATTTTAAAATTTCGAGTCCTCGCACTTCCGGAGAAAATTCCGTATTTCCTGACATTTAAGACGTTTTACGGCAACCCTGTAATAGTTTCAAGTAAGAACGATGAATTTGGAATTTCGCAGTTAACCCTAATAAACCCCCATACTTAGTCGACGTAAATGAGACACTTTCATACTACTCGCTGGTTGTCCCCAAGGATGTCCTCAGCTTAAGTTGATTAGATATTAATAGAAAATGTCACGGAGTATGGTTGGTATAGATAGAGTGCGGATGTGGATGGTGATACCATGGTAACGGACCCACGCAGCCTCCTGCTCATTAATTCCACCGCCCTTACTCTCTATACTCTATGGCTTTACTCTCTGGAACCTGAGAACAATTTCAAAATTTATTACCGTCGTGACCCCTAACTTCGCCTGTGGTACCTAACTTCGCCTGTTTTGGTAAAATTCAATATTTTTGTATTTTTATCTATAATACGATCTTCATTTAATATTTGAATGAAAGTTTTATTCATAATGGCAATACTTTTCCTTAAATTTGGTGCTAACTTCATGCCAATACGTCAGATGGTTGGTTTCAAGTTGGCGCGAAGGCAGCGTTCATTGTATTGTTGTGCGAAACTTTCACTTTAACAAAAATCTGTCAAAGATAGGTTAGAATTTAATAGATTACAAAAAGAATCTAATGTTTATAATAAAAATCGGTAGAACACTATCTATTATAGTTTATAATTTATTTAAATAAATATTCACTGAGACGGGTTACCTCCAAAAATGATCCAATCTTCGCCTACCTATAGGGTTGTCACAACACACTTTTTTTTGGAACATGGAAACAAAAATTTGGTTAAGTTGTAACAAAATGTCCTAATAAAATGTATAGGATAGCCTCATGATAATAAAACTGTTTTTTTATTCTTAAATTTTTAAGAATAACGGTTCTTACAATTTGCGTTGTAGGTAATGTATAAAAAAATGTAACATGAATTCTAGTTTTTTTTTTGACAACCCTGACTAATGTTTGTCAAATGTATGGAAACAGATTTAAATGTGTACCTAACTTCGCCTAGTGGAAATATATTGCTAAAAAAGACCTTATTGTATTCTCGTTATGGTTCATATTGCTTTGTATGATGTTCACAACACAACCGTATTATTTTTATGTGTCTGTGGTGCACACTTTAATACTTACACGTGGTAGGCGAAGTTAGGTAAAAGTTCCCTAACTTCGCCTGCCGTCTTTAAATGCTAATAAAATGGTAATTATTACAAAATACAGGTATTTATCATGACATTCCTTTAGAATTCTTCTTATTGAATATTATTTTCGATACCAATTCGTCCAGTACTATTCTATTTTGGAGCTATTCAAAAAAAACTTCTGAAAACCAAGCGAAGTTCGGGGTCACGACGGTATGTTTAAAAAAGATATAAAATTCTCAATACGGGTACCTATATGTGTTCTATTTATAGATAAATTCAAAAACGTTCTATATTTTGTGTTCTATTTAAATAAATTAACAATGTTTTCAGATTTTTTTTTTAAATATCATTTTAAAGCATTGTGTTACCTATTTTTTTAGAATAAGAAAAACGCGTAAATTCGTTTTTTGCTTGTTAATTTAAAAACATCACTCAAGGAAATAAAAGTTTCTGATATTATACAATGCACCAAAGATTATTTAGAAAGTACATAGCTCAATTTAAAGATAAAACTACTTAATGTGTCATAAAATATTATTTGATTTATGACCTTTAACCCATGTAGGTACAAATTGCTTTTGGATCAGATAAACTGCAGGTGGCCGAAATTCAATTGTACATGTCTTTCTAGTAAAAATAAAAATTATCTTTGGATTCGGACTTTGACGAATAATTTTCAAATTTGGAATGAGGTATGCATTACTATTGACTTTTTTTTTAAATTCGGTTGTTTTTTATTGTCTTTGAAATTTGAACGAACGAATTATTTGAATTTTGAACTTCGCATTACGATCGACAACATTTTCGAAATTCGAATGATTTATGTTGTCCTTTGAAATTTAATGAAAATAAAGTTTTGTAATAGTACGATGACGAAATATTCAAATTTGGAACGAAGAACGATCTATATTGACAACAATTTTGAAATTGGAATTTTATAAATTGTCATTTGGACATATAACTTGTATTGTACGTTCTCGGCATACGTAATAATATCATACTAACATAACATCTTGCTTGATGTATGCTATATTAAATGGAAGCCCTTCTTTTTTGTGCCCCCGTCTTTAACAATAGGGCACTCCAGGTTTTGCGCTTGGAGCTTTCCATCCAGCCCACACACGTACAAACACAACTAGTAGCTGACCTACGCATTACCTACTACCACATATGAAATTCATTAATTTTGATTAAATTATGCGTCTATGTATAAAGGAAAAGTACAATATGTACGTTAATGATTATATTGGGAAAGAATCGAAGTGGTTGGTAGACTAGCTGTTACGACGCCGGCTTTCGCACTGTTTGCGTCGCCGACAAGTTTCAGGTGCCGACCATCTTCCTCTTTCACAACACAAGCTAACTTTAAGTAGCTTACTGTGAAAGAGTCAAAGAGTGTATTTGTGTTCACTTTGAGTGAGCACAGATTGTTTTAAAAAAAATTGGTGAAGAGGTTGAAATACAATGAAATGACCGAGAATTTTCGTCCTTATGGATGATCAGATCAAAAGTCAAAGAAATATGAGACGATTTGTAAGAAATTGCGTTTCTTTGGAAGAAGCGGTAGAAATTTATCTGATGGATAGAAATTTGTCGAAGTCCCTTCTATTTTTAATTTCTTTTTCACGATTATTTAAAAATGTACCTACCTAACTTACTATGCTGGAGATGTCTGTTATTGGAGCACTGGAGATTCTATGTTTCACGATTTGTTTTGTTTGTGTTATTCAGTGTTCTGTTGGTGTCTCTATAAAATTAAATACCTAATCAGCTATTTTATGCAAACACTCATATTGGATTTATATAGGATAACTTTATACCTGAACTAATGCTGGCTAAATACAATTTTCTTTTGCTTTTCCGAAAGCTGGCTTATCACTTCTACGTAAGCTATGGTCACCATTTTCGATTACAAATTTATGAAATTTCCATGATGGGTATTTTTGTATGTTCGAAATGAGATAGTGAAGCCTTCCCTTTAATTGGGATGAAAACAATTTCAAATCCAAACAGTGTTTCAGAGATAAGCGCGTCTAAACAAACATTTGAGTTTTATATATTAGTTTGAATTTCTATAGATATAACTAAATGTTCATGTTTACACAGTGTCTCTTTTATATTTTCATCTCTGGTTAGAAATTTGCGTGTGTGTGTATGTAGGTATGTGTTGTAACATAAATATCGACACCCGAAGCGCTGAGACGCTGTGTGGGTGACGTCACGACGTTGCCTAGGAGATGGGACGACGCCGCGTAGCCATGGTAACCCCTCCGCCTCTCTACGAGGCGGGTGAGGCGGCCGTGACTGAAATGCATCACCTGTAATAGACCAATATCTGCCCCGTATAATATTATATAGAGGTCAAATCCAGGTATAACTTAACTACACAGCCCGAAAAAAATATATTATCTATATCTATATTTTTCTGTGTAGATTGGTTATTACCATACCCCTTATTTTATACGGCTGGACGGATTTGAAATAAAATGGGTGTTTTAAGGGTTATTCTAGGATGGTTTAGAATCACATCAGTTTGATCGTTTCGACACAACTTATTTTATTCACTCTCAACAACCAACCTTTTTGATCTTTTTTTTTTAATGAATCTGTCCTCACCCAAAGTGAACACAAATGCATACACTCTTTGACTCTTTCACAGAGAGCTACTTAAAGCTTGTGTCGTGAAAGAGGAAGATGGTCGGCACCTGGGATCGAACCCACGACCTCCGCACGAAATAGTACGAAAGCCGGCGTCGTAACCGCTAGGCTACCAAGCACTTCACAATAATTAAATCAATGGATGTACGATTTTTAAATATTATATATTTTTTCAAATTTTAACCACTACGGGCTTACGATCGTATTGAGTTTTTATCTAAATTTTTAACTATCAAACAACTGTTTGATCTTTTGGTTGAGCATTTCAGAAATCTGGCAAATCTACTTGTAGAGATTATCCATAGTTGAAAAGATATGCTGCTTCAACACCCAAACTCCATTCAAATTCAAAATTGAGAAAATTATTTGGGAAATTCCGGAACACAAGTTAGTTTACCTCATACACTCGTAGAAACTTTGAAAGCTAAAAATAACATGGTGAAGTGTGATGGTGAACTGTTTACACTGGGGAAGGGTGCTTGAAGAAATAGTTTTTCAGGGCGGCGTCCCCCGTGCCGGCCCTGATGCGTCCTTGACCCTATTCAGTCAGCGGTGGGGTAATAACATATTCATATAATGACATATTGTGTATGTGTGCCCCTATACAATATACCCGAGTGTTTTTGTTAAATTCCACATGTCAATTATGTATGTAGGTCAAAGGCTGTATGGGTACCTACCCTTAAAGCCTTTCCCTAATACAAAAAAAATCTATAGTTACCTACCTACTATGTGTTACTACATACTGTTACTGTACCCATAAAAATACTTTTCAATTTGTTACCGAGAATGTCGCTTTGTTGGTAGACGTCAGATGCTCGGATTCAGTAACGTCAGGCAATGAACCGGAAGCCAAAGAGTTGAGAAACTGTTCAGCAAAGTCCAAGAAAAATTGTAGCCGATTTCAGGTTGATCTGGCTTGGCAATTGCGTTTTTCCATATCAAAATATCGCTTTAGATAGCAGAACTTATTGCCTGAGACATTTTTTTTCTGGTCAAAATGTCCCCCGTCCTATTTGAGACTGGATGCCGACTCCGGGTAGAAATTTCAAGTGAAAAAGCTCCTAGAATGTTTTGAGACAACCAGTAATCGAACCGAGGACGGTTTGATTAGAAGTCAGGTTCTAGACATCTAAGTTACCGATATCTTTGATTAGAAGACAGTTGAAGGAATTTACTATTTCTGTTGTTGTTTCAAAAACTCTCCCTAACCTTAAAATACAGTGTTTTTTTTTATCATCCGGCTTTCACGAAACTCTCTAAACTAATTATATATAAGTTGTCTCACATCGAGCTATCGAAGTCTTGTTAAATAAATTCAATGTGTCCATAATTCTTTAACCCTACCCCATCCGCTATCGTTTTTGTTCTCTTACTTACCTTCCGGGGTCATTTCGTGTTTCAGAATGGACTAATATAGAATGACTCTGCTCGAGTGTTGTAAGTGTAATTGACTTCATATACACCAAAGAGTTTAAAACTGGGAACTTTTTTGTTTAGTTCAAGGTAACTTCAATTAACACACTAGGTTAGAAAAGGTGTTGTTGTATTCTTCCACAACCTGTTTAGAACTTTGCTAGAACCTCTAACGCTATCTGGGAAGCTTTGTTTCGGCATAAAAATCCAGTTAAAAAATGATAATGATAAAAAATTTTTACATATACTAGCTTATACCCGTCTTGCTTTACGTTTTTGATTCCGATTGTCAGGCTTGATCGGTAGGTAATTAAACAGGTTCTAGTCTAGCTTCCCATTGCTTTGTAGACCTCTATAACTGACATAAGCACAGAAAAAGAAGAATGACACTTTTAATGTTTATTAAAATTTTGTATAAAGATCCTAAAAAATAGGGTTTTTTAAATAGCTCTAAATATATTAAAGTTAATGCAGCAAATTGTATTAAAGAACCTTCTCCGGCATTTTGCACGGCTCTGTGCAGATTCATATCTGACGTAGCATTTGTATTTTGAGCGTCATGCTATGACATACGGTAAAAAGCAAATAAAAAACATTTCTGAATTATTATGTAGATAGAGAAGGAGGGGCTAATGCGAGTTTTATTTAATTTCCCAATTTACCACGCAACTTTCTTAATTTTTTCTTTCATAAGAACCTTCTACTGATAAAAGCCAACACAACAAAAAAAGAATTAGTGAAATCAGTTCAGCTGTTTAGGCGTGATGCGATGACATTAGGTAAAAAGCTAATAAAAAAACATTTCTGAATTATTATGTAGATTTACCACGCAACTTTCTTAATTTTTTCTTTCATAAGAACCTTCTACTGATAAAAGCCAAAACGACAAAAAAAGAATTAGTGAAATCGGTTCAGCCGTTTAGGCGTGATGCGATGACGTTAGGTAAAAAGCTAATAAAAAAACATTTCTGAATTATTATGTAGATTTACCACGCAACTTTCTTAATTTTTTCTTTCATAAGAACCTTCTACTGATAAAAGCCAAAACGACAAAAAAAGAATTAGTGAAATCGGTTCAGCCGTTTAGGCGTGATGCTCTAACATACGATAGAGCAACGATAAAAGGCAAATTAAAAAACATTTCTAAATTATTATATAGATAAATTTTCAAAATTTGGCTATTACTTTCCGGAGTTTTTGTGGTGAATGGGAAATCGAATTATTCTATTCTAAAATTCTACAAATTCAATTACGTTATGATTTCTATTTTCATTTTTATCCCAGTCGTACGATTAGTTTTCTCTGCTATGCGCCATTTTAGAAAGTTCCAGCTTTGACAAGAGATCCTTGTGTAGTGAATACCTACTCTATTCAATTGCTGCGACATTCTTCAATCATCTTACATACGTACTCTGAAGTTCTAATAATTATAAAAAATGGGGTGATTTCAATTCCCACTGTCGATTTTAGGGTTAAACAATTTTAAGTATCTTACAAATTCCTTTGGTATTTTATTAGAATCGTTTACACTGTTTTTTTTCTATTTCTGATCTCATCACTTTACATCCCGGTCTCCGTACAGCCCACACTATACACCTCGTCAGATTCTCGTTACATATTTAAAATATTATTAAAGTATTTATTTTTTCCGTATTTTTTTTTTTTGGTAGAAACGAAATTCATTCGGGAAAATCACATCTTATATAATTACTAGCTTTCCCGACAGGCTTTGTCCTGTGTTTCATAAATATGAATATTGAATTCGAATTTGTATGGTGATGAATTAATTATCATTTGACCAATGTGATTCCGAACGATGCGTCTGTTTTAAACCATGTATATGTATAGAGGTGGTTGGTAGACTGGCGGTTACAACGCCGGCTTTCGTACTGTTTGGTGCGGACGTCGTGGTTCGATCCCAGGTGCCGACCATCTTCCTCTTTCACGACACAAGCTTTAATTAGCTTACTATGAAAGAGTCTAGGAGTGTATTTATGTTCACTTTAAGTGAGCACAGATTCATTAAAAAAAAATTTCTTGGAAAATTTCAAAATTGGAATGAAAATTATAAGGTAAAAAGTACTAATAAGGTTGTCTACGTAGAGTTTTCTTTTGTTTTCAAATTTTCCATGCATTTTTCTTAATTTTTTCTTCTAAAAGGACATTCTCCTGATTACACGCCTACACGACAAAAAAAGAATTAGCGAAATCGGTCCAGCCGTTTAGGCGTGATGCGATGACATCGGAAAATATTTTTTTATATATAAGATAAGATTACCAATTATTAGTTGACATCATAGAAATATGCATTTATCAGGCAGGTAGAAATGTCAAAAGTATGACAATTTGGTTCAGTTAAGAAACTTAAGTTAAGCACCTTCAACTTCACCCGTCCTCGTATTTTTCCTTTTTTTTTAATATAAATTATTATACCTGCAGCTTAATTAATTCTATTTAGATGCCGACCCTTAGGCTACGGTGCCGAAGGTCGATTCCTGGACGTATCAGCATTTTTTTTCGCTTAAATAATTTTGTTTTCAAGGATGGGTATGCTGTCTCTGACGGGACACGTAGACTGGAAGAAATGATCATTCAGCTTTGCCGGCTTTAACCACTTGCCTGCCGAACTTTGCTATTAACGTACTGATCAGTATTGGGTTTGACCCCGCAGCTAACCGTTTTTCTTTTCCACACCACAAGATTCACAAAATATGAAAGATGTTTAAAAGAGTAGTTTGTGTTCACATCCAGTGCACGCATAATTATTAATAAGAAATTACATTTTTTTTTTAATTTGATGCGAGTAGTCCCATGTGAATGACAGTTGAATGTTTTTATTAGCGTTGTTAATAATTGTTTAGCTGTCATTTTGGAAATGTTCGTTCGATGCGTCCCTGCACTAATCGCTATAATGTATATTGTGCTACATTCTAATATATGTACATGTTAGATTAAAATTAGCCTGCACGCGTCTTCAGGGTCGCTTAAAGGACGACGCACCCTCTGTCGGCGTCCATTGTCTTTTGTCAACTGATTCCAGCTATTTTTTTCTATAAAAAGAAAAGCCACTGCAATTTTACTATCTTATAAATTCACAGAAGCTGTCACATTTTTCTGAGAGTCTGTCGCCCAGTTTGTGATCTCGCGTATTCATAAGTTTTCCAGCAATTTTCCTTGGGACCTCCAAATTGCTGACCATATATTATTATGTCCAAAGGATGCGAAATATTTATTGTACCTCTTCTGTATCAGCTCCAATATATTAGCATTTATCCATTCTTATTAAAGAACGAAACAAAAATTGATACCGTTGTACCTCATTTTCTCAGGATGCGACATATCCAAATGATGGCATGTTGTGTCAAAATTAGTATCGCCGCCCGTCCACCAGAGTGCGGACATGTCGCGTTTGAATTCTACTTGCGGCCGACCTTTCGTGACATTTATAATAGCATTCGGTTTGAATACATGAATAGATTATTCGAGGTGTATTTTAAAAGTCTCCCGAGCTGCAGGCGATGTCCCTACACGAGTCACTAATACGGACTTTACGTCGAACGACTAGGCCGCCATAAGGCAAAGTACCTACCTACCTGTGTAAATCTCCGAATTCAAATTTGGAATAACTTACCTATTATACTTCACACTTATAACGTCACATTCAGTGGGTCGAAACCGTCATATAAAGCACTTTTTGTATGGATGGCGACAGGTTTTAGATACCAACATTGAAAAACAAAAATAATATCATGAATTGCAAACTTGTTGTTGCGACGCGACTGTTTATGTTTGAAAAACATCAAACTAAACTGAAATCTTAACGCCATTTTTAGCGGTCTGTTGTGTTATTGTATTATTTTCGAAGAGAATACAAAACCTACGAATTGAGTATTGAGGTCATTTTGTTGATATTCAAAGATAATCATAATGCGCAAAAGGCGTGTCATTTGTCATAAAAGTGATGAGAAAAATACCAATTATGATGTTTATTTTTTTGACTTTTGTGATGATTTTTTTTATCACTTTTTTCAAAAATGTCAAATATTATGTATTAAAAATATGTGTACAACAAATATTATGTATTAAAACTTTTGTCAAAAGTGTTATAAATATCTAGTAGGTGTATCTAGATACTCTTGTGTAAATTTTTGTAAATGTTTTGTAATTAAATACTTTTTTTTTAACCAATGACTTATGAGAAATTTAAAATTGCTTGGGTATTGGGTATGGGTATGACCATGACTGCCCGCTGTCACCGAGCTGTCAAGTACCAGAAAGGCAACATCACCATAATAAAATTTTGTTTCAATGTTGGCTAAACAAACCAGTCAGTACATTTTTTTCATCTATGGAGTTGCGTCTCTTATCCGTAAGGTACTTGGATGAATCTATGGTTATGGATGGATTCATTGATAAAACTTTTGAAGCCGCGGGGTCGGGGGGAAAAATGAATTACGACGCCATCTTAATGGAACTTACGGGAACATATTCTCTGTTTTAACGAATATGTTGCTGGATCTCTTTTTTAGTGTTTTGTTGTTAATAACTGTTGATAATATAATTATTATTGTTATAAGATATTTGTCTATGGCCCACAGAAGAGGAAGTGACTTTGGTTTGTAGAAGCACTTCCCTTTGTATCTGTCATGGCGTGATGAACTAAAATAATATGTGCACCCAATGCAATTAAATAAAATCAGTGTTCAGTTATAACATCGTGTTTTATTGACAATTAAATAATAACTACGTTTACGAGTAGACATATTATTACTCTTTTAAAGTTTAATTACAGTTTTTTTTCATATTAAATTGATGATTTAATGTTATGTTGGTTTTATTTGGTGAACTTTATTTCAAATCCTTCCTTAAACTGAAGAGATGATTAATTTAAGTCAAATACACAAGATATTTCAAACTACTCGAAGTTCTGATATATATTTTCAATTATTCCATACGAATTGTTGAAATATGGTGCAACCAAGATGGCCGCCAGTATTTCCTCACACCCCCTCTAGTGGCATCACTTGCTCTCGTACAAAATTCAGCTGTCAATCTCTCCATATATAATAATTCCTCCAAGGTAAGGTATTGTATTCTCTTTGGTCACATTATTCAAATTGCTCATTCGAACGCACGCGTCTTTCCTTATCACCGCGTGCTTTTTCATAGTAACAAGAATTAATTAAATAAAATCGAACTCTTCGAATTGACAAGTGATAGATAGTCCACAAAAAGCAATAAATTGATAAAAAAAATAATCGATACAAACTTATATTTTCGTAACTCACACACTACACGTGAGAGCGTCAGATCTAATTTCATACAATTCATTTTTTATCGCGACAATTTAACCACGGCGCAATATGTTCGCAAATGAATGAGTCGCCGGTAATCTAGAAAAAAAAAAAATCTATCGAAAAATTATTTTGCTATCGAAAAGAATTATGTCGCTATCCATCTATTAGTTATTAGGCCTATTTCACACTCAGCGACTCAGTTCGGTTCAGTTTCATTTATGCCTTCTTAAGGTCGTTTGTAATTTTATCAATTTTGTCGTTAAATCCCCACTTCAGGGTGGCAACCCTCTCCACCACATCGACAACCCTGGTCCTCTCACGTATCCATGTTTGTTCTCGTGCATGTCTCTTAAAGAAATACCCAACATCTTCCATGGCTCTCTGTGTAACTGCCAGTTTGTGTATAATTCTTTTGGTCAGTACAGCTGTTTCCATGTCATATGTGAGAGCTAGGAGGACCAAGCATCAAAGAGTTTTTTTCTTGTGTGGATGTGAGTATTTCGGAGACTTCAGGATATGTGAGAGATTACCTAATGCCACCCAGGCAAGACCACCTCTTTTTTCAATCTCTGCCTCTTGATTTTTCCTGCCTAACTTTATCTTGTGGCCTAGGTACACATAGCTTTCGACTTCTTCCATAAGTTTGTTTTCTTAACGAATGTATGTAACAACTAATGACTCTTACAATGCATTACTGATGTTCGATTTTTAAATGGAACAAATCACTTCGGGCTTACGAGCGTCTTCTACTGTTATTTCAAAGGCTGGCTTAGTGTGATCACTTTACGTTAACAACGTTCGCCATTACGTGGTAATGTTTAAATCTCAGAAACTCCTAACCATGATAATTCTCGACATGTTCAACATGTCAAAAAATCTCATGTATACAACAAGAAGATATTCTATAATAATTAATGAAATATAGAGATAAAAGTTGGAAATTATTGAGAATAAGAGAGCAACCAAATTTAATGACTGTGACTGCTGTCATATATTTGGCGCCAGAATATCAGTATATCCATTTTTGTTAATGTCTCATATTTATTGGCTTTGTTGGTGCACAACGTTCTAATTATGTCTAGATTCTTGTGACCATTTTTCAGGACTAGATCTTAACGAATATCTACCAACTAATGACTCTAACAATTCATTACTAATGTTCGATTTTTAAATGGAATTTTTGATGTGTTTTGCCTCCAATAGAGCAATCCGCTAACTCAACTTATTTAACTGTTAATATAGTGTACAATATTCAGAGCAAATTCGACAGAATTTGACAGATAACTGTTTTACCTTCACTAATCTAGATTTGCCACCATTAAATTTAGCCAACGACAAAATATTGTCTTCTTAGCCAATCGATATAGCTACGCCGATATTATAAAACTTTCTCTCCATGATTAGTCATAAACCGCTAGTGCAAAAAACCGTAGGTACATACTTACGTTTAGATCTATTGATCATATTCGATCAGCCGCTCTGTACCAGTGACGTGCGGTGATTGTGTGATTCCAGCAAAAAACTACTTTTATGTAGTTATGCACTTACCGACTAGGTATTACTTACTAAAAATTTCGCGATAAAAAACTATCATCAAACAAATAATTCGTGTATTCTTTTCGACAATAATAGTTGTCTTCTACAAATATGTGTATTATAAGTTTTAAGTATTAAGCTGTAGTGTAGTACATCATTACCAGCATTCTTTTTTCTTGATTTAGTACAGTACCCGTATTCTAAGTTTTATCGGAAGGAAGTAAAATGAGTTAACACGATACATTCTGTATGGATAACGTCTATAGGTATCGAATGCGAGAATCCCTTTTGTTTCTAGAAATACAAAATGTATCGTGTAATAGGTATTCACTATACTTCCGTAGCTACCTTCCGATAAAACTCAGAATAGGGGTACTGTTGAGGAATTTTACAGTAATTTCATAGAAGTTTTTCGAGTTTAAGTAATCGACCAATAATACAAAAGTTGCGTTGGGTATGTATTTCCTCCATCCTAGACAATTTGAAATTGGCGTTCGACTAAAACGAAGATTTCGTCAATGTAGAGTGTGAAAAGAATGAACTGTCCACTGGAAGGTATAAACAGGAATTATTCAAACCAAACAATGACATATAAAAGGTGGACAGTAATTTTCTTCCTACTCTACATTGTCGAAAAATTCGTTTTAAATCGATCTCCAAATACAATTAATCTAGGGCTGATCTTACAGAACTAATAAGAGTGCTGATCATCAACTTATACTAATGTAAAGTATTCTAAAAGCGCTTAGTACTGCGTGGAAATCTATACGCGTACAGGCTTCGATTGAATTATGTCTCTCATCATCACAAAGAATTTTATGTTACACTTTTATCCAAAACAAGAATCTGGTTTGTGTAGATTGGACGCCACTGTTGTATACATCTTATACCTATAATTAAAACCAACAGTTTTTCTTGATCGATTTCTAATTTAGACGTTATCAAGGTAGCCAATAGTGTTTTTTTTTATATAACAACCAGAATGGATGTTAACCTTAAGACTTCATGAATTCTAATTTCAATTCCTATGTTTGGCAAAATTAAGAACGTTATCAACGAAAAGTAATCATACTAAGCCAGTCTTTGAAAAAGAAGTAAAAGATAGATTAGGGGTTTGAATCATCAAGCATAAAAAAATTATAATCATTTAGGTCAATTGAGTATAAATTGGAGTTTGACACTGATAGAACATATTTAACACATTTACCAATAGATTTCGATGTTACATAAGACAATATGATTATTTTTTCGATCTAAATATATTATTTTACTTGTCCCTGAACTACGAGTATAATTAATCATTAATCTCTTAAATTAATCATTTTAATGCCCAATTTTGTTATTCCATCGCCAATGTCGTCAAACCTATTAATAATAATATATACTGTATAATAAAATTTCTGTTGAATCATATTAAATTGGCGCCCAACGTGCGCGAGACTATCAATGCAAGATTTTCCAATAGCTCCTTAATTTATGCAACCACAACAACACTATATTTTTATTCCTAGGTAGGTATTTATTCCGTAGGTATAGGTAAATATTAATAACCACTTAAATAATAAGATAGCCACCGCCATCCGTGGAAATATGTCAAAACAAGATGCAATCCCTTATAGATATGACAGTTCTAATCTGCTTGAATTTGATTGAGACGCTTTTGCAATTTACAGCGCAACTTTAATGCTCAGAAAAATCTTTCTGTCCGAGACAACATTTTCTGAAAATTAATACAAATATTTCTATAAAGTATTCAAGAATGTATTTTCATCGTCTTCTGATTTATTCTTAGTTTCAAATTTATTTATTACATGAGTAAAGCGTGGTAAAATAAACTGCGCCGTCTTCAGTTGTTCTTGAATAATAAGAATTATTATAGAAGCTCATTCCGGGAGAAATGTAATCGTTCTAATCGGATTCCACCCAAAGATGGTGGTTTCTTTATCGAGTTTGGAAATCTATTTGTACCTAAGTTGAATTGTCGTTATCAGAAAGACGATCCAACCAGGTATAAGCAAAGAAAGTTTGTTGCCTAAGTTTTATCGGCGATGTGCCTACCAGAAGGGAGTTCCTACCTCTAGCTAAAAGGTAATAATAATATTATTTATTGTATCTCTGGTTATTCTATGCTTCTTCAGTATTATTATTTAAAAATTCAAATTTAGAACTATTTAAATTATTATAATTATTTTGCTTTGAATAGCTCGAAACACTTAAACACTCGACAATCCATTATTTTAATACTTTTACCTATACTCATCTTTAAGAAGAATTGAACTGCTTTTCAGTTAAATTTGTTTTGACGTTTACTTTGATCAACTGATAACATCCGAAAGGTGATGCCTCGACTAAATTAACTGCCATAATTTATACAAACTGTCAATTTTATTAGGAATTTTGGTCACCTTTTTCCGATCAACCTCTAAACATGGCGGTGACTACCTTATTTTAGTGGTTTTGAATTACGTACGTAGAAAATAACGTCGAGTTTTTAATGATATTATTTTTTTTTCTTTTTATGCATTTCCACTCACAAAATTATATTATTATGATTCAATAAAAATTTTAAACGTACCGATACGTAAAAGTTCGTTTAATCTTGTTTTTCTGTCGGATTTTCCCGGTGAAACTAATGACGTTTGAGTATGTTGTGCCATACACAATCATGAACCTAAATAATAGTGAGTGACGCAATGATATTGGTGGACACTTCGACGTGACCTATCTCAACATTTCGTTCGTAATTCAAATTTGTAAGTGATAGATGAAGGAATATTTCATAGACTACGATTAAAATTTATTTACAGGCTGAAGAAAGTTTTTTTTATCTTTTAAGACGTTCCATGTTTAAATTATTGGTATTAGCAACCCTCGTCTAGTGTCGTGTACAGACACTGCGGCTTATAAACAAAATACGTTGAAGCCTTCTGGAGCGAAAATAATCTTTTCACAATATACATAATACTACCTACAAGTCACTGGATCTGTAACGTTGTTGGATGGCGTTAACCAACTTGCGTTAACATTCTTTGATGCCGCATTTTATTTTATAATATCATTATTATTTTTTGATGCTGGAATATAATGATAATTCTAAACATCTCAATTATTGAAACCAATTTCTGAAATTTTTTTTATTTTGAATATGGACAGACTTAAGTAGGTAGGTACTTCCAGATCTAAATTCGAAATAAGTAGTTCAAAACTAGGTTTCTTGTATTAGATGCAGCTATTTTTATTGGTAAAAATAAGTTGAGTGTGTTATGGCATGAAGATGTTGCGGCATTGTGCAAGTCTGAAAACAGATGACGGAGTCCGTCACTCAGGAACGGGTGACCCTTGCTTGTAGAAGGATAACATTCTAGTGTTTGCATAGGTATGTATAAATAGCGCGCGATGTCCCAGGCTTCTCTCACAGACAAGCGATTATGACGCAAGTGAAATAGGTCGCCATGGAAACGGGAGGACGGTGTCGTTGCAGCGCGCGAAAATATATCCCATCGCCATGGCAACCGCTTTCACCCCTTTACCTCAACCCCCCGCCACCAAGGGCGCCCCAGTCGCCGTAGATTGACATTTGGAGAAATTCCTACGCTGGTATCACTGGATGTGGGAAACGAACAAATTTGTAAAAAGGTTCGACGCGGCATTTGAATTTGTATTTCGAACGTTTCGACCTTTTTTCTCAAATCAACACAAATCTAGTTCGCGATTTGGCATCTTCGTATTTATTTTTTTTTCGCTATAATAACGTCGATTTTAATACATTTTCGAGTATAAACAACTTCAGCAGCTCTATCTTTCGTGTGTATTTATTGTTTACCTATCATTTATTTATCATTGTATACATAACAAATGTACATTATTGTTTTGCATGTAAGACCCTAACAACAAGTTAACCATTAAAGTTTTTTCTTCAGTGAGTATATTGATCAAATAATTTGTGAAGTTAACTAATTTAAGCTTGAAGGATGAAAAATGTTCTTCTTGAATAGATAGTTTTTGAGCTCATTCGTGTTAATTTGTTTGAAATATTCAGTGTTGTTTGAATACTTGGGGTGTTTTTTATCAGTATATTCAAATTTCTGTTTGTAATTTAAAGATACGTTCTTATTTCTCATTAGAGATCTAAGTGCACCGCCGATCCTTCTACCATATAGTTTTCTTCTTTCAATCTCCTTTTCACACCTTCCATCTCATCTAAATTTTAAAAGGATACTCATCAACTTGTTCTAAATTCTCATTCTTCACAATACCATCCATGATGTACTTATGGGAGTGAAACTTGGACATGGATGATAAATTTGTAAGTTGGTATAAAAGGTGTAGAAATGAGATAAGGTGAGGAATGATAATATTAGAAAGTAATATCGAGTAAATAGTGATTAAAATGAAAGTGAATAAATTGAATTTACTTGGACATGCTGAGAGAATGAAAAAAAAAGCATGAATAAATCTAAAAGAATGAATGAATAAACCTAGAATGACGTGGGCGATCAATCGGTGCCGTCTTTAAGGAGGGCCAAGTTAAGGAATAAGAGAAAATGTTTGCGGAACATTATTAAGCATTTGAAGTTTGTCGGGATAGGAATGAATGGAAGACTGTACTCTCTGCCTACCTGGTTGGATGTGATGAATGAAACAATAACTTATCACGTTTATAAGCATAAGAATGCAGTGGTAACAGTAGCCCTATAGTTTTTAAAATGTTTTTCGTGGTTCCTAAATTATACAAAATGTTATAGGTGTAATGATTTTGTTGATATTATTCACATGCCCTTCATTCTGATTGTTGCAGATTTAAATGCTATGGCTCCAGAGCGATCATTGGTGGTGCCAGGAAGAGCCCACACCCCTAGAGAAGTGCAGCTGCCCATCAGTAATCACCAGGTATGCACTCAGCACAGTATTAGAGGATCTTCCTCTTTTTCGATACTTTGATGGAAGAAAGATCAGGGCTCTTTTTGGACAGTCATTTGGCATCCTTAACAGCAGTCCAGCCATATTTATTTCTTCTCCATTTTGATAGAGATGATGGGCTACATAGAGTAGAATACATAAACTCTACCTATGAACCACACTCATAGGCATAGGGAGACAAAAATAGCTCTCCATTGTGCTCGATTTAACCCGTCAAATTTCAATTTATCAAATTTGGAATAAAATCTATATTGTTAAAAGTACAGTAGAAGTCCATTAGTCCGGCATCCAACAGTCCGGAATGCCCGATAGTCCGGCATCGCTCCGGAAAATTGTAAAAATTTTGGTTTTCTTCAAAAGTGTGTCTTTAAAGCAAATAAAAATGCTCGAGAGCTATTCGGAAGTTTTTGGGATAGCCCGGGATCATCCGGAAGCGCTCGGTATTGTTCGGAAACAATTAGCGGTCGGCTAGTCTCAGCTTTCACAACAAATTCAGGTGCAGTGTACTACAGTACTATTATATTATCTATGGTGCAGTGCAGCTCCGTTAGTCAATCACGAAGCGTCTTTGCCATTTTTTGTGCGTTGTTGTTTTGTGTCCTTTCACATCGCAGTAAACGTAACTTTTCAAACTGTTTATAAAAAAAAGTGATTTTCGTTCTAACTGTACAGTGACCATGTTTTCAAAACTTAGCCCTTCGAATTCAAAAGCAGAGAAACGAAAACACGTAACACTGACTCTCAATCAGAAACTAGAACTTATCAAACGGCTAGAAAAACAGTGCTTCAGAAATTATTGATTTCCATATCGTTAGAAATAAATTTTATACTAAACGCCAAAAGTCAAGAAAAAAAAGACATTCGTGACTTTTTTAAATCTAAGTGAAATATGTTTTACAGTACCTACATGTACATACATTATATGAAATGTAAAATAAACTTTGTTGTATGTATTTGCACACTGTATTTGTAGTTTAATTATTAACCTAATTGTTCTTATAATTACCGCCCGATAGACCGGAATTTTCGATAGTTAAATTATTATCGGACTTCTACTGTACTACGAAGGTTACCTACTTAGAGTTTTCTTTAATTTTCTTATTTTCCAAGCAACTTTCTTAATTTTTTTTTTTACAAAAGAACCTGATAAAAGCCAACACGACAAAAAAGAATTCGGTCCAGCTGATTAGGCGTGATGTGATGACCACGTAAAATCCATTTTTATATTATAGATAATATATTGTGTATGATTTTGGTCTTATAGGATGTAGGTGATTGGCCGCTGCCGGCAAGAATAGTCAGACAGATCAGACGTGAGGTGGCACGGACGGGGCGTTCTCTGCAGAGGTTGGAAGTGAGAGGAGCTGTGATAGATAACTTTGATGCTTTAGGACCACCCTCTCCTCCCAGCCCCAGATCACCCACGCCTGCCTCCTACGATGACACTATGTTCTTTAATTGGTAAGATATTCGTCTACATCGGTCTGCCACACAAATTTATACAGCCTCACTTTATTATATTCGCTGTGAAAGGGTACTTGCCTATTTCATTATTCAACAATAATATACGGCACTTTTTTACATAAGTGGTTGGTAGCCTGGTGTTACGACCCCAGCTTTCTTACTGTTTCGTGCGGAGGTTGTGGGTTCGATCCCAGATGCCGACCATCTTCCTCTTTCACGACACAATCTTTGAATAGCTTACTATCTAAAAATCAAAGATTCATTATTATTATAAAAAAATACAAAGATTTCTAATGCTAAGTACAAATAATAAATTTAAATGTTAGTGAAATTTGACAATATTTTGGTCAAGTGTAAGATTATTATGCTTTATCTAATCACCTTTTAAGACACCTACTTGTGTGTGTGTGTGTATGATAACATTCCAAGTTAATTAAATTGTTATCAAATCGTGAATTAAGTTAACTTTTATAAGTACCTAATATTATATTAACATTGCCCACAAAATTAGACCATGCATCACACTCAATTTATTAAACTTTGCTTTTTAAATCCCATTTTACATACCTACACTGACAATGCTACTCAAATTTGATGTAAAATGAGTACAATATCTTATTTATGTCATACATACCTACCTACTGTTTTTTTTGACCCCACTTATGGGCATAGGGAGGCAACAAAAGCTATACACCGCGCTCAATCTTGTACAGTTTCAATGTCCTCCTCCTACACCATGTCCAGATCCCTCAGCTCTGTGTTGAAGGAATGGAAAATGGCATGAGAGTGTCTTCCTCATCTTCAAAACACTGATTGAAGGAAGAACAGCGTTCTCCCCAGCCAAGTGTTATTCGGCATCTTTAGCAAATGTCCCAGCCATGTACATCTCCTCTCCACAATGTTGGAAGTGATAATATAAATTAGATGCCGCAAAAATGGATTTGGTAATACGCTGGCGCCATCTATTGTTGGTGGTGACTAATCAAAATTCAATGACTTAAAGGTTCTCATAATGTACACCGGATGTCTCATCATTTTGCTAATTAAATGGTTAATTCCACCTACTTGGCAGTTTTGTACACCTAGCTGGTGGCTTCTAGTTTAGAAGTATGTTTATGGTCATAGGTTCAAATCCTACCCAAGGTATGGGATTTTTTTTCATGATGGGTGGGAATTAGAACTTGGATCACGGTATGCCAGAGAAACCATTGTTAGTCCTCAGTTATTCAAAATAACGTTATAAATCAAAAAAGCAATTTTGCAAGTTTATAATGAATTGTTTTTCATTACAATTTTCAGTAAGGAGGAGATGGATGAAAGTGAGGATCAGATGGAACACAGCGAGGGAATGCACAGAGACGATGTCAAGCTGGAGAGGATGGACGACATCAAACTGGAACACATGGAAGGTCAGGGGACTGAGGACAGCGACCTCACCAGTCTTTCGTGGCTACAAGATAGGAATTTGATTAAAAGTATGACTCGGATATTGTTAAACTCTCAATCTTTCCCCCATCCATCGTGTCGAAAGATGCGCTACTAATATGTAAGTTATTAACTAATGGAGGCTCTCTGATACCAGACAACCTCAGGGTGACTTGAAACTAGGGACCTGAATTTATCGCATTATTTTTATGGAAAAGTTGGGTTTTTTTTTTTTATAAAAGGGGTGTTATTTTTCGCATTAGATGGTGCCATTATTCTGTAAAACGTTTTTTTTTACGTTGTTATTTTTATGGTAAAATCGCTGCTATTTATCAAAGATTGATATTATGAAATATGAAGGTATTAATAAGATTCCAGTAGACAAAAAATATAAGAATGCTAGGAAAATAGAATTATTCATATTCTTAAGTCCCATTGTTTAAAAAAAATATGGTTATGTTTTTGTTTTCAATGTGTAAGTTTAGATAACCGAATCACTCAAAAAAGTTTAAATAATACATATGGTAACTTCACAACATTCCATGCCTCGGCTATATGTCACCTTCAGCAACAGAAAATTGGCATCTTATTTTAACAAGGTAGCTTTTTTAAAGATTGATGATTTAATTTTGTCACTATCTGCGGATTCCGTTATGTTTCTTTCTCAATATAATCATATTTCGACTTTATTTTGCCTAAACATGAATATTCGCGAATATAAATAGCAAATTTCGCAAATAAAGTAGGGTTTATCGCAAATGCGAAAAATTCTGGTCCCTACTTATTTTCTTATCCCTACACGCAGGGCTCTGTAGGAACGAATCAGTATTCCTTTAGCTCTGGCTATTGAGTGTGCATCCGGCGCCTCTGTAGAGAATATGGAAGTGACGGGTACTCTTAGTACCTTCACAGAGACAATCTGATGGTCACATGACCGAATATTTTTGCAGGCTGTTGGGTTGAAGTCCATTGTTTGGCTTCCATTATTCTACTTCCTATCCAAAGAAACTTTCAGTTTAAGTTAACTGGACGACTCACAAAGTAAACGCAGATGCTCTTTCAACATGTTTCATAGTAGACAAAGTTTGTGTTATGTTTTGTCTGGAATTCGAACCCACGACATTGATATAAAAGTCAGCAACGAATATCGAAGATTTTTTTTTAATGGTTTTTTCGTTTTCTTTTGCAGATATAACTTTAACAAAATCAGAGAACGGTGATCTTAGGCCAATGTCCCAGCAAAGTATCAAATCGGAATCGTCGCCCACGTCCGACTATTTAGAAGAATCGGTAACCTCCGAACCCGGAGGGGACTCCAGCGGAAGCACCATGAGCGATCACGCCCCATCCGTATCCCCACCCCTCCTCATTCCACAATCCACCAGGGTTTATCCAAACGGATATCACAATGGTAACAGCACACCTAGTAACAAAGCTAATAGTTAGTATTCTTAACCAATTCTCATTTAGTAACTTTTTGTAGCCTAGCACAGAGAGTGGCCATATTAATGTACGCAACATACATTTTACAATCTTTTTCCGTTTTAATCTATGTTTATAAATTATTTAGATGAAAAAAGTACAAAATGAGGCATATTTTCATAGAAAATCTTTATGTAAATTTTTTCCATATTTCGTAAATCCGCTCTTCGCAGAAATCACTGCTTCCAATCTTCTCGGTATGCTAAAATGCATTTTTTGGTTATCTTTTCTAAGTTCGGAGTATTATTTAAAGATTTTGTGATCTTTTCTTTCAGTTCTTACTCATATCCAAAATGCGTGAGTTTATCTTAAACTAGCAAAAAGATGAATTCATGAAAGAGTTTAAGTTTAGAATAAGTCAAATATTTGAGGATTTGCACGAAAACATCAGTTTTGGGCACTTTTACTTGATCGATTTTACTAAATGATTCTGTGAGTCCTTAACACACGAAACTCAAACTTACGTTTTATTGTAGAATGAACTTAAATAAGTAAATAGTTTAGGATGCATTTTGACTAATTTTCATTTTTCTGGTACGTCTTATCAAATTTTTCTCAATCCATAACTCAAAAAATATACTACTAATAAATACGGAAATTTTGGAAAATGTGAAGATAAATCGTAATAATTATAGGAATTTGTTTCATTTACGTTATAATGCCCCTTAAGAAAATTATTATGTTTAATCTGAACCAAACTTTTTTGTGAATACCCCTGTTGCAGCCAATTCCACTACAATATGGTGACAATGTTGCCGTTACTCAAAAACCATCAACAATATTACCAGTAATAAGCCATAGGAAAAAATATTACCACTATGTTAATTTTTTGTTTGAGTAGGTACATTAATTTGGCAACCCTCGCTAAATTCTGGAGCTGTTCGTAATTAGATATTTTTTTTATTTTCAGATAACGCGTCTAAATTAAAACACCCCCACAACGTGCCGTATAATCCACTAGTTCACACACAAAACAAACCCCCGTATTCGTTCAGTTGTCTCATATTCATGGCCATAGAGGACAGTCCCGTGAAAGCTTTGCCGGTCAAGGAAATCTACGCTTGGATTGTTCAACACTTCCCTTACTTCAGGAATGCACCGTCGGGATGGAAGAACAGCGTCAGACATAACCTCTCGTTAAACAAATGCTTTCAAAAGGTTGAAAAGGCGCCTGTGAGTATTACCAAACTTATAATAATATTATTTCAAAGTTCTTTTGTTATTTAACCCATTGGATGCCAAGGTAGTTTTATACACCGAAGTAGACTAAAAAAATAGTACTAGAATTTGTGGTTTCGATCCCAGGCGCAGACCATCTTCCTCTTTCACGACCCAAGCTTTAAGTAGCTCATTGTGAAAGAGACAAAGAGTGTATTTGTGTTTACTTTGAGTGAGCACAGATACTTTTTTTATAAAAAAATACTACAAATTATTGCATACCTCTACTATTATACTATTGCTATAGTCCTTAATTTGCACCCACTTTTTTCGTTTTGTTTCCTAGAATCGTTTTAAGTTTCATAAATCTCTTTTTTTTTAATAACTATCTTAACAACCAGTTTCTCTGTGAATAATAATCTATTATTCTCTGATGATTTGTGAAAGTATTACCTAGAATCTCGTAGTTGAAATCCTATGTACATAAAAAACTAGCTGTGGAATATTACTTAGTGGGCATTCAATGGGTTAATGTTAAATTTTTTACAGAGCCTGGGTAAGGGATCGCTGTGGATGGTGGACGACCAGTACAGGAGTAATCTAATGCAGGCATTCAGTCGAGCACCCTTCCACCCGTGTGTGCCCTCAGCCAATCCCAGTTCACCCGCTCCGGCGTCTTCTTCATCACCGGTATCCTCACATTCGTCCCAGCCATCCGTGTTGCACTATGAAAGGTAAGGCTTCTCAATTAATGTAGTTTATATCATTGATTTGATGTTGTGAGTATGCTTCCCAGAGAAATTTAAAGCTAACATGTTGAGCTGCAGGCCTAAAACAGGAAATTTATAAAAAACTACAGCCGTACTAATACAACATTCAAATACACTCAGAATACGCAAAAGTGCTAATAATAAAACAAGTAATAAGCTATAACAAGAATAATTATTTCCGTGCCAACTTTATTCATGGCTACCCCCAGGTATAAAGATGTAATAGCGACGTTCAATGAGACAAACTACCACTGCACTCTTCATATTTTCAGACTTTGAACACGAACTTTCTCGAGGGTCCAATCGGGTTCATACAGAATGCTTATAAATCAACCCCGTAGTATGGAACAAACAAAAGCTTCATTGATAAATGCAAGGTTGCCAAAGTATTCTTGGGTATAGTAGTTATGAAACAGAACAGGAATGATTATAAGTAGCACATGGTAATAGCGATTTATGCCGTAATACCTATTCCCATCATAACGGTGTTATAACGCAGTTTCTATTAGTACCTCTGTATGTGTTTTTCTCAGCACCTCTCACTACTGTCTATTAATGGTAAGACTTTTTCGCGCATGTACACACCCCTTTTGAGACGTTGACTTTAATAATATTCACCTATAACAATTTAGCATTTTTTACCTTCCACAACCGGAGAAAACCAAAATGCAGTTCACTATAGAAAAATTAACAGCATAATTCATATTCCGAATATCGATAGACCTGCCCTGAGTCCGCCAGTGTCTTAAGAAAATTATTCTTATTAACCAGCGGGATAGCAAAAAGCAAACTTTAATTTTGATGTATTTTAACACCATTATTTTATTTTTTAAGAAACTATGTATTAAACAACATATTCTATTCAAAATACTCATTCCACGTAGGTCATATAAACTTTTTTTTTGAGTAAATATTGTCTTAATGCTGAAATCTGAAAAAGAAAATTGGGAATCCCTTGCTTTATCTTGTGACTGAATGAGTGTTTTTATTTGTTGCAGTGGCGTGTCGAGTGCCTCCCCCGTGCGTGGCTCCAAAGGCGCCCCCAACCCCGAGCTGTTCCCCTTCCTGGCTCGCAGACTGGCCGCCAGTGAACCTTCTGAGACGCAAACTCCACCAATCAATCACAGGTATTGACAGAAACACGTGGACTGCTATTTTGAAATTCCTTCCCTAACTAAACTCGATCGCTGTTGTGATTGCAATCGAGTGTATGGCAATTACAACACAATCTATATAAATAAAATGAACTCTGAAAAAACTTATATCCTTTATAGACACAGTAACCGTGGAAGACAGAGGTAAAATAATACCCTCTATACCGGTTCTCATTGGGGCTTAGCGCTCTAGGTTACAAATATTTTTAATACGTTAATTATCCATAAAATATTACATTTTTTTTTTTCATAAAATATCCCATACAAACCGATTTGATATGTCGTTTTGTTGGAATTCAGGTATCTTGAAACTGTATTTAAATCTCATTTAGTCGCACAGTCGGTACTTATGTACGGTTTTGTTTTAATCTACAAAGTATGAACATTCATTTTATTTCAAAACATTCTACTCCGTAGAAGTAAAAACATTAAAACTAAGTAAAACAATTTAGCTTATTTTACTTATGAAATGTCATCATATGCCTCCATATTACATAACCGACCTCAGTAGCCTAGTAATTAATAAAATATGTATTCTGCATGACGAATATGTAACAACTATTGACTCTAAAAATTAATTACTGAAGTTGGATTTTTAAATGCAACAAACGACCTTCTACTGTTATTTCGAAGGCTGGCTTAGTGTGCTGAATGTGTTGAGTATTGTCTATGGTCAAAACACAACAATCCTATCAGATGCATTGTCAGAAAGAATTAGAAGAGGTCCGCAGGGACTAATTTTAGGACTACAACTTAGACTTGATAACGTTATCTACTATAGATCACGCTGCCATTCCTGCGCGCCAAGTGAGTGGTGCCATCTGTAACGGATGAAGTACGCCAATATGAACAACGGATCGTTGTTATGAAACAAAGTTTCCAGAAAAAAAGAATTGTTAACAAAACGCGTTGCAACAAAATTGTTAACTAAATTTTCATTATATAATGTATTTATATGTTTCACAAATGTGCTGATTTTTCAACGGAGAACTATTCATATCCTTTTTACCCAGTTTTCATGGGAACACCAACCGTTACTGTTAGGGGCCTTTTTCACACTTGGCTTAGACCTGTAGAACTGTTTCCCTTGACACTTTCATCGCCTTACAGTAAACCAATTTTATTAAGAAATGCCAGATATATATTTTTCTGATTTCCTACATTATTTGTGGCTTTATTATAAATTTAATACACTCAGACATTGCCAATGAATACTGTATTACGAGATTCACATACAAGTATGTACCTATTATGAAGTAGAAAACAGTGAATGTGTTAAGAAATAGGCAGATCCAATCTTTTCATTGCTAGTTCATAGCTAATTTGTCGTGTTATTATTGTTTAGTGAATAATTTGTCATTGTTTGCAGCATCCATGAAAACAGTTGTGACTCGATGAGTGATGAAGTGGTGGCGGCAGCCATGGTTCTGGCCTTGAAGCACGGTCCTGGTGTATTGACTCCGGCCATGGCATCCTACGCCATACAGGACCATACCTACAGTGTGGCCACACCTAGTACTAACAACAACAACAATAGCAATGAATGTGAGTCTTCTATTCTTGAGTGCCGTAATATTATTAGGAAAGATATCTGTATCAACTGTGACGGTTCTGTCAAAAGCGTTTGGAAAGTCAAAGACTCGTTAATCCAATTTATGGACATTAATTTAATTATCAAGTTTATGTGGTTTTGAAGTGATTGGTAGCCTGGCGGTTACGACATCGGCTTTCGTAATGTTTTGTACTGGAGGCCGTGGGTTCGATCCCAGGTGCCGACTATCTTCCTCTTTCACGACACGAGCTTTAAGTAGCTTACTCAAAGGGTGTATTTGTGTTTATTTTGAGTGAGCACAGATTCATTTTCTTAAAAAGAATGTGCGAGTGCGGATACAATGTAATAAGTATTCAACATTTGTGGACAGAACTGCGAGTTGCGAGTGAACTTAACAGTGTTAACGTTGACAGAAGTAGGTTATATTTCTTGCAAGTAGCCTCGCCCGTCCTCTTTCCCCACATACAGCATACTGTAAATGAAGGGGCGCACACCCTGTTTGTCATTGCTGCCCCCCAGTGGCGAAAAAAGAAAATAAACAACACATTGAAACGAACGGAGCAATTTTACACTCACATCTGCTTGCACTTCACAAAAGTGGACATCCACTTTTGACCCGCAACTCGCACCTGCAATTTTGACATGCTACTTAAGAAACTTGGAAATGGCCATTTATATGGGTTTACCATTTATAAAGGTTTGATTGCCTAATAGACAAATCCACCTTCTCATAGCATATAAATAATGTACAAACTTTTTAATATTTTTGCAGCACCACCATCTCCGCTAAACGACAGTGAGAACGACGAGCAGCGTAAAACGGCCGAAGCGTTGTTGCATTTAGCTGGAATCACTACCTCCTCACCTCCAGAACCACACCCTCAGGTAAACTTATCTCGGTGTACGCTTTTCTGTAATTCAACGGAATCCCACAATACAATATTGTTATAGCACATAACCCTAAATATATTTTGTTATTTTTTGCAGCCGTCACACAGGCCAAGATTACTGACGAGAATGCCCAAACGTCACATGTCATCGTCACCCACCCGCATCGTCACAAACGAAAACAACAATCACTTGGATCACACGGACTTTAACCTGCACAACAAAGCGAAACGTCCGAGGAGTCACTATGGCGTTTACCAGCATCACATACCATAACACAAGTAATAACCGAGGGAAGAGCGTAGTCTTTTATTACGAATAACTTTAAGCCGTAATTATTAACCTTTACCAAGACTATTATCTATTCATAATTATTTATTTATTCATTGATTCTTGTACTGATGACGTGAAAACCATTTCGGAAAAATCTGATATTCATATATATAAATTACGATGATGGTTCGTTAATTATTATTGTGTTTATTATTACTTAACGAAGTAAAAAAATAATAATTGTCAATTTGTTTTTGCGGTATGATGAATATCATACCGAAGGTTATGGATTGTTGTGTACTATATTTATATAAATCTATATTGTAAGTTGTGTACTACTAAAACAGACGCGATCATGCGTCTTCAATCTGTGATGTCGTTGCAATTTACCGCAAGTTGTTTTGAATCGTCATTTCTTTCCAGCTCAATTCATTCAGTTAGAAGTTTTTCCTTCATTATGTGGTTATCGTTTCAAATGGACGACCGACCGTGATGCATGATTGTTAGCATGTTGTCACGTTGGAAATCATAGTACAAGGTGACAGACTACTCATGCACACAACCACGACATACTAAACAAACATCATTGTGGGAATTGATTTTATACAGGATATTCTTTCGGTTTTTCGTGTTTTGATGAAAATTTAAGGTCTTTCGTCCATTTCGGCTTCGAACAGACACGCATCATTGCCAGATTTCAAAATTCGCTATAAATTATTGCATTTTGATTATTTTTACCTATTTAATTCTAGCTTTTTTTTGTATTCAATCGTATGCATGCCACCAAAATTTTTATATTCCTTACACGCCGCGTTCTTTTTAAATTTGTTGTTAAACTAGTTGTATTAGCGTTTGCACGTTCGTTAAAACCTGTGATCTCTTTATCGCACCTTAAGTCTTCCCAATGATATTTCTTAAAAAAAAAAATGTAGCTTCCGTGTTTTTTTAATAACTATGCTTCCGAATTTTGTTGAGAGAGACGCCCGCTGAAAGTTCGCGTGTATTTTAATAACATTAACAGAAATAAATTTTTAAGCTTATATTTAATTTTTAAAATAGTTTTTTTTTATTATTACTATTTTTAATAATCATGTTGGTTAAAATTTTTCTATCTTGTTGAATGTTTTACCGTTATTTGCTTACTGAAATGAGCTTTAGACTAGAAAATTTTTAATTATTGTCTAATTAAGTGTGGATGAGAATATTTTTTTTTTAATTAGGGTTTTCTTTAAAATTTTAAGAGTGTGTTAGTTTTATTTTGTATATATATCCTGAATGTTTAATCCAGGTGCCTCCTACTAATATATATATAAAAGCAATCTTAAAAATGTAATTGATTAATGTGTAAAAATAATTAAGTTGACGTTTTTCATTCAGTGTTTTTTTATTTTTTCTTTTGTTCTCCGCCGTTGATGTGGAATCATTTCAACAGACACATATCATCAGTCACGTATGTAAAATATTTACGTCTTCGTCAAAAGTGGGGCTTACAAAAATTATTACAAATTTCTATTACAGGAATACACGTAATGTTAATATAGTTTTACAAAGAAACGATATGATAATTACAATTTCGTCATATTTAATATGATAAATACAATTTCGTCAAATTTGATTATTTTTCGGACATCTTGACGAGAGTTTTTGATTATATTATATTGGCATCCTAGATTAAGTGCGTACTGTTTCATTTACCATATTAGATTACGTTGTACAGGAAGCCTTTTTTTGATTTCATTTTAGAATTAATTTACTTATCTACAACTTTATACTGTTATTTATTTTTAATTTTATGCTATTATACCTTGTTGTTTGTTTGTTTTTTTTTGTATATATTATATTTATATACATCATTAGTATATATTATATTAGATACTTTATAAAAATAGGGATTTGTTTAATTCATTGACGAAGCTGTCAATTAGTTTTTAAATCTTCGGAATCGCATTCTTTGAATAAATCTAATTTCTTATAATATTTTACGCATGTTTTTGATTTAAGAATTTACGACATAATATAAACATCGCTTTTGCCGCAACTTTGATGTTTAGAATCATTTTTTTGTGCTTCCATATATTTTGAAAATCTACTTTTGCCTGAAACGAATTCTAATTTTCATCTTTGCCGACGTTTGGAGTATCTACGGACAGGCGACGACACAATTGGGACAATTTTCCGAACTTATCTTAAATTGTTATTGAATAACAAAACTTCGAACATATCAAACAGTATTGTGCCGAATTTGTTGGTATCGCTTTCGTTACAACATATCCTCATGTAAGATTTTTGCATCAGTGTCGACAATCTCGCATCGCCGTAGATACTCGAGGAATGGAGCTAAATTAACGTTATATGTAACAATATGGGTCCATATTTGATTTTGTATAATATTGTGTGCCAAATTAGCGATTGATAAGTTACTGCACGTCAAAATGAAAAAATTCGCTACAACTTTTATCATACCGTGTAAATAAGAGTATATTTACTAAGATTTCGATTAGAAAGACATTTTTTTATTTGTTGGGCTTTCTCGTTACATTTGTATTTTAATTTTTTTTCGTTATGTGTTTGCCATAATAACTATAACGCTTTTTTTTCACTCAAAATTGTTGGCCCCCTCGTTTGATACTCTTTAATTATTATATTTGCTTAGAAAATTAATGATGGATGTTTAGAGTTTATTAAAAATAAATAATTTTTATTCGTAATATATTACTGTACTATATACTACTTACATAATATGTGATGAACGAAAGCAATACTTGTTTTATTGAAATTCGTGATATAAATTTAACAAAATGTATTTAAATATTTTTAATGACGCGGTGGCAGTTGGAATAAAATTATTTGCTACGGTTTCAAATACAAGATATCTGGCTTGCTTGCTTTTTGTTTAAACTGAGTGCAATATTATAATATTTCTTCGGTTGAATATACATGTATGTCTGTATATTACAACGTAAACTGTTTACTTTTAGTAAATATGGAATATTATGCTATGTAGATCTTTTTTAGTAAAGAAATATCAACATTTTTTAGTACATAGTAGATTTTACTTTAAAGAGAGGAGATATCAATGGTCAGTCTATCAACCGTGCAATCCTTCGGAGAATTCTCGTAGACGACGAACTAACGGAATGATATCTCCGCTCTTAACGTAGGCAAGACATAACCTCAACATATAAATGACCTCAAAACTTAGTCATTGTTTTATCGTTTTAATATTGTTGTAACGCGTTTAAATTTAACAATTAAAAAAAATCAACAAGATTCCTACTATTATTTATTTATTTTAGCTAAGTTTACGAGTTTCCCTTTATTGCACAACTACTTTCGAGATAGTGAGAATTTTAGTTATTCGATTACCGTTGATAAGTTGAATCGAGTTCAACATTCATATTATAATGTTCACAGATTTCAGTCTGTGAACATAATACTTGAAGTGCATATTTATATCTAATAATTCTTACTAGCTATTTATTTATTTTAAATGAAATTTGTGGAGCCAAATAAATACCAGCACTCAATATCAGTAACACTTTACCATTATTGTAACTCGTATATTACACCAATAATGAATCGTAATTTAAATTATTTAAGCATAAGTAAAGATGCAAATTGACTAAAACGCATATTAAATAAAAAAAATCAGTCCTCTTATCTGCTTTATTCATACAACAAATACTGTTTGAACGAAAATTCAATTGTCGTCCGTGACGATCGTTATCGATAAATTGAAAATCGATAATTATTATTATCTTTTTATTTCGCTTAGACCGTGAATAGTAAAAATTGTTTAATCAAAAATGCAGCTATCGCCCGTGACAATCAAAGCATTTTTAGAAATTTAAAATATATACCTAATCATAATTTTGAATCCCGTCTTTTCCACATACATTCTACCATAAAAAACCCTTTTTTTTATTTGTATTCGTATCATTTTTACCATATTATTTGTTCAATTTTTCCACATTGTTTTCTTTTTAACTAAGGAACTCGATGACAAATTAAATAACCGAACTTGAAATCAAAAGATTGGTCGTGCGAAATCTTTATTTAATACATAGGGTATAATTATTTAAATTGGAGATAGTTTCTAGAAATATAAAAACTAATAGTTATAGTGAGAATATAGTATTTATATTTAATATAAAGATATATTATATTATATTAGTTATAATACCATTGAAAAAAATATAATAATAAAACTGCATAATAATATTTATTTATCTAATTCTATAATAATATAGTTTAGACTAAAATAATAATTTTCATTTAAGATCACGAACATAAAATGTTCTGTAAAATTAAATATCTACTTATAATTTTAGATAATTTCATTTTTTTTTTTAATATCAATAAGCATATTTGTGTCTTTCTAACCAGCGTAAAAACATTTACATTGTCCCTTAAAACTAAAATGGAAACTTCTGGCTATTGTTAAAAAACCGTATTCCGCTTATAAGCTTATTATTGTTTTTGACTTTATAATTAGATAAAATAAACTCTTTTTATTACACGAAGTCTTCCATTTATCTCTTTTATAACTAGTATGCGGAATCGTCGCGTCTGAGGTGATTGCCTTATGCCGCAATCCAGACGACAACTCCCAAGGCATTAGATGATTAGAATCTTGTTTTTTTTTTTCAATTGCGCTCAGGTATTTACTGTTATGCTGAGCGACATATCATTGTACCATAAATAAATAAGACACACAATGCTCTTGGTACACCGCAGTCACTTAATCTACCGGTATCGTTGGTCCACGTGTTTACAACTAGAAGTTCCCAATACGCTTCCAATTGCTTTTTTCTTTCAAAATTTCAATTTTCCTTCAACCTGGGCGATTGAATATTGTAACTGACTTACGCTTATGCCCATGATGCATATGACAATCTTCAATAATAGAAAATGATTCACATCATAGCATGTCAACCTCGTAAAAGAGGAGCGAATAAAATTTATAGTTTTCGGTAACTGATGAAACATTAAGAAATTTTTTATTCACTAAATATATTGACTTCAATGTATTTAATTATTGTCTCATTGACTTTTATGCCAAACTTTGACTGAATCTTTTTATTGTTAATGATATTTGATTGTTTAAAGGAATGCGTGTTCGTTAATGTATAGAAAAAAAAAAACATAATTACAATTGTATTTCAATTTTTTTTCTCAATGAAAATTTAACTGTACATTTATAAAATGTTCTCAAATTGTCAATTTGTTTTGTACGAAACTGAAATTTTTCCTTTGTAAATAAGGTGTTTTTTTTTTTAATTATCTCTTAATATCACAGAAAATGGATAATTTTTTTGGTACTTCGTAGTCCGTCTCCTGTCTGCAAGATTCTAAAATTAGTCAAGTAATTTTAGAATATTTTTAGCGAGGTTAGAATATGAAATAATACCGTTACACTTTTTAGCGTGTTAAGATCTAATGGATACAATCAATAGGAATAAATAATAATCATAACTTATAAAAATAGACGTGTTTTAGGCAATTATTGATTTTTATTTGCGATGCCAACAGCGTTTTGGAACAAACTATAATTTGCACGGAAAAAAAACCTCAGTCGAGTACAAAATCCTGAAAAATAAATTTATCTACCACAATTTTAATCTTCAAATATTTCATAAGTTACCGGACATACAAGCATACATAATATCTAGTCTTGTTTCGAATAGATATAACAAAAAAATTACCGCGTTACTTTCACAAAACAAAAATATCGTGGATATTTGTTTGTTCATTGTAACAAAAAAATGTCTTAGCTTTTTATGAAAAACTGCTCATTATTTTGTAGATTTAGTTTGCTCATTTTTTAAATTGTTTGTTTGGGTTTTTTTTTTAAATAATATTATTCTTAGTTTTAAAATTAATATTTTCATTCGAGTACATTTTGTATCTGTTGCCGGTAACACGTTGAATGTAGCTTTATGAAAGAAATCCAAGCAATAATAATTAAATGTAAACTCTTTTCAGCTTTCATTAATACATTTAGTGCCAAATAATATTCTATATATTATGAATAATGTTATATTATACACTTTGTATTTATTTTAAATTCTATATTATATTCTGTAATTATTTAATAATTATAATATATTTATTTATAAGTGTGATGATAGAATTGTGAATCATACTTTTAATAAATTACTTACTAAAAATACAATCATCAAAAAAATATGTTATGGATTTTAGACAAATAATAAAATGATTTTCTTGGTGAAATTGTGTGACTTATTTCATAACTTTTCCCATCCAGTGTTGTGAAGCCTCAATAACCAGTACTTTTGACAGATTGGTTGGCAAAAAGGAATGTGGAATAGAAATTCCTTAGTAAATTTTGAAACATTTTTCTTTATAAAAGGGGATACATTAAGTTAAAATTATCCAAAAAAGCAATGAAGAACATCCTTCTAGTACATTCCACTAAGAAACCTTATCACTTTTCGCCAACCAACTGTCAAAGATTGAAATATTTGGGCTTTACTTTTGAATGCCAGTCGGGGTTCTAAGTTTTGTATAGAATTCGGTGCAGCAAGTACGCAGACCAAATATATATATGGACTGTTAAAAGTGAATTGTCATGCATTGCATACAATTGGGCTGTGTCAATACTTATTGTGTGGGAGGTCTCGATTTTGTATGAGCTTCCAATGCAAAGCAATAGACCATTAACGGCCACGTGGATTTTGACATTAGCCTGGAGGGATAAACATAAACAAAAAGTTTAAGAGTTGGTATGAGTGTGTCGCTATGCAAAATATTTTGTTACCCATCACTATGGTTTATGCATGTGTGGTGTGTGTGTGTGTCGCCATGACAGCCGTTGTCCCTCCAGCCAATGTCAGATGACGTTATCCTTTAATGGTCTATCCCCCTTGCAATCAGTCTTGACACGGCCCAACTGTTCACATTACCAGTCCATAGATATAGTAGATCTATGCAAGTAAGTGTTTTCATAGACAATGATTTAATTGTTTCTTTATCTATTAAATAGTAAATATCTATAAAAATAAAGAACACAATTCAAATTTTTGACATTTAAGTCTTATTTTCATGTTTTTTAGTTAATGTTTTAATTTTTTCTCATATACAAAAGCATGATTCGTAGATTCTTCAGACATCTTCAGCTCAAATACGAATTCACCTCGATGTACCATGTCGTAATGAAATATCCAACAACTGTTTACGATGTTGAAAGGGCAATTTCAGATATAAGGATGTCCGAAGAGGATCACATTGATGGTATGATCATTCTGAAGCGAATCACCAAAAATTCTCTCAACCTTTTTTATATGAGTCGAGAGTTTCAACAAATTCTAATACTTTGTTCTCTTTACACCAACTATTTCTTTTGGAAGAGACACGACTTTCTAAAACCTAAGAGTCGATGTTTCGAAGCTTACGCCAAATCTCTGGCGAGATTTTTCGATATTTTGAAATATTTACGTTCTGACGAAAATCAGGCCGGCCTTGTTAAGGATGTCATCAAGTTCATCGAACGATTCGACATTTGGGAAGAGTCAGTATTTTTGAGAAATATATTTTTCGGTTTTATGGATAATAAATTTAAAGAATTTTTCCCGGTAATGACAAAACTTTTAATAGGGCCAGAATTTCCAGAAAACAAAGAGAAAATATTAAAAATCCTGTACATGCTTATGAAATATGTTGAAGAAAAATCAAAAAATTTGAGGAAGGAAGATGTTTTGGATACCCACGACACCATTTTAGCATTGTTAGATTTGATAATGAGGAAATTGAACAGTGAAGGCTCGGAGCGGTACAAGAATCTTCACTCGAGAAGTTTGTGCAGTTTTTTGTTTCGTGCTTGTAAAAGAGCTAGAAACGACACTCTATACGCTGTCCTGACCGTTTTGCTGGAATTCTTTGTATCGAATCCTGAAGTCTGCGAGAAAAACTTGTATCATCTCGCACCTTTGTCAGAATACGTCGCCAAATCTTACAAAACAGTAGATTTTCTTTCGTTGGAAAAACAGAATCTTTTCAAGAATCTTCTGACGGTGATCTTATCTTCAAATCCAGAATTGAGTATTGTCGGGTGTCGCATATTCCAACATTTGTTCGATAGGAACGGCAACAGAAAAAAATTGAAACCTTTGAAGATGTACTTTGAGATTATGAAAATTGATATGAATATTTCTAGTTTGAACGATAACGACATAATATTTTTGGACAAATATAAACTGGATATTTTGGCCGTTTTTATAATGACCATTATCAAACATGGCGAGAACGAGGATTACTTTCACGATTGGTTCTGCTGTTTGTCTCTCATCACGTTGGAGATTCCTTGCGGATTCAGTGCGGCTTGGACGTCATGGTTCGCTATAAAAATCCAGAATATAGCCTTGAATAGCAACATGAAACACATCAGCACTGCCATTCACGCCCTGGTTGTCTCCATCCTCTCCCTGGTCAGCTGGGTGTACACTTCGGACACTTTGCAGTCCTATGTGAGAGCTATAACAGCACACCGCTCTGGAATAGCTCCCCACTTAAACCCCCCCATAAGGCATAGCTATCACTACTCACCGTTTACCGCAACTTGGCATAGATCCGATTTGTTCTTCGATGAATGGGAGTTAAGATATTGTCTATGGAAGACTTTTGGCGTTGTCAAGGGATATTACACTGTTGAAACTGTAAGAGCATCTTTTTTGGCATAAATATAAGTGCATCAATAAAAGCGGTAAATTAGTTTATTTTCCTGTATGAAAATTTGTAGATGGTAAAATAAATAAGTTGATGAGCTTTCACGGCCTGCTTCAATATTGTCCAAGTTATCGGGCCTGTAGGGTCGAGGTATTTTGTTGCTTCTTCTCAATACTATAGTACTTATAATTTTTTTTTTTTCATAACTACTAGTTGCATGTAAACATGAGATCCAACTGTCGATGGCCTGAGTCGGTATGTTCAATGTTCATTGTATGAAACCATGTCGTCAATAAATTTAATTCTTACAAAAAATGTTATGAAAAGTTTGAGATGTACTACTATAATGTATAATAATATTTTTTATAGAAAATTAAATTATCTAGTTGATGTGTTTTGGCGTTTTTCGATATTTTTATTAAATTCTGAAATATAGGCACTGAAACTCGTCAATTTGTCTTAAAAAAAATATTTTTCTTTATAAAAAAAGTTTGAGAAATCCTGGAACTTTTTCATTAAATTTAATTTGAGATATTGTATTTTTCTATATACATAAAAATTTTTAGGGTTCTAGCTTTTAGGGTTTTCGAGATAGATATATGAAAAAATTAAGTAAAAATTCAAAGGTTGATTACCCCTGACTGAAAGAAAATTTCAAAATTCTGAGTATACAAGTTTTGTAGGCTTGAAGTATATAATATTTTCTGAAATTTTAAGATCTGTGCATCAAGCCAATCAAAAGTTATAAGGGGGTGGGGGGGGGGGGACACAGACAGACACAGATGAATTCTGAGTAAAATAGCATATATTTTACTCAGAAAGCGAAGCCTCTAAGTTGGTGTTTTTTGTCGTCAAAGTTTGAAAAACCGTTTAAAATCTAGACCTGGCCATACAAATCTCACGTATCTTGGCTTGATACTACCGATCTGTCTCGAGAAATAATTTCTCTTCAACAAATCGACAGTTGGATAAATTATCAAAAATAGTAAGAATTCTGTATTTTCGATATTTCTTTTTGTTTTTCTTTCTTTGTATAAGGTGATTGGTAGAAATTGCTACAGTTTTTAATCTTAATGTAGCTCTCACTATTTCTTCCAGTACTTACATATCTATTTTTCTACTTTATTTGTAGGTAATTTAATAAACTAATAAATAAATAAGATTTGTCTAATTCCTCACATTCTCCCCACAATATTATACCTATGTTCCCAGCTTATCATTTCTGATGACTCTTGGGGTAGTTTTGCTGGCTACCTCATCCATGGAGATATCATATTGGATTCGTAATCGAGCTGGGAGGTACTCTTGAAATTCCATCCTGATTACAATGTCGACCATCTATACTTGTTTAAATTCTTATGGTAGCAAAAAAATGGTATAAATTTTATAGTATTTTTTTGTAAAGCTTGATTTAAAATAGACCTACATGGAAATATTTTCATGCATAGCAACTTAATAATATAATAAAGTAGCTGACCCGCCCTTCGACCTATCCCAGAATAAAAAAATAATTTAGACTTTATTACATGAATAAAATGTGATTTAAACGTAAAAACTTAATTAAATTTAGTTAATAATTTATTGCACTATCTAATAGTTACCATTGGTTCGAATGCGGGATGAAGTTCGATGGGTCATATGTTTGAAATCAAAACAATTCTTTTATAAATGCTTTACTTTTTAAAAAAAAAATCCAATAGATGGCGATGTAGTAGGAAAAAAATCACACGTGAAGCCTGTTACTTTATTTTATACATTGTTGAAAGAGTAGACCACATTTAAACCAAATTTAACAGAATCATTATGGGAAGATAAACACTTTTCTATACAAACGTGTCAGTATAGCCGGCGGAACTTATTACCTGAGGCAATTCTTTCCAGTCAACACTAGGATAAACTCTGACCTGACCGGGAATCGAAACCGGGACCGAAAAAATAAATAGAAGACTACTAAAGAGCTCCACCATAAGTATAGTTTTAAAGAAAAAATAACAACTAATGACTCTAACAATTCATTACTAATGTTCGATTTTTAAATGGAACAAACCACTACGGGCTTACGACCGTCTTCTACTGTTATTTCGAAGGCTGGCTTAGTGTGATCACTTTACGTTAACAACGTTCACCATTAGGTGGTAATGTTTGTCTCCGAAACTCCTAATCATGAGAATTCTCAACATGTCGAAAAATCTCATGTATGCAACAGGTAGAAATTTAATAATAAAATGAAAAATAGAGATAAAAGTTGGAAATTGTTGAGAACAAGAGAGCAACCAAATTTAAAGACTGCGACTGCTGTCATGTATTTGGCGCCAGGATATGACTATATCCATTTTTGTTAATGTCTCATATTTATTGCCTATTGGCTTTGTTGGTGCACAACGTTCTAAGCTTTGTATTATTTTATATAATTGGGTTAGGTTAGGTTATAATTATAAGGGGGGTTTGGGGGGCGGAGCCCCCCATACCTCATCACGTTTTCCCCCGAATTTATTCAAAGTAATACAATATTATATTAAAAATGCCTTTATATAAAAATCCATGGAAACGCCAAACGTCATAAGAAATGACAGTTGTGGATAATTCGAATAGAAATGTTCACGACGCTAAAACTCACTTTTACCTAGTTTTCTTCGACCGTGGGTTTTGTTTTAGCCTGGCTAAGTTCTGAGTTTTTCCCTTCATATATGTGTTCTGCGCTGTTCTTCCTCCCAACGAGGTTCTGAACACGAGGAAGACACTCTCATACCGTGTCCGCTCTTTCGAAGCAGATCTGAGGGATTTGGGCATGGTGTGGGAGATCATAAACATTGCGCAAGATCGAGAGCAATGGACAGCTCTTGATGCCCCTTGAGTGGAGTATAAATTAAGATTAGATTTTTTTGAATACTCCTAATTTCAGCCCTGCAATCAAACCAATTTTTTTTATCTAAACGTTAAACATCAAAATTGAATGCAAACATTACATTGGGTAGTGCGCTCAGTTTTTTCATGTTTATAATATAGTGAACCACTACACACTTACGATGTTTACAATATAAAAAATTACCCATATTTCAATCAGGCAACTCTCCATTCATGACTCATGACCCTCCTTAGGGAGAGACATAGAGGCCACAAGATCGAGCCCTTAGCTCGTTGCCATGATTAGGAGTTTCGGAGACAAACATTACCACCTAATGGCGAACGTTGTTAACGTAAAGTGATCACACTAAGCCAGCCTTCGAAATAATAGTAGAAGACGGTCGTAAGCCCGTAGTGGTTTGTTCCATTTAAAATCGAACATTAGTAATGAATTGTTAGTCATTAGTTGTTATTTCTTCTTTAAGATCTAGTCCTGAAAAGGTCACAAGAATCTAAACATAATTAGAACGTTGTGCACCAACAAAGCCAATAGGCAATAAATATGAGACATTAACAAAAATGGATATAGTCATATCCTGGCGCCAAATACATGACAGCAGTCGCAGTCTTTAAATTTGGTTGCTCTCTTGTTCTCAACAATTTCCAACTTTTATCTCTATTTTTCATTTTATTATTAAATTTCTACCTGTTGCATACATGAGATTTTTCGACATGTTGAGAATTCTCATGATTAGGAGTTTCGGAGACAAACATTACCACCTAATGGTGAACGTTGTTAACGTAAAGTGATCACACTAAGCCAGCCTTCGAAATAACAGTAGAAGACGGTCGTAAGCCCGTAGTGGTTTGTTCCATTTAAAAATCGAACATTAGTAATGAATTGTTAGAGTCATTAGTTGTTATTTTTTCTTTAAAACTATACTTATGGTGGAGCTCTTTAGTAGTCTTCTATTTATTTTTTCGGTCCCGGTTTCGATTCCCGGTCAGGTCAGAGTTTATCCTAGTGTTGACTGGAAAGAATTGCCTCAGGTAATAAGTTCCGCCGGCTATACTGACACGTTTGTATAGAAAAGTGTTTATCTTCCCATAATGATTCTGTTAAATTTGGTTTAAATGTGGTCTACTCTTTCAACAATGTATAAAATAAAGTAACAGGCTTCACGTGTGATTTTTTTCCTACTACATCGCCATCTATTGGATATTTTTTTTAAAAAGTAAAGCATTTATAAAAGAATTGTTTTGATTTCAAACATATGACCCATCGAACTTCATCCCGCATTCGAACCAATGGTAACTATTAGATAGTGCAATAAATTATTAACTAAATTTAATTAAGTTTTTACGTTTAAATCACATTTTATTCATGTAATAAAGTCTAAATTATTTTTTTATTCTGGGATAGGTCGAAGGGCGGGTCAGCTACTTTATTATATTATTAAGTTGCTATGCATCTAGACAGATCATCTAGAGTCAAAATTTATTATTTCTACACGAACAATGGTAGTTATAACTCGCAGTTATATGAGACAAGGTATAACCCATGGTTCATCCATTTACTAGATACAAAAGCATTGACTCTGAAATCTCTAAATTTAAAATTTTTAATTCAAACAATTAGCTTTAAATTATACATATGTTTTTTTTTCCTTTAAATTTTTTTTTAATACTATGACTTTAATTCTTAACCACTCATACTGTACTCCCTCGGCCACAGTATGTGCGAAACTTTCAGGTGGAAATTTTACACCGGTTTTAATCTCATTATAAGCAGTCTCACCTCCCTTCCATTTTTCACTTTTACCGCTCGATTAATACTATAATCATTTACTCCGTAACACACGCCTACTGCGCTGTGTATATTTTCATACTAGACATTTAACTAGACAATCTTTACCTTTCACAAAGTCAGACAAATTAGACAGCCGTAGCTTTGGATTCATACAAATTTTCACCATGTTCAACACTCTTCCTTCAAACTTTTATTTCCTCTTTCATTCTAATTCCTCATTCGTACCCGGGGTAATATTATACGCTTGCTTACTTCCGCTCACTTACTCTTTCCATTATATCTAAATTATACCCATAATTCTTAGCACATCTTTTCCTCCGTCTCTTTCCTTTTTCCTATCTTTCATGGATTACCTATCTAAAACTTCCCAATTATTGCGTGTCTACCTTTTAATTGTCCCTGACATGGTACCTATTTATTGCCTTGCTTTCTACGTCTTGTAATACATAGATTACGTCCGATACCTTTCGAATTACCTTACTATTTACGAACCTCGGCGCTAATTTCTTCGTGAAGTATTCTCCTGCTTTGGATTGAATAAAGTTCCTACGCCAAACTGAATCGCCTACGTTGAACAACCTTTTCGACCTTCTCAAATTATAGTTCTTCGCGTATTTATCGTAAGCTTGCCACATGTTTTCTGCGACAATTTTAAACGTTACTGCTAAATTCTCCATCCTCTTGTTATATATGTTCCGATCTAGATTTAACGAGTCGGTTCTAGAAATGGCTCGAACGTCTACATCCCCGTAAACCGTTCCGTTAAGTATGACCTCCCTACCCTTCGCCAAAAGTGAAGGCGTGTACCCGGTAGTCATGTTTACCGTATTATTCATCGCGGACTGTACTTGATCGAGATAGATATCCCAATCTCTGTGTTCGTCTTTGACGAGCATTCCTAACGTATATTGCAGACCTTGATGGTACCTCTCAACGCAATTATTTTGAGGAAAATAGAGGGCGTTATAAAATACATTACGTACCCCGTAATGTTCCAACATTTCTTTAAATTCTTTTGACACAAACTGTCTCCCGTTGTCTGAAATTATCGTTTGTGGTACCCCTTCATGTAGGAAGATTTTCTTCTCTATGCAATTTACGATCGCTCCGGCGGTCGCCTTTCGCAGAGCGAAAAACCACACGTATTTGGTAAAGACATCGACCACACTTAGAATATTGAGGAACCCCCCTTCGACTTGGGCAAAGGGCCGACAAGATCTACGCTCAGCATCTTGAGGGATCTGTCTACTAACTTCCGATTAGTCATAAGTCCACCCGGTGCGGCGTTGGATGGCTTATATTCCTTGCACGTCTTGCATGACGTCACAAACCTCTTTACTTCGTGGTACATATTTGGCCAATAAAAATCTCTCTCTACTAGTTTGAAAGTCTTGAATATCCCGGTGTGTCCTACGTGGTGGGCCCATTCAACGATCTTATTCCGAAGTTCCTTCCTAGGTACTTCTTTCCACGCAAACTATCTCAGGAATGGGTTATCGTCTTTGGATAATCTATATAATTTGTTATCTTCCACATGATAGTTTATGAACCTCATCGGACTTTCAGTACAACCTTTTAAGATCCTATCATACCATGGGTCTTCTTCTTCCTCTACGTTAGGCAAGGCCAGTTCATTAATACTGTAAGGTAATCTGGACAGAGCGTCAGGTACCTTGTGAGCGCTCCCCTTTCTGTGTTCTATCTCGAACTTAAACTGCGACAGTCTATTGCTCCACCTGGCTAATCTTCCCGACGGGTTCGACAGCTTGGTTAGGATGCGTAACACTGCATGATCTGTAATGACCTTGAATTGCATACCCTCGATGTACGGCCTGAAAAATTCTATCCCATCCAGAATGGCAAGTAGTTTTTTCTCGGTGACGCTATAGTTCACTTCTGACTTCGACAACGACCTCGAGTAAAATACTATTGGTTTCTCTTCTTCGCCGAACTTTTGGTGTAAGGCCGCGCCAATTTGATGCTGACTGGCATCAGCGTGGAGGATAAATGGTTTCGTAAAATCTGGGCATGTCAGAACCGGCGCCGTCACCAGCGCCCTTCTTAATTTCCCGAATGCTACGGCGGCTTCATCATTCCATCCGAACGTGGAATCTCCCCTCTTTACTCTTAGGAGTTTGTTAAGCGGTTCCGATAGCTTACTGCAATCCTTTATTGACCTGCGATAGAAACCCACCATGCCGAGAAACATCCTCAACTGTTTCAATGTCCTTGGCTCAGGATATTCCGCTATACATTTTACCTTTTCTGGGTCTGGTCTTAACCCTTCTCTGTCGATCAGGAAACCCAAGTACTTCAATTGGCTCTTGCAGAATTCGCATTTCGATAACTTGACTGTCAATCCTGCTTCCATCAATCTATTTTTACCTTTTTTAACAATGTAATATGTAGTCGACAGGACTACGACCAGTGGTGGATGGATCTCAAAGCAGGTCCAGTGGCGTCTCAGGTCTCCAGGAGTGGTGAGTGAGAGAGGAGAGAGAAATGAAACAGCGATGCTTGTCCAGAAAGGCAGAAGTTCTAAGAAGTTCAGTCCCAGGAGTGTTGCTAGTCTTCAGAGTCTAGATGGTTACCGTAGTACTGAACTCCCCAGCATCTGCCACCTTTATTTATACTAATCTTTGACCAATGACATGTGTTGTTTAATTAGCCAATCACAGGCCCCCATTTAGTCCCCAAATGCAATTTATTTTTCACTACAAATTTGGTACATATGATCAATTATTAAAACTATTTCCTAAGTTACAATGTATTGTTATATAAATTTATACAGAAAAATAAGTAATAAACATGATTATAAATAAAAAGGAACTATAATTAAAGGGATATTCCCGCAAAATCATTTTACGTGGTGTATGTATGGAGCAGCGCCCACTGCCCAGTGCTTCGTGTCCACATAGGATCTACCTATATGGGAGTGCGGGCGCGCCGCTACCGTGGTACACATCTAATAATACGTAGATTTGTCGTATTACTGCGGGCGGGCCATGCACACACCACTTTTTCTGATAATTTACTTCAATTAAACAAACAATAAAAGGCACATTTATAAATTTGGATTACATTTTTAGCATGCTCTCTCCGCGGTTGTAAGCATTTTTGGAGTCTTAACTTTTATGCATGTATGCGTGAATATAGTATACACACGGTATGAGTGTGTGCGTTAGCGCAGTCCTCTTGCCGTAGAGGCGAGAGACGCGTGCGCTAGAAGGAGCATGATTCCAGCAGCACACAGTGTAGATCGAATTTATAAATATGGGTGACACAAAATTTAGAATGATGCAAAATACAATATTGGAAATTTAAATATAGTTGATGAAATGAGTGTGGTTCGTCACAGCCTCCCCGTGGAACGATCCGTTCCACTAACTTGTACGACACTCATTTTTCTTTATCACGATTATTTTCACAGCTGGTCGAATGTACTCTCCAGTAGCAGTCTTCACTTTCACCGCTCGCACCTGTCCATCTGCTGCTGGCTTTGCTTCTATGATGATGCCTTTGGGCCAATAATTCCTAGGTTGTTTAGAGTCTGCTATCACCACCACATCGCCAACTTGTAGAGGTTCAACGGTTTTGTGCCACTTTTTTCTTTGGGCCAGTGTAGGTAGGTACTCACGAACCCATCTTTTCCAAAAGTGATCGGCCAAGGTTTGTGCGAACTTCCATTGCGATCTTACGCATCTTGTTGGCTCAAGATTGTTTGTATGAGCTGGTAAATACATATTTGCTCCCATCAATATATGGTTTGGTGTTAGCGGATTGTCGTCTTCAGGATCGATAGTTACGTGTGTGAGTGGTCGATTATTGACGACATATTCTACCTCTGTGAGTAACGTTAGAAGTGTTTCCTCACGTGGTACTTTTTCTTTAAGAACTACCATCAATGAGCTCTTTACGCTTCTTATCATTCGTTCCCAGGCGCCACCCATCCAAGCCGAGGCTGGAGGAATGTATGACCAGCTAACGCCTTTGTTCGCCAAGGTATTTTGGAAATCGGCATTCACTTGTAAATTCTTGATGGCTTGTCGCAATTCTTTCTCAGCTCCGTGAAAATTTGTGCCATTGTCACTGTAGAATATATCGGGCCAGCCTCTACGAGCAGCCATGCGTCTTATTGCCATAATGGTGGAATCTGCTGAGATGTTCGATGATAATTCTAGATGAATGGCTCGTGTAGTCATACATGTCATGATGACCCCATATCGTTTTTCTCTTCTGCGGCCAACAGCAACTAGCATTGGTCCAAACATATCAATTCCACATTGGCTGAACGGTCGATTGTAGCATTGTACTCTGGCTTCTGGAATTTCTCCCATCAAGGGTGGAGAGGAGATCTTTCTTGCAACTTTACACTGAACACACTTGTGTACCACTTCTCGAACACTGGATCTCAGATGTAACATCCAGTACTTTTTTCGTATCTCAAATGTTGTTCGTTCTGTTCCTCCATGTAAACATTCTTCATGTGCCCGCAAAATAAGTAGTTTAGCGAACTTATGCTTCCCGTCAATAATAACGGGTGACCTTGTATTGGCATCGAATGATTGTTTTGTAAAAAGACGTGACCTCATTCTGAGTACACTATCTATGTATATGGGGTTGAGTGAGTATATGCGACTATTATTAGAAACAGTTTCACCGTTTTTCAAACTTTCAATTTCTTGTAGAAATGATTCATGTTGGGATTGTTGAACCCATTGTAGTTCGGCGTTTTTTATTTCATTAGCGGTAAGTGTTTCTCCCCTGGTACCTCTTTTTTGACATCTCTGGATAAATCTTAGAACCCACGCAGTTGTTCTTATCAATCTATTTATTTTGGAGAATCTATTAATATCTGGGAGTCCGTATGATTTTTCAACTTTGCAGATTGTAAGCACGTGACCCTTCATCTCGTTAAGTGCATCACTGTGATTCTCAAACTTTGTGGGTTGCTGTGGCCAACTTGCTTCACTTTGAGATAAGAAAGTAGGACCATGGAACCATTGCCCTTTTTCAGTCACGTCTGGTGGCTCTGTGTCTCTAGTTCCCATATCAGCAGGATTTAATTTCGATGGTACCCATCGCCACTGAGAAGCTTCTGTTAGCTCATCGATTTCACCAAGTCTATTTGCCACAAAACTTGTATAGCTCCTTGGATCTGAGCGTATCCATTGCAAAACTGTGGTAGAATCAGTCCAGTATATAACTTTTTCTATTATGCAGCTACTTTGATTTTTTATAGTTGCCGCCAGTCTGGCTCCCATCAAGGCTGCTTGCAGCTCTAACCGAGGAATAGAAAGTGGCTTAAGAGGTGCCACTTTTCCTTTACTGGCTATGAAACTAACTCGATGCTCACAGTTTGCCACCTCAACCATATATGCCACTGTGCAACAAGCACTTTCGGAAGCATCACAAAATATATGTAGAACCACTGGTAATTGTTTATTAGTGATAACACATCTAGGCACTGAACACACGGAGTCTCTGATAAGTTCAAAATATTTTTTCCACTTCTCATGTTGAGATTCACTGATTCTCTGGTCCCACTGAAGACCGCTTCGAAACACCTCTTGTAACAGAATTTTGGCCTTGACCGTGATACAAGTGAGAAACCCACAGGGGTCGTATAACTGCATGACGGTACTCAACAGCTGACGCTTTGTAGGTATTTCGTCATTGAATTTAGTTTCAATGTCAAATTTCAAAATAAACTTATCGGATTTCGTGTCCCACTTTATACCAAGAATTCGTTCGCTATTGTCACTCATAATGTTTACACAGGATTTCACTTTAGCACTCTCTGGAAAATGTTCTAATACCGCTGAGTGATTTGAAGCCCAATTTGTGAGCTCAAATTTGCCACTTTTTAACACACTGTCAACACTTGTCACGATAGTCTTTGCTTCTTTTACACCATCAAATGCTTGCAGGTAATCGTCCATATAAAAGTTGTTTTCGATGCTGTTCGCCGCCTCGGAATGTATTTCGCGTGCTGATTGAGCAATTTTGTTTCTTACATATTGCGCGCTACTGGGAGAACAAGTAGCTCCGAATATCATCGACGTCATGACATATGTTTTTATATCGTCTTCTTTATTTTGCCGCCAGAGAAAGAGTTGAGCCTGCTGGTCTTCTTGCAGTATTTTCACCCGCAGAAACATTTCCTTGACATCCGCGGCTACCGCGATGGGACCTTCCCTGAACCTCATCAAGCAACCCACCAATGAGGCAAGTAGGTCAGGTCCGGGTAGTAGAGCGTCGTTTAAGGACATACTTCTACATTTGCTCGCTGCGTCAAAAACAATTCTTAGTTTTCCTGGTTTCTTTGGGTTGACCACTGCAAAATGAGGTAGATACCATCGTCGAGGGTGTGGTAGCATTATTTCGTCATCTCGGACTTCTCTTGCGTAGCCTTTCTCAATATATTCATTTATTTTTTTTGAATATGCTACTGCTAATTGCGGTTCTTTTTCAAACTTTTTCTCCAGATTCAACAATCTGTTGATCGCACACTTTTTGTTTTCTGGTAAGCCAATTGACTCGTTCTTCCAGATGAGTCCAGTTTCCCAGTGGCCATTATTTAATTGTTTTGTTGTAGTGCACATTATATTTTCGGCTCGGGTATCGTTTTTGTTTACACGCGCGGGCCCTGTTACACCAAGTGAATCTATGGCGTAATGTTGTTTAATAAGTTGACTCAATTTTTCGTCTGCCTCCATCTGGATGTGCGTTACTATTCCCACTGTAGCAACATTCTCTCTGTCGTCGTTATGGGTATAACCATGCGAGCACCAGCCCAGCAAGGTTCGCGATACGATTTTCTTTCCGGTATCCACACCTATCTCTCGTGTAACTATGAGAGATGCATTGTCCTGACCTATGAGGATCTTCGGGACAACCATTTTTACAGTTTTTCCGCTATTATAGCGTTGCGCAGGCAGTTGTAATTTGCTGACGGTGTGGGCCCTTATGTCAAACTTGTTATTGAGAGTGATGTTGACAACTTTAGATTGGCTTTCGTCTGCACACATGCCCTTGGCCCCGTGTATCCTCAGAGGATGTATTTCACCCACTGCCCCCACCGTATGCACTATTGAGTTGTCTACAAGAGTTACGCTGCTACCCTCATCAAGCAATGCGAAGGAGGAGACTGTTTTTATCGGTCCGCGAATTTCAACGGGTACAATTTTTAACGACACTGACCCATAAGAGTATGTATTGGCAACGCACAAATTGTCTTGAGGAGGACTTCTGTCTTTATGTAGAGTAGTATGATGCGCGCCGTTGCACTCTGACACACCGCACTTGACACTACATTTGTGTTTCAAAGAATATTTATGGTCCACGCACTTAAAACACAAATTGTACTTTCTCACAGTCGCCCAGCGATCATTAATTGTCATTTTTATAAAATCATTACACTTAAACAGTTTATGCGTCCGGTCACATAGTTCACATTTCACTACTTGTCTATTTTCACTTTGCACACTATGCGTGTATACTTGTTTGTTAAAATTACCACTTTTAAAGTTCCCCGCCCTTTCTGCTGCACACGACAAATGTAAATCGCAAACTTCTTTTAAAAACTTAGAGAAGTCGGCGACATTTCGGGTACGACGATTATTTGTACCTTGCTGTGAAGCCATCCACCAACTCTTCATGTGTGTTGGTAGTTTATTCACTAACTCGGATAGCAATCCGGGTATATTGAGATAGTCATTTTTTATCTGTCCCGCTACCGACACAAAATTTTTAATCGTCACACTGAATCGATTTAGTTCTTCGTTACTCGGTGAATCGGATAATCGCGGAAGACGCTTCACTTTGTCCAACATACCTACTATAATCACTTCCGGTCTACCGAACTGATCTTCTAGAGTTTCCATTGCTTCGGATACTCCACTCGGATACAACAATAAGCCGCTCACAGCTTCTTTGGCTCTTCCTTTAAGCGCTTTCTGCAATCTCATGAGATTTTCGGCGTCAGATAGATCGCATGTTTGGCTCGAAACTTCATACTGGGCTTTGAAGGACGGCCATTCAAGTGGATTACCATCAAAGAATGGTAAGTCTCGCGAAGTAGATTGTCTCGCCATGAGAGCGCTTAGCTTGATCACACCGTCGTCTGATTTAATGAAACTGTCTCTTCTGGAGCAGGACTCTCCAGATTTTTCTGGTGTAAAACACTGCACATTTTCATTTCTCGTTCCCGAATTCACTACACGAGTTGGTGAAGTAACCGTTTCACTTTGAACTGATTCGCGGAACTCGGAACTCTGATCCCGTACAATCGGAGCAGCACTGACATTCGCTGGCATTCGGTTGCCCTCCAGTACCATTTGACTTAGTTGGGCCTGGCTCTCCATCAACCTCTCGAAAGCAGTATTGATGTATGAAAGAACCGAATCCAGGTCCGCACGCCTTGTCTTCTCGAACTCGCATCGTGACAACATTTCGCCCGCGGACCCCCCGGGGGTCGATTCGAGAACGCGTGGAGTACCACCTCGACTTTCCTGACCAGCGTCACTCGCCCACTGTCCTTGACATGGGTTTGGTGGAACGTAGCTATCTTCCGAGCCCTGAAAAGGGCTGTCTGCACATTCGGGGTCCTGAAAAGGACCAGCATCATCGGTTTCAGTCTCTCTCACTATTTTTCCAGACCGCAGTGGCCCCGGCATCCTGCTGTTGCTGACTCCGTCCGGCAATGAAGGACCAAAATGTAGTCGACAGGACTACGACCAGTGGTGGATGGATCTCAAAGCAGGTCCAGTGGCGTCTCAGGTCTCCAGGAGTGGTGAGTGAGAGAGGAGAGAGAAATGAAACAGCGATGCTTGTCCAGAAAGGCAGAAGTTCTAAGAAGTTCAGTCCCAGGAGTGTTGCTAGTCTTCAGAGTCTAGATGGTTACCGTAGTACTGAACTCCCCAGCATCTGCCACCTTTATTTATACTAATCTTTGACCAATGACATGTGTTGTTTAATTAGCCAATCACAGGCCCCCATTTAGTCCCCAAATGCAATTTATTTTTCACTACAAATTTGGTACATATGATCAATTATTAAAACTATTTCCTAAGTTACAATGTATTGTTATATAAATTTATACAGAAAAATAAGTAATAAACATGATTATAAATAAAAAGGAACTATAATTAAAGGGATATTCCCGCAAAATCATTTTACGTGGTGTATGTATGGAGCAGCGCCCACTGCCCAGTGCTTCGTGTCCACATAGGATCTACCTATATGGGAGTGCGGGCGCGCCGCTACCGTGGTACACATCTAATAATACGTAGATTTGTCGTATTACTGCGGGCGGGCCATGCACACACCACTTTTTCTGATAATTTACTTCAATTAAACAAACAATAAAAGGCACATTTATAAATTTGGATTACATTTTTAGCATGCTCTCTCCGCGGTTGTAAGCATTTTTGGAGTCTTAACTTTTATGCATGTATGCGTGAATATAGTATACACACGGTATGAGTGTGTGCGTTAGCGCAGTCCTCTTGCCGTAGAGGCGAGAGACGCGTGCGCTAGAAGGAGCATGATTCCAGCAGCACACAGTGTAGATCGAATTTATAAATATGGGTGACACAAAATTTAGAATGATGCAAAATACAATATTGGAAATTTAAATATAGTTGATGAAATGAGTGTGGTTCGTCACATAATATGTGCATCGAAATCATTACTCACTATTATCAAATCATCTACATAGCAAAAGACATTCTCGTCGAATTTCGGCCCAAACAATCTGTCTGCCAGCCTTTGAAGCTCGCTGGCTGCATTTACTAACCCAAAAGGCATTTTTGTGAATTCGAACAACCCCCTTCGGGGTACGACGAATGCGGTCTTTTCACGAGAATTCTTTTTTTTTTTTTTTAATTTATTGACAAGAAAATTTGTACAAATAATTTTAAATATGAAGATGCCTAATCCCTTACGATCTAAAGGGATTTGCCAGAAAGCCTTAGACAGATCGATAGATGAGATGTACCTGGCGTTCCTTAAGTTCGATAGAGTTCTGTTCAAGTTTGGCAGTAGATAATTATCTCGTTTCTAGAATCTAAACAAAATCTACCGGACCCGTCGCGTTTTGAAACAATTAGCGTCTGACTCGCCCACGACGATTTTGAAGGCACCACGACGCCTAACTTCAACATATCTATTTATTTATTTATTCAAATCGCATACGGCCATTAGGCCAATTACAAAACAATAAAACAAAAATCATACACATGATAATTTAAGAAAAAAAAAAACAATAAATAATACAAAATATACAGCCAGATAAATATGCCAAAACATCATAAAAAATAAAAAAAATAAAAATGGCTGTATTTAAAAATCATAAAATAAAATACACACCTACTTAGCTGAAAATGTTGAAAACTATATCGAAATTCCAACCAACAAACCAAATGGTAGAATAAATGTAGCTTTAAAAAATTATAAATAATTCAAACAATTTATTCATTTTTCAAAAAAAACAATAAACAATAGAAAATATTCAGCCGGATAAAAATACCAAAAATAATTAATAAAAAAATAAAATATACATATATATACACATACATACATACATACATATATATATATATATACATACATACACACACACACACACACACACACACATACATACATAAGGAAGTTTTATTAAAAAAAAAAAAAAAATTTAAATCATAAAATAAATACTTGACTGAAAAATATTGAAAACTATATCGAAATTCATCACAATTCCAAACAACAAACCAAATGGTAAAATAAATGTAGCCTTAAAAAATATAAAAAGATTTATCCCTTTAAAAACAATACAAAATATATAGCCAGATAAAAATACCAAAAATCAATTAAAAAAATATAAAATATATAATATATAGCAGGCACAAAAACACAAATCTCCTTGAGGAAAACATGAAAATCAAATCTTACTTGAAAGCAAAAATTGCAATTAAAATTAAAAATAATCATCACAAAACACAATACTACGCACGCAACAAAAAACAGTATTCACGCCCGAAAAAGGCTAAGCCATCCAAAAACCTGGCTTGCTGAAAAACATGCAGAAACTAACATTTATAGTTATGCACGCCTTCTCAAATCCTTCTCCATATTTACCTTCCCCATATTAATCTCCCCCATATATGACCCTAAAATTCCTTCCTCATATATAGGTTCCCTATAATTACACAAAAACCAGACATTTTAAAAGCTGGAAAATGTATAGACAGTGATCAAAACCAAAAACAGACAAAGAGTCGAGAGGCAAATAATCAAAACAAATAAGGATCAGAATCAACTTGTGGGTAATAAATAATAAGGACTCAACACTAGCTATCCTCGCCAAGGTAACCATACTTTAATATTCTTGGCATATGAAGGTGTGTCACGAGTGAACTCTTGTAGGCAGACAGTGAGCTGTGGAATATATCCGATACCTCTGCAAATTCATTACCAAGCCTCTGCATTCTATTCAAAGGAGAGTAGTAAAAATGGGTTGTGGTTGAGTTTGAGGGATAAAATGGTAAGGCCTGACGTGTCAATCGATTTGGTGCAAAAAAATTTATGCCCTGGAGAATATCCGGAGCGTCTATGTCATTATGAACCAATTTGTGTAACAAACTCAAGTCAGCCAGACTCCGTCTTTCCACTAAACTGTGCATGTTCAACAAATACAGCAAATAGTCATAGTCCAATTCCTGCAGTGTAAACCCCATTCTAAAATTTATATATCGAAGAAATTTGTGCTGAGTTCTCTCAAGCTGCTTAATATGCACGTTGTAAAATGGACTCCACACTACCGAGCCGTATTCCAATATACTTCTTACAAGGGAGAGGTATAGCAGACGCATAGTGCTGATATTCAAAAAATCTCTAGTAACTCTGATAATAAAACCCAAAATTCTCATACTTTTATTTGCTATCGAATTAATGTGGCTTATGAAAGACAGCTTCTGATCAAATATGATGCCCAAGTCCTTTACCTCGCTCAAGGATTCCAAATCGCTCCCCAACAGTGAATACTGGAAAATAAGTGGATTCTTCTTTCTATGGAATCTCACAATCGAACATTTTTTGGTGTTGATAGACAAACCGTTCCTGGCACACCAAACACCGAAACTGTTCAAGCCTCGCTGTAAGTTCTGACAATCGTTTTCAGACTTCACGGTGTTGAAAATTTTGACGTCGTCTGCAAATACAAGAAAATTCACGTCTTTAAATACTTGTGCCACGTCGTTTATGAATACTATGAACAGTACTGGACCCATGTAAGAGCCCTGGGGGACTCCACTTGTGGCATCGAAAGCCCTTGAATATCTTCCACCGACTCTAACAACAAGACTACGGCCAGTTAAATAGCTCTCGAGCCAAGAAATCATCTGACCATTTATGCCCAATTTGAATAACTTATCAATTAAAACGTTATGTGGCACTCGGTCAAATGCTTTACTCAGGTCCGTGTACAATGCATCAACCTGTTCACGCTCTGACAATGCACGAGAAATGTAGTCCTCATATATCAGAAGATTGGTCTGCGTAGACCTTAACGGCATGAAGCCATGTTGATATGGCGTTATAATTCTATATAGATCGACCGAAATCTTACTCAGAACCAACTTTTCAAACATCTTGGGAAAGCAGGACAAGATACAAACAGGCCTGTAATTGCTAATGTCGCTTCTGTCACCACTTTTAAATATTGGAGTGATATAACTACTTTTCCACAGGTCCGGAAAGCTACCAGTCGACACGGACTCGTTAAATAAAAGGTATAAAGGATAATAAAGGCTCCTAGAACAGTTCTTGACCAGCACGGGTGGAATGCCATCAGGCCCCGAAGTTTTCTTCGGTTCCAGTCCGCGTATATATGCAGCAATTTCATGAATCTCTATTCTGAACCGCTGTATGTTGATGGAGTCTGCAGCAACAAATTCACCATCACAATAAACCGATTGAGTTCCAGCATCATCGTAAGTCTTACCAAAAAATTTGGCAAATAACTCTAAAGTTCCAGAGATATCATGAGAAGTACTTTGACCATAAAACATAGTACCCGGCAAATCGACCTCATTTGCCTTGAGTGCATTTGTGTATTTAAATATACCTTTGGTGTTCACAGCCAGTGATGCCTCGACACCCTTGACATAATCAGAATGACAAGATTCGTACAATCTCTTACACTTTCTACGCAATTCACTAAAATATTCATAGTCCACCGGGCACGACGTCCTCTTGAACTCTCTGTGTGCCATGGTTTTTTCAGAAATAAGGTTAATCAGCTCCTTACTGAACCATCTCGGATAACGACCATCGTGTCCCCTCCCTCTTGTCTTAGGAACAAATTTCTCCATTCCCTGAACAATAACATTGTTAAACTCCGTGACCTTTTCGCTAATACTCCCACCTCCTCCCTCCAAAAACGACCAGTCAGTACCAAAAAAATATTGACTCAATGAAGAATAATCAGCCCTCGAAAAGTTGTAAGTGTAGGAGGTCTCGTCCATCTCCAGTGGAGAACAGGCACGGATACAAATTTCAAGGACTGGATGGTAGTCATCAATCTGCACCAGCATGTCCAACGATGAGGAAACCGACACACTCGGATCACTTGTTATAACCAGATCCAAAACTCTGCCCTGGTGGTTTCTCACCGAATTGACCTGATGGAGACCAAGAAAATTGGCCATATCGACAACTTCGAGTTCAGCCTCGGCCAAACCACTACGTGAACAGCCCGTCTCACCAAGTGCGTCCAAACCCCAATCCAAGTTAGGGAGATTGTAATCACCCACCAAGATTATCTTGGCGTCCATATATTTAGTTTTAATGCGTTCTACCTCCTCACAATGGGACCTGTATATCGAGGGATCGCTGGAAGGAGGAATATACACAGAACATATAATGATTTTATCGGGACCACTTAATGAGCACAAACACATGTTCGACATTTACGTTGGTGAGTTTTAACTTCCTGGAGTTATGCTTCTTGGAGACAGCCACCAACACACCACCACCTCTAGCTCGAGAGCTAGTGTCCCGAGAACGATCAACTCGATACACATTATATCGAGACAGACCAAGCTCAGACGTATGGATATCCCCCGTTAACCAAGTCTCCGTCAAAACAACCAAATCCCAAATATCGTCCATCTCTCTCTCGACTTGTTCCTGTTTCGCGGGTGATAACGGATAGTAGCCTGATTGGTTCACCCGTCGTCTCGATCTTATGTTCGATCAGGTTAGTACACCCTAGTCCCTTTTCTTCGAAAGAAATTTTTCGAAATTCCTCTTCAATTTCCTCTAATCGTGCTTCCTGATGATCGCTTAGACTTTCTCTATTTTCGATTTTTCCCAATTCTTCGATGCCCTTGTAATTCCCATATTCAATATCCGCGAATAATTTTGGAGCCAGATCAAAACTTCTCCTAAAATCGACGCCCAGTATAACCCCCTGATTAAGATTTTCGATTACGTAAAATTCTTGAATTTTCGATGAGTTATTACAGTTGGATTGGCGCGGTATATTGACTAAGTGGACTGTATGCTTGGTATGCTGTGCTGGAGGAGTGGTGCGACCAGCTGGAAAGAAATGGATCAGGAAGAATGGACTAACCTTAAAACTCCACGGTGATCTCCTTTGCTGGCTAGCTCTTCTTTGTTTAAAACACAAAAACATAAAACAACACAGCACAATAAATTTATAAAACGCGGCGCGGATGATTCTATTTATTATTAATTTAAATAGTAGATCGAAATAAAATGAATATAAAAAATGATGATTACTATGCGGTGCGATGCGGTTGATTTCTTGTATTGAACAGTATTGTCACTCATCCTGGTTAGCTAAAGGTAGGGACCAAAAAATGGGTAACAACAAATTGATGAAAAAAATGAGATGGAATGGAAAGGTTGACACTGGCAACACCACACTCCCCACCTTGAAAGCTCCAAAGCTTTCAACACAAAAATAAAAGAAAGAGGATTAAATAAGAAAAATGCGGTATGTATAAATAAATAAAGCGGTATTTTAAATGCTGTTAGCCCATTACGGATATTAAATGCGGTTAGCCCATTGCGGATAATAAATGATGTTTTCCCATTGCGGATAATAAATGCGAATTTCCCATAGCGGATTTACAAATGCGGTTTTCCCATAGCGGATTTTTATGCGGTGAATATCAGAGTGCTGATATTGCAAAAATGCGGTTAATATCAGGTCAGAAATCTGATATTTTAAAAGATGCGGATTATTGGCAGATAACATTGATATATTGAATGGTCCCACTGGTTCTTTCTTTCTTTACCCTGTTACAGAGGTTGAGATCTCTAAACAAATAAGCTCTCTAAAAAATACTCAGTCTTTCGGAATTGATATGATCAAATCCGACATGTTAAAATTGTGCAAAGAGAATGTTGCCGTACCACTTGCACACTTGTATAATCTGTGTATGACGGGGGGTGTTTACCCGGAATGCCTTAAGCAGGCGATTGTGGTTCCAATCTACAAAAGTGGTGACAGGAAACTTATTTCAAATTATCGTCCGATCTCGCTGTTGAGTACCCTGTCAAAGGTGTTCGAGAGGACGATTGGACAGCGCCTGCGTCAATATCTGGAAGAAAAAAGATTCTTTTCGCCGGGGCAGTTCGGATTTCGTCCAGGATTGTGTACACAAGATGCCGTTCTGGAATTAACAAACTGCATAACGACCCATTTGGAAAGAAGGGAGAAATGCATTGCAATTTTTTTAGACTTAGCGAAGGCGTTTGATACGGTGTCGCACAAGATCTTACTCCGGAAGCTGGAAGCGGTGGGAGTTAGGGGATTGGCTCAGGAATTCTTTCATAGCTATCTTCAGAATCGCAGACAGTATATAAGGATAGGGAATATAGTGAGCAACTCAGACTCGCTCTTGTTTGGCGTTCCACAAGGGAGTACTCTTGGTCCCTTGTTATTTTTAATATATGTAAACGACCTTTGCAATTTGGATATTGGGGGTCGGATTGTATCGTTTGCTGATGACACTGCACTGATTTTTGATGGCCACACGTGGGCTGATTCATGTCAGCGGGCTGAGGGAGGTTTGAGGATAGTTGGCGGATGGCTTTCTAGTCATTTGCTCACCCTCAATGTGGAAAAGACCAAATTTGTTCCCTTTTCTCTAACCATGGGAGGTGCAATGCCGGATTTTGACCGCATAAGAATGCATTCCTGTCCCGATGACGGTGTTCGGTGCGCGTGTCCGTCAATCAATAGTTGTGACAATATTAAATACTGGGGCTTATTATTGATAAACACCTTAGGTGGGATAAATATTTGGAGGTTCTCACGACGCGTTTGAGGAAGCTGCTATATGTATTCGGGGTGCTGCGGCATGTAATGGACGAGAATAGTGTCAGATCTGTGTACTTTGCACTTTGCAATTCCATACTCCTGTATGGCTTGGAGTGTTGGGGAGGTGCTGCTACCGTGCACCTCAACTCTGTCAACGTCATGCAGAAGGCAGTTCTCCGAGTTATGAGTGGCTCTGGATATATGAGTCCGTCGGATCCGTTGTTCAGACGCTTTGGGGTGTTGGACGTCAGGCAGTTGTTTATCAGGTCAGTTCTGTTAAAGGCGTTTGAAAATAATAAAGAGGTTCCACATAAACGTATACTAAGATCATCATATGTAAACAAGCGACAGGTCCCAAACAGGGAGACGGCGCTGGGACGGAGATCCTCTGAATATCTGGGTCCTAGAATGTTTAATAAATTACCCCGTGAGCTGAGAGATTGTGAGAGTGTGAGAGTATTCAGGGTGTCTCTGACTGAGTGGTTGATGATGATTGGAAGAGAAAAATCACAGACTGAACTATTTCACACATTAGTATAGAGTGAAAGATGAATGTATTATAAATAAATTATATTGATTAATTATGTATTGTGCTCAAATCGCCTCAACACAGGCATACGCCTAGTGAGGCTATCAAATATGTATATATTGTATCATCATGTAATGTTGTACATTTTGTATAAGTATGTAGGTAAATGTGAATAAATAAATAAAAAAAAAAAAGAATAAATATCATTTTATGATATATTTAAAATGCGGTTAATATCAGATCATAAATCTGATATTTTAAAGATGCGGATTATATCATTTTATGATATATTTAAAATGCGGTTAATATCAGATCATAAATTTGATATTTTAAAGATGCGGATTATAGCATTTTATGATATATTTAAAAATGCGGTTAGTATCAGATCAAATATCTGATGTTTAAAAAATGCGGGTTTAACAAATGCGGTGAATATCAGATCACAAGTCTGATATTTTAAAGATGCGGATTATATCATTTTATGATATATTTAAAAATGCGGTTAATATCAGATCAAAGTCTGATATTTAAAAAAATGCGGTTAATATCAGTTAAAAGTCTGATATTTAAAAAAATGCGGGTTATATAAAAAATGCGGTTTTTCAAAGCGGGTACATTCACCAAATTTACGTGAAAAGACAACATATGCGGAACTATAATAATAATTTATAGAAATTAATACGAAATGTGAACTTAATATATGCAAGTCCAAATATTTACTTTACTAATGCGGTTTAATAAAAATTAAAGAGGTACTTATAAAAAAACTTAGTAAATTAATTATTGAGTTGGCGGATCTTTCATAACGGATGTCAAAACAGTAGAAACTGCCTCAGGTACATCTGAACTTATAGGTGCAAACGGCTTGATATGCCATGAATTTGGTTGGCTGAGAAGCCACTTTGGACCTGTCATCCAAAGACTGTGCTCCAGCAATTGAGATGGATACAATCCCCGAGATAAGCAGTCACTGGGATTTTCGACCCCAGATATATGAAAAAAGTGTTTGCAATCTAGATTCTCTTGTATCTGATTCACTCTATTAGATACAAAAATAGACCAGCGGTGCGGTGAAGAATGTATCCAGGATAAAGCTATCGTGGAATCCGAAAAGGCGTATATGTTGTTTATAGCATAAAGTGGATTGAACGTATCAAAAACAGTTTTTACTAATTTGGATAATAACAGAGCTGAGCACAGCTCCAAGCGGGCAAGTGAGATCACCTTAACCGGTGCCACTTTTGATTTTGAGCACACTAAACTTATGAAAATATTACCCTTGGCATCTGTGACATGTAAGTACACCACACAGCCGTAAGCTTTTAAACTGGCATCACAGAAGGCTACGATATTTACCTTGCAACCAGGTGTCACTTTCAAGTGACGCGGTACTTTTATATTCGACAACAGCGGCAGTTCAACAATTAATCTTTGGTAAGCTGCTACAATATTCATAGGGGGCGTATCATCCCATCCTATGCCTTAATAAGCAGCTTTGCCAAAAAGACAACTGGGGATACCAAACCCAATACATCAAACAGTCGCGCAACAACTGATAATATATTTCGCTTGGTACAAGTCTTGTTACATGAAGAAGTTTTAAAGGTGAAAACGTCTTCCTCAGGCAGCCATTTAAAACCCAATATGGTTAGACCGTTAGTAACTCCAGTGTCTGAGAAATCCACTGCAGCTCTATTTTGTGGTGGAAGTTCAGCCAAAAGCTCCTCGGAGTTACTCGAGAATTTTACCAGATCAAATCTTCCCATGGAAAACAATGATATTAATTCCCTCATTAAACTAATAGACTCGATTTCTCCAGGACTTGACGGCATTGACTTTACGAAATCATACATGTAAAAATTTGTGACAGCCATCTTGGCAGCATTTGGAAACGACTTTCCTTCATCCGCAGCAAGTTGACGCATTGTTCGCATAGCCAAATAAGGACTAGCCTTAAGTCCAAAGGGAAGGGATTTGAATTTAAAAACGCGTATTTTTTCATCGGTATTGAAGCGGAACAATATTTTTTGATATCTCTGATGATCATTGTGAACTCCTATTCTTAGATACATTTGACGTATGTCAGCGGTCATTGCTACAGCAAATAATCGAAATTCAAGCAGAAGCGAGAATAAATCAGCCTGCAAATTTGGGCCCGAAAACCGAATATCGTTAAATGATAGTCCTGTATGCGTCTTGGCGCTGGCATCCAGGACAATTCTAACCTTGGTAGTGGTTTTATCTTGTCTAATGACGGCGTGATGTGGAATAAAATATCCCTCCGTCTCATGAGATGGAATTTCTTCTAGATAATTATTGTTAATGTAATCTTGAATAATAATAAGAATAATGCAGTAAATTATCATTGTATTGGTATTGATATTATGTCATTGTATATCTCAAAACAGCGCCCTGTCCGTGTGTTCTGTCATGTTGATTAGAATATCACGGGTGGGGCGTGCTCCCCGGTTAAACACGAGACACAGTCTTTATAACCGGGTAACCATTTGAAATAAAATCAATTTGATTGTCATATAATTACCTGTTGTAAAAAAAAATTTCTATTGTTGTCTGTAACTTTATTTTAAATAAATAAAAAAAAAAAAAAAAAAAATAAATATTGTTCACGCAATCGGGAATCAATATTTAATTTGCGTTCTAGTGAAACTAAACGTCTTTGAGCTGTAGCGAACGAATCACCCAATTCATTTGGACTTTTACAAAAAGGAAGAGACACTGTATATCTGCCCTGAGACCCACGAGATACCGAGGACTGATACGCAGACTCACACGCGACACTCTCAGGACTTGCGACCTCAATCATCGGCAAATCCTCCAACTTCCAAAACCTATGCAGAGTTCTCTCCAAGCTTCCACAATTGTTACAGGATACAGATGTATCATCGTCGTGGTTCACTCGCGAAACCGTGGCAAGGGTGACAGTCGTAGAGCATTGAGGTTTTGAGTTTTTATTCGAAATACTACCCATTATCAAATATCCCAGCGTAGTTTCAATAAGCGGTGATAAACCTGGTATTTCAATTTTCCCACTCAATAAAATATGTGGAAATAGTTGAGCTCCTAAAACAATTTCTATCCCAGTAGATATATTCCACTCGCCATCAGCCAGCGGAACTCCGCTCAACTGATCGACCCATGTGAAATCTATATCTTCCGTAGGTAACGAGTCCGTTATTAGGTCCAACACTAGACATTTTATCTTATATGGTTGATGCGAGATGCGGGATTGTATGTGAAATATAACAAAGCCGTGAATCGGTTTGCTAGACAGACCAACTCCTTTAACAAAGGAATTGTTCAAAGGGATTATATCTAAACTTCATTTCTTACAACAAGCAAGAGTAATGAGATTATTTTGTGAGGCATTATCAATCAAGCACCGAACTAGCCTCTTCTCAGATTCATTTCGATAGGCAAGTACCTGAGCAGTAGGTAAAATTATAGGATATGTCAATCTTATATTATTGCGAGCGCATAAAGTTGTAGAAGTAGTTGTAACATTTTTACTGGTTGATGGTTTTTCATTTGAAGTACATTTTTTCTGATAAAACTTACTAGTGTCTTTATCATCAAAATGAAGCAAAGTATGGTGCGGTTTGTTACAAATTTTACATGATTGTTTTGATTTACAATTTTTACTTTGATGATTACAACTAAGACAGTTGATACATCCAAATATAGATTTAATTAAATTAAATTTGTCTTTTGGAGTAAGAGGTTTAAACTTTTCAAACTGATATAGATGAGTGTGAGAGAAGTTACATAAAGTACACTTCTTACTAGCAGAGCCAACATTTATCAAAAATGATTTAGAAATGTTTTGAGATTTATTTTTTCCTTGCCATGGTACCCTTTTATATTGACTATTTAAACGATCACGAGATGTGCGTTCTAAAATTTTAACTTTATCCTTGATCCATTAATTGGTCGAACGAAGGAAAATCTTTTCCTCCTCTAACCGACATTTCAAAGTCATGCACTATTTGAGGGTGCAATCCCTTAAGGGCACATGTGAAAAATATGAAGTCTGACAAATCTTTAATTTTTAATTGTTTAAGAGCTGATACCGAGGCAGATATATTCTCTGAATATTCATTTAATTCAGTAGCACTCTTTCCGGACGTTTACTCTCTAAAATGTTATTTAAATAATAAGCTCCCAGAGATCTATTATCCTGATATCTCTAAACTAAACCTTTCCATATGTTTGCATAATTTTCGCCTGTAGGAATAATCCGGGAAAACACATTCAAAGCTGAATGACTTAGTTTTCCAAGCAAATATTGCATACGCTGCGAATCATTAAGATTTTCGTTAAGATGGATATTATTCTTAAATGACTCATAAAATAGATACCAATTTTCTAATTTACCATCGAAACATGGTATTTGAATAGGCGGTAATTTAATATGAGATTTTTTATTATCTTTTGATTGATTTGAGGTATTTACATTTGAAACTTGGTCTGCAGTCAACAACTGACACCGTTTGAATTTAATGGCATTTACCTGACTGTTTAAAGTATTTAAACTATCGTACGATGGCTCGTACGTTTTATCGTACGAAATTTTTAACAGTACAAGTTCGTCCAGTGCGGTAACTATATCATAATTCATCAATTGAGAAAGTGTCTGAGATGAAAGCAGTTGTTTCCCGAGTTCCGTGACTCAATGTCAATTTTGACCTCTCAAAAAACTCACTAACCTTTGAGAGAAGTGAATTAGATTTGGCTTCTAAATTTGATACGTTCCATTGTGAAACGCCTAATATAAATAAGCAATTAAAATAGATGCAAGACATGTTGAGTAAACTGAGTAAGTTATCAACTTATAAACTACGCGGGCTTATGTTCGTTTATGAACGAAGGTACATAAAAATAAGAAACCGTGAAACTCAATTAAGATGTCTTAAGTTAACTATACATAAATAAGCATTTAGTTGCCTATATGAATGTATGTAAAAAAGAAGAAAAAAGAAATATAATAAGGATGCGTTAAATTTAAGTATACATAAACAAGCCTTAAATTGCCTATATAAATGTATACAAAAAAGAAATATAATAAGAAAGCGTAAATTTAATATATACACTAGGACGTTGATTATTTCAACAATTAAATAATGATAAATGCTTATACAGTGTTAGGTATAAGTGCGCGCGAAAAATATAAATTCAATAAAAGTACAATGCGTAGGTATGTCGTCTCTATACCACAGTAGGTATATAACAATGAGTTTCTGAACTGTGTCAAATCAATAGTAGGTAGGTATATTGAATTATGCGACAAGCGAAACTATTAATTACGTTGTAGGTAACTAATTGCCTCAAAGATTATAATAAGTTCAAACTCTAAAAATAATTAATATTAAAACATACAACACTAAGAATATTATTCTTAATGAAAAAATAAAAAAACCGTTCAAATAATATTACCTATATTAATATTATTTATTTGAAATGGAACAAGCACCATCTGTGTAATTTAAACCAACATCAATAATTTTCAAAGTTCAAACAATTTTATTAATCATTGGTATTAAAAAACTGCGACAAACGCCATCTATGCAATTTAAACCAATGCTCTTTAAACTACAAAAATGTAATCTATTAATCTAATAATTCTTCCTTAAGGCTCTGGGGTAGGGTAATCGCTGTTTTTTGGTGTTTTTTCATGCAATTTTTTATCGTTGTTGTTAAAGATAGCTTCTTGAAAAAAATATTTCGATGTTCTTCAATCTTTCTTCTAGTGCAAACACTTTCAATATCTTAAAAATATTGAATATTTTTAATGAAAAAAAATATTTTAAAAATGTCTCTATCGTGACTTTTCAAGAAGATTTATGCATTAACTACGAGACCTAGAAATGTAATTATTTTTCTAATCGAAGGAGATTTTTAATTTCTAGTGCAAATACGTAGCATAATTAAGTTTTAAATTGTATTTTTTTTTAAAAAACTGAAAAACTACAAATTGTATTAATTTTTTATTGTCTATGGTTTATTTTATAGAAGATTACAGGTAAGAGAAGAGCTTCGGGGTGTGGGGCGTCACATGAAGAGTTTATCTCGGAGCGGCCGCTGTGTTCTTCTGCCTGTTTTGACATTTGGATTGTTTTATGCTTATTTCGTGATAAAAATGATAGTTTTGTGTGCTTGGACAATATATTTTTATTATAATTTATTCGTTTTGAACTTAAACTTTACTTATTTGGACTTTTTTTTATATTTTGTTTATAATTGACAGTGACATTTGTATATAAGATATCGTAATCTTGTTTGTATTTCATGATCAAAGATAGTTTTGTGTTTGGACATTAAAATGAACAATACAATACGTGGTGGATCAAGAAATATCATTATACGTGTGTGTTCGCCACGTATTCGGAATGTTTGGTGGAATTAAAGCCGGAGAACTGTCTACTAATGTTTTCTAACTAACATCTCAATTGATTGGTAAATACTGTGTTTTTTGTAGATAAAATACTTTTTAATGATTAATTCTAACATTTTCAAGTATAAGAAGTTAGTTAGAGCTCATTTAAGGATACTTTATTTGTTTTAAAAATATCTGTCAATGAAAGATCACAGGACAGTTTGTTTTGACGATCGAAAAACAAAACACGGTATAGAAAATAATGTTTGTTAAATTGCAATACTATATTGTTACCATTTTATCATTATAATATTTCGATTTCTTATCCCTTTTTAAGATGGAAAATTTTCATTTATTTTTACTAAAATAATATTTCTATTAAAATACAATAATGGTATTATTTTCCTATCCCATTCTTTATTTAAAGTTGATTATTTTTACTTTTTCAATTAAAATAATACTTTACTTTTTTATATAAAATAATGTTCCTATATATATACTTATTAAATTATAATACTAATATTAATAAATCAATCGAAAATAGTAAATATGTTTTCGACAGTGTCAGCTCATTGTTTTTATACAGTAAAACTTTCATATCCAATAATTAATCTTTATTTTTTTCAGGTTTTAATATGTGCGTTCTATTAGGATAATTGTAATAGAAGAGAATTCAAATCAATGCAAATTTACCACGCCAGGTAAACATAGAAAAGGGCGTCCAAAAAAAGGATTGGAGGATTCGACCGCTGTGCCGTAAGGCAAAAAGTTCATTTTTATACAGTAAAAAAAGCAATACCCAGTTTGAGAAGCTTGTTACAAGATGGGAGCTACGAACTTCTACGAAAAACTTTAATAAACATTGGGTTTTCGTACAAAAATGCAATTCAAATAGGAAAGTATTGATGTAGACACAAAATATTGCGGCTAAAAGAGAAAATTGTCTTAAAATAATCATGGATCACAGGATGTTGCCAAAAGAACTCCAAAAAATATAGTTTATATAGATGAAAGCTTAAAAGAATATTACAGTTTGTCTATACTTTATTTCTTCAATTAATTCATTAAACATCACTTTATTTTAATTATGGATTTTTATTTTTCATATCCCGAAGTCCAAAATATGTAAAAAAATTGGCAAGTTATTTCAGAGAAAAAACCTGCTAAAGGAACAATAAATCAAGGGAACAAAAAATAATTGTTCAAACACAAAACTATCATTTATCTTTATTATTTATTTTTCAGTTTTCAAAAAATAATTACAATTTAAAACTTGATTATACTACGTATTTGCACTAGAAATTGAAACTCAGCTTCGATTAGAAAAGTAATTACATCTCTAGGTCTCGAAGTATATGCATAAATCTTCTTGAAATGTCACGATAGAGACATTTTTAAAATATTTTTTTTCATTATAAATATTCAATATTTCCGTTACAGTGTTTTATTTTAGCACAGTCATTGTTAATGTGTTACCATGAGCGATAACAGCGCCCTCAATTTATTGCCAATTTCTTGACAGACTGCAAGTTTTCTTACTTTTTAGTGTTAGGAGATTTAAATTGAGGTAAGTGCAGAAGAGGGGGACAAAGGGTATAGACACGCCCATTACCCCAAGGTCATTGGCTTACCCCCTAGCCTTAAGAAACTTACCTATAATCAATATAGGTGGCGTTTAATTATTTGAGTACTTTGGTTATATGAAATGAAATCAAAGATTTTTTATGTTGTTAAATTAAATATTGTGACTATACATAATATGATAAATTTCACAATTATGATTTTAAATATTAAGATACGCGATGGTTTTATGATTTGTATAGTAATTGTATAGGAATTTGTAAGTAATATGTACCTGTAAATGTTATTAAATTGATTCTTCGAAACGTTCCCCCTTTACACGAGACTTGTCTCTATAAGGGGGATACACAAACTATTATGTTTTGTCCAAATTGTTCTTGTACATCATCCTTTTTCTGTAAAACATTATATTTGTATTGAATAAATAAATAAAAATAAATAAATAAATATATTGTCTTTAACAATTAATGAAACTTGGTGAATACACTTTCGCTTAAAACAAGCTAAACGCGATTTTTAAATGAATTTATAACAAGATTAGGCTTGCTAAATCTAGATCCGGTAGCTGATACCATTAAATGGGTACCTAAAACAAATTTTTCAATAAAATTTGGTGCATATGATTTTACCATTAATCTAACCATAAATCCGGTTCGTATGGACCATTAAAATGGATTGGCGCGGTATATTGACTAAGTGGACTGTATGCTTGGTATGCTGTGCTGGAGGAGTGGTGCGACCAGCTGGAAAGAAATGGATCAGGAAGAATGGACTAACCTTAAAACTCCACGGTGATCTCCTTTGCTGGCCAGCTCTTCTTTGTTTAAAACACAAAAACATAAAACAACACCGCACAATAAATTTATAAAACGCGGCGCGGATGATTCTATTTATTATTAATTTAAATAGTAGAGCGAAATAAAATGAATATAAAAAATGATGATTGCTATGCGGTGCGATGCGGTTGATTTCTTGTATTGAACAGTATTGTCACTCATCCTGGTTAGCTAGAGGTAGGGTCCAAAAAATGGGTAACAACAAATTGATGGAAAAAATGAGATGGAAAGGAAAGGTTGACACTGGCAACACCAATAGTCGACCCGCAACTTTAAACTTCCCAAAATCTCTTTCCTACTACCATCGGCCAAAGTGATATGCTCGCCTGAATGATCTATAAGTCTTTGCCTTATTCACGAAGAATTCGCCTGTATTACGGCTCATCGCACTAATGGATGCCCTCGAATCCAATAAACAAGTGAATTTTTCCCCTTCTATCTCTACGCGTAGGTACGGCCTGTTGTCTCCATTTAGCGCACACTAACGGAGCCATTTTATGAGTTTCGAAAAATAGTGTTACATAATCTAGCCATTGTTCCCACTACATTTATTAGGCAATGGCCTAATACGTTTCATCCAACATTTTAGTCTAAACGACTGACTTTAAATTCCAAAACTCCGAGCTTTATTCGCCCATGACTAGGAGATTTTCTCCCCAAGACTAGAAAGTTTCCTCCCCAGGACTAGAACCCGCTTTTCTGTAAATAAAATTTACAAAAAAAGTGTCACTAATAAGAAAATTATATTATGATTCTCACCATTGCTTCACCGCAACGATATTACTTTATAAATTTCACGACCAAATTTATATTTTATTTAAACATTACGTACCTCTTAATACTGCGGGTTGAATTTACCACATTAAAATCACTCCACACAAATTAAACTTAGTTAATTTAAAAAATTACATTTCTATTCATCTCGTGCAATGCAAAAATGCATCGTCACGGTATGTATCCCCCGCTGTGATTTCAACAAATGCCGTCGTATGGCTAAGCGCTTCGGACTATCTCGTGAAACTTCGTAACACCTACGGCCCTTCGGCGATTGCCTTATCATTCAAAATATCTGTTACAGGTCATTTATTTTTTTTGAACAAAAATTTGTTACAATTTTTTCAATATAAAGTTGTGGGTAAAAATTTTTCTGCTGAAATTTATATGTGCAGTGGGTAGAAAATTTTTCTGCTGAAATTTATAAGTGTGGGTATGAATAATTTTTTTATGAAGAAGTTAAGGAGGCAACAAAATTTTAATTTGTTGATACATTAATATTCTTTTATGGAGCAAATGCTGATTTCAATATTTTGAAAAACCCAAGTTATAAAGAATTAAAATGAAAACCAATGTATAAGATATCTATATGGAATATAAACTAATATACTCGATTATGACTATGTTCTAGATCCATGTTATTGAAGGAGTTATTATGGTTTTGGCTGAAATTCTTTCACTGCGAATGCTGTTTAAATTCCTGGGACCACACAGATGTGCGAACAAAAATTTCTAGAGGTTAATTTATGGAAACAAATATAAGAAACAAGAAGAGACTTTATTATTTAATCAAGAAAAAACAAAACCGCAAGTTGAAATTTGAATTAATTATATTTTTCTTTTACGGTAGTATAACAAATCTGAATATTTTGCTGAGGTTCAGTACCTTTTTTTCTGTTTTTTATTTTTGCTGCTCATAGTACGAAATTTGAGAATGAAAGAACTAGTTGTCTAAAGGGAACGCTTAGAGGAACGGTGAAGAAATTGTTAGACATAATTTTTTTAGAATGTTTTCTTTTTAAGATCGAATGGAAGGAAGTGTTTCGGTTATAAAAGATTTCTCAAGTTTATCTTGGTGATATTTTGAGTGGGGAATATCGATCATACATAGCTAAGTGAGTAGAACGTAGCATAGTTGTAATTTTTTATTTTTATTAATATGCAGCTGCACTAGAGTTAAAAGGGTGAAGTTGTCGATATACGCGAGACCATTGCGAGTTATGTACACGGCGGCCATTTTTATAAATTCGTTTCTTATCGTTTGCAAGTTAAAGTCAAGAGGTTATGTATTTGTTTACATTTCGTCAGTTGCTGAAAGTTAATTTAATAAATCGATCATACTGAGTTGGAAACTCGTTTTAAAATTATAAGGAATATTACGCCGGCGCGTGAATTTTTACAAAGTTTAGCGAATTTAAAATAGTAAATTATGTGCACGGGAGTTTAGTTTTTTTTTTCTTCCTTTTAATTCTTTGTGAAGAGAAATTTTTAGTAAAATATTTATTACAGTAAATATTAATTTTCATTGTTAATTTCAATTAATATAGGTGAATATCTAAATTTGTAGGATAAAGGTAGGCGATAGCCACTTTGACGAAAGTGTTAAATTTCATTTGTTAATTTTTTTAGCAATTCTTTTAAGTTTTTTTTTTAATTTTTAGTCACGAATTTTTAATTGATAATTCGGTAGGCATGAGAAGAAAGTTGAGGAATATAAGGCTGGGTCTATGAATTTGAAAAGAAATAAAGGATGGTAGAGGCAAAGAAGGATTTTTTTTTTTCTGTTTTTAGTTAAGATTTACCTTGGTTTATTCAGTCTTAGAGATAGACATTGTTTAGGTTATTGATATTTTTTTTGAGAAACATCAGCCAAAATGGACAAAGATCCCTTAATTAAGCTTAGCGTACCTAAAGATGAGGTGGAGTTAGCATCAACATTATCGGACGACGGAATGAAATATCAAAATATAGATTCAGAGGTACCGGAATTGGTAAATGTGAAACAACATACAAGGAAATCGCCTTCACTTAGGAAGAAGGATATTAAACCTTTGGTGACGGACCAAGATAGTCAGGTTATATCAAGCAACGGCGTAAATCGAACGAAAGACGTAGATCCAAGGAAATGGAATCTGACTTTTTCGGGAAATACCGATCCGCGCGAATTTTTGACGCGTGTAGAAGAGTTAGCTTCGGTGTATAATGTACATCTAGATTCTTTGGTTATGTACATGCCTATTATTTTATCAGGTTTTCTTTTGGTTTGGTTTAGAGCAACAGATGTTGAAAGACAATGGGGCGACTTTAAGGGGAAGTTCTTGATACAATTCGAAGGCACTAATAAGCAGAGGGAGTTAAAGCTAGAAATTATGTCAGCAAGACAGAATAATAGTTCGTCGGCAAGCGAATTTATTCTGGAACTGGTCGCGAAGAATAAGTTACTTGATTTTCCGATTGAGAGTGAAGAGTTTTTAGAAATTATTAAGCAGGGTTTGTCTGAAAAATACGCAGGTTTGTTGGCAACGACTAACGTAACTAGTACGCGGGAATTGATGAGCGTTTGTGCAAAATATGACTCCTACGTCAACAAGAAATCTTCCAGATATAACTCGGGGTCCGGAAAAATTATGGAACTGTCAAATGACAATGTCAGGTGTAGTCAAGTAGATCAACATTGTAGTGCCAGTCGAACTACCGAACGGGTAAAAAACATTTGTGTCGTAGGGGATTCGAAGGGAAAGAATGAATTTCGTTACGGTAATCGTCAGCCAAATTCACATTTCGCAAGAAAGAATATCTCACACCACGAGCACAGAACAAATAACTTCGTGAAAGGCAACGGTAATATACGGTGTTTCTATTGCAATAAAACAGGGCATAAACAGGTAGATTGCTATAGCCGTTTGAATTCGAAAAAGGTGGGAAGAAAGTGGACTCATAGAAAGTTAAATAAAGCAAGAGGATTAACGAGTAAACCTTCTTACGAAGAAAGGGCTCTTGCCCTTACCGTAAAACAATTTAACCCTAACCGCGGGTAAAATTTATATCTACATTTGTCGATGCGGGTCTTCCTGGAATGATGTGGATTGTAGACCAGAACCAAGCAAGGTAGCTGCTCAATGGTATTATTGGGGAAATAATCTATAAATTTGAGGATTGCGGATGCCAAATGTTTGAGGGAACGTCTAGTTGTTGAGAGGAACGGAGGAGTGATTTGGTCAACCAGAATTTACTTTTGAGGAATTCTACGGACCTGAGTTCTAGTTGTTGAGAGGAACGGAGGAGTGATTTGGTCAACCAGAATTTACTTTTGAGGAATTCTACGGACCTGAGTTAAGTATATAACCGCAATTTCCTTTCATTAGCATGCAAACAGTTCACGAACTTTTTATTTCAATTTATTGTTTCATTTTTTTTAATAACAAGATTGAGCAAACATTTTATTGCAAATATTGCAGTTGTACGGCTTTTCTCCGCTATGCAGTCGAATGTGTCTCTTTAAATAACAAGATTCAGCGAACATTTTATTGCAAATATTGCACTTGTTCGGCTTTTCTCCGCTACGCAGTCGCATGTGTTTCTTTAAATTACCAGATTCTGTGAACGTTTTATTGCAAATATTGCACTCGTATGGCTTTTCTCCGCTATGCAGTCTCATGTGTCTCCTTAAATCACAAGATCGAGCGAACATTTTATTACAAATATTCCACTCGTATGGCTTTTCTCCGTTATGCACCTGCATGTGTGTCTTTAAATGACCAGATTGAGCGAACATTTTATTGCAAATATTGCACTTGTTCGGCTTTTCTCCGCTATGCCGTCTCATGTGTCTCTTTAAATAAGGAGATTGAGCGAATATTTTATTGCAAGTATTGCACTTGTACGGCTTTTCTCCGCTATGCAGTCTCATGTGTTTCTTTAAATCACCAGATTGAGCGAACATTTTATTACAAATATTGCACATGTACGGCTTTTCTCCACTATACAGTCTCATGTGTACCTTTAAATACCAAGATTGAGCGAACATTTCATTACAAATATTGCACTTTTACGGCTTTTCTCCGCTATGCAGTCGCATGTGTTTCTTTAAATTACCAGATTCTGTGAACGTGTTATTGCAAAATATTTCACTCGTATGGCTTTTCTCCGCTATGCAGTCGAATGTGTCTCCTTAAATCACAAGATTGAGCGAACATTTTATTGCAAATATTGCACTTTTTCGGCTTTTCTCCGCTATGCAGTCGCATGTGTTTCTTTAAATAACCAGATTCTGCGAACATTTTATTACAAATATTGCACTTGTACGGCTTTTCTCCGCTATGCACCCGCATGTGTCTCCTTAAATCCCAAGATCGAGCGAACATGTTATTACAAATATTGCACTCGTACGGCTTTTCTCCGCTATGCACCCGCATGTGTTTCTTTAAATATCCAGATTGAGCGAACATTTTATTGCAAATATTGCACTTGTACGGCTTTTCTCCGCTATGCAGTTGCATGTGTTTCTTTAAATAACCAGATTCTGTGAACGTATTATTGCAAATATTGCACTAGTATGGCTTTTCTCCGCTATGCAGTCTCATGTGTCTTCTTAAATCACAAGATTGAGCGAACATTTTATTACAAATATTGCACTTGTACGGCTTTACTCCGCTATGCAGTCTCATGTGTTTCTTTAAATTACCAGATTCTGTGAACGTTTTATTGCAAATATTGCACTCGTATGACTTTTCTCCGCTATGCAGTCTCATGTGTCTCCTTAAATCCCAAGATCGAGCGAACATTTTATTACAAATATTGCACTCGTATGGCTTTTCTCCGTTATGCACCTGCATGTGTCTCTTTAAATCACCAGCTTGAGCGAACATTTTATTGCAAATATTGCACTCGTATGGCTTTTCTCCACTATGTAGTCGCATGTGTGGTTTTAAAGAACAAGATTGAGCGAACATTTTATTGCAAATATTGCACTTGTACGGCTTTTCTCCGCTATGCAGTGTCATGTGTGTCTTTAAATGATCAGATGGAGCGAACATTTTATTGCAAATAATATTGCACTTGTTCGGCTTTTCTCCGCTATGCAGTCGCACGTGTTTCTTTAAATAACCAGATTCTGCGAACATTTTATTACAAATATTGCACTTGTACGGCTTTTCTCCGCTATGCACCCGCATGTGTCTCCTTAAATCCCAAGATCGAGCGAACATGTTATTACAAATATTGCACTCGTATGGCTTTTCTCCGTTATGCACCTGCATGTGTCTCTTTAAATCACCAGCTTGAGCGAACATTTTATTGCAAATATTGCACTCGTATGGCTTTTCTCCACTATGTAGTCGCATGTGTGGTTTTAAAGAACAAGATTGAGCGAACATTTTATTGCAAATATTGCACTTGTACGGCTTTTCTCCGCTATGCAGTGTCATGTGTTTCTTTAAATATCCAGATTGAGCGAACATTTTATTGCAAATATTGCACTTGGTCGGCTTTTCTCCGCTATGCAGTCGCATGTGTTTCTTTAAATAACCAGATTCTGCGAACATTTTATTGCAAATATTGCACTTGTACGGCTTTTCTCCGCTATGCAGTTGCATGTGTTTCTTTAAATAACCAGATTCTGTGAACGTATTATTGCAAATATTGCACTAGTATGGCTTTTCTCCGCTATGCAGTCTCATGTGTCTTCTTAAATCACAAGATTGAGCGAACATTTTATTACAAATATTGCACTTGTACGGCTTTACTCCGCTATGCAGTCTCATGTGTTTCTTTAAATTACCAGATTTTTTTTTTTTTTTTTTTTAGCTCTGCACTCGTTTTCGAGTGATTCGGCATTCTGTGAACGTTTTATTGCAAATATTGCACTCGTATGACTTTTCTCCGCTATGCAGTCTCATGTGTCTCCTTAAATCCCAAGATCGAGCGAACATTTTATTACAAATATTGCACTCGTATGGCTTTTCTCCGTTATGCACCTGCATGTGTCTCTTTAAATCACCAGCTTGAGCGAACATTTTATTGCAAATATTGCACTCGTATGGCTTTTCTCCACTATGTAGTCGCATGTGTGGTTTTAAAGAACAAGATTGAGCGAACATTTTATTGCAAATATTGCACTTGTACGGCTTTTCTCCGCTATGCAGTGTCATGTGTGTCTTTAAATGATCAGATGGAGCGAACATTTTATTGCAAATAATATTGCACTTGTTCGGCTTTTCTCCGCTATGCAGTCGCACGTGTTTCTTTAAATAACCAGATTCTGCGAATATTTTATTACAAATATTGCACTTGTACGGCTTTTCTCCGCTATGCACCCGCATGTGTCTCCTTAAATCCCAAGATCGAGCGAACATGTTATTACAAATATTGCACTCGTATGGCTTTTCTCCGTTATGCACCTGCATGTGTCTCTTTAAATCACCAGCTTGAGCGAACATTTTATTGCAAATATTGCACTCGTATGGCTTTTCTCCACTATGTAGTCGCATGTGTGGTTTTAAAGAACAAGATTGAGCGAACATTTTATTGCAAATATTGCACTTGTACGGCTTTTCTCCGCTATGCAGTGTCATGTGTTTCTTTAAATATCCAGATTGAGCGAACATTTTATTGCAAATATTGTACTTGGTCGGCTTTTCTCCGCTATGCAGTCGCATGTGTTTCTTTAAATAACCAGATTCTGCGAACATTTTATTACAAATATTGCACTTGCACGGCTTTTCTCCGCTATGCACCCGCATGTGTCTCTTTAAATATCCAGATTGAGCGAACATTTTATTGCAAATATTGCACTTGTATGGCTTTTCCCTAGTATAATTTTGTAAATTTGTTCCTGAAGATCCGGATTCCTTACTAACGACATGATAGTACGGTTCATTAACAATTTCGATTTTTACATTTTTTAGAAAAGCTTCTATTTCATTTTCATATAGTTCAGAAATTACAATATCACTTTCGGCACATGTGTCGTTCATTATTGCCATTTGAGATTTTCGTAAATAAACACACCAAATATCCAAAATGACATCACAGCAGACGTAATCTATAAAATATTTGTCTTGCACACTGGCACACTCACGGGGAGGAAACTTCATACATATTTATTTGTACAAAGTTGTAGTTCCCGAATCTTACACTCAAAGCGCTAAATACCTTTGCGTCATATCGCTGTCTCTTTTTTGCGTATGACGCGAGTCCTAGTATATGCGGTCCTGCTCACACGCACGCTCTTTGGATTTGATGACGTTTGAAGTTTTGTATTGTCTGTTGGAGTGTGAGGTGTTTCACATAATACGTTTATTTTATTACTTTTCTGTTTAAAAACTTTGTTTAATACAGTTTAATTTGTTCGTGTTATTTTGTGAATGATGTTTGGAACACTATGGAAAATGCAAACACTTTGTTTCTTCTGCTGACATAATAATAAGGTGTATAAGAAAAATCCAATTAGAATATGTTGAATTGTGCGAGTGACGTTTTAAAAGTACGAATCTGATGTAAATTTGCCAACTTGGAATATATCCGGAGGTATGTGGAAATCATATTTATTATTTCAATTCCTCTATTTAAGAACACACAATTAATTGTTTTAAATTATCTGCCTTTCTCTCTAATGACTAATGTTTGGATTTGACTCATGTTTACGTGTCCCGTATTTATCGAGTACAATAGCATATTTTAACACATCTCTTGAAATCTCGTTATGTAACCAATATAATATCGTGCAATTATCAATAAAACTGTTTTATTTTTTCAAGGTTTATGAGGAAGTAAGGAGTGTCAAATGAGATGAACCAACCTTTTGCAGTACAAGACCAAGATGGTGTTATGTGAAAAAATTGATTAAATTATTATTAGTGTATACATTTTTTTGCAATAAAGATTTATTTAATAATGCAAATTTATGGTTTTATTTTCGATTTTTTAAGCAGAATTTTCAAAAGGATACGAAATTCGGTGGGTGGGTGGGATACAAATTTTGGTGGGTGGGTGGTGCTGTAGTTACATGAAAACGACGCTAGAGGCGCAGTAGTAGTATACTGTTGGCGGCCATTTTTTAGAATTACGCAAAAAGTGGTGGGGAGACGCTTATCTTATTACAGTATATTATATTATCTATGGGCACACTGACAGATGTCATTAATGCTGATAGATGTCGCCCTAGATAATATAATATGTCGCGCCTATCGCAACTAATGCGGTGTTCAGACGGGGCGATGTAAGGCCAGACGATTTCGCTTGCATAAAAAAAATATCGCTCGGTCGCCCATAGATCGTCTGATGTGTTCACACGAGTCCACCGACATACATTCAATCTGTCAGGTACGCTGATTGTTTTAAAAATGGCGGACGTCGAGGTAGAAGTCGCGGAGTAATTGGAGTTAGTTGAAAATATTGTTTTAGACGATATAAAGACTCCTATTTGAGGAAAAATTAAAAAAAAAACGCAGATATTGGGTGCGGAATTGGATTCTAAGGAGAAATAAATTTAGAGCAGTGCTGTCAACTGTCAAGAAACATAACATACGGACACCGCGCATATCTGCGCATGCGTGAATCGTTCCACCTGATACAAAAGTTGAAAGGCGTTCAACTTGAGACGATATCGCTTTCAACCATTTTTATCGCTTCAGATATCGACAATCTGTTCACACGGTTCAATTGGCTGGCGATATTTTAGTGTCCTGGCGACATTCGCCTCGTCTGAACACCGCATAAAGATAAATTTTGACAAGAGTCTAAGGCCTCGTTCGCACGAGCGCTTTTTCAACGCGCGTTAAAAAAGCGTTGAAATAGAACAAATGCATTCACAAGTATATGTTCACACGTCAGCGCTTTTTTAACGCGGCGTTTTTTTATCGCGCAATGTTGTATTTTCAGCGTTGGGCGTTAAATAAAATAGACCATATGAAACTTAATAATATTATTCGCACGAGCGCTAAAAAAGCGCTGGCGCTGCGTTCACTTCGCCGCTCGCTCTCTCAGTGGTCGGACGTGTATTACTAGAACGGTGGCGGTACGATGTCGTGGGTTATAGATCCCGAAGTGCTAATTATAGGTGTTGAGTCGCGTCCATTTCTCAATGTAATTTTGGCCGGTAATTTTGTCCAATCCAATCCAAACTCCCTTAAAGCCCCACTTATAGGGAGGCAACAAGAGCTCTCCATTGCGCAACGTTTATGACCTCCTCCCACCACGATCACGAACGACGCTATACGTCGGCGCACCCAGCGTGAGCCCATCACTTTTACCATTATGTGGAGGAGATGGACTTGGCTGGGACATGTGTTGAGGATGCCGAATGACAGTTGGCCGAGGAGAGCGCTGTTCTTCCTCCCATCAGGGTCCCGAAGACGAGGAAGACCCTCTCATACTGTGTTCCGCTCCTTCGAAGCAGAGCTGAGAAATCTGGTAATTTTGTCCAACTGCACAAAATTACAGGCCACACTACGTACAAAGTTTTTTTAATGCCTGGAAAAGTATTACCAAAAATCTCCCAGAGGACTGGGAAACCCTCACCAACGAACAAAAAAATAGCATATTATTGGTATCTTGAAGTATTATTCGAAGCCCCACTATTTCTAATAATTCATCAAATGATGTTATACACATTCAAAAATAATTAAAAAAATTACTAGGGTATTCCCTCAGCTCACAAACTAGTACAGAGTACAGTGACAAAGTACAGTGTCACAAACTGCCCTTTTAGGTATCTCTGTTCATTCAGACGATGTACCCAGAATACCTTTTGTTTACGTTTACGTCTTCTAGCTACACAAGTTTCTATTGCTAATAATTTTACAGAAACCGTTTTCACGTCTTACTAATGCCAGAGACAAGACAAGAGTGATTTAAAAGCGTTCGTATGAACAGGTTTACCAAGGGCGTTAAAAAAGCGACAACGCCGGGTTTTAACGCGACGCTTTTTAAACTCCCGTGCGAACGAGGCCTAAATCGCCCAGGAAATATTTAGAGATGGGACTAACGGCTTAAATTCAAAAACGTTATAGCCATTTCGTTAATTGAAAATAACGTTAATATTAAAAGCTGAAAGCTATTTTAAACATTTGGTATCTGGAAACTTATCTTTTTCCTAAAAAATAGGTTGTTTCCTAAATTTGGTATCTAGAAACATGACTTTTTCCTAAAAAAAAAAGGCGTTTCCAAAATTTGGTATGTATCTGGAAACTTATCTTTTTCCTTAAAAAAAAAGGTCGTTTCCAAAATTTGGTATCTGGAAACATGACTTTTTCCTAAAAAAAAAAGGTCCAAAATTAGGTATCTGGAAAGGTCCTTTTCTCAGTTTCATTCGGCTAATATTACCTGACATATACATATAGGCTATTATTTCCCTGAGTATTATTTTTATTCGACTATTATTATTTATAAATATCGTTAAATATTAATAACGTTAGATGCGTTATTTTTATCAGCTGTCGTTATAATGCCCATCTCTAGAAATATTCAGTCTATCTCGCTCTAATATATTAGCTATCTGAAATTAAATTAAAATTAAACTTTTATTAAATAAATAAATATACACAAGCAAACAGAAAGATACAATAAGAATCTTATTTACACAATATTTTACATAGAAACAGTGCAACAAATGAGCGAAACCCGTTAAGTCATTTAAATGACGTGTCAACATCTCGCTCAACAATTATCATAATTATGTGCGAATGCATCTGTAAAACTGAAAAGCGCGGCTAAAAACTTCTAATCGTCTGTCTGTCATCATTCACAAGGACAAAAATATTTTCGATGTTTTGGGCAGAAGGTGCTTGGTGATGTCCATTTCAAAATAAAAATGAAAGAGTCTTGTATAGGTTCTATCACAAAATTTATTGTTCAAACATGAACCGGTTTTCGGAGACTACCGTCTCCATTATCAAATGTTTAAGACTGATTTTATATAATACAAAACATAAGTTAGCTTACAATACAAACAAGGACTAAAATTATACATAACCAAATAGAGTGGAAGTAAAAAGTTACACAATATGAAAAGGGGCAGATGTGAAAATAAAAATACACGAACTAATCGTTAATATAGAAGTGCTATTTTTACAAGGTGTACTGATAACATCATACGAATATTAAACAATGGTGGATTAGGTAGGTACTTGAAATTTTATTATTATCTAGTTACTACAGTAGCAAATTAAGATTATAAAATAAACAATAGATGAATGAAGGCGGCCTGGGAAATATCCTGCAGTCCGCGTGGACCCAAGTGTGTTTTTGGTAGTCACAATAATCTGTAACAAAAGAAAAAATAGCGGCGGTAATCGATTCATAGAAGATTTTAACATAAACATTTTTTTTTCAAACAATAGGTTTTAAAAGGGGTGAATTATTCAATTCCATTTGGTCATTAAAAATATTAACTGAGCTATCAATATTATACCTATTCAGTTCTGACGCTTCTAACCTATCCATACGTTTGCCTTTGTCACATTTATGAATTAATTTTATTCCCGAATCTGGATCAAAAGTATGTGAATGTTCATTTAAATGTTCCCCAAATGACGATTTATTATCCCGATTTTTAAAACTAAGAAAATCTTCATGCACGCGTTTTTTAACCGAACGTCCAGGGTAGTGAGTACGTAACTTTTGCTATAGCACGACTAACCACACATCAATCTAACTACTCATAACCACGGCTTAACTACATAATAACCACGCTGAAACGCACAACTAACTACATTTGTAACGTTACGTACTCGCGCTAACTACACTAGGAAGTAGTTAGTCGTGCTATAGCCCTTACGTACTTACGTAATAACGTTACAAATGTAGTTAGTTGTGCGTTTCAGCGTGGTTATTATGTAGTTAAGCCGTGGTTATGAGTAGTTAGATTGATGTGTGGTTAGTCGTGCTATAGCAAAAGTTACGTACTCACTACCCAGGGTAGTGAGTACGTAAGGGCTATAGCACGACTAACTACTTCCTAGTGTAGTTAGCGCGAGTACGTAACGTCCGACTTAACTACAAATGTAGTTAGATGTGCGTTTCAACGTGGTTATTATAACAGCATCTGTCGGGTCGCGTTCCAGTGTAGTTAGGCTGTTTATATGTGGTTTAGAGCTGTCAAAGTTGCGCGCTTTGTTATTATTTTTGCATCGTTTGTTTTAAATAATTAATTTATTGGAAATAAGAATGCATTACTACTTTTATTAATTTTATTTTTTATTTTATTTCCCAAATTAAATATTTTATAATAAAATAGTAATACCGTAATACATATAAAACTAGGTTAATATTTTTTTTATTTGGGATTTGTTATCGACAAGATATTTTTTTTATGTCAGCCGATTGGAACAACTCAAGTTTGTAGAAAAATTAGCAGACGAAAGGGAAAACAATACATGATTTTGAACATTTGTATGGAAATTATTAAAAAATAAATAAATAAAAATAAAATCTTTCTTTATTTCTCGCAAGCAAATATTTTACAAACAATTAAGACATACAAATAATAATTAAGATAAAAAATCTATAGGGAAAATAAAAGAGTATTCAAAGAGTATCAGAAAACATCAAGTGTATTTACTTCTTAAAATTCCACAAATCATAACTGTTTTTATATAGATATTTGATGAAAAATGTCAAATAGTGATGGCCGCCACAAGTTTCTTCATTGAAAAATACAATGAAAAAAACATTTTTTTGTGTTAGATGTTGGCAAACCTTACTATTTCCGGCTTAAAACTTAACTACATTGCGTTATCGCGTTACGTACTCGCGCTAACTACTAATGTAGTTAAGTCGTGGTTATGAGTAGTTAGATTGATGTGTGGTGTCGTGCTATAGCAAAAGTTACGTACTCACTACCCAGGGTAGTATCTATACGTATCGAATGCGAGAATCGCATGTAGACGTTTTTCATACAAAATGTATCGCTTAATAGTCACTTTTTTCAAGTGACTACCCTACACTTGCTACAGAATAGGGGTCCTGGATGGACTACTCGAGTTAATAAGCCGGTCTTCCGCCGCCATCTTTGAAAGTGGTAAAAAGTACATTACTCGTATGTACAACAACCATAGATAAAAGACAACAACATGCCGCTAGAACTGCACAATCGTCTTTCTTCCACTTTAACAAATGGCGGACGCGGACCGGGTAAAAATTCTCAATACAAAGAGAGTAGTATATCCAGTTATGTATATGTAAATCTATGGTTTCCACCAAGCCATCTGTCACGGCAACGCCGTGACTAAAAAAAAAATGTGCATTACTGTCGCGGGTAGCCTAGTATGTACAGGGAACCAGATTCGCGCTAAAAATTCAAATGGCGTCAACAACTCAAATGCGCCTAAAATTCAAATATACCCTGGGTAGTGAGTACGTAACTTTTGCTATAGCACGACTAACCACACATCAATCTAACTACTCATAACCACGACTTAACTACATAATAACCACGCTGAAACGCACAACTAACTACATTTGTAGTTAAGTCGGACGTTACGTACTCGCGCTAACTACACTAGGAAGTAGTTAGTCGTGCTATAGCCCTTACGTACTCACCCCCCTGTAGTCCTTACTATGAATATTGATCTCGAATTAATTTGTAATTTATACAAAAAGTACGCTTAAAATATGTTTGAATGTAAAAAAAAATGTTTCGGAAAGCTCGGAAAAAAATTCCAACAGAAATCTGCGTACCAATATTATTAATGTCAGGTTAACAATAATTTTGTTTTCATAAAAGTAAGTTTTTCTACATGTGTTGGCGTCGCAGGAAATCCGTTCTATACTAAATTTAATATCATATTGTATATTATTCCTTGTACATTTTCAACTTTTTAATAGTTGTTATTGTGTCATCCGGAGTGGAGAAGAATCCAATAAATCAAACATCGGAAGAATCTGTTCAGCCGATCAGAGTTATAAGTTTTCGCACTAACCCGACTCTCTTTGATATTTGTTATCCTGTCGTAAGTGAATAAATACTAAAATCAAAGTAGGTACACGTAATTTGACGGAGGGGAGTATTTTGAAACCTTTTCAAATACCACATGATTGTAAAAATCTGGTCAGCTCACAACATCTACATCCAGTATTTTGAGTAAAATATGTTTCAAACCTAACGCTGCTCCTGGTAGAAATGACAATAAATTTGCAGTGCAAAAAGCGCTGTCCATATCCCCATTGTTGGTTGCTGAAAAGACAAAGAAGTTTGAGGAGCGGTGGAGGAGGGATCTTGCCTGACTAAATAGAGGAGGCCAAGGAACTATTAGGAGCTGCTATTTTTTTTTCTAAATTTATCACGGCGATTATCTGCATGTTCTTTGAATATATCTACTTGCTTCAATCAAAGAAGCATATCATACGATTGGTGTATGTCAGCATCAAATAGTTGGTAACTTATTTCAAGATCAATTCGAGTTTAAATGATATAAGAATCTATAAAAGATTTGAATGTTGTGTTTCGTCAACCCAAAAATATTAGAGACCACGAAAAAATGTAATAGATCGAAAACTTTTGAATCTGGACTCACTCAAAATGAACACAGATATATTTTCGACATCTATTAATATAAAGGAAAGTGTCATGACTGACCGATTGACTGACATACTCACTCATCAACGCACAGCCCAAACGGCTAATCGTAGAGAAGTGAAATTTGGAAATTAGGTTGCTTTTAATACAAAACCTTCCACTAAGAAAGGATTTTTGGAAATTGAACCCCTGAGAGGGTGAAAAATAGGGCTGATGGTTTTTAAAAGTATACGAATATCGCGGAAACTAGACACGGTACGAACTTGAGATTTGGTATATGAATTATCCTACAGAAATGAGTACTTAGTAGGGTACTTGGGCATTTTTACCAAATTTTTACTAAAAGGGATGTAAAAGGGCACATAGAAAAAGGGATGATTTTTAAGTGGCTTAAGTTAATAAGTTTAAAACTGGTTTTATTGAAATTTCAAAGAATGGTTTCTTCATAAAGAGTCAAATTGTATTATTCCGTTTTCAAAAGGCAATGATACCTACTTGTATTTCATATAAAACAAAGACCTCATTTAAAAACTCACCACTTGTTCCAAGTCTGCAGAACATTCAAAAGATAAGATTGTAGATACAGTGCAAAAAAAAATTAAATCAGCGCCACCACAAAATCTAGTTAAATATGAAATGGGTATGTCACGGGTATAGATAGGAAAGTGTGATCATTTTGCACGAGGCCAGAAATGTTTAAAAAATTATTAATGTTACTGTTCTTATTCTAATTACCACGCCGCTCTTTCTTTTGCGTTGTCCTGGAGGTAAAAAAAAACTTCAAAGAGTCTGGGTTGCATTATCTGTCTCGCAGGAACAACGTGATCTGCTGTGCTGGCGCGGCCGCTGCTGTTGCAAGGACACCATATAAGTTATTATTGCTACGGGGTCTAAAAACACTTGGATGGATGATTTTTATTGGTATGGATTTTTTCCATGTTTTCTTCTATGGGACATCGACCTAGCTAAAGCAATTTATTTTCATTGAAGTTTTTTTTTTTAATTAAATTCTATTCACTACGTATTTAATGTTTGGCTCGTAGCAGGGTGGGCGGTGCACTAAAACCTATTATGAAAAACAACAACGTCTCACTACAAGCTAAAAAAACTAGTGCATAACGCAATTCTCTGAGTATCAATGATGCATGGATGTGAAACGTGGACACTGGACGTGGAAGAAAAAAGAAGAATATAAAATAAATTCAGTAGATATGAGAGCTCTACGAAGAATAGATGAGGTGGTTGGTAGTCCCGTGGTATCAGTCGGCGACTTTCGTACGTACAGCGTATTGGAGGTCGTAGGTTCGAATCCCGGTCATAGCGACCATTTCCGCTTTCACGATACAAGCCTTTGCTTATAGTGTGAAAGATGTCAAAAATGTATTTGTGTTTACTTCGAGTGAGCACAGATTCTTTTTTATAAAAAAAATAAGAGAAATAGGAGAGGTTGTGTCAGAATGTCAGAAATATGGTATATCGGCAGAAGGAATGAAAGAAGTGTGCTTAGATAGAAAAGAGTTGAGGACCGTTCTCTCTGCCTACCCATTACTTAAAAATTTATCGGATCTTAAAGACAAGTTTCTGATGAAATATTCTTGCCACATCGTGGATCTCTACAGACTCATCAGTTCAGTTTACCTAGATTGATATTACTCATATTATATGGAATATACATTATACATGTCTTGTGATCGGTTTTCAAAAAAAAAATAGATTTCGCTGAAATTAATTTTCTCGACGTTTTCGAGGGTGTAGATATCAAAAATCCAAAAAAAAAATTTAATTTCCGCGTACGCGTACGCCAAAAATGTGTGCGCACCCATAACTCATAGTAATTCTTATCCGATTTGATTGATATTTGGTAGAACGGTTAGCCCCTCGATGTAGATGAGTCAGTAAAATGTTGAGATCTGTACCTTCAGGGGAACCCTCTTAAAGTATCCAAAGAAAATTTCACTTGTTTTAGAAAAAGGGCTTAAAAGAAAAAAAAATTCTTCGATTTTCATAAAATTTGGTATACAGGTTGGTCTTATCCTCCTACATAAGCACGTAAAATTTGAGGTCCGTAACTTCGGTGGGTCCCCTTAAAGTACCGATTAATATTGAATGTGTAGTTCTAAAGCAGATAATAAAAAACTCCAATAGTCGATAACATTTTAAAGTTTCTATAATAATTCCAAGGATAAATTCATTTTAATCGTAAAATTATGAATTTTTATGCAAATATATGTTTTACACGAAAAGGCTGTTATAATATACTATGAGTTCTGGGCTACCCTAGGTTAGCAGCTTTTTAAGAGACTTTTTCAAATTTTCATCATACGGTTTAATGATATCTACGACTTCTACGAGATATGTTATTCCGTTCCTACGATCAACCAATACAATGTCCGGAATATTTGCGTTAATCGTTCAGTTTGGTATACCCCAATACAACTCAATATTATCGAACCTAATTTTATTATTATCTAGCATAGCGACGAAGTATACAGCTTTGCAGTACATAAGAGACGAAAAAGTGGAGGTTAGTTGTTAGATTTTCGACTTTAACACCAGAGTTCCTCAATTCGCATCCTATTGATTGTTCTTTCGGAGACAAATTTTGCTTTAATTTTAAACATTGTGTTTATTTTTTGGTCTCATTAAGTGAACCCATCTTTACTTCATGTGAAAAAAAACGCAGTGTCGACTCTCCCCAAACATTCCACCTATATGCCGAATACAGGTAGAAGTCTGCTTTTACAACTAAATAATACCATCTTTAAACAACGTAATACATATAAGAATAAGTAGTGTATTATTTTAATGTATGTATGAACATGCGGCAAAAATACCGATACGAGACGAGAACCCTGGTCCGCCGAGTACGTGCGGAGTCTTGGCCACTCACCGCACTGCATTTTTGCAAACTGGTTCCTTTCGCCGAGAGTACCTACGTATACCGAATTTTTTCCATGCCCTTACCAGTGTTGTCTTGCTTTTAAAATCTTTTTATTCATTCATTGTTTCAATGAGCGTCCTCATAGCAGGCGCCATGTTTGAGACGATTCTTCCATCTTGCGAGGTTATGTTGGAATTATACGTTTTTTATATGCCTACTTCTTATTGAACGTCTTCATGTTGTACTTATAACAACTCGTTTATGTTTATTTATACTAACAACATACCTAAATGTCGTTTATGTTTGTACAAAAAATACACATTCTTAATTATTTAAAATGTACTTAAGTATATTTACCTAATTTAAAAAATTCGACTGCATCCTTAAAGAAGGCAATCAGAAGTACCTAATGGAAATAGGAGAGGAAATGGTAATTCGTTTCTACAAGCTAAAGCCTATTTCACACTATAGGTACTATTAGAGTAATTCAGTCACTAAACGTGTATTAATAACACCCAAAATTTAGTCGACGGTTTAGGAGAGTCGATACATTTGTTCTTTTTTTGTGCGAACAGCGCTCCCACTGGCTCACATCAATAATTGGTACATAATAATGATGTATATTTTTTAGTATATCTGGTATCTGATGCAATCAAAATGAACAAAAATATATTTTCAACATCTTTAACATAGGCATTGAGCAAAGCTTATATTATCAGTTATGCAAGTGGAAATGGTTGGTACGAGGATTTGAACCCTCGGCTTCATAACTAGCCGAACCCTAAATACTTAACAATAGCGTTTGGCAGGCCTCTCACATAAAAAAAAAACATCTAGAATGTGTCAGGCAGAAAGCAATTAAGAGCATTCAACATCATTCATGTATTGCGTATTGGAGGTCGTGGAATCGAATCTCGATGCCGACCATTTCCACTTTCACAACACAAGCTTTGATTTATGTGAAAGATGCCGAAAGTGTATTTGTGTTCACTTTAGGTGAGCCCAGATTCATTTTTATTAGAAAAAAAACTCACCGTAACATCTTGAAGTTGCAACGCTTAGTCATCGGCTACAGAATACTGCGTATGCTTCCAAAGCGTGCACTTACCAATCTCATAGACACTCAATTAAATGAAACGATGGTAGTCATTAGCGGCACACTAAAACCAACTCCTGTGCCGTGGCTATGTGCATGTGCTTTCTAATATAGCACCTCCACACCTCAGACGAGAGGAAGCTTTTCTTCAAAAAGAAGGAAAAGTATGGAGACAACCCATAATCAACCAATCTTGATGACCCACCTCCAAGCCGTCTAAAATCCTGAAATCCATACTGGCTAGCTGCTGCTGCAAGTGCAGATTGCTCGATGAAAAATTAACCTCAGCATCGTCAGTAAGGAACCAGAACCTTAGTAGCTGATCCAACAAAAGAACTGCCTGGCAAACCCAACCCAGAAATATATGGCGTATAGAGTCAATCAAATAAGATGTGATGATAATATGCTGTACTGCTTCAAATTTGATGGTTGGACACACCACCAATCACCATGCACACAAACAATCGTCATCTGAGTTATCTGATAAACGAGTGCCCCATGTAAGCTTCTCAAAAAGGGACACCAGGACTTGCACGCATTCTCTCTGGCTGGGTGTCAAATTGTGAGCAATCAAAATGAATATGAGAGGGTCTTCCTTGTCTTTTGGACCTTAATGGGATGAAGAAAAGCGCTTTCCTCAGCTAACTGTCATTCGTTTCCACATCAATCATTCCCACCTCCTCTCCATTATAGTAAAGGTGATCGGCCCACACCCCGAGTACCCCTTCGCATATCGTCGTTCGTACTGCGGTTACATGGGCATAGGGGAAGGTTTTTGCAAGATTAAGCATAATGATGATTCTTGTAGCTTCACCGTGCAAAAGACGATGTAGGCAGAGAATATCCACTCTTTTCTATCCAAGCAATACTCCTTTTACTTCTTCCATCGACATACCATTTCTTATACAACCTTCCCTATATTTCTTTTACTTCTGGCCTGGCCTTCCTTTGAGGACGGAATCCATATTATGATCGATTCGCGTCATTCTCTGATAAACACAACTTCTTGCATATTTCCTTTAAGCCGTATAATATTCTTTATTTTTCATGCTCATAATACATATATTTTCCTACGAACACACTTAATGATGAGGGTACCTACCTAATAAAAAAAATCACAGCCATACTCATAAAAGTCACCGTAAAAATACATGCATACAAAATATTATTAAGAAGTAAAATGCAGGTACAAAAATTAATTTTTTTATATTTCAAATTTCGAATAATATGTACACGTGTGTTGCCCATAAATAATAATATTATTATTATATCACTGAGTTGCTATAATAATAATAATAATAATAATGCATTGAGTAGGCCCATATTCTTCAAATTAGTGTAAAAAATATTACATTTCTTGTGATTTTCAAGTGTAGGCACCTACCTATTATTAGTGTATCTCATTCATCCTTATAAAAATAACATTTCGAGTGTGTTGTCATAAAAAGGTACAAGGATATGCTAAGAAGGTGTATTTAAAATTTTGGAAATGGTTTGTATTTTTGTACAATTTCACCCGCCTCGCGCCTGGACCAGATATAATTGAGTAGGAAGTGGGAAGGATCCCTGTATATTGCTGGTATATCCGAACAACCTGCTACAAATGCAGGGCTGCCACTACAATAATAATTTATTTATTCAATTGCTTGGGCCGAAGGTGTTTGGTGGTATTTTTTCATTCAACGTATTAACGCGGTACTACAAAATTAAGAAATTTTTATTTATTTATTAACACGAAAAAAATGTACAATTGTTAAAAATACATCAGGATTCGAACCCACGAACTCCAATACGCTGTACGTACAAAAGCCGCCAATCGATACCACTGGACCACCAATCGCATCAATTAGATCTTTGTATAATCTTAAAGAATTATCTAACAACTAATGACTCTAAAAATTCATTACTGATGTTCGATTTTTGAATGGAACAAACCACCACGGGCTTACGACCGTCTTCTACTGTAGTTTCGAAGGATGGCTTAGTGTGATCACTTTACGTTAACAAAGTTCGCCATTAGGTGGTAATGTTTGAGTCTCCGAAACTCCTTCTTTATATGTATGAGTGTAGTTACTAGAGATGAGCATTATAACGATAACAATAACAAACAACAATTCTCCCTTTTACACCCCACTCAGGGGCATAGGGAGGCAACAAGAGCTCTCCATTGCGCTCGATCTTGCGCAATGTTTATGACCTCCTCCCACACCATGTCCATGTCCCTCAGCTCTGCTTAAATATCTGCTCTGATAAATCAAAATTACCCCCCTAACCTTATTCATATTAAACAATATTTGTAAATATTAGTTATTAAATAATAGTTACGATGATTGTACACAATGACCTTTTTTGTTTGGGGAAATCTTACTTTTCCGGCTACTAAATTTCGTAAATGACCTTTTTACGAAAATGTTATGTTTGCAGATACCAAATTTATGGAATAAACTTCATTTAGATTTGTGAAATAAAAACTTTCAGCTTTTAATAATAACGTTATTAAAGATTAATGAAACTGCTATAACGTTTTATATGTCGTTATTTCCACCTACGTATATAAATTGGAAACAAATTGATTGATATAGATTTTTATTAAAACTAATAACGTTTTTCATGTAATTTTATACTATATTATAAACTTTAGATGTTTCCGTGTTCTCAACCCGCGTTTTCTATTAAATAAACTTCGTAAACAAAATCTTGAAACCATGAATGTATTGTTTTTTTCTCTGCTGATGAAGTCGCAGATTTTCCATGCATAGTAAGTCCAAATATTTCTGCTGTAAGAAGACTTGTTTTGCATGATTTTCTTCAGAAGCAATAAAAAAAATCCAAATCACATGAATAGAGTTTCTGAACCATGACATTCTCACCCTTTCAATGTTCGAAGTTCCAAGAATGCTGAGAAATTGAAGAAACGTTATTTTTTTTATTTACGCGTAGGTTTCTATCAACGACATCTTTGAAAAAAAAAAAAAACATGAATGAACAATTAGGTACCTATACTATCTCGCTTTGATAAATTAATAAAATTTATATTATGTTAACAAAGTGAAGGTCATAAAAAAAAAATTATGAATAAATATCGCGTATAAATAAAATTTGATAACCCTATTTGAAATGACAGGTCAAAGCTAGGATATCTTTCATCTTTGTCTTATCAAGGCAGCGGTTCCTTTGAGATAGAGACAGATAGAACCAATACTGGAATGCGTACAAGATTGAGGATATGACGGGACCGTGTACGAAACGGGCTGACATGTCGATGAAAATTTCGTCAAATGTGGCTAACTTCTCTGACGTAATTTATCGATAAAACTGTAATAATTTCCAATGAATATTACAAATATATACGATATTTTTGATTCATCATGCCGTATACCTTAAGAGGTAGGAAGGGGGAATGGATTTTCATATTTTTATTTCCAGATGCAGTTTGTATGCTTCTTCAACGTCTTTCTTCTTCAGACTATTATTTTTTTTCACCTTCCATCCTTTCTTATCTGATAGTATATTAGGTATGTTGATTATTTTGTCAGAGATTTTGTACAATCTTAAAAAAAAAAACTTACCTACCTCTGATTTTTTTTTTAAGTTTCGTTTCTCACAATGTAACAAACTTCTATATTTTTACTTAAATAACTTTTCTAGTATGAAACTTATTTTTAAACATAAAAAACAATCTTTTACATTTAATATATTTCATAAAACAATTAATAAACATCAACGAAATTATCAATGGATTTCGATGGTCCCTGCTCATATCATGGAATGAAATGTAACCAAAATATTTTTAGAGAACTGGCAACATTGTAAAATCGGGAGGTGCGCTGGAGTTGAATATAACTTACATTTTCTATTTCTTCGTCAGTTTGTAAAGAATCGTTCTTATGTTGTGTTGTGCGGCGCGCACGTCTATTTATTTATTTATATTTTTGACAGTAGTGTATTTGTGTGAAAAATAACGCACTATTAAAGAATTTTTTGTTTAAAAAAAGTTTTTATACACTAAATTAATCAAACGGTGAACTATTAAAATAATCTTTAATACAATTTAAATGAGTTTGTTTCAATAAAAATCTAAGACAAGATTCTTAGGAATGCGGCATACCGGAGTTTGCCATCTTGTAACTTACAGCGTTTTAAATCCTGTATTTTCCGAGTATTACTCCGGCAAAAACTAAATAAATAACATTTTAGTTACAATTGATCATATTTAACATTTTAACAAATCAAGTAACTATATAATTGGTTTGAAATTTTCCTCAATCTTAAGTGTCAAAAGTTTTTTTGTTGTGTTTATTTTAACCGGTTTATAGTATTTTTAGTGTGAAATTAATTTTCATTTATTTATATTGATTATCATTGAATAAGTGATTATTTGCACGATATCTTGGTGAACTTTTTGTGTTGAAATTATTCATATAACAAGTAAAAACGTATTTGGTGACATTTTGAAGTTTGTGTTTTCGATATTGCAGCTGATTGTTTGTTTTTTTAAGGTAAGAAAATTTCACATTATTTGTATAGAATTTTTCGTAAACAAATAAGTAAGCCCTCAAAGGGATGAGCAAATAAGCAATCCTAACAAACCCTAGACTTTTCACATAAATTTTCACTTCTGTCTGTATGCGTTCGACGTGTTTCTTACTTAATTTATCGTTTTAAATTGTATAGAATATGAATTTTGATTCTAATTCAATTTATTTAATGTATTCTTGAAAGAATTTTATGAATGTTACATTTCCGCAAAAATGGCGGTAAATTGCCTGGTAGGTACATACTGAAATAGTTGCATGTAGGTAAATTTAATCGTGAAAATGCTCTCAAAATTGTAGTCTTTGAATAGTTGATGTAACAGCCATCTAAATATATAAAAGAAAGTTGGGTTAGTGCGAACACTTATAACTCGAGATCGGCTGAACAGATTCTTCCGATGTTTGAAAAAAAAATTGATAAGAAATAATATAAAATATAATGTTAAGTTATTGAACGGATTTCTTACTACGCCATCTATGAAAGTTCCATAACAAAACAATTTTTAATTACATGACAACCATTGAGCTTCAAAACATTGGTACTTAAACAATTTTTAAATAATTTTTAAACATTCAAAGATATTTTAAACGTATTTTTGTATAAATTACAAATTCGAATATTTATAGTACCTAAGAACTACAGGACAACTTCTGTCGGGAAAGCTAGTGAGTATATAAAATCAAAATGTTGCCAACATTTACATTTGAATTTCGCGCCATAATTTATTATTTTCATTGACACAATAATATAAAATAATATTATAATTTCTTATGTAGGTACTTCTATATGAGCTTTCATCTTTTCAGACACCTAATTTTAGTGTTGCCTTTGGTAAGATAATGCATTCCCGTCTGCTTTTAGATATACATAATGTAAACAATGTTAGAAAAAAAAAACAAGAATAAATCCTATACAATACAATGTCATATTTTATTTTGTGTACTGTGGTTGGTCGGTTTTTGTAGATAAAAAATATGTAGGTACATTATTGTATTCGAAGTTTTGTAAAATTTGCGATTGCAAGCCTGTTGACTGAATGCTCATTCTAGTCATTCTTTGATACTATTCTTGGAGTTGCCGACCATCTTCCTCTTCTTTCACGACAGAAGTTTTAAGTAGCTTACTATGAAAAAGTCAAAGAGTGTATTTGTGTTCACTTTGAGTGAGCACAGATTCATTAAAAAAATGTTGCATGCTGTGTATACATATAGGAATCATGGTTTTAACTCCAGAAGAACCGAAACATGTTAAAATAAGTCTTAAAACCCTAACAGGCATTCTTAACGGGTCACTTTAGACTTAGCGAACACCTGAGGAAGCTGGGAGTCAAAGATGATGGATTCTGTAGAATCTGCGATGATGGGGTAAAAACGCTTCACCACCGCCAGTAGTTTATGCGAGAGCAACAAGTTTTATAAAATACAGGATAATACAGGTTGATAACTTCTCAATGCTGGACTTCCTGAAGCGTCTGGGATTAGTGGGGAAGCTTTAAAGCACAATATACCATTACACAGGACTGAGCGCAAAACACCCCCGAAAACTAAATACATAGGAATTCTGCATTTTCACAGCAGCATTGGTATGTGGAAAGCGGAAATGAGATCACTGCGTAGGATATGCGGAAAGAGACTGATTGATATGGTGAGGAATGATAATATTAGAAAGAAATGTGGAGTGGACGTTAGCGTAGTGACTAGAATGAAAGTGAATAAATTAAGGTGGTTTGGGCATGTAGAGAGATTGAACGAGGAGAGAATGACTAAAAGGATATATAAATCTGAAAGAATGGGTGCACGCAGACGAGGCCGACCATATCAGTGCCGTCTTACAGGAGGGCCAAGTCAGGAGCAAAAGGAATAGAAGAGCGTGTATGCGGAATGTTATGCGTTTGAAGGAAAATAAATAGGTTTGTGTTGATAGGAAAGAATGGAAGTCCGTACTCTCTGCCTACCCCCTTCGGGAAACGGCGTGATGAGTCAAAAAATAGGTAGGTACATAGGAGTTCTGCACATAATATTATCGCTGATCAAGTGGAGTGGTTGCCGCTAGTACACCTGTTGACAACTTAATGACAGTGCTTTGATGGATTTCTCAACATAATATTATTATAATGTGAAATATTACATCCAGCCCATGTCTCGTATACGTAAATAATACATAAATAATGTTTTTTAAAACATCCATAATATTAATATACACTAGTGGCCAAAGGAATGGACACTCTTTAAAAATATATGAACTTTTCCATTTGGTGTAGTATTAAAATAAAAATTACTATATTTATAGGGTTTCTTATATTGATTATTGTTTTCTGATGTTTTTGGATAAAATAAAACAAAAATTTTGAATAGTTTATAATTTAAATTAATAATAATAATTAAATAACAAAAACTGTCAAAATATTGACGACTAAACGACGAAAAAGAGTTGACAAAAAATTGGCAATAATTAAAAAAAAACTTAATATTTTGTTGGATATCCACGATTTTCTATTACAGCATTGATTCTGCGAAGCATTGAGTCCACTAAATTAGCCAAATCTTCTGGATTAATCACACGAAACCAAGATTTGATTATGGCCTCGATTAATTCTCTCTTGTTTCCAGGTTTCTCTTTCCTCACAAGTTTTTTCAGCCGAGACCACAGGTTTTCGATGGGATTAAGATCTGGACTGTTTCCAGGCCACTTCAAGAGATTGATTTTTTTTTTCAAACCAATTTTTCACTCTTTTTACTGTGTGGCATGGAGCACTGTCTTGCTGAAACACACACTTTTCTTGTTTCCCCTCAAACAGATCGTCAATTGATGGAAGCAGTTTAGGCTCCAATATATTTTCTTGGTATTTTTTGGCATTCAATATGCCATCCACAATATGGAGACGTCCCACAGCATTCCTGGTCATGCACCCCACACCATAACACTTATGGGATGCTTCATCGTCACCAATGTGCATTCAGGCAGGAGATCTTCACCGGGCCTTCTTCTCACATAACTGATTCCATCACTCCCAAAAATGGATATCTTGGATTCGTCGCTCCAAATAACATTTGCCCAATCGTCCTTAGTCCATTCCTTGTGCTCTTTTGCCCATATCAAACGATTTTTTCGTTGCTTAACGTTTAAATATGGTTTTTTTCTGGGTCTTCTCGCTTTTAAGCCATTTTCAACTAGTCTTCTGCGAACCGTCCTTGCACTAACTGAAACTCCAGCTGCGTCCAATTCATTTTTAATTGTACAAGATGTTGTTCTTCGGTCCTTGAGTGCAAGTCTCACTATCATCCTGTCATCGTTGGCAGTTGTTTTCCTAACTTTTCCTTTTTTTGGCAGATTTTGAAAGGTATTAGTTGCCTTGAACCTTTCACACACCTTCCTTACTCCAGACTTGGTTGCCCCATCTCCCAACTTTTTGGCGATGTCCATGTAGGAATAACCTTCTTCTCGTAAAGTTACTGCTTTACAGCGTTTTGTAGGTGACCAATATCCTTTTGCCATTATAAATAAAAATATTTTATTAAAAAACACACACCGAATCTTCAACAGGAATTTCGACTTTACACAATTCTCAAAAATCAACTAAATGATTACAAAATAGAGTCCTGCATTAATATTTCAAAAAATTTATGGGAAAAATATTAAACAATAGTAGAATAAACTATTAGTCATCCAAATAAACAGAAAAATATACAATAAATACTTAAACAATTATTCATGATTCACCTTTTACTAGAGAAAATCATTAGCAGAGCCGATGACTCATTTTAACACCTATTGAGAAATCCTGTATTCTTAAAAAAAACAATGATATTATTTTCAAAAAAAATGCAAATTTCTATAGAAAAAACAATTGGTGACGTATTTTAAACATAAAAATCACTAATTGAAATTACCACATGCATGATATATTCACTTATCTAAGAAAAAAGGCAAAATTTTGAAGGGTGTCCATTCCTTTGGCCACTAGTGTATCCAGTTGTAGGTAGGACAAAAAATAAACTTACAATATAAATAATGGCTTACCTTACCATCGCGTTTCGAAAATAACATCGGACGGGTAATATTGCTATGTTCCAGGTATTGGAATAAACTGGGCATTTTCACTTCTACCTGGATGATAGATGAAACTTTTTGATGTCTAAATTACACCAACAGTCGGACAGTCTTCTATTGTGGTTTCGAAGGCTGGCTTAGTGTGATCACTTTACGTTAACAACATTCGCCATAATAAGGTAGCTAAATTTCATATCTCTGACTCATTGTCATTGTGAAACGCGTTGAAAAATCCATGCCCCCAGAAGGATTCGAACCCACGACCAAAGCTTTTACATGCTTAAGTGCTCACCCTCAGGTTATTTAGGTATTAGCTAGGTGAACGATGGTCCAAAGTAAATGGTAGGATAATATCGACACTTACTTGAAAGGCCACTTTGCGTAAGCGTCAAAAACTCAATTTTACAGGGGAGGTTTTGTTTGTTTAAAATATACACAAAATTCTAGGAAGTTTGAAGTTTTTTTGCTACATAGTAATCAAAAGTATAAATATTAAAAGTATGTAATACATTTAAAATATGTTTGAGTGTTAAAAATTTATATCTGAAAGCTTGAAAGAAATTCCATAAAAAATCTGCGTGCCAGTATTTTTAATTTCAATGTTAACAATAATTTTGTTGTTATAGAATTTTTCATAGATGGCGTTGGCGTCACAGGAAATCTGTTCCATACTAAATTAAGTATTATATTTTATATTATTTGCTATCAATTTTTCGAATTATTAATAACGATTCTGTTATCTGGATCGGAGAAGAATGCAATAAGCCAAGCATCATTATAATCTCTTCAGCCGATCTCGAGTTATACGTGTTCGCAATAACCCGACTTTTAATTATTATAGGTGTTTTGACAGGTTTGTTACTAAATTACTCGCTACTCGTCTAAACTATTCGATTAGTGTGAACTAGGCTTTAAGGATCTTTTTTTTTTTTTTTTTTTTTTAATTTAGATTATGAAGTTACAAAAATTACATATTTTATAACTTAAAAATAACAATATTATTCCACTTATATTATACAGATTTAGACGTCACATTTCTTTCATATAAATCGTGATCACGTGTTTGCACATAACCTCAATGTGTACAACTTGACGCTAATGGCGGGTCAGGTGTATTTTTATAAGGTGAATAATATAGCTCCTAATTAATTACCTCTGTTTAGTCATCACGGGCGAGCTTAACCTTTACAAGGAGCTGCTTAGTGCTTAGGATTAGTGCTTACATCATGCTATACCTCACCCGTTTCTAACCTGCGTGCATGCCTCAAGCTAGCTGTACCTATCCTTTAATCACAATACCAAGGTGCCTGCCTACCTGTAATATATGTATTATCATTATTGTCTATTGTTTGTTTTTATTTAGGTTCGTCTGGACGGAACTTTAGTGGAAATGTAAGGGGCTAGAAACACGTAGGTCGCATTACGAAAAATGACCTTTAAAATGTTGTTATTGTATAAACTTTTATTATTTTATTGAAAGTGGCACTGGCTGCTTCTATTCTGCAATTATTATTGACTTCGACATTTCTTTTTGGCTGAAATTATCGTGAAAGAGGAAGATGGTCGGCACCTGGGATCGAGCCCACGTCCTCCGATACGAATTCAAGATAATAATTATATAACTGTAACAGTTTTATGTTTAAACACTCTATTATCTCAGAAACAATGCATCAGTATTATAAACATTTTTTCGCATTCGATATCCAATTTTTTTGGAGAAGCTTTAGTTTTAAACTATTTGAAGTATGTTGCGATTCTCAGAAACATTATTTTTGTAAATTCATTAGGAAGTATAACCACTAACCCGCAATGGCATGTTTTCACTGATGTTTATGTCGAGACATGCCTGTTTTAAATGTTGCCAAATGAGTGGAAAAAGCTAGGTTGAGTTTATGAAGACCTTAAATATAAATTTACTGTACATACAAGTGTAAATAGTATCATTATTCAACATATTATTTGTTTTTAAATTGATCAAACTTTAAGGACCTTTCGATGTTCGCGGACCGTCGCTTGATTCCACATGACAATGACACGCAAGAATCTGCTTACTCATCCGATATAATAATGGAATGATTTGGAATTCGAACGAATTTTAAAAAACGAAACGTAAATTCAAAGGAGAGGTTATATTTGAAAAAAAAAACAGAAAAATCTGTTTTATTCTAAACCAGCTTTCCCGACAGATGTTGTCCTGTAGTCCTCATTATGAATATTGACTTCGAATTTTTAATTTATACAAAAATACGTTTATAATATGTTTGAATGTCAAAAAATTATTTCTGGAAGCTTGAAAGAAATTCTACCAAAAATTACGTTCCAATGTTGTGAAACTCAATGATTGTGAAATAAAATAAAAAAAAGTGTTGTTAAGCAATTTTTCACAGATGGCGTTGATGTCAGTAATTCCGTTCCATACTAACTTTAATATTATTTGCTATTCATTTTTGGAATTTTTAATAATTATCTAGGTATTCTGTTATCAGGAGCGGAGAAGAATTCAATAAACCAAGAATCAGAAAAATCTGTTGAGCCGATCTCGAGTTATAAGTGTTCGCACTAACCCGACTTTCTTTTATATAACAGATTATAGATTTAAAATATTATGTAACAACATGCCCGCTTTATTTCCAACAAAGTGTTCTTTTTTCAAATTTTTAAATTTAAAATAATTTAATTTTAATAATTTTTTAATTTTAATAATTTTTATTTTTAAAATAACCTTCCTTTGTTTTATCATGATTTTATAACAGGCAGAAATACTTTATATGGGAGAGCAAAATTATTAATTTTCTGTATTCCTCGCAAAACACACTAAGATTATACGAATATTTCTAAAAATAAACAAAATTGTTTATCGGTCAAGCCACTATCGCGTTTTAAAGAGATATACAGCTAATTATTTTTATATATAAGATTTCTTCATGGATCCATCACAGTTTTAAAAGACAACGTTGAAATTTTGTGTCAAAATGTTATGAAAATAATCGTTGTATGACAAATTAGATAGTTTGTTTAATTTTCCGTTTAGAGTTCGTAGATATTAACATTAAAATAATATTATGCGTCCATACCAAAAACTCGTGCATCTGTCAGTGTTAAAAGTTTATTTTGGGCTTTGTGAGCCATTAACTGTATTTATAATGAAGATTGAATACAAGTGATATACGATATGTCTCATAACTCCTATGTACCTATAATATTTCTATCTTAAACTATAAAGGAATTTCAGCACCATCTTTGTATCTAAACGTACTTTGTCTAAGTTTTATACCTACTTTTCGAGATATTTGTAAAATAATATCAGAGCAGACGTCGATAAAACCGCTAAATCATTTAAGAGGAAATAAGAGAGTGTCTCGTTGGAAAAGCATTTTACTCTGTTGACGACATGCTGAATGAGAATATCTCTTTCAGCATTGAATCAAATTCACTCATTAGTATTGTTTAAAATTTAATATTTTTTGTTCTATACATTATAAAAAAATATCGAAGTGGTTGGTAGACTGGCGGTTACAGCGCCGGCTTTCGTACTGTTTGGTGCGGACGTCGTGGTTCGATCCCAGGTGCCGACCATCTTCCTCTTTCACGACACAAGCTGTAATAAACTTACTGTAAAAGAGTCGAAGAGTGCATTTGTTGTCACTTTGTATGAGCACAGATTCATTTAAAAAAAATATTGTGTTGTATTGAATTGTTTATATTGAAACGGTGATCTGTCCTGGCCTGATGCATCCGACTAAGCGAAACGCACCTCGCATGATAGAAAACTTCTCCTTGTTCTATTATGACATTATGTTTATTATGACAGAGGGCTGAAAAGGCCCTTTTGTATTCGTGTGATGTTTTATTTTTTATTGTTTTTGTTTTTTTTTATATAATTTTGTGCTTTGTGTAAACTTTGACGACTCCAAGTGCCTGAAGAGGCCTAGGGACTAGACTGAATAAATAAAATAAATAAATAAAGCATACTTTTGATTGAAAATAGAAGCTAACAATGTTTCAGATACCTGTATAATATGTAGATTATTGATGTATTTTAAGGCCTCATTATATTTTCGGTTATTGTAAATGTAGAGGAATTTAATGGTGAAAAGCGGATATTTTACGAGAATAGGCCCCTTAAGAAACAGACATTCGAAAATCACAAATTGTATATCGATATGTTTAATCCTAAAGGATTTAAAAGAAGATAGCACTGCACACTCGATCAAGGAAAAAGTCCCTAAAAAAGAATCTTTTAATAAGTACCTAGTGGTATCAGTCCACGACTTTTGTATTCACAGCGTGATGAAGTTCGTGGGCTCGAATCCAACATGCCGACCATTTCCACTTTCCCGACACAAATTAAACATGTCAAAAGCGTATTTTTGTGTTAACTTTGAGTAAACCCAGATTCATTAAGAAGGTTTGCACTCAGGTGGGGGTATAGTTATAGTATGAATGGATATCACGTGTGTAAACTCAAAATTCTGAACCCATAGGTTCAATAATAAGATTAAACGACGAAGGAAAACTAACAACCCAAAAGTAACACCATTATTTTTGTCAACAGAATTTTCCGAGAGGGGTGGTGTTCTTCGAAATACCCTAATGCCTCATTTGACCAGGTTATCTGGGAGACTAATTATTTATCTCAAGACTGGTCGGTCAAGGATGTAGTACTTACATACATAATATTCTGAATTATCTTCATTTTGAAAAGATTTTATTACGTCATTTAGATCCTCTCTAATCTTTGGATCAATATTTAACTGTCTTATTGAGAATTTTGTTCTGTTCTTAACTTATATAAGATACAATACGCTGTATAATTTGCTGCTCATCCCATCATGAGTCTTTCACCGTTCGTGCCGCAAGGTTGTGGAACCAGCTTCCCCTCTTCATAAGAGGCTCACAGACTATTAACACTTTTAAAAAATCGCTGACGACAAGATAAAACCCTATTCCAAATTTAAAGAGGATCCCTCTTCCCACCTTCCCTACTCTTTGATGCTGTGTATTTTGTCTGTCTATTATTTTATTGAATAATTATTGAATTTATTTTGGTTCATTGAATTTATTTTAGTTCATTGAATTTGTTTTTAATTTATTTTATGTATGTATTTATTTTTATTTTGGTTTGATTTTGTATGAATTTTACCTTTTCAAATCTTTTATCTCTTTATTTTTATCTCTTCATTGTGTGATCTCGAGTATTTTATTTATAAATCTTGTGAATTTATTTTTGATTTATTGTAATGTTGGTTAATTACTTGAATTTATTTTGAATAATTATTGAATTTATTTAAGCCCATTGAATTTGTTTTTAATGTATTTTATGTATATGTTTAATTTTATTTGAGTTTGATTGTGTATGAATTTTACCTCTTTAAATCTTTTAACTCTTTATTTTGTGTAATCTCGTGTGATTAGTGTGTAATCATTATTGTGCTTTCTACTATCTTTTTTATTATTATTATTGTTTTTGTTTGTAATTTGGGTTGGCTGGAACAGATCCTGCGGGATAAGTCCGCCCTTTGATTCTCATGTATGAATTGTATCACGGCTGCATTTTTAGTAACAATAAAGCATTATTTATTTATTTATTTAATACGATTCATTACGATTCACCGACCTCGGTAACCTAGTGGCAAAGGCTCCAACTTCTGATCAAGAGGTCCCGGGTTCGATCCCCGGTCGAGTCAGAAATTTTCAATGTGTTTTTTCACTTGAAATTTCTACTGGGGGTTGGAATCCTGTCTCAGATTTGACGGGACCGGTTGACTGGTAAATAATGTTTCAAGTATTAAGTTCCGCCGGCTGTACTGACACCTATGTATAGAAGAGTGCGGGAAAACGGGAAAACGGGATATTTCCTGATAGTCAGAAGTTTGCCAAGGTGTTGCCAATTTTTAAAAAAGGAGATAGACTTGAGGCAAATAATTATAGGCCAATATCTATTTTACCAACTTTAAGCAAAATTATTGAAAAAATTGTGTTCGACCAGCTAAAAGTACATCTAGACAATAACAAATTGATAAACGTGGCTCAATCCGGTTTCCAAAAAGGAAAAAGCACTGCAGACAGCATTGGGTCCTTACTCCATACTATTCTAAAAATGTTGGATGATAAACACAATGCTTATGGCATTTTCTGTGATTTGTCGAAGGCGTTTGATTGTGTAAACCATGATATATTGATTAAAAAACTGGAATATTATGGCGTAAAAAATGAAGAAAACAAATTTTTTCAGTCCTATTTGAAAAATCGTCAACAGTTTGTTGAAATTGATGGGGTTAGATCAGAATCAGCAATGATTCAAAGTGGAGTTCCTCAAGGATCCATTCTGGGTCCGCTGTTGTTTATTGTATATATAAATGACTTGCCTAGCATTACTAATACAGACTCTGAGATTGTTATGTTTGCCGACGACACCTCTTTAATTTTGAAGGGTGGAAATGACTTTGATGTATCTTTAAGAAATACTTTAGAAACCCTATCCAATTTGGAAAACTGGTTTAGTGATAACTCTTTAGTCCTCAACATGACGAAAACAAATGCCATTAACTTCTCTCTTGGAAGATCGGATGGAACTGATCCAGTTCGGTTTGCACTAATGAAAAAGGGAATAGAATTAACTGATAGCTGTAAATTCTTGGGTGTTACTGTGGACAAAGGCCTACAGTGGAACCCCCATATAGATCAGCTGTGCTCGAGATTGAACTCAGCAATTTACGCTATCAAAAAAATCAAAGATATATGTGGAATAACCACAGCTAAATCAGTATATTACGCGTATTTTCATTCTATAATGTCTTATGGAGTGATGTTCTGGGGCATGGGATCTAGTGTAAAAAGAGTTTTTATTCTACAAAAGCGAGCTGTCAGAACCCTATTAGGTATGAGTCCTAGAGACTCGTGTAGAGAGGTATTTAAAGAACAACGGATTTTAACTCTTCCTAGTCTATTTATTTATGAATGTCTCAAGTACGCTCACAAAAATCTGGAAAATACTCCCCAAAACTTAAAATTTCATCACCACGATACACGAAATAAAACTCTACTAAGGCCTGTTGAACATAGACTGACGAAGCTGTCCAAGAGTTTTATTTGCATGAGTGTGAGGCTTTATAACCATCTCCCCTCTGATCTTAAATTGTCTAACTTTATACGTTTCCAGAGAGAGGTTAAAAGGTATCTTGTCGAAAATGCATTTTACTCCATTGATGACATGTTAGCAACCTAATTTCTTACATATGTGGTGTTGTATCATTTTATTGACATATTAACATTATTAATACTCTTCTCGACTTTGTTCTTGTCGCTACTGCAACTATAATATTGTTGTCATATTGTAGCTCTGTACATTGACGAGATGCCAAAGGGACCCTTTACACCCCTTTGGCATTGAATAAAATTCATATTATTTATATTTTGTCAAATATTTGCATATACTGTACTATTTTGTATAATGTTAGTTCTCCTGTTTTATGTATTGTGATTTGTGAACTGAATATTTTTAATGAACCCGAGTGCCCCGCAGAGGGCCTATGGGGGATGAATAAAGAATAAAGTGTTATTTATTTATTCATTGACTCTACAATAATAATAAACATATCCGGTAAATAGACCGTAGAAAGATGATTTAAAGAGTGTAAGACCTATATAAATGTTGGCTCGCTGTCCTAACGATGACATTCGCTCTTCCGCGATATTGTTAAGAATAATTTGTCTCAATAATTTTCATAATAAACCGTAATTTTTTGTCCGTAAAAGTGTATGTTTTTTTTTCTTATCATGCCTTATTTCTCGCATTTCGAACGTCTCTCAAGAGAAATGTATCCATAATGTTAGACTGGGATCATTATTTAGTTTGAGGACTTCGTCTTCCTAACACATTGGTACTTCTTTTTAACTAATCATATGATTAAAATATAAAATTTCTCTGTGTTAACGCTAAAATATTAAAAATAAAAAATTGAATGTCACAAGCCGCTACCGACAAACGTCATATGAGTTTGACAGCAGTCACGTGGTACTTGCTGGGATCATGCGCAGTAGCACATCATTTCTCTAATATTATTTTGTTCTCAAAGTTCCGAATAGACTCGTATTTGGCAGCAATCATATTATTACAATATTTGAGACCCAACAAAAAAGTTATTTTGGGTCCAGTAGCCGTTCGTCATTTGTCAACACGCCACTCAAGTAATAATGCGTCTTTTGTTGTCGTTTGGGTTCTTAGCCGAATACCTCAATAATAGCATCTCTTACTTCCGGCTGTGTGCACCCGGACTCATTCCCGGAACGTCGTCTAGTTTTGACTGGGACAGTTTAGACCAGTGGTCGCCAACTTTTTTTTTTTACCCATCACGCCGTGTCCCGTAAGGAGTAGGCAAAGAAAACGGACCTCCACCCTTTTCTATGCAAGCACACTTCTTTCGCTTCTTCCACGGACATAACTTTTCTCATACATTTCTCTTACTTCCTGGCCTTCCTTGAGGACGGCATCGATGTGTTCGATCCACGTCATTTTCGGTCGACCACGCTTTCTTACACCTTTTCTTTCAGTGTTATGAATTTTCTATGTCATTCTGTTTGCATGCATTCTTTCCACATACCCAAACCATCTCAACTTATTAACATTCATCTTTGTCAAAACATAACTTCCATACCACATTGTTTCCAAATATTCTGATTCCTTTCCATATTCCACAGAGTTTTTCTACTTTTTCTCCGTAGAGCTCTCATCTCTTCTTCCACGTCCAGTGTCCACATTTCACATCCATGCATCATTGATACTCAGGCTTACTTCCTTCTTTGTCACAACAACACCACATTCCTTCCAATATTTTTCATTCCTCTCCATATCCCTTAATTTTTTTCCACATAGGTATTCTTCGTAGAGAGGTCATCTCATTTATAATATGTACCTACATTATGTACGTCAACTTTAACACATTTTATTATCTATCGCATTGAAATATGTGAGTCAGAAGCGGCATATCCTAAAATGTAACTATGTAACACATGCGAAATAAAAACTGTTCGAATAAACATGGCTCCGCCATATTTTTGCAAAAAAATGTCACTTGCCTAGTACTTAAAGTAATTATTATTAGAATCTCTCTTCCTTCCCCTTCGATCCTAAATGGCCGTATAATTATTTATCCGGTGCAAGTCTTTCAATATGGCCCCAAAACATCCCCCTTGTGGATGAAATGTCAAAACCGAAACGCTCGGTGTTGGTTTGGCAGCCGCAAGAAATGGAGCCCCCGGTCTTATCGCATGAGTTTCTCTGTTCGCCACAGACGCGCGGATCGTTGTTACGTGCGATTTGGGTACACTGGATCTACGTTAATCTTTCCCCTCCGAAGTCGCTGCGACGCTCGGTGATGGTTTGGCAGCCGCAAGAAATGAAGGGCCGGTCCCATCGCCCACTTCGGTTTTTGTGTGCCAAGGCCATTCGATGAATGATACTCGTCCGGAACTGTCTAAAGCTAAAGTGTATGGAAAAACTTGCTTGAGGGCTCAAATGGTTCGCAAGGCCGAGGCTTATGCTATGCTGTAATTCCAATAACAACGACGTTCATTGTTCACAATTTGAACCAGTATGGACTCACGACAGATAGTTTGCGACCACTGGTCTGAGATATTAATAGCTATGGACCAGAGATGTCGCCTCTAGAAGACTTACGAGTGCGCGACAGAAGATTTGGTCAAATTTATACCAATATTCTTGGCGCATAGTGAAAATTGTTTATTCACATAAATACTTGTAATTTGTACACTAACGTCAAGATCTCATACACTACTTGAACATACAGACGTGTCATTCTATAAGTACCTACTGTTTATTTATTTATTAAATTTACTAGCTAATACCCGTCTTGCTTTACGTTTTTAATTCATATTGTCAGGCTAGATCGGTAAGTAATTAAACAGGTTGTAGTCTAGCTTCTCATTGCTAAACAGACCTCTATAACTGACATTAGCACTGCCATTCATAAAAAGAGAGAAGAATTTCGACACATTTAATGTTAATAATAAAAAACGAAGAAGAAAAATTATAGTTTGCCACTCACATGGAAAAAAAACTGCATGTGTCATAATATGTTACATCTCACACTTGATTCAATTTCACTGTTCAATAGCAATATAAGGGTAAAATATTCCAAAAAAATAATATAATACGAACCTACCCACATAATATGCAAGTTTTACTCTATGGTTTGAGTCTTGACTACATTCCCTACAGCTACACCACCCCTACACCCTCTATGTGTGGATGGTACAAATTTTATGTAATTGACTAATGATAACGGCATCTGTTTAACCGACCTCAAAATTAGACATTTAACGTAATCCGAAAATATACTTTCATTTCAATGTTTATAAAATGTCTTTTATATAGTTTGAATTAAATTTATTTTTATTTCAAATCAATCTTTAATCTTTATTACATTAAATATATTTGAGAAATTGTAAAAATTTGTATTTATGATTAGGTACCATAAATATACCTGCAAGGATCCACGACGATTAAAATCCAATGCAGAACCTACGGTTTAAGCGTGATGCTCCAATATACGAAAAAACACATAAATAAAAAAGCAAACATAACTGAATTATTAAGTAGATTAAATATATTTGAGATTTTGTAAAAATTTGTAACTATGATTACCATAAATATACCTGCAAGGATTCACGACAGTTAAAATCCAACGCAGAACCTACGGTATTATGCTCCAATATACAAAAAAATAAATATACAATAATAAATAAACATTACCTACTGAATTATTAGGTATGTGGATTATATTTCAAAAATTTGATCAATTATAGGTACTTAATTAATCTAAATAATAAAAATTGCTGAAACAATCAAAATATCTATCTTCATTAAAAATATTGATTAAAAGTAGACATGAATTTTCTAAAGACTGTTCAAGTTAAGCTTCTTAAAGCTATGGAACTTATGCATATAATAAAAGGAATCTTGTCTTTTCCTATAAATACTACGGTAGTAATATATAATCAGTGTAGCCCCTGAAACAATGTATTGTATAACGTAAGAAAGCATCTATAAAAACTTTGATTCCTCTAGAAATAGAACCCAGGTCTTCATGATCAGAAGTCGTCATCTAATTATTAAAACTTAATGCACACAACTGTTGAAGAACAAATTTAAGGTCCACGTCAAGTTTTAAACCAGAATCTAGCTCTACATAAACTGATTATTTTCTCTAGATGTGGTTGTACAGAAGAATGCTGAGCATAATATCATGTGTTGACAGGGTGTCTATAGAGTCCTGGGAATGATACAAAAGTAAAAGACAGCTCCTGACCACTGTGAAAAAGACATTATGCCTCATACTTTGGCTACATACTCATTATTCCGTGATGAAAAATATTTTATATGAAATTGACTTGCTAATAAGACCATCATGTTATCTTCTTGCTTCTCAAATTTACGGAATATCCTTTTAATAATAATAAAGTAAGTTGTGTTAAAATGTCACATTATTTGATAGTTATTTTAACATTAACACAAATATCTTATGTAAAAATACTTACAAAACTCCATGAATTCTCATCATTTCTTTTTGCTGGAGGCATCATTTTTAAATTTTAGTGGTGTTTGGAAGAATATATTATTGTTTGATGAAAAAGAAAAACATAATGTTATTTCATTTAGTATATTTCTGGTTATGAATAAAACAATTTTGTTTATTTCATTTCAGTCATATGACAAAATGTCATTGTAACATCTAACAGATAAAAAATAGAAAAAAAATCTCCTACATAAATGAAAACCACAACTTCATGGTAAGCTCGCCCTCTGTGTGTTGATTCTGTGATGTCTTTGTTATGTGTTAAGTTTTTATGCGTATATGTACACAAATTTACAGTAAAGAATAAATAAAAACCTGTATAAAAATGTATTTTATATAGAGTCAGCACACAACGATCCACTGATAATGTTTCTGACTCGCTAAAATAAAATATTGTGTTTCAAACTTGACTTAGTGTTATAAATAATTGTTAATTATTTATCAAACAAATGGTTTATTGTCTAGTAGGTATTGTCACAGCATATCTTATCCATACTCTGCAAGGTTTTTAAAGGTTGACAGCCAGTTCATTATTACTGATTATGACATAATAGTTGTATTTTTACATTCCAAACTTGGCAAACATTGAATATTTTTCAGTATGACATGATCCTGTGGTAACTTTGATATATCTTTTTACGTTTTAGAAATTCACCAATTAGTTTTTATTGTTGAAAATGCCACCAGAGCCTGTAAAAATATAGTTACACAAAATATTAGTCAATGAAATTATAACCGCCATATAATTTTATGCTATTGTTTTGAACAAATAACTATGCTTACCAGTGGATTGTTCATTAATATTCCTGTTCGTTATTTATAATTAAAAAATAACCAGACAATAATAGAAAGTTGGTTACATTTTTTTATTTTCATTAGAATAAGAATAGTTCTTCAATTTCTTTCTAGTTTGACAACAAATAAGAGTGTCAATGAGTCCATAGACAACGCAACAAAATATTTCTTTTTTAGCGCTGCAGCCGTTTTCGAGCAATTCGGGTGAATAATAAAAAAGTTTTGTAAAAAATACGTAGGTGTGTATCGTAATTAATTTGAGGTAAGTATTTTTATTAATTTAAAGAATACATTATTCACACAAAATACACATTAAAAAAAATCATTATCTTTCACAAAAATATTTCATTTTAATCATAGAAGAATCATAGTCTATAGTTCACGGCTGTCAGCTGTCATTAATTTTGACACATAGACGAAGTAAACAAAACAAAGTAAATTTAATTGTTCTAAATTTGAATAACATTGAATAAATTATAATATAGGAATATTATTGCTGTTTATTTTTTTCTAAGTAGGTACCTACATTATAATATTAAATTGATCAAACTGCACATATAATATTTTGTTGTGAATTATGTAGATAAAAATATTATTTTCTCTATGTGGCATTTACCTTGCATCTTATGTACCCATGACTGTGTGTTTTTAATTAATTTTGTTTTAAAAGTTTATTTTTTATGTTTTAGGCATGGGGTTTCAAACTGAATTTCTGCCCAATCTGAAGGTTTTAATGAATCTCTTTAAAATGTAAGTTTGTAACCTCTTCCAAACAAATAAAGTTTCTAAATTATCTAACAATGCAGAATATATTATAAGTAAATGTGCATTACCTACATATGCAGTTGACTATTTTTAATCTTTCATTTAGCTTTGCATTAGATTAATTTCTTGATTGTTATTGATTTCATTGTGATTTTATTCATTTAAATACTTAAAAAAAATACCTGTAATAAAAAGAGTGTTGATTTTGGCTACTTATAGATGTATTATATACCTACAATAACTTTAATTAATGTACACGATATTACATAACAAAAATTATGTGGAAGATGAAATGATATTATATGTCGTATATCATAATAATATTGTATTTATTCTAGGATGAATGATTGTCACAAACCTTGGAGGGTCGTCAAGTAAGGCTTCCAAATCAAACCTCTTACTGGTCGCTGTATGTTTAAAGTTAAGTATATGGCACCCTATGAATATTTTTTCAAAATAATTTTCACACCAACAATAGGACCATGAGTCCAAATTTTTAACAATACTTTTATAATATGCAGGATAAAATAAATAAGCTAAAGTGGTTTTGAGTTTATTTACATACTAATTTAGATACAAAATAATACCGCTGTTGAGTGTGATTAATTTTAATACAAATACGTATTATATTTCTAAATTATTATGTGCATAAAACAAACGTTTTATTAAACTGATTAAAATCCTGAAACCATTTAAAGATTCTCAATTATTGTCAATTTTATTTCTTTCTCTCAACAATTCTGTCAAGTTCACTGCACCTAATGATTTAATTTATCGGCAACTGTTTTACCGGCCAGTTTGTCTATGGAATGTTCATACCAATTGCAATGTTTATTATTTTACTTGCAAATCTTTTTCAACGTCAATTTTAAGATTTAAACTTTATTTATATTTCAAGAATATAAAATGATTCAACAATTCAACAATTATTGCTAAATTATTTTATACTTATCTACATATGAATATGATTTTAACAGGTAGCTACATAATTATTACTCATCTAATGGCTATGTGGGTTTAAGACAAACTGCGGCCATAAATTTTTTTAAATGTGTCATTTTCAAAATGGAGGTATTATTTTTCCAAAATTTTTCATTAAATCTTTATTTATTGAGAATAATAAGATTTGAATAACATTTATATGTATAACAAATCAAACTCCAATTATTTTATTACATTTTCATACCGTAATACCAAGATTCCATTCAACGTTTACATGAGTAATTTTGTTTCCAAAAGATGGCTTACTGTCTTTTGTGAAAAATTTGTATGAAGATCTTAAAAAAATAAAGTTTTTTAAATAGCTCTAAATATATTAAAGTTAATTTATCAAAGAGTATTTAAGAACGCTCTCTGGAATTTTGCACGGCTTTTCGCATATTAATATCTGACCTTTACGTTTGTTTTCTACGATTGATGCGCATTCAAAAATATAAACGGACTAAAATATTATGTAGATAATACTGGTATTTAGTCTGTTTATTTATTAGCGCTATATTATTTCAAACCAGTATTTCTGTATTTATTTATTTACTCAATAAGCGCATAGGTACTCATTTTGTTTTTTTTATATGTATATATGGATTAGCAAATGAACCTGATGAATTATTACTCTATCAATTAACTTTGAAGTGGATAATCCTCATTTATAATCTTAATTTATAATAATAGATCGTTTGAAATTTCGCCATGTTAATTTTTGTAAGATAAATTTCGCTATGAGAATTTTGGGTATAAGATGGTACCACCAGATCACGAACGATGCTATATACGACGAGGGCCCAACCCCTCTACCATTGTGGAGAGGAGATGGATATGTGTTGAGGATGCCGAATGAAATTTGGCCGAGGAGGGCGCTGTTCTTCCTCCCATCAGGGTCCCGAGAACGAGGAAGACCATCTCACACCGTGTTCCGCTCCTTCAGAACAGAACTGAGCGATTTGGCCATGGTGTGGAAGGAGGTCATAAACATGCGCAATTGAGAGCTCTTGTTGCCTCCCTATGCCCCTGAGTGGGGTGTAAAAGAAAGAGTTAGTTATTTTTAATCGGCTAATCTTCCAAACTTTGCCTTTCTGCGTTATAAGATTGTAACCATGTCATTAGCCGCATTAGCGTCACATTAAAACTAACTTCTGTGCCGTGGCTGTGTACTATACATTCTTATTGCCGATTCAAAGTACCTGTGACTTTTTTTTACGCGATCACAACATGTGTCTAAAATCCCCTCGATGTTCTCTCACCCCCATACCTCGTAAATCAAAAATGTGACATAAAATTTTAAATTTTTTGCACTAATATCGCTTTTTTCGGTTTAAAATAAAATAATTAATTTCTATCTGCTATATTATGACGATGCTATTGAATTGTTTAATACAAAATAATACGGACATAAGTAAGTATATTCAATAAGATACGCATTTCTGATGTATCCTTGCAAATGCATAAACATATGTTTTTTGTGCATTCTGTGGCTAATCCAACTATTTAGTGGTGTACCAAAGGGTTACCGCTTTGTGTCTCCGAGAACCCATTATATATAATGGAGCCAGGTAGCTTGAAAAAAGGACAAAAGAATCCTTTTAAAATTTCTTAGTTTTTTTTTAATTTTGTATATTACTATCATATTCAGCTACCAGTTTTATTTAGAGATCTTTTTAATCTTCCATCGTTTCCTGCAAGAGTTGTGATCTACGGGTTCTTGGTTGAGTTAGAAAAGCCTCCAATCCTCCCTTATTCCGCAGTCCCACTGCAGAGTGAAGATCTTCACAAGTCATTTCCTGTACTTGGCCATACAGTTAATCTACTTCCGATTCAAGCAATTTTGCTCTGATCAAATAAAACCCATTTATTAGGTATATAATATTTAGTTGGTATTCAGTTATCTGATGGATTCGTTGGTCTTTACCCGAATTCTCAACATGCTACGCCAATACGGCATTAATTAAAAATCAATCAATCCTCGAGCTAAGGAAGGAACTCTTTTGAAGTTCAGGGTGCTCGTTGCTGGAATAATCTCCCACCGAACCTTAGACTGACCTGAAGTCTGACGTCGTTCAAGCGAGCAGTTAAAGAGATGATGATCTCCTCAAATACAGTCTCTGTGTCCTAAAATCCCATCTATCTTCCTTCTCTCCCACCCCATCCACCTCCCTTTCATTTTCCCTTTTTTTTTGTTTGAGTTTGTTTTCTTTTTTTAGTATTCTTTGCTTTATTTTTAATTTTTCTTTATATCGGGGTAAGTTGTTAGAAACCAAAACTTCGTTGTGGTAAGCTCGCCCTTTGTATGTTGATTCTGTAAAGTTTTCATGTGTATATAACCAATGTACAGTAAAGTATGAATATGAATTAGAACGTTGTGTACCAACAGAGCCAATAGGCGATAAATATGAGACATTAACAAAAATGGATATAGTCATATCCTGGCGCCAAATACATGAGAGCGGTCGCAGTCTTTAAATTTGGTTGCTCTCTTGTTCTCAATAATTTCCAACTTTTATCTCTATATTTCATTAATTATTATTCAATATCTATTTGTTGCATACATGAGATTTTTCGACATCTTGAACATGTCGAGAATTCTCATGATTAGGAGTTTCGGAGACTCAAACATTACCACCTAATAGCGAACGTTGTTAACGTAAAGTGATCACACTAAGCCAGCCTTCGAAACAACGGTAGAAGACGGTCGTAAGCCCGTGGTGGTTTGTTCCATTTAAAAATCGAACATCAGTAATGAATTTTAGAGTCATTAATTGTTAGATAATTCTTTAAAGGATGAATAAATAAAAAAGGAAGAGAAAGAGAAGATTATGGGGTTTGAAACATGACGAGGATAATAATTGGAAAGAATGATTGATGAAAGTATCAAGGGTAAAAATATATATCCATTTTTGATATGTAAGTGCGCGATTACACCAAACGAGCATAGAACATAGTCAGAGCTGGAGATGTAGCATTAGGTACTTCCTTATCGCTGTCATTTACACCAAGTAGGTAAATAATAACAAAAAGAAAGAATTAACACCAAAAACTAACCATTCGGCGATGACCTATTAGGGGCGCCATTGTTCTAGTTCTTGTTCGTTGTTGTTTGCTCGGTGTCGATGTCAGCGGTCAGGAAGACTGTTCCTAGCTCTAGCGTCTAATGCCTGGTGAGATATTCATTCTCTTTATCTGCTTCCACCAACATAACATTTTGTCCCATTTCTATTCAGGCAGGCCTTCCTTGGTTTCCACCCCAGTCATTCCCGGTCAGAGAGATTTCCTTTCAGCCGTATTAACCTTTCCTTTTTGCCACCCTATTAGCATTATTCTACAACATGCCCAAATCATCTCGATTTCTTTACATTTATATTTGTTGTAATTCTAACTTCTATACCACATCCATAACTCACAGTCTTTCCAAATGTCCTACGATGAGCTGTCATCTATACTTTTATTTTAACCTTTGATTATAATTTTTCTGTGTTTTTTTTATGTTTTTTAATATTATTTTAAACGATTTAAGCAATTTTAAACGTTTATATTATGCATGTTTATTTTATTTAATGTACTTACATGTATTTTTTTACTTTTCATATACTTTGACATTTTTTTTTGTATGTATTGACATTTTCAACTTTTATCAAATAATACTTTAATCATTTTAATACTCTTGGAAGGGCGAATGGGATCCTCGACTCCGAGGCCCAGCTACAACAACAACAATAGTACTTCATTATGAGTAGGTATATTCTTTTAAAAAAATGTATAAGTTTCATGTCCATGTCCGTTTCAAAAAGCTTAATCTATTTCTTTTACTTTTACCTGACATCAAAATTATTCTGATCTTCCGCGTGGAATTTTTAACCGCGTACGTTTTCGCTAAATTAACTTCAAAAACAATAAATCAAGGCAAAAAAGAATGTCCGAATGATAAATTCGAGTGTTGTCACTTTTCATTGTGAACGAGTCAATTAATTACAGTCCATCCAGTGTTTTTAACATAAATTTGGCCTCGTCCATTCTTTTTCTTTTGTTTTGTTTATTTCTGTTTTATTGCATTCTATTGTTTTTATTTTATCATTTTTATTATTTTCTGTTGTTTAAGTGTCGCGTTTTTAACCCTTTTTCACCCAAACTCTTATTAACATTTTTTTACTGAAAAATAAACCTTGCGCTCTAATTGACAAATTAGTGATGAGAATGAATTAATTTATGACGGAAATAGAAACGATTCTTCTTTCGGTAATTCTCCCTCACCACAACTCCGTCATTAACTAGCATCATCTCATAACATTTTATTTCGGAGGTTTCTAGAATTGTCTGCTCCATTTAAAACATACCTTCATTCCTCAGCTATTAAAACAATATATTTTTAGTTCTAAAAGTGAATATTTATTTTTCAAAGTTAAAATAGCTTTTGGTATTCCTTATCTAATAATATCTCGCGGACCTCTTCAATCTTGTCACTACAACACTAACAAAAAGACAATTTTAAATAATCGAAAAAAGAAACATACTTACGTGCAACGTTTTTTCTCAATATAACTAAATCGAATGGAAAAAATCTTAAAACTGAAACCCTGCCGCTAAAGCCCGTCATTCAGTATCACAACGTATGCCATCCAACGATTTCAGGTCACAAGACCGGTGAAGCGATGTTATAGTAAGAGCGGATGGATGACAGAGATGAAGAGGTTCTTTTTAAAACGACAGTGGGTGAAAAAAGGTTAACATCTTCATTCAAGACTTTGATAAATTATTATTAAAACAACCAAAATAATACGTCCATGAATTCATATACGTGTTGATAGCAGATTTAAAATACATATTATAAACATCTTTATTCTTTTATTTTGTGTTTGGACCACACGCACGCACAATTGCATCACATCTCAATTGTTAAAAAAAAAACAACAATGTCCAGTAAAAATTATTTTTAAAATATATACCTAATTTGTGGCCATGGAAATATGTTTTGTTTTGTTTACAATAAATTGACATTGTTGCAATGCAACAGGAATCTTGCGAAATTTTATTTACCTATCACGCCGTGTCCCTTAAAAGGTAGGCAGAGAGAACGGAACTCCTTTCTAGACAACACACACTTCTCTCATTTCTTCCATCAACATAACATTTCTCATAAAATCTCTCAAATTTCTCTTGCTGGCCATTCCGTGTTCGTCGATGCCCTCTTAAATAAATAATAACACTCTTCTATACACAGGTGTCAGTATAGCCGGCGGAACTTAATGCTTGAAGAATTCTCTACCAGTCAACCGGTCCCGTCCAATCTGAGACAGGATTCTAAAATTTCATGTGAAAAAACACATTATTGTGTAACTTACACAAACTCTGTAACCTGTAACTGGTTGATGTAAGTTTTTATATCGTAATACAATAAAAGGACTGAATCGATGTGTTTACCCACGTAATTTGGGTCGAATCTACGTAATTTCGGTCGACCAAGACTTCTTACACTTTTTGTTGGAACTTATGGACATATTTCGCCAATATCTGGGCTCAAGTTTGGGCACTCAAAACTTTCCAAAACAATATAGTAAAAACCGTACTCAAAAAACATTACATTTGATTCTACATAAACATAACTTAAAAAAAGCCCTGTGGTGTGATACCAGATGTAAAGGGTACAATATCACATTTTGTCAGAATTCTTTTTTTTGTTTTCAAGAAGAAGGTTATTATGAATATAAGAAAAAAATAAGAAAGGTGCGTGCATCAATAGACATGTATTAAGATAACTGGTCACCTACTTTGTACTTTGAAAATATAATGTTTTCTATTTTTTTTAAATTTAAATTGTCGTTTGACATAACTGTCAGTTGATCGATAGGTTGTGCGATTGTCAGAATGTGCCATATAAATATCGTTTAAAACAGACGCATTATCGGTCAGAATAATATTGGTTAAATAATTTGTAATTATACAAATTCTTATCGAAAATTAATAAATAAGACAAGAACGCCTCTTGCATGTCATAATGGAGGGTGTGACCGAGGGGACAAACTCCAGGGAACGCCAACGCTAAGAGTACCTGGAGGACCTGTTGGTGGACGTGCGATGTCAGTCATATGTAGAACTTAAAAGAGCCGCACAAGACAGGGAAGAATGGAGGAGATGAATTGAGGGAATTGCTGCAAACCAATCTTAGAATTGAAACCAGAGAGAGAGAGAGAATCCAAAATTATCCATAGTTAAGATAGGACAACATCTGTCGAGACCGCTAGTTATTTTATAAATCACAGTTCATCAATCATTTTATTATTATATTTTAATTGTGTATCCAATAAATAAGACACATTAAAAAAACTATGTTTAAAAACACATAAGTAAGTACTTATTCCTACAAGTTGATTCGTTGTTGGCGCAAACTTAGCCCGGACTAAAATTATGTATTTTTAATACTAAGATTAATTGCTTCCGGGCGTGGTTTTTAACATAAATTATAATTAAGAACCATGTTAGACATTATAATATTTTTTACATTATGGGGTAACCAGCGTAAGATGGATGATAGATGTTCACGTCGTGCGATTTAAATTTTTCAAATATTGTTGTTGCATGCAGATTCGGCTTGAATATCCGCTAGTACGTAATGTGCAGATTTATCGTAGCAACTTAACCGGGAATCAAACGAAGACCGCGACCTGGCCAGCCCCTCGCAGCGCCACTCGTCTGCGAGATGTCCGATACGACTCAACAACCTGTCCTCTCCTTATATGGGATTGTTTGCTTCGAGATTTGAGTACCTTCCTCCGGGTCAGCGTTTGACAACCTTTCTTCATTTAATCAATTAATTTTATTCAAAACATTTGAAATAAATTACAGTAATGTTGCCCAAATAGGCTAAACCTATGCTAGGCCAAACTTTCAAAAAGCTTATAAAAATTATAGTCTTGCAATATAAGTACAAAATAGAAAAAACAAACACAACAGACTCTCTCTCACACACACAAATACCTTCACACGCTCATGCTCTCACATTCACATACAGAATATACCTATAAGTGAGACAGCTACTTTATAAAAACAAACAACCACTCTATCTTACCATAATATGTAATTTGGTAAAATTTAGTTTTGATGGACGTCCATTCTGTCAAAAACATTTAGAATATCGTTATAATATTATTTAATATACACGTTAGTGTATCACATGTGATTTAATTTCTACTACACCGCCATCTATTAGATTTTTTTTAAACTAACTCTACGCCATCTCTGATAAATGTTATAACAATAAATTATTATTTACCTGACAACCATTGACATTAAAAATATTGGTACGCAGATTTTGTGATGGAATTTTTTTCGTGCTTTCCTAAATCATTTTTTTAACATTCAAACATACATATTTTTAACGTAGGTATTACTTTTAATTACTACCTATGTAGCAAAACTTTAAACGTCCTAGAATTTTGTGTATTTTTTAAATACTTCCCCTTAAAAGAAAATTGAGTTTTTGGAGCTTAAGCAAAGTGACCTTTCACGTAAGTGCCGATATTAGCTGACCATTTACTTTGGACCTTCGTTCACCTAGCTAATACCTAAATAACCTGAAGGTGAGCACTTAAGCGTGTAAAAGCTTTGGTCGTAGGTTCGAATCCTCCTGGGGAAATGGATTTTTCAACGCGTTTCAAAATGACAGGGATATGAAATTTAGCCACCTTATTATGGCGAATGTTGTTAACGTAAAGTTATCACACTAAGCCAGCCTTCGAAACAACAATAGTAGACCGTCCGACTGTTGATGTAATTTAGGCATCAATATTCATAGTGAGGACTACAGGACGACGTCTATCGGTAAAGCTAGTAACTAATAAAAGTTTGATTTATTTCATTGATACTGATTACCTAGGTACTGGATTGCTATTACCGATTTTTCGCGTACCACTGCCTTAGGTTGAGAACCACTGCACTAGGTATGTTCTTCAACTGTAAACCTGCGACGGACAGCAATGTTAAAGCTCCTCGATGCGTTGTTAACCAATTCAATGCTTTGCAGAAAAGTGCCTTCGTAATAATATTGTCTTATTGGTGAATTTTAAAGAAATCTTTGAACATAATATATGAATTGCTATTGTAGATAAATAAACAATGTGTTATCTCGACATTTGATCAAACTAAAATGCGATTTAAGACAAAAATTTATAGATGAAATTGCGAAATTTCTTCATCTTCTTTCATTCTTCTTTTATAGGAGTACCTACTTTTTATATCGATTAAATCTTTCATTTTCACTTATTTACTTAAAATAAGTCTTATTTGAATGTTAGAAAGTCTATCTATGTAAAAATTAAATAAACATAACAATATCAAAGGGTACAGTATAAAATAATATTCATATTGAAGAAAATTAGAAATTTCATCATAATTAATGTTCACATTTCGTTTGATCAAGGGTGCATATTATAGATAGCACATTATATACTTTTTTCGGGGGTGTTTTGCGCTCCGACCTGTAGTGATCTATTGTGCTTCCCCTACTTGCTCATATTGTTGCTCCCAATTAGAGCTTCCCCACTAATCCCAGACGCTTCAGGAAGTCCAGCATTAGGAGGGCATCCAAGGCGGCGAGGTCCTCCACCTCTATTCTGTGTTTTCCAAAACTTCTTGCTCTCTCATAAACTACTGTAAGGAGGTGGTGAGGCGATTCTACCCCTTCTTCGCAGAATCTACAGGTTCCATCATCTTCGAGTCCCAGCTTCCTCAGGTGTTCCCTAGAGACCCGTTAAGAAGCCTGTTAGGGTTTTAAGACCTATTTTACTTTACATGTTTTGGTTATTCTGGAGTCAAAACCACCAAGAAAATCCTTGGATTGCCTAAGTCCGGGAAGGTTGTTTCACTGTTCTCTTTCTTCCCTTCCCTTCCTTCCCTTCCCTTCCTTCTTATCTTTTCTCGGAAGAATCAGTTATTACGATCTAAGAGTTATCGTTCCTTATTATTTTGTACCTGAAAATACATACGCCAACTGATAGACTAATTTTCTTACATTTCTTTTTTTGTTGCAGGTCAGTGTCTATAATACAATCACTCTTCGTTTAATATATCTTCTACTCAACCAGGTAAGATTTTGTTTTGTATATTATATGACATTTTTATGACTTGCTTTGTGAATATGAAAACTCTCAAATTGGTGGAATAAAACTTATAAAATTTTGCGTGTGTGGATTATTTGATTCGATAATGGCTTAGGGTTAATCTTATATATAAAAATGGAGAGCTATTTCGCGTTGTCATCGGATGGCGCCTAAACGGCTGGACCGATTTCGCTAATTCTTTTTTAGTTGTGATGGCATTTATCGGGAGAATGTCCTTTTAGAAGAAAAAAATAAGAAAAATGCATGGTAAATTAGAAAATTAAAGAAAACTCTACGTAGACAACCATATTAGTACTTTTTACTTTATAATTTTTATTCCAATTTTGAAATTTTGACAGAAATTGTCAATTGATGCAATGGACAGAGTGCGGATGGAATATACAGGGTTTAAAACAGACGCATCGTTCGGAATCACATTGGTCATCACCATACAAATTCGAATTCAATATTCATAGTTAGTAACACAGGACAACGTCTGTCGGGAAAGCTAGTACACAATAAATTGTTCCGATAGATTTTTTTCCATTAATTAATTAATTTATTTTACAGGTTGTTAAGGAACTATCGTTCGGTAGTTGTTGAAATTTGCCAAAATTAATGATACATTATTATATATAGCAGTTTTTTATGTAAAAAAACGCATTATTGCAATCAATTATGTGCAATGGATGCATTGAACAGAAAATATTAAGCTGGTGATGGTAGGTTTTCCGTGAATTTCTCTTATATTGAAAAAAATCTGAACTTTTCAAAAATGTTATAAGAGACTTCGGCGTTCTTTACTGAGTCACTAAAGAGTTTAAAGTTTTTTTATTAAACAAATATAGGTACAAAGGGTGATTGACAAAATTTTAAACAAATAACATAGAGTAGGTAAGAAGCAAGACAAAAAAAAACTGAAAAAAGACTTATGTAACGATATGTGCAGACTCGGTTGGGGATAAGGGGATGAAGACTAAGGGTGAGAGATAGGAATAAAGGACATGGAAGGGGCAAGGAAGAAGCCAGAGGACAAAATTAGTTAATTAATTAATCAATAGATAATACTATAAGCGTAACTACTTTTTAATAATTGAAAATATGCCTGACCCTATCGAATTCTTTTCTTTAATCCAAAAATACATTCCTAACGATTTTGACATATTATAAGTTCCGTTTCATGGCAATAATCAACGTCTCAGCTATGATTGTAATCGATTGGCCCACATCAATAATATCACTAGGTATTACTAATTATTCTTGGTAACGAAAGGAATAATTCTCTGAACTATAATAATATTGTGTCGGCGTGGGCGAATGTACGTGGGTCAGTTTCCAATCATCGGCGTGGACGGCCTAATCAAGCCATTGCCACGATATACGCCTTATTTGGCGTTAACTTAGATACAATCGATGGAATTTTAATTGCGTCACTAATTAAGATTTTGTTGATGGTTTTTTTTTCAGCTGTTATTGTCTATATCTGTAGGCCACTGGCTAAAGCGTCTGCCTTTTAAGTTTGATAGGCTTTGATATCTCTTAAATATCTGGGTTTTACTCAAATTTAACATAAGATCACAGAACGAAAAGCTTGTGTCGTGAATGAAAAAAAAAAAAAAAAAAAAAAAAAAATATATATATATATATATATATATATATATGTTTGTCAACTAGCACTTCGTGGCTCAAACCGTCTGTTAATTACCGGGGATGTTGGCTCATTTCTACTTGTTGGCTCTTTTGTCACATACTTGATCAGAGTCAAAATGAGATTTTTACATTTTCGGTATCACCACGTGATCCTGAGCCGATTCCTGCCTATAACTCATCTTGAGCCAATATTTGACATTTTGTGTGACCATATATACACTCCGATATACCTTTTTATCTGAAATATACATTCTCACTTAGGAAATCATTTTGACAATTTATTAAACAACAATAATCGATCAAAAATTGCAACGTTGCCAAATCATATTACTGTATCAATGCCATCCACGAAAGTAAATAAATTAATGTAGCAAGACCCCACATTTGTAAAAATGTGATAACATTTGTATTAAGATCAGAAACAACGCCTATACGAACGCGCGAACCTTTTGTTGAATGCGCATATTTTGTTTGGCTCAGTTGCGTAACGAAGACATTACCAATACTATTACACTTAAACATCGCTAGGCTTGGGGGAATTTTATCAAAATGCGAATATAAACAATTATAAACACGTATGAGAGTCGTACAAATGATTGAACATTTTAATAAATACGCATGATTTACATTCTTACAACTTATTTTTTCAATATTACGATTTTATGAATGAATCGTATTTACGCACTTGATTATTATTGTTTGAATGGGATACGAGAAGGTTGATCAATATTATGTGATATCGTTTTGTGATCAATATTTGATTTCCTATCCACATACTTTTTTTCACTATCATACTATTCAGCATGCATGTATCCTATTTCTTTTATTCTAGACGTTGCATTTCTTTAAGATCACATATCGATATATTCTACCCATGTCGATCTTCCACCTATCCTTTCAGGCAGGTAAAAAGTCACTCTATTTTCATTCATCCTCTCTATATGTCCAAACTCTCCAAACACCACACTTTGTTTACATTCATTCTTGTTACTACACTATTTTTTTATCTCTCATTATTTCCTCATCTATCATTCCGTTTCCGATCTCATCTTCAGCATTAATAGCGCACATCCTACGCAACATTCTCATTTCTACCGCATTCATACTACTTTCTTCCTTCTTGGTCTACGTCCATGTCTCATTACCATACATTATACTTAGATGGTATAAAAATTGCGTTGAGCACAAGCTTCTTCACTTAAAGCGAGAAAATCTACACATACGAGTGGGTACATCTCCCTTTAATTTATTTAATTCTTTATGCACAGATTACAGAAATCGATTTTTAAATCACTTTTTATCATCTTATTTTACTGACATTTTGTATACTTGCTTGCTTTGGATGACAGTTTGATATTTTAACATCTACAATACTTTTCTCTACTTCTCTTTCCAATGCGGCAATCCACTCTCGACCATAAAGAAGATTTTCAATTTTTTAGTCCAAATGAATAACGTGGTTTATTAAAAAAGATTTTTATACTAACGTATTATTTTATTCTTTTATTTTCAAAGGAATCGACATTGTTTAAATTGATTATATGAGTTTATTTTTAGACTAAATCATTTTTTATTGTAAACTAGCTGACCCGTCGAACTTCGTATCGAAATAAATAATATGGGTAGGTACTCTAGGTTTTATGCAACAGAGCTCAAATTCGTATTTTAGTTATTTAACATGAATGGCTAAGAACACGTAGAAAGCCGATTCCGACCCGCGCCGACCAGCGCAAAGAATGTTACTATGCATTTGAATGGGGATACCCACAGAAAAAGCAGGAACCCGCTTTCCGGCATGCTCATTTAAATGCATTGAAACCATAGACAACAATCTATGAGCCGGTCGGCGCGGGTCGGAATCCGCTTTCTACGTGTTCCTACCCAATGACTATATACTGGCATTAGCAAAACCTGGATAACACGCTGCATTCATCGGGTCTGAGTTTATTTTTACATCAAAAATATATAACCTATGTTAATATGATGTGGGAAGAGGTTATCATTGCGCAAGATCGAGTGCAATGGAGAACTCTTATTGCCTCACTTTGCTCCTGAGTGGAGTTCAAAGGGAGTTTTAATTTTGATTGATTTGATGTTAATATGTAAAAAAAATTAATTTAGGTAGGTATGTCATTATATTCGATATTTCAATAATTATTTTGCTCAGTTAAAATAATATTGATTGATTAATCAAAGTACCGATTCAAAATACGCATTGAGGTGTAAATACTTATTTTACCGATCATGCTGATTCCCGAAGAGGGTGGGCAGAGAGTATGGACTTCCATTCTCTTCAATCCAAACTCATTCGCTTCCTCCAAACGCATAACATTCCGCATACATGCTCTTCTATTCCTTTTGCTCCTGACTTAGCCCTCCTGTAAGACGGCACTGATATGGTCGGACGATGTCATTCGAGGTCGGCCTCGTCTGCGTGCACCTATTCTTTCAGATTTATATATCCTTTTAGTCATTCTCTCTTCGTTTCTTTTCATAACATGCCTAAACCTTCTTTCTTTATTCACTTTCATTCTAGTCACTACACTAACATTCACTCCACATTCCTTTCTAATATTATCATTCCTCACCTTATCAATAAGTCTCTTTCCGCATATCCTATGCAGTGATCTCATTTCCACAGCATTTATTCCAAAATTTTTCGTCCATGTCCAAGTTTCACTCCCATTACTCCCATAAATCATGGATAGTATCAGGATTGCATTGTACATCAACTGTCGATTTCAGAGATATGTTCTTAGAGGTCTAAGTGCACCGCCAACCCTTCTCCCAGCCAATTTCCTTCTTTCAATCTCTTTTTCACACCTTGCATCTCTTCTAAATAAATTACCTAAATAGACATACTTCCAAGTTCTCGACATTCACTTTCACACAACATTGCGTTCTTAAATCTTCTCTTTCAAAACAATGGAAATAAATAAAAAGCACATTTAATGCAGTAGGTATCTGTGATTTTTTTTCTATCATCTATTACAACATGGTGGATGTGTAGCAATTTTTATTTTCAATAAAGAAACAAATGCTAGGTTATTAGCAAATAATATCCAGCTTTTTTTACATATTAACGATGCATATTATATTTACGTTATATGTAGGTCTCATCCTCTGTAAAAATCGGCCCATAAACGAAGAATTGATTTTCAAACAAACAAAAAAATATTCTACTTGTTCTTAAAATTCGCATTCTATCAATTGCAACAACAATCAATCCACTGACAGTTCTTTCAAATGTCAATTAATAAAAATTCAAAAGTAGAAGAAAATTATATTGTAAAAAGTAGGTACTAAAAAGATTACCTACTTTCTGTCTTTTCTTTAATTTTCTAATTTCGCGAGCATTTTTCTTATATTTTTCTTCTACATTGTCCTGATTGAAATCCTACACGACAAAATGAATTAGCGAAATCGGTCCAGCCGTTTAGGCGTGATGCGATGGCATCGGGAAATAGCTCAACATTGTTATAGTTTTCTTAAATTTCCTGATATTCCATGAATTTTTCTTAATTTTTTCTTCTAAATCAACCTTCTCCCGATAAGAGCCTACACGCCAAAAAAATAATTAGCGAAATCGGTCCAGCCGTTTAGGCGCGATGCGATGACATCGGGAAATAGCACCCCATTTTTATATTGTTCTTAAATTTTCTAATTTTCCATGCATTTTTCTTAATTTTCTTCTTCTAAATCAACCTTCTCCCGATAAAAGCCTACACGACAAAAAAAGAATTAGCGAAATCTGTCCAACCGTTTAGGCGTGATGCGATGATATCGGGAAATAAATCTCCATTTTTATAGTTTTCTTAAATTTTCTAATTTCCCATGCATTTTTTAAAAAATTTTTGTTCTAAAAGGACACTCTCCTGATAAAAGCCTACACGACAAAAAAAGAATTAGCGAAATCGGTCTAGCCGTTTAGGCGCCATCCGATGACAACGCGAAATAGCTCTCCATTTTTATATATAAGATTTAGGTATATCAAAATATTATCTACTCACATACCTATAGATCCCTGTACCGGACGGCGTCATTAAATCGGATCAGCGAAGTAAAAACCAAATAATATTGAAATAAGATTGATTTGTATAAATTCGATTGTAAAGGACATTGATTGAATTGTATAGATAATATTGCATAAAATGATTGATTTATTGATAATATGGATATGATTATGACTCGATCATGTAAGCTAAGCGCCTCGGCCACAGAAATAAAGGGTTCTTAGTTCCCACCGAACGGACCGAGGCGCGAGGCCCGCGAAATAATTATGTAATAGATAATAAAAATGCATTGGCATATTGAGGCAGCCCTGGCTGCGGGAGCTCCTGACAACCCTATCTCCCCGTGTCCAACAATAGAATGACGGCGGCTGCGCGCGACGCGCGCTTAAAAACCCCTTAAACGTGGTATCCCCTCCCCTACTGTTTGAGGGAGGGCCAAGAGGCCTGCGAGCCAGGACACGCGGAGGTAGGGTGCAGCCTCCCAATAATGGTCTACTCCGATGTAAAATCATGTGGCGATCACAATGATACCAAATACATCGGGGTAGGCCAATTAATTAAGATTTTAATCGACCTTTCGCGGATTGATCGGAAAATACCGAAAACCGATATATCAAGGTTAGCGCGATCTGGTGAGCATGTCCCGATTGGAAATCGCGCGGCGATTCCAACGAGACCAAACACATCGGGATATGCCCCAGATCCGCGGAGATAATCCGCGAAAGGTCGATAATTAGAATAATTGAATTTCGGCCGCGACGGCCGCTGGTCCGTCGCACGTCCAGGCCGATTCGGGGCGAGGCTCTGAGCCCGTTCCCGGCGTCCGCTCCGTTCGCCACGGACGGGGGACACTGGGTTTTCCCCAGATACCGTTATGTCGTGAATATAAGCAGACATTTTTGTATGAAATATATCATTCTTCGTTTACTCTTGGCTTTGACTACACCTACCTACCTGCTCTCTCTCTGGACTACTCAACTGGCTGACTTCTACCTTGGACTTCTCTCTGGACTGTTTGGACCCTTCTCTGGCTGGCACATTGGACCGTGGACTCGACCCTTGCAATAGGACCTGGACTCTGGCTGATACCACTGGACCGAGACTTCTCTCGAACGCGCGCTAAGACCCGAATTGAGTACGGTCTTACGTGTCTATTAGGAGATTTCTCGTCGAGGGCGCAGGGCGCAGAAGAAGACGTCGGATCTCACGAACGCATCGCAGGCCCGAACTAAGTACGGCTTGCGTTGTTACTAGGAGTTCCTCCATCCAAGGACGCGGCCGGGCGAACAGAGAGAGCTCTCGAACGCATTGCGGACCCGAAGCTAGTAGGGTCTTGCGTGTTATTAGGAGATCGATCTGAGGCGGGAAGCATTTCTCGAACATACGGGGCCTGAACTGAGTAGGGCCCACAGTATTATTAGAGAGTTCCCGTCTTCTGCGCAAGCGACGAGCGACATAGTGCATTCCCCTGGTAGCTGGCTAATTCTTTAGAGCCTGCACCTGCAGTCCCTTGTACCGCGCGCGAGTCGTGTGGTACAAATTGGTCCTTCAGAGCCGGGATCAGCTGCTACCAGGATGCCTATGTCGTTGCGTTCCGATGCCGGCGCCGGGAGAAGTGCGGAGCAGGACGCCGAGAGCCACCACGACTCTGACGCTTCTTCGACGGCATCAACCACGAGAACGAGAACGGATGACACTGTCCAGCAGATGCTGCGGCAGATGAACGAGCTGCGGAAGGCGCTGGCTGCCAGTCAAGCCGAGCTAGCAGCCTTCCGCTCCACCGATCGCGGCCAGGCACCGGCGAGTGCCCCCGCAAGCACCGAACCAGCGCCCGCGAGCGCTGCAGAAGTGAATCGCGTAACAGCACCCGCGAGTGCTGCCGTGAACAGTGATGGCGTAAGGGTGCCCGCGAGCGCCCCCGCCAATAGTGCAGTGCATCATGAACTTGGTCGGGCCCCCCTGCCGGGGAGCTCGGCTGTACTGAACAATGACGCGTACCGCGTCACGGCGCCCGCGAGTGATCCATCGTGGCCGTCTGACCACCGAACCGCGCACCCCGCGAGGGTGAGTGCCATCCAAGATTGGATGGAGGCTGGGGGACGTCGCCCCCAGTACGAGGATGTCCCGCGCCTCACATACGGCGACAGGGACCGCGAGTGGCGAGATAACGTCCTGGCCCGCCAGACGGGAGTCAAGGACTTGCCTCCCTTTGACGGGAATGCCGCTGACTGGCAAGGCTTCAAATTAATATTTGAAGAAACGACGAAAACGTTCGGGTGGACGGACGCGGAGAACCGCGCCCGTCTCAACCACGCGCTGCGTGGAGAAGCCCGACGCGTCGTGGGCCCGACCTTGTACTGGTCGGGCTCTGGGGCCGCCGCCCGTGTAATGGCGGCCCTTGACGAGCACTACGGCGGTACGAACAACGCCGAGGCCGTCGTGAAGGACTTGTTGTCCAAATTCAAGCCGCGGTCCACGGACACAGTGTGTCTGGACGAGGTCCACGAGTTTTGTTTGCTCGTGGACAACGCAGTGTCTACATTAGCGCCAGTAAAGAACGGTGCCTTGCTGACGGACCAGAGGCTGCTGGGGCAGTTCCTCGCCAAGATGCCGTCGTGGGAATGTGTGGACTGGGCGAAGACCCATCGAAACAGCCGCGGTGATCGCTCCTTGTTGGAGCTTAGTGAATTTTACCACGGCTGGAGAGAGATGTTGAAAAACGCGGGCTTTGTGCGGGAGCTGAAGCTCCCGAAAACACGAGCCCGCCCAGTGCTGGCCGCCTATGCCGAGTCCGGTGAGGGCGTCGATGAGGGGGGGCAACAGCCTCTCCGCCCTGCAATACCGACGACCCGCGCCGAGACTAAGCGACCAGTGACAGTGAAGTGTAATTTGTGCGGGTTACCGAATCACAGAACCCCGAAGTGCCGCGAGTACTTAGCTAAGAACACAAGTGATCGGTGGAACATGGTGAGACTGAAGAAATTGTGCTTCGCCTGTTTAGGCACAGATCATAACAGTACAAAGTGTAAATCGAAGTGCGCAGTGGAAGGGTGCATTAAGTCACACCACCCGACCCTGCACGTGAGTGCCGAAGCGGTTGTTACAAATACCTGGAGGGCCGAACTACCGGTCCTCCTGAAAGTGCTGCCTGTAAAGGTGATGGGGCCCCGCGGGGAGCGCGATATCTACGCGCTCCTGGACGAGGGGTCCACAGTGACGCTGCTGGAAGAAGCTGTGGCCCGAGAAATCGGAGCCAAGGGCCGCAGCTCCCCGCTCAGACTCAGCGGGGTGCAGTCGATGACAACACCAGAGGCGGGCTCCATGCGCATCAAGGCAAGGGTGCGCGGCGACGGCGCTACATACACCGTGCACGCTAACACAGTGCACGGGCTGGGCCTCCCAGCACAGATCGTCGCCGCGACCCGAGAAGAATTGAGGAGCCCGGGGAACCCGGTGGTTCCCCTGATGCTGATAGGGCAGGACAATGCCCACCTGATCGTCTCCCGCGAGCTACGGGAGACCGCTGGCGACCCCACCATCCTGTCCAGGACGGCGCTGGGATGGACAGCACACGGCGGGGCCTGTGAAGCGCCCGGCCTAGCCGTGGCCTTGTGTGTGCGTCGGGACGCCGATCTCGACGCACTAGTGAGGGGCCACTTCGCGGTGGACTCGCTGGGGGTAACAGCGGCCCACCGCACCACGGCCGCCGAAGAGCGGGCCGTCAGATTGATGAGGACGACGTCCCGGCGCACCGAAGATGGGCGCTGGGAGACAGGACTCCTCTGGGAGAGGGACGACAGCTGGCTTCCCGAGAACCGGGAGGCCGCCATGAAGAGGCTGACGTCCCTCGAAAAGAAGTTGAGGGGCGACCCGCAGCTGGCCGCCGCCTACAAGGCGAAGATGCAAGACTACTTCGCCAAGGGCTACGCTAGGCCCATCAGAGAAGGCGAGTACGAGAGGGCGGCGGGACGCAGATGGTTCCTGCCACACTTCGCCGTGACCAGCAAGCCCGGCAAGATCCGAGTCGTATTCGACGCCGCAGCAGAGTGCCGAGGAGCCTCGCTGAACAAGAGGCTCCTGACAGGTCCCGATCTACTCTCCTCCCTGGTCGGCAATATTCTGAGATTCAGGGAGGGGAAAATCGGGATCGCAGCAGACATCGAGGAGATGTTCCTGCGCATCAGAATGAAAGAAGAGGACCAGATGGCGCAGCTATTCCTGTGGAGGGACAATCCAGAAGAGCCTCCACGGACGTGTGTGTTCACAAGTGTCTTGTTTGGAGCGAGGTGCTCCCCTGCCAGCGCGCAGTACATTCGGAACGAGGTGGCGGAGAGTCAACGGGGGGAGCACCCCGCAGCAGCCGACGTCATCCAAAGCCGCTTCTACATGGACGACTACTTAGACGCGGCGCACTCGAGTCAAGAGGCGTCGCGTCGGGTAATAGAGGTACGGCAAGCATTAGCCGCCGGGGGGTTCCGCCTTGTAAATTGGGCCTCGAACCACCCGGCCGTGCTTCAGGCCGTACCTAGAGAGGAGAGGGCGAAGTCCCTCATAGATATAGGCAGTCCCGACCAAGCCCAGGAACGGATCCTGGGCGTGAAATGGGACCCCACCGACGATATGTTAGTATGTGAGTGGAGCCAGCCAAGAAACACGGCCTGGCCCACCAAGAGAAGCCTGCTGGCGTCAGTAATGCGGGTCTTCGACCCGCTGGGCTTCATAGCCTGTCTAACAATCAGAGCAAAGATCCTCCTCCAGGATGTATGGAGGAGCAAGGTGGACTGGGACGAGCAGGTCACCGAAGAACACGCGGCGCGTTGGCAAGACTGGCTGACCGCCGTAGAGGCAGCCCGGACCAGAATTCCCCGGTGCTGCCGACTCCACCCAAAAGCCGAGGTCACCCTCCACCTGTTTGCCGACGCGTCAGAAAAGGCGTGTTGCACGGTGGCCTACCTCGCCGAGAAGCCCACAGAAGGTGGGCCGGTGCGGGTCTCCTTCTTGGGAGCGAAGACAAAAGTCGCTCCCTTGAGGCCCGTGTCGGTACCGAGGATGGAGCTGCAAGCCGCCTTGATGGCGGCTAGGTTCGCGGTGTCCATCCGCCAAGAGCTGAGTCTGGCCGTGCAGAAGACATGGTACTGGTCAGACTCCACAACCGTCCTGCAGTGGATCAGGACGGACCCCCGGACCCACACGGCCTTTGTGGCCAACCGTCTGGGGGAGATTGACGAGCTGACCTGCCTCCGGGACTGGAGGTGGGTGCCCACAAAGGAGAATCCTGCAGACGTGGGCACCCGAGATGGAGAGCTGCCGGACACCAGCCAAGAGAGCCTGTGGTTCCGGGGGCCAGAGTTCATCAGAGGGGAGCAGAGTTCCTGGCCGGCAGACAAGGCGGCGGCACCTGAAGAGGATGCGGCCAAGCAGTTCGTCGGGAGGACCCGGAGATCCCCCCCAGCCATCCTGGACGCGGCCAAGTTCTCCAGCTGGACGCGACTCATCCGAACTACTGCGTGGGTGCTGAGGTTCTGCAGCAGGTGCCGCGGCCAAGCCGGCCAGGGGCCATTGACGACCCAGGAGCTGAGGGAGGCGGAGTTCCGGTGGATGCGGGGCGAGCAAGGGCGAGCGTTCGCCCAAGAAATTGCGGCGCTTGCCCGTTCGAAGGAGATAGACCCGGCCAGCAGACTAGCCGGGTTGACTCCCTTCCTCGACGAGAACGGCCTCCTCAGAATGGGGAGCCGCGTGCAGGCCCTCGATCTAGATGAGGGCCTGAAGACGCCCGTCATCCTGGATGGTGACGGGCCCTTCACCAGACTGCTGATCCGCCACCGTCACGAGAGCGCCGGACATGTGAGCAGCGAGAAGACGGTGGCGGAAGTGAGGAGAGACCTGGCCGTCCTCAGACTACGAACGGCGGCCAGGAAGATAGTGGCAGAATGCCTACAGTGCCGCCAGAAAAAGGCGGCACCCAACCAACCACTAATGGGGCCACTGCCAGAAGGGCGGCTGGCCTACCGTCAGCGGCCGTTCACCCACTGTGGGGTGGACTTCTTCGGGCCGATGACGGTAGTGATAGGGCGTCGACATGAAAAAAGATACGGCGCCCTATTCACATGCATGACAACGAGGGCTGTGCACCTAGAACTGGTGCACAGCCTAGAGGCGGACGCCATGATCATGGCGCTCCGCCGGATGTCGGCCAGGCGAGGGAGTCCAAGCATAATGTACTCCGACAACGGTACCAATTTCCACGGTGCCTACAAAGAAATAAAGGGCGCCGTGGAAGAAGTCCTGGCCGACGAAAGATGGAAGAACAAACTGGCGGGGGATCGCATTGAATGGCGATTCATTCCCCCGTCATCCCCCCACATGGGGGGAGCATGGGAGCGCCTTGTGCGCTCCGTGAAAGAGGCTCTCCGGCTGACATTGGGGAGCCAAGCACTGAAGCAAGAAACCTTGCTGACTGCCCTAGCTGAGGCAGAACACACCCTGAACAGCCGACCGCTCACTCACGTGTCGGCTGACCCAGAAGAAGAAGAGCCGCTGACGCCGAACCACTTCCTCATCGGTTCGCCCAGCGGCAGGCCATGCTTGGCCTTCTACGGTCCCGAAGAGGACGAGGTCTGTCTCCGCAAACAATGGAGACTGGCCCAACAGCTAGCGGACAAATTCTGGCGCCGCTGGCTGAGGGAGTACGTGCCGACGATGCAGGAGCGCAGCCGCTGGCGTACCACAGCCACCCCCCTCCAGACCGGTGACATGGTTTGGATTATGGACCCCACGCAACCCAGAAACGTGTGGCCAAAGGGGGTGATCACAAAAGTCAACACCGCTGCTGATGGACAGGTGCGGTCGGCCGAGATCCGGACCACCACAGGGACCTACACCAGACCGGCCTGCAAGCTGATCAGCATCCCCCTGGGAGATACGCCGCCGGAAGCTGAAGGTGGTGAAGCGAAGCTCTCACGGGGGGAGTGTACCGGACGGCGTCATTAAATCGGATCAGCGAAGTAAAAACCAAATAATATTGAAATAAGATTGATTTGTATAAATTCGATTGTAAAGGACATTGATTGAATTGTATAGATAATATTGCATAAAATGATTGATTTATTGATAATATGGATATGATTATGACTCGATCATGTAAGCTAAGCGCCTCGGCCACAGAAATAAAGGGTTCTTAGTTCCCACCGAACGGACCGAGGCGCGAGGCCCGCGAAATAATTATGTAATAGATAATAAAAATGCATTGGCATATTGAGGCAGCCCTGGCTGCGGGAGCTCCTGACAACCCTATCTCCCCGTGTCCAACAATAGAATGACAGCGGCTGCGCGCGACGCGCGCTTAAAAACCCCTTAAACGTGGTATCCCCTCCCCTACTGTTTGAGGGAGGGCCAAGAGGCCTGCGAGCCAGGACACGCGGAGGTAGGGTGCAGCCTCCCAATAATGGTCTACTCCGATGTAAAATCATGTGGCGATCACAATGATACCAAATACATCGGGGTAGGCCAATTAATTAAGATTTTAATCGACCTTTCGCGGATTGATCGGAAAATACCGAAAACCGATATATCAAGGTTAGCGCGATCTGGTGAGCATGTCCCGATTGGAAATCGCGCGGCGATTCCAACGAGACCAAACACATCGGGATATGCCCCAGATCCGCGGAGATAATCCGCGAAAGGTCGATAATTAGAATAATTGAATTTCGGCCGCGACGGCCGCTGGTCCGTCGCACGTCCAGGCCGATTCGGGGCGAGGCTCTGAGCCCGTTCCCGGCGTCCGCTCCGTTCGCCACGGACGGGGGACACTGGGTTTTCCCCAGATACCGTTATGTCGTGAATATAAGCAGACATTTTTGTATGAAATATATCATTCTTCGTTTACTCTTGGCTTTGACTACACCTACCTACCTGCTCTCTCTCTGGACTACTCAACTGGCTGACTTCTACCTTGGACTTCTCTCTGGACTGTTTGGACCCTTCTCTGGCTGGCACATTGGACCGTGGACTCGACCCTTGCAATAGGACCTGGACTCTGGCTGATACCACTGGACCGAGACTTCTCTCGAACGCGCGCTAAGACCCGAATTGAGTACGGTCTTACGTGTCTATTAGGAGATTTCTCGTCGAGGGCGCAGGGCGCAGAAGAAGACGTCGGATCTCACGAACGCATCGCAGGCCCGAACTAAGTACGGCTTGCGTTGTTACTAGGAGTTCCTCCATCCAAGGACGCGGCCGGGCGAACAGAGAGAGCTCTCGAACGCATTGCGGACCCGAAGCTAGTAGGGTCTTGCGTGTTATTAGGAGATCGATCTGAGGCGGGAAGCATTTCTCGAACATACGGGGCCTGAACTGAGTAGGGCCCACAGTATTATTAGAGAGTTCCCGTCTTCTGCGCAAGCGACGAGCGACATAGTGCATTCCCCTGGTAGCTGGCTAATTCTTTAGAGCCTGCACCTGCAGTCCCTTGTACCGCGCGCGAGTCGTGTGGTACAATCCCTATCTACTTAAAAAAAACAATTCAACGAGACTCTGCAATTAAACAGCACGCCTTGGCCTTCGAGTCAATGCCAGTAAGACGAAGCTCATGGCAAATAAAGCCTGCCCCGATAAACAGCTACCGATAACCATTTATGGTCGCCAGGTCTCCCGGGTGGATAAATTTAAATACCTGGGAGCAACCATTACCACCACTGGTGACCTCGGGGCTGAGCTCCCGATAAGTACCTATCGATATGGCAAGTGGTGCCTTCAACAACATGACCAAGATATGGAAGGCGTCGGCGTTTAGTGTTGAGACGAAATGTAAAATGTTTAATGCGTGTGTGTTGCCTATTCTTTTATATGGGTGTGTGTCATGGCACCTGACCAAAGCCCAGGCACAAAAGGTATCTGCCTTTGAGACAATGTGCCTCAGAAGAATCATGAATATTAGATGGTACCACCGCATCACGAACTTTCTTCCTCCCATCAGGGTCCCGAAGACGAGGAAGACCCTCCCACACCGTGTTTCGTTCCTTCGAAGCAGAGCTGAGGGATTTGGACATGACGTGGGAGGAGGTCATTGAAACTGCTAGAGATAGAGCGCAGTGGAGGGCACTTGTTGCCTCCCTATGCCCCCAAGTGGGGTCACAAAGGGAGTATTGATTGATCAAGTGATCATCAGACACAAACCGCCAAGGTCCCGAATCAGCTCATCCTATTATCAATGAAACACAAATTAGCTGGTAGGTATATTTAATTCGCGTTTGTACCTATATTGCGGTTATTTACTATGAATTATAGTATTAAAGGCTTATCTCTTTGCTAAAAATAATAAAAAATACATTAGGGACGCCTAACAGCGTTGTTTTAAATGCAATATCAATTTAAAAAAATCTCAACTTTGGTGTTGGATGAACATCACGCAAAATTTAAAAAAATATATATATTTTATTCATGAATGAAATTGTAAATTGAAAAGTGTAACTTTTAGAGTATTATGTCCGATAAATAAGATTTAATAAGATACTAAGCAGCTTTGATAATTAAACCCATTATAGTACAGTAACTTTATACATTACAGAATGCGTCAAATAAGGTAGTTATGTTTTTTTGCAAACTTGTAATATCAAATTTCTAAATATCTCGACTCTGGTGTTGGATGAACTATAATCAATCAATCAATACTCCATTTGTGACCCCACTTGGGGGCATAGGGAGGCATTTGGACAAGACCTCCACCCACGTCATGTCCAAATCCCTCAGCTCTGCTTCGAAGGAAAGAAACAGAGGGTCTTAGTCGTCTTCGGGATGATGTTGGTCTGATGAATAATCCAAGTTTTTGACCTCGAGCGCCGAATGCACCTTTGTCAAAAATCGAAAAACCGCGAAAAAATCGCTATGTTTTTATTATTTGGCGAATATAACCGTAAAGCACTATTTTTTTGAAAAAAAAAAACATTTTAGCGCGTTTTTAAAGAAGAGTAAATTTGCTACAATATGATAACTAGATTTGTCTCTGTAGACCAAATAGATTCCAAGTTAAAGCCTTTATGATTTATTTCTTCTCATCAATTTATAATAAACGCTATTCTCATAAACTTCTCGTTAGAAAAAATCTAAATACCTACTCTAAAATACTTTAAAAAAATATTGTCATAAACGCTAGCCAAGTAAAAAAATATACGAGTCTAAATCACAACAAAAATAAAGTAGGTAGGTAGGTACATATAGGTCCTCAATAATACGGAAAATATGAAACCAACAGCGATGTGTGAATATTACGATCAGATATAGAAACCTACCTACCAATTCTACGTCTACAATAGGAGATGTATTATGCTATCGTGAGTGTGTTAGTGAGATCGATTTGGCAACGTTGTAAGAGCTAACAACTCTTGATCAACTAGTGTTCTTTAAAAATAGACAGTAAATAATTGAATATATAAGTGGAGAATAGAGTATATAGGAAGCTAAACATAATCATAACGCGGGGGTGTAACTTTCAAATTTATGTATCAACCAGGTAATTATATATTCCAGGTAAAAGGTTGATCAACTTGGGTGTGTTAAAATCAGATGAGCCAACATATGCCGTCTGACATAAATATATATATATATATATATATATATATATTAAGATGTAAGTTTTACTCCATTTCACTGTGATCAGTTAGGCAGAGACTATGCTACTGCACTTGCATATGGGACGAGACTGTGCCCATCACCAGAATATGCGTTGGATTCGTCAAAAAGGTGTTGTGTTTCGACATTGTGCGCATGTGTCTCGTCAGGACCATCTCACAAAATGGCCGACACACATCGTGAAATCCGATGAAAGCGGGGAGCGCCGCATAACATGACTGAAAGTGATGACCTAGGATTTGTCACGAACTGCATGTGTAAAACATGCACCTCGATAGACAAAAAAGGTCATCAGCTTTTCACAGGAAGAAATATTAAGATGTAAGTTTTACTCCATTTCACTGTGATCAGTTAGGCAGAGACTATGCTACTGCACTTGCATATGGGACGAGACTGTGCCCATCACCAGAATATGCGTTGGATTCGTCAAAAAGGTGTTGTGTTTCGACATTGTGCGCATGTGTCTCGTCAGGACCATCTCACAAAATGGCCGACACACATCGTGAAATCCGATGAAAGCGGGGAGCGCCGCATAACATGACTGAAAGTGATGACCTAGGATTTGTCACGAACTGCATGTGTAAAACATGCACCTCGATAGACAAAAAAGGTCATCAGCTTTTCACAGGAAGAAATATTAAGATGTAAGTTTTACTCCATTTCACTGTGATCAGTTAGGCAGAGACTATGCTACTGCACTTGCATATGGGACGAGACTGTGCCCATCACCAGAATATGCGTTGGATTCGTCAAAAAGGTGTTGTGTTTCGACATTGTGCGCATGTGTCTCGTCAGGACCATCTCACAAAATGGCCGACACACATCGTGAAATCCGATGAAAGCGGGGAGCGCCGCATAACATGACTGATGATGACCTAGGATTTGTCACGAACTGCATGTGTAAAACATGCACCTCGATAGACAAAAAAGGTCATCAGCTTTTCACAGGAAGAAATATTAAGATGTAAGTTTTACTCCATTTCACTGTGATCAGTTAGGCAGAGACTATGCTACTGCACTTGCATATGGGACGAGACTGTGCCCATCACCAGAATATGCGTTGGATTCGTCAAAAAGGTGTTGTGTTTCGACATTGTGCGCATGTGTCTCGTCAGGACCATCTCACAAAATGGCCGACACACATCGTGAAATCCGATGAAAGCGGGGAGCGCCGCATAACATGACTGAAAGTGATGACCTAGGATTTGTCACGAACTGCATGTGTAAAACATGCACCTCGATAGACAAAAAAGGTCATCAGCTTTTCACAGGAAGAAATATTAAGATGTAAGTTTTACTCCATTTCACTGTGATCAGTTAGGCAGAGACTATGCTACTGCACTTGCATATGGGACGAGACTGTGCCCATCACCAGAATATGCGTTGGATTCGTCAAAAAGGTGTTGTGTTTCGACATTGTGCGCATGTGTCTCGTCAGGACCATCTCACAAAATGGCCGACACACATCGTGAAATCCGATGAAAGCGGGGAGCGCCGCATAACATGACTGAAAGTGATGACCTAGGATTTGTCACGAACTGCATGTGTAAAACATGCACCTCGATAGACAAAAAAGGTCATCAGCTTTTCACAGGAAGAAATATTAAGATGTAAGTTTTACTCCATTTCACTGTGATCAGTTAGGCAGAGACTATGCTACTGCACTTGCATATGGGACGAGACTGTGCCCATCACCAGAATATGCGTTGGATTCGTCAAAAAGGTGTTGTGTTTCGACATTGTGCGCATGTGTCTCGTCAGGACCATCTCACAAAATGGCCGACACACATCGTGAAATCCGATGAAAGCGGGGAGCGCCGCATAACATGACTGAAAGTGATGACCTAGGATTTGTCACGAACTGCATGTGTAAAACATGCACCTCGATAGACAAAAAAGGTCATCAGCTTTTCACAGGAAGAAATATTAAGATGTAAGTTTTACTCCATTTCACTGTGATCAGTTAGGCAGAGACTATGCTACTGCACTTGCATATGGGACGAGACTGTGCCCATCACCAGAATATGCGTTGGATTCGTCAAAAAGGTGTTGTGTTTCGACATTGTGCGCATGTGTCTCGTCAGGACCATCTCACAAAATGGCCGACACACACATATATATATATATATATATATATATATATATATATATATATATATATATATATATATATATATATAATACAAAAAAGTAAAAATGGTTTCAAAAAAGCGACTAAGAACACTTTAGGTAAACGAACGTTTAAAATTTAAAGTTTCCTTAAGTTGAAGCGTTTCATAAAAAATATTCCCGCGTACTTTAGCTAAAGTTTGAAATGTCAAAAACATGTTTGATAGTTGGTATTGTTGCCATAGAAATCTATGAAAAACATGGGTTGTTTACTAATATTTCAGCGGAATATCAGTTGATCTGTCAATTTCATTTTTCAATATAGCATCAAAGTGCCGTTATTTGTGTTAATTTATTAGTATGGTTTATGAATTAGTAATCGAAATCTGTAAATAATAATATTCTTCCGGTTTTGCCATATTTTCCGCCCTATTTTACACATTTTGGTCCACAGTCTCAAAATGTCTAAAATCGCATACAATTGTTGGCAAAAGATTGAACTACACTAGAGTCGACTTTAAGTACCAAGAACGGGACTTTAACATAATGTGTCATTTTGTTGTTATGAAACGGGTTATTTTTTTAAAAGGAAACTTAAAGTCTCCTTTATTTTTTTATAAATCCGGCTGTAAAGTTATGATAGTGGGCAAAGGCGAGCATCAGATGAACAATTTAATATCTGGGACTGTACTTTAGTACAATACAAAAACTTTTATTAAAGAATACAAAAACTTTTATTAAAGAATACAAAAACTTTTATTAAAGAATACAAAAACTCTTATTAAAGAATACAAAAACTCTTATTAAAGAATACAAAAACTCTTATTAAAGAATACAAAAACTTTTATTTAAGAATACAAAAACTTTTATTAAAGAATACAAAAACTTTTATTAAAGAATACAAAAACTTTTATTAAAGAATACAAAAACTTTTATTAAAGAATACAAAAACTTTTATTTATCTCGGAAGTAGATGGGATGGGCGTACAAAAACCGAAATAGACATACGCGTCCATCAAGCGAGATTCGCCTTTTAAACAAAAAAATATGAGATCTTTGTATCCACCAATATAGGACTTAAACTTTGTACCCAAACAACTATGTACGTAGCTTTTTACTATATGGATGTGCAAACTGGTCTATCGACAAAAATGAGAACGGGAAAGACTAAACACTTGCGAGATATGAAAGTATAGGAAAATATTTAAAATATCCTGGAGGGAGCATATCACTAACGAAGAGGTTCTTACTAGAGTTTGGGAGGAAAGGCAAAATATTGAACACCATTTCGAAAAGACGCGCGAGATGGCTGGGGCACGTAATGTGACACAAAAATTTACTAGGTACAATATTGAAGGGAATGATCGAAGATTCGATTGGTAGAAACGTCCGCGTTAGGAACATTTGCAACAGATATGCCAGGACGTGGAGTGCAGAAGAGAACAGCGGAGAACCGAGAGGAGTTGAGAAGGAGATGTTTGCGCTTGCTTCAAACCAATCCTCATGATTGAAACCGCAGAAGAAGAATAGGCATATTATGAAGATTATTCGTGTTTATATTATAAAAAGTTGTTATAGAGTTCCTGTCACTCTGGGGTGACATGTGCCAAGTGGGACTTTGAGAGAATCGTTAGATGATTTTAAATATAGAAACGCATTGGCCGGCGCGTGGGTTTATTCTGAATGTAGATAAGTACCTTGTAATCGCACCATCTTAGCTTCTTTCGACGTGACAGCCATTAACATAATACTAGTGGTCGACTGGTGCTCGAAATTCGACCATAACTAATAATTTAGATTATAAGTTTTAACATTATTAAGGTTCCATTGTCAAAGTCTGAGCGAGCGCTATTTCACTATTTTCTTTCAAAAACAATGACATGGAATCGTCAAATTTGAAATGTTGATATGTACCAACTTACTCTATTATTATTACTAAAGATAAACAATATTAATGTTTTTTTTCAATTTATATCCCGCCATTTCCAGCTTCACCTTCCATTTGAATATACCGCCTTCAAAATACTTTCTGAGCCCATTATGAGGCGCTTTTCATTTTACATTTGTGTTTATGAAGTTGATGATCTTTATGAGTATCAATTACATAACATTACAGTAGTGTTTGTAATGTATTTTATTGATTTAATCTATCTTTATGCATTAATTAAAAAAAAATAGCATTCGCCACCCCTTGTCTATATAAACTATAAGTATGCGAAATTTCGAACTTCTCCGTCCGCGCAATTTTCGTAAAAATAGTCACAAAGTATTTCCTTCACGTATTAATATATAGATAACACCTATAGGAATAAACACATTTTTAAAACTGTACACCTGAGAGCCAACTTGTCTTTACTACAAACAAAATGTAGATTAACAAAATATTTCATTCATCAGCAGGAAATTTGTTTGATTTTATTAATTTAGTAACCTTTGTATGTAACTATCATTAAAAATAAGTATTAAGATTAGCACTCAGTCCTTACGCATAATATACTTTCACCCTTGTAACACTATATTACTATCATCAGCCCACTTTTGCCCATTGCAGAAAATAGGTCTCCTCTCTCCGCTCCTTCCATTTCTTTGCCATTCCCATCCACTGGGGTCCAGCGAACCTCTTTATGTCACCCATCCATCTAGTATGTGGTTACCCGTATGGTCTTTTATCGCCCATTGGTCTCCACTCCAACAGTTTCCTCGTCCATATGTTGAAAGGCATTCTTGCAATGAGCCCGACCCATCTCCACTTCTGCACAACTGTCGTCTCATCCACATCTCAGTCACTTTAGTCTGGCTGCGTATCCAGTCAGTTCTCTTCCTGTCTTGTAGTTTAATGCCTAAAATTATTCTTTAAGTCTTTCTTTGAGCTATTCGCAGTTTATTGCAAGACACTTTGGTCGAAATCATAGTTTCCGTCCCTAAGTGAAGGCCGGCAGGACACACACTTTAGTCTTCAGTGTGCTTGGAATAGAGCTCCGAAAGGTATTGTTAAGCTTCCCGTAGGCTGCCCAGCCCATACTAAACCTATCTTCGCTCTATTTTTGTTGTCTGATTATCTTTACCTAAAGTCAGGCTCTTTCAATGGATACTCTTTCACTGGTCAACCTCTTCCAACACTCCTCTCACAACTAGTGTTCAGGTGTTTGATTTTAACATTAACCTTTTCAATTAATTACTTTATAAGTTTGCGACGAATTCCTGACAAGTAACTGGATATAAAATATCCATAGGAAATAATCCCAAAGACGATTGACAAATGGTTCATAAGCTGCAATTATTTCGGTCATTAAAATAAATGAGTTCAGAGTTGTATAAAGTAAAGTGACATTTAAGAAGCGTCAAACAAATTGGCAGGCATACCACAGGGTATCATCCCGAGACCGTCTGAGTCGGAATAGAATCGCTCCAATTCTTCTGGCTGCTGACACACATTTGCAGACAAGACGCTCATATAACTTGGTGGGTGCACGCAACATAATTAGAGTCATGTGTAAGTGCAAGTAAAATTAGATACAGGTTTGCAGATTATAATATACCATTTTGTTTGCCAAGTATGATGAGGAACTGGAATTTATGTTGTTTCATGATGTCAACGGAACTTCTCACAAAATAGGAATAAACATAAATATTTCGAAAACGGAAGTGAAGAGCTAGAGCACCATAATAAGAACTGGAACTGGGGGTCTATCTACATTTACATGGCGATCCCGATTCGATTACAAGCTCAATGACGATATCATTATGAGATGTAGTTTTTGGTTGCTATAAGAATGAGACTTCAACGATTGGTCTTTTGAATACGGAATTCTTAAACGACGACTGTAGCGACTCAAGCCGCATGGCTCTAGCTACGAACTTTGACCTTAAACTGCTTCGAACACTTTTAGATACAACATTTTCCTTAACGAAGAATATGTAAAAGACTCTATGGGAAATGGAAAGGATTGCGAATTTCAGAAAGGAATTGGCATGGAAGTTAGTGTTGTGACAAAGATGAATGTTGATAAATTGCGATGTTAAATGTCATGTTAATATAATGGATGCAAAAAGAATAACAAAGAGAATTTGTAAAGATGAAAGAAAATGCGTGATCGCGGAGAAAGACATAATGTATTCCTTTCTCAAGAAAGGCCAGGTCAGAGGCAAAAGGCATAGGAGAGGTTTTATGAGTATTTTTTGTCGGTGTAAGAAGCGAAAGAAGTATGCATGGAAATAAAAGAGTGGAGCTCTGTTCTCTATGGTTACCCCTCGAGGGCGTGATGGGTAACACAAAAGAAAGAATATATATCTAGGTACACATAATTAATTTTATGGGAAATGACCATGTCAAAGAGTATTGGTTAGGTACTCTAGTAGTTTTCATCGGTCAATGTGACCTTATAAACGCGTGGGTTTTCACCCCTTATTTGAATAAATAGAATAAAGTTTCCAAACAAACAGAAGCCTGTCAAGGGGCTTTTGTTAATTGGGTGAGTATCGGTGTTGCGGTCAGGCTTGCACCCAAACAATCTGCCCTACCAAGTTTTATTATTGTAAATCAATACGTTTGACATTTGTAATTTGGTGGTAGTCTATATTTTGTTGTAACCTTTAAAGATTTGACATCTGAAAGAATAGGTGCACGCAGAAGAGGCCGACCTCAAATGACATGGTCCGACCATATCGGTGCCGTATTAGAGGAGGGCCAAGTCAGGAGCAAAAGGAATAGAAGACCATTATTTTATGCGGAATGTTATGCGTTTGGAGGAAACGAAAGAGGTTTGTTTGGATAGGAAAGAATGGAAGTCCGTACTCTCTGCCTACCCCCTTCGGGAAACGGCGTGATGAGTAAAACAAAACCAAAAACTGACGGTGAAATTTAGTTTACCGCTGAATCAAGCAAAGATTTAAACCACAGCAAAATTTGCTTGTGATAATAATATAATCAAGAAATTGCCGATTTTCAAAGTATAAAAAATAACATTCGAATTAGTATACAAATTTTGGAATGGTACAGATGATGTACCTATGTTTTGTGAATTTATATATAAAATCAGTACAGCTTCTTGAACATCGCATCCCGCATGTAGAACGGCTGGACCAATTTCGCTAATTCTTTTTTTTTTTATTTACTATTGTCAGGAGAAGGATCTGATAATTGAAAAAATTACGAACATTGCGTGGAATAATATAAAATTTAAGAAAATTTAATGGAGTAGTGCTTTTGATAATATAAACTTTTCTTTTTTTTTTAACTTTAATTGGCGTTTGACGTAACTGTCAGTTACCTATCTAATAGTTGGTGGGGCTTTCAGAATGTGCCCTGTAAACATAGTTTAAAAAAGATGTATTGACGGATTTATGTTATATATTGGTTAAGTAAATAATTAATTTATCAGTTTCCAATTCAAATTCAATATTCATAGTTGGGACAATTTGATATAAGAAAAACATGTAATAGGTAAAACAATGGTTAATATGAACTAGCTTTCTATCTTTATTACTTACTTAATCCACTTTGCTCCCTAGATGGGTCACGTGGTCGCCACAAAGCCTCGCCAAGCATCTCTATCCTGGACTAGATCCAGGGCGTCATTCTAATCTAAGCCGGCATTCTGAAGGTCTCCATCGTGAGCTCTCTTGATGGCGAGTCTTGTTCTACCGTTATTAGTTGTTACATATTCGTTAAGATCCTGAAAAAGGGTCACAAGAATCTAGACATAATTAGAACATTGTGCTCCAACAAATCCAATAGGTAGGTAATAAAGTTGAGACATTAACAAAAATGGATATATTTATATCCTGGCGCCAAATACTTGACAGCAGTCGCAGTCTTTAAATTTGGTTGCTCTCTTGTTTTCAATAATTTCCAATTTTTATCTCTTTATCTCATTAATTAATTTATAAATATCTACTTGTTGTACACGTGAGATTTTTCGACAGTTGAACATGTCGAGATTTCTCATGATTAGGAGTTTGGGAGGCTTAAACATTACCACCTAATGGCGTACGTTGTTAACGTAAAGTGATCACACTAAGCCAGCCTTCGAAATAACAGTAGAAGACGGTCGTAAGCCCGTAGCGGTTTGTCCATTTCTCAATTTCCATGAATTATTAGTCATTAGTTGGTCTACCACGTCTTCTTGTACCACCCGGTGTGTAAAATAACTTGAGAGCAGGCTTTTTTGTTTGCTCTTTCTACTTAACTCTATACACACCCCCTCAGCTCTACTTTAAAGTAACTAATCATAAAAATGGAGTATGTAACATGATCCAATTTATTGAAAATGTAATAACATGAAGAGCCCTCTCTACTTCCGAATCGTGTCACCATTGTATAGGGTACCTACTTGTAGGGAGTTGGGAACGCTTCCTTTGGCATGCACCACTTCCCTACTCCCGATAGGGACCTCCTAGGGCTTGCGTGCCGCCCAAATAGTGGGATTATTTTAATGTACAATAACCCTTTATTACTAGAGGCCACACACATTGATTCACCTACTTCGGGACTTCTTTGTTTTACACGGTTTATATTATATCGGGAATATTTGAGTAACGCGAAATTGAAATATATGTACTGATTTGTTTATGTTAACAAGGTACGACACTGTCTTTGGTAAATTGCAGAACAATTAATATGAATTGAGAAATCGTTTATAAATCATCTATATATTAAAACGTGAAGCTGAAACTTTATACCTACACCTTTTTACGAAAATTGCGCGGACTTAGGAGTATGAAAGAGTGGCGAATGCTTACATTTTTTTTTAAATTATGTGTAAAAAATATGTTAAATTAATAAAAAAAAAAAACATTTCTTTTTTTAAATGAATCTGTGCTGAACACAAATACACTCTTTGACTCTTTCACAGTAAGCTACTTAAAGCTCGTGAAAGAGGAAGATGGTCGGCACCTGGGACCTCCGCACGAAACAGTACGAAAGCCGGCGGCGTAACCACTAGTCTACCAACCTCTTCAACATTACAAACACTATAAGTACTCTAATGTTATGTATTTGACACTCACCCACACTTCGATGTATTTGACATTGACATAGACGCATATAGGTATTCTTTTGTGTGTCTGTGGTCAAATTGAGAAAATATTACATACTATTGTTTGTCTTTAATACTAATAGAACAAACTTTGTACATATCAACATTTCAAATTTGTCGTATCCATGTCATTCTTTTTGAATGAACATTGAGAGAAATCGCTCGCTCAATATATCAACCTATATGTCATAATGACATCTTTATTTTTTTCATTTCTTTTTTTTTTTTGAATACTCTTTATTCATTAAAATAATAAAAAACAATACAAGTCCTTTTAAGGCTTTTACAAGCCTTGTCAACAGGTTCTTTACATAATTATTACAAAATACAAAAATAATTGAGATATCAATTGAATCGGAATCGATGTAAATTCAGATTACCAATGAGCGCAATTGATAAAACCGCGTATTTCGAAGACTCGGTACATTTTCATACAAATTTTTAAACGACATTACAAATTACAATGCTGTGGGACAGGAATTTGAAAGACTTCTTAAATAATACTTACCTATATTAAAAATTCTTTAGAATTAATACTAGAAAAATATTTTATTATTTGTGTAATGGTTATTGTAATTCAATTGTAATGGATAATTACTATTTTTTTTATTAATTTTTATATTATTATAATTTTTATAACCAATAAAGTTCAAATTAAAATGTTAGGTCATTAATCTCGTGTCATTCTTTTCATACCAAATCTGGGACCACACAGTATGGTTTAAGATGATTAACTCCTATTAAAAAATTGTGTAACCCAAATGGGGTGTAGTTAGTATACTGGCGCCAATTTCTCTAAGCAGTTTATTAATATTCTCACCAAATTCGAAAATATAGATATTAGTTAGTTACAAAATAAAAGTTATTATTTATTTTATTTAAGTACACTTCAAATATACAAATAACTGGAGAGGTATGCAATATCCGAGTGGCTAGCGATCTTGCATAGAGTGCGGATTCGGGTCCTGCCGGCGGAATGTGATTTCATTTGCATGTCGAAGGCTCTTATACTGAAAAATCTTCGAAGATGACATCTATTAAGGAATGCAAAAGTAAAAACATTGCAAAAAAGTTACTCAAGGAATGGTTAATAAAGTGTGGATTTGTGTATAATTAGCAATTAAATTAAGGTTTAGATTTTCCTAATGGAGGTCGGCGACCATCACTTTAAACTCCTCACGGTCTTGAACCAGCTTTATTTATCTACTAGCTTATACCCGTCATGATTTACGTTTTTGATTCCGATTTTCAGGCTTGATCGGTAGGTAATTAAACAGGTTCTAGTCTACCTTCCCATTGCTTAACAGACCTCTATAACTGACATAAGTACAGAAAAAGAAGAATGAGACTTTTACAATTTTTGTTTTACCGACCTCATAATATTATACGAACCTACCGACATAATTTACAAGTTTTCATAGAGAGAGAGAGAGCTCTGTGGTTTGAATCTTAGCTACATTCCCTACACCCTGTGATAATTAATTAGGCATTCCACCCATAGAGGGTGATAAAAGCAGCTGTCAAACTTCAAAATGGAGGAATCATTTTGCAAATTTTTTCATTAAATCTTTATTTATTGAGAATAATAAGATTTGAATAACATTTATATGTATAACAAATCAATCTATAATTATTTTATTACATTTTCATACCGTAATACCAAGATAAAATACCCAGTAAAAGTTTTCTTTTAATACATAGAACCGTGGATTTCATGACAAAATAAATTTACACTTTTCTATACAAAGGAATCAGCATAAATTCAGTATTGCCTGCGGAACTTATTGCCTTAGGCAATGTTTTCCAGTCAACTGGTCCCATCCAACCCCAATATCTATATTTCAAGTGGAAAACCCTTTGAAAAACTCTGACTCGACCGGGAATCGAATCCGGGACTTCTTGAACTAAAATCTAGGCTATCTAGGTCGATTATATAAAATGGTTAATTCTATATACGTTAAAAATATTTCACTATTATTTATTTCTAGAGAGAATGCCCAAAAAATATACGAAACAGATTTTTTTGCGCCATTAAAGAGTTGTAGTTGCACTTTCGTCCAATAAAAAATATAATTTTCAGACAGATATCAATGATGGGTGTGTGATGAACGGGTGTGTTCCACCTTTATTTGCTCAAAAATTGTATGTTATAAATTCGTATACTTTTTTAGACATTATCTCTAGAAACAAAGTATACACCGATAGGACCAGCGTTTCCAACCCTTATTTTAAAACATATAGATAAACTGCCAAAAAAATTTGAAATTGGTCGATTAGTTTTTGGTATCCGGAAAAATTAAATTTACCCAAAAATGTTTTTTTATAAAAAAGGTAGATACATCCAAAATCCGGCGCACCCAGCGTGAGTCCATCATCTCTACCATTGTGGGGAGGAGATTGACTTGGTAGGGACACGTGTTAAGGATGCCGAATGACAGTTGGCCGAGGAGAGCGCTGTTCTTCCTCCCATCAGGGTCCCGAAGACGAGGAAGACCCTCTCACACTGTGTTCCGCTCCTTCGAAGCAGAGCTGAGGGATTTGGACATGGTGTGTGAGGAGGTCATAATCATTCGCAATGGAGAGCTTTTGTTGCCTCCCAATCTCCCTAAGTGGGGTGTAAAAGGGAGAGTTAGTTAGATACATCCAAAATAGGTAGATATGAAAAATCAATAGATTCACAAACAAAAAATCACGAATTCAGGAAAATTCATAACATTTAAACATCAATTTTCTGAAAGAAAAGTTTTCATTAAATTTTCGGCCACTACCTACTTAGTAAAGTTTATAAAAACTTAATGACTGGACATACCATAGATTTTTATATATAACTACCTAGATGGAGTACTCCTATATCTCTTCGTAGTAAAAAAGTGAAGCCGATTTGGCCGGCAATTTTGACAGTACGGTAGTCAAAAGGGAACGTAAAAAATGATGTTAACATTCATAAAAAAAAACTTGAAAATGATCAAATTTCACTTATTTCAACGTAAAAATACGTTTTATTGTAAAAAAAACACGTTCTTTTGGGAACTAAACTGTCAAAAGTTGCAATATTTCGGCTTCACTTTTGAACGCGAGTCTGGATTCTAGGTTATTATAGTATAGAATTCTGTGGGACATAGATATAAGGAAGATGATGACAGTCCATAGATGAATGGTAGTTCTTTAAATCCATTTCAAGTGGCGTAGGAGGTTATTCTATAATAATTAATAATTCCCATTAATAACGAGTGTTGGTTAAAGTCATGAACTCGGCCGGTGGGACCACACAGGTTGAGAGTTGAGATAGTTCAAATTCCGATGTCTTGTATCCTAGATTACTATGATATATTATTTTATTTGTTTAATCCGATTTGAACTAGCCTCAATATCTTTATTTATCTTCTTCTTTCGAGTCACAATGCCAAGATTGGTCTGCACCAAGTTTGCTGAATCTGTTCCTCCATTCCTTCCTGTCACCGGCCAGCCTCTTCATCTTCTGGTGGGGTTGCAGCTTGCAGCCCATGTTTCCGATCACCCGCCCCTGTAGACAAATTCCAATTGGCGTTCGACTACAAACGAAGGTTTCGCCAATATTATAGTGTGAAAAAATTAACTGTCCAGTACTTGTAAACGATTATTTAAACCAAACAATGACACTTGTATAGAAATATTAGCAGGTACAAGCAGGTAGATATTTAATAATTAATGTAATATAAAGATAAAAGTTGGAAATTATTGAGAACAAGAGAGCAACCAAATTTAAAGACATGTATTTGGCGCCAGGATATGACTATATCCGTTTTTTTAATGTCTCATCTTTCTTGCCTATTTGTTAATTTTCCTCCTACTCCACATTGTCGAAGAATTCGTTTGTAGTCGATCGCCAATTTGAATTTGTCTAGGCCTACTGGTCTATATAACTGTCTCTGGGACGGCCTCTTTGGTTTCTGCCCTCAACCACTCCTACAGGTGGCTCTTTTCTTGGAAGACTCTTTTTAAGAGAGCTGCCTTTTCCCCCCGGTTCCACTCAATACCTCGCCATTATTTACGAGTATATTATGACGTGCAAAAAGACTTTTTTCGTATTTAGTATGTATAAAATTTAAATCAAATTTCTGTGCCTGCACGGTTTGGATCTGACTAATAATGATGACAACTTTAAGATAAAAATTTAAAAAAGTAACAAATCGGTAAAATTTTATTTTCCGACTATATTTCATTTGTTTGTTTTTTCTTTCTGGCAAAATCAGTGAATCGCATGAATAACGAAATTAGATACATTTTCAAATTTAAGGACAAACATGGAATAAACGCTACGCTAACATTAAACATAATTTAACCGTATTTTGTATAAATTACAAATTCGAAATCAACATTCGTAGTATGGACTACAGATAGGTCAAAGTCTGTCGGGAAAGTTAGTTAAATAATATACTTAACGTTACGCATAGTAAATATGTATGTATATTAACGAAATTACAAAAATGTATCAAGGGTCGCCCACGATCTGTCAAAATAACTAATCGTAACGTCCATCAATGTAACTCGAAAATAACGCGGGACCCGACTTAAATGGTAACGCCACTGATTCGGCGCTGAAATGGATTGCTCGATTTTTTTTTACGACCAAACTGGTCACCTAATATATTGGTCAACGTGCTGATTGAAATCAATTGCAATTCTGGTCAATTGCAATCAATAAAGATTTGAACAAAACTTTTTATTCACCGCCTTTCCCATATTACTTGAAAAACAATGTCATGGCCTCCCATTGCGTTCAAACAGCGATCTTCTTCTGCTCTATAACTACTCCTTTGCTGCTCATGGGGTTCGCTCATGGATTGGAAAAGCCTTTCCCTCACGTCGGCTGTAAAGCTATAGGAATCACCGCACTCCTTTAAAAGACCGGTCAATTTTACGTCTTCAAATTTCACGACACAACCCTGGTTAGTGTGAAAGAGTCAAAAAGTGTATTTGTGTTCAATTATTGATTTTTTTTTTCAAATAATTTTTCCCTAAAATAAACCAGTCATTTCCGGATGCCAAATTTTGAGAATGACCTTGTTTTGGTGAACTTTCATCTTTTCGGATACCAAGTGGGAACACTGGTTCGGTATTTTTTTTTGGAAAAAACCTTTCAACCCTGGATGCATCACATAATTGATTTGCGTTTTTTTTGTTTGCATTGCGGTCTAACTGTAGCCAATTGGTTAAGACTCTAAGAAACCAATACTCATTCAATCCAGTTCTACCAAATTCTCATAATGTGAACAGATAAGGGTAAATCTTTCTTTACTCTACCCTTCTTCGCCGATATTCTATAATAATATTTACTCGATTAATATAAACGGCGCAAAACCTACTTAGGCACTTTCAGTCGTGAAATCAGACAAAGTGCTTTACCCTTCACAGACCTTTGATGTACCTATATCAATAATGGCCATTCTTGATCGACTTTTATAGAGCAGGTACGCCAGAATTCTAGTTAACTGAAAACGAGCCTTCCTTCGTTCTCTAAAGTTCAAGAATTAATGCTCCATTCTAGCTTTGGATCTTTTCGTTGGGTTCTAACTTCTTTTAGAGAATTTTTCTCTGATTCTGTAACAGTCTATTTTTATTAAGTAAAAAAAAAAAACATTTGAGAAATTCTTTTTATCTCATAATCTCGTTGTATTACCCACTTATTGTATTTTAGATCTTACGCCCATACATCGTCCGCGTTTAAATAATTATCTTTTTTTTTCAATACTAATCTCTGTCCGCTAATGGCTCGTTCTGTAGAAATCTTTTCTTCTCGGCGACATCTTGTTGAACTATGCAGACGCCATTTTGTGTCAGAGAGTTCATTTGGACATTACATCATGTCGGACCATTACTCCATGTTCATTAGAAGCGACTGTTCAAACGCCTACGATTTAATTATTATGAATGAGCTTATGAATTAGAATATAGATTTTTTAGTCACTGTAAAATGTATATGTAACAACTAATGACTCTAATATTCATTACTAATGTCCGATTTTTAAATGGAACAAACCACTACGGGCTTACGACCATCTTCTACTGTTATTTCGAAGGCTGGCTTAGTATGATCACTTTACGTTAACAACGTTCGCCATTAGGTGATAATGTTTATGTCTCCGAAACTCGTAATCATGAGAATTCTCAACTTGACGAAAAATCCCACTGTAAAATGTGTTATTTCAACATTTGATCAAGCGAAAATTGCGAAGTTAGTGTTGTGACAAAGATGCAAGTCAATAAGTTGAGATGGCATAGGCATGTGAAACGAATGGATGTGAACAGAATGACAATGAAGATTTATAAGGCTGAAAGGAAAGGTGTAAGAAAGCGTGGATGACCGAGAATGACGTGGATCGAAAACATCGATTCCGTCCTCAAGGAAGGGCAAGGGAGAAGTACGAGAAATAGGAGAGGGTGTATGAGAAATGTTATGTCGGTGGTAGAAGCAAAAGAATTAAGCTTGGATTGAAGAGAGTAGAGGTCCGTTCTCTCTGTCCACCCTTTACGGGACACGACCTGATGGGTAAAAATAAAAGAAATTTGCGAATAATAGACAAAAAATTATCGATAAAAATGCTTTATGAATGTGAAATTTCTACTTTCATAAAGACATTTCAACTTTATGAAATTGTAAAATTCATGCATTATGTTTTTATTGAATTTCTCTTCAATTAAACTTCATATTTTCTTTAAATTTATCTTATTTGAAAGCCAGAAAAAAATACATTTTTATTTATGTAAATGAAAGTTAGAATATTTAGATAAATCTAACATTTAGATAGAGGAGATGTTCTCTATCTTTGGAGATAATGTTTTGCGTGGTTAAAGGCTTGTCGTTGTACTTTCGTTCAATAAAAAGACTTAGCAGACAGATTTCAATGATTGGTGTGACACATCTTTGTTTGTTTAAAGACTTTCAAATTCTTTACTTTTTTCGTCATTATTTCCAGAAATAGAGTAAAGACAAATAAATAAATAACACACTTCTATACATAAATGTCAGTATACCCGGAGAAACTTAATGTTTGAAGCGTTCTCTATCAGTCAACCGGTCCCATCCAATCTGAGTCAGGATTCCAACCCCGAGTAGAAATTTCAAGTGAAATCAAAAACCCATTGAAAATTTCTGACCCGACCAGGCATCGAACCCGGGATCTTAGGAAAGATAGGCTATTTAAACCGGCCGTAAAATTATAAGACGACTATCAAGCTCTTACGGGACACTTCGTATCAGAAAGAAAAGAGACCTTATTCTAGACAGATGTCTCACAAAGTATGCATTGCATTATTCACTACATCTCATAAGGTTAATGTAGGGAAGTACCTTAGTATGTCTTAAGTCTCTCTTATCGGAACTTCTTCCTACGCTAAACCTTATGTACTGCAATATAACCTATTCACTTAGCGCCCACGCCACTTAAGTACAAAGTAAGGTCTATAGTTGAGACGGCCACGCGTTTTCGTTATTTCAAAATATCGTACGTTGTGTTTATGTTCGATCACTTAAGCCCTTTCTACCATAGTCAAGTCATAATCCGGCGTACGTACTTAATGTCGAGATTTATCTAACGAGAATGATGTTTCTCCATTTGGTGAGTGTGAGTTTTAGATCGACTTCTCGAGAAAAAATATTGATCGAAAATCGATTATTTTGTTAGATCAAAATTTTCATTATTTATTTATTTATTTATCATCATTAACGGCCCAAAGGCCTTTTACAAAAACAAAGCAATTAGAAAACAAATCATACAAAAAAAAAACAGAGAAAAGATAATCTTAAGTGTAAAAATTTATACAACAACTAATGTTCATAATATTCCTCAAAAAAAAAACACAGATAAACTGTAATACTTATTAATATTAAACATGATTGCACACTGGTGCATTCACACGCACACATATACCCTGCCATTCCGGCACCAGGTGCAGGGCCGGTTTCAAACTTCACCAAGCACACATTTACAATAAAAAAGAAAAATATGAAAATAATAAAGACAAAAAAATGTGAATGTGAAAAATGCGATAAAATTTTTGAAAAGCTACCACAATAGGGGGAGGGGAGAAGGAGCAACAAACTATCAGTGCAAGTCACGCAACGCACTCTCCATTTGCAATCTGAACTGCGCCATACTTGCATTAAAAATGTCAATCGAGCCCAGATGTCGGTTGCCCGAAGCATGCAGACGAGGAAAGACCGTATTGCGAGTGTAATTTGACAGATGCGTGTCGACATGGAAGAGATCCACACTACGGGTATCGCGGACAGGAACTCTTATGCTTATCTTCTGTAACGGTTCTGGGCTGTCATAGAAATTGATAAGAATTTTATACAGAAAAATCAAATCGAAAAAAGTTCTACGGTTTTGCATAGGAGTGAGGCCAGTATGGGTGTATAAAAATCATAATTTAAATGTTCCCTCGGTATGCCCAGCAAGTAATTGATATGGCGTAAGAATTTCTTCTGTACCTTTTCCAAACCATCAACATGGATCGCATAATTTGGAGACCATATGGGAGAGTTAAAATCAAGTATGGTGCGCACAGTGGACATATATAATAATTTTAGTGTAGCAATACTTTTAAAACCTGACACCGTCCTAAGCATAAAGCCCAATGATTTCATAGCTCGATTTTTAATACCGGTTATATGACTCTTAAAAGATAATTTGCTATCAAAAAGTACTCCTAGGTCTCTTATTTCCTCAACGCGTTCAAGATTTTTGCCATCAATTGAATATGGAAACTGTATGCGAGACTTATTACGTGAAAACTGGATATATTGACATTTGTCTATGTTGAGAGGGAGTCTGTTAAGTTGACACCATTTGGACAGACCATCGAGAGCCCCCTGTAACACAAGGCAATCCTCCATAGAACTTATTCGACTATAGATCTTCATATCGTCCGCGAAAAGAAGTAACTCCACACCGCTCAAATTATCGACTATGTCATTTATAAATATAAGAAATAGTACGGGCCCGAAGTGGCTTCCTTGGGGGAGACCACTTGTAGCAACAAACTCGCCAGATATGTGATCTCGGACTCTCACTCGCAATCTACGGTCACCGAGATAAGTAGTGAACCACTGCAATAGACTACCTTCGACTCCCATCATCTGCAATTTATCAAGCAATATCCTATGTGAAACCTTATCAAAAGCCTTTTGAAAGTCTGTATAGACACTATCCACTTGTACTCTATGGGTAAGGCTCTCGCTAATGTAATGTTCGTATAGAGCCAAATTTTTTAGTGTTGATTTCTTTGGTAGAAATCCATGCTGGGGTGATTTGATAATCTTAGTCACATGTGGCATGAAGAGTTCCAACACCAACGACTCAAAAAGTTTAGCCATGGTATTCTGTATACAAATAGGTCTGTAGTTAGCTATATCTGCTTTATCCCCCTTTTTAAAAATTGGCGTTATATTTCCAGTTTTCCACAAACTGGGGAAAACTCCACACTCCAAAGATAAGTTAAATAAAAAGGTTATAGGAATAGCTAGTGCTATCTCGCAATTCTTCAAGAATATTGGCGGAACGCCATCGGGTCCCGCCGATTTATCTATATTGAGCTTCTTTAAAGCACTTTCCACGGTTGACAAGGTCAACACACACTTCCCTATATCTATACTACAACCACTTACGTTTGGATACGATGTATCATGAGAGTCATCCGTCTCATAAACACCCCCAAAAAAATCAGAAAACAAATTGGCAATTTCGCCCCCTGTCCTCGCAACTTTGTTGCCCAAATACATAAGGCTAGGATAATTGTTTTCCGAACTATTTAGAGAATTTCTAAACCTCCACAAGCTCCTAGAATCAATGGTACAATCCTCAGCCTTAGCTATGTAACTATTAAAACAGTTATTTCTAAGCTCAGCACATATGTCTCTCAGAGATTTGAAGGTTTCATAGTCAGAGGATTTTTGAGACTGCTTGAATCGTTTATGAGCAATTTTTTTCTCGAGAACTCTCCGTTTCAATTCTGGACTAAACCATTTGGGGTACGAGGTCGGTCTTATGGTAACCAACGGAACATAATTTTTTATAGCCTCACTAATTACATTATAAAAATTTGCTACTGCGACATTTATATCATCACTAACAATATATGACCAATCTAGAGAAAACAAATATTCTATAATATCAGAATAATTAGCTTTTTTAAAATTTAAGAACTTAACAACTTCTTGTGATTCAGTTTCAAGCGGAAATGAGATTTCCACGTTCAATGGTGGATGATACAAATCCACAGGTAAGACCTGCTCTAATGCACCCGTGACCCGCACATCTGACAGATCTGACAACACCAGATCCAGAATTCCACCTCTCAAGTTAGGTATACCGTTAAATTGGGAAAGTCCGAGAAAGTTTATAGTGTCCAAAAATTCACTAGCCCCGTCTTGCACTTGAGAGGATAGTGCTGCACCCTGCTGCCACTGGACACCCGGAAGATTGTAGTCACCAAGTATGAGAAAACTGGAAGTTTTATACTTCGTTCTGAGCTGTTCTAAATCTTCACCATGCATTTCGTACGTTGCTCTATCCGTTGAAGGAGGTAAATAAACGGCACCAATAATAGCTTTACCATTTGCTGTACGTATAGTTATAAACATCTGCTCAATTTTTTTGTTCTGAAGTTTCAGTCGACTCGAAGAGATTTTTGTCCGTACAGCTATCAGCACGCCCCCTCCCCTTGACTTGTCGCTTGTGTCTGCATTTCTGTCGCACCGATATATAGTATAAGATGGGCCAAAGCCAAGTTCAGAGTCTTTTATGGAATCATCCAACCATGTTTCCGAAAAAACAAATATGTCATGATCAATTAATGGTAGAGTTTTTCTTAAATTAACTAGTTTTGTCCTGACCCCCCTCAAATTTAAATAATACACACTTAGTTGCGGCCTGAGTTTTTTGGAGTCATTGAAACAATCCGGTGGGAACCATTTACAAATCTCACCGTCAAATTCGAGTCACCATTCTTTTTACGATCATCAACTTCCTCCCATAGTTTCTTGATATGCGTTCGCTGACAATATGTTAGATCATGTTTGGCCCTGACCTCCTTTGGCAGTCTGTTTCTACCAAAAATGATGGAACTGGCTGATTCTGGGTCCTCCAGCATTATTTTGATGGGTCTTGAGCCCGTTTCCCTGCGACGCCCCAGACGGGAGACCTTGACAATACTCCGGACAAGCTCCGTATCAATATTTGAGACCATATCTTTTACCTGGTTGCTGTCCTCAATGACTTGTTCACTAAGAGGTACCTTTAAATCAGCTTCGGGAATGTTAAGCAGAATCACATTTTTGGCTCGTGCTTTTCTCTCTTCCAGCTCGTTCAGAGTTTCACATATGTCCACACCACTAGTCTCCCTCTTTGCATTATCATTCTGAAATTGTACTGCCATTGAGGTAAGCGCCTTTATTTCGCCCTCCTGAATTCCTATGTGAACGGCCATGAGTCCAAACAACTCGAAGAAACTGTCGTGAATTGGTGACAGCTTCTTTATATTGTCCTTTGTGAGTTTATTAGTCTCATCGTTTGCAGCCCTCACCAATTTAGATGCTCTCCTCATGAACTCTTGGGCACTTGCACTCGTACTCATTATTGAAAGGAGAGATATTAATAAAATATGTATAAAAACAAAATTGAGTTTAGGAAAAAAAAAAAAAAAAACAGAATAATCGCCTGAGTGCGGTCCTGGCAGGTTCTAGTTGAAAGGTTGTGAGTGCAGTGATTAGTAATTTTGCAACAATAATTAGACAAATGTCAAGTTCACTTTGAAAACACACTTTAAAACACTTTTAAATATCAATTTCTTCAAAAACACATTCCAATTTAGTTTCTTGTCTTGTTGGGCATCAAATGGTACACAAATATTAAAGGTCTTTCAGCTATTAACGAATTAATCAAACAAAAATATGGACCGAACAAATGTATGACTTGTCTTTATGAAGGTGTATCTATATGCAAGTATCTATATGCAATATTATCTAGCAAGGTGTATATATAGGTGTATCTATATGCAATATTATCTAGCAAGTTTGTATTGCGAAAGGAGAAGATGGTCGAATCCGCGATCTTCAGGACGAAAGTAGGTGCCTGAACCGCTAGTCTAACAACCACTTCACCAAAACTTTGATAAACATATTAACAGACATAGAATTAAAAAATATGTGTGACCACTGACCAGGGGAATTTCGTGATTTCTTCGTTTCTTCTTTATGGATAAGTGTAGCAAGTATATTGTACTTCTGATGACCCCCATAACGGAGGAGTGGATTAAAGTTAGCCTCTCCTTCCATTTTGTCCATTGAAACCTTAAAACTACCTGAATACGAGGTGACTGTACGTTCGAATGTCGTCGACTGAACCAGTTATTTGTTAATACTTTATTTCATCATTGTTTGTTTTAAGTTAATGAATTACATGATTAAAATTACAAGCTTTTTTGCCACCCTATTTGGTCAACGAGCTCTTGTTGCCTCCCTATGCCCCTGAGTGGGGTGTAAAATGGAGTATTGATTGATTGGTCAACAGTTCGAGCATCACCACCTATATAAGAAGGCCTTAGCGCTGGCGGCCATTTCTCCTCTCGCGTCACCAGGCCGCCGGCGTGTAGACAGATATCATAGCGTACAGGTAAGTACATACAGATATAGGCAAGTGAATGCTGGGCCTCACGATGTGACGTAGCTCTAAGGCCTTCTTATATAGGTGGTGTTGGTTCGAGCATCGACTAAAAACACTACATCGAGGTATGAAAGAAAGTTAACGTGGTTACCTATGAAAATTTTTAATAATAAAACATCATATAAAATATTAACATGGATATGTGCGATATCTCGACAAGATGAGAAAAGTCGAGACGACATCCAAGTCTTATTCGCTTTTGACTCTTAAGTCATTTATCATTATTTTAATACCGCGTTGATTTGAATATTATAAAATAATGACGATTCATCATTCTTTGATGTTGTGGCAATCACCTGTTGGCGTTTGTACCCATCCACTCACCTTAATTATTGTTGTTCCTACATTCATACAGTATTGGCCATTTAGAATAAGCCTAGTACTGGAGCGGCCTTTTTTAGCGTGGGATGTTTTTTGAAAGTTGCAGAGATGATCGTTTTAGATAATAAAACGTCGGAGATAAAGATACCAGAAATAAGAGAGAAGCTTGAATATACTCCACTAGTCTTATTTCTGGACATAGTGCATCGATTAAAGTGGTCAGAATCCCAGCGGTATATGCAATCGCCGGCTTTTGTACGTACAGCGAACTCAAGATCGTGGTTCGAACCCCAGTGCCAATCGCTTAACCTTAAATTTCACAACACAAGCTTTGCTTTCTGTGAACGATATCGAATGTTCATTCTGGATGAACCTAGATTCATAAAAAAATTGTCCATTCAAGGTATCAATATTCTTCTCCATGTTACCTTGAGGGTAGCTAGCCATCGCTTGATATGGCTGCTGATTGAAGAGGGAAGGGATTGACGTTTTCTTGGCTATCGATGAGACAATCTGCATCACCTCAAAAAAGGAACGACAGGAGAAGCCCTGGACACGACAAGTATTCGCAGAGTCAGGTATCACTGATTCTATGGGCAAGCATTTGTTAACCCCTTAGCAATTGTTTGGATCCTCTTCCGTATTCGTTTTCCATTACTGAGGGTCTTGTATGTATATCTTGGAGAGACCAAAACAAATTAAGCGAAGGAGGAAGGCACCTGCTGAAAACCCTGTCCGAAAGGCGTGCATGATGGATAGGACACTTTATACGAAACAAAGGTCTCCTGCATACCATTATTGAGGACGAACACGTCAGGAATATTTTGGAAATGTGCTGATCCTCATATGAAGAACTGAAAAGAGCTGCAACAGAGTGGAGAAAATTGCTGCTAACCAAACATAAGATTGTGACCAGAGAAGAAGAGGGTCTTCATCTATGGGGTGTGTGTGGCCAGTTCTAAGCTCACTAAGGTCTTTCTGTTTAACTACCTATTGCTAAACAATTTTTATTTCTGTTAATTTGATCGAGGAACTCCCATATTCCCAAAATATATGCGACTTCTACAGAGGTGATGATAACCTTTCAATGACGCGAATCTCAAGCCATATGGGTTCATTGTTTGACACGGGTTTGTTTACAAATTCCTACCGAATCAGGTGTTAATCAACAGGTGTTGGATTCTCCGTGAGCAGACCCGTTCACACGACCACTGCCAATATTTTGTGCATAATCGTGTGAACGTGCTACCACGTACACAGTCTTGCAAGTAATTGATGGCCTTTTTCTTTGTTTAAATAATTAATAAAATAATTTAAATGAAACAATTGATTTGTTATTCCACTATATTTATTTACCTGACTAGTTTCGCAGGAACAGGTCCTGCATGGTCACAGGTGACTTAGAAACTCTAGTTTCTAAGTCACCTGTGACCATGCAGGACCTGTTCCTGCGAAACTAGTCAGGTAAATAAATATAGTGGAATAACAAATCAATTGTTTCATTTAAATTATTTTATTTAAATAATTCCACCAAGAATGCACGTTCAATTCGTTAATTTTAATAAATAATTAATGCCTGAAATCGAGGTGTCATTTGAAATAAGGATTTTGTTGTTCACTGTATCCCCAAAAGAACAGGTAGAGAGGACAGATATGCAACCTAATCCAATAATGATAATGCTTTCTTTGCTTCCTTCACAGACATACCTCTCTCAAAAAGCTTCTCCTTTTTCTTTAAATTCTGACCTGGCTTTTCTAAAGGTTGCAATGAAACTCAATCGCCTTCATTCTCGGATGAGCACTCTTTATCCCATGTTTTCTTTCAGCCTTCTATATTATTTTCATTATTCTAGTAGCACTCATTCTTTCAAAACCCCAAAGATATTTCAACTTGTCATTCGTTATCTTTCATAGAATGTTAAATAGCATGTTTTACATGGTTTCCTAATATTCCCATTCCTTTCTATTCCCCACAGAATTTTCCATAGATTTTTTTTTCTTAATTATTTCCAGAATATAAGTACATAATACAATATTATTTAAATATATGTAATGGAATATATTGCCTCACTAGACCTAAGCCTGTTCCGAGACAATACTAATAAAAATTGTAAATAATGTTCAAAATCTTTGTGATTCAAAGTTAATATCTCATTATCTATTGCATTTTTACCCAAATTCTGTAAGTATTTTGTACTTAATCCAATTCTCAAATCAACAATTGATTTCGTATTCAGTAATCAAACAACAGATCAATTATTGTTTTAGACCTCCGACGATGTTGTAGCGTTAAACACACAGCAGTCATGTAGATTAATCACGGATTTTCACATGCTTTACTCTTTATAATTTATTTAATTCGTGGATTTAGGGGTTGTTCTAAAACTAAATAATAACATTAAAATATTAATTATTCTAAAACGTCCATATTTCATTCGTATTCAAAGCTCAGACGGGATCAACGCGAGAATATAATTATATGCGCGCAATTTGGTTGAGTTTGTATGAAAAATTTCTAAAACGCCCGAAACGGTGGAGTAAGTAAAATGGGTTACCGTGAGTGGCAATTACGTATGCGAGAATGAGAGGGCGCAGGTGCAGAAGACTATTTTTTTTTTAGATTTTTTCGAAGATGGCGTTGCATGACATTCATTCCTTACTAACTTTAATATCATATTTTATACTATTTCTTATACATTTTCAACTTTTTATTAGATATTCAGTTATCCTGAGTGGATTAAGAATCCAATAAATCACACATCGAAAGAATCTGTTGAGCCAATCTCGAGTTATAAGTGTTCGCACTAACCCGACTTTAATTTATATTAGAGATTGATGGGCTATTTCTTTGTTCAAATTCATAATAATGTCTGTGGTTGAGGTCTCAAGTAGCATATTTGAAATAAGGATACTGTTTTTCACCATATCCTTGGGATAAGAACAGGAGATTTTGGGCATCCATCATGTTCACATCCGATTTTGTCTGAATTATAATATGGTCCATCGATTCCACCAGTGTCTTTCTGTATTTTCATTTCCTTTTTGTTTGTTTGTTGCTTAATTTTTATTTCGTGTTGTACCTGTGGTTCTTTTAGAATCCTGGCATTTTTATCTTTCAAACTCACCATGACTATGGATGAAATTATTATGTCCCAAAATTTAAACCACCAACTATTTCCTGCATATGATCGATTTGTCATCCGGGTCTGGTGAAAAGGAACGCCTCATTGCAGCTGTACTCAATTAAGTCCAAACGGGGTCATCTTTAGTTTGAATGAAGCATTGACTACGTTAGTAGTTATCCAAGTATATCTAGTAAATCCCGGAAATGACTAAATGATTTGCGGTGAGATTTCATTAAATATGCTTTCTGATAAGGTTATTTTTAATACATCGTGCATAATATTATGACGATTTTGGTGCGTCATCTTGTTCTATATTAAATTCACAATGACGCATATAAGATATTTTTCATAAGTATAAGATCTTTCAAATATTAGCCAAAACCGCATCTAAGGTTCTTGTTAATCATTATATCGTCGTGGCACACAAATTTATTATTCAACAAATCAATGGTGGTTAGTAGTCCAGTGGTATCAATCGGCGACTTTCGTACGCACAGGTCGTAGGTTCGAATCCCGGCCGTGCCGTCCATTTCCGCTTTCCCGACACAAGCATTTGCTTAGTGTACAAGATGTCAAAAGTGTATTATTTGTGTTCACTTCGAGTGAGCACAGGTTCATTTAAAAAAAAATCTCAATCTCTTTTACCAAAATATTAGCATGAAGATCTTTTTTTTATATTTGCTAAAAGCTTCAAATAAGCTCGATTAAATACAGTAGACTTTTTTTTAAGAACGCTTCCATATGTTTTGCACGACTCTAGGCAGAAAAAAATCTATCGTAAAATGATAATTAGGATTATGTTGTAGGTACCGATTCTACGCGTGACAGTAAATCACTCGAAATCACGACATTTCGTTAAATATCTGGGTGATGCGGTGCCTAAATTTTGACATTTATCTCGACTACTAATCGTATCTCGGTTGTCCAGCGGAAGAAATTATCGCCGAATCCATTGAATTTTAATGATTTGCTGGCAGAGTTCCCATCATTTGAGGGCGGCTGATGATTTAATGCGATGGGAAGACTCCTACCTACTCGCCATCATCAATTATTCACCTAACTTCGTGACGGGTCGTTAGTCAACGCGGTGAAACCGAATTTGTTCAAAGATTATTGATACTAAAAACTATTCATAGAAGGTATTCGTAAGTATTTCGTCGTGACGTGTCAAACCTCGCCATTTTGAAATGTCGAACTTCTAAAATAATGTAACGAATCTCTAAATATTTCAAATCGTTTTCAAATAACTAGTTGTCAACCAGTGCTCGATATTCGACTCTATATACCTACTCTTAATCTCATTAATTATTAAATATCTGCTTGTTGTCTACATGAGATTTTTTGACATGTTGAACATGTCGAGAATTCTCATCATTAGGAGTTTCGGAGACTTAAAAATTACCACCTTACTTTTCGTATGGCTTTTCCGGAAATAATCTTGACCCGTAGAGGGTTGCGTCCCGTCCTCTTCTACAGTCTTGGCTCCAGCGCCATCAGCCAGTCCACTGCCTCCGGAGTAGCCTCGTGAATGTTTTGGAGGCTTCCTGTGAACTTTTTGAGGTGGCAGTCTTGTACAATGTGTCTTACTGTCTGCACAGCCTCGCACTCAGAATCGGGGTCAGCCCTTTTTCCCCATTTCCAGAGCAGGTAGTTGCAACAACCCTGCTCTGTTCTCACTCTGTTTTGTTGGACCCACGCCCTCCGCGGAAGATCAAACCCAGATACTCGAGTTGTGGGATCCAGTATGAGGTGTTTATTTACTGTCTCCTTAATGGCCCACCTTTCCTTCCATATCCTTTCCGTCTCTGAATTTGCGGTTTCCGTAATCCATATGGGCTTTCGGGACTTTAATCTCTTTGAGGGTGGGTGAAACACACCGTCAAAAGCTCGTAATTGGGAGTTTTTCTTATTTTTTTCTATTACCACCTAATGGCGAACGTTGTTAACTTAAAGTGATTACACTAAGCCAGCCATCGAAATAACATTAGAAGACGGTCGTGAGCCCGTAGTGGTTTGTTCCATCTAAAAATCGGACATCAGTAATGAATTTTTCATTAGTTGTTACATATTATTTACTTGAATATAAGATAGGAAGCTCTGACTAAAACCGCACGCGAGTCTACGAAAGCCGGACAAACGCGTACAAGTGGCAATCGTCATTGAAAGCGCCAATCAATGTCAAGAGAAGAACTGTTGACTGCAAACTATATTTACTTGTTGATAGACTCTTCGCAGGAGAAGATCTAGTTTTGTACTTATTTGGAAAACTCATTGCCGCCATATAGGAACAGTGGTTCATTCATAAACGCGACCTGCATTACGAGTTATGGCCGGACAAGCGTGCTAACTGTCTAGTTTTTATACACCATCATCAATGCCTCTTCATTGAAGATTTCTTTTACACCTACTATGCGATATTATTATTGTTGTAATGTTGAAGAGTAGCGTAAATTCAAAATTAGTATGGGCGCATGTAAAGCGCCACTGTTGATCGGTAGCGAAATCTTGAGTTTAAATGATTCGAATGAGATGAACTGTTTTAATTTGCATGCATAGAGGAATGTGTAATTATGTACGTTTCTGAAACAAATATTTCAATATTGTTTAAATGGCATTTAAATCATTCCAAATCTGAGTTATCGATCCATAGTGGCGCTTTTCAAGCACGCTTATAGAATTTATACTTGAACGCATCACTACGTAAATGCACGGGATTGGCTTTTTCAAAAGTGCTGCACATTTCCACGATTCTCTTTCTAATAATCGGTGATTCCTTTCTTGCTTCCTTTTCTTTCGTCAGCCCTTTCGCGCTAATTTTTGGACATAGAGCTACCCTTGAAGCTTCCACAACTCTCTATTCTGCCTCAGTCGCTTTCATTTGCACTCAGCAACTCTTCTCACGTCGTCAGACCACTTTGCTTAAGTCTTGCCTATAATACTACTCCGCCACTAGTTCTCGGACGCTTTTTCTTTAAGCTAGGAAATCCTTAAAACGCACTAACATTTAGGATGGATCATTCAATAAACACAGAAAACCTACAGAAAAAAACAGAACAAAAAGATTAAAAAATATATCCCTCTTACTGACGATATTTAGGAAATGTGGCACCAAAACCAAGTAACAATAAAACCAATAATAAAAAAGATATTTCATGTTATAGAAGAAAAAGTATCAAAATATAGGGTAAAGTTGGTTGTTATGAATGCAACACCACCTATATAAGAAGGCCTTAGTGCTGGCGGCCATTTTTGGCCTCTCGCGTCACGGCCGCCGCACAGACAGGTATTTAAAGATTCTATGCGGCCAATATTCAGAAAATGAAATCTGAAAAAATACTTTTTCATCGACTTCCTGAGGTAGAGGAAACCCCAACGAACAATATGCTGGCCTGCGGAACATCCAATGTTGCACCTGCCCTAAAAAATATTAGTCGGAACTTGATCATTGAAATTTGCGTACGTGTTTATTCTCTGCTTCTTTCAAATAGATTTTGTTTCGTGAGAGAAAAATTAATATTCTGCGGTTAACTGGTGAAAAATGGAGATGGATTCGGAGACTAAAGGTATGTAACAATAAAAATAAATTATATTACCTTAAATAATTGTTCATTTAGTGTTCATACAACGTTGGAGACATAGCGATTAAAATAAGGTATTTTTTTTTTGAAATGTATCTTAAATGGGAGATTTGTTTGGGAATTACAGTAGATCCCATAAGTTTGATTATTTTCATATAAACTTTAACACTCGTGTAAACGAATGACGAGAAAATTTACCGCGGAATACCGCAGATGCCTAAATGGGGGTACTTTAAATGTTATAGGGTAAAAAAACCGAAATTTGTAAAAGAAGTATTATTTGAAATTAAAACAATATTTATTTGTTCAAGGGTCAGAAGGGACCTCAGGAGTGAGGATTGTGACTCGTCAATCCTTACTGGAGATTATGAATAAAGAAAATTTGCTTAGTTTGGATGAATAACTATGTTCTTTGAAAAACTATATATTCTCGCGTGAAGAGCTTGCAGAGGACAAATTAAATAGTAAACTGAAGGCAAATTTTGCACATGTTAAGTGTACAATGAAGCAAAGATGGGCTAAAGCGCACAAAAAAGACGAAGTTTTTAAAAAAAAAACAATCGTCTTTGGCTTGAAGGTACATTTGAAATACCAATCACATCACCAAATCGTCCAGGTCGCGACAGTCGTCCCATTGGACAACTGTCTGAAGAAGCAGCAGAGGCACGCAATAAGCATTTCAGGGTATACAGACAGGATTTTTCGAGAAAATTTTCTAGAGAATCCTGTAACAGAGACATACTAAATAGACTTCTCTTAAGTTCAGATCCCTTGGTTAGTGGCTCAAGGATTATACAAAAAAGAAAAAATAATTCCCTTTTGTCTGAAACAATAGACATGCTTCAATCAGCGCAGCCATATCTCTCAGACATTGAGAATGAATAATTAAAATGAATATTTTTTTATGAAATAACTAGCGGGCTTCCGTGGAACTTCGACACACCTGGATAGCGGGATAGATAGATGCGTTCTCAATTCCCCCTATAGCCTAGGCTCCAGTTCCTACACCCATTTCACCCACTCTCAAGTCAACATTATATATTCGCTAGTTACCAAAAATAACAATTACTTACTCCTATCAACGTTTTTTTTTTTACATTTTAACATTTTACCCTCTAACTACCCTCCAAGGAGTGGTATTGAACTCATACTCCGCTTAAACCTTCCCGGACATTAGTGGAATAGATCACCAAAGTTTCATTGAAATACGTTCACTGGTTTTTTAATCTATAAGACATACACACACAAACATTCAGTTTTATAGATATAGATAAATGTGCATGTACTGAAATGTCTTATTTATTTTATTTTCATCATCAAAAACCTAATATATCATTAATATAATTTTGGCCGCGTAGATTCTTTAAATACCTGTCTGTGCGCCGGCGTGTAGACAGATATCATAAAGTACATACAGATATAGACAAGCGAACTGTGGGCCTCCCGATGTGACGCTGCACTAAGGCCTTCTTATATAGGTGGTGTTGTTATGAATGCAACCCCAAGAAAACCAACACGTAGGTAGGTGATGCCCCCAGCATCACTCAAAGTTCATAAAATATTTAAAATATGCGAAAAAATCGTAGGTTACCTGTATTCTTAAAAAAAAAGATAGGAATCAAATTTATCCTCCAATTTATATTCAACTAGCTTTCCCGACAGACATTTTCCTGTGGACCATTTGGACCTAACCACAGGCAGCCCGTCAATTGTGCGCTGCGCCTCCAGAAACAAAAATAAACTAATTAAATATTAACATTAAAATGTTAATTCTAAAACTTCCATATTTCATTCGTAGCTCAGGCGGGATTATCGCGAGAATATAATTATATGCTCGCAATTTGGTTGATTTTGTATGAAAAAATTCTGATTCTGAAACGAAAAATAAAAATTTGGTTGGATTATTTCAAAGATGGCGTCGCATCATATTCGTTCCATACAAACTGTAATATCATATTTTATATTATTTCTTATCCATTTTTCAACTTTTTATTAGTTATTCTGTTATCAAGATATTTACCAGATGGAATCGTTAGCGCCTAAATATTTGCCACTAGTGACTAGGGTCAAGAAATTGAAGATTGAATGAAATCACGCTGGCAAATCAGAATGCCATCTTTCAGCTCCTTACGCCGCTAATTGCTCTACTCCTGCTGCTGGCGTCTATGGTAATTGGCTCAAAGAGACCGCACTCCACACCAACATTTACGAGGTCTCAACTCCAAGTCACGACTCCACCACAATGTAAATATCATACAATTGTTATTACATTGTGTACCCGAATAACGTTTCTTGCGTGTCATCAACTAGTCATAATATATTCATTCATATAGCCTGTGTTTAAAAATAATCACATTTTAATTTTAATTGATTTTAGGTAGCTATATAGTTACATTCTCCCTTTAAGGCCCCCGCACACCGCAAGCCAGCCCGGAGCAGACAAATCCGACCCGCACGAAACCACCCCCCTAGTTCGATCGAAACAATCAAACCAGAAAGCCGGCCCCACACAAATCAAGCCCGCCGCGGATCCCCCCCAAACCAATCTGCAATGCGAGGGGCCTAAACCCCACTTAGATGCTTGAAAAACCAGAAAAAAAAAACAGAGGTGCTATTCTTCGCCGGCAACCCCACGGCAAATAGACTATATTTTAATTATTTATCAAATTGACTGTTTTTTATTATTATTTGACGTTGGATTTGGGTTTTATTTTGCAATGTTGGACATAGTTTTTTTTTTTTGTGTAATTTAATTTATTGATGTTGAAGACTGTATTTCCGATTCTACTTATTGTTGTGAATTATTTTTTGTTGTTAAACTTTTAATGACATTTACGCCGTATATGATAAATTTTTAAAAATTTCTTGATATAATGGTTAGCTTTACGGGTGTCACCCTAAATCTTGAGAATTGCTAGACTTTGGTATTGGCTTATAGGGAACATAACCTCAGAGTGATACAAACATTTACAGATTCATCTAGTAAGAATAGCTGAATTAAGAATCACCTCTGTTAGGTTATTGTCACAGTGTGTTGTATTTGTATGGATGTTACAATCAATGGTCAGTCTAGTCTCAAGCTTCTTCTTCAGTCGGTGCCTCTATGCCGAGGATCGTGACCGCCATGCATCCCCACCAACTCCCTCCATCCCTCCGGTCTTCAGCCATTCCTGTATACACATGCAGTGTGGTCCCCATTGTCCGTCTAACAAGATTGGACCATTTCGTGGGCAATCGACCTTTTCCCCTCCTGCCCCCGATCATCCCCACCACAATCCTCCTCTCCAGGGAGTCCTTCCCTCTTCGTATTATGTGCCCAAAAAAGCGAAGGATGCGCCGCTCGCATTCTGTGGATAAATGAGAGAGGACGCCGAGTCTCTCAAGCTACCAGCTGTATTTTATTTCACTCTCAACATCCCTCTCTTTGTCAAGTCTTGTCTTTCTTATACTCTTATCATGTAGGTCGCGGACATTCACCTGTTTTTAATGTGGCATAATGAGTAGATAGTTATTGCTATAGAAAAATAAGGTATATTATTAAATAGCCTCAAACCTTCTTTATGAATTAGAATATTAAATTTAAAAAATAATGATCGTATAATATTGGGAGTAAGTACTATTAAACTTGCACGTCTTTTCTCCGTTGTTTTGGAGTAGAAAGAACTCTTCTCAGGAATGAGTTAGGATCATATCATGTTTCATCGGATTGGATGTTCCAATGACATTTTATTTTTTATTTTAATCTGTTAAATATCAGTGCAATAGACTTAACAGCTTCAAAAAGCCTTTGCGTCTACTTACAAGAAAATACATAAAAAACAATAAACAAAGGAGAATAACTAAAATACAACTAAACAAGGTTGGAATATTGTCCAAACAACCGATTTGTGTTCTTGTTTGTGACATAATGAACATATTATTGTACCAAATCAGTAGCTGAAACAAACAAATAAAAATGTCATTATTTTGTTTATACACGCGCTTCTCATTTGTTTATTCAAAAAAATGTATCTTCTATACGTTATTTTCTATTCTCTGTTTATAATACCATTAATGTCTATGGGCGTTGTTAGCTGATGCGTTATATATGTTTGCTGTACATAATTTCTAACTCGTAATGTGGTAAAAAATACATACTTAGTTTCCAAGTCTGGTGAGCGTGAGCCTTAAATAAAATAGGACATAATAATTACCTAGAGGCTTCTTATCGGTCAATGTATAGACTTAGTGAGTACCTGATGAATTTGAGACTTGATGGAACCTGTAGATTCTATAAAGAAGGGGTAGAAACGCCTCACCACCTACTTACAGACTGCGATGCAGTAGTTTGTGCGAGAGCAAGAAGTTTGGACTAGAATCCCCTCCTAATGCTGGACTTCCTGAAGTGTCTGGGATTAGTGGGGAAGCTCTAATTGGATAACACCATGAGCAAGCAGGGGAATAGTTACAGGTCGGAGCGCAAATCACCCCCAGAATGTAAAAAAAAGTCTTCCGTGACTACTACAAAAAAATCATGGTTAAAAACATGTATTTGAATAGGTAGGTACCTACTTGTAGTAAAAATATTTAGAGATTTTTAACCCTATGTTGGTTTTAATTTTTTACACAAAAATAGGTTTATGTACAAATTATGTGCGACGTGAAAAGAAATGAGAGAGTTTCATCAATGATTGTGAATGAACGTCCTCTCCATTTTTCTCATGAATTCGGGTTTGATGTTTTCGTCTACTCAGACGTTGGCTGTACCTTCTTCGGACAGTCTAATAAGGTGTGGTGGTACACATATGGACAACCTCTCAAAGGGAGTTGCAGTTTACATTATCAAACGCTTTGCTGTAATCAAGAAAACAACATGGCATTGGGATCCGAAATTTTCTTTTACTTTTCTATTAGTAGTTTTAAATATTTCCTCTCTGATTCGTTTTCCTTTTACAGATCCTGCTTGTACACGGTTTTGGTCCTTCAGGTAGTTTCTTACCTTCATTTGAATTATCTGCAGCATCACCAAGCTAAGATGGAATGGCACACTCGATTTTGTTACAATTTGCAGATTATTTATTCTAACTAACGTGCTCTTTACATTATAACTTAATACATCACAAACCTGTCGATTTTGTGTCATGTATCTGACAATCCAAACATTCCTCTCTTGTACAATATGTCTAGGACCCCAGTCACACCAATCAATATTCAAGGTTAATTAGGCAATAACTTACGGCTATGAATGATGCCCGCTATTATGTACATGAACTCTGTCGCAACGCAATATACCAACCAGTAATCTATGTTACCGGTACAAAACAATAAAGCATCTCTGACCATTGTATCATCGATTCGCTGTTTAAAAGGCGTTAATACTACTACTTTCCGTCCGTAATATTATGATGTATTATAGATATTCGCAAAATTCTGTCATCAGTTTGGTTCAACATTGGCCTCCCTCAAGGTCTTGTATTGGGTCCGTTTCTATTCAGTTTACTGGATAACGTAATCTTGTTTTTTTATATTATGTGTAGGTATATTTTGGAGATCGTCTGTTAGAATATCTTCTTAGCGCACAAAATACGCCCGATATGTAGATTGTAGGTATATATTTTAGCGTATTCAAAATCAAACTCTTGCAAATTGAACAAAATTGTGTTTTTTTTTTATTTATACCTATGTATATGCCCGAGTGTCCTGATGGCTATTCACAGTTATATTTCTGAATTTATTGTTATACGAATACAGTGATGATGTTGTGTACCTACAATGTGAAGAATTATTACGCAGAGGTTATTTTTGTTATACTTATTTGATGCAAGATTTGAACTTTTCCACCGCAAATATCTCTAATGAGAATGATAGATTTTTTTTCTTTTTATAAACGAATCTGTGCTCAATCGAAGTGAACACAAATACACTTTTGACAACTTTCACAGTAAGCAAATGCTTGTGGCGTGAAAGCGGAAAATGGTCGACATGGCCGGGATTCAAACCCACGACCTCCGCACGAAACAGTGCGAAAGCCGGCGTCGTAACCGCTGGTCTATAAACCACCTCAAAATAAGGTGGTTGATAGACCAGATGTTGATCAGCTCTTTACTTTGGATGTGAATAACAATGATATTGTTCATCTCATACTAAATTTTGATCAAATCCGAGCTTCAGTTTTATTGTGACACGCACTTTCTTCAAACTGTTGGTAACTCATCGAACGTCATAAAAATATCAGTCTTTCCACGTATTGGTGAAACATCCCCTACCAAGATCTTGTAATAGCAAAACCCCTGAAGGTTATTGAATAATACACGACATTCTGACAGCTTTATAGAGCGGTTTGTTTTTTTGCCTATACCTATTTTAATATTATTTTTGTTTCTCTTATTTTCAGATCTAAGCATACCCCGATGTATATTCAACCGCTGACCTTGCTTCTGTGTTAAGGTATGCTATTTATATATTATTAGTTAAGACAATCTTTTTATTTTAAACCTTTACTTCGCGTCCAGGCAGAGAGAACGGTCTTTCACATTTTTCCATCCAGACCCCCTTGTTTGTTTATTTATTTATACATCATCAACCCGTAGGTCCTTTGCAGGACACTTGGGATCATCATACATTTACCTACAATTAATATAAATAACAAACAATACAAGATAATCAAAATACAGTAACAGAGGTAACAGAAAGAAAAAACAAACAATGAAAACAAGAAAATTATAGCAAAGCACCAAAATATATATTACTAGAGGTCCTCCCCAGCTTCGCACGGGTAGATAGATACTTAAAAATAATTTAGTTTTCAGACAGATCCCTAACTTTTTCAAAATATTTTATAGCATAAATATGTTAATCTGGAATAATTGCATTGCAATGTATCGTGTCACGTCACTTTACCACCGTGACTACTTTGCGCGGTATTTCTACTAAACTTGACACGACTCCCCTCAGCCCTCCCCGGCTCCCATACGCACTCTGCATCGGATAAGTTGAGATGATAAGAGACTATGCTTTTTTTTCCAATACTCACATTTTTAAACTCGTGATAACTTTCGAATGGAATGTCCGAATTGAATAATTCAAAAAGTTATACAAACATATTGAAGCAGAATGAACTAATTTATTTTAATAAGGAGTAATACCAAGATACCAATAAAGAGCTTTTTCTAAAGGTGACATTTTATTGGGTTTTTTTAAATAAAAAAACACTTATTGTGGCATAACTATAATAGTTAGACATATGCTGTCGCGATACTTTTTGTAAATAATGATGTCTTCTACAAAATTGTAGAACATTGTTTTATTCTATCATCATTAGTTTTCACAGCGTTCGCGATAAAAAGAATATTTTAGGTAAATTTTTTACACCTTGGGTTACATTATTGAAGTTTTCGTAGGTTACCCACTTTTTTTTGGAAATTAAATATAGCCTATGTTCACCGCCGATATTGTAGCTTCCCAAAAGTGAAAGAATTTTTCAAATCGGTTCAGTAGTTTTGGAGCCTATTCGAAGCAAACAAACAAACAAACAAACAAACAAAAAATCAAATCTTTCCTCTTTATATATTAGTATAGACTAGCTTATACCCGTCTTGCTTTACGTTTTTGATTCCGATTGTCAG